>JAPDNY010000003.1:31711479-33186675 GCA_029375565.1 Gekko gecko | reverse complement strand
CACCTGTCTAAATATATGGATGATATTTTATGCCTTAATAACTTACATTAAATTTTTGTGGCTTCTTGAGGTGCAAAATAAAACAA
The DNA here is from genome assembly GCA_029375565.1 of Gekko gecko. Classification (NCBI taxonomy): domain Eukaryota; kingdom Metazoa; phylum Chordata; class Lepidosauria; order Squamata; family Gekkonidae; genus Gekko; species Gekko gecko. Next base: position 33,186,589 of record JAPDNY010000003.1, on the reverse strand, counting down.
AGCAGTAAATGTTTGACCAGGGTCATATTTCAGTGCTGTCTTTTCTAATCTGTGTTGGGGAAGTGTGTATGTGAAGGCAAGAGTTTTGAATGGTGGTGTGTTGGACTGGATTCAGTGGAAGATTTTCACGTGTTGTTGAACCCTTGTGGAAGTATGCTGAAAAGTTGCTGCAAGCTGCCAGAGCGATCATCAGACTTCTTAGTATAGCCCAACTTGCATTTTTGGGATTGGCGGGTTTTGCAGGAGTTCCACCCGGGCTCTAACCTGGTGGAACTCCGAATAACAACCTTGCCCTGCACGACCTGTTACAGTTCTGCAGGGCCTGCAAGGCAGAGGTGTTCCACCAGGCATTTGGTTGAGGATAGCAATAAGTTTTCCATCTGGCTGGTACCCCCACCCCCTGTCTCTTCGTGAGGCCAGTGACACTGTTAAGAAATTTTAATGCCATCTTAGGATACTACTGTGTTTTTATTTCTTCTAAAGATGTTGTATTTATTATCCTGTTGTATACCACCATGAGCCCAGTTTTTTCAGGGGAGAGTGGTTTAAAATCAAATAATTATTGTATAATAATAATAATAATAATAATAATAATAATAATAATAATAATAATAATCAGTGCTTTTTTGTAGAAAAAGCCCAGCAGGAACTCATTAGCCTAATAGGCCACACCCCTGACAGCACAGCTCATTAGCATATTAGGCCACACCTCCATGTTACCAGAAGTGTGGTCATTCAGCCACACCCACCCTTTACTTCTTATTCTTTTTACCTTGTTTGTAGTCAAAACCCAAGGCCTTTTTTGTAGCAGGAACTCCTTTGTTTGTTAGGCCACACACCCCTAATGTAGCCAATCCTAATGAGTTTGTGCTGTTGGGTGTGGCCTATTATTCTAATGAATCCCTGCTGGGTGTGGCCAACTCGGGAGCCAGCCGGAACTCTGTTCCTGTGCGTTCCTGCCCCAAAATAGCCCTGATAATAAGTATTGCTGTTGGTTGCATGCAGGGCCGGCTCGAGGTGGCTCTGCGCCCTAGGCGGGCGCAGATGCCAAGCCTCCCGGCAGGGCCCGGAGACCCCACCATGCCGCCCCTGCGGCCCGCTCTCCCCCCCCCAGGGCACCTGTCGCCGCCCTCCCCCTGCCGCCATGCGCTCCCGCCTCTTCCTCCCCGCCGGGGGCCGGGCGCCTCCTGTTTGCCCCCCGGCCGGGTGCTCAGGACTGGCGGCGGCGGCGGGGCGAGGCCCCGCTGGCCGCCGCCATGCGCTCCTGCCTCTTCCTCCCCCCCCGTTTGCAGCCCGGCTGGGTGCCCAGGACTGGCGGCGGTGGCGGCGGGGAGAGTCCCCGCTGGCCGCCGGCCCGCCGCCATGCGCTCCTGCCTCTTCCCCCCCGGGGCTGGGCGCCTCCTGTTTGCACCCTAGCCGGGTGCTCAGGACTGGCGGCGGCGGCGGGGAGTCCCCGCTGGCCGCCGCCATGCGCTCCGCCTCTTCCTCCCCCCAGGGCGCCTCCTGCACCCCAGTCCCCAGCTGGGCGCTCAGGACACGCCGCCCTCCTCTCTCCCCCCCAGCCGGACGCTCTTGACAGCGGCGGCAGGGAGGCAGCCGCGGCGCCCGGTTAGGGTGGTGGGGGAGCTTTTCGGGGCGCCATTTGGCGCCCCTGAGGGCCCTCGCGCCCTAGGCGAGTGCCTAGCTCGCCTAGTGAGCGAGCCGGCAGTGGTTGCATGAGTGGAACAGGGCTAAGTGTGCTTACAATTCTGTTCATTCATTGTTGAACCCAGCCCTTACTCTGGCTGTGGTGATGGAAAGTGTCAAGTTGCAGCTAATTTATGGCCACCCCATGGGATTTTCAAGTCAAAAGACAAACAGAGGTGGTTCACCGTTGTCTGCACCTGCATAGCAACCCTGTACTTCCTTGGATGTCTCCCATTCAAGCATTAACCAGGAACTGACCCGGCTTAGCTTTCGAGATCAGGCTAGCCTGGGCCATCTAGTTCGGGGCACTGACTGTACACCCCAGCTAAAATTCTGAGAGATTTGCATTAAAGTCAATGTCTTCTTGACTAGTATCTCTGGCACTGGATAACTCGGAACTTGTTCACCCAAGTTCCTGTGAATTAAATCAGTTTAATTTTCTGAAAAGGCAAGATGTATTTCTTTCAACTTCTCACTTATTCTAGTGAACACTTAATATTATTAATGATGTGGGCTGCCTACTGTCCTTGTGTCTGGAGCAGTCTCCGTAAATCAAGGTTTTGTCCATGATCCGTACCTGTTTCCATAATCCAAGAGTGTACATTCTCTGGACAAGACTTCCTGAAACTTCTTTAGGAGTATCATTGATGATGGTTTAGGAACTGATGTAGTATAAGTGGACATCTTCGATGGAAACACTGGTTTGACACAATCTTGATTCCTGTTGAGCTATTGCTTAGTAAATTGGAAAACATCCTATCAGCCCCTAAGTTCTGCCAAATAACTATAATTTCTGAAGGTTTTTAAAAAAAAAATATCTGGTCTTTCTGGATTGTCATAGCATCTTCTATGTAAGGTCAAGTAAACCTCTAGATGAAAATAATTTCTTTGAATAAAAGAGCCAGTTTTATACTTGCATATCAGAACTGGTAAAGCATGCAACCATGATGCCCATCACTATACTGAAATTGTCAAATATGTCTTTTTTTTGGGGGGGTGGGGAACAGGCAAAGTAGCATTCCCAGTCATGGGGCCAGAGTCTGTGCACTACACTTTCTATGCGCATCTTTTGTGTCCATATAGCTAAGTCTGTGCAGGTAGGGGCTAATCTGGTATACCTGAACCCAGGCTGGGGTAGGTCCAGTGTGTTTAATCCTGTTCCCCCTCTTCACCAGTCACCTTAGACATGCTTATAGTATGTGCACGTGGTCGTTTCAGATATGGACTCAAAGCATTCCAAACTGGAGAAATTTTGTAGCTTTGCAAATGCAGAAAGGATGGGAACATAATCATATTGGCTTCCTTGCCTCTGTCTCCATTCTTAATCCACATAGATGTAATTTTTTGTTATTGTTGTGAAGTCACAGCCAGTTCAAGGCAAGAGACGTTCCGTGGTGATTTGCCATTGCCTGCCTCTACGTAGCAACCCTGGAATTCCTTGGTGGTCTCTCATCCAAATACTAAACAGGGCCAACCCTGCTTAGCTTCCAAAGTCTAACAAGATAGGACTACTTTGAACTATCAAGGTCAGGGCATAAAAGAAGAAGAGAGAAGAGACTGGATTTATACCCCGCCCTTCACTACCCAAAGGTGTCTCAGAGCGGCTTACAAACTCCTTTCCCTTCCCCTCCCCACAACAAACACCCTGTGAGGTAGGTGGGGCTGAGAGAGCTCTGACAGAAACTGCTCTTTTCAAGAACAGCTCTTATCAGAACTACAGCTTGCCCAGGGTCATCCAGCCAGGTGCAAGTGGAGGAGTGGGGAATCAAACCCGGTTCTCCCAGATCAGAGTCCGCACACTTAACCACTACACCAAAATGTAACTACTTAATTTTATTTCACTGTATAGCATGCATGATTTTCTTCAGCTTTATTATAATATCGGCATTTGTTCTTGTTTGCCGGAGGCAGGAGGATATCTTGCTAGCAGTAGCTGAATAGAGTCTTGGGTTGAATTTATGTCTTCTCTGTTTGCAGGCATTTAACCTGGGTGTGGTCAGAGGTGTGAGCCAAAGGGTAAAAACCAAAGGGCTCTTTGACCTTGGCTTTTAGCCTGTGGCTTGCAACCTGAGGCTTTGCAGTGAATGTGGCCAATGGACCGAGCTCTGCCCAAGATCCAGAGTATGTTTGTTTGGTTCCATTTATTTATTCATTCATTCATATTATAGCCCACCCTCCCCTGTACAACAGGGCTCGGAGCAGGTAACAACATTAATAAAACATTTTGTACAGTTAAAATTTTAAACCAGTTCTATAAGATACCAACAACAACTAATAGATGGTGTTGACATATAAAAGGGCACAACCTAGTGCTCCTTATCCCAGGAGGGAGATAAATATCCTAAAATCTGTCTGATATGAAGGAAAGGGGAAGTGAAAGAAAAAGGGATGCCAATGTAATTTAAATTGAAATTGTATTTCTTAAGCTGCTTTGGGTCCCCTTTGGGGAGGAAAGTGGTGCAAACGTACATAAAGAAGAGGGGGGAGCCCTGAGCTGGATAGCCCAGGCAAGCCTAATCTCATCAGATCTTTCAAGCTAACCAGGGCCAACCCTGACAAGTACTTGGAAGGGAGACCTCCAAAGAATACCAGGGCCAGGATGCAGAGGCAGGCAATATCAAAGCTACCTCTCTGAAATGTTCTAGCCCAACAAGGGGTCGCCAGAAGTCACCATGACTTCCAGGCTCGCAAGCACATACACACACAAAATATACTCACAAAAATAGTAAAAAGAAAAAAGAAGGGGAAAAAAGGAACTTATTATTATATATAATGGCCTGCCCAGCTTCACCTCTGTAATGTCTGGGTAACTCAGCACAGGACAATTCAGTTATGAGAGCTTATGCCATCAAGCCTAAGAAACTGCTGTACTGGGATAGCTAGATTAGAGTCCAGTAGGACCTTAGAGGCCAATAAGATTTTCAGGATGCGAGCTTTAAGAGTCAAAGGTCCCTTCATCAGATACAAGTAGGGATGGAGATCCCTGAGTCCCAGCCAGAAGGTGTGAGGGGTGTTGCAGAGAAAAGATGCAAAGGTAACATGCACATGGTTATTGGCTTGATTAGAACAGTAGAGAAATGCTTAGGGGCAGCTGTATTGGGACAGCTATCCTGAGACATTTGCTGAGTGTTTGGCTCATGCCGTTACAGACTGTGCTGGGTCATTCAAAAGCCAGTATGGAATTCAGAGCTCCATCAACGAGAGGACAACCTACGATTGTTTTCCAGCTGAGTTCTCCTCATGGTTATAGCTAGGCGGATCTTATCAAAGATTGCTAACATCTTTTTAGTTCATTTCAGTCTCTGACTCAAATCCTTGAATGTGTAACTCAATGGGAAGTTGAACTGAGTTCAAAGGTTATCATCTAGCTCACCAAACCACGTATACCGTGTCACCATAGTGTGGTTGAAACTAAATACAAACTGCATTAAACCTCAAAATCCTGGAGCTGTGTAATTCTCCCATCAGTTAGGCATTGCATTATTCTTGAAGGGTCTTGCTTACGCAAAGGTACTGCAAAAGAAGAAAAACACAGTTAAGACAGAAGGACTTGTTTCTATACATTGTCACCTTCTACCTGGGTATGTATTATTATTACTGATATTATCTAAATAAATAAATATAAATATGTCCCGTTTTCTCCCTCATGGGATCCCAAGGTGACCTAGAGCATCATCTTCACAAAGGTAAAAGGTAAAGGTTCCCTTGCTCGGAAGGCACAGAACGCTGTTACCTTCCCACCGAAGTGGTACCTATTTATCTATTTGTAATTTTTTGCTTTTGAAGTGCTAGGTTGGCAGGAGCTGGAACTAGAGGCGGGAGCTCAGGCACCCTGGGTCTTGAACTGCTGAACTACTGATCTTCCACAGCCTGCAGTTCAGCATCTTAACCACTTGTGCCACCGCAGCTTCACAAAAGAAAGCCTGTAAACAAGATTAGGCGGAGAGAGTGACCAGTCCAAGATGGGCTTCGTAGCAGAGTGGAGATCTGAACCTGGGTTTCACAGATCCAACTATTGCCCCATACTGGCTGTCAATTATATACCACTTTACAGAATTCGCAGGCATTGTCTCATTTGTAATCTGCACAACCCCGTGAGGTAGATTAATAGTGTTCTCGTATTGCAGATCTGATGCTGAGAGAGAGTGAATGGCTCATGTCCATTTGAACTCGTGAAAGAGGTGAGCTTTGAACCAAGGATTTCTTGATCTGTATCAAAGGCTGCATGCTTACTTGGCAATGTCCTGTTTGTATTTTGTGGGGCTTACTTCTGAGGACTGAACCATCAGGGTTTTTTTTTTTAGCATCTCTGCTGCATCAATGTATAGAGGTCAGTGTTCTGTGACTAATGCAGCAGCAGATGATGATGATGACATCATTCTTTTCTTCCTGCCTGTGAGGTAGGTTAGAGAGAAAGTGACCGGCTCAAAGTTACCCAGTGAGCTTCCATGGCAGAAGGGGGATTCGAACTTGGGTATCTCAGATCTTAGTCTGACACTCTAACCACCATTGGAGGACTTCTTTATAGGTCTGAGGGGAAATCGTGCAATGTGGACTAAACCAGTTACAGGGACAGCCGTTTCACACAGCCTTTCCCTCCCAGTAAGGAGCCGTCTCTGAAGCGGTGTGTCATTTCAAACTGCGGCGCTTTCTTTTCCCACCATTCCCCCACCGCACGTGCACAATCTCCCTGAGGTTTTGGGTTGTTTTTTTACATTCTATTGGGAGCGCTATGGTGCTGAAGCAGGACTACAAATCAGCACCATAGTGACCCCGCTGAAATGCCTGGACTCCATTTAGATACGCTGACATTTGCTACTGCTGTCACCTGGAAACAAGGAGCTCACTGGATATTCAAGCGCGTGGGTGGGGGGAACCAGGCAGTTTTGAAACCCGGGAAGTTTTCCTTCCTTCCATGGACTGTGTGTGCTTGTGTGTGTGTGTGCACCTGAGTCTACACTTCCTCTGAAACAAACTTTTAAAAATGTTTAAAAAACATCTGTCTTACCATACACTTATGCCCCTAATCTCCCGCTTAAACATGCTATCCAATCAGGTACTTGTTCCAAGTGACAGCAGTAGTGAACATCAGTGTGTTTAAATGGAGTCCAAGGATCTCAATGGGGTCGCTGTGGCGCTGATTTGTAGTCCTGCTTCAGCGCCATAGTGCTCCCAATAGAACATCAAAAAGAAAAAGAAAAGAGGACCATCGCGTGTGGGGAGAAGGGTGCGAAAAGAACTGTCATCGCAGGAAGTGCTACGGGGCATTTTATACAGCACCCCATAGCGCTTCAAAAGCAGTAGAAGGGATTGAAGCCTGGTGGGAAGCAGTTTGAGTGAACAGCGCTTCAGACATGCTTCCCAAATGGGACAGAAGAGTTTTTGTGTGAATAGGTAAATATATTCCATCAGGAACGGGTCTGTCAGAAATGACAGAAAACCCCCGTTAGTGATCAGTTCCTGAAATGGAATACATAGGCTGTCTGAAATTGGTCTCTGTCTCTCTTCCCTTCCCTTTGACCGTTGGAAAGGTGGGTGTGAGGGGAAGGTCAGAGATGCTCTGTGAAACTTAAAAACAGCCACCTCTTTCTGCTTTACCGCAGTCCTGAAGAAAAGTGACCAATCACTTCTTTAAGGCAAGAAATAGAATGACATGTGTTTGAAAGATGAACTATCCAGTATAAATTTAAATATAAATGCTGAGTATGGGAGCTTCTTGATGATGTCTTAAATAAACATACTGATTTGTTTTACCTTGGTACCAGTGTGCAATCAAGACAGACCTTTGAATAAACCAAATTTTGGCTTATGGAGAGAGAGAGTGTGTGTGTGTGTGTGTGTGTGTGTGTGCGCGCGCACGCAAAAGGGAGTTGGTACTGATACTCAGATACTGCAGATGGAAGGAAGAACTGTTGTTGCTGAAGTTTATTTATTACATTTATGTCCTACCTGCTTCCATCCTGTTGGAAGACATATATTATTCAGAGGTATACTGTGTCCATACATGAAGGTTTCTCTTAACTATCCCAGCTTATAGCCACTGGCCATTCCCCATCAGTCTGTCTAATTCAGGGTTAGTACCTTAAAGTGGCGTGTTAACTGGATCAGGCTATGAGACCAATCAGCAGTTGCATGAACGATGTGCAGTACGTTCAAGTGCAAATCATGTGCCAGCCAGCAGGCGCAGATATACTGAGACGTTGTGAGCAGCAGCAAATTAAAAAGGAAAGAGAAGCAAAAAAGAGCTGAGTACTAGCTGGACTGTCAAAGCCCTTTCGGTAGCCAGACTGTTTCCCAGTTGCTTCTTCCGACATACCAAAATTAGTTCTGTATTGTCTGCATGGAGTGGTAATGGATTCTCTAACATGTGATCTCAGCTTCCTCCCAGCCAAGAAAAAGAAACTTCCTCTGTGAGAGGGGAGGAAGGGAATGCTGTACTTCATACCAAATAAGTGTTGATGATGCTGCAGCTAAAGTGTTTTCCCTCTATTATTCGTACACCTGTTTGAACAGAAAAGGGTCACAGAAGATGGCTTCAAGAGCCTACCTGCAGATTAAAAAGATCTGTACTGCTGAATCATATTGAAGTAAGCAAAAATGCTCACTTAAAAAAAATCTGTCCAAGCGGTGGACTCCTGGCATTTGATCATCTCCTTATTCCATTACTGATGCTTTAAGCATCCATGTCCTTGTGATTACATGTGTCAAGAAAGTTTACAGCTTGCCATGTGAAAACCCACTACAAGTTCTTGTCCTAATAATAATGAATAGTCTTTTGTGAATCTGTGGTAGCCTTTGCAAGAAATAAGCTCAGTCCACAGGCATTATTTGCGTAACCCCTGCTCTGCTCCTCCTCATTCTTCCCTAACACAGTTCCCCGTATGGTGCCCGTGGGCATCATGGTGCCCACAGATACCTTTCCTAGTCCCCACCAAGTGTTTTTAGAAAATGAATGGGGCCAGGTGGGGCTACTGGCCATTGGAGAGAACAGCTCTGAAAGAACTTCTAACTGACCCACGGTCACACCAGCAGCTGCATGTGGAGGAGTGGGGAATCAAACCTGGTTCTCTCAGATTAGAGTCCGTGCTCCTCACCACTACACCAAACTGGTGTATGACTGAAGGTGAGCTGTGGCAACCATTCTGTGACTGGCTCCGCCTCCTGTGGTAGCCATTTTGTGGCTGCACCCATACTTTGTCAGAATTCCAAATGTGCCCACAGGTTCAAAAAGGTTGGGAACTCCTGCCCTAAGAGAACTAGGGTGGGCACGTGCTTCACGGTTGCACAGTATAGCCACAGAACCAGGGTAAAAGGGGAGCTTTTATCTCTCACTTTCTCTTTTGACTTTAAACCATGGAACAAACTAAGACTTGTGGCTTTCTGCTATGAAAAGATACGAATTATTGCAGCCTCCAAAATGTAGAGGCACCGTCTTCCTTTCTGGGAGGTTGGGAAGGTTTATTTAAGGACTGTGGTTGCTGCATATCTGGGCAGAAGACTGGCGTCTGGTCACCTGAAAGCAAGTTTCATTTGCCACAGGCAGTTACTTAGACCAGTGGTGTCAAACTCATTTGATACAAGGGCCAGATCTGACATAAATGTCACATTGTTGGGCTGGTTGATGTGTGCCATAAAACGTAACACCAGGTACCAGAGATATAACTTTGTAAAGGACATGGACAAACCCAATTAACAATATTATTTTTTACTCAAAATACTAACAAAAACAATTTATTCCTAGCAGTGAAAGCAATTGATTTACTGGGGAACCCACCCACCCCCCCGATAAATTTATTTCATCATATGGAAGACTAGACTTATTCCAAGAGATATCATAAAAGGGGGAGTACTTTACATTTCCATACATACCAGTTGCTTGCAGGCCGAGTAAGAGCCCTGGATGGGCCAGTTCCAGTCCCCAGGCTCTGTGTTTGACACCCTTGTACTAGGCCTTTATTACTAAAATGTACATTAGTGTAGCTGCACCTCAGTTCTGATTGTGTAGCTGTTCCTATTTTGCTTCTATGTGCTCCATGCAAAGTATCAGTGAGGCAAACATTAGCCCTGTTTCCCTGGGTTTTGGCTCCTTGGGTCAGCCCTAGGTCAGCCCTGGTTAGCACTTAGATGGGAGACCACCAAGGAATTTCAAGGTGGCTAGGCAGAGGCTGGCAATGCAAACCACCCCTGTTTGTCTCCTCCCTTGAAAACCTTATGGAGTCACCAAGTCGGCTACAACTTGACGGCACTTTCCACCACCAAAATTAATCGAGTTTATCATCCTACTGCAGACATACCTTCTACGAAGAGGGTTCTACAAAAATTGGTCAGTGGCTATAGGTGATTAGTTTGCCATGTTGACAGAAGTTGTGAAGCTCCTTGAGGGGGTAGTGTTCTTGGCAGATTTTGGGTTGAATCTGACACATTATGAACGTAGAGCAAGATGAAGAGTTGCCAGTCACCTTCCAGCTCCCCCTCCCATCACCACCCGGTGGCTTCACTATTACAGTTGCCATGTTAAAAATCAGCCATCTGTATCCATCCTTTATCTGTGAACGTCCCTGGCCTTCTACTCGGCCTCATTTATAGCCAGGCAAACTCTCCTTTAACAGCTAGTTCATCACCAGTTTAACCTAGTGGGGGTTGTGATCAAATGTGATCATTCCATACCACTGCACCCAGTGATTTGATACAGTTTATTTTTTATGACCCTTCTGTGGCATTTCAGTGTTGCTTCGGTGTAGGAAAATCATCCTGGGTTAGATAATCTTTCCAACCTGCGCACTCTTCATCAAATGCTCACCTGGCAGTTCTCAAGGGATGGAGTACAAGCCCCCCCCCCCATGCACAGTGAGTAGGCAAAAATGTACGGACTGGTATGAAGATAATCCAGGTATTTATTTTATCAGCTTCACTTTTGGTAGCCGATGCACAAATGTAGCAATACACACAAGTTTGCACACCAGTGTGAAGTTATGAATGTGAGCTTTTGGGAATATGAGTTTGTGTATTTATTGGTATATTTATACCTCTCTTCTCTTTCCACTGGGGCTCAAAGCGGCTTATGATATTGTTCTCCCCTCTCTGTTTTATTCTCACAACTACCATCCTGGCAGAGAGTGACTGACTCAAGGTCGCCAAGCATATCTCCGGGGCAGAGTGGGGCTTTGAACCTGGGTCTCCCAGATCCTAGTTCACCAGCTTTAACCACTACACCACGCTGGCTTCCAACTGAAGCTAAACAGATCTGGCTCTGTTGTTTGCCTGTATGGGAGACCATCTAGGAACTGTAAGTAAGCTTTCCTGAGCAAACTGGGAGAGAGGAGGAGATATCTGCTGTCAGTAATATTATGGAAGTGCTGAATGTTTGCCATTTAGTTCTTCCTAGTTTGTGGTGCGTGTGTATTTGTGTTCCCCAAGCACATAAGCTGAGGAGCTTCCCCTTTTGCACAGCAATACTTCTCACCATGTGCCTGACAATGTAAGAGTGGCCCTCACACATGCGAAGGACTGCATAGTATGAGAGTCCATCCTGCCGGTCTTGATACATTCTGTGAACAACTTGTAATAAATAGCTTTGAACCTATTCCCATTTGCTTTGATAATTCTGCTGACAATCTGAATTCTTAACCAAATAAACGCTTTTCCCACTGTGCCAAAATTTCCGTTGATACAAGTGTCCTTTGAATGCTTTGTGGACATACTGACAGTCAACTTGTCATAGAGGTGGACATTTTGTCTAAGCATAAAACATGAGTGTCCTGTTTGGACCATAATTCGTAATTTTGTTTGCTCAGTTCTCAGGTCTTCAGAGGTGCAGAAAACAGTTCTTACTTGGTGTCACTGGTTTTAAGGAATCTTCTAGTTTAGTTTTTCAGTACCTTTTTTTCTTTTAGCTGTCTGAATGATTAATGTGAATAGGAAAATACTGTTGACCCACTGAAATCATGTTGGATGACATCTATCGCTCATCTGCATAATGAAATACATGCTGAACATTAAACCTTTAAGGGAAGAAGCCTGTGAACCACAAATATTTGCCTTGTTTAAATTATGAAGTAAAATGTAGGACATTTAAATCTAATCATGGTATTAAATATTAAGCTGCGTAAATTGTAATTGTCAGTCAATGAGAAAACATTATTAGCAGTTCAGCTATAACAGTTAATTTGACCTGTCTGCTTTTCTTTTTCTTATTTTTTTGCAAGTCTGCATTGTGAAAATATTCTGTGTCAAAACACATATAATAAATCCATATGTTGTTTTGGGGATATCACTTTGTGCTTCACCTTAAGTTAGCAGTATTAATTTGCAAGGCTAAACTGTATTGATATGTTTTCATATTGCACTGTTATCTTCTTTTTATTTTTTACTTGAATAAAATTTTTAAAAGGCAAATTTTCGGTAATTGAGATGGAAAAAAATCATTTTGAGTAGGGGTTAGGAAACAAAAGAATTTTCTGAAATAGGGACGTAATTTGCAGCATTTTAAAATAAATGCAAACTTTAAGATGCGGGAGTTAGTCTGCGGGGGTTTCTATGGTTACTCACCTTCCAGCAGTTTTGCATTGATGTGTAAATAGGTCTATGAGTGATTTATAATTATTTGTTTTTTTGTTTGTTATGCTGGTAACCTTCTGTTCTGTCTGAGTCTGATATAGCCATGCTGCATGTTTGGCTTTATGTGTATTTTAGTGTGCAAAATTGACAGTGATTGAGCATTTCTTAGGGAACACTTGCTTTTTTTTTTTTTTTTTTTAGCCTTACAAAAATGTATGTTGATGGTGCTGAAAATATAAACATTTTTTCCTTGTATTACTATTTTGATAAACAGGGGGCTCTTATGCTAAAGAGGAGAATTTTGTGTATTTTAAAGGAGGGAGCCCATTCTTTTATCTTGGACCTCCCCTCAAGCAGATTCTGCAATCCCTGTCAGTTAAATGTACTCATCAAATCAAATGCGACACACTTGTGGCTGAATATGCAAGCTATGCAGGAATATAGCTCCCTGGCACGGAAACAAGCACTGCTGATAAAGCCACCAAACTTTAGATGGCAATTGGACTTTTGTCGGGCACATCTTCATTACACAGTATGTGGTTTGTAATATATATATAAAAATTCCAAACCTCCATCAATGTCTTATCAAAGCCAGACAATGTTTTATCTGCTTTTGTGATGGTTGGAATAAATGTTGCATAAGCAGCTGCCGCTCAGCTTTCCTTTTGCCAATTTAACGACAAGTAAAAGGGAGGGAAATGCTGCTGCTTCTTTTTTTTTTACTTTGGGGGAGAATTAATATTAGATTTTGTTGTGGCATGAAAGATACCTTTAAGAGTATCCTTTTCGTAGGCATGCTGAGGAATTTATGTCTAAAACTTGCATTTGTAAATTCTCTCTCAATGGGAGGCTAACCCCCATAATGTATAAAATTGTGTTTTCAGATGCCTGCTACTGCTGCTTATAAAACAAGATAATGCCGGTAATTAACCAAACCTGACATAGAGGAGGAAACACTTACTGCTAGGTGTCATTTTCAAACGAGACGTATTTTATTAAAAGATTTCTCTTGGAATAAATTGCTAACGTAATTTATAATTTACTTCGTTGTTAAGGTAAAGCTGGCTTATGACTCGAGCAACTGTTATTGTAGCTCCTGAGTGGTACGAGAGTAGAAACATAAAACTGAAATTAAGATCATGTAGAATTACTGTGGCAGACAGTATCTTCTTTGGGTTGCTAACAGTAACTTGGATACGGAACAATTTTCATGCATGTACTATGACAGTTCAATTCCGTTTCTGTGCAAAATTACCCATGCTCTCAATTTACGCACACTCTTTGTCAGGGTTTTCTATAAAGGCAAGAATGTCTTCTTTTAAAAATGCTTGAGGGGAGCACAGATTTTATGGATTTAAATCTTTTGTTATATTATATAGTGCTATTTGCAAGGCAGTTGCGATTCCTTTCCTATTTTGAGTTATTTTGTAGATTCGTATGTTGCATGGCCATGGGTACATGGTGTTAGGAAACTCATCTATGCAGGCCCCATTCACATTAGTGAAAGTTGCATAAGTAAGTATTTAAATATTTTCCCAGTAAATTGTGATGAGGAGTGGTACAATTTCTTATCTTAATTCCAATTCACTAGTAGGCGAGGGTTTGCGTGTATGTTTTAAAACTTAAATACTAAATCGCTTAAATCAGTTGAACAGTTTCCTGTCCAAATCAAGTGGTTTTTAGCTTTTCCTTCAAATTAGACTAAGCTCTGTTAATTCATAAAAGATTTGAGCAAAGCTGTAGGTTCTGGTTATAATTTTAGATATCTTCAAATTATGCCTCCCCTCCTTAACGGGAGTACAAGCAAGTTAATAGGAATGTTTCTTTTAAAAAGTTGAAATTTGCCAGATGTCATAAGCTAGTTTGAGCCAGCATTCCCTTGGTGTTAACCATGTGTGATTTTTTTTTTAAATTGCTCTGTCCAGCATTTGAGCTTGATTTGTTTCATCTAACCAACTTGCTGTTCCACACCACACTTAACTAACACTTTCTGTTTTTTGATATGACATTTGGCAGCAGGAATTTAGGAAATGTTACCAAAATGAATACTGAGATACCGACACAGAATATTTGTTTTCCTAATAATCATTTTTGCTATGACGAATGTAAAGACAGAAACGTTTTCATCAAAGCAGTGCCTGTGGTTTTTAAAAAAAATGTTAAGAATCCTGGCCTTTAAAAATAGAAACGCATTAAATCTAGTCACACTTTTATTAATAGACAATGAAATCCCTTTGGTGGATGAATGAATGGAATAGGCATAGAATATTTTTTGCTGTGGCTGTATCTCATATGTACTCCCCAACTGTTTTAACATTTTGCTCAGTGAGGCACTAAATTAACCGATCTTACTATCTCTCTCTCTTTTTGATGCAGCACTGCTGGGGCAATCATCAGTGGAAGATTTGGGGATTTATTTTTAAGGGTGTAAAATGAGACCTTTCCTGTCTTTCTCTGCGCTTGTTAAAGTTGCACAGTATCAATTGCTATTGATAAAAGGAGGCTCCGAGCCAGCTTCCTGAAAATGCTCTGGGGCAGGGTCATGGTTTGTCATGACCCAGGCGCTATTACTTGAATGTTGTTATTATTGGACTAGAGTATCCTTAGGCCGTCATCCTTCCTTTACAGAGTTAGAGGTTCTGATTCTCCAGAGTTTTCCAGCTTACCTTCTTCTTGGTCAGATGTGTGTGTGTGTGTGTGTGTGTGTGTGTAGTGTCTTTGGCTTGCTGGGTCGAAAGAATGTCATTATTCCCAGAGACGTTGTGATCTTTCTATGTACTTTGGATATCAAGTTGGGGGAATTAAAGTAATCTCTGCTGGTTGTTGTGAAAATGACAGCTGGGATTTAATACAGCTGTTTGCTTAATTGCAATGACTTTTTAAAATCTTGGCGTTACTGTTGTGAGAGCGCCTATTCCAGCTACTATTGGAGTCGATGGCGAAACTTTGTATTCTCCTGTCCTGGGCAATTTCAGCCTGTCCAGAAGTCCTGATAACTTTGGGTTTTAAACATGCCCTGATAGCTGCATCTTCTTGTGTGGTCTGTGAGAATATTCCTGTTGGCTGGGCTCAGTGGTTCCATCCTGCTCCGTGGGTGGCCAATTCACGGTGGCTTCAGTACCATGAGTGGGATAGGCAGCGAGGATTTGTGTTGCTTTGAGACAGGAGTGGGAGAGCCCGTGGCCGTGGCTCTGGCATAGAGTCCAGCCAGCTTCCCTTGCCCCCCTCTCCTCTGCTTTCCCCAGCTTCTTGGGCAGTAAGATAGCACCAGACATGCTCCATCCACAGCACTGAGCAGGGATCTGCACCCCGTGGCTCTGGAGTCAAATGTGATTCAGTACAGAACCAAATGTGGCTCTTAAAAAAAAAAGTCTTTCTTTAAAAAACGAAAATCAAATCTGTTAAAGTATCAGAGGGGTAAGGGGCTCCTAGAATGACCAGTATGTGAAAGGAATGGAAGACTTAGATTTTTATGAGACTGATTTGTTTATGATTTATGCCAGTATACTAGAACAATCATGCAGTGTGCTCCTGTGTATATTTGTTACTTATTGTAAGGTCTCAATAATAACCTTGTCCTAATAAAGAACTCACAACAAGCAGTGTTTGGGCTGCAGAAGAGCAGCAGATTATTAATCAACATATCAATTTTCAGTAATGTTAAACTGTATATCTTAGTGATGCAGAGGGTGTTTCTTATTGTGGTTCTTCATTGGTCTCTTGTTCCAAATTTTGACATGGTTTGGCTCTTTAATTGTAAGGTTAGGTTAGTGACCCCTAAAAAAGGGTGTCTGCCTGTGTAGTAGGCTGGCACTGTCACTTGCTGAAAAGATTGGTCACTCCTTGATTAACCCAAGGATAGAAGGATGGGCCACACAGACACATGAATTTGCCCTATATGGAGTCAGACCTTTGGTCTATCTTGGTCAGTGTTGTCAAGAGTGACTGGCAGCAGCTCTCTGTCATCTCAAAGTACTTTCACATCATCTGTTACCTGAAACCTTTTAACTGGAATGTTGGGGATTGAACCTGGGACCTTCTGCATGCAAAACAGGTGCTCTACCAGTGAGCCACACAGCTCCTCCTAAGAATAAACTAAGCAATCACATGGGGACTCCAGATTCCTGCGGTGCTTTGTGGGTGGGAGCCTGGGCCTGTACTTTTGGAGGAGATATTCAGGAATTGCTTAAAAGCTAATTGGCTCGGTGATACCCCTTGCATTCTAGGGACCACTTTGATCTCTGTCAGCTGCCTTGGTCAAAACCACAGATATACAGAGGAGGAAATAAAGGATAGATATTGAAAAGCAGAAATGTGTACTGTAGCGGTTAGAACGTCAGAACAGGATCTGGAAGTCCCAGGTTCAAATCCCCACTCTCCCATGAAGGTTGTTGAGTGGTCTTGGGCCAGCGGCTCTCTGAGCCTAATCTACCTGAAAGAGAATTGCGGTGTAAGGGTAAAATAGAGGAGCACAGAGCAGTATATGCCTTTCTTAGCTTGATGAAGGAAGGGTGGCACAAATATGTACTAAACAAAATAAATAATAAGAGGACATTATCTCCCGGATCTGAAAATGTTATTATTATGCTCAGTTTTTGATAAAGATACAAGGCGAATCAACATTTTAATTCATCTAGGTCAGGAGTCCTCAACCTTTGTGGGTCTGAAGGCACCTTTGGAATTCTTTCTTTTAATTGAGTCATATTCATACATAAAGAACCAACAACACACAACAGTATATATACATACAAATATAGTAGTTAAGTTCGACTCATACTTGTGTACATTTAATTATCTCCGTACAAAATATTCCATAATGAAAAACAACAACAATCTCTGTCAGAACAATACAAATAATAGAACAAGAGAGAATAAGAAATGTCCAGTGAAACTTTCCAGATCTGTGTAAATAGATCATAAGGTCTCGAATTTATTACGTCTCTCGTTGCGTCCTAAAAGACATCTCTCTCCACAAGTAAAAAAACTGTAAAGCTCATCAGTTCATTCTAATTGGAAGCCACTAGAAGTTTTTACAAGTTTTTTTCAAAATGGGCGTGTAGCTTAATGTTTTTAATAGGAGGAAAAACCTGCCATCAACATTGAAAGCTGCTAACAAATGCCTGTGGAATTCTGACACAGGTTGGTGGGTACAACCACAAAATGGCTGCCCAAACGACATAAATTTAATAGACACAGCCAATCAGATCTTTGATCTACCGTGAACCTTGCTGGGAAATCTGGGTCCAGTCACCAGTGGCCAATCAGAAGCCATACTAGGCAGGACCTCCACCTGGTTCCACCCACTTTCTAAAAACACGTGGTTGGCATTAGGAAAAGTGTCACTAGGAGCCAGGGCACCCACAGAATCACCTTGAGGATCCCTGATCTAAGGAGTCAGTGCTAATGATATCACATGTTATTAACAAAATTTACCTTTTCATGATGTCTCCTCCCAGCAGATAAAGACTTGGGGTGGGGGCACCCTAAACTTTAGTGGCCATGCCACCCTGATCCTAAGTAAAGAGTCTCAAATGAGTCAAATCCTTTTATGACATATTAACTGATGTCGGGTGACCTAGATTTAGTCTAGCTGTGTCATCAGGTTTTTATTTAAAAAAAAATGTTGAAAGGAGCTTTAAGAACATTGGCTGACAGGCAGGGTAGAAGTGTTTCAAACAAACAAATATAAAATGGTCACTTAAAATATGTCACATGATACAATTCAACAAAAGAATGGCCACTAGATTGAGTGGTCCTGGGAACTGACTTAGGTCATGGTAATACAAATTGCAATTTTGCTGCTATTTCTCCCATTGCTTTTGGTTTCATTTCAATTATATCAAACATGTAAAGTGGTTATTTTTTATTTACAGCTACCGAAATGCTAGTAATTATGACAGGGCTTTGTGTGGAGAGAGGGCCTCTCTGTTACAGAGACTCCTGAGTGTGTATATTAAATACAGCTTTGCACCCAAGCAGCATTTTTATTATTTCTCATATGATTGAATAGCAGTCATGTCTCTATTCATCTGTATTACATTTTTATCCTGCGCTTTCTTCAAGGAGCTTGATGGTGGAGTGCATATTTCTCCCTTTTTTCATTTTAGGTGAAGCAGGTTAGGGTAAAAGAAAATTATTCATGGGATAGAGCAGGTAGAGAAAGAAGTACTTTTCTCTCTTTCTCACAATACAAGAACTCATGGGCACTTAATGAAATTGCTGAGCAGTCAGGTTAGAACGGATAAAAGGAAGTACTTCTTCACCCAAAGAGTGATTAACACATGGAATCCACTGCCACAGGAGGTGGTGGTAGCTACAGGTATGGAAAACTTCAAGAGGGAATTGGCTAAACATATGGAGCAAAGGCCCATCAGTAGCTATTAGCCACAAGGTATAGATAGGAACTGTTGGTCTGGGGCCAGTGATGCTCTGTATTCTTGGTGCTTGGGGGGGATCAACAGTGGGAGGGCTTCTAGTGTCCTGGCCCCACTGGTGGACCTCCTGATGGCACCTGGTATTCTTGGCCACTGTGTGACATAGTGTTGGACTGGATGGGGCTATTGGCCTGATCCAGCATTGGCTTCTCTTGTGTTCTTATGACTAGACCCAGATTGCCCAGAAAGATTCACAGTAGAGCAGGGATTTGAACCCAGGTCTCCTGATCCTATTTGAACACTCTGCTACTACAGAAAGAAAAGAGGGATATCATTTAGGTCAGGGGTCCCCAGTGTGGTGCCTGTGGGTGCCATGGTGCCAGCTGGCACCTTTCTTGGCACCCACCAAGTGTTTTTAGAAAGTGGGTAGAGCCAGATAGAGCTGTTGCCCAGCATGGCTTCTGATTGGCTGTGTGCAGATTAAAATAACATTTTTTTTCAGCAGCAGCTGATACCAAAGTGTTTGGTTTATTCTCTCGCAACCATCTTTCCCAGTGTATTTTTAATTACTCCTCTCCTGCACTTGTGCTTCCTCTGTGTAGTTGGCTATACCTCCTGTGGCAGCCATTTTGTGGTTGCGCTGTGCCTTCCCTGGCAGCCATTTTGTGGTTGCGGCCACCATCCTTTGTCAGGATTTCAAAGGTTGCACACAGGCTCAAAAAGGATGGTGACCCCTGAGATAGATGGGAGCTAATTCTACTGTATCTCAAATTGCAGCCCTGTTTATTTTGCTCCATAGAGCTCAGTGGGAGACCCCAAGAACTCAGCTAGGCCCCATGTCCACAGCCCCACACTTTGGAGTGCACATTCTGGGTTCTTCTGCTTGGTGTGCCACAAGTGTGTACCACGGAAACTGTATTTTTGTGTGTGTATATATAAATATATAGATGGTGTTTTGGATACATTTAAACAATTAACAGCTCTATGACTAATTATTTACGTGGTACTTTTAATTTGCCAAGTGTCTTTCTTTTTGCCCTGTTTTCCTTCATGCTCACTGCAGGCAGATAAATATTCTCCTACCCCTTTTCCCAGACAGGGAACTGAAACTGAGTTGTGATCTTAAGTATACGGTGTAGAAAGTGCATCCATTTTCGAATACATTTAGGATTGCGCTCTGAGAGAATTGCGTAACACTAGTGACTGCTTGAAAGTAGATAGGGACTAAGACCTGGGTTTCCCAGATGAGTCTTCATTACTTAACCACCTTCCCACAAGTTTGAACAAATACAGTAACATTTGTGGCCTTACTAAGTTAGAATTTGTGATAGGTGAATATTTTCAACTTTCTTTTGTGTGGTGACGATAATTCTTGGAAAGGAGGGTTACCATATTTTGAAAAGCAAAAAAGAGGACATATTTCCTGACTGACTACTTCAAACAAGTGATCACTATGACAAATCTCATTTTAAATACCTCTGCTACTTGAGCTGTGATACTTGCTACTAACTAGGAATATTCCTAACCATCCAACCCTCCAAAAAAGGACATTTTCATTTTTTAGAAAAGAGTCCAAAAGAGGAGGGACACAAACAAAAAAAGAGGTCACATCCTCTGAAACGAGGACATGTGGTAACCTGACTGGAAAGGCTAGTGCTGGTGGAGAGTGGGGGCTGGAGGAGTTGTCTGCATGTGAAGTGCCTGTCGCAGGAGGGGTGTGTTATTTGGGGTTTTGAATCGTAGTGCTTTAAATTCCCTTGAACCAAGAGGAAAGGCAGGATATAAACCAGTGTCTTGGACTGAGTGATCGTACATGTTAGTGGTGCAGGAATGTTTTCTGCCGAAGCCAACAAAGCCAAAGGCCTGCATGGATAGAAATGGTTAAGAAGATTCCCAAATCCTGTCTCTTTTGATGCCTCCCAAAATATGATCTGTTCACAAGGGAAAGAAGAGGGGAGGGGAGACTACTTCCTGTTGGTTGGATCAGGCCTCAGGCAGCCTCCAGGGCACTGGAGGCGAATGTTTGCAGAGAGTGGGAGAAAGGAGGGGGGGGAGTGTACCACATGTAAATTGTCTTCCTTGGGGCTACATATTTCTTCTGAGGGGCCTGTCCACAGCCACGATTTCCTGCCCATGGAAGGAAGAGGGTGGAAACAGCATCTGGAGCAAAGGAGTCTCCCCCCACCCCAGCTTGCTTCCTGTAAGTTAAATTGGAAGGCCTTGTCTGTGCAAATAGATTTCAAAATAGAGCCTGCCCTTTGACTGTCTCCATAATTGCACAGTTCTCGCAGTGTTTTATTTGGCTACCAGAGCAGTTAACCCCTGAAGGAAGGGACCGAGGATGGTGTGACCAGCACAGGGGTCCAGACATGCCTATGTTGAATGCTCCCTTGTTTCAAGGAGCCAAGACCCTCCTCCTGCTGAAAAATTGTTACATGCAGAAAAGTTGACTTAAGATACCCTACCTTCTTAGTGTAAGGAGGTGGTATTAAACATCAAGGAATGTGTGTTTGGGGGAGGGGAGAGAATGTGTTTTGTCGCTTTGATGTAATCAACATCTGTCAACAGGCTGGATTTGCTTTTTGTTTAATTTCAAAGGCTCTTGTCTTCTTTTTTCCTCCCCTTTGCCCAATCAGGTTGAGCTTTCGCCCGAGGCACTCCCTGTGTTATTTCTTGCTTTCGCCAAATGTACAGGTTATTGCTTATGAAACGTGAGCCCCATCATCATATGCACATGTTGCCCAGAGTCGCAGAGATACTTTCATCTTCCATGGCATAGCCTTCCAGCATATGTGCCACACTCGCATAGCACAGATATGGCAATATCAGGATCACATGGGGTGTTTCAGGTTTTTCCTTTGGAACGATAATCTAGGTAGTTGTTTATCCTCCAACCCAACATTTCAAATTTCAGCCACAGATATTAAAACCATTTAATTTGTTGTAGATTAAAAACTTCTATATTGCATTTTGGGGCACAGGGAACTTTCTGAACTGATCTACTGTAAGCTCTTAGGAAGTTTTTGAACCTTATATAAGCTGACATTAGCTCATTGTTAAACACAACTAAAATTGCCCAGCATGAAAAGCCAGCTGGATTGTTCATTTGTTTGGGCAATGTTCTCACATACCAAAATGTGTACAAAATTTTAAAACGGAATTTACCAGTTAGATTAAAACAAAACAAAAGAAAACATGGTTTTAAGCAGATGGCCAAAGGATTTGTAATCCGGATCAAACACTAGTGGAAAATATTTGGAGTAGGTCAACAAAAGACCATTGGAAAGAGCTGATGATGCAAAAGTTTGTTCGTTCTCTGATCAGTTTTTCATATGTGCTAGTTTAGCAGGCCCCATTGTAAGAACCAGTGTGGTGTAGTGGCTAGAGTGTCAGTCTACACATCTGGGCGACCCAAGTTCAAATCCCCAGTCTGCCATGAGAGCTTGTTGACACACTCTCAGCCTAACCAACCTCACAGGTCCGTTGTTGTGGGGATAAAATGGGTCTCCTCTGTGATGAAAGGCAAGGTATAAATGAAATAAATAAACTGAATATCACTTCAAATTTTTTTACTATAATTGATAGTATTTGCAATTTTATATCACAGTTTAGTGTTTTGGGGCTGCAGTGGCTCAGAGGTTAAGATGTTGAGCTGCGGATCGGAAGGTCTGTAGCTCAGCAGTTTGAGACCCTAGTGCTGTGTGACAGAGTGAGCTCCTGTCTCTGGCCTCAGGTCCTGCCAACCTAGCAGTTCGAAAGCAAGAAATGGCAAGTAGATAAATAGGTACTGCTTTGGTGGGAAGGCAACAGTGTTCTGTGTGCCTCAGCATTTAGTCATCACGCCGGCCACATGTCAACGGAGAAGTCTTTGGACAGCTCTGGCTCTTCAGCTTGGAAATGAATGAGCTCTGCCCCCTAGAGTCAGATTTGACTGGCTTTCGAGCAAGGGAAACCTTTATCTTTATCTCTTTTTAGTGTTTTACAGTACTCAAATCCATTGTCGTGTCTCTCTGTGTGTGTTTATATATATACACACACATGTGGGCACACATACATACTATATATATATATATATATATATATATATATATATAAAAAAATTAGCTGTTGCTTTTATTTATACTGTGGTTTCTGCTGTGGCAAATTTACAGACGCTTAATTGAAAGGTTAACTAAACAGATTTTAATAGCTTAATGAAACATGAGAGCACTTGTGCTAATGTGTGTTGAAAATAACACGGACTTCTAGTTATTGGAAGATGTGGTTATTAATGGACTAGGCTGCAGCTCTCTGAAAACACAAAGCAATTATTTTTACAACTGCTAAATAAGAAACACTTTTAAAAAAAGGCATCCTCACCAACCTTTTCCCTTGAGGGCGGAGGGAGAAGGTGGCGGTGATGGAGGTGGAGGAGGAAAGCATCTTGTTGACCGGAAGAAAAGTCACATTATGAATTACTAAAATCAGCTTAATTAAGGGTCATAATGGAAGTAGACATAAAACTCCTTACGACTCAGTGGGTGAAATGGGAGCATTTCATTACATAGTGTGGCACGTATGAACAGATAAGAATTAAAACGGACCTGGAGTAAAGTGGCTAATGAATTTGGCGGCGTGCTGCCTGCTGTAAAATGAAAAAGAACCCATCCTTGTCTGTCCTGTTCTGTGTTCATTCCCTGTAGGTGAATCTGTTTTAAAAGGGTAAGTATGGTTGTGTGTGTGTGTGTGTGTGTGTGTGTACACACACACATGCATGTGAAGGCAGAAGACCTCTCGTAACACATTCTATATATTACTAAATACTAGTGTCAATATAACTGAGAGATTTGCCAAGGGTGTCCATCCTCAACAAGACCTGGATCTGTTACTTTCTGGTTCACTGTTGTCAGTTTAAAAAAGAAAAGTGATGAGATTTTTTTGTTTGTTTTGGACACTGGTAATTCTTATTACTGAACACTGTGAGGATTTTATTTATTTGTTCATTCATTACAATTTGTGCCACAGATCTGCAGTCTACAAGGGAAAGCCAGTGATCTATAATTTTTAGGGATGGCTGCGGAATATATATATATTATATGTATATGTATGTGTGTGTCTATTTTCCCCATTTGTCTGTTTTCCCTATTTTCCTCACTTTCTGGTGGAAGTATCTTTTAGAGACTGTAAGTGTACCCTGCAGCAGACATTCAGTCTTGGCCAAACTTGTGGGCTTTAGCAAACATTGACAGCTAGAGCTGTTTTACCAACACTCAGATCTCTAAATCCATGTTTCGTAATTCTTTAAGATGTACAATTAGGATTCTGAACAGCTTGATGCACAGAGAAGCTGTCAATTGTAGAATAAACAGAAGTAAACAGAATTTGATGATGGCTTAGATGTGTATGTGAGTGTGTGT
This sequence comes from Gekko gecko, assembly GCA_029375565.1. Classification (NCBI taxonomy): domain Eukaryota; kingdom Metazoa; phylum Chordata; class Lepidosauria; order Squamata; family Gekkonidae; genus Gekko; species Gekko gecko. Next base: position 33,162,576 of record JAPDNY010000003.1, on the reverse strand, counting down.
GTGTGTGTGTGTGTGAGAGAGAGAGAGAGAGAGAGAAAAAGAGAGAACGAACATAGCCAGTTGCGGCTGTCTCTAGTGATTGATGATGTTGGTGTATCAAATTGGCTGTGAATGCTGGAGAATAGAAAACAGAGCATAGATTTGAAGATTTTTTAGAAGTATATCATTTGAAACGAAAACATGCTGATGTTGAGCAAGCTCTCATTTGTTCTTAAGAACAAATGCATGCAGATTTCCTTTGTGTTTTCACCCTTTCTTAACCTTAAGCTTAGGTTAGGGCCTTCAAACAGAGTGGTTTTTATTTTACACGTGGGTGTCCTATATGTTTAATTCAGGAACTTCTGTGTGGCACTGCCTAATCCTATCCTGGGCTGCCGATTACTGCGGCACAGGGTCTCTGCTGCGAGACAAATGAACAAACTAGCTGTTAAAGGGGGGAAAAAATCCTTGCTACAACATGTGGCAGTCACAAGAGGGAGCTGGGAACTTGCTCCACAGGCTTTAGGACAGAGCACAAGCAGCTGGCCTTTCTTTTACCTTCCCCCCCATCAAGCCCCCCCCCATGTAGCACTCTTGCACTGTGCTGAAGTAGCAGCACCACTGATACCTGCTGCTTTGATTGGGGCCTGCTCCTCCTCATGCCAAAGCAAGGGGTTTTGTGCCAGTTCCTGAAACCGGGGGGGGGCCTGACTGGCTGGCAGGCAGTGATCCTGTGCTCTTGAACCTCTGCAGAGTGAAGAACAGAGTCTTTAATTCTGACACGTAGTGAACAGCGAGTGGAAGACTCCGTCCCACGGATACCTTATTATGTGTTTTGGGAGGGGGGTGAAAAACATAACAAAGCTCTGAGTGCTGAGTTTGTGGCTGTTATCCAGAAAGAACATCTGAACAGAAACAGACTCCATTTTAAGTACCTAAAGCATGTATAGCTCACGTGGCTTGAAAGTCACTTTGCAATTCTTATTCATCACAGCCGCCATGATAGTAAAAGAGATCGGATCTATGTCGAACTGGGATCTGAACCTAAGTCCAGTCCTCTGATATTTGTACGAAGCCTGCTTTAGAAATGAAATGAAAACTGTGTCACTTCCTTTCTCTGCCCCCCCCCCCAAGCTTTAAATGTCCATGTAGCCTTGTATTCTCGGGTACATTGGCAGCAAGTCACTTTTCTGAGAGGAGGAAGCCTCCAAAATGTACCTCTCTGATGAAAGGACTATTACAGCCCAATTTGAAACCGACTTCTGAGTTTAAAGATTTGGTCCGAGTTGACTTGTAAATGGATTCTTTTGAAGTGGCTTTTAGTTTAATCACACGCATAGGCAAACACACCCTCTATTACTGTATCATGCAGCCAAAGATCCGCCGGTGCTCTTTGTTCTGTCCCCATCCAAAGACGACTGGAGGATGCTGCCCGCAATTGGACTTCATCCCCTGTTGCTTAGCAGAGTAACTGGATGAGAGGACACGGGCATGTGGCTGTCATGAAGAAGAACGGCTTGTGTGAGTTGACACTAAACCAGGTTCCATTTAGAGAGGTGAGGAGGGGGTTCTTGGTATACTGTTTCATTCTGTACCTTTTACACTGTGCTTTGTATGCCCTCCTTAATCCCTGGCCTGAGTGGCCCAGGCAACCCCCGTCTCATCAGATCTCAGAAACTAAGCAGCGTAATCCCTGGTGAGTATTTGGATGGGAGAGCACCAAGGGATACCAGGGCCACTATGTGGAAGCGGGCAAAGACAAACCACCTCTGAATGTCTCTTGCCTACAGGTTGCCATAAGTTAACCGTGATTTGACAGCACTTTCCACCACTACCAAGCCACTTTGAGCCACAAGGCAAGGCGGGATATAAACACTTTAACTAAATGAAATAAATGTTCCACAGCATGGGAGTTACAACTGACAAAGCTCCATTGCTGCCAGGTGGATTACCTGGCATAAGGAGTAGGGTAAGCAAATTGTATGTGGCTAATGCCAGGTGAAATCTGGGGGGCAAGATTTGCAGGGCTAAGCTGAACTGGTGCCCTGAAGAATGCATTGTGTAGCATAGCTTATGTGTTTAGTACACTTTTATTCTGCCTGTCTTCTAAGGAGCTCAGGGTGCCTTACATTGTTCTGTGTGCCTGTGTTTTATCCTCACAACAACCCTGTGAGGTAGGTAAAATTGAGAGTGTGTGTGACTGGCTCAAGGTCACCCAGGAAGCTCTGGTGGCAGAGCAGGGATTTGCACTTGGGGCTCGCAGATCCTAGTCAAATGGACTAACCGCTACACCAATCTGTCCAGATCTGCCTGGCATTTTACACAGCTTCCAGGCAGTCTTTAAAATCAGGGCCTGCCCCATCCCCCTTGCCCCATCCACCCTGATGAAGAGTTCTGGAACACTTATTGGTCCCAAGGGAAATTTTGTTTAGGTTTACTAGAGGCACTGTGATTCAACTGGAGAAGAAAGAAAGAGCAGCAGCCTGCCTGAACCAGGGTACGGTTCTGGGTTGAGCTTCAGACAGGAAAAGAAAATTCTTGGTGGCATTGCTGCTGCAGGACTTGGTGGTGGCTTGGATATAGAAAGAAAACTCAAGGTTGAGAGCATACAAAACAGAGGAGAAAACAGAGAATGAACCTATCAGGGCCCCTAGTTGTATACTTGCTCACTTGAATACGCAGATTAGGAAATCCATCTTCACAGAATTAGGTTTGAGACCCAAGCAGGATATGCAGAAGGAAGCCCAAGCAGGATAGAGAGACAGGATTAGACAAACTTTGAGGAATCAGGAGGGTGTGTGGGGGGGTAGCATACGACAATGAATTGTACAAAGTGATGAATTTAATAAGCTCACTAGGTGGCCTGGGGAAGTCAGCTTCTTTCTAACTGACCGGTTAGCCACGAGGTCAAATGAAATGAGGGTTGAAAAGTGTGCAGTTACACTCCTGAAGTGCTGCGATCAAATGTGGTTATAACCATAAATAAGTTTGGGAGTTCTGTAGAAAATATTTGAAAAAATCAGAAGCTGTGAGGACGAGATTTGCCCCTCTAGATTCCCTCCCTGGGTCACCAGGGGCCAGTGGCCACCCCTCTTTGGTGGGGGAGATGAAAAAGAAAAGAAGTGCCACAAAGAGAAGGTGAGATGATTGGAGGAGGCTGTAAAGAAAGGACTTCTGTTATAAAGGAAAGATAATCTGGGCTTTCCCTTAATCGACATTATAAGATGGTGTAATGGAAGTTGCCTTTTCTTGTTTTTAGGAGCAAAGAGCTACTTTTTAGTGTATTCTCTTTGTAATTAACCATTAGGCTAATTAACCATCAGGCTAAGAATGCAGTAGAGTGCTGCCCCAGCTAAATTAGGGCGCCTGTTAGAGTGTAATTATCAGAGAATACCTCTTTATGGAGAGTGGGCCTATCTAGCTCTTCAAATGGGGCTCCTTTTGTGGTTCCCAATGGCTTGGTGGTAGTTCCAGGTATGACAGAGGAACAAAGACCATAGTCCAAGCTGGGAAGAAGCTGAAAATACTGGTAGACTGCACAAAGGGAGGAACAGACAACTATACACCTCACCAGAGACAATATAACGTGAATGAACCAGAGGGTGCCTGGATTTGGGTCTGTTTCTCGGCCTCCTCTCTCTCCTGCTTCCTGTGGCCTCAGAAAACAGAGAGGCTCCCAGATAGAGTTCTGGTATCTAGGTCCCATCTCTCTCTTTCTTGAACTTTCTGTGTAGCTCATAATTCTTTGCATTTGGGGTCCTTATGTGAACCCGACTGTACACAGTAAGTTTTGCTCCCCTAGGACATCTTTTCCTTCATTATTCCTGCATGAATCCTCCATGTCTTTGTGTGCATGGTTTATACAAATGTGTTCGTATATGACCAGGCTCCCTGATAGGTTTGCAGACTGCTGTCCAAGGTCTTAAGTTTGTATGAGTCTTTGGATCCTCTGTCATGTGGAGGTGTTATGTCCTTACAAGGTAAGCAGTTATGAGTTGATGCCTAATATAAAAATCAACCCTTTGCCCCTTGATTACCAGAGGATATCCTCAATATATTTCAGGCTCGTCTGAGAAAACTGGATTGAACTCTCTCTTGATTCCTGTCCCATTTGTCTGTAGACTATACTTGTGGCGTAATGGAAAGTAAAAACTTGCCCATAATATGTTGGGCCTCTGCCGTCCCTCGAGGTGCTATACAAATCCAAGCAATTTTCCCTTGCTTGCCACTTGTCAAAGTCTGGAAAGAACATTATGAACCCTGCAGAAATTCTTAAAATGGCAGCTCCTATTCAGTCAGGCCTTTTGTTCTGTATTTTTTGGGCTCCTGAAAGGAATGTCCCACTGTTCTAATTAAAATAAATGGGTGATGGGCAGGCTTCTGTGTTTCATATGTTCTATGGAATACTAGGGAGGGGAGGAAGCATACAAGAAGCCAAATATTTTTAAAAATGTAAAAGAAAAATGTCTCTACCATAGCTACAAAGACTGTATTTTTGTAGAGGAAAAAAGTGGTAGAATCAAAATGCTAGAATCGTTGAAGGAAACAAACAAAATCAACATTTTCTAAAACCGTGGTTTTTAAAAATAATTTAAATTGCTGGACGGGTCCAGAATGTGCAAATAAGAAAGACGTCTCAGTTGGTATGGAGATAACTGTACACAATGTATCAATGTATCTTTTCAACTTGTTTTGATCACAGCATTCTTCTTAATATGTTTGAAAGGCATTGCAATAAAGGCTGTTGCAAGCCAGCAAACGTGGCTCCTTCCTTATTTAAGATCTGCAATAGATAATGATCTTCAGCAAAACTTCTGAGAGTAACAGGACTTACTCCCAGTTTCCACCATAGATAATGGCCATGTGAGCTACTTGGCCCAGTACAAGGAAGGAAGCGAAAGGGTGAAATTCATTCAGATTTCAGAATGGTCATTTCATCTCCTTCTCCTTCTTGAGTTTAGGAGATTGGTTGATTATTATTTCTGGTCTGTCCCCAGTCTAGATATTCAGTACTTGCTACCATTCCTCCTTGATGCTCCTGTATCAAATTCTCCCTTCATCTTCCCCCCCACGACCCCCCAGTGTATTAACAATTAAGCATATTGGGTTGGATCCTATGGTCTGTCCAACCTGGTGCAAAGACACTCCCACCAGCAGAAGGAAGTGAGATGCTTCCCCCCAATGCCCTCCTCCCACAGCAGATCATCACATCACACCAGTACTTTTTATAGGGTGACCCCTGAACCACAGGGACAATGTTTTGCTGTTGGTGGGGGAGACAGCAGGCTACAACAGGAGGAAAGTGGCCAGAAACTTCTATCAATGGAGCTCCACTTGTGGATCATCGACTCTAATGATATCTGTGTTGATATTTATAAAGGTTTCCCTTGCTCGAAAGCCAGTCGAATCTGACTCTAGGGGGCGGTACTCATCTCCATTTCCAAGCTGAAGAGCCAGCGCTGTCCAGAGACTTCTCTGTGGTCATGTGGCTGGCATAACTAAATGTCAAGGTGCACAGAACACTGTTACCTTCCCACCGAAGTGGTACCTATTTATCTACTTGCCATTTTGATATTTATAAGTTATGATAATATGATAACAGTATGCAAATAAATTAAGGAAAGTATTGACACAGATTGAGGGTGAACAAAGGTACAAGAACAAATTGCCAAAGTGATAATGAAAATGAACATCTCTAATCATCTGTGAACAAACTCCAGATTAGGTTCTTTACTGACCAGAATCTCCATATATATGCTTTGATTGACAAAATAATTAATGAAGTGAGCACACAGAAATCATGATCAAAAACTATCAGATTTCCTTTGATGAAGGATGCCATTTTTACCCTACAACAGACTGATTGGTAGCTCTGGGACACTTCTACTAATCCTTACAGCATACCAAATAAAACTTTTGTGCTTGACCTCATTAGATCTGAGTTATTTAACTGTGACATGATGTACCTTAATTCTTCCGGCATTTTGACTGGAGTACTGTGTAATATAGGTAAGTAAGGCACTATCATCTGTTGTAGGACTTAGTTTGCGAAAAGCCTTGAGGCTTAGACGAGGTCTCAAGGTCATTCCAGTGCTACTGTTCTGTTGACTGTATGTATACTTGAAGAGGGCTGATCTTTGTTCACGGCACAGGTTTTGTGTGTGTTTTTAATATTATTGTAATGTAGTAATCCGATAAGGTCTGTTTAAGGATTTCTTTATGCTTATGTATCTATCAATCCATAGGCTGTGTGACTGGCTGCCAGCGACTTTTCCATTCTTCAGTTGATCATATCTACTTACACAAGCAGTCAAGCATTGAGCAAAGAAGATATCTCTTTTTTCAGAGACAAAGAAGTGCTCCTTATAGCGTAGTCTGGCCAGCTATGGTTTCTCCGGCTCATCCAGTTCCTAAGGTACTGTAATTTCTATTATCTGATCCTTTCTTCAGTCAATATAAAGGTTGACTGCACGAGCGATCAAGTACATTCATCCCCGACAGCTGGGAGTTTGAATCATGGTTTTTGTTACTGGGGCTGGGATTTGATATTGGAACACACTGCTGCACTGAACTTGTCTACTCCCCGCTATGCTAAGGAGAACACCAAATCAATTTCTGAGCCGGTTTAAATCTGATGTTCCTTCAGCTGCCACAACCCAAATATGAAGGTTTTTCCTTTTTTTGGTCTCTGTCTCTCTCTCTCTTTAAATAAAAAGGATATTGTACAATTGGCGGCAAGTCAAGTGAATAGGAACTGACCATGCTTGAGCAAAAATCATGGATCTTTCAGTGCACATTTTTTTACCAGGGCAAGCTTAAATAGCATTTCTGTCCACCTGCAGCTTTGTTGGTTTAACTTCCTAATCACATGAAATGCATATTGAAATGCTGGCCAGCTGCCCTGCTATGTATCTTATCAAGTAAACTTTCCTGATGTGGGATAAACAATTACTCTTGCGGGGGGATAGGAATATTTCTAGCTTTTGAGTCCAGATTCAGGAGTTATTGGGAGTGATGATGTTGCTATTTTTCTTGTTTGGTATTTGTTGGCTGTAATCTATTTAGTAGAAATATATATATATACACACACATATTCTGTGCACATTTATTCAGAAGTAAACCCCATTATTATGACTTGACATGTATAAATAATGAAAATAATAAAAATGAATAAAACAGTGATAATTTGTGTTCTTATTTATTGTTGTTACTGTTGTTTGTTGTTGTTGTTGTTCCAAAGCACATGTGCATAAAGTTGCAGACTTCAAAACATTGTAGAAAGTTTTTGTTATGTCCAATAAAATCACTTTTATTTATTATTAGAATTCTTAAGACAAAGCACTGGACCATCCAACATCTTTGGACAGAATGATTTAATAGAAGAGTAGGAATGAAATCTTGTTTGTTAATTTATATGCTATTTTAACTTGCAAAAGGCCATTCTTGTTCAACTTTCTAAATGGTTATTAGAACATCTATATGCCACTTCCCCAAAGACCTGCTTGAGGCAGCTCACAAAGTAAAACACAATCAAATCATTAAAACAGCATAAAAATAATTAACATTCCATTGTCTTGGATTCGATGTAGATTTCTGCAGGTGCAGAGGGGGTGATTTTCGCTGATTTCTCTGGCCCATGGCAACTCAAAGCATATCCCAAAATACTGCTTCTGGAGGCTAGGACCCCGCCCCCCAGAGTAGCTTGGGGGATCGGAGGTTGTCCAAGTGATGGGGATTGGCAAAAATTGCACCTCACTCCTTGGGCCTGTGGAAATCCAGGTGGGATCTAAGCCATTAAAAACCCAGCCAAAGCATAAAAGCAGTATAAAGTATTTAGCAGCTTAAAACAAAATCCTATGAAACACCTTCAAAAGTTGAAACCCCTTAGTAAAAATACTGGTTAGAAAAAGAAATTTTTGGCCTGGCATCTGAAAGCAGAGTAGGTGCTACATAAACTTCGAGAGAGAGGGCATTCCATAGGTGATGAGCTACCACCAAAGTGGCCCTGTCTCTGCCCCTGCCTCATCTCTGCAGTCAGGAACACAGAGAACAGAGCTTGTGAGGCGGATGGTCACTGGTGGGCTGGACAGTACAGGAGAAGGCAATCCGTCAAGTAGGTAGGAGATTCTAATTCCCCTTTTAGAGATGGAAGGTAGAGGCCAAGTGGGAGTTTTGCCCAAGGATTCTAGCAATTCCACAGCTGTTAACTGTAGGTGAGAACTGTTATCTTGGCTGTTTCTAGTGGGCATTCTGCATAGTGACCATTTTGTACATCAGTAGTTCCCACTAATAATGTAATATCCTAGCTGGAATTTAGGCTAGACCGATCTCATCGGATCTCGGAAGCTAAGCAGGGTCGGCCCAGGCTAGTACTTGGATGTGCGACTGCCGAGGGAAGTCCAAGGTTGCTGCATAGAGGCCGACAATGGCACACCACCTCCACTTATCTCTGACACTGAAAACCCTACAAGTCACCATAAGCCAGCGGCGACTTAACACCACTTTCCACCATCATTGAAATGTTCTCTGAATATGGGCCAATTAAACATTGCATAATAATAGGAACTGTCTGGATTTAATGCTGGTCATCTAAGTGTAACATACTATCCTCTGGATGCTACTGGCTTCTATTAAGGAAGCTTTGAATGCAGAAAACATAAGGGCAGTGGAAACCAACTGTATCTCTCTTCAAGTATCTAATCTGATTGAGTAGCATTGGGAATAGTGTTTCCCTCAAGACAAGCATAGTAGCAGACTGTCATATTAGAGTGCTTCATCTAGAAGTTTTGGCTGACTAATTTTCTATTTTTTAATGGTCTTCATCCATAATGCCAACTTAGCAGGTTTTTTAATAATCAGTCATGTGGTAGATCTCCTGGTTCCCTTTTACCTTACCAGTTACATTGCTTGGATAGTCAACTATGGAACCAGTCCTTGGTATTTCTGTAGCATAGTGCAACAAGAGATCTGTCCATACTGCCTTTCTCTTTCTCTGCCTTCTGATTGTAAAATTATGAAACAAATGAGGAACAGTAAGAACAACCCCATTAGTGCTTTGGTGTGTTTCCAAGGTGAATTCTACGTTTTCAGGATCTGTCCTATTTTGACTTAGATGGTTACATTGTCTGTGCCCTGCAGGTGGGGATGCATGTGAATGAACTGTGACACAGAGCTGCACCATAGATGGAGCCCGGCGCTATGGAGGCTGTGTCCACATGCGTACACTTCAGCTTGGATCCAGCTATGTGCAAACAGAAACATGAATGGATTTTGCACAGTTCCGCTTGCACAAGATCTTATGCAACACCTGGCACGTCCCTTGTTTAACACCTACCTCTTATAATGCCCAAAGATTAATTGCACAAGATCTGCATGTGGGATCTATCACAAGCGTAAAATTTTGCACTGGATCCAACTCAATGCCTCTTTAGCCCCTAAAGGGATACTAAGCTGTGGCTGAGCCCATGCCTTATTCTATCCACATTTTATGCCAGACGAGTTTTATTTATTCAGTACAAAGAGGAATTCACATTTTCTCTGATGGTACTGCACATCAGAGAATTGTTTGGGGGTGGGGTAAGGAGCAGAGAATCTGCTATTGTGCAGTTTGATTTTTCCAGCTATGTAGAAAGCACTTATTAAAATGGGTGATTATGGAACAACTTTATCACAGCTGTTTTTCCCCCTAAAATAGACAAAGTAGGGAGCCATGTTGATCCATTGAAAAGAATTACAAAAACAAGCATGCTTTTTTGTATTAGGACCCACTAAAATATCACAGGCTTTTGAGAGTTCTTTATCAGAATGGCGTTCAGTACAGAAAACAAACAAACAAACCAGAGCAGGGTGTGAGATAGAGAAAAAATGTTCCGGAGCATGATGGAAGAGCAGTCTGTAAAGTATTAAAGCGAAATACAGGATGTGTTACAGAATCTGTGGTGCTATCCTCAGTACCTTTTCTTGGGAGTAAGCCCCACTGAACAGACCTGACTGGGATTCTGAGTAGTCATGTTTAGGATTTCTGTCCTGATTGGAACACTTGGTGTCGGGAGCAAAACAGCTTTCAAGATTCACCAGAATCTATTGGGAGGGAGAAATCAAATTGGATAATGTTGCCTTGGGGAGCAAATAAACCCTACAAGCAAACTCCCATTTGGAAATCACTGCTGTTATTTGAAGGAACCCTGTCTTTGGTGTCTGAGTTTAGTATATTCCCAAGCAGACTTAGACTGCAGTCACGCACATGAAATAATCCACTTTCGATGCACTTTCCAACTGGATTTTGCCAGTTCATACAGTAAAATCCAGTTGGAAAGTGCACTGAAAATGGATTGAAAGTGGATTATTTAGTGCAGGTGACCACAGGCATAGATGGTAGGGGTCTTGCATGAAGAGACCCACAGAGCAGATAGCTTCAGATGACTGAAGCAAAACTATGTGCTGAGTGGAAAAGCAAAACCTGAGCAAGGAGTCGTCAGAGCTAAGCCTTGAATGCTGGGGACTCAATCTTAGAAATATATAAATAGTTTCTAACATGCCCTCCAGCAGAGAGAATCAAAGGCAGAGAGGGTGGCACCTAGTGTGGGAGATGGGGGAGAGAGAGGTGCCACTCATCAAAATACAAAACCTGCCACCTTCCTGACACTGGGTGGCCCAGTCTTTTTTGGAAAAGCATGTGCAGCTTTCTGTGGCCACAGTGGTACATTGCATCCTTCTTGAGTTCCTTGAAATGTATGCACCCTTTTTAATAACAGGCATTGTTTTCAAATAATACAAAAAATGCTTTCTTCTTAGCTAAGTTCCTTTGCTCATCCTGGAGTAACCACACCCAGCCCTATCCCTTGCCCGGTACAGCAGAGATGAGAAGTAAGCGCTTTCCAGGACAGATGGGGTAATATTCTGGCAGACTAGAGGCCTGCCACCTCTCAGTTTGAGAATGTTAGCAGTGATCCTACATGGCAGGGATGATTGGGAAGCCCTTGCCTCGGTCCATCAATCAATGAATTGAATGTTACAGTGATGCAGATAAATAAATCTCTGCGTAAATTCAAAGGAAAGTCTACAGTCAAAATTTCCTCCCTGCCCCACTCCATTTCACTTGTATTTATTCAGGAAATGTATCTGCCGCCTCTCCAGCAACCTGCTTGAGGTAGTTCACGACTTAAACAATGAATCAAAATTTCAGTGGGCTTACATAAAGATATTGGGATGGAGCTAGATAGCCATTTGAAAAATGGATTGATTTAGCTGGCGTTGGTCCACGGGTAGCGTCATTGTTGGAGATGAAGGCAGAACAGAAATAAGCATTTGTTTCTCTGAGGAGCCTTTGGATAATTTTAAACCTTGGAGTGAAACGGGGGCTGCGATACCTTGGATTTCAGTGCGGTAAGGTTAACAGATCGTCGGAATTGCCAGCGACGGACAATATTAAGTTCAAAAGGGCAGCAGGAGAAACAGTGAGGCAGCCTTGAGGGGTTTGCCCTGATGGCTTAGGAAGGTCGCTACCACGACTGAAAGGCCAAGCTGCCATGAAGCAGGAGGCTCTATCTGAGAAAATGATCCCATTGTCGTGCTCCTTTTCCCAGTCTTCATTTCCAATCCTTTTTCCCCCCTCTCCCAGCACATAAAGAAGCCAGACTATGTGACGACAGGCATTGTACCAGACTGGGGAGACTACATAGAAATTAAGAATGAAGATCAGATTCAAGGGCTTCGTCAAGCTTGTCAACTGGCCCGTCGCATCCTGCTTCTAGCTGGGGAGAGTTTAAAGGTAACAGCCATGCAAAGGCCAATATGACTTTGGGAGGCTGTTTTGCTTGCTTTTTGGAGTTCCATATTTTATTTTTAGGGCTGTTGTTGTTGTTGTTAAGCTTTCGTATGCTTTAAAGTGTTTAAGGGAGAATGTCTTAGTTTTGCCCATGTGCTTTAGCGCAGTATGTTTGTTTATGTGTGCTCTGTCCAGTGCCCCTTTCCCCTGCTCTAAATCTCCACCATGTAATCCTAAATTCTCCTCTCAGAAGTGAAAGTTAAGCAGATACAGTAAAGTATGGGTCCTGTCTTTGGTTTGTTTTGATTGTACATTAAAGGCTTTGAAAGCATGTGGATTTTTTTGAGGGGACAAGGATTCATTTTGTAGTGGGCCAGAAAGGCCAGAAAGATTCATATGTGTGAGAATACAGAGCCCCTACTCTCTTGATAGCTGAAATTACGGAGACCAGAAATTTCTCTACCAAAAAAAGAAAGAAAACTGAGAAGATTGGATTGTAGATTCTGTGTCAGCTGCAAGGCTTTGTACAGCTCAGCATATATCTGAAGCAATGTAAAGTGCTCATTACCCCACACATAATTCTAATTATGTTTAAATTGGATTTGATGTGCAATTTAAGTGTATATTTCAACCTGCCCTGTTACATGTGTTTGTCCTAAGATATATGTTCCGTCACAAAGTAAAATGTCTTAGTTCACACACCAGCTAATTTGCAACTATGCATTCATGCAAATAGGACTGAGTTGTTCCCTTATTTGCTAACTGTTTTATTGCTCTGCTTTCCCTTTTTCTCATAAAGCGGCACGTGATGAACTTCAAGACCATTAGTAAAGCACAACGTCCAGTTTCTCAGGACAACCTGTTTTTCTGTAACGTCTTTTCAGAAAATATTCGTATTGCTCACACATACGCCCCTTTTAATTAACAACATTATATTGTGAAGAACCTGATTCAAGACTTTGGAAAATTGAAAAAAAAAATGTTTGGAGATCTACTCTAGAAATAACAAACAAGGGAATTTTGGTTGTATGAAGATCTATTGTGTACTGTTGAGCAATATGGCTAGTAGAAGTCTGTTCAGCACTCAGGAAATGATATAATGGTTCAGCATTATGTCTCTGTCCTTCTATATTTCATTTGTTTGCTTGGATCCAAGGGCCAAGGTTGGGAGCTTTCTGGGCCCTTGTGCACTTGAAACTCACTGGTCCCCCCTTTCCACTACAACACCACTTTGGAAATTTGGGGACGCACCAGGACAGGAGAGAAACTGGTGGAAATTGATTATCCCCCCCCACACACACACACACACACAGCAGGGGCCATGGTTCAGTGCTAAAGCATCTGCTTGGCATGCAGATGGTCCCAGGTTCAATCCCAGACATCTCCGGTAAAGAGCAGATTGTAGGTAATATGAAAGATTTCAGCCTGAGACTGGCTGCCAGTCTGAGCAGACAGTGCTGACTTCGATGGACCAACAATCTACATTTGAATGTTGAATCTATGCATCACTGTGTTACTCGTGCTTTGGGTTTTTACTATTTAAATTTCCATTTGTCACATTTAGTAATCTCCGTCAATTACACAATTTAATGTAATGCTGCGTAATGTCACTACCCAGTCTTTTCTTTTTAGCTGTCAAGATTATTGTTCCTGAATCATCCTCCAAGAAAATAGGCAGAGGAGGAGGAATCAACCTAACTTGGGCATCTTTCCTCCACACATTTCCACCCAAGTCAGACTCTGGTCTTCACAAAACAGTGGGCCCATTAATGTCAGCAAGACTTGCTGTGCAGTGCTAAGCAGGGTTATACCCTTCTAAACTCATTGACTTCAGTAGATTTTGAAGGGTATAACTCTGTTTAGGATTGCACGGTTGGGTATGGAAGGAACCTGGTTATTTATAAGTGGGGATACTCCAGCAAGTTTGCTGTGATTAATGAAGGGATCAAAAGACCATCTAGGCAAACCCTCAAAATTCTAATCCACATTTTAATGAATGTGAATGAATGAGGGGTTTAGCTACATCAAAAGAAAGATAGGAACAAATGTTTCTTATATTTCAGAGATGAAAATAGGAAGTTTGAGTGACAAATTGAACTTTGGAAGAAAAGAGGGAGTCCATAATTGAACTTTAGGCCCAGAGGTTATTGGCCTGGACAGATATAGAAATGACTGAGCTGTCAAGAATGAAAGAAAAGGATAAGGAAAGAGAGGGAGAAGAAAACAAGAAGGATAATCTTAAAATGTTTCAAGCTAAGACAACCATGAGTGTAGATGGCTTTAATTGTGGTTAGATTCATGGAGAATGGGTCCATCAAGCTGCTAGTCATGGTGATTAAAGGGACCCTCCATATACAGAAATGGCAAAGTACTGAATACCAGTGCTAGGAAGCAGCACAGGAGGCAGCCTTGGCCCCTATGCCCTGTTTGGTGGCCCTTCCGCTGATTAGTCCCTATTTGAAATAGGATGCTGCACTAGATGGGCCACTGGTCGCATCCATCAGTTGTCTTCTTATGTTCTTAAGATGCTGATTAATCAGCCATGAATAACTAGAAAGCAGAAGAAGATAGCAGGAAGAGGACACAAAGTGAGTAACAGAGATGAAACACAGGTAGGTGGATTCTACGATTCTGCTCAGCAGAGTCTTCCTCCAGTAGAAGAACTCTTCTTCCAGCAGAAGGCTCTGAACTTAACCAAATGCAGTGGTATGATCCAGCCCAAAGTCAGAGATGGTTGGTGTAAACATGATAATGAAGGCAAAAAGAAGAAACAGTGGGGCCAAGTTAAAAGCAAAGGGCCTATAACCAAACTCTGAGGAATGTCACCAAGATATGAGAAGACAAAGTATCGCTGCAAGAGCCGTTAATAAAAAATGGCTTAGAATTGCGTAGGAGCCAGATCCCCTTAATCCAGATGGTGAAGAGCTGTAAAAAGAATCATGTGACCATAGTGTTAAAGGTAGTTGAAAGAGTGAGGACCAAAAACAGATGATCAGATGATTTGACAAGGCCAGTGTCAGTGGAACAGTAAGGATCAATGCTAAATTGTAGTGAATGAAGAGGTATGCAGAATGAGAACTTGGTTACATCCTGATTGAGAACTTTAGAAACAAATGGATCAATAGCTAAGGAGCGTTTCTTCTTTTATCCTTTAAAACTGCTGTTTTCAATCTTAGAAGATAAAAGGTTTTTAAAATGAGATGGTGGAGATAACAGGGCAGTAAAGGACATAAACAAGGTATCAGGTCAAAGGAACAAACAGTTGGCTCCAGGAACAGAATAAAATATTACTGAAACCAACAGAACTAGAGGGTAGGAAGAAGACTAAGCAGCAGAGTTAGGAAAGGACTACAGGAAACAAAGAGCCCTTAGCTGGACCAATTTCTTCACCAAAAAAGATAAACTCATAAGATAAAGTTGAAAGACTATGTGAACCAGATATGAAGGAGAATATCTCTTGTGATAATGTCTTCTGGAAGTTGAAGTGCAGGAATGAAAGTTCTGGAGACAAGTAATCCAAGTTTAACAATAATAATAATAATTATAGGATGGCAGAGGACAGAAAACCTGATCTGGATAGCCCAGGATAGCCCAGTCCCATCAGATCTTGGAGGCTAAATATGTTCGGTCCTCCTTAGTTTTTGGATGAGCAACTGCCAAGCAATACCAGGGTCGTGACTCAGAGACAGGCAGTGGCAAACCACCTCTGAACGTCTCTTGACCCTACGAGGTCACCATAAGTTAGGGTTGCCAGTCCCCAGGTCCTGGTGGGGACTCTTCCGCTTCTGGGGGCTCCAATCTGCTCCCAGCCAGCTGGCCAGCAGGGGAAACCCCGCCCCCAAGCTGCAGCCACCCCTCTCCCTCCCCTCCTGCAGCAATTTAAAGGGCTTCAGCTGATCAGTAAGGAGCATGTGGTCCACCAGCCAGCTGGAGGGCCCTTTAAATCTTTCAGCAGGGAGGGAGAGGGGCTGTCACTGGCCAGAGCTCCACTCACAGAAAAAACCTTTAAAGGGTCATTTTGTGAGCTGGGTGGAGGCTGTGGTATGTGGGGCTGATTTCCCAGCAGCAATTCACTGCATTCTGCCACCCTGCTCACTGTGGAGATCACAGCGAGGGGGGGCAGTGTGGGCCAAGTGGTGAATCACCACCTTTAAAGGGTTTTTTTGTGAGCAGAGCTGCAGCTGGCAACAGCCCCTTTCCCTCCCTGCTAAAAGGTTTAAAGGGCCCTCCAGCTGATTGGCAGGTCACATGTTCCCCGCTGATCAGCTGAAGCCCTTTAAATTGCCGCATGAGGGGTGGCCGCGGGTGCCCACAGTTTGCGAGCAGGATATGGGGTGGGGCTTGGGGTGTTCCCACCCACCCCTGGAACGCCTCCCAAATCCCCCTACTGGAAGGACGAGGGGACCTGGCAACCCTACCATAAGTCAGTTGTGACTTGACTGCAAAAAAAAAAGGTCAGAAAAGCTATCCATAACAGATTAGCATGCAGAGAAGAAAGAAGGGAAATTAAAAACAATCATAGGGTTAACATTCAATGGGAAAGTGCCTGGCAAAGAAAAAACATGGAGACCAAGATTGAGGGTTGCAAAAAGGAAGGTGTAAAGTAGAAGTAGAAAAATTGTATTCAGAAAGAGGAAAGGTATATTAGATGAACCAAAAGAGAAAAAGAAACAATACAATCCTCTAAGGAAAATAGAAGATACTGGCCAAAGGGAAAGATCAAACATTTCAAGAGAAGAAAGAAAGCACAGAACAGAAGAAATGTTCTGTGAACATTAACTACAAAGATAAAAGCAGCCCTGGATAAGGGAGGAAAGAGTGAATGAAGCAAGCATTTAATTTAGAAAGGAAAGTAGAATGTGAACCAGGAGGAGATAGATAACTGCAAGACATAAACTGATGAAGTAGAACAAACATACCTGTTGAAGTCCTAGAGGAAAAGCAGGGGGTAGAAGGGATAGAAAAACGAAGGAATTGATGGACAAAGGAAGACAAATAAGCAGCCAGATCAGGGTGAAAAGGAAACGCATAAAGGTAGAGGAATAAAAGCCAGGAGTGAAAGTTGGATGAGAACTAAGAGTGTTATCCAGCAAGAATGTGAAGAAACTGGGGGGGAAACATGAGGGGAAGAAGCAGTAAAAAAGAGAAAAATGAAAAGGAAGCTGGAGATTATGAGTAGAAAAGAGTAAGGGTCCAGTTGCACCTTAAAGACTTAACAAAATTTGTGGCAGGGTAGGAGTTATCGTGAGTCACGGCTCGCTTCTTCAGATACAGCTAGAAGATTATGAGGAAGTGATGAGAAAGCTAGAGGGAATGTGAAGAGCTGACTAAACCTAGACTACACCTAGGCTAGACTCCTAAGAACACTTTCCTGGGAGCAAGTCCCACTAAATAAAGTGGGTATTATATGTGTGTTGAGTCATTCTCATGTTGCATTTAGTGCATGTCCAGATGAACGTGTGATTTAAACCCCACATTGTCATACCAGTTTCATTTGTAAAGTAAACATACATTGGCAGCCTCGTAGCTAGATATTTTTTTTCTCGGGGGGGGGGCAAATAGGGAGCAGTTTAGCACAGTGGCTGAACCTCCCAGCAGGGGATGGGGGTAGGCTTACCAGGAGCCGAACTCATTGAAACAAGAAAAGGGGCAATCTGGCATGCAACCCCAAGGGATGCCTGGGGTCTGGGTGGTGAGAGAGTGCTCATTTCACCAGCACATGCCACCCCCTCCTGCTTTCTGCACCACCACCACCTCAGTTTTCCACTTCTTCCCGCCTTCTCTTTCCTCCTCCCCACCAGAATTTCCTTTCCTCTTTCTGCCAGTCTTTCCCTCTCATGGCCTTTCCCCTTCCCTCTATCCCTGCTGGCAACACCTCAGATTCTAACTTCCTTCCCACCAGGCTTTTGGTGGGAGAGAAAGCACAGTCGCAAAATCCCTACCATGGACAGTAGAAGCCATATCACCTCAGGGCCCTCTGTATTGTGGCAGCAGGAGAAGGGGTAAGACAAAGGTCCTTCCCATCACCATTCCACTCCCAAAAACCAAGTAGACTCAGCATGCTGGTAGAACCGCCCAGCGGGGGGAGGGCTTAGCACCTGCCTTGGTTATGGTAAGCAGGCCCTGAGCTGGAGACAGGCGCCTTATAGGGGCTGCCGCCGCTGTCCTTTTGCTTCTTGTCTGGGGTGGCCTCTTCAGGACCCAGGGAATGTCAGGAGTAAAGTTTCCACTTCCCCTCACAGCAAAGCCATCCATCAACCCAAATAGCATTGTCCACCAACTTAGCAATGTTACATGAAAAATAGTTGGTTTGTTTTTAAAGTTAAAGTCTAGATATACAGTTTTGCTTGAAACAGATGACATACCTTTCTCACAGAAACAGGGAGTTGGGTGTAGATTTTAATTTTGCTATGTCTGGGTCTACAGCTGCAGGGAGGAGTCTGGCATCCCTGAGAGGGCAGGGCATATCCATGAGAGGGTGTGCCCCCTCTTTGGCTACAGGCCTGGTTGGCTCTTTCTTACAAACAGATGTATGAATGTATGTACATGCAGAATATATGTGCATTTGCTAGTAATGTGTGAATGGGGCCAAAGAAACACAGACCGATTTCCCACAAGCCACTGCTCCGCCCTCACTCTTCCCTTTCCCCTGAGCGTATGTGTCAATTTCCCACTATTTGCTGAGCGGCCGCATTTTGCCCCACAGCTTCACCTGATTTTCTCTGTGTCTACTCGGTCCTGTTTTTTGAGGATTGAGTAGATGCGGGGGAAATTGGGCAAAGCTGTGGGGCAAAATGCGGCCGTGCAGCAAATAGTGGGAAATTGACACATACACTCAGGGGAAAGGGAAGAGCGAGGGTGGAGCAGCAGCTTGTGGGAAATTGATCTGTACAGAGTGCGGCCCCACTTCTGCCAGAGAGTTCAGTCAGAGGGTGTGTGTGCACAGGCCTTCTTTCATCATTGCCTGATATGTTGTCCTGTCCTTTTGTTAAGGCTCTAGAGAGATTACACCTTTTCCTTTATACTAAAGGAATAAAGTCATGGTAAGGATGTTGTGATTATAATGGGCTGGCCTCCCACGAATGGAAGAGTTGTGTGATCAGGTCTCTCCCCTTCCTCCAAGCAGCCCCCTCCACTGCATATAAAGCTGTTGTTAAGAACTGTTACATCATTCTCCTTTCCCGTATTTTATCCCCTCAGCCTACCTCACAGGAAGGATACAGTGGCGAAGAGAACAGTGTAAACTGTTTTGAGTCCCCCTGGGGGGAAAAATGAAGTATAAATTCAGTAAATAAAATATCCGGGGGGGGCCTTCTGAGCAGTATGTCATGTAGCATCAGGGGCTGCGGCAAACAAGTGATTCAAGTGAATTAGTACTTCTTCAAGAGTTCACTCACACAAGAGTGAAGATGAATGGCAATTTAACTTGATTCCCCTACTTCCTTATGGCTCCACTGTGCTGCTTGGCATATTGTTCGGGGGGAGGGTCCCCAGCCCTCAGCAGTGGCTTTATGGGGGGGCTCAGCAGGTTGGTGGGGAAGATCTGCCCGTACAAACCTTCATGTTCACTGGAGTTTTGATTAATCCTTCCTCAAATTAGCCTAACATAAAAAAATACTGATGTGGAACTGTAATGTAAAAAGTCCATTTAAAACTATTTGTGTGTGTGTGCACGCGTACATGCATGCATGCGCACCTACATGCCTGGAAGTCATGGTGACTTCCTGCCGACCTCTGCATCCCAAGCCCTGATACTCCTTTGGAGGTCTCCCTTCCAATTACTTGCCAGAGTCTGCCCTGCTTAGCTTTCAAGAGCTGATGAGATGGGGCTCGTCTGGGCTATCCAGGTCAGGGCATTTAAAACTATTTTTAAAGGGTGAAATGAGTGGGGGATTTATACTAAGCCAAACAAACGGGATGTCAACTTAAAGCACCTAAAATAGGTGTCCCCAACCTTTTTGAGCCTTTGGGCGCAATAGGAATTCTCAGGGCTTTATTTGTAGAAAAAGCCCATCAGGGACTCATTAGCATAATAGGCCAAACCCAACAGCAGAAACTTATTAGAATATTAGGCCACACCCCTGACAGCACAGCTCATTAGCATATTAGGCCACACCCCCATGTTACCAGAAGTGTGGTCATCTAGCCACCCCCACCTTTTGCTTCTTATTCTGTTTACCTTGTTTGTCATCAAAACCCAGGGCTTTTTTGTAGCAGGAATTCCTTTGCATGTTAAGCCACACACCCCTAGTGTAGCCAACCCTCATGAGTTTCTGCTGTTGGGTGTGGCCTAGTAAGCTAATGAGTTCCTGCTGGGCGTGGCCAACTTGGGAGCCAGCCTGTGCATTCCTGCCTAAAAATAGCCCTGGGAATTCTTACACAGCATAGTGGGAATTCTTACACAGCAATAAAATGGCTGCCACAGGAAGTGGAGCCAGCCACAAAATGATGGCCATGGCTTAACTGAAAGTGTAAATCCTTGTGCTATGGTGGCAGTTGGTGTTTCCTCTAAGCTGAGTTAGTGTGAGCTACCTCATAGTTTTTTAGCCTCCGGCTCACACATTTTTGTCTTAGCTCAGGAAGGATTGGCTCCAGAGCAGACTAAATTTTGCAGCAGCCAAATTGCTCACTCACAGCTTTAATGCCAGTAGCTCACAAAGTAGAATTTTTGCTCACAAGAATGCACGGCTTAGAGGGAGCATTGGTGGCAGCTGCTGCCAAAGCGACATTTTAAAAAATCTGCACGGCCAATCAGAAGCCTTTCTGGGGAAAAGCCCTACCTTGCCCCAACCACCTCCTACAAAAACCTTGGTGGGTGCCAGAAAAGATGCTGGCAGGCACCATGGCAACTGCGGTCACCATATTGAGGACCCCTGACCTAGAAAATGAAAGTGTCTTCAGGCCATGAGGGAGGGAAAAAGATAAAATATCTGGAGGGAGTAAATTACTCAGAGGCTTGCTTGTTTGCTAGGTTCAGATGTACTGGTGGAATCTGTAGGCAGCTGTTGTTGCAGGTGGAAGGGTAAAGTAATATATTTAGATGCGAAGTGTACTAATGATATTTCTTTGTCTTTAAGGTAGGCATTTCTTGAATATTCATAGCACTTCACATAATTTTCTCACTAATCCTTAGAACAACCCTGTAAGGGAGACTCATATTATTTCCATATTATAATGGGAGGTTGAGATAGAGACTTGACCACACCTGAAGAGATGCAAGAGATCTGAAAATTCCCTTTAGCAAAAAAAAAAAAGGCACATGGGGTTTACAAATTTGATGGAGCAGCAGTGTGGTGGAAGGTTGTTTTTAATCATTATTTCTCTCCTATTGATGTGAAAACTTAGGAAAATCTTGAATTACTTTTGGAGAGTGATGTGTCTTTTTTCTGTTTGGGGGGAGCACTAAAGAAAGAACTGCTATGAATGTTTTCTCTTTCGGAATGAGTGAGGACAAGGTTTTACTTAGTCAAAATGCACAGTGTGAAGATTTTTAAGGACAACAATCTACAACATTAGGCTAAGATAATTCCTGTGTACATTGGAGACATCTAGTATTTTGAAGGATGGGTTTATTGTTTAAATGTGACTAATTTTGGCCAGAATTAATATGTTGTAGTGTGTTTGATATGCCCTGACCTTGATAGTCCAGAGTAGCCTGATCTTATCAGAAGCAGGGTTGGCCCTGGCTAGTATTTGGATGGGAGACCACCAATGAATTCCGGAATCATGATGAGGAGACAGACTGTGGCAAACCACCTCTGAATTTCTCTTGCCTTGAAAACCCTACAGGGTCACCATAAGTCAGATGTGGCCCTGCTAGTTATTACACTCTTAAGTCAATGGATTTCAGTATATTTTTATCTGGAGTTACAGCAGATAAGGAAGCACTGCACAAATAACGCAGACCACAAGTACTCAAAAAGTTATGCACAAAAATCAATTTATATAAGAGGACCACATATATCAGTGAAACCAAATTACATCATATAGTGTGCAGGTCCATAAATTGATTTTTGTGCATAACTTTTTGAGCACTTGTGGTCTGCGTTATTTGTGCAGTGCTTGTTTATTTGCTGTATATTGTATACTGTGCATTTGTTAATAAATTTATCTGGAGTTACTCCATATGGGGTTGGCCTGTGAGTCATGTATACTTTTATGTTTCATAAAAGTGCCAAGTAATACAGTTTAATATGCTAAATTTTATAAATGATGCATTTTATGTTGTTAGAGAGAAATAAGTTGCTTTTTCCCCATGGCTTGAAAACTTCTGGCAGTGTTACATCCCTGCCTCCTTCACTCACATGCTGGCGTTTTATGCACAGACAGCTTAATGCAGAGAATCCCAGCAGTCAAGAAGCCTTTAAGCTTGACTTCAGATTTTTGTGCCTGCCATATGCACTATTTTTTCCCCCACTGGTGTATTCTGTGCATTTATTCTGCAGCTGCAACCAAAACCCGCAGTTTTTTCTTAATTGGGGTGAGAACGTATGGTGTGTTAGGAGTGGCATCCAAAGGTTGGTAAAAAAAAATTAAAATGGTAAAAAAAATTAAAATGAGGCACCATTTTAACGTTAGGCTTCCGGGGACTGCCAAAAAGCCCCCCCCTCTCCCCATTTGTCCACTAAAACATTAAAGGGAAAAATGTTTTCAAAGCGCTCGCGCTCTCTCTCTCTCTCTCTCTCTCTCTCTCTCTCTCTCTCTCTCTCTCTCTCTCTCTCTCTCTCTCTCAGACCTCATTCTGCACTGAGGATCCCCCTTTTGTTTGCAAACAGGAATTTTATTTAAAAGTTCTGGTCGTGTTCAGAGCAATTTGGATATGCTCCTGGAAGTTACAGATGCTTCAAAACGGCACTATGTTGCTTAGGCAAAGCTTCAGCTTTGTCCATCCCTGTTCTGCCACTCAGTCCTCCATGTCTGCTGCTGCTGCCTCCCGCCACCAGCTCAGGAGGCTTCTTGGGCACCGGGGGCAGTGCCCCGTGCCCTAGGTAGCCACCACTGTAACCTGGTGAGGTGGTGACAGGAGGAGCAACAGGGCCGAGTGGGAGCCCACCAAGGGGGCCCTGGGAAAGGGGGCCCGGGCAGACAGTGGAGATGGAGCTGCTGCCAGGCTCCTTGAGGAGGAACTGGCACTCCTCACCGTAGAAGCATGGGGTGGTGGCTGCTACAGCAGCAGCAGGAGTGAGGCTGCCTCAGGAGGCACCGCCGCTGCCGGCCTCAGCATGTTGGGGAGGCAAGTCAGAGAGTGGGAGCAACCACTGCCACTGCTGTCCCAGCCTGAGGGCCACCAACGGAGGGGAGGAGGGGGGAGGAGGAGGAGGAGATTGGATTTATACCCCACCCTTCACTCGGAGTCTCAAAGCAGCTTACAAACTCCTTTCCCTTCCCCTCCCCACAACAGACACCCTGTGAGGTAGGTGGGGCTGAGAGACCTCTGACAGAAACTGCTCTTTTCAAGAACACCTCTGACAGAACTATAGCTTGCCCAAGGTCATCCAGCAGCTGTGACTGGAGGAGTGGGGAATCAAATCCGGTTCTCCCAGATTAGAGTCCGTGCACTTAACCACTACACCAAACTGGCTGGAGGAGGAAAGAAGCAGGTGCTTCTTTTGAGGGGAGGTTGAGCAAGCCCGCCAAGGAAGACAAAGTGGGAGAAGGGAATCCTTGGCCAGGCTTCTCAATGGTCTTGGCGTAAGAAGTTTTACTTCTTTTTTTTAAATAAGAGGCATGAGTATAGCGAGTGAGTCTTTCGCAAGACTCGGATCTCTGGAGAGAGAAAAAGAAGCCTCTTCGCAAGGTCTGAAAGGTGGGAGGGTGGGAGGGGGAGGGAAAGATAACACTGACCTCAGTGTGGGTGGAGATCGAGACCTTCCAGGGCCAGCAAAGGGGTGAGGGCTGGGAAATCCGAGGGAATATGTATGCTTTAAATTAACTTCAGCTCAGAAAGCAAAGAAAGGGGTAAAAATCTGCACAAAAGCTCTCTTATAACAGCCAGGGAAACAGCAACCGAAAAGCGAACTGAGCACTGAAGGGGGGAATCAATGCAGAACTGAAAAGAAAACCTGGCAGACATGCACATTGGAAGCGAGGGGAAATGCAGAACAACAAAGAAAACCTGACGGACATGCATGGTGAATGTGAGGGAAAAACCCGTGCATAAAAGGCTGTAGTTTTGCTGATTTGAATTATCCCCCCCCCCCAGCAGTTATTTGCCCTGTTTTCCCCCGGATAGTAATATCTGCTTGGGGAGGAGGGATATTTAGATAAGAGAAGCAGCATGGGAGGGGAATTACTACTCCCTCTAAGCACCACTGCTCCAATCAAATTCAGCATCCAGCAACCTCTTTTTAAAGTTTGAAAATTCGTATACCTGACTGTGGATTTCCTGTATCCCATTTGGCTTGGCCCTAAGGCCCAGTACTGAGTTGAATGGCTTGGGCATCTTTTGTCCAGGCCTTAAATTTCATTTTGCCTTCAAACCGTATGCGGTGAGTTACACTTATTTTATTAAGCTGGGGAATGTAAGGTTGAGAAATACTGCCTTTTGAGTCGGTGCCTGGGGGTAGGAATATTTTCTAACTCCAAATGGAAAATGTTCTGTTCACCAGATCTTACTAGTTACGCAACTGTATATTGGTAGAAGCTATACCTGCTGAACTTTCTATGTCAAACTGCTTTTAAAAGCCCAGCAACCATCCTTGGGTCACAAGTTAACTGCCCTATACATCAATGAAGACAATGTCTATCTGTCTTATTTATTTATAGCTTGTCGCTCTGCCCAAAGGCGCTGAGGTCACTGCCCACCATCCTGGGCAACAGCAGAATTCTTTACAGAATGCAGGGAGAGCAGTAAACTCACTGAAATGCTTAAATCCACCCTTCACTTGTGCCTCTCACAAATTTATTATCTATATTTTTTATATCTCAGATTTCAACTGAATTGACTTCATGAAAGCTTACAATAGCAAAAAAAAAGTACAATTGCAAAAGAAATGACAAACTGGCATAGAAAGAAGAGCAGCAATGCAATACAACAACACCCCTTCTCCTGATATCCTCTACCCAGACATGCTAGGGCTTGAACCTAGAACCTTTCATGCAAGGCATGTATTCGAGGGTGGTGTTGCCTATGGGGCAGCCAGGGTAATTGTTCAGGGCCCTGCCTTGGGTTGGGTGGGGGGAGTATGACCAACAGGGGTGATTAAAAATGGTGGCAGAAGATAAGTTCAAAACGCACACTGAGGTACATTTTTGAAGGGACATGTATTGTAAAAATTAGGCATTCTTTTCTTGTCTAGTTTAGATTAGGTGGAAATCAAAGGGGGTAGGAGCACTCCAACCTTAACTTTTCTCCAAGGCCCCAGAATCACTAAGACAGCCCCTGCATTCGCTCTGCCACTAAGTAGTGGGGAATGTAGTCCTGTGCTGTGTTATACTTAAATTGTGATCAAAATACATATCTTGAATGTGAGAAGGAATCAGGCGCAGGCTTGCTTGCTTAAAGAATAAAAAGGGTTCTGTAGTACCTAATTCCTAAACCCTTTGCTGTGCTTGTGAGAGCTACGTCTAGATGTTTGCTAAGGAAAGGTATCAAAAGTTTGTACCATTATAGTGCTCTGGGTAAAGAGTCATATTCTTGGTTTGTAGCTCATTCAAATCACAACTAGTTTTCACAGGAACACTCAAAGGCATTTCTTGACAATGAGGGAGGTTTTCCTACCAAATTTCAGCTTCCAACCCTCACCATTTCACAGCCATTTCACAGCTGGTTCTGCTCTGGGGAAAAGGGGTAGTAATGATAATATTTAAAGTGCATATGTTTCCCACATTGCTCATATTCAAAAATGGCCCAGACCCTTTTTTTGCAAAATCTTGCTAAAAATAATCAGCATTGGTATAAAACAGAACCTTAAAAAAACACACAAAGCTTGAAAAATGAAAGTTTCTGGGAAATGACAGGTGTCTGAAATTGGGGTGTCACGTTGGAAATGTTAATATAGATTGAACTGCATTGTAGTCGCTGCTGCTTACACGCTTCCAGACACAAGCAGGATGAATTTGAAATGTTCTGAATAGAAGATGCTTTTGTCTGAAATGCTGAGAAGCCAGCTTTTTACGGGGAGAAGGAAAATGTGTTAAAAATTTGACAACAGAAGCCATACTCTCAATTGTTTATGTCCTGCTAGTAATGTATGTGGTATTTCAGAGAGCAATGTAAGCAGTCCCAAGAAGTCTACTTCACTGCGTGCATAAAAGGGGACTGAGAAGCCAAAGCTTATGTTTGCAATAAGGAAGACATTTAGGCTGCATCAAGGCTTACTCAAAACCTGACAGGTTGGCCAGATTCCCCTGAGGCTGGTGAAAGAGTCTACCATCCCATCAATGGCAGTGTTCCCATTTTGCATAGGATGCTCAAGAACTTCATAGGCTGCATGTGAGAGTTCTCCGTTTGCATGCCTTCTCTCCTCCCTTGCCCAAACACCAAGACCCAAGCCTTGGTGCGTGTGGATATGCTCTACTAAGATCTGGGCCTGGTCACAAGCCGGTCACAATCAAGGTATCTGTGTCTGTTCAGAAACACAATAGGAACGTTCCCTTCACAACTGTGAAGATTGTATATGTGCTCTGAAGGGTCTAGGTCATAATTTTGGACCAGGCTCAGAGAAACAACACAAGGGCCCTGCAAATGGCCCTGGAATGTGGAAACAGGCAGTGCAACTGTTTTCAGTCAATGTCTTTCTGTCTATGTCCAACTAACAACTGTCTAGTATTGAACCATTTCTCATTAATTTTGTCACGTACCCAACTTTTTTTTTAATGTAATTCTGTGCTCCTTATGGAAGTGTCTTCCTTTTTATCATGTTCAAGATGCAGGATCCAGTAAGTGCTGAATTTAACTCAGATTTTAAATTCTAACCTTTTAGGTTGGCATGACTACAGAAGAAATAGATTGCATGGTTCACCATGAAATAATCGGACAAAACGCTTACCCATCGCCTCTGGGTTATGGCAAATTTCCAAAATCTGTTTGCACCTCTGTGAACAACGTGGTATGTCATGGGATTCCTGACAGGTACTCTTATTTCTAATACACACACACACACGCCTCAATATAAAATTAAATTATGTTTATCATCTTTCCACCCCATTTATTTATTTATTAAATTTATTAATTGCCCAATCCCTGCAGTGCAGGGCTCTGGACAATGTACATCATTCATAAAAATAGCAAGGTAAAACCATTAAAACACAATAACAGATTTCAAACAAGAAGATGGCGTATATTAGTTGGTCCCATTTCAGACTGCTGGCCACTTCGCAGGCAGGGGGAGAGGAGGGCAAAGCAGATAAGAGGAGCAACTGGAGCGGAAAGGGTGCCAGCTATGATGGAAAGCTGTCGCTGTCCTCGACTAAATTACATAAGTATTAAATCTACAGAATATCATTATTACATATCTCTATTTATTTCAATGGGCTTATGTAGGAATTCCTATGAGAACATCACCGAAATGCCATGGCCAGTGTGTGGCTGCTGTGCTTGGTGGATTGTGCTCATTGTCGTTTTGTCGAAAACCACCCATATTGTGATATAACTGGTTGCCATGGTGTAAGGAAACGATGTTTGGCCAATATGGGATTGTATACGGTAATGAAAACAACGATTAAGACTTTACCACATCTCTTCCCAGCATGCTGTGGCACCTCAGACTAGGGTCTCCCATTCATGAAAGAAAAAACCCTCAGTGGGGAAATGATAACTAATTCTTCCAAGCGTACAACTAATATGTCATGAATGATTAATAAATATTACTTTTTCCCCAAAGGAAAACATGCCTATAGTCAGTCTCCCAGTTCTGATGGAAATTATAACCATGTTTGTCTTATTTCTTGCTTGACAGTACGGGTCGCTTTCCCCATTCTTAAGTGTCCTTGCCTGGGCTTCATTGGAGCTGGCGGGAGCTTGATGATTAGAAATGCTTATTTCATTTGCCTCCTCTGTATTTGCTCCTGAGCCTTGTTTAGGCAGCTCTGTCGTGAGGGTGGTGGTGGTGGTGGGGGGTGTTCTTGGATTTCTTTATTGAGAACTGTCTGTCACCATTATGTGTTTTCTTTTTATATGTATACTTAAGCCGCCCTCTCCAGGATGGTGATATTATCAACATTGATGTCACGGTGAGTAATTTGTGTGTGTGTGTATTAATTCTGTCTTTGATCAACTTTTAGAATTGGCAGTAGCAACAGGAAGAATAGTAGATTACAAATGTACCGTGCGTGGATGAATGTGCCTCTTTTTTTTTTTTTACTTCTAAGCCAAGGCACTAGCAGCTGGTTTCCTCTTTTGTTCCCCCCCCACACTCTGTGTTTATTCCAACAAGACCCAGGCCTGCCTTGAATTTAGGGCTGGAATCAGATGCACTGAGATCAATGTTGGCCTAAGTGAAATGTCAACCCAATCCTGCTATGTGTCATGTTTTTGAGAAGGTGTAATTGTTATTGATCCACTGTGTAGTTAATGCAGAGCACCACGGTACTGGGCAGCAGCTGAAGACAGATATGTATGAGATGAGCTAACATGAAGAAAGCCAGCATTTTTCCTTCACTCTGCCAAGATTGATCTTCCTCTTCCTGCTGATTTTGAGTGGGGCCTGTCATTATCTTACTCTGTCATTAGAGGCTACATTGGCCTGTGTATGTCAGTCTATTTGGACAGCAACTCTTTTGCTAGCAGTGTTCCCTACGTTTATTAAAATCCCCGAAGGTAGTGTTGTGTTCCATTTATGGCACAAGAGCCCTGAACCCCTTTACTTCAAAATGCACAAGTTGATCCTTGGCTGGGTTAGTCTGAAGTATATGGGTTTCCCACAGGACTCAGTTGGCTGAAAACCTAGCATTTCAGCTTAACTGGGTTGCGGATCACTGAACTGACCACTGGATTTTTCAGGGTTCACATTCACATGACCTAGGCTGTATGCACATTACCTCTGTTCATAGAACATGGCCACTGTGCTTATCAGGAAGATTGTGGGTCCTATGCATTTCCTTTATATGTCATTGGTAGGATCTCAGTACACATGACTTGTAACTTCTAAAAAGAACTGATGTAAATCATAGATATAGACGCTGAGAGGCAGTTTTATAATAAAAACCTCAAATTTAAAGCGAACCAGGTAGGAGTCTAAAAGTATAAATGATATTTTCCATTTCAAGAACAATTAATTATATTTGATTAATATTTTGAAATTATTTTTAAAAAAGGTTTTAACGATTCATTTCTAGTTATGCATACACGTCCTGAAGTTTTAAACTTATTTTACAATTAAAAATGGTATTAAACCCTGAAGAAATTTTGATGTTGAGAAATTTCATCATCATAAAGAATGGCAAAATCTTCCTATATGGTAATGAAAAATTCCTCTTTAATCGACTCTCTGGCACCCTAGTTAGTGACTATATTTGTGCTACATTGTATGGTGACTTCTTGAATAGTGCTATTTTGTTTTATACCAACCAATCACGGCTGGTCATAAAATATCAGTTGAATATGGAATCATGGATGTTGTATAATAACTTAAGGAAAATCTCACTTAACCACTTAAATATCTCTTGATACACTAGAGATACCTAATTCTTCATTTGTTTTTGTTTTTTTTACACTGGCACAAGTATAGGGTTGCCAGCCTCCAGGTGGGGCCTGGGGATCTCCCGCTTTTACAACTGATTTCCAGCTGGCAGAGATCAGCTCCCCTGGAGAAAATGGCTGCTTTGAAGGGTGGATTCTATGGCTTTGTACTATGCTGAGGCCCCTCCTCTCCCCAAACCCCGCCCTCTCCCACCCCCAAAGTCTCCAAGTCTTTTCCACCCCAGACCTGGTAACCCTACACGAGTAATACCAACTCAGCTGCACCATTGCTCTAATCTCTCAATACATCTTTGATAATAGTTTATTTACAGCTCTAAACTAATCATTTTTATGACCTTCCATTACCTGTAATCATTTCATAGTATTCAAAATATGTAATTAGGCCTAGGCTTGGATTCATACTAATGTTTCCATCGGTGCAAGGACTTCCACCCATGGAGCACAATTTATTTCCCTCACACAGAGGCCTGAAATACCCCCCCCAAAAAAATCCTGAACCTGTCTCCTCTTCCCTAGGAACAAGGAGTCAGAGGGCATTTCAGTCTGCCAGGGCAAAGTCTCATTTCTGCAGATGGAAGTCACTGCACCTACAGGAATTTTAGCTTGAATCCAAACCCTAATCCTCAAATGTTATTTGTTGGCCTCGCTCCATTGGGTTCAACATGGTCAAATGTTAAATGCAAACATGTAACAATACCCCAGTAGCTCAATATGAATGTAGAACCACAAAGGGTGGGAGGAAATTTAGAGAGGGAAAATAGCCATTTCCTGTATGGCCTGGGGCAGGGAGCACTGTGGTTCAAGAGGCATCATGGCCTCTGACAGTTTAGCCCCTTAGAACTCAAGCATCTCACTCTCAAAGTTCCAACCAATGGTTTCGGCTGCCAGCATAGTCAAAGTAGCACATTGCACCCAGCAAGACAGTTGGTTCTGTTCCCTTCCACTGCAACAATCCTTGTCCCAATCTCTCTGATAACTTACTTCTCTTGAAACCAGGTCTGGATTTCTCTAGATCCCATCATTTCCATGGAAACACCTCTAGAATTCCTCATTAACAGGGTCACTAAACACCTCTAGAATTCCTCATTAACAGGGTCACTAGAGGTGTTGCCAACTCTTCCCTGATGTATGTCCTGATTTTTAGAGGTGATCTTGTGTGGTCTGGCTCAATGTGCCCCCATCACTATGGTTATTTAAATCCAGAGACTAGGACCATGAACAGACCAGACACTTTGTTCTACAAACCTGAGGAAAGCTCCAGGTTTGCAGAAAAATCCAAAATCTAAAAAATATATTGGGAGGTGGTCCCCTTCTCAAAAATAATTGAAGCAGCTCCAGGAGAGCTCAGTGCCCATTATGTAGGTTGCTAGGCAACCACAACAGTATTGTCAGCCTTCAAATCTTGGTTTCTCTCAGTGAATGGCAGAGGGAGTGGCAGGGCCCTTTCCAGGACTGCTTTGGCCTTTGAGGGAGGACTCATTCGGGCCAGGACTAGTAATAACTACTGAATAACTTGCTACCATCCAACTCACCCAGCACTGATTGCTTGCTACTGTTTGACAGTAGTGGGAATGCCACTACTGTTTGAGAGCAGTGGGAAACCCAGATTTGAATCTCCACTCTGTCATGGAAACTCACTGGTTAACCTAGGGCCAGTCACACACTCAACCTAACCTAATTCATATGGTTGTTGTTAAGATAAAATGAAGAAGAATGATGTAAGCTGTTTTGAGAGTCCCCATTGTGGACGAAGACAGAATATAAATGAAATAAATAAATGTAGCTGAAGATGGGGGCAGATAAAAAGTAGGTTGGTTGTGAGTGGGAAGAAGAGAAGGAAGAAGGAAAACAAAAGAGGATATAGGGGCTGTCAGGGAAGAGAAAGAGGAAATACTGGGGGAGGGGAAAATAAGATGACCCCTACACATCCTTGTAGGTCCATTACTTGTCTATTCCTAAAACTGTAGTCGTAAACATCCTTCCTGGCTAGCAAATCCAACTGAACTCTTTAGAATCTGGATATAACTCAGAGGTGTACTCTTGTTTATTCCCACAAATGTGTTGGCTTGCTTAGAAAATGTGTAAGCTGCCCCTCCTGATAGTTGCTTCAAATATATTTTTTCTACTCTGATTTAGACTACTAATCTAATAATCCCTACATTTCAAGTAACATTGAAATGTAAATATTTCATAAAATGCATTCCTAATTTTTCTTTTTCATCATAAAGTGCTTACTGCAGCTATAAAATTAAAAATAACAAAGTGTCCAGAAATATCTGCTTCCTGCTGTTATTGATTGTCCTCCTTTTGGTATGATGTTTAATACTCGAATAAGACTTGTTGGTCTATCATAATTTATAGCTAATATGACTTAGGGAAGATTTTTCTTGGCAGCATTTATAATTGACCTTTTTAATGGGCATAACAGCCATTTCATAGATATGAACAATGATTACGGTCCAAAAAAAGGACAATTATAGTAGATAACATTCTATAATAATTTGTTTATGGTTACATACAAGATCTATAAAATGATTAAATAATAATCTTCTGCCTATCAAATGTAAGTGTTTTTCTGTGAGTGCAAATTGTCTTGGAATTACAAACTAAATATATTTGCCGTATTAATTTTTTTTGGGGTGGGGTGGGACAGAGAATACTCAGGAAACTGTTTTGTTTATTGGATTCACATGGTCTTTCTATGTTGTTTTAAGAATTACAGAAACAAATTCTTTGTACTTCCTTGACCTCCAATGCATTACTGCTCATAATTATCATGTAGGGTTTTTCTACATATTTATTAGACAGTCATAATTTTAGCATTGACACTTATAAAACTACAATACACTACTCAACTGTGTCTGTTGTTTATGCATCTTAAAATATAAATTTAAAAAAGATATCTAAGTTGCTGTTACAGCCTGAACATCATCAACAACGTTTAATAGTAAAAATTTTACTTTTCAAATTCCAGGAATAATGGCTGAGCTTATAAAGGTTCTTTCACTGTGCTTATTTTTTTCTGCATAGTGGTGCTGGGTGGGATGGGGGACAGTGTGCTTTTGTATCTGAGGGGCTGAGGAAACATTATAAACAAAAGGATCCTGAAAATTGTCCTAGTACCTGAAAGAAAATACTATGGAGACCCCCCCCAAGAGATAAAGGAATTCAACAGAACCCAGTTAAATGCATAAAGAGAGAGCCAGATTCTCTAGATTTTTATGAAAACAGTTGACCAAACATTGTTACAATATAATTTCCCTTCATGGGCTTGAAGTGTGTGTGGCTTCGTACACTGGATACAACCCAGAGCAAGTTAGTCATGGGGCATGCAGTGTAATTCTCTGCACATTTATTCAGAAGTAGGCCACACAGCATTCAGTGCTTAGGATTGCAGTATATAGCTAGGTGCTTAAGGGTGTAATTCTATAACATTGGGAATAAGTACTATTGAACACAGTGAAACTAGTTTCTGAGGTAAACATGCATAGGATTAGATTGTAAATCACACTGAATTTGATGGGAGTTTGTCAAACAGGATTGTACCTATCTGGTTGGATCCAGCCAGCTTTTTCACTCAATCTCAATGAATTCCCCTCCTCACTAAAACCTGCAGCCTGCACATCTTTGGTCTCTGAGCATATCCTATGAACCCCAACAAAGCCTCCTCTCTTTACCAGGAGAAAAGCTGCTTCTAATGTCTATCCCTTCTTTCCCACTCTCTTCTAATGTCTGTGTTAAAGCCTAACTCTAATTTTTAGACAATGGAGATAATTGTGGCCTGATCCTGTGCATGTTTACCTGGAATTCTCTTTGAATTTGGTAAGCTGTGCAGCTAACTAACAGGAACTTAATGGCTCAGGGTTTGTATGGGATTGTTTTCAGAGTACTTTTCCTTTATGTTTAGGAAGAAGCATCTCAGGAAACTGAAGTTGTAAGAAATTAAAAATGGGAGTTCTCATATATATATATAAAAATTGTTTTGAACTCCTGAGTCCTTGATTGTACATAGAGCTTTAGTTACAGATAGGAAGATTCTATAATGTTAGAACTGGAATGATCTCCTCAGAAATTACTGACAAAACCCTTTTGCCTGGTACTACAGTGTCAAAGATAATCTTTTGTTTCTCTGGGAGCATTTCATTTCTGTTGAGTGTGAGACATACTGCTAGAATTGCCATTATCCCGCTACCTTTAAAAAAAAATCAGCTAGATAGATATATACAGTCTCCCCCTTTGGTAATACACAGTTACAGGTATTATTTTTAAAGGTATTCTCTAAAAAGGGCCAAGGTGTATTGATCATGTAGCTGTTCATGGTAGCAGTGATTTAGCCCATTTTTTTCATGCCTTATAGCTCACATGTACACTGCTCTGAAATACAGGTGGTAACTGATGCTATTTAAAAGAAATTGAAACTAGTTTTTGTTCAGAATAAATTCCCATCCTCATAAGGAAGGGGGGTCTGCACTGCATTTTGGATTATTAACTTTTTAAATGTAAATATCCTCCTAACGCCTAGGTTTGGTGCTGCCTTAATGTAAAGATAACGTATAATCTTCTAAGCTCTGTACACTGGCATCATCTTAGCATCTCTTTGTGCCATGAAACAATACTCCTCACATGCCCCTTCAGAATCTAATCTGTTTACGAGAAAGAAAGGATAGGCATTCTGTGCAAATATCATGGGATTTAAATTTCTATTGAGTCAGTAGTCCCTTGACAAATGGAATTAGTGACACAGATAAACACTTCCAAACCTCAGGGGAAACATGAACAGTTTGAGGCCTTGTGGGAAGATATGGGCAACTGGTCCTTAGGCCTTTATTCCAGCGCTAGCTAAAGCCCTTTACCACACTTTCTCCCACCTGACCTTTTGGCATTTCATTTTCATAAAGGTGGTTTCTGCATTGTTATAAGTTTCCTATTCTTAACATCTGTGCTTCTCTCAAGGTTTACAGTGAAATTTTATGCTGTAGGACTGCCTAAATCCTGTTGATGTCAATGGGACTTGAAAAGGCTGACTCTGGGACTT
Source organism: Gekko gecko (assembly GCA_029375565.1). NCBI lineage: Eukaryota > Metazoa > Chordata > Lepidosauria > Squamata > Gekkonidae > Gekko > Gekko gecko. The sequence continues at coordinate 33,128,154 of JAPDNY010000003.1, read as the reverse complement.
GAAAAGGCTGACTTGCTTCAGTGTGCAAGGTGGGGGGGTTGTGGTTGTTTTTTTTGGGTGTGTGTGTGTTTGGCTCACCTTTGCAAAGGAAGCCTACATCGAAGATATCTAAGCTTGCTGGGTAACCTTGAGCCAGTCATGTACTCTCATCCTAACCTGCTACACAGGGTTGTTGTGAGGATAAAATTGAGGAGAGGGAAATGATGTAAGCACATTCCTCTTGGGGAGAAAGGCGGGATATAAATGGAGTAAACAAATAAAAATTAAAACACTGCCAATCTTCATGTTACCCTGATAAACAGCTTTTACCATGCTCAGTCACTCACACCCAGACCTCCCTTTCCTGTTCTATTTACTGTTATATATGTACTATTTACTTTACTGGTATAGTCACACATACACACACATGTATAGCAAATTACCCTTAAATGTATCACAAAGAGAGTTTAGGGATGTACTGTAATTAGCTACTGTAAAGTGCAATAGTCTTAATAAAAAAAACTTTTCTACATCTGTTTAGGTGTATTTCAACGGCTACCATGGTGATACTTCCGAAACCTTTTTAGTGGGCAATGTGGATGAGTCTGGTCAAAAGTTAGTGGAGGTTGCCAGGAAATGTAGAGATGAAGCAATTGCAGCTTGCAGACCTGAGGCTCCTTTCTCTGTAATTGGAAACACAATCAGGTAAGCCTTCTGCTGACAAGTAAAGGGAGGGCTGGCAAGAGGGACAAAGGTTATTGGTGGTTTGGTGTAAAGCTGATGACATGTTTTGTGATTCAGAACCATCATTTCAGTCTGATATCACTATGTGAACTGCCAGCCTGTAATGTTGTTCCCTCGAGAAGAAAAGGATTTTTAAAAAGTAAATCACACTAGGCAGGGTCAGCAGAGATACCCATATAGAAAAAGCCAGAGAGACACCTCAAACTGGCTTCAGTCATACTTTGGTAGGTATGATTGGAAGCTGTGCGCTGGCTATCTTGATAAAAAATTAGATTGCAAAAAAGGCGACATAGTTATATATTTGTGGCATGTAAAATAATGTCAGCAAGGAATGAATTACGGTGAGAATGGACTATTAAATGTCTTCCAAAATATTCAGTGCTAGAAAAGTCTTCCCTTTCATGCCAGATTACATTCCAGTATAATAAAAGCATCCTTAAACCAGTTTCTCCCATTTTAAAAAAATTAATTCTGGTACAGTGATAGAATTGAAATGACCAATTGTGTTCAGGTTGATTAAAACATATACTTGTTTTTTTGTTAGCATTTCTGCACAATTTTTTGGAAAGTCTCATCTTACACCTTTTCATTAATATGTTTACTAATGGCTACCAGGGGAAAAAGATTGCTTGAATCTTGATGGCTGTAAAAACATGCATGGTTCAGAATCTTGAAAAGATGCTGCTTTCCCTCCTTCCTGGTATGAATCTTCAAATACTTTAAGAGGAATAAGGGGCGGGGGGGGAGGAAGAGCAGCAAAATATCAGTTTGATGTATTTATAGCTTTAAAAATATTGTAACAGAGTCTGAATCAAACTTTAGTAAAACCACTTTGGGTTATATCTGAGAAGCTTTTATTGAAGACTTTGTATAAAATTGTGTTTTTGACAGTTTTAAATTATAGGCTAACTAGCCTGGGGGGAAAAAAGATAGTGTCTTTCTGTTCTTTCATAGGAAATGTTGAATCAGACCCCTACTGGGAAAAGAAATTTAATGCATATCTCACTATCTTACTGTCCATGAATATAATAGAAGTGAATTCAAAATGTAGTTTTATTTTTGCAAATGGGATGAGTCTATGGATGCGCCTCCATATTTTTTGAACACCTAGGGTTCAACAGATTTACTGGTGGTGCTCTTGCATTTTAACAAAATTTATTCCCGAGTCAAAGGGGGCACAGAAGACGAGATTCTTATTCAAGCATTCTCTTGAGCACTGCATTCATGGCTGTGTCTAAAGGGCATGTCAGCCTTTGATTCTCTCTGAGAGGTAATTATCCTTTTCCTGTCACGGAACAACAAATGATAGCTAACTACAGAGGCACATTTGCACTAGTCACATTCATCAACTGCAGGGGAAAAAAAAATTCAATTTAATTGTGCAACACAGCTGCACATAGGCTTTTTGAGCATTTCTGTTGTTCTCCCTGTCTTGCTATTCCTCCCTACCAGATCTATTTTTTAAACTTTTTTCCCCCCTCTCTGCTTATTTTTCTCTCCCCCCCCCCCTTTTTGTCTCTTCTTCCATTTTTACTCTCTGTACTTTCTTGTTAAAGTAATTTTCCTTTGTGGCTCTCATTCTTTTTTCCCCCCATTGAAGGCTATGAATGTAGAAAATTATCACAATTACTCATATAATTGAGCCTCTTTGTAGCAAGTGCAACTCCAGTAGCCTTTCTCCATCATGAAAATGGTTTCATTATAGGGTTTTTCATATTCTCTGACACCATCTACACAGAGGAACAGGCGTGCAGATGAGATGTACTAGGAATAGGGTAGAGCAGGAAGGTCACAGTGGGAATAATTAGTTCTGCTATGGAAAGAGCATCTAGGCCTTTTTACCGCTACATAAATGTACTGTCCGTGGCTTTTAGTCACAAAAAAACTTGCTAACAAATGGAGCTCCCGCCTACTACTTTGAAAAAAAGATTTGTATCAACACTACAATTTTCCATCATTAAGACTAATAACACAGAGCCTAGTATACATCAAGGGGAATAAAAAGAAAAATCTCACATTCAAGTGGCGGCTGGGTGCTGACCTTTGTTCCCCCTTTTTGTGTATGACTTAACTCTTTACAAAAAAAAAGAGAGAGAGAGCCACACGCCACACCAACGCGCAGGTGAACTCCATCCAGTGCCAGCAAAGTACGGCATTCACTTGGAAAAAATCTGATAAATCTCCATGCAGGGTAATGCGTTTCATTAGATTACTACATTAATTCTAGTTGTATTTTTTTTAGGGAAGACAAGATGGGCAGAATTGAAAGTGACATCAGTCTCTCTCTCTCTCTCTCTCTCTCTCTCTCTCTCTCTCTCTCTCTCTCTCTCTCTCTCTCTCTCTCTCTCTCTCTCTCTCTCTCTCTCTCTCTCTTTTTCCCTTTCTTGCTATGTTGATACCATAGGTCAGTATTTGCACAGCATGTAAATGCATATGCAAAGCTGTGTTGAAAAGCAAATTAATCTGGATTGGTCCGTGGTCACAGTTACATACAAAATAACAGACCATAATAATCTGGGGTATTTCCCCACCACCACATCTTTGATATCTTATTCTGTGATTAAATATGCTGGTTTTGTTTAAATCTTCGTATCAGTAAGAATTGGAGGCTTATCTGGGCTTGTTAAAATTTCGTTATCTTTTTGTTGTTTTATATTAATCATCAACAAAGACTGGAGATTGGTGTAGAAAAAATATAGATTTCGGTCTTGCCGGCATTAGAGAAAAGACTCGTTCAAAATTCGAATGGATTCCATTTTTCTACAGTAGAGTCGGTGCCTTTGCAGAGCATATTTTAAGGCCCCACAGAACAGCCAAATACTTTGAACATATAGGATGAACTTTAAAGAGATTCTGTAATCCCAGAATGTTCTTTAATTCTGTAATTTGAGTTAAAGGATCTGTCAGAAAAACACAGACATTAAAAAAAAAGATTTCATTGCTGATTGGTTTCCTTTGCCTAAGCGATTGCTGATCTGTTGGTGTTCAGTCTATTTAAGCTGGTCAGCAGACCTCAGAGGAAACACAGTGGGACCAGTACTGCTGGACTTCACGGCTCTTTCAGTATACATCATTAAGTTTTTCTTTTTAACTTGTTGAAATCCTTGTATAAAAATTACAGTTATTTAAATACAGTGAATCAGGATCCCTGAAAATGGTTGCCTAGATCCAAATAAATGAAAACATAGCTGTAGTTAAATAAAAACCAATTTCAAACTTGTAGTTAAAATTACTGAGATAAGAGTATCAATAAATGGTTTCTAAATGTTTTAACTTATAAATATATGTTTTGATATTAACTTAGAACAATACAAAGGCAGACTTTAAAAAAAAGAAATCTGTTTCTATCAGATTATGCACATTTAAACAATAAGTGGTGCAGGCAAAATAAGTCATTTTAATGTCATCTGTGATAGATTTTCTTTGACAGCTACTGTAAATTACAATTACACTGCTTCTCCCTGCACTTGAAAGTAAGCATGGCAATAAATTATCTTTTATTTCAATCCATCATGTCTGCCTTTCAGAAACGGAGCACCTCAAATAAAAGTTCAGCGCTATTGTAAGGAAAAATATAGTAATTTGTATTAGTTTGAAACTAAAATGTACCTTTCTTTAAGGGAAAAAGCCCACAATTGCAGGTTTTCAAAAATATTACTAATTATACTTCATCATTCATTGTCATTAGAGGGAATCCCTGAACTTGCTCTTTTCCGTAGTTGTTAGAGTGCTACTTAAGGAAAATATCTTAAGCTCTCCCGAGAGCATTGTGTAAGCAAACAAGGTAATCCAGTATGGTACTACTGAATTAATCTTCTAAAATGTGTGTTCCAAAGTTCGGCTGGCTCTTCATTATAGGTAGCCCCATGCCTGCCTTGATTAGCATTGGCTCACTGTTATGTTTGGTCACATGCTCCCATCTGTATTAGAAATAAAACCTGCACCTTGCACATGTTTGGTAGTAAGGAAGCAACTGCTGATGTGCCTATCTATGGTTTGGTTTCCCATCACTCTCCTCCACCCCACCTCCAGCTCCTGTATTCTGCAAAATCTTCGTTATGGATTAGGTGATTTTTGCACTCAAGATTCTGATTTTCTATGCTTCTAAATAAGCATTTTTATTTTACATTTTTGGACTTAGGGGAATAACACCAACATTAGCAAGTCTTGTCTTGCAAACCAGCACGGATGTGTGGTTGTATAAAATAAGAAAAAGAAGAAAACCCTTGCTTCAGCTGTTGGATCAGGGTGGGAGACAAAAGACAAGGCTTAAGAAAGCATATGGGGATAGTGTAGGTTCCATGCACAAAAGATGGTATTTATACATCTCTGGGTTAGAGAAAAACTGATGGAGCAATCCAAAGCAGAGTTATACCCTTCTAAATCCATGGACTTCAATGGATTTAGAAGGATGTAACTCTGCCCAGGAGCACACTGTGAACCACTGAAATAGCTTTATAATCCAAGCATGGTAACAACGATCAAACTTAAGGCCAGTTTACACTATGTTCTTTTTTTCTTTTCTTTTTTTTGTCTATGGAAGCCATGCTGATCTTTCCTTGCTATGATCTTCCATGGAGAAATATGATTTGTGAAGTGGTCTGCTTCATGGGTATGGGTCAGAGTGGCAATTTTCCCATTTGCTGCAATCACTGGAGCTTCTGTAACTGTATCTATGACCACCGAGTTAACATACAACGTGTCTTCACAAGAGCATATACCAAAATATTCACATGGACAGAAAATGTCTTGTCTGAGCCCCACAAAGACTGAAAAATGTATGCAGTGCAAACTATTCAAGTCATATGTATTTTGTGTATGCTTCAATTTTTTTAACCAGCAATGAAATCCTAGTGCTGTCAAGGCTTTCCTTTACTCCGCAGATGTCTCTAAAAGGAGGGCAACGGGTTTAGTTGAAGCCAAGTAAATAGGCAATTTGGTGGCACATAAATTGACACTGTGTGTTCTCAAGCATGACTGTACCACCTCAACATTCAGAAGAACTGTTCCTTCAAAGTCACTCTCCCATCAAACCTTAATTGCATGTTACACATGTTGCTCAAAAATTTAGTGAAGTCACTAAAATGACTTCCATGTTGAAGCTTACATATACACAGATTGAAAGGTTACATGCCATTCTGGTGCATCTCTGGAAAAGGCCACTCCAAACTTACAGAAAGCAACATGGAGTTGTCCCATCTCAAAAATTAGTCTTGTGGGATTACACTCATGAAAACTCTCCTATGTGTGCCATTTACACAACAGTGAGAAGAGTTGTAGCCCAGCCCTCTCCCTGGCATGGAATGCAGTCTTGGGAGTTGCTTTAAAGGATCAACCCCCTGTTGAATTTTGAGGAGGTGGAACCATGTGTGACAATGCACCAAGTCTTGGTGGCCCTCGTAAGGGCAGAAAGGTGGGATACAAATTTCGTAATCCGCAGAACAGATCAATTAGTATTTTGCAAGGCCATAAACAACTTCTACCTTAACTTTACTGAACATCTCAAGGCCACCTTCTTCTTGTAACAGTTCAGTCAAGAGAAGGCCAGGAGGTAATCTTGAAGCTCTGTTGCTAAATACTTCTGTTGGGATTTATTTCACATGTTTCTATGCAATCTTACACCGAGTAACCTAAAATGACTGCAATCCATGGGTTTAGACTGGATTAGCTTTGCCAAGGATTGCACCGTTGGTCTTTCAGGCCTCCATACCTTTGCTATCCACTAGGATGACATGAGATTCTGCAGGAAACAACTGGAGAATCTTGCGTTTCCTTCCCTGTCTCTTTGTGTCAATTGAGCTTTAAGCCTGTCATCTTGGAGGGGACTCTTTTGGAAGGATCTCACCCAGCCTTTTAACTTTCTGCTTTTCTTTGAGCTCTAGACTTGCTGTCACTTTTTTTAGATTTCAGGCCAGTGGGGTTGGAGGACTGGCTTTCTGCTTTCTTCTACACTGCTGGACCATAGCTTCAGAATACTGCCAGACAGGCAGTCCTGGGTTTCCACTTGTCCTATGGAAGGCTTTCCTGAATTCACTTTCTAGCTCCATCTAGAGTCTGAGTTTCATGGACTGGTCCTTTTCACTGCATTCACTGATGTCTTTTTTTTGCAGCTGTTGTCAGGTTAGTACCTAGGGGCCCAAACATATGGAATATCTGAGATAGCGACCTTGGAAATTTGGATTTAGATTCCAGCCATTGGCTCACTGGTCAGCCTTGACAGATTAATCCCTTTAGGCCTCTCTTATAACATCTGAAACATGGGGTGGGGGGAAATCTTTAAGCATCTAGCAAGCTTCAAGTAGAAAGCCATCTAGCAAGGGCCTAACAAAGCCCAAACCCATTGGCTGACCCACATGTCAGTGATTTCTCTGATTGCAAAGTACAGAATGGAGGAAGATACTGCAGAAGTATGGTTTCTGCTCTCTGTGAGCCTGAGTTGTCACTGGCCATTGAAATAAATGCAAGTCTGATTAATTTATTTTTTCCATTGATGATTCTGCATTAGGCAAGGGACCACAGCTCAGGGGTAGAGCATCTTCTCGGCATGTAGAAAGTCCCAGGCTCAATCACCGGCATCTCTAGCTAAGGATCAGGCAGTAGGTCATGTGAGAGACCTCAGCCTACGACCCTGGAGAGCTGTTGCCCGTCTGAGTAGACAATCCTGACCTTGATGGACCAAGGGTTTGATTCAATATAAGACAGTTGTGTGTGTGTGTGTGTGCATTGCCTAATTTCTAAATTAGAAATGGAGCTTGGAGGCTCAGCCTGTGTCCTGTTGTCTAGTGTTAGAGGAAGGAGCTGTTGTTTGGGGCAGGGAGGACTAGTTGTCATCAAAAGACACTTTGCCCGTGCTCAGAGGTAATCTTCATAATTCCACAGGTTTCCAGTTCTGACTCCCAACACTGAAAATTTATTCCATGTGCTCTGTTTACCCTGTCTCAAAGCCCAATTTCTGCACACCCTTTGTATTTATTTAAATATAAATAACATGTATTTATTTAACATGTTTCATGCTCTCCCTTGTCTTAGATTAAAGCTTCAACTATTTCTGCAGAAATCTCTGTATGCTGTAATTTATAGGTAGTTATAATAACTGTTGAATGTTCAAACATGCTCCTTTTTTTAAAAAAAAGTGCTCTTTTCTGAAACTGGAAACATAATTTATACAAGCAGCATTTCTAAAACTAGGCAGTGGTGTGCTGACCTCCCTGCAAAAGATGTTCTAAAACTATGTTGTGGCCACTTGCAAAACTGTACCTTGGGCACGGCAAGATCGAATTCCCTGAAAAGCTAGAAGTTAGAAAATGCTTGTGGCCAACTGAGCAGTCCACGGAGATGGTCCTTTTAATCCATTCATTTATATCCTGCTTTTCTCCACGATGGAGACCAACAGCAGTTCGCAACTCAAAGTACAATAGTATAGAAGAAACAAATGAATAGGAGAAGGGAAGAGGGAAGGCTTCTCTCTCTGTCTAGAGATCTTCCTGCCAGTTCTAGGCTGTGCCTTTCAGGCTAGGGGCCAAACAACACTCTACTTTTGGGGGGTGAAATGAGTCCATGTTCCATGGAACTGACTTGCTTCCCCTCCACAGCAGCTGCAGGTAATGTCCCTTTAACCGACTTTAAATATTGGTTGGAGCTTGATTTGGCATAACTATGGAGCTGCACGTGGAGCATTCTGAGCATGTTCAGCTCAAAAGTTATGCAAATAACTCCCTGCTGGGGCCATTTGGGCTCATACCTAAGTTCTGAGCCAAATTGGCTTCCCATCATTTTTTTAAGTGACATTCCTTGCAGCTGATGCGTGAGCTTCAGTGAAAGTGAGTCAGGCTCAGGGAAACCCACTTTGCCACAAAATGTATCATGTAGTTTGTCCCAAGCCGTGACTGTAGTTTGGCCCTAGCAGCTGAAGGTGAAGAGCCCTTTGACTTTCCGCTCACATGTCCATCCCTTTAGTACCTGCAACAGGAGAGGGACAAATACTCAGCCAGGATCTTACAAGCTGTCAACCAACTTCCTGCAATTCCCCCTCCTGCTGAAATGTCTTTGGGGTATTTAATTCAACTGAAAGATATTAATCTAATTGTAAAGTTCTTGAATGCTCAAGTCAGTACCATCTAATCCCACTGTGGGTACCTGCACATGGATTTCTAAATGTCCCATGTGCGAATCTGCGATGCACAAAGGCAGTTCACAGAATGGCAGGCAGCGCGCACATGCATCCCATATCCCTTGTCATACCTACCTCTTAGGATCTGTATGTACTCGGTGAGGAAAGAAGCAAAGTTCTATAGAAGCCTGTAGGAATCTTCCCCATGTGGCTGCTAAATCCACTTTGGGACTGGATTGTGCCCATAATGCACCCAGTCTGTCAGCGTTCAAGATGGACAACAGCCTATAAAAGAAAGTGCTGGCTTCCAAATGCAACTGATACAGCAGGGATTGCCCCCATTGGTAGATGGATGGGAGACCCCCAAAGAAGTCCAGGCAGGCAATGCCAAACCACTTCTAAATGTCACATGCCTTGAAAATCCTAAGGGGTCGCCGTATGTCAACTGTCACTTGATGGCAAAAAAACCAAACAACTCGGCATTTATATGTTCTGCTGAAATATATTGGGATTCGGATGTTATTAATTTGCAAATAAATGCTCTGCATCTGGTTTTGGTGGCATTCTCCTTTTCTTTCTAGTTATTAGTGTTTTCTGAATGGCAAGTTGGAATTCAGCACAGTTGAAAACGATGAGACTACGGACACTTTCTGGAAGGAGTTTTCCATTGCTCTTTCTGCAATGAAGTCAGTGTTATCTAACCAGAATTTCTCTGTTTTGATGACATTCCCTAGCAACCTTACGCACATGTGCTGCTGTTCTGCAGGTCAAGAAAAGGAGAAGCATGTACATCTTGATTGCTTGGCCCAATTCAATCAGCGCTCTTAGGTTTTACACAAATCGTTGTCCCAAGAAGGAAGACTTGTCTAAATCCCTCTGCTCTATATTAACTGGCCTGTGAGATGCTTGAATCGAATAGTTAGAACTGAACTTACACAAACCACCGTCATAGAAAAACGAATCATCTTTTGAACAAGGGAAAGTGGACGAGGATGTGTGTAGCCATACAACATTTCTGCAGAACAGGAAGCCAAAGAGGGGGAAATTTGCCCCTCTTCAATCAGGTGTAATTTGCAGTACTGTAACACAGCATGAGCCTTCACTTAGGCAGATTCCCATCTATTGTCACGGTAGAAATCCTGGGAGATCCGCAGCTCAGAAGTGTACCACTCTTCTGATCCGAGGATTTATACAGCAAGAGCTCTGTTCACTGCAGACCCAGAATAAACTTCCAAAGTAGTCAAGTGGAGGCTGTGCGGTCCAGTGGACACTGGTTTGAGGAATGTGCATTCCTGTCTTTGCTGAGCCACAAACTGGTCACACGTCAGCATGTGTAATGACTGGACCTGTTTGTGAGGATGACGTGGGACTGATAATATATGTAGCAATTTGGAAGAGGGGCTCTGGGATGAAGGCGGAACTGTTTAGTTGTAAGTTCATGCCTTAAACCGCTTAGACAATGAGTTCAGAAATACTGATAAACTACTTCTGAATCACTTCCCGAATCTCTCCCATTGATAAGACTCCTCTCAGAAATCATCCAAAAAAATTCGCAAAGCAAAATATTCACCAAATGCCCATGAAAACAGCAGCTGAAATTGAAGTCACGGCAAGCAGAGAGTTATGAATATTTGTTGATACGTAATTTGTACCCTTTTGTTTCTCCATCACATGCCTTAATGGTATGCCTCGTTTTCTCTTCCATATACCTCATAGAGACGCACACTAATTCACATACACAATCTACAGCTGATCACCAATACAATAGCAATACTGTGCTTTCAGCCTTCCCTGCTGACAGCATGCAATACCTTCCATAAGTCTGTTTATAGCATTTATATACTCTACTCTCCAGTCAAAATTGCTTGAAGTGGTTTCTAATTAAGAATAAAATGCAATTACAGAACCCCCAAATAAAATACAATTAAAATTTAAAGCCCTTTAACGGTCTGGAACCTTCATTCCTATAATACCACCTTTCTCGCTACAACCCCCACGCTCCCTTCGTTCATCATCTAGGGACTTCTTGCAGGTGACTGGCCCCAAGATGGCTGTGTTAGCTGTCACCAAGGGAAGGGCCTTCTCAGTTGTGGCCCCTACCCTGTGGAATGCATTCTTGGATGACACCCATGCCTTGCTGGACTTGTTTAGTCAGGGGTGTCAAATATGCAGGCTGCAGGCCAGATCAGGCCCCTTTGAGGGCTTCTATGAGGCCCGCAGTGGAACTGGCTGTCTCTTGCATCTTCTTCCAGTTCTGCTGCTGCTGCTGCTGCGTGGTAGCTGGCTTTGCCAGACTCTCTCAATCGCGCAGTAGAGATAGACAGGAAAGCTTCTGTTCCCTGCACTGGCTGAGGTTCCTCCCCCTCCCAGGGCAGGGAGGAAATGAGCCAGAGTTTGCTTCCTGGCCAGGCTGCCTCAGTCACACAGGAGAGAAAGGCAAGCCTTTCTTCCCCTCCATTGGCTGGGAGGGAGGGAAGGAGGGAGAGCTTTCTTTGCTTGGCTGCCTCAGTTGCACGGGAGAAATACAAAGCACCTTTAAGAGCAACAAAGTATTATCCAAAGTATGAGATTTTGTGTGCCTTGCTACAGTGTGTGTGTTTTGTTGGGTTTGTTATGCTGTGGCTCTCCTGGATGCAATTTGGTTCCCTCCCCCTTTTCACTGTCTTCATGCCTTCATGATCTAGTTTTTCTCAGTAGGAAAGCAATGTGAACTATTTAGATGAGGAATAACAACAAGCTGGTGAGGTGGATTAGGCTGAGAGTGTGTGTCCAGACCAAGTTCACCCAGCACATTTCCTTTGGGGATTTTGAACTTAGACTTCCCAGATAGTAGCCTGATACTGACCACTGAGGAAGACTATAGTTTTGTAGACAAACACATAGCTCTCAGTCTGTGTCATGGTGCCTTCTTATGTTCTTGACCAGCACCCGAAGCAATTTATGTACAAAAGCTTGCAGTGCCCAGCCATTTCATGTTTTCCCCTGGGTCCTAGGCTCAGAACTCTGAGCATGAGATTTCTGTACTGAATATCAATAAATCAAAAGTAGGTTTGCAGCTTAGAGATACATGCTTGAACAGCATACTCAAGATTGCAACAGCACAGACATTTTGATGTCGTAATTTAGAGCAAGAGGTGCCAGTTATCAGACACTGTTAAATAAAATATTGCAAGAGTGCTAATGTTTTAAGCATGTTTTTATTTTGAGTAAAAAGAAATCTCTGTGTTTGTGTCTCACTAATGTCAGATCCGGCCCTCATAACAAATGAGTTCGACACCCCTGGTGTAGGTTCTGCGAGACATGCATGGCCGAATTGTTTAGGTTGGCCTTTGGAGTATAATGCACATGTTGAGGTTGTTTTTATTAGCAGTATGGTGCTAGCCCCATATTTTAATAGCTTAATGTTTTTATGTTGATTTTTATATTTGTTATTTTTATGCTGTTTTTATCTTATTATATGGATTTAATGTTGTAAGTCGCCAAGGGACTCTTTGGGTGAGCAGTGACTAAAAAAATCTAATAAGTAAAAAAATAAATAAAATTAAAATCACAGTGGTTGTAGTCGCATTACGACTGTTTAGCAGTTACTGTGGACATATGCATGCTATAATACTGTACAAGAACAGAAAATGATGGGGAAAGAGGATTCTTTTCAAGAAAATATCTCTTGCAAATAGTAGCTCAGGCTGTTTCATAAGAAGTGCCACTTGTACTTATTTTATAGAGGTGTCCCCCCCCCTTTTTTGCAGGGGAGTGTAACAAAATGGCAAAATCTTCACATGCACAGACATACATTCTGTGCTTGAATTTGGCATATTGTTTGCACCTCTGCAACCGGCTTTGACTTCTCTGTTAGTATAATAGATGATTATAGAGATGATTGTATAATCCAAAGATAGATTTAGTTTTTTAGTTCAAACTGGCATGTAAAATTCAGGCATTCCTTACTTCACCCTGAATTGCCAGGTCACCATGATACAATGATAACAGAAGCCACAAATGAATAAAGACTCCATGTCCTTTAAAAAGTACATAGGAAGGGGAGTGGGTTTTCCCCCACATGTTATAATATTTGGTTATGTGGCGTCATCTGGAAGCCAATTCAGAGTGAGGATTGGAGGGGAACAATTTATAGTGGAAAAATAGTTCTTCCCCTCATTCTAGTCTCCTCCTTAACATCGTATCTATACCATCTGCATTCTGTAAAAATGAAATCTCAAATCCCATCCCTTCAGAGAATCACAGAACTACACTTAATAGAGTTACGTATAGTTCCACCCTTAGATCCCTCGTTGAGTGGTGAGGATGATTGAAAGTCCAGGCCTTATTGAGCGAATGGGTGGCTATGGCGCTACACTTAATTTTTAGCAGTCTACTTACATTTGCCTACAGTACCTACAAAACAATAACTACAGCTATATTCATCAGTGAAGACAGATCCAGTTGGTCAGCCGTGTTGGTCTGAAGCACTACAACAAATGTAGAGTCCAATGGCACCTTTATGACCAACAAAGGTTTATTCAAGGTATAAGCTTTCGTGTGCGTGCACACTTTATCAAATACGTTAGAATGTCAGGCAAGGCTCAAACTTATAGCCAGAGAATGAACAGCAAGTTAACAGGAAACATGATGATGATCAAGATATGCAAAGTGACCGTTCATTCTCTGACTACAAGCCTGCCATTCTAACATATTTGATAAAGTGTGTGTGCACACGAAAACTTATACCTTGGATAAACCTTTGTTGGTCTTAAAGGTGGCATTGGACTCTAAACTCATCAGTGAAGTAATGTATACTTTGAGGATTTTAAACATTTGATTACATATTGGAAAAGCCCTCAGTGTGGAGTAAGCGTACAAAAGACAGACTGCATTAGTATCTCGAGATTGGGAAGAATGCAGGCCCAAATAGAAAACTGGTTAAATTATTTTGGCATGAGGAAAGGCACTCGCACAAAAGGGGGGGGAGAGGGAGGCTAGTGATAAGCTGGTGTGGTGGAACTGTTTGTTCCTGACAGCTGTTCAAAAATTTCTGCCTTTTTTGGGTTTTTTTAGCCTCTTCCTGCTTATGTGTTGGTGAGAAAACTATCACTTCCCAGCTTCTTCTTGATTTCTGCATCTCCCCCCCCACTCACTTTTACTGTTCTGTGAAACAATCCGTTAAAAACCTCTCAAATCTTACGAAGACGCTTCCCTCCACCCCCCATCTTTAACTTCCCTGTCCCTTTGTGCCATTACTTAACTCCCTGTGAGTATTTACGAGATCCATAAAGACATTTCAGCTATCATACATTTTGAGATCTATACTCTGCTGTGCTCCAAAATCAAACAAAATACTGTAATCGCTAAAGATTTTTGTTGGGGTGGTAGGCGAGCAGTGGCTAATCTATAGGCCCCTGCGACGATGACAACAACAACAAAAATCCATTCAAGGTGTTATCTGTGAGCATCATTAAAAGTTATTGACCTAGTTCTTCACTCTTCCACTTTTCAGCACACAGATGCAATTCATTGTACAGGCACCACCACTATTATAGCAGTGGCGCATTCTTGAGTAAAGGTGCAGATACGTAGCTTGGTGCAAGAGAGGTGTGTGTCACTGGGCTGAAAGGAATAGAGGCTTCACCTTTGAGTAAAAATAGGTTGATCTTTATTTGAAATCGAAATCAGTAAGAATGTCAAGCATTTGGAACGTTGCCTTTTTTAAACACCTACAACTTTTGTCAATACTGGAAGGGGGAAATGTCTTACATTGTACTAAGTAGAATCCTGGGTGGGAATTTTTATGTGAAGGGCACCTAAGAGAACTCAGTTAAGAATCACTGTCATATTGATCTCCAAAATGCATTTGCTTTCAATTACGACTTCTCATGCATTTTGCCAGTCCTACGAACACTTTCCTGGGAGTAAGTCCCATTGAATAGACTTGAGTAGGATTCAGAGTAGACCTGCGTAGGACTGCTTACTCAGATAGATAGGGGATGTCTCTTCACTCATTTCAAAGGTAACAAGGACCACTTACACCACCCTGAGCTCCTTGGAGGAAGGTGGAGATTTAGGAAAAGCGAGACAGACAGGTAACAAGCCTGTCTGTCCTCCTAATCGTGCAACAGGGCTCAGTTGGGGCTTTTGCAGAGGAGGAATTGCCTCCACTGGAACCCTACACTCTCATTCAACCGACTTCAGAATCAATTAGGGTCCCTTGAAGCTGTAATAGTGATATGAAGTCCCAGTGAGAATACCTGAAGAGTACTGTAGGTCTGTCATTTTTAAATCGTGGCAGGAAGCAGCTACTGATGGGAAGGGGAGGGGGGAACGTAAAGGGAAATATAATCATGTTTATATGTAAACACTGTTTAAAGTAAACCATGTGGTGTGGTGCATTCCACTCAGGACTTCCATGCTTGTTTTGGGTAGCTGTAAAGGAGGAGGAGGATTCAGATGGGTGCTTGTGCGCTCTCTCTCTCCAATTCTTGCAAATGATCAGTGTAGCCAGAGAGAATCTGAGCTACTGGTAGGTCCATGTTGACCTTTTTTGGATCCATCCTCTCCTCGGGTGAGCTTGACCACCATGGCTCAAGGCAGGGGTGTTCAACCTATGGTTCTGGAGCCTAATGTGGCTCTTTAAAAAAAGAAAATGGAGCTTTTACATGAAGCTATATTGGAGGAGTAGGTGGGATACTAAAATAACCAGTATGGAAAGGGAATAGCGGGCAATGAATTTTATAGGACTCAAGGGCTTCTTAGAGATGTTTTGCGGAAAGGGAAAGGATAGAAGTGAATAGTTGCCAGTGGGTCCAAGTATGGACCATGTGCAGATATATGCCAGTCCGCTAAAACAACTGTGCAGAATGCTTCTGTGTATATTTATTACATCTTGTGAGCAGTGTTCCCTCTAAGCCGAGTTAGTGTGAGCTAGTTCACAGTTTTTTAGCCTCCGGCTCACGCATTTTTGTCTTAGCTCAGGCAGGACGGCTCCAGAGCAAACTAATTTATGCAGTAGCCAAATTGCTCGATCACAACTTTAATGCCAGTAGCTCACAAAGTAGAATTTTTGCTCACGAGACTCCACAGCTTAGAGGGAACATTGGTTGTGTGACCTCATGTGTGCTGTGTCCCAAGAAAGCAATCATGACAACCAGTATTTGGGCTGCAAAAACTTGGAGATTATTCATCAGAATGTCAGTTAGTAATGATGTGAGGCTGTCTATTTCTACATGCAAACTGAGCTTTCTTATACTGGCTCTTTGATCCCATGCTCTGAATTTTGATGTACTTTGGCTCTGTAGTTATAAACAGTTGCTGCCCTCTGGCTTAGCGGTTCCTAAGTTTTACAGAAACCTTGTCCACATTGACAAGGCTGCAGTATAGCACTGGAGCGTATGTCTATCCGTACGTATGGAAGCGTCAGGTTTTTGTGGGAAATAGAAAGGTAAATATTCACCTCCGTCTCATGGCTAACATGGTACAGTGGCTAAAGTGTCAGACTAGAATCCAGGAAACTGAGGTTCAGATCCCCACTCATGCCATGGAAGCTTGCTGGGTGACCTTGGGCCAGTCACACAGTCTCAGCCTAACCTACCCCCCAGGGTTGCTGTGAGGATAAAACGGAAAAGAGGAGAATGGCATGAGCTGCTTTGGGCCCCATTGGGGAAGAAAGTGGGATATAAATAAATAAATGCAGACATACATAAAAATGATGACAGCTTTAAAGGAAAATGGCAACTTGGGGGAGGGAGGCAAATAGCATTCTTTTCAAATCATTTTTTTTTTTTGCGTGTGCATGCGTGTGCATGTGCACATGTGTGTGCGTGTGCCCGGGCCTGGAAGTCATGGTGACCTCTGACAACTCCTAATGGGGCACGGAGGACATTCAGAGAAGTGAATTCCTAGCCTGCCTCTGCCTCCTGGTGTTCTCTGGGGGGTCTCCCATCCAAGTACTTGCCAGGGTCAATCCTGCTTAGCTTCTGAGATCTGACGGCACTGGGCTCATGCCTGGGCTATCCAGGTCGGGGCAAAGCAAAGAGCATTTCTAAGAGGTTTGGAACAAGCTTGGTATTCCCTCAATAAAAGCGCTAACAGTTCAGGCCACAGCAGAGCAAAACCCTTCTCAGCGCCTGGACTTTACAAAAGTGTAACTCTGCTTAGCCCTGATTTGGGTGACCCAGGCTAGCCTGATCTTGTCAGATCTCAGAAGCTAAGTAGGATCAGTCCGGGTTAATATTGTTGATGGGAGGCCACCAAGGAGGCAGGCAATGGCAAACCACCCTGAACATCTCTTGCCTTACGGGGTCTCCATAAACCAGCTGTGACTGGAGGGCACTTTCCACCCCCCCAACTCTGCTTAGGGTCGCTTTATAATTCTGCGGAGTCTTGCATCATATCAGCTTGTGTGGATATTCTTCAGGGAAAATGATTTTATTTTCATGCATTCGTTTTCAGTTGTTTGCATTAAATCTAAGGGTGAACTGATGCTTGGTGGTATTTTGGAGCGTCATCTGCCCTTCTTTCCAAATGTAGCTTTGTTTTTCAAAGGCGACTGAAATGTCAGGATAACTCTCTGAAATACAAGATTCATGGCCTAAGGCTGTCTTCCTGAGGTTCTGAAGAAAAGCGGAGAATGCCCCCTTTCCATTTCCCCACCCCTGCCCTGGCACAGGAATCTTTGGACTTTGAAAGGCAGTGTTCATCTTTGGAAAGAATCACCCTGCTTTACCAATACAATTCTTTTTCGAAAAACCAGTTCTCAGCAGAGTTCATTGTGGAGAATTGTGATGGTTCAAAGAGACCACTGTATGCAACCAGAAACTTCCTGCACTATACTAATGATTTAATGGACAAGATTATCCATAAATAAAAAGTTTTAATGTTTCATCTGTTCTGTGGATTCTGAAGTCGATCTCTCTCTCTAACATTTTAATTTTTGCTCTCTCTGAAAGTCGTATAGTCCATCAGAATGGTTTTCAAGTCTGCCCTCACTTTGTTGGGCATGGGATAGGATCTTTCTTCCACGGCCACCCTGAAGTTTGGCATCATGGTAAGGAAGTTCCCCTTCTGAGATCTGTTCACTTGAGTAACCTGGGTTACCTTTCCATTTGGCTGCAAAGGAGACTTAGCCCCTGGCACGGGGGGGGAACGGGTATTAAAATGTTCCTGGAAGAAGCTGGATCAAGGCACACACACACTGGCCCCCACTGCCACCAGTAGTCCAGGCATCACCACAGTGGCTGCTTGGCCCAGGCTTTAGTGATTATGACATGGATGTTGGTTGCTGTGCCAGCATCATATGGGCTGCTTGGCTCCACTGTCTACCAGTGGCCCTCCAGAGCAGAGGCCCTCTGGGAACTTTTCTGGTACGTCTTCTCTTGGCCAATGAAGAAGCAAAAAGATGGGGGGAGGGGGCAAGAAATTCCAGGATGAGGAGCTGCAGTCAGCATTTACTCTTGCCTCAGCCCCGTGTGAATGAGGCAGCAGGATTGGGGGGGGGGTTGCAATTTCATGTATGTGTATATGCGTGTGCCTGTAAGTCATGATATTTACTCTTGCCACAGCCCTGTGTGAGTGGGGAAACGGGATTCTTGGGGGGGGGATATTTTTGCATGTGTGCGCGCACATGCACGCCCATGCCTGAAAGTCATGGTGACCTCTGGCTACTCCTACTGGGGCATGGATGATGTTCAGAGAAGTGGCTGGATGGCCTGCCTCTGCCTCCCGGCCCTGGTATTCTTTGAAGGGCTCCCATCCATATACTTGCCAGTGTTGGTCCTGCTTAGCTTCCAAGATGTAATGAGATCAGGTTTGCCTAGGCTGTAGGATTCTTGGACTGAGGGAAATGTAAAAAAACCCCCAAACCACCCAAAAGACTGGTGATGCATGGTGTGTTCCTGTTGTTCTCCTCCCCCTCCCACATTGGGAGTTTGGTTTGGCGGCAGCAGAATCACTTTCTGTGAGTTCGAGGGAGCACCTTCTGTGGACCCAAGGGAGGGGGGGGACACCGCCAGAAGGGGTGCTTTTGTGCCTGAAGTGAGTGGTCATCATCAGGCCTCCCTTGGAGAACTTATTAATGGGTGTGGATTGGGGCAGTCGGTGGCCTTCAGCTTCCAGCAGGTTTGTGACATAAGGAATCCTCATCGTGTCTCAGGAGATCACTGCCTCACATCCCCAACTTCTCATTGAGTTAGTGAGGCACAGCCAGGAACTAGCTGCCACACACGGGGCTCCAGCTCTTCCTCAGCTTGCCGATGCTGACAGAAGATGGTGCCCCAACAAACTCTTCCAGGCGCAGCAAACCTGTTAGGTCTTTCGGTGCAGAGTCCAGGCGCGCCCTGCGGTCTCTGAAATCAAGCCGCCCTCCCAAAGAGGCTGTGGGGAGGCAGGGCTTCACTTGGCCAAGGAGATTTCTCCCAGATGGCATTTTTGGCGGTGGCTCTTACTGCTCTGTTAACTTCTGAGGTGACCCAAGGAAGGAACCCGCAGTTGAGAGCTGCTGAACTATTTATTGCTAGTAGCTGAAGAAAATCAGAAGTGCCCAGTTTCTTGTAATGCGGAATGATACTCAGCTTCTTGGTCTAGATTCTCTCTCAAACTAGAATTGTGAACCACTGCTCTTCAAGAAGAAATAATGCCAGTTTATTGTTGTTAATAATAATTAACAGCGTTGGCGACACAAATCTTGTTTAGGGCTGTTAAGCAAAGTCTTAGGCGTAAGGAGCAAGCTGAAGCAGGTCTACTCAGAAGTGTGTTCCATGATACCCAATGGTTCTTACTCCAAGGAAAACATTGTTTTAAGCAATGCAGCTGTAGCATCTAGTGGAATAAGGTCCCAGCTGGCAAAAATAGTGGTCTCTCCACTGTGCTTACCCATCATCTTCAGAAGTAACTCCCATTATTGCAGAGGAAGTTTATTTGCAAAGAAAGACACTCTGGATTCAGAAAGATGTGGGGTTCCTTTTGCTTTAGGAAAAGGAGATTTCGCTTTTTAAAAAGATCGTTTCATTAAGTCAATAAAACGCAGCCTTCGGTTCAGTTCCTTTTGCCTGTCCTGAAACATCCTGTGATATTATTTTTAAAAAGGAGTGGATGGTTGGTTGGTTTTCTCCGCTGTCGAACGTGGGAGGCGGTGGTGGGCTCTCCCTTCCTCCCCACACCACAAAAAAGCCGCGGAGCTGGGAGGAGGACTGCGTCGGGGGGGGGGGGGGCATGGGCTCCGGGCAGCCTTCGCCAGCCCTCCCGGGTGCGGATCAGGGGCTAGCCGGCCCGAGAGATTATGCAAACGGGCAGATTTCCGCAGGGCCCCCCTCCCACAGGGGTTCAGATTCCCAGGGATCCTCGGAGATCCTTTTTTCCTAGTTTGCTCCATACCGGCCGGCGGAAGCCGGCGCTGTTGTCTTTCGAAATTTTGGGAGAACTAATCTTTTCTGTTGTTCGTTTTATTTCGTAGCAAACGAGAGCCAGTTGCTGATGGAAGAGGGCATGGCGTTCACCATAGGTGAGTCCCTCCCGTTTCCTTGTGGCAGAAATGAGCAGGATCCCGGGTGCCTGGCTTCGGCGCTCCCCAGGGCCAGAGATGCTGCCGAGGGGCCCGGAGAGGCCCTGCCCGCGGGTCTCTCCTCGGCCTGAAGGGGGGGGGCGGGGCTTTCTGGACCCCGGCCCCGCGTGGAGCAGGAGCAGGAGGAGGAGGGTAGCCGTGGCTAAGAGCAGGCCTGACCGGCTGGCCGCCCTTCCCGTCTGTTCTCGGGTGGGTGGGGCCGCTTTCCCGGCGCGGGGCAGAAGCCCGCCGGTCTGTTCTTCTGCGCAGAGATCGGCCCGACGGGTGGGCGCGCCCGCGCAGCTGAGGAAGTGAGGCGGGGATCCCGGTTGGATTCCGCCGCCCCAGATGACTCGGTGGGCACTGCCGTCCCCCAGGCAGGGTACCGGGCCTTGCGATGCCGCCTGCCTGTAGGACGGCTCCGAGCGCATTGGAGCACAGCGGCCCTGCGGGGTAGGCCGCCGGTGCAAGGCCAAACAGTGATGCAGTCGGAAGTGCCTGGGGGGGGGGAGGAAGCAGGCCCCCTCGGCCGGCTCTCGCCGGGGTTTGGCTGCAGGCTCCCCCCCCCTCCCGCGGGGCTGCCGGAGCCGCCCCTCCCCGGCCCGAGGGAAGGCGCGAGATACCAATCAGGGCGCGCTCGTGAGGGGCGGGGGGAAAAATGTATTCCTCGCTCGCGGCGTGCCTAAATGGCGCGGCAATTAGAGGGAAATAAGAAAATTGTTGTTTTGCTGATTTTAATGAACATTTTAAAGCCCGCTTTAAAAAAAATGCCCCCGTTTCCCCCAGCCCGGCGGCTGCCTCTGCCGCTGCCGCGTGGCGCTGGGAAGTGGCTGGCGCGCTCGGCTTGTTATGATCCTCCGTGGGGATCTTAATTAGCGCTTGATTAAAATGCCCTTCCGCCGCCTTTAAAGCCGGGCGAGCCGGGGAGAGGCGCGCGAGGTCGGCCCCAGCAGCTCCAGCGCCGCCGCTGCTCTGCGCCCTCCGGGTCCGCGGAGGGGAGCGAGGGGCCAGGGCTGGGCCGGGGGCGCCCGACCGACGTTCCTTTGCTTTGTCGCCATCGCAGAGCCCATCGTCATGGAGGGGTCGGCGGCCTTCCAGATCCTGCGGGACGGATGGACGGCGGTCTCCGCCGACGGGAAGAGGTGCGTGCCTGCCTGCGGGCGTGCGGGGCGGGGGGAGGGGAGGGGGAGGGGGAGGGGGTCAGGACTCCCGGCGAGGGGCTCCGGCCTCAGCGCTGCCGCCTCCCTCTCCCTTCCAGGTCGGCCCAGTTCGAGCACACCGTCCTCATCACCCCCCGCGGAGCGGAGATCCTGACGCGAGGGCCTCCTGGCGAAGAGCCTTGAGAGAGCCGCCGGCTGGGCCGGGCCTTGCGCGGGATCCTGGCCGGCAGGGGCGCAAGGGGGGCTCGCTCTGGAGGAGGAGGAGGAGACTGCGGCGGTCGTCGAGGGAGCCGAGGAGGCCGCCGCGCGGGGAAGACCCTCCGGAGGGGCCGCGCCTGCCCAGGATCGGACCTCCCCGTCGACCAACGGAGCGCCCCCCACCGCCGAGCGCGCCGGGCCCCCCCTCCCTTCTCCTGCCGGGCCCCCGAGGGCGCTCCCCCCCTTGCCCTGCCCCCAGCAGAGGGGGGCTTCATCCCGGGCTGTGTGGCTCCTGCCCGCACGTCGGGGAAGAGGAGAGGGGCACCGAAGCCCGACTCTGGATCGTCCACCCGCGCCTTCGGCTTGGCCTCCCCTGGTTTCCCCCGCCGAGGCCCGCCTCTGCTCCTGCCCCCAAAGTTCGGCGGTGTTCCCGGCCCTGCTCCCGAGGCGCTGGCCTTTGGCTCTGTTAGCCTGTACGTGACGTGTCACCTATCCGAAAGAAGGACGGTGTCGCCAAACAGGTGTCCTCTTCATTCTTGACCACGGAATGGGGGGGGGCGCCTCTCTGTACTCTCCGCTGGTCGAGTTGGGCGGGGTCGGCGGGGCCGGGGGAGGGGCGCGCCCTCTGATCCCCCCGGCTGGGCATCAAAGGGGCCAGCTGCCCAGACGCCCCCGCCGCCTCCCCCGGGGGGCGGAAGGCAGGCAGGACGGCAGGGGCGGATGGGCTGCAATTAGGGGCTTCCTAATCACGCGGCCAGGAGGGCTCCCCTTCGCATCGGATTCCGAGCGGAGGGGGGAGGGCCCGAGACTCCCCCCCCCCCGGCGGTGGTTTTGGGTATCCAGCCCCACCTGTCCTGCCCGGGCTCCCCGGTCCCCTCCCGCGCCAAGAACGAGGGTGGTTTTGATGGCCGGACTTGGCCAGGCCGACGGGGACGGGGGACACCTCCAGCCGCTGAAAGAAGCCGACGCCGTTATCGCAGGCCAAGGGCCGCCCTTTCTAGAGCCAGGCAGACCAAAGGCCAGGGGAGAGACGTCGCCGGGGCAAACGGGCCGGGATCCTGAGCCGTTCCTCGAAGTTTGCGAGTAAGGCAGGGTTGGCGGCGGTCTTCTGAGTGTATCTGGAAGTGGCCGCAGTGAAAGCCCCTGGAGGAGCCAAAGGGAAAGATGGGGGGGGCGATTCCCCCCACCCTCGAGGGGGACGGTGGCACATGGTTGGCGAGGGGCCTTGTCAAGTTCAGGACCGCCGGAGAGATGAGAGGAAGGCCGTCGTGGCGCATTGGGGGGGGGGGCGGCGGAGGGGGGATTCTTGAATTTTAAGACGCCCCGGAACGGTTACGAGAAAGGGGATTCTTTCCAGCCTCTGGGTAACCCATCGCCACCCAGGAGGGCGCGGCTTTTCAGAAGGAGCGGAAGCAAACTCGGGATGCGGTCTGGCTGAGATCTGCCCGAAAACGGTCGGAAGGGGCAGGCGGCGCGGCGGGCAGGTCCAGCACGGCGCTTTCGCGGGGCAACCCGAACGCCCAAGGACGGACTCCAGGCCGGGCCCGCTGGCATCATCGAGGGGTTCAGATCAGAGTCACCCCGCGCGGGGTGGGCACCCTCGGTTCTGCCCCGCTGATATCAAACCAAAAAGAGCTAGAATTGGAACAGCCCTTATGCTCTCCACGCAAAGTCGCCGACCTCCCAGTTCTTTGAGAAGTTCTATTGCAACTGAGCCCTATATTGCCCTCCCCCCCAAAAAAAAGGTGATTTAGGGGGTCGTTTGCCCAGACCAGACCAGGAGAGAAGGAAGAAGTGAGGCCGGCATATCGCTCAAGACTCTTCTAAGCGCTGAGCTCCTCTGCCTAAAGAGCGGACAAGAGCCAGAGTCCAGCAGCACCTTAAAGACTAACGAAATCCGTGACAGGGGATGAGCCTTCGTGAGTCGTGGCGCGCTTCTTCCGTAGTCAGACTTGCGTGGCCATTAATTCTTTGTCGAAGAGACTGTATCTTCTGGCTGTATCCGAAGAAGCGAGCCGTGACTCAGGAAAGCTCCCAGCCTGCCATGCAGGCCCGCAGCCAGGATTTTTTAATTTGGGGGGGGGCTTTAAATAAGACAAGGGGCACCCCGCACACAATCTTGCAACCCCTCAAGGGAGCACCTGGGCTGAATAGGAAGTCAGGGGGCCTTGGCAGTAATTCAGGGGGCCAGGCCCCGAGATGCCCCACTGTAGCTACAGGCCTGCTGCCACGTATTTTTTGTTAGTTTTTAGAGGTGCTCCCGAAGTCTTTTCTGGCTCTTCTCCACAGGGCGGCCCATCTTGATCTCTCCCCAAAGAGAGGACAGTGCCTGAAGTCCCCCTCGACTGGGCTATATGGCAGGCCGGGATCCCAAGCTGGCTTCCGAGGAATCAAACGTCTCCTGAGCAGACCTGCTTGGAACCGGACTGCCTTGGGATGCCACCGGCTCTTCTCCTTGTCTCGCTAACATTCCCTGCCGCTAAGGGCCCTCCCCCCTGGTCGCCGCGACTTGGAGAGCCAGAGGGATCTCTGCCGTTCGGCTGCGCTGCCCAGGAGCTGCCGGAGAAGTCACCCAACTGTAACAAAACCCTCACCCAGTTCTCACCTGAACGTGCCCTTCACCCCTGTGCCCAGCAGCGAGCCCCTGGGGCCTTCTGCTCCGCGTCGATGTCGTCCGGGAGTCTCGGATTGGGCCAACATCGCTCTTATCTTTTGTCCCCCCCCCCCCGGTGTTTTTTCCCCTTCCTTCCCCAAGGTTAATTTTATTAGGACTGCAGGATTTTACCAACTGCTGCGGTAACAAGCTGTTTGTGCAGCAATTAGACCGAGGTGGTGGCATTTATGGTACACATCTATAATCCTAATTATAAAGGTGATTGCAGAAAGGTGGGAGAGAGAGAGAGAGAGAGAGATGCGGAAAGAGAAGGCACCTCGGAGAGGGCTTTGCTTTTGTGTGTGGGGGAGGCTGGAAAGAAGGGCTCCTCTCTCCCCACCGCCGGCCCACCCACCCACCCACCCACCCACCCCATGCCAAAGTTTGTTTGCCCGGCTGGGATTTCTTTCAAGCATCCTCGCTGACAAAACTGCAGATTCCAGATGAAGCACCTCTCCCAATCTTTTTTCCCTGCCCCCCCCCCGCGCCCCACAAGCGCCGATTTCTCAGGAGCCCCCCAGAAGTACTGTGGCATGTGCGATGGAGCAACAACCACCACACCCACGGGCCAGATCAAACCCGGACTCTCTAGCTGGGTTTTCCAGTCCGATTCTCTTGACTCAGAAGTCAGTTTCGAGGCACAAGAGAAGCGAAGCGAAGCCGGCCTAACCGGACTGGGGATCGGGTGGTGTCCCGGCCCAGAGTCCTTCTCACGCCTCCCTGACAAAGTGATGGGGCGAATTTCCCTGCAAGTCCCAGAGCTGGCCTGCACCTGCGCGCGCCTCTCATTGCAGTCCTACCACGGGGACCTGGGGGGGGGTAGGTGGAACACGGGACAGAACAACTCCCCCCCCCCAGTGTAAACATGCCCGCTTAGTTTACCTGGCGCGCCACCGGACGCTTCGCAGACCGTTTCTTTCCAAAAAACCCCAACCAGAAATCAATTCGGATTAACAATAAGTGGCCAGCACCACCCCGGGGGATCTAGAGCAGGGTCGGGCTCCCTTCACCGCCTCCAAGAAGCGCCTCTCCAGCCAATTCGCTGCCTCCCAGATGTTGGCCAGGCTTAAACTTTCCCTCCCATCCTGGACAATGTTGAGACTTCACACAAGTGATACATGTAAGGGGGGGAAGAGGACAGACCGTTTACGGGACCCCCCCCCATCGACGCTCCCTCCGAAGCGCCTCCTCCCAGCCGCGAAACCCGCGCTCGGGGACGGTCACTTACGCGCTCCGGGCTCCGGGCTCGATCGCCAGGTCGGGCGGGGTGGACAGGAGAACGACAATCCCTCCTTCTGTCCGGAGCGGAATCTAGGGCGGGCGGGGCGCGGTCTTCCAGGCCGGTGAGGAAGGGGCAAGGAAGGGAGGCTGGCCGGACCGGGGGGGGGGCGCTTCAGGCATCCCGGGGGAATTTGGGACTGGGGGGGTCGTTCTGGGGAGCCGTCTGGGGTCTCCAGCCCTCGGCAAGCGAGCTGCTCTCCGGCGCCTGGAAGCGAGCGAGAGAGAGACAGAGGGAGGAAAAGCGAGCGGGGAGGGGAAACCTCCCCACTAATATCTGTAACGCCATCAGCAATGTAATTTGTGTTGAATGTTCATTTTTTATTGGTGTTCTCCCTTTGCCAAAATGTGCGCTTGATTACAGAGATTGGGTTCTGCGCGCGCCCTCGACAAATCTAGGTGTAACCGAGGAGAGGGAGGGAGGGAGGGGGGAGAGAAGAAGTTCAGCTCAGGCCAGAGCGGGGAGGGGGTGGGTGGGTGGGGAGGATCTCCCTCTCTCTCTCTCTCTCTCTCTCTCTCTCTCTCTCTCTCTCTCTCTCTCCCCCTCGCTCGCTCACTCTCTTTTTAAGGAAAAAGAAGAATATTCCCCCTAGGCTGTTTAAACCCGGCAAGGGCGGCGAGCGTCGCTATTAGTGTTAAATATATGGCTAATTATGCGTATGAAAATTAAACATCAGTGTTATGCTAATGGGGCCGCCTTCAGCTGTGGGATCAGAGCACTTGAGACTAGCATTTAATCAAATGAATCAGTAACTAATACAGCTGCACGTGTGAACTTTGCGCAAGATCACTCCCCCTCCCCCTCCCCGCCGTCCAGCTTCTCTCTCTCTCTCTCTCTCTCTCTCTCTCTCTCTCTCTCTCTCTCTCTCGCACACACACGCAAACACATACACACACACACACACACGCAGAGCCTTAAATGATGGGAGAAATAATTAGCTGCGCTTTCCAATTATTAGACGCCAAAAGTCACTTGGGCTTCCGCCCAGACTGTCTTGCCCGGCAGCAGCCTGTGAAATCCCCGCTGCCGGCCCCTTGGCCCCTGGCCGGGCTCTGAACATGCCAGCCCCCAGGAGGAAGGGTGCTCCGCGAGACGGGATCAGGCCAAGAGGTCCCTTCAGAGCCCCCGGGGGGTGGGGGTGGGGGGCTTGTGCGCGCGCGCCTGCCTGCGGCTTGGCGGGGGTGGGAAACGCGCCGCCCTGTTGGTGTCCCCCGTCTGAGCGCGCGATCCTACGAAGAGATGCTCCAGGCCAAGCACGGGACGAACCCGGCCTCTCTGCCTGATGGACCGCCGGTTTCCTGACCAAGGAGGCTTCCCCAAGAAGGCGGCTGACACGCCAGCGGCCCTTCGGTGAGCCCGTTTCCCCACCCGAGACGGAGCAGGCCGGCTTTCCGGCGGCACCACCGGGCGCTTGACTCTGGGCCGGGGGGGGGGGGACTGCGCTCCTTCTCCGCCGCACCACCTCGACGGCAGGATGATGCTCCAGATGGGCGCCCTGGGCCCAGCCCTCCCGAGGTCTCCTTTTCGTCGGGGGCCGCGCTCTTCCCTCCCTTCCTGACCCGGGTTGGAAGCGCATCCCCCAAAGGGAGGAGCGGGTCTCTCGAGTCTATCCTTTGCCGGCCAGGGCCGCCCAAGCCTGACCTGACCCCGGGCAGCCAAGAATCCCCGTCTCCCCTCCGGTCTGGTGATGACCCCCGAAAGGGAAGAAAGCGGAAGCAAACGCCTTCTCCCGGTCGGGTCCCTCCCCTCCCCTCCCCTCCCCAAGAAGCCGGTCATCTGTGGCCACCACCAAGCGCTTGACACCCCCAGTGGAGAGGGGAGGCCAAGGAGGTCCCCGCCTCGGTCCGGGGGGGGGATGGAAAAAGGTCCTGCGGGATGAGCCTCCGCGCGCCGTCATCCCCGAGGCGGGCTGGGCAGGATCGCACCCACAGCCTTTGTCTCCGAGCACTTTGTTAAAAAGCAAAACAAACCACACGCACGCAGCCGAACGAGTCCTCCACCGAGCATGCCCACTCCCCGACGCGCGCGCCTCCTCCCCACGCACACCAGGACGGCCGCCGCCAAGGCTGGACTGCTCGGCTCCCTTCAGGTACAGGGGAGAGGGGGAGGGGTGCTGGGGGGGGCAAAATGAATGCTTCGAGGGCCCCCCCCCGGCCCTCTCCGCCCAACTCAGGGTTGAGCCTGATTCTGTTGGGAGACTGGGACAGTGATGAGCCCCCTTGCGCAGAGCCGCCAGGCATCCCCCTCCCGGCGGGAGAGGTGGGGGGGCTGGGCTCCCTCCAGGAAGGGAGAAGCCCGCGAAGTGGGGGGGAGAGGGGGCCCCTCCTCCCTTTCTCCTCGCCTCCCTGGGGAGGGCCAGCCGCCCGGGACTGCTTGGGTGGGTGCGGGGGGACTCCCGGAGCCCCCGACGGCTCCCCATTAGATCTCCCGGGAGGCGGGGGGTCTTTTCCGCCGGGATTGTGACCTCCCCGCCTGCTGTCCTCGGAGGGGGGGGGGACGGGCCCGGAGGGGACCCCGCTGGCTGCTGCTTCCCGGCGCCGGCCGAGTCCGCGGCGTCGGCGGCGTCTTCTCCTTCTTCTCCTTCTCTCGCTCGGGTCCGGCGGGCGAGCCCCCGAAAAGCGTCTCCGGCCAATCGCGAGCGATTATGCGAGACGGCGGGCCAATCAGCTCGCCGGCCTCATGCATATTCATAGCTTTTGGCTGAGTCAAAGCTTTTAGGCGAGTTTGTGTAGATCTCCGAGCAGCACGCGTGGACTTTCCCAAAGAGGCAAACTCCATTTTCTTATGAATGGGGAGTGAAAAGCCCGGCCGGGCCTCTTAAATTAGGGGCCGCCGGGAGAGAGAGAGGGAGGCAGAGAGAGAGAGAGAGAGAGAGAGAGAGAGAGAGAGAGAGAGAGAGAGAGAGAGAGAGAGAGCGAGGCCCCCCCACCCAAGGAAGGAAGGAAGGAAGGAAGGAAGGAGGCAGGGAGGCAAGCGGGCGGGCGGGCAGGCAGAGCGAGGCAGAGCGAGGCGGCGAGAGCGCCCGCCGCCACCGCCTAGCGCCGCGCCAGCCCCGGGCCCGCGGCGAGCAATGACCATGACCACGATGCCAGAGAGCCTCAATAGCCCCGTCTCGGGCAAGGCCGTCTTCATGGAGTTCGGGCCGCCCGGGCAGCAAATGCCGCCGTCGCCCATGTCCCACGGGCACTACTCCATGCACTGTTTACACGCGGCCGGCCACTCGCAGCCGGACGCCGCCTCCTACAGCCCGGCCTCGTCCTTCTCCAGACCGCTGGCCTACCCCTATGTCGGCTCGGTCGGCAGCCACTCGGGCAACCCCTACATGAGCTCGGTGCAGTCCTACCCCAACAGCACCAGCCTGGCGCAGACCCGGTTAGAGGAGACAGGTACGTGTCCGGCGCCGGCAGGGGGAGGAGGAGGGGAGCGGGGGCCTGCCGGGCGGGGGGAGGGAGGGACGGGAAGGAAGGAGAGGGGGAGGCGAGCGCAAGCCCCGGGAGATCCAGAAGCAGACCAAAAAAACCCCAACCCTCTCCAAAGGGAGAGAGGGGGGAAAGCACGCTGCCACCACCAACACCCCCCCCCCCAAAAAAAATAAGAGCGTGGGGAAAGAATCCGGTCCTGCAGGCGAGGTCTCGGGAGTTTGTGCCCGGCTGGCGAGATCCGGAAAGAGATCCCTCTCTTCTCTTCTCTTTTCTCCCCCCCCCAGATGTGCGCCTATTAGGTTCGGCAATTATTTATTGCGTAGCTCTATAAACAATGTATGCAATTAAGGGCAATTAAACCTAAAGTGCCGCCGCCTGTAAAAATAGCAAACTCTCCTCCTCTCCACCCCCCCCCCCCGCTTCCGCGGGCGAAGGAGCTCCGGGACCGCCGGTTTCCCCCTCGCCGGCTCTCCGCCGCCGGGACGCCGGGCTGGGGGAGGGCGAGAGACGGAGAGGCCTAACCGGAGCCGGCCCCGGCCGCGTCGCTTCCTTGCAGGGCCCGAGTCGGAGAAGAGCACGGTGGTGGAAGGCGGCGAGGTGCGCTTCAACGGCAAGGGCAAGAAGATCCGCAAGCCCCGGACCATCTACTCCAGCCTCCAGCTGCAGGCCTTGAACCGGCGCTTCCAGCAAACGCAGTACCTGGCCTTGCCCGAGAGAGCCGAGCTGGCCGCCTCGCTGGGGCTCACCCAGACCCAGGTAGGGCAGCCGCGGCGGAGGCCTCGCATCCGCAGGGCCCGGAGAGGGAGCGGGAGGCCGCGCGGGTCCGGGCGCCCCGGACAAAAGAGAGCCCGGAGGGAAGGGTTCCAGTGGCTTCCTCGTCTCCCTCCATCTCCCCCCCCGCCGCCGCCCTACCTAAGCTCTCCGCAACCCCGCGTTCCGGCCGTTCTAGGTTTTCCATAACCCTTCCCTAACGTTTCTTGAACTGCCTGCTAAGGAAAGGCCCTTGGAGTTTTCACGGGTCGCTTTTAAACCGGGGAATGCCCTCAGATTCTCTTGAGACTGGCTATCAGGCTTCCGCGCCCTGCTTACTCGGAAAGAGGTCCCTCTGAGTCCGGCGGGACTAAACTCCCGAGAAAGGGGAGTCTTTTCTGGGTGTTACGTTCTCAGTAGCTGGATAACCATCTCCTCCGGTGGTTTTAATATTGCACCTTCCAGGTCGTGGAGGAAGAAGGGAGACGCAAAAAATTGTTGGGTGGGTGGCCAAGAGAATTCCCTTCCTGTCTCCTCTGTAATACGCAGATGTATATCTAAGTAAACGCACAAACCGTTCAACCTTCGCCTGGCTGGGAGGAAAATAATACCAGTACATATTTAGGTCCCTTCCAAAGAGGTCGACTGTTCTTTGCAAAAGGCGAGATTTGGGTTGTTTCGAAGGGTGCGCTTCGCTCGGGCTTGGAACCGTTCCCTTTGGTTCTGTTTTTACAGTGGGCGACGTGGAAGACGGGTGGATTTTGGACCACCGCAGTCCCAAACCCGCACTGAATTCCTGGGAAGTCAAAGGCGTTCAGGCTTAAGCTGCGCTTCCCGAGAGCAGCGCTTTGCGGGGAGAAACAGGCCCTCCTGAGAACTCCACGTGTTTCTCCTTTGGAGACGCCTTGCCTGTCCTTTCCGGGAGCCCTGGTGGATTTACTCGGGATCCACTGGCTCAGTCTTGGGGGAATTAAAGCACCTGGCCTTGCTGAAAGACCGGCTAGCGTGGGGGGCAATCAGCCCCCCCTCCCCAGAAGAAGAAAGTTGCCGCCCGTAAGATTCGCAGAGCTTTGGCCTCCCACCCGCCACCCTCAAGTGTCCCTTACTGGGGCAAGGGGGGGCGTCACAGCTGTCCGGCGCTTTGGGGTCAGGGGGCCGTATTTCTCTGCGCGGCCTTTCCTCCGCTCACGCCTGGCCCGGCGGCTCTCCGCCCTCTCTTGTGTCTCCCCGTAGGTCAAGATCTGGTTCCAGAACAAGCGCTCCAAGTTCAAGAAGCTGATGAAGCAAGGCGGGGCGGCCCTGGAGAGCGGCGCCCTGGCCAACGGCCGGTCCCTCTCGGCCGGCTCTCCGCCGGGGCCTCCGGTCTGGAACACCAACTCGTCGTCGGCCAAGAGCTCGACGGGCACCCCGGGCACTTACATCCCCAGCTACACGTCGTGGTACCCGACGGCCCACCAGGAGACTATGCAGCAGCCGCAGCTGATGTGACGGGCCGCTCGACGCTGGGGGGATTTTTTCTCTCCCCGCCCTTTGTTTCGTTTCTGTTGGTTTTTAATTTTTTTAAATTGCCTCCTCGGATCCACCAGCCGGTAGCCGCGGCAGCCCCGAAGGACCCGCACGGCGAACTGCGTCCAAAAGGCGCGCGGAGCTCAAATGGCCCGGAGGGAGCTTCGAGAGCCGGGAGGCGCCGGCCCCCGGCGGGAAAGCCTCTGCCTCGGCCGGGCCGGAGAAGCACAGATGCGAGGCGGGGCCGGTTCCCACCGCGGACAGCTGACAGGGCAGCCCCTCGACCCGCCGGACAACAGCCAGCCCGCCCGCCCGCCCGCCTGCCTGCCAGCCACGCTGCCTGCCAGCCACGCTGCCTGAGCTGAGCCTCGGCGGGGACGGACAATCGGAACACAAACACACAACGAACGACGACGACAAAAAAAAATATTGTTTGTACGAGAAACAAAAAACGGTGTCCCCTGTCCTGTCCGTCTGTCTCTCGTGTCTTGTCCTGATGAAATGTAGACCCCCCCCTCCCTCCACAGACACACACCTCCCCCTTCACCCGATCGGGGAAAGAGAAAACTCTTCGGCGTTTTAATTTTGTTTTCCCCATTGGGGTTTTCTATACTTTGTGTCTTCAGTGTTCCCTTGTGGGCCTTGGTGTGTATTATTTCTTCCTTTTTGTCGACGGGGAAAGGGGGGGATTTTTGTTGTTGTTTTTAATTTATTATTATTTATTGACA
The DNA here is from genome assembly GCA_029375565.1 of Gekko gecko. Classification (NCBI taxonomy): domain Eukaryota; kingdom Metazoa; phylum Chordata; class Lepidosauria; order Squamata; family Gekkonidae; genus Gekko; species Gekko gecko. Next base: position 33,096,098 of record JAPDNY010000003.1, on the reverse strand, counting down.
AACGACCACTATGAGAGTGCTTTTCTTTTCTTTTCTTTTGGGTTTGGGGTTGCCGCACCGGAGTTTCTGTCGCGGAGCGCGTGGCATGGTTGGAGCCGGCGGCGTTGGTTATTTACACGACTCGCACCTGTGTGGAGATCTCGGTCTTTCTCTCCCTTTCTCATACGAGCCAGTATTCTGGGGAGCTCGGGGTGTGGGGGAGGAAGAGAAAGGGGACCTGGTCTAACTTTGGAAGCGGAGTCCGGCCGGGCTTTGGAGCGCCCTACTTTTAGTGGTGCCTCCTGGTCCGCGTGTGGACTTGGATTTGCAGCATTTCCCACCCTCCAGCAAGGGGAACGCGATAGTGGGGAAGAAGACGCGAAGAGGCCGTCCTGGCTTCGAGTCAGCTTTAAAACCCAATTTGTTGAGCTTTCCCTCCTTCCCTCTCCCCCTCCTTCAGAGAATTGCCAATGTGAAGCCTCTCTGCACGGATTCTCACGTACAGGCTCTGGATCGCTGTACATAATGTCGTCTGAATTCATAATATTGTTCTGTAAACACGTTACACAAATTTGAGGGTTTTTTTTAAACGATGGAGGGGGAAAAAGACTGTTTAGGGTTTCCTTCTCTTCCCCTCCCCCGATCTTTTTTTTTTTTTTTAATTTTTGGGTGTGGCCGTAATACACGACGCTTTGTGAGAACTGAGAGGTTTTTTTAATTTGTGACAAAGAAAAGGGGGGGAACAAACCCTCGGAAATGTGATAACCCGGAGAGACCCGCTGTTGTTTTAGTGTTCTATATGTCAAAGTTTAGTTTTATATTGAGAATGTTAACTTATTGCTTTGTATCCTGGGAAAGAAAAACAAAAACAAACCGACAACGCCCCTCCTCCCCTCCCCTCGACTACCCCCCCCGAAACCCTGAAATATTTGTACATACGTTATAAAAGATTCTTTTGAGACAGTAAAATTATGGTTTGGAAAAAAAAAATCCACCGTCTGCACGTGTAATATTTCCTGCCTGGGCTGAAGGGAGGTCGGCTTTGGGGGTGGCCATCTCGCTAAGCCAGAGGTAGGTCGGTGGTGCAAACGGGAATCGGTTATCACAGACCTCAGGTCTGAAGGGCGCGCGAAGGGAAGGGACAGAATTCAGGGCGGGGAGAGGAAGTGTTGGCCGCTGGGCCTTGGGAACCGAACTGCGCTCAGGATCTGCCGCAGAGGCCGGATTTCAAACACACATACACGAAGAACGAGCGGACTTTGCTCTGCCTGAGGCGGCTCTCAGTGTAACCGGGACCTTCGTTCCTGGATCAGACCAAGAAAGCGCAGGGATTTTTTCTTTTTCTAAGGATGGCCCCCTCTTTTTCTTCTTCTTTTTTTTGCTTCTTCCTGCCCAGGGGGGTATTTCCAAGGGCAGGCGCGAACCTGGCGGTGTTTCCCACGGACAGGACGCGTTCCCGTTGCTCCCGGGGCTCTAAGCGAAGTCCCTCCCTGAGACCTTGACTAGAGCCGCCGCCTGCAGCCTCGCTTGGCCTGGCCTGGCGGGGGAATAAATGCCCGCAAGCGGATCATGCCAGGGCAGCCGAGATCAGGCCCGGGCTCTGCGAGCCAGCGGAAGGACGCTCCGACTTAGCTCCGTCCCTCTCTGCTCTCCTGCCCCAGGTGAGACGCAGGAGAATGCGGTTGGCGAGGGAGGCTGGCGGGAGAGGGCCGAGCAGGTGCTGTGTAGGAGAGGCCGGCGGTTGTCTGCGGCGAGAGAGGGGAGGCCAGCCTCAGGGGCCTCGCCCGGGTCTGGAGTGGGCGACGCTTCCGCATTTCGAAGGGCGGCTGGAGGGCTGAAGGGGGCTCCGGCAGCCAAGCAGCGGTTTGGCCCAGCCGGGTCGTCCAGAAATCTTTGGCGCTGCGGGCAAGATGTAGGCCCCCAAACCCTTCCCGAGTCTGCACGTTTCCTGTCCCCGGGCCAGCCACCCTCCAGGCCCCCTCCGCTTGCCAAGCTCAAGGGGTCGAGGAGGGAACGAGATCGGCTGTCAGGCCTTCGCAAGCGAGTCTTCCTCGCCTGGGAAGACACTGGAGAGTGTCATCTCCGGGGCGGGGGGGCGGGCGGGGAGGGGAGGACGACTGTCCAGCCTCCTGTCCTCCTCCCGAGTGTGTCCCAGGTGCCAAAGATGCCCTCAGGAAGGAAAGCGGAAAGGGCTTGGATTTGGAAAGGCGGCGAAGCAGGCGATGTTGTTGGGAAACGAAGAGAAGGAAACGCTTTGAAGGACGCGGGTATTTGGCCCGGCAGTTCGCACCTCTCGGCTCTAAGCAGGGCCACAGTTGCCGACGACTCCCCGCCTTCTTCTCCACCCCTCCAGATAGACACAGGCAATGTTTTTCTTTCAGAGAATCACTCGAGTCTCTGAGATATGCCCTTTTATGCCTCCCCCCCTCTCCCCGCCATCCGCGGCCCTGTGCTCCGGCCACTGCGCCAACACGCCAGAGAAGACGCCGGGCGCGGCTCTTTGGTTCGCCCGACTCTCCTCCGGGAACGCCGCTGCAACCAGCCGAACAGCTGGAAGCCCGGAGAGCGCAGCGCATCCCCTGGCCCGGCCCATGTTCTGGCACTTTAGAGATGACAATTTAGGCGCTGGGGCTTGTTGCATGCCAAGTTCAGCATGTGAAAAAAAGAAAGAAAGAAAGAGAAAGAGAAAGAAAGACAGAAAGAAAAACAGAAAGATAGAAAGAGAAAGACAGAAAGAGAAAGAAAGAGACAAAAGAAAGGGAAAGAAACAAAGAGAAAGACAAACAGAGAAAGAAAGAAAGAAAGAAAGAAAGAAAGAAAGAAAGAAAGAAAGAAAGAAAGAAAGAAAGAAAGAAAGAAACAGAAAGTGAAAGAGAGAAACAGAAAAAGAGAAAGAAAGAGAAATAGAAAGACAAACCGAAAGAGAAAGAAAGACAGAAAGACAGAAAGACAGAAAGAAAAAGACAAACCGAAAAGAGAGAGAGAGAGAGAGAGAGAGAGAGAGAAAGAAAGAAAGAAAGAAAAAGACAAACCGAAAGAAGAGAGAGAGAGAAAGAAAAAGAAAGAGAGAAAGAAAGAGAGAAAGAAAGAAAGAGAGAAAGAAAGAGTTCCAGAGCCAGAGAGACGCATCTGTTCTGGCAGGGTCATTTTTGCCTCGGTCCCCTCCTCCTCCTCCTCCTCCTTCTCTCTTCGGCGGTGCTGAGCTCCGCATCCGCTTGCGAGGTTCCCTCCCGGGTGAGTGGGTGGGAAGAGGGATCGGGGGAGGAGGCGGAGGAGGAGGAGGAGGCGGCAAAAGTGGGTGTGTATCGGGGTGGGGTAGGGTGGGGGGGGATGGATTTCCGGGAGGCCGTTCAGGGGAGGAAGCGAATGATAAATTGTATCGATTTTTGTTTTGACACGCACCCATTTTTCAATTCTGGGCGATGAGTGATCAAATGATGCGGCCCTCTGGCTAATGTACATGCCAGGGAGAGATAAGGCACCATAGCGGCGCGGGGAACGGGGCCCGGACGGGGAGGGGAGGGGGGGGCAGTTTACTGGAGCAGCGGCGAGGAAGAGAAGGCAGGCAGGCAGGCAGGCCGTGGGAGAATCCGAGCCTCCTGGTTCCCCAGGGGAGGCAAGAGAGAGCTCGCCCTAAGGGGATGTTTTTTTTTTTACAGGAGAAGAATATCTCTTTAACTGGTTTCCTGTCTTCCACGGAGTCTAAATTGGGCAGAGATTCTGAACCAGAAACGCCGAAGTTGGTTCCTTCCTCATCCCCCGAGGGAGAAACACTAGAAACGGATCGCGCGCCTCCGGTCTGAACGCAAAGATCAAAATACTTAGGGAGCGGGTCTTTTGGTACAAAGCACAGATTGGTCAAGCAAAGCCCTCTCGCCGGAAACGCTCTTTTTTAAAAAAGAAGAAGAAGAAGTCTTGGCTTCTCCTAATTCAATCAGGTCTTGCTAACCCTTCCCAAATGGAGAAATTATTAGTTTTCTCGCAACGGAGGCGGGCTTCGAGTTAGCGCCTATTATCCGCCGTACATTTGCACACGTTAATCTCCGCGCAGACCTAATTAATTCTGCCTTGTTCCTGACAAGTAGTTCATCAAATATCTGATTCGGAGATTTTCATAATGAGGATATTAATTAAACTCTGAATAATCCGGAGGGGCTTCTATTGAAACAATACCTCATTATAATGATTAAAAACTGATTTCGAATATTAGGCCTTTCTAACAATTGTCACACCGCAGAACAACAGCCCTACCGGATACATCTGTCAATGGCAAAATGAGATTTAGGGAATAGGTATTTTTTGTTCTTGTTGGGGGGTGGGGGGGTGGGGATGGGATCCTGCCCCTCATTTCCCAACACTTCTGTGATAGCTTACACACAGCTTAATGATAATCAAAACTGCGCTCTCTCTCCCCCCCCTTCTAAAAAAGACCCCAAAGTGCGCTTACAGCTGCAAAACCCAAGAGGGTCAGCATCATTTCACTGTATTCTCTTCTTGATTACAAGCCGAGCCCATCAAACACAACATAATTACAGTAATTTCAGGTTTATTTATTCTAATGCAGTTTCCCCATCTCTCTGGTAATTATGAGCAATTTTTTCGCCCAGGGAATCTTTTTGCATTAACAAAAGAGATAACGCACTGAAAGCCAAATTTGCTGTGCATTGAGAATGGGGGAAAGAAGGGAGGAGAGAGAGAGAGAGAGAAAGAAAGAAAGTAGGTGCGAGCTGCCATTTCGCCGCAATTCTCCTATACTGGAGCTTTCGCAAATTGCTTGCAGGTGTATGGGAGCCGGGCTGTCAAAAGGAAGGGCCTTCCAAATTAGCAAATGCACAATGTTGAAGTAATGAAGACAGACTTGGCGAAATTGCCCAGCGAGGGGATACCTTGTTAACATGTCCTACCCCCGCCAAAAAACAAAAAAACAGCAAAAAACCCACCCCACAACAGCTTAACCCCCCCTCCATCTTAAAGAACCCCCTCAAAAGCTGGGGATGTGTCCCTCTTACAGCAGAGTCCGGCTGCATCTCTGCATTTTGAAACACGGGGAAGTCCCATCCAGCTCATCTCCATCTGCCTATTCCCCCACCCCAGTCCAAGTCCAATGTGTACTCGTTTCTGCTACAGCCTTTTTTTTTTTTTTAAAGGAATTTTTAACCCACAAGACGCACTATCCACATCTACAGAGCTGCCATCCCTGTACAGAGGCGCGCGCCCCCAAATCCGCCAGACCTGCGGGTGGGGTGGGGGCGCTGGGGGACTCAGGATCCTCTAATCTTTACCAGACAAGGCTCTTTAAACCGGTCCAAATGATCAAAGCAAAGGCAATCAGTATCTAAGCAGCTTCCTCGTTCGAGGCTCTTCCACTTCCCAGCTTCACATCCTGTGCGTGTGTCCCCCCCCCCCGGATTAAAAACAGGTAGGAAAAAGGAGGGGGGGTCAAGTTTGATCTTCCCAGGTCAGCCGCGTCAGCCTAGGCTCTCTGGTCCTCAGGCACTCAGGGAGCACTCCACGGCCAGGCGCCGGTTCTCTTCCTGGAGAGACCTGCAGTCTCTATGGGGTTGTTCCCAAGGCAAGGCTGAAAAACAGCCCCCCCCCCCCCCCCCGGTCAACACAGCCGTGTGGGGTCAGTCTCTGTATCCCACCACAAAGAGTTTCCTCGAAGACCAGCACACACGCGCGCGCGCGCACACGGACACAGACCCCACACACCCCACTATGAATCTTCAGGGATCGAGCATCAATCCCCCCCCCGCGCACACACACACAACACACACACACACACACTTTTAATAATCCTGACAAGAGCGACAAGAAGTTTTGATAGAAGCATCAGCCGGCTCATAGCTAACCCACTGCTCCGCCTTCCTTCTTTCCCCGATCCGGAAAGTTGATCGGCTCAAGGCATCCATCAGAGGGAGAGAGAGGAAAAACCGCGCACACAAAACACCCCCCCCCGCGCGCCACAAAGCAGCCCCCCCCGCCACAGCCTAAAAAGCGCTCTACCCCCCCCCCCCCGCCTTACCTTCGGCTTCGGAACGTTCTCCGCCATCTGGACCCCTTTCTCGCGCCCCAAGGGCCGGTTCCGAGGCGGCTCCGGGCCAGGCAAAGTTGCGGTGAAGACGGGGCAGGGAGGACGGCGGGAGGGTGGGCTGGGGGAGAAGGAGCCAAGCCGCGCGAATAAACATCCAAAGAGCACCAAAAAATGTAGCCGGGGGTCGGTGGGAGCCGCCGTGCGCCTCCGAGCGCGGGGAGGAATTTCGCAGCCGGCTCTTGCAGAATATCACTGAATTTTTCTGCTATATAGCCTCTGTCTTTATAGCTGATGGGGGAAAAAATTGCAGATTATTAGCATAAATGTTTACTCTTCATTACGCTGATGACATTGTGCACTCGAGATCTTGGTAATCTTTGGGAAAATTATGAGTAATTTTTAAAAATTTTAAAGCAGCGGCAGTTACCGTGCAATTCAGGCTAATTCTGCGTAGGCTCCGAACGGATATAATTATCGAGGAGTCAAGATGTTATGCTAAAAACTATGCATTGATATTCCCATTTATTATGTACATACAACTTTGACAATGTTGATGCTTGAAATAGCAGGAAATTGTCTTGCGCAAAAATTACAGTCCATATTAGGACATGTGAAATTGCGAAGAATTATATAGTAATTGCAGGCTTTCAGATGGGAGAGCCAGAATGCTCAAACTAGTGCAAATGTGGATAAAATTACAGATCAGAGCAAAAATTAGGGGAAAAGGGGGTCTGGGATTTTTCAAGTTGGCTATAGGATTCCGGAAGTGTTCTAATGCCACATGATTGCTGGAGCTTTAGGGAAGAGATTCGTGCCTCAAATAGCTCTTTGGCCAGAGCGGCTTTAATTGAATTTCTTGGGTGTTCTCTCTCTCTCCCCCCCTCCCTTCTTCGTCTTTTAATAGGGCCAAATGAGCAAATTGCCTGCCCAATGGCAAATTTTCGCCAGGCCCTCCTCCTAGTGCCCTCGCCCACCCCCACCCCGATATTCCAGAAGGAGAGTGATCCCCCTGTGCTCAAGAGGTATTCCGGGGTGACCCCCCACCCTCCAAGGGGGGGGGAAGGAACTGAATGACAACATATGGCCTTCCACCTTCACCTACTCCTCATTCCCTCTCCCCCCTCCGTTTCCGCAGGGGTTAGGTGTGTGCTCTGACTCTGTAGCTCTGTTGGTAGTCAGGGCAGGCAATATGCCCATTTCCCCAAGATGGGGAGACTGGCCCAACCCTCAGGAGAAGGGGGTACGCTTGAAAGAAGGGGTGGGGGAGGGAGGAGACGCCGCGGCGGCGTGTCACCAGCCTGGAATGACTCCGGGATCGCGTCACTTTCCCCTGCACCGCTGGGTGGCGGAAGGTGGCCGGTGGGTGGAAAACCACGACCCCGAAGCTCAAGCCTTTCCCGGCCCAGCCCTCCCTCCTCGTATTCTGTGGGGAGCTTTAAAACGCGGTAGCCTTCTTTTGGCCATGCGAGGTCTCCCAACCCCGGGGAAAGGATTTGAAGGCCAAAGAATAATAAACGCAGCTGGAGGGCTAACGCCTGAAATGAGGGGGCGGGGGGGCGGGCTGGGTTGCCGGAGACACCTCTCGCCTGCCGAATTCCATCGCTTGCAATAAAAGGAGGGGGGAGACTTGGAGTGGGGGGGTGTCTCCATTCTGTCCTTTAGGAACAACGGAATTGCCACGGGGGGTGTAAGATGGCTGGCTGGGACCGTCAAGGAAACCCACGCAAAGCACCAATTGCTCCCCCCCACCCCGCGTCTCAGCCCAGAGGAGAGCGGTCTTGACGTCCAAATCTCTCTCTCTCTCTCTCTCTCTCTCTCTCTCTCTCTCTCTCTCTCTCTCTCTCCCCCCCCCCCGATATAATTTCCAGCCCACGCGCTGGGCCTCGCCTTACAGCTGCGCGCCTCGAGTTCTCTGCCTCTCCTCTGTGGCTCCCGGTGGGATTCTCGTTAGCAGCCCCAGGGAGGGATGTCATGCCTGGAAGGGACCAGTCGTCTCTGCCAGGAAGAGCCCCGCCGCGGCCACACAGCCCAATTCCCGGGCCGAGGCTTCGCGCCTCTGCGATTCTCCTGCACCCGCCTGCACCCGCCTCCCCCCCCCCCAGTCCTGGTTCGCGCTCTGAACCTAAGCGGGCAAAACCACCGTCGCCTTCCTTCCAGTCCGACCCTATGCGCAGTAAGTCCCCCTTGTTCAATGGGGGCTGCCTGCCAGGTTAAGGGTGCATAGGATCGCAGCTTGGCAGGGCCATCCTAAGCAGAGTTACACCCTTGGAAACCCGTTAGCTTGCGCTGATTCAGAAGGGTGTGGCTCTGTGTGGGACGCCGCTGTCAGACTCTCGCCGAAGCCGCCACACGTCGGTGTTTTGATGCAAAAGAGCATGCAGAGACCAAGAGGAGACGGTGCCGTGTGGCAAAACAGAGGTGCGCTCTTCTAAACCCATTGATTTCAAGGGGCTTAGAAGCACAGAAAGGCTGCTTAGGATGGGACTTTTGGGGTATCCATGCCTACACGCCTTCCTTCTCGAGGTAAGCAGCCTTGCCTACCTCCCAGTGTTCCCTCTAAGCTGAGTTAGTGTGACCTAGCTCACAGTTTTTTCGCCTCCGGCTCACACACTTTTTTGTCTCAGCTCGGGAAGGATGGCTCCAGACTCAGAGCCAACTTAATTTACACAGCAGCCAAATTGCTCGCTCACAACTTTTATGCGAGTAGCTCACAGAGTAGAATTTTTGCTCACAAGACTCCACAGCTTAGAGGGAGCATTGCTACCTGCTATGGCAGACCGTGAGTGGCAAGGATGGATTGCCATCTTGGTTATCTAATCGACAAGATCAGAGCTGCGGCTAAACCGCTGTTTGACGCAGCCCGGAGCTGGGAGGGCTTAATTGCCCTCATCGAACAGGTCAGCTTAGAAATCCATTCAGACTAGTTAGAGAGACCTAACTGCTTTCTGGAGGACGCTGAGAATAACATTTCGTTCTCGGTATGTATTTATTCTTGCTAAGGAGGCCGTGGACAGTCTTTTTCAATAGCTGGAAGACATTTATTTATTTAATTTCAAAATTTATATCCCACTTTTCCAAATTAAAGTGTCTCTTGTTGCAGTCCGGAAGAACAATGGGACTTTGGGATATCTCCACCCCCTACGGTCCTCTCCCTATCTTGCAAGCCACGTGGTGAAACCAAGCTGTGCAAACAGAAATGGAGATCTTTTGTGTATGAAAAAAACCCGCGCGTTTTGCTTTTTTTAGTAGGAGGCCAAAGGCTGGCACACCTGGCGAGAGACGCAGTCGATATATCCCCACAGTTCTCTCAGACCACCCAAGGCTCTTTTTTTTCAAAAGCTGGAGAAAATCTTGCCCAGAAGCAGAGACATCTATTTTTTTCGCTCACTCATTATATTCCAGGTGGGCAGCCGTGTTGGTCTGAAGCGGTGGAACAAAGTTTGAGTCCGGTAGCACTTTTAAGACCAACAAAGTTTTATTCAAGGGATAAGCTTTCGTGTGCATGGTAATTGAAGAAGTGTGCATGCACGGGAAAGCTCATCCCTTGGCTAAAACTTTGTCGGTCTCAAAGTTGTCATTGGACTCCACTTTCATTCTATCCCAAAGTTAGAGTCCAGCGGCACCTTTATGACCAACAAAGTTTTATTCAAGGTGTGAGGTTTCGTGTGCAGGCACACTTTGCCAGACAATGAAATGGAATTAACAGATCATAGCTGTATGTATACAGGGTGGCTTGTTCAATTAGCATGCAAAATAGTGAAGATGTTCTTAAACAGATGAAAATAATGACAAGCTTGGTTTCTCGGTATCATCTGTTTGTGTTCAGCTGGGGAAAAACCCAACATAGGTAATAAATATGTCAGAACTGGAGACTGATGTACCCTAAATTGTGAGAATCCAGTCATTAGATCCCATCCATCTCCTTTCTAGCATGGAGGCAAACTTTAAAGCGTCTTAGCTGTATAGAGCATTTTTCTTGTCACCAGAACAGAGAATTACATTTAAATCTACCATTCCAAATTACATTACATATTCAATTATATTCTTAATTGCTAAGAGTAGTAAACTGAGGTTGTTGTTTTTTTAAAGTAATATTTTGCTTCACTAAAACATGGAGTTAACTAACAGAATCCTTTTCCTGGGGTGCAGTGTCATGACAGAGATCAACAAAATATTACAATGTATTACAATCACTATTATACTATTTAAAAATATATTAAAATATAAAATATTGATGAGAATACATATGTGAGGAATGAATGAGTTAGCATATGTAATGGAATAAGAAACCAATATCCCTGTTAATTCCTGAAAGTGATAACCAGAAACCAAGCTTATCATTTTTTTTATCTGTTAAAAAACATCTTCACTATTTTGCATGCTAATTGAACAAGCCACCCTGTATACATACAGGTATCATCTGTTAATTCCATTTCATTGTCTGACGAAATGTGCAATGGACACAAAAGCTCACACCTTGAATAAAACTGTGTTGGTCTTAAAGGTGCCATTGGACTCAACCTTTGTTCCGTTGCTTCAGACCAACAGAGCTGCCCATCTTGATTCATTCTACTCCAGATACTGAGTGGAGTGAGGAAACTTTTAATGTAAGAGAATGTCTTCATTCCTCCCTCGCTGTCCTTTCGGATTTCACAGCCTGGGCCTAAGGGTGGTCTGAATACAGCATGCGCGGATGCAGGCTACCTGTCTCTTCTGAGGGCTCCCGAGAGGCGTGGCTGAGGTCTGGCTGCCCCTACTCGAGTCGTAGGTGCACAGTTGCAGGCGCCTTTGGGTCCACGTCCGCCTTTGTGCCTGGCAGCGCGCTGCCCTCTCTCCCAGGGCTGAGGGAGGTGCAGCAGTGATGCCCATTTGTGAGCACCCGCACATTCTCTGGGGAGGCCCAGTTTATCAAGGAGGGAAGGACAGGAGACTGGGATGGGAAGTGTCCTCGTCGGAGGGATGGAGGAGCACAGGGACGTCGGGAGGGGAGGCAGCTAGAGCGCGCGCGCACGTGGGGGGAACCTTTCAGAGCGCCGCGCGCCTGGAGAGTGCTGGGAGGGGGAACTCCCCGGCCTCGTCTCCCACTGGGCGTCCTGACACTGGTCGCTAGTACTCGCTGTCTTGCCTCTGGACTTCACCCTCCTCGCTGGAGTTCCCCCTCGTCTTCCCGTCTCCCCTCGGCTGTTTGCCAGCGTTGGTTCTCAGCAAGGGCACGGGCAAGGCCTACATCGCAGCCAAGATCGCGCGTGTGAAAGATTGGCATTGGGGAAAAAATGGCGCTATAGGTTTAGCATTTGTGCCGCGCTTGGGGCGCCCTCACAGGGCTCGGGGAGGTAGATCCAGATGGGTAGCCCTGTTAGAAAAGAGCAAGAGTCCAGTAGCACCTTGAAGACTGACAAAATATGTGGCGGGGTAGGAGCTTTCGTGAGTCACTGCTTAAGGAGAGAAGGAAGTGGAGAAGAAGAAGAGCAGAGACTCATGAAAGCTCATACCCTGCCACAAATGTTGTAAGTCTTTAAGGTGCTCCTGGATTCTTGCTCTTTTCTAGGCCTGGGGAGGGGGGAGGGGCGTACTTCAGTCGAGGTCTTGGCCTGCTTTGCAAGGCTATTCGCACAACATGGTCTACTGAAGTTCTTTCAGGGTTTTTTTTGTTGTTGTTCTTTCAGTTTATCTTTTCTGAGTAAGGAGGTTGTCTGCCGGGGGTCCTGCATAGGTCCCGTCTGTGCGTAGGTGTTGGGGCTGGTTTTTGCAGCTCCCAGAGAAACGAGGTTTGCCCCCCGGCTGTCGCAATTTTAGACAGGTGATATAGAGAAGTAGAAATGAACACAGACCATTCCTGCATCCCTTTCCCCATTGAAGAAAACGGGGCTTACGTCCGGTAGACTTGCTTAGGATTGGCCAGCTCAGTCCAGAAGTGAGGATTTGAACCGGGGATTGCAACCTTATGCGGGTCTCCCTGGATCCAGCAGGACTGAACGCTTGGCGGAGCCCCTGGCCTGATTCCAGCCCCGGCACGTTCCCCGCCCTCGCCCTTCCTGCCCGGCCCGCCTGGCCGCCGCTCTCCGGGCCGCTGCTGGAGAACGAGGAGCGCCACATACCAGCCGCCACCCCCCACCCCCGGCCAGAGGGACCCCAAGCAGGCCCCCGGGCGGGAATCACCCCCGCAGCGACAGGACCGGGGGCTCTCCGGGGCAGGAAGGGCAGGTTGGCCAGCCCAAAGGGAAGAAGCCCCCCCCCCCCCCGGGAAAGGCCGGGCCGGGCGGGAGGGAATGAGAAGGCCAGCGAGCCCGGGGGCGGGGGGAGGCCCACGTCCAGAGCGGGTCTCGGAGGCGCCTGCCCGGCTGAGGAGCCCGGATTATGGCGGGCCTCTCATTGTTCCCGAAACGTGCCACCTCCCAATCGCCGCGGGAGCCTCTCTGACGTTCAGGGCCTCAGCGGGTCTCAGTCCGGAGCTGGGCCCGAAGCCTTCGAGGAAAGGCCGCAGCAGCGACTCCCCGCCCGGTTGGCCGTAGGCAGGGGGTCTCCGCTCAAGCCCGGCCTCGCTGGTTCCCCCGAAGTCGCCCGCAGGGCTCCCAGGCGCCCTCCGGCCTTCCGAGAAGAGAACCCTCTCCCCGGGGAAACAGACCTCGGGGGAACGGAGGACGCCGCACCAGGCGCCTAGCCGCGCGCTCGGGTGTTCGATGCGCGCCCGCGGAGGAAAGCGACCCTGGAAGGAGTGGAGGGCCTTCGGGAGCGAGCGGCGGCCAGAGGCGCTTGTGGGAGCCTGCACTTTCCCGGGAGAGAGAGAGAGGAAGAGGTCTTCGGGGGACTCACTCCGCAGGGCGACCGGGGGCCTGGTGCCTCCCTTTGGAATCGGTGCGCACCGAGGAGTCGCGCGCCAGCCGCCCAGTCGTTTCCATCCCCGGGCTTGAAGCGCGAGCCAGAATTTGGCCGGCGGCCCAGGTTATCTGCAGATGTCATCCCGGGACAACTTTCAGGGGAGTCTGCTGCGCGTGCGGGAGCAAGGAGATTTTTTTTTTTTTTTTTAAAAGGTGTCTTTTTTTGCGGCAGCTTTGGAAGTTAGCTTTTTTGTCTTTTTTTTTAGCTGGCAAGAACTTCCCGGGGAACGAGAGCCCGCCTCGTCAGGAGCGTGGAGGGGGCGTCGAGACTCTTGTCTGGGCTGCCAAACTGGTGCCACAACAAACCAGTTCGCTATTCTTTATCTCTCCCCCCCCTTTTTTCTTGGGGGCTTTGACTTCCTTCTCCAAGTTAACTCTTGAGGAGTCTAAAAGATTAACAGATGTGGGGCGCTCTTTCCCGAGGAAAGGCGCCGCCGGTGGAGATGCGCGTCTTCTCACCCCCCAGTCCGCCAAGATCTTTGGCTGAGCCGAGAGGCAGGCTGGAAGGAAGCAGAGAACGGAAAGGCCCGCAACGAAAGACACCCCACCCCCGCCGCGCTTCCCGGACTGGGGCTGCTCGGCCTGCCGCGCGTGTGGGCGCCAAGGAGACGGGGACCCATAAGGCGACAAATCAAACGCCCTCCCCCTTTTTAAGCCGGGAGGAAGCCCCAGCTCTCAGGGCGCACACGGCCAGGGAAGGCAGAGACCGCCTGGGAAGCCCGCAGCGCCTGCATCCAGCAGGGCTGGTCGGCCTGGGTCAGCGGCAACCTGGAGCCTGCAGCATTCGAGCGCGGGAAGCGGCCCGCAGACTGCCCCGCTCTCCTTAGATGTCGGTGGCGCCAGAGCGCAGTGGGGAGGGGCCGGGCCGAGGAGGAGCGTGCTGAGTGAATGATTCATGCCTGAGGAGGCAGGGGGCGGGGAGGGCCGGCGCGGCTCCGGCCTCCGTCTTGGGGCGGGGGAGGTGGGGCCCTGGCTGGCTGGCTGGCACCCGGCGAGACTGTCTTGCTTAAGCCGCGCTCCCCCCCCTCCCCAAAACACCAAGGCCGCCCCAGCCGGCCGAGCGCAACAAGTGCCGTGAGGAGAGCCAGCCCGGCGCGCTCACCCAGACGCAGGCCTCTCGCGCGCCGTGTTTTGGCGCAACAAAGCCAGGCGGGAACGTGGCCACGACTGCTTGGAGGCACCGGGGCTGGGCCGAGCTAATTGGCAGGAGAGGGCGGGAAGCCGGGATTGCGCGCCCCCCCCCCGAGGAGGGGAGACCCCAAAAGGGGGAGGCCGCCCAGTTGCGTCCCCAAACCCGCCCCGGAAGCAGAGGGCCTCCCACTGGCAACACTGACTGACTGAACCAAAGACGGTGGAGACAATAATTTATTTAAATAATCTCTTCATATTGTAAAAGTAACATTGGATTGTGGGTTTTCTTTTCTTTTTGTTCATCTGCTTTCGTAATAAATAACCAAGAAAAATAACCTTTTTTCATGTTTAAACAACCGACGGGAACCGGGGGAAAATAATTCAGTAGCTTATTATTTTTGACAGAGAAAAGGAAATGTCTGAAACAGAATAATATGAGAGAGAGAGAGAGAGAGAGAGAGAGAGAGAGAGAGAGAGAGAGAGAGAGAGAGAGAGAGAGAGAGAGAGAGAGAGAAATATGACATTAACAAATCTTGGTTCACAAAAACAAATACAGGTTGTCGAATGGTACTTTTCATTTTTTTTATACAAAGAAGCGAGGGGGAATCAACACAAACAGCTTTATTACAAACATTTTTCCCCTTGTGAAGAAAAGCCCTGCAAACATTTAAAAAAAGATAATTTAAACACAGCTGGGTTGGTTTTTCTTAAAATTTTAAATATCTACATATAAAAATTATTTCTCTTTTTTTTCTCCCAACATCAAAATGAGGTCATCTGCAAAGGCACCTATAAAAAACGTTTACAAAACATTAAAGAAAATTAAATAAGAAATTCTGCAGTGGCGATTTGATGAGAAATGAGTGGATTGCTAGTGAGGTTTGCCGAAGGAAACAGAGAAGGTGGGGGGAATCTCCTCTCCCCCTCCCCCAAAAATGGAAGGGATCGAAGAGACGTAGTGGTGGGCGCGGGAGGAAAGAACCTTGGGATGGGGGGGGGTCGGATCTGGTAGAGAGATTTTTGGAACGAGCTGGCCACCATAGCTTCCCCAGGATTCCATTGTCGCCAGTGATTTCAAAGCCCTCTAGCTGGATTGGGTGGGTGGGGGGTTGATATGCTTGAGGAGAGTGTGGGGGACACTGATTAGACCCCTATGCTAGGGTTGCCAATGTCCAGGTGGTGCCTGGAGATGTCCTGCTGGAATTACAGCTCATCTCCAGGCTACAGAGATCAGTTCCTCTGGAGAAAACGGATGCTTTGGAAGATGGACTGTATGGCATTTATAACCCAGCAGAAGTCCCGCCCCTTACCTAACCATGCCCTCCCTGGGCTCCGCCCCTCATATATCCAGGAATTTCCAACCCAGAGTTGGCAACCAGAGATCCCACTCCAGGTCCAAACCCTGGGTCACTCAGGGAGGGGGAGAGTAATTCTTCAACAAAGCACCAGGGAGGTTACCTCGCTCAGTCCCCTAAAGGGGTTGCCGAGCCCCCCCCCTCCCCCGTGGATCTCCTCTTGGGGATGCGGAGTTGCACTCGCGTGCGGACTCAGGTAAGGGGGGGGGCTAGAAAATCGTCCCTGCGGTGACGGCCGCGCTGTGGTGGTGGTGATGGTGGTGGTGCAGGTGGGGGTGGTGCGGGTGAGCCTGCCCTTGCTGCAGGATCGGGGAGGCGGCGGGCAAGTGCGAAACGGCGGCGCTGGACGCCTGGTGGTACCACGAATAGTTACCCAGGAAAGCCGCCGCCGCCCCGCCGGGAGTGCCAGGGCTGGAGCCTGCGCTGCTCCCGCCGCCGCCGCCTCCACTGGCGCCGCCGTTGCTCATTCGCTGCTGGTGGGGAGCAAAGTCCCAGGCGAGGGTGGCCGAGGCCGGAGGCGAGGCGCAGGGCGGAGAGGCGCTGCCGCCGCCGCCGGGGTGCTGGTCTGCGGGGATCTCGCCGCTTTTCCACATCTTCTTGAACTTAGAGCGCCGGTTCTGGAACCAGATCTTGACCTGGCCGGGGGAAAGAGGAGAAGAGCCGGCAGTGAGCCGGGGAGAGAGCGAGAGAGCCCGAGGCCGCCCTGCCCCGACCACCAGCCCCCCCCATCTCTGCGCGAGCCCTTCTTCTGCCTGCGGGCGGCGGCCGGGGCCATTCCCGCCTTTTCTTGCAGGCCGTGCTGGAGGCGCAGGCTCCCCTAAGGCCTTCCCCGGCGCCTCCGCAGAGTCTGAGGCTGTAGGCCGCAGCCGCCTGTCCTTGGCTAGTCGTGCGTTGCGGAGGCGCGGGTCACAGAAGAAAGCAGAGAGGAGCCCTCCGCGGAGGCCCTCTGGCTGGCGGAGGGAGGGAGGGTGGAGCCCTGCTGCGCGAGAGTTCCTCGCCTGCGTTGTTCCGGGGGAGGGGGGAGGCTTGGCTTGTGGCGCAGTCATGTTGTGTTGTGCTGGGTGTGTGTTGGCTGGCAAAAGGGCTTCGGAGAGGCCTGCGACTGGCTTTTGCTTTTTTAAAATGAGGGACGCGGGAAAGACAAATCGGCCAGGGAACCATAACAAACCAACCCCCACCCCCACCCGAAGGAGGCCTTTTCAATAGCACGGGGGGGGGGACTGTGCGGCCCAGACCTCTGCTCCCGCCCGCTCCCTCCTCCAGCGCTTTCCCCACAACAAATCCGTTCGGTCGCGAAGGCGCCAGAGACGGCCTTTTGTTGACCAGGCCGCGCCAAGCCTTTCTGAGGCTGCGGGGGAACTCTCCTGGCCTACTTGGAAAAGGTTCCGAGGCCTGCGCTGCTCCTACCCGTGGGCGGAAGCGGGTTTGGCGGGCGGGGAGAAGGCAACCCCTGAAACCCCCTGGAACAGCCCCCTTTGCCTTCTTTCTCCACCCAAAAGTACTAGCCTCGGGATCGCCCCGTCTGGAGTGAAATTGGGCTACTCCCTCTGCACCCAAAGAGCAGCAGAATTAAAAAGAGAGAGTCATGGAGTCAGGCAGCCGATATTCCCTTCTCGCAACCCGACCGAAAGGGGGAAGGAAACGGCGTTTTGCAGGAGCAGAGAGGGAGAAGAGAGAAGGCGGCGCAGGCTTCGCTCCTTTTGCCTAGAAACAGACCATTGGATGCCGAGGCTTTTAGGGGAAGCGATCGGCGCGCGCGCGCAGGCCACGATCCTCCGCAAAGACGCGCGCTACGTGCCCTTCCAGCGAGCGGTCCCGAGCCGTGCCTGAGGCCCCAGTCCGAAGAACAGCTTTCCCGGAAGTTAGCCCCAGCGGGTAAAACGGGACTGACTTCTTTGCTAGACTTGCTTTGGATGGCTCCCCAGACGTTTAAACAGAGAGCAGGGACCAGCCGACGCTTTTTGAAAACCTTTGCCCGTGTAAATCGACGGGGCTTTCAGAAGCGCTTTAATGTCGGGGTCAGAGAAGCAGGTTTTAAACACCCACCGCACGGACATCTCCCCAGCCCGGCCTTTCTCTCTTGACTCGCGCGGGCCTGCTTCACTCAATAGGCATGGGGGGGGGGTGCTGCTGGGGACATGGCAGGGGCCGAGGCCTCCCGTTGCAAGCTGCATTGTGCTCTCCCCCGCCATCATCGTCAGGAGGAGCCCCTCCGAGGTGGACCGAGCCGAGGGCAAAGGCAGAGATTCCGCCTCCCCGCCACCTGGGACTCTCTGGAACCGCTCCTCCTCCTCCTCCTCCTCCTCCTCCTCCTCCTCCTCCTCGCCCCGGCCGGTGCAGCGCCTCGCGTCCCTTCCTTTCCTACCTGAGTTTGCGTGAGGCCCAGCGAGGCGGCCAGCTCGGCTCTCTCGGGCAGCGCCAGGTACTGGGTCTTCTGGAAGCGCCTCTGCAAAGCCGCCAGCTGGAAACTGGAGTAGATGGTCCGGGGCTTCCGCACTTTCTTTGGCTTTCCGTTGACAATCCGGATCTCGGGTTCCCCCTCTTCTTTCTCCGCTGCAAGGAAGAGAAGGCATTGAACCCAGGGAAGGGGATAGGGGAAGAGTCCCAAGACACCCCCTCCCCCTTAGCTGATCGGCTCTTCCCTCCCTTCCCTGGTCCTTGGCTGAAGAAATTCCGGCTGCAGAGGGGCGGGCAACGCCTTCCTCGAGGCGGTTTCCTTCTCCACCCGCTCGCCCGCCCGCCCTGCCCCGGAGAGCCGCCCTTACCAGGATCGTTGCTGACCGGCGACGTCCTGGACCCGTAAGGCGCGTAGGAGCCGTAAGACGCGGGGTATCCCAGCTCGTAGCTGCCGCCTTTGGTGGAGTAGGGCACGGTGCTGAGGCCGCTGGGGTGGTACTGGTAGGAGCCCATCTGGGCGTAGGGCGACCCGCTGCCGCCGCCGCTGCTCCCGGCGCTCCCGCCGCCTCCCCCGCCGCCGCCGCCTGCGCCTCCCGCGCCTCCGCTCCCGTGCGGCGGCGGCTGCTGCTGCGTCTGCTGCGGCTGGTTGGTGTAGTAGCTGCTGTCGGTGGCGGTGGAGACGGGCAAAGTGGGCGATTCCTGCGGCTTGTGCAAACTGTGGTGCTGGTGGTAACTGCTGGAGGTAATCTGGTTGGCATGCATATCTGAGACCAGGCTGTCAAAGACCCCAGTCATCCTGGAGGGCTGCGCTTTCCCCGCCCCTCCTGCCTGCCCTGCCCTGCCCTCCCGCGCGGCGGCAAGGAGGCACAGCACCAAGGGAGGGGGAGAACCGGAGGGGAAGCAGCCCGGATCTTCTTCGCGCTCTCGCTCTCTGTCTCTCTGCTTTGTTTTGCCACAGGGCCCGTCACTGGAGAGGAGGGGGGATTCTTTCCCTCCCTTTCTTCCGCCCCCCTTCTTTTTTTTGGCACGCCGGCAACTCCAAGCAAGAAGAGCCGAGATCACTGGGGACCCCTTTGTGCCGCCGCCACCGCTACTGCCGCAGTGGCCCCCGGAGGAGAAAGACAGGCGGTCGCCATCATCGCCCGGCGGCGCTAAAACTTTGTTTGGGGTGGGTGGGGGGGTGTCTGTACTTCTTCTTCCCACAGATCCACCCCGGGGCAGCCGCCTCTCCGCCTGTCTCCCCAGCAGTGGCTTTACGATTGTCTGCTGCGGCCGCAGGCTGCCAGGCGGGCATTTAACACCAGTCACGTGAGGGCGGGCGACGTCACCTAGCAACAGCCAATCAGCGCCTCCTCCGGGCACCATTGTATTCTCTCTCTTTCTTCCCTCATCCTGCCCGCCCTCCCTCCCCCCCTTTCCAGTCTTTGCTTCCCTGAGCGGTGGAGGCGCCTCACATCTGACACGTGCTGAGAAGGGAGGGGAAACGGGGGGGAGGGGAGGGGAGGGGGCAAAGGGGGGAAATTGCAAAAAAAGAAGGAGAAAGAAGGAGACAGAGAGAGATCAAGGCTTAGGGTGAAAATCTGGGGCTGGGAGTATTATTCCCTCCCCCAGGCATGGTTCCTCCCCCACTAGGTTTGTTCAGTCTTGCCACTGGAAATAAGACAAAATCTTGTATGTGTAAGAAGGGGTGGAACTGGAACAGCCAAATTATGCGGCTGGATTCTTGTTTGGTTCCCCCCCCGTCTTTTTTTTTTAAAAAAAAGACCAATAAATTCCTTGCCTAGTCTAGTCAGAGGCAACCACAGTCAATTAAAATACAAGATCGTGTATTAAAATCATATCCAAAAAGTCATATTAGCCAACAGGTAGTCGCAACAGTGGTGTGGGAAGAAAAGAGACTTGCCAGTTTGTCTCTTGCGCACATTGTGGATACAGAAGATTTCTTGGTAAATGTATTGTGTGTATATACTGGTTTTTGCACCCTTATAAGGAGCCTCTTGGTGGGAAAAAGAGGCGACGGGTGCAGACGGACAAGGGAAAAAGAGGTTGAAAAGGCACTGGAAATTAACAGCACAACTCTAAGAAAACACCTTCCCATCGAATATATTTGAGTAAGATTCCGAGTAGATTTATTTGTTTATGCACGTCCTTTATTTATACTCCACTTTTCTCTCCAAACGGGACCCAAAGTGGCTTATAACTTTCTCCTCCGTTTCATCGTCACAATAATCCTGTAGGCGACTGGCCCGAGGTCATCCACCCAGCCTCCGTGGAAGAGGAGGGATTGGGACCTAAATCTCTCAGCTCCCACCCCAACTCTCTAACTTCTACACAAGACGCTGTGGACAGTAGATCTCTTTAGGATTGCCCTGTAACTCCAAGGAAAGAAGTTGCCCTTTTATAGGTTACATGTTGCATCTCTGAACCGGAAGCTCTAAAGCTTTTAACAGTTTGTAAGCACAAATACTGAGTTTGTCACTTTGCACAAGAATGTACAACACACACACAGATCTCCGTTTGGGTGTTTTGGGGTAGTCTCGGGATGCACCCCGACTGGCTCTTGATGACTGAATACAAGAGGGAGGTATGAATGTTACACGGTTTGTTCAGTGAATTGTTGGGTGAATTACATTCGGGGAGCCTCCATTCTTCGACATCTAAGGCGCCTGTACTTTCAAAGCGGATTCTTAATGGACTGATGCGCCTGCAGAACAAAGACACACAGCGAATAGAGTTTACCTCTGGAAGGAAGAATCAGACCTTAGTTCGAAACCATTCATGGATCCCTTCACCTGACTGGTCGATATTATTCCTTAGCCTCGAAGGGCTAGCTAGGTAGGGTGAAGTGAGGGATACTGTCAAGACAGTGTAAACCTCTCTAGAAAATTAGGAGTATTTCAAATTTCTAACATTATATGCATTGCCATAACATACAGTACTTGTACATCTAAACGGCTTCTCCCTCCCCAATAATATTTTGGGCGATTAAGTTCAAGGGAAACCAACCTTATGAAGCCGCGGCGTCTCGTTCGACAGTAGCCCAGTGCGCTTTTTTTTTTCTTGAGGAAGAAGGCACAAGGGCGAGGGGAAAGTGAGTGAGGGGAGAGAGAGAGAGAGAGAGAGAGAGAGAGAGAGAGAGAGAGAGAGAGACGGCCCGCGGTTGTGTTTATGACCTTTGAGCGCCACCTAGTGTGAGAAGCCCTCCCCTGATGTCTCCGAGGCGAAGCAGGAGACGGCGTAATCGCACCTAGGCGCCAGGCTCTTCAATCACCTTGCTGAGCAAAATAGTAATTAAAAACCACAAACACTGCGCTAACACCCTTCGCCTTGGAGATCTTCCGGAGGAAGAGACATACCTGTGCGGCTGAACCAACTTGTTGCGACATGGAGGAAGGAAAGGTGATGGGTGGGGGAAACGCCTGTCTGTACTGCGTGTGTGTGTGTGTTTCAGTGGAGTGCGTAATTAAGAAAAAGGGAGACTTCGGCATCTATTGAATTGCAGAAGAAGAACAAAGAAGGCAGTGGAGGACCGGCCTTCTGGGGATGCTTTAGGGTGCCATTCTATGCAGAGTGACTGCAGTCCAAACCCACTGAAATCAATGCGCTTAGATCGGAGTAACTCTATACGGGATTGCATTTTAGAACAGTTTCCATGGATTGCGCAAGACCTGCTTCGAAGTGAAAGGTCGCTGGCTCTGGCGATTCAGTATCCAGTCGCCAGCGAATGTGCAGTTGCTAAAGATTTTAAACACAAACAAGAAACACTCATCAGAGTTTGGAGAGGTAGTTGGAGGTTGGGCCTCAAAATGCGCCAGAGACAGATTATGTGGGCAGAGGTCGTTCCTTAGGAATCGGATCATCCATTATGATAACGTATTAAAAGAGTAGTCGCATAAGAAGTCTCTCTCTCTCTTTTTCTCACTCTCCTACTGAAACCTCTGAGGTTACTTATTTATTTTTGTTTAGGTGACCTGTAACTTTAGCCTAACTTGTTTTTAGCCTCCCGTAAATTTCCTTTGAATAACTTTGAATGACGAAGACGTAAACACGTTTCATTTTCTGCTTCCCTTCTGAAACGTGTGAGTTTCCCAGAAAAATGTCCAGGTAAAGCAATTTATAACGTTTGGAGGAAAGGTGTTATCCGGCAAGACGCGAGGAAAGGCCGCTATGAGGAGACAGCAAATCGACAGTTCTTCCAGTTCGACACTGAAATAAATCCAAGGGCGATCCAAGTCCAGCATCCAGTGCGCGGGAAATAGTCGAGGTTTTGATAGGGATGTGGGAGTAGCCAAGCCGCAGGCCTCTTTGGAAGGCAGGAAGGATTCTCTTACAACTTGACAATGCTCCTCTTCTCGCCTCACTTGTACAGATCTGGTCAGATCTAACCGGCACAATCGGACTGTTACTGATTCACAGTGCAATCAAGAAGGTAAGAAGGTAAGGTAAAGGTTCCCTTGCTCGAAAGCCAGTCGAATCCGACTCTAGGGTTGCGGTGCTCATCTCCGTTTCAAAGCCGAAGAGCCAGCGCTGTCCGAGGACGTTTCCGTGGTCATGTGGCCGGCATGACTAAACACCAAGGTGCACGGAACGCTGTTACCTTCCCACCAAAGTGGTACCTATTTATCTACTTGCAATTTCTTGCTTTCGAACTGCTAGGTTGGCAGGAGCTGGAACTAGAGACAGGAGCTCACCCCATCATGCGGCACCCGGGTCTCGAACTGCTGAACTACTGACCTTCCACAGCCTGCAGTTCAGCATCTTAACCACTTGAGCCACCGCAGCTCCTACCCAGAAGGTAACTCCCCTTTAAACCCACTGACAACGGCGAGTTCTCTTGGAATCGTTCGACTCCAACTTAGTCTCCAGCCCAAACATTTCTGCCTAGGCAATCCCATGGATGCTCGCTGTGAGAATCCACCGCTTTGAATCCAGTTAAATTGCCCCCCCCCCCGCCCCACTCCGCTCTCCTTCGGTCATCCTCCAGAGGCTACTCTTGCGGGCGCCTGGCCCCAGTATGGCTCGACTGGCTATCAGCAGGGGGAAGGGCTTTCTCAGTTGCAGCCCCTTCCCTATGAAAGGCACTCTCGGATGACACCCCTGCGCCCTGCCGGACTTGCTCAGTTTCTGCCGGGCAGGCAAAGCGGGATTGTTTAGATCGGCTTTTGGAGGGGAACCACCTGCTTGGCCTGTTTGGATCGTGGTATGGCGATAGCCAGATATTTTAATATTGTAATGTCAATATTTTTTTATATTTGTTATTAGGTTGTTTTTCCCTTGTAAATCGCCGGGAGAGCCTTTGGGTGAGCAGCGACTAAAAAAAATTAACTTCCCCACGGAAGGGGTGGTGGTGGAATTGGGCTGCGGATCAGTGTTCCCTCTAAGCTGAGGTAGTGTGAGCTAGCTCGCAGTTTTTTTAGCCTCCAGCTCACATATTTTTGTCGTAGCTCGGGAAGGATGGTTCCAGAGCCAGCTAATTTATGCAGCAGCCAAATCGCACGCTCACAACTTTAATGCCAGCGGCTCACAAAGTAGCATTTTGGCTCACAAGACTCCACAGCTTAGAGGGAGCATTGCTGTGGCTCCCCCTCTCCGGCTGTCCTTTTGCTTCTCCCTGGCTCGGAGAGGAGCCCCGCTGAAGCTTTCCCTCCGCTTTGGGGCAGCCCCCTTGGCCCAGCTGGGAGCGCTCCTCCGGAGGCGCTTCCTTTAGGACGGCTCCGCAAGGGTTAAAGGGCTCCCGGGTCTCTCGGGAAGGAGCTCCGCGGGGCCAACGCGCTGCCGGGATCCGGGAGCTCGAGAGACGAGTCGCTTTCGGGGTTCTGCCGCGTGATTCGTGCTCCCCAGAGCTTCAGGCCAGGCGCGGGCAGGCAGGCGGGCGGGCGGGCGGGGCGGAGAACGGCGGACTCATTTAGAGAGACTTGTGAGGCAAACAGGTCCCTTCTTGCTCCGATGGGGTTCGAGCCAGAAGAAGGTCGGAGGGGGGGGGGAAGGTTGCTGGGTTTGGTCTCCCCTCCACACACACACATTGGCCAGTGGCTCCAGACAGACGCCAAAACAAACCTCCCGCCCCCTCAATATTCATCATCAGGCTGTTATTTATGCCTCCTCTTTCCAGGCTTACCTCATTCTCCTCTCCTCCATTTTATCTTCACAACTGCCCTGTAAGGTAGGATAGGTTGAGAGTGTCAAGGTCACCGAGGAAGCTGCCTTGGCAGAGTGGAGATTTGGTTTTATTTTTTATTTGCATTATTTGTAACCTGCCTTTCTCCCCGGGGGAGGGGACTCAAGGTGGATGACCCATGGCGAGTCAGGACAGTCAACAAAATGGGACCCTCAGTCACCAGTGGTGAGGATTTCAGAAGTCTGTAACCACCAGAAAGAACAGAAGTGTAGCATAAGTATTAGCATGAGAAATTAGGCAGTACAGAGATTACACAATAGGATCCTACTATAATAAGCTGTACACAGCAGTACAGACCACCATCCCAAGCATTTATCCAGGTCAGCCTGTAAACCACTTTGTACAGTGCAACCCTATTGTGTGTATGTAAAGTGCCGACAAGTAGCAGACAAATTATGGCAACCCCAGCAAGGGGCTTTCAAGGCAAGTGAGAAGCAGAGGTGGTTTGCCATTCCCTTCCTCTGCAGAGCCTTCCTTGGTGATCCCCCTTCCAAGTTGTTGTTGTTATCATATGGCATTGTGTGTAGAATAGTCAGGAGATCCTAAGATTGTCTGGCAGCCGGAAGTTCTAGCTCTTTTAGCTTTATGCACCACGAGGTGGCAAGCTAGACTTGTTTTTAAAGCAAGAGATGTTTCAGAGGTGGTTTGCCATTGCCTGCCATTGCCTGCCTCTCCCTTGGAGGTTGCCCTTCCAAATACTAGCCAAGGCCGACCCCTGCTTAGCTTCCGAGGTCTGAGGAGATCAGGCTATACCAGGCTGCCTTCCCTGCAGTGCAACTCTATTACCTGCACAGAAAAGCCCTCTTGAATACTTCCCTTTGAACCCTTGTCTCCCAGATCCTAGGTTGACACTTGAACCACTGCACCATACTGCCTGCTGTTCATTGTGCTCTTGTAACTGGCCATGTGTTTATAAACTCATACAAAATGTGAATGGAAAGAAACCAGGCTACACAGGGGGGTGGGGGTGGCTGGGTAACCTGTGACTGAAGTATTCATAGGGAGCACTTCTCAGATCATTTACTCCAGTGTAATCAATGAAACCATTTAGGGCTGGAGTACAACATTTAAAATGTTGCAACTTGAATTTTAATGGCATTTTGTTTGTTTTACTGCAGGACCTATTTGTAGCTTCCTAGATCTACCCCCCACCAAGCTTTATATGCTTGTTAAAAATGTAGGTTGCCAAAGAAATTACGCATAATGCTTTCTGCGGAGTATCTTGATCATTATCAAGCAATTATACATAGCGCTATTTCATACCAATTTCACATGAATGATTTGAATGGACATTGATTACTTCCACACATATCTAAGGATCATAGCCCCACATCTTATGTAGATTCTTTAATTCCACAGAGTTCAAAGGGACCGACTTCCAGGCCTAGAGGTTGCAGTCCTAAACACACTTAGCTAGATAGCCCACTGAACCCTGCACAGTGGAATTTTCTTGCTTCACGTGGGATGTATCAAAGCTTCTCACAATGTTTTGGTCACTCACCTGTCCAACAACCTTGTGGCATCATGGAAACTAATATTATTTCTATGTCAGATGCGAATAGCTGAGATAGAAAGACAGTAGCCTTGTCCACATGTTACAGGAAATGTTGGTACAACCTGTGTGCATGTGTGTATGCCTGCTTGTAAGAAAGAGCCAACATGTATTCACTTTGCAAATGCTACTGGTGACCACTACCTGGATAAATATGAGGTTTCAGCCACAGGTTCAGCTGTATGTCCATTGACTGTAACGTGAGAATTACATAAAGGACAATCAAGTGTACACTGTACATGCATTGTGTGCCTTCACTGTAACTTGTGACTACAACTACTGACATGCCCTCCAGGGATTCTGAGCTGAGCTCCTCCTCCTTAAAGTTAAACTTAAAACAACACCACCACCAAACTGATTTCCCTTCATTTGTTATCTTCCACCAGTGGGTGAAGACCTTTTTGTTTTGTTTGGTATCCCCTTGTAGACCCTCCTTCCTGTTTACATTTTTAATTTTTCCCCCCAGCTGTTCACAACCTTGAGAGACCAAAGTGGATGGAAAGGTAGCCGTAAAACATCGTAAAATAAAATAACAGACAACGATCACAGATCTGAGAAACTAGAAAGGGCTTAGTAATTATAGTTAGCATTTAAACAGCAATATCTGAGTTTATAGTGCCTCACATATAGTACATCATCCTTACGACAACCATGAAAAGATACAATGGATACAATAGTATACTATAGATACAAGGGTATTCTTATATCCTCAGGCAGAATCATTTACCAATGACTAATGGCAGAGACCATGTTTGAATTAGGGTTGTCCTGGTTCACAGCTGATTCTCATGACATCCAATGCTATGCATGTTTACTCAGAAGTAGGTCTGTTTTCACCCTGACCTGGATAGCCCAGGCTAGACTGATCTTATCAGATCTCAGAAGCTAAGTAGGGCTGGCCCTGGCTAGTATTTGGACTTCCAAGGAATAACAGGGTCATAACACAAAGGCAGACAATGGCAAACCACCTCTGAATGTCTCTTGCCTTGAAAACCCTGCGGGATCGACATCAGCTATGACCTGATGGCACTTCCCACCACCAAGTCTGTGTTCAGTGGTACTTACTCAATTACAATCTTTCCCTTTCTTCTCCACTCCTATTGTTTCACCTATTGTACACTGTTTAAACCTTCTTGAAGCCGTATTCTATATTCTCTATGCTTCTGTTCCTTCAACACTGTTAAAATACTAAAATAGAAGTGCTACTCCTAATAGTAAACAGATGAGCAATAAACAACCTGTGCTGTGACTGCTAGGAGTTAACAGTATTTTAAGAAGGCCAAAATTACCACTCATATGATTAGAGTTTGAGGGATTGCCCTAAGTATTTCCCAATATTCTACTCCGATTTAAAGTTCTTTTAGTGGAAGATGTTAATTTAGGACACGTTCACACAAAAACAGCAATGATACCTGTACAGTAGTTGAGGAGGGGTTCCATTATTCCAGCCATTTGTATTTTCTACCATATAAGCTTACCTCATCTCATTAAGAATGAAACAGCTTAAAGGACACAATGCCAGTACAGTCCTAAGCAGAGTTATACCATCTAAACCCTTGACCTCAATGGACTGAGAATGATGCAACTCTATTCATGTCATGCCCTCACTAAGAAATGTCTTCTTCCTTTTTAAAAAACCCTTTGTTTTGGAACAGGAGTTCTGTACAACTTGACTTATAGGACTGGGTCATCCCATGACTGCAAAACCCTGTGAATGGACCCTTCAGAAGAACCTAAATTTGTTCACTATTGAAACACATGAAGACGTCTTATGCTGTTTTGGACCACTGGTCTGTCAAAGTCATTATTGTTTCCACTGACTTGGGATGGCTCTCCAGGGTTTTGGGCAAAGGTCTTCCTCATCACCTGATCCTTTGAATGGGAGATGCTGGGGACTGAGCCTGGTTTGTTGTGCAGATGTCCTACCATTGAGCTATGGTCCTATCCCAAAGACATATTGTATATTGCAGGAAGCTATGGAAAGCTTAGTTCGAGATGACCATTCTCTTATGGAGATTTTTTTAAAGGCATATTGTGAGCATCTTTTTTTTTTTTGCTTTACAAATAATTACATTGGCTGAAGTTGGTCTGTTTGCATAATTATCAGGTGTGTATGCACAGACTGTATGTATGCCATTGCAAGGTATAATACAGAAAGTCCTATCTGGCAGGAAGAACAAGAGACAGGGATTTCTGAAAGAGGCTTTGGTGACAACTAATTCTTGTGAAACTGTTCCGCTGACATCAAAAGGGTCACAGGCCCCCAATTTTAAAGCAGCGTTCCCCATCAGTCAGTTTCGCTTAAGAATCTCTGGTGTGATTTTAGCCCCTGGTTATTGTAGTGCCAGTGACCCTCTCTGGGAATTCACATGGCTTACGCTTCTTCTCAAGGCTGACACAGTAGAACAGGCACAGGGTACTGTTGTGCTGAGGAGTTGTTTCTCTTCTCCCCTGTGCAAGGTCAGTGTTTGCTGGTTTGGATCTGATGGTGACTGGCCAGAGGTTTATGATTGCTCAATTGTTTGTGACCCGATATTTTGGAACAGAACTGTTAAGCGGGATTACTCAGGCAGTCACAAGTATGAACAGAAAACATTCTTTTCATCTTTGTAAGCTGCCCTCTTTGGAGGTTTTTGATTCTTGGAGATGTTAGGGACAGATGTGGGAACAACAGATTGAGCTGGAAATTGCGGTTTTTGAATGCCGCCTTGTTAGAAAAAAAAAAGATGGGAAAACAAAGTCTGTGTTTGGCACCTTCCAACCTTAAAGGCTGAGTCTGAAACCTGCTCTTGATACAAGGGCTGGCTTTTGAGACACGAAGGAGAAACCACCTAATGTCATCTTCAAAATAGGGGGACATGCACGAAAAGGGGGTACAACTGGTGCGAAGGCAACTGCATTCAGTGAAGGATTTGGAATGCAGGAAGTTCATTGCAGTTTCTATCCATGTGATGCATTGGCTGGAATCAGTAATAGTTTAAAGGGACACAAGACAGAGTGGATGAAAACGTGCAGGTAGAAGCAGGGCCGTAGCCAGGATTTTTTTATTTGTGGGGCAATTTTTTTTTTTGCGGGGCACCCATCTTGCTTATACTTAAAAACAGTAACTATTTACTTCCACCTGGAGTCTGGCATCCCTACCTCCCCATGCAGCTTGATGCATGGCTGCGGCTGGTGAGAGGCGAGAGAGTCCAGCTGCAGCATAGGATTTGAGGGTGGTGGGTGCAGGGCTTGCCTTGCTGGCTTGCTGGTGAAGAGCGAGAGCAGCCTATGAGAAAGGGTGGTGTGGGGTTGCTGGCGGCAGCTGCAAAGTATGTGATAAATTTTAAAATTAAAAAAAAATTGAAGTCAGGGGGCCTGGGCAGTAAGTCAGGGGGCCAAGCCCCGAGAGGCCCCACTGTAGCTACGGGTCTGGGAAGAAGGTCCCAAGCGCTTTCCTTGGCATCTCCAGTTAAAGGATTTTGGATAGCAGTTGCTGATAAAGGCCCTTCTCTGCTCAAGATCCTGAAGAACTGCTGCCAGTCAGTGGAGACACTATGACCTTGATAGACCAACACTGCAATCCTAAGAATACTTTCCTGGGAGTAAGCCCTGCTGAGTAGACTTCAGTAGGATTCTGCGCAGACCTGCTCAGGCTTGTACTGCAAGAGTCTGACTTGGTATATACCATATTGCGCTCACAGGACCAACACCTACTGCTTACCCTGGCCCAAAAGATGTCCGCTTAGCCTCAACTAGGGCCAGGGCTTTTTCCACCCTGGCCCCAGCCTGGTGCAATCCGCTCCCACTGGAGATCAGGGCCCTGCGGGACTTTCTATCATTCCGCAGGGCCTGAAAAATGGAGCTGTTCCACCAGGACTTCGAGTGAGGCAGTGGGCATCTACCTTAGTTGTCCTCCCTGCTCTAGTTCCCAGTCTGCTGAAAGGGCCCATTTGATTTCATCTTGTGGCTCTAACAGATTTATATGAAATTCTTGCTACCTGTGTGTGACTTTTGTTGTTTTAATGATTTT
This sequence comes from Gekko gecko, assembly GCA_029375565.1. Classification (NCBI taxonomy): domain Eukaryota; kingdom Metazoa; phylum Chordata; class Lepidosauria; order Squamata; family Gekkonidae; genus Gekko; species Gekko gecko. The sequence goes on along the minus strand of JAPDNY010000003.1, from coordinate 33,066,582 downwards.
AATGTGATTTTATTGTAACAAGTCTTGGACTCAGTTTCTTGTGATCCGCCCTGAGCCCGCTTTGGGGGCGGTGGAATAAAAACCTCAAAATAAAGAAATAAAATAAAAACAAAAAAATATTCAGGTCTTCAAAAAACAAAACAAAAAACGCCTTAGTGGTAACTCAAGTATCATGATGCTCTCTGGTGCTGGTGCTATCACAGACACAATAAGCTTGTAAGAGAGATGTGGATATCTCCCTCCCCCTGACTCCGCTCACCACCAAGAGAGCATTCAGTGTTGATTGAAGTCAGCACGGAGGGGGTTGATCAAGCTGTTTACAAGCCAGCTGTGCATGACTCACAGAAGCGCTCAGAAGCAATCCAGCATCTCCAGCACATTATACTTAGTTTCTCTTCCGCTGTTGACATGTATTTTTTTTAAGTGAATGTTGTGCTGGCCAAAGAAGATATTTTATGCTCCATTCACTTTTTAAAATGGATACTTGATCTGATCTGGGCCAGCTGCCTGTGAGCAGATACTGCCATGGAGAAATTTCTGTTGGCAAGCAAGGACTGCTGTGGAGTAGGAAATTCTTAGCAACTTCTCTGGAGAAGCAAAAGAGAAGAAGAAGAAGAAGAAGAGGAGGAGGAGATTGGATTTATATCCTGCCCTTCACTGCCCAAAGGAGTCTCAGAGCAGCTTACAAACTCCTTTCCCTCCCCCTCTCCATACCAGACAGCCTGTAAGGTAGGTGGGGCTGAAAGGGCTCTGACAGAAACTGCTCTTTTTCAAGAACAGTTGTGCCAGAACTATGGCTTGCCCAAGGTCATCCAGCAGGTGCAAGTGGAGGAGTGGGGAATCAAACCCGGTTCTCCCAGATTAGAGTCCACGCACTTAACCACTACACCACTACACAAAAGACAAGTTCTGGGCAGCACAAATAATGAAGTCTGTTCTGTGATGCTCCGTGATCTAATGCTCTATATATTTGGTCAGTAATGACAATGTTGCCCTGACCTTGATAGCCCAGGCTAGCCCAGTCTCGTCAGATCTTGGAAGCTAAACAGGGTCGGCCGTGGTTAGTATTTGGATGGGAGACCCTGAAGGAATATCGGAGCCATGATGCAGAGGCGGGCAATAGCAAACCACCAATGAACATCTCTTGCCTTGGAAACCCTACAGAGTCACCATAAGTAATCTGTCACTTGATGGCCAACCTCCCCCAACCCAACATTGTTAAGTTCAATTTGAATAGGGTTGGATCTGGCAAGCAGTCAGATGAAGATGCAGACAGGTGTAGGTTTTGTGCTGTGTTCTATCCCCCTCCCAGTCCCTCCCAACCCTGGAAAAGTTGATTTCTCAGCTTAGAGGGAACACTGGCATGATCTCAGGAGTCAACTTTCCTGTGGCTGGAAGGGATTGTTAGGGGAAGGGAACATGGTAAATATCCATGCTCCTTGTGTTGATGAGTGGCTGGATCCAACCCGTAGCACTGACTGAAGTGCACATTTCAGTTTTCTCCCTAGGCCTTTTCCAACCCTCCATTTACAAGGGGCAGTCTTAGCCAATGGGCAACAGGGGCAGCTACCACAAACCTTGCACTGGAAGGGGGGGCACCACCCAAAGCTTTGCCCCTCTGAAGGAGGGGGAAAAGAAGACCAGGCTCCTGATGCTGTTCATGTCCACTCATCATGCCCATCAGGTGGCTGGATTCTGGCAATGCCTCCTGCCCATCTTACACGGGCCAAAGACCATCCCTTGCTTGGCCCTGGTGGGGAGCCAGAGTGTGGGTGGCAGTGAGTCTGGGACCCCATCCTGGTCTTTTGCCCAGGGCCCCAGAATCAGTAAGACCACCCCTACCCCTCACAGATATCAAAACTCTGTGTCAATGAAACTAGTTTTCTTGCCCTTAGCAAAGAAGTTTACGCTAAATCCTGTAATACAATACATTTTGATAGGGTGGGGTTTTTTTGTTTTGTTTTTTTTAGGAAGATTTGGTCAATCTAATGTTTCCACTGAGAACTAGGTTATGTTTAGCTAATGGGAGGAACCAAAGAGATCTTTTTCTTTATGGCCCCAAAGCCCCTAGTTATAAAGTCTCTAGTTCTGTTTCTTAGACACAGTTCTGTTTCCCAGGATACTTACTGATGACTTGGTTTCTGAATACCTAGGAGGCCAACCCAGTCTTATCAGATCTTGAAACGAAGCAGGGTTGGCCCTGGTTGGTGCTTGGATGGGAGACCACCACAGAAGCCCAGGGGTGGTACACAGAGGCTGGCAATGGCAAACCACCTCTGCTTGTCAAATGCTTTGAAAACCCCATAGGGTTGTACAGTTCCGGTACGGATTTCAGTGATTCTTAAAGATCCGGTCTGCCTTCCTTAAGTTTTGCCCTCCTAGTTCCTTCTAGCCTTTTAAACATCAAAGCAACAGCATAGCCATAATAAGACAGAACAAGAGCTTATTCTTTGTGAAAGCACTTTAGGGTTGAGTGTATATTATTACTCAGTAGTTTGCAGAATGAGCCACAGTGGATCTCTAGACAAAGTTTCCCTCTTGGTCCTCTGATACCATTCAGATCCAATTCAAACAACATATGAAAAACAAATTAAGAACATAAGAGAAGCCAATGCTGGGTCAGGCCCATCCAGTCTAACACTCTGTCACACAGTGGCCAAAAATACCAGGTGCCATCAGGAGCTCCACCAGTGGGGCCAGGACACTAGAAACCCCAGGACATGCATGATCTACATGGCTTCATGAGCCCCCAAGAAGATCAGGAACTAGAGAATTTGGTTCCCCAGTTCTCCTTTCTCAGCAACTCCTACCCTCAGTTTCCTTGTTAGGGAACTCCCTTGTCGAAGGGTTCCCTGGAAAGAATTTGGTAAAGGCTGCCACCACCCAGGGGCCACTGGAGAACATCTCGACTGACTTGCTAACAAGGTTTCCTTCTAGCACAACGCTAGACTTACACAGAAATAACAGGGTGTAAACCCTGGAGAATGCTTTATAGAAAACTAGGTAGTATCCATGCAGTCTGGAAGAGATTAAGAGAAATGTCCCAGAGAAATACACCATACTGGTTTTCTTTTTCCTAAAAAAGGAGTAAGTTTGGTAAGGTAGTCCAGCGTGGAATGGGAGTGAAGGAGTTATTCTTATGTAAACCCTAGGGGCCAAGATCCCAGATGCTGTAGGGGGCAATCCTGAGCCACATTAAAGCTTAGGGGTTTTTTTGTCACTCTTCTGAAGAGTAACTGCAAATCCGAAATTCATTTAAATGACTCAGACTGCTGTGATGACTAGAGACTCTTGAATCAACTGGTCGTACATTTTCAGGAATTTTTAATTCATTTCTTTCAGTGCCTCCCTCGCCTTCTTCTGAAGAAACTCGAATCCTTCGTGACAGAAGGGGAAGGGAACCTGAGGTTACAGAGATTTCATGTAGACGTTTTGTGATCTTTTTTCTTGGAGAAGGATTGAAGAGTTGATATAGAAAAGCTCTTGAGTCTATATAATCCAACCTTGGCTTTGTTTCTGAACTACTTGCTTTAGGGCAAGAGAAGTTCCAGACAGCTAGTCTGGGATGCAGATAGAAGCCACCCAAAACACCTACTTGTCTTTAGCATTTCTCTTTTCTTAAACCATTCAGCTCCCTACAGTTGATAGGTATGTCATGGGCAAAAAAGTGGGGCAGCAGTTAGCTGTGGATGCCCTCTGTGAGGAGTGGTTAGTGAATAGAGGGTGAAAATAACCGTTGTAGAGGATGCTGCTGGAATCACAAGATGTTTGCATTCAAGGTGATTCTGAGTCTCCCTCCCTTGCAGTGAATTGGTTTGCAAATAAAAAAAGAGAGAGAACTGAAGAACAAAAAAACTATGGCCCTTCCTGCACTCTCCTTTTAACCCATGTTCACCACGATGTCCTCCAAGCAATTCTGCACTAAAATTGAATTCAACCTTTTTAATCCAGTTTCCCTTCCCATTCTGCACTAAAATCGAATTCAATCTTCTTTTTATTGTTTTGTTTTCCTGATCCTTCATTACGTCACCTCCCTTCAGTGGTCAGCCTGATTTCAGCCTGCTGTTGCCCTGAGTTGGATGCTGTTTTGCCCTGGACTTAAATTGCCTCGACTCGGACACTGAGAAAATCCAAAGTGGCAGGCAAATACAGAAAGGACTATTATCATGCTATCCAGAGCCTTTTGTGTAGAAAAAGACCAGCAGGAACTCATTAGCATAATAGGTCACACACAACAGCAGAAACTAATTAGCATATTAGGCCACAGCCCTGATAGTGCAGCTCATTAGCATATTAGGCCACAGCCCTGATAGTGCAGCTCATTAGCATATTAGGCCACAGCCCCATGCCTTCCCTTAGCTTGCCTGGGCACCCCACGGCTGTGAGGAGCCCGGTCGAGCTGGCCCTTGGAGGGGAGGGGAGGCAATTTAAACTGCCTTCCCTTGGCTTGCCTGGGTGCCCCATGGCTGCGGGGAGCCTGGGCAAGCCAGCCCTTGGAGAGGAGGGAAGGCACAGGGAGGCATTTAAATGCCTCCCCGAACCTTCCAGGGCCCTCACTGGGTGTGTGTGTCAGTCTCCAGGCCTTCCTTCTGTAACCACGCATACACAGAGGTTTTGGCTGCTGGAGGTGGTGTGGCCAACTCGGAAGCCAGCCGGAACTCCATTCCTGTGCGTTCCTGCCCCAAAATAGCCCTGATGCTGTCTGTCAAATTTTGAGCCTGCTTTGGCGGAGAGGGCGTGGTATGAATCAAATAACAAAATAACAATATTGAAGGGTATGGATCCCAAATGATTCTTGGGATGCAAGAACAAAGGGATTTCAACGCACAGTCTTATGGGGGATGATTCAGCCGGCTTTTGTGTGGGCACTGTCACCCAGTTCTGCTCTTTACTACAGCTTTCATCCCACTGGGCTTTTGTCCATGCAGGTCCTGTAATTTTCCCACCTTAGGCATTTTGGTGGTCGGAAGGGAACCCTCCTTCCTTTATTCAGCAGCAGAAAAGTTGGTTGGATCCAGCCCATAGTCACCCTCCAGGTAAAAATGATAGTTGAAGTGGTGTGTTCATTATAAGTGGTGTGTTCTTCATGTAGAGTTTTTGTCCATTTTGGAGGGGGGAAAAGGAGTGCAAGTAAACTCTGCTTTCAGTAAAGGATTCTTTCCTTTATATTTCCCAAAGGAAGAGGCATTCCTTTTTTGTCCCAGCCTACTTTGCTTCTGGTGGAGACCTCTTTTGTTCCAAGCATAAGGGAGACTAAAGTCTACAGTTCTCCTCCTCCACTCAACTTTAAGATTCCTTCTAATCATAGACTGTGACTTCCATCAAGCCCAACAACATCTTTCATCTCCTCCTCCTCCTTCCTTCCTTGAAATCCAGTTGGAGTTCTGGTGAACTGGGAAGCTGGCACACTGGGTTGTGGTTTTTGGTTGCTCCAAATCAAGGCATGGTTCTGGTTATCTCTGCCTGAAAGTAACCAAGCTAGCCACTGGAGGTCACTATTGGCTCAGGCGAATGCATCTGGCATGGCATTTATCCAGCAGAACAAAGCTTCTCCCACTCCTAAATGAACCCCTGGGTAGGGCTTGCTTCATTTTCTGGCACTATGGTGCAGGTGGTTATGCTCTTACAAAGAAGAACCAGCTCCATCTGGCTTACATTTAAATTCACTAGTGATTGCAGCTGGTCGAAGGGGCTTCAAGAAAGTGGGTTTTCCCTCCTTGGCTCTCTTGATAGGCTATTTAAGGGGTTTAATGATATGCATACAGGCTTCGGGGGGGGGAAGCTTTGCTGAGAAGCCAGATTTGTGCAAGGACAGCTTTCTTCCCTCTCTTTTCTTTGAAGGAGATTATTTCTCGAACTTCTTATATAACACTAAATATATATTCTACCATCTGTACAGTTTCTCTCAGGTTACAGTAATTATATATCATTATTTCTGGATTGCCAACAAATAAATGGTACAGATCAGTGATCTATCACCACCATTAACAGTCAAGTTCAGAATTTTCTACTGTAAAATTACTTCACGATCATATTGTGTTATTGTTGCTTTAGAGGAACGAATTGCGACTGGATTTCCCTGTGTGGACAAAGTAATCCTGTGGTAAATAATTGCGATATTCATTTATTTTATTTTTATTATTTATAGTCTGCCTTTCTCATGGAGACTGAAGGCAGATTAAGTAGTGTAAATCAAATACAGTTGAAACAGGATGGGACATCCAATAAACAGTGCAAGAGGGCTTAGACTATGGAAATCCAGAAGTAAGCAGAAAGTTGGAAGAAAGCATAAGCATTTAAACATGGCACATTAAATGGTATGGAAACAACAAAGTTGGAGCATAGTAGTGGGCAGATAACTGCCTGTTTGGTCAAGAGAATGTGCTGTATAGTGCAATGTACAGCGATGTGTGGATACAGTCCATATATACATACATGCGTAGGGTTGCCAGCTCTGGTTTGGGAAAATCTTGGAGACTTTGGGGGTGGGGTCTGGAGAGGGTGGGGTTTGGGGAGGGGAGGGACCTCAGCAGGATATAATGCCATATGGAGTCCACCTTCCGAAGCAGCCATTTTCTCCAGGCGAATGGATCTCTGTCACCTGGAGGTCAGTTGAAATACCCCAATGCTTTAAAAACTCTGACTCTTATTTCTGTGTTTCTTGCTCCATCTGGTTTGGACCTTGATCTCAGTTTGCACTTTGATCTTCTGCTCTAAACTTTAAAGAAGCACGTGTTTTTTGTTTCATGTATGGAAAAAGACAAAGAGTTGAGGCCCGTCTGTATGGCTGAACTCTGATGGTTCTTTGGTTGTTGACAATGACTTTGGCTTTGCTTGGTGATGCTCACAGTTGAATGTATTTGTTTTTCAGGTTTTATTATAGAAAACAATTAACTTATTTACTTCACACAGTAAGGAAGAGAGCCGCCAGGGAAATCAACAATAATCTGTGGATTAGTGCATGACACACCAAGTCTGGGTGTCTCTTGTGTTGGCTGTTTTGACAATGTCTACATTGTTATGTTGTAGACTTTTTTTTTAAAGGCAGTGATGTCATTTCAAGGGGAGGAAAAAGTGTGAGTGAGGCAAATTTTTCAACAAGGCTTAATGGCTCATTATTGGTGAAATTCAAGATTAAATTGCAAAACATAGCAGGGTATGGGGGTTTGATTGGATTTTCTTCAAACCCTTGATTGGGTTTGATCTGGTTTTGAATGGCTCGCTTGCTCTGCTATCTTACCTGTAAATGAACAATTTCATATTTTTCTAATCCATTTCCGAATGGATGGGAAGGTTTTATTTTTCCACTGTGATGTCACTTGTACACTTGCAGTTGCTAATAGAATAGAAATGCACTGGGATCTTTTAAACATACCTTGTAAGAATTACAGTGAGGCTATCTAAACAGAAGAGTCACCTTTTTAAGCCAAGGGATCTCTGTCTTTCATGTGCATATCTAGCACACTGTCCTCTTTCATTGTTTTCTACACTAGTCCCAGAAAGTAGCTGAGGAATATAGATTGTCCTGAGAAAGAATTACATGGGTGTATGGCTCAGACTTACCCCCCCCCCACTCTAGACAGAGGTCCCAACCCTTGTTAATCCTGTAAGCACTTAGTGGGCCCCCCCAACCACCATAAAATGGCTGCCATAGTGGTTGAGGCCAATTACAAAATGCTGGAAGTTCTTTGGTAAGGGCAGCTGTTTTTGAATCAGTGCTGCCTGCTGAAACCTTTGACCTCTTCTGAAGCACTTCTTGCTCCAGTGAGGTAGAAGAAAGTCAGGATTGGTTCTTTGCTTTGGGGAAGAAGGAAATGGACACCACGGCACCCAGGGTCTCCATGCTGGGGGGGATCATTGGTCTCCATGTTGGAATAGGGCAACTCAGCATGCCTGGACATTGAGGTGTGTGTGTGCTGTATTACTCTAGGTATGTATAACAGGCCTGTAGCCAGGATTGTAAAGTCAGGGGGCATTTAAATTTCTTAGGGAGCACTGGCTAATTGAATTAAAGGAATAGACAACTCCTTCCCCACACCTGCTGCTGCTTAGGGGCTCTGGGCTAGATGAGAAGTCGTGGGGCCTTGCCAGTAAGTCAGGGGGCCTTGCCCCAAGATGCCCCACTGTAGCTACGGGCCTGATGTATAAGCGTTATCTCCTTAATGAATGTGATGCCTCTCTTTGTCTTAAACCTGGGAGCTTCTCTTGTAATCCTGCTACAGATAGAACAAACAAAGGTTATATTTTTAATTTGCCCATTTTTTTGCCAGAAGAACTCAAACGGCAGCAATAAACGGTCAGTTATTTTGTCAAGCTGTCTGTCTGGGCTTCTAACAACTTTCTGGATTTCAGGTGTCGAAAAGAAACTGCAACAATAAAACCCTCTGAGACATGCAGATTCTCAAGCCATGCTTCTTCTTTAAGCAGAACTAGCTAAAGCAGATGTTATTGAGGCTATTTTGCATGGGCTGGTACAATATATTATATTATCATAATTTATTAATATCCATTTTTTAGACTGCCCTCCCCCGGGTGACTGCCTTCAGTTGGTGTATCATTATTGTTCCTGCTCTGTCAAAGCTAGAGAACTCTCACTGAAGGCAGCAAAGTCTGCAGGGAAATGAATTGTGGATCTAACCTTGGGGGGAAGAGCAGTTGTTGTCGTGGTTGGAACAAAAGCATCTAAACCAGGGGTGGCCAAACTTGCTTAACCTGTAACAGCCATACAGAATAAACATCAGATGTCTGAGAGCCACAAGATGTGAACAAATATTACACGTTTTTATTGAAAAATATGCACATTTGCTTTTTATGAACATTAAATTAGACTGTGTGAAAGAGTCGCATGTGGCTCCCAAGCTGCAGTTTGGCCACCCCTGATCTAAATGATCTTCACCACAATCAGATGGTTCTATTGATAGATAGTTCTAAATATGCCCACTTGGTTGTGCTATAGCTTTAGATATAAACTGCAAAAAAAGAAAAAGGAAAAAAAAAAAGCTATAGCTCCCCCTTCTGTTGGTGTTTAAGGAGACTGCTTCACAAAGGTTGAGGAGCAAGATATTTGACGAAGTGTCTGGAGAAGGGAGTGTTGGCTCAGAAAAGCTTATACTCTGGAAATCTTGTTGCTCTGTAAGGCGCTATTGGACTCAAATCTTGCTCTTCTGTGACGCCCAGCATGGCTACCCACCTGTGGCCACTCTCCAAAGCTGAGGAGCCATCCATTGTCATAGCAGAGTTTAGGTCTAGCACTCACATATGTTTGTGTACATTTCTATAAATATGGGAGTCCTTGTATATGAGATTATGAAACATGTAATATATCACCAGCATATACTTGTTAGATCATTTCTTTTCTTCTAACCGTCAATTTAATGGGAAACTGAAGGGGAGGGCCATTATGGTTGCTCCATTGCTATCAGCAATCCTTCAAGAAGGAAGTTTTGTTCCTGAAGGGTTTTTTTGCCTTCCTCTGACCATAGAGGTGTGGCAGTATCTGTGAATTTCCTGCATGGTGCAGGGACTTGGACTATATGACTTCTGGGGTCCCTTCCAGCTCTATGATTTCTATGTTTCTAAGAAACCTCTTTTCAAATATTGCTAAAGTTAGTGCATATATAAAATTCATTCTCAATACGGATTCTAGCCTCAGCAAGGGTCCTTGGATCATTTTGTTTGGCCTTTAAAAAAAAAATCAGATACAGTTATCTCAAAAGTTCCAGTCAATATAGTTCTGCTTTTGGACTGAGTTGGGAGTTGGACACCTTGGCCAGTTTGACGTGCCTCTATCCCAAAGCTACATGAATGGTACCCAAGTCAAGGGAGCAATTCACTGCTTTGGTCACACATATTCATACCAGCCAGTTTTCCAGGATGTGTCCAAAATTAGCTAAACAGTGCTTAGCAATCGGCAGCCCTTGGCAGCCCTGTGCTATCCAGTTTATAAAAAGGCCTTGGAGAGAGATCTTTGTTTGACTGCCAACATACTTTTTACAACACAGCCTTGTGGGAGTGTAAAGCTTCTAGAGAGGAGAAGGCCCAAAGAAATAACAGGCTGCGCAGTTGGTGTATCTCATTTGATAGGCTCTTTATCTCTCCTAAGGACTCGGTGAGTCATCTAAGCTGCTGCCTCTTATCAAGAAAGTGAATCACGCACACCAGCAATTCTCCTTGTTGATGAGGGACACTTCTTTTTTTCCTGTCACCTATTCATTGATTCTCTCCTGTCCCTATTTTGCTTTTCTGCAGAGATCTGGGGAAAGAGTTTTAAAAAATTCTTACTATGCACGCACGCTAAACTGAGTGAACAAATTGCTCTTCTATTCCACCTGAAGTTAGGATACTTTCATTTTAACTCTTCTCTTTGTCACTGCCTCAGCTTTGTCTCAAGCAATGTGGGAAAGGAGATTTTTTTAAATACAACAATTAAATCGGTTTATGAAAATGAACAGTTTGCATACCAAACCAGTGCCTTTCCCCTCATTTCACGACTGCTTCCTTTCACATTATGGAAGAGGCGGTTCCTCAGTGCGTTGAATAGGAAAAAAGTGTCAAAGGTAGTTTCAAAGACCATGGAAAAAAACCACAGAAAACAAACAGAAGCAAAAAGAATTAGGTAGCGTGTGTCTGAAAAGTAACCACCCCAGGCTCTTTGGCAGTGAAAGTGAGGTAAACATTCCATGTGAAAATGTTCTATGTACATGGTGCTAAATATGCCTGAGTGGCAGTTTTTCCATAATTTGTACAGCCAGGCGTGTTTCAAAGTGAAATGTTTTAAGGTTGTTTTTTTTTTAAAAAGGCAATTCTTCCTGTTAGGCCCGCCAACCACTCTTTGGCAGAGCACACTGTGACCCCACTGGTATACCCTGCATCAGAGGGAAGCCTGGTACATCTGCATTTACAGGCACCCTCACCTCTAAACTACCCCAGGGTCCCCCCCAAAACTGTTTCTGAGTCTGTGGTTAGTCCTAAAGGGGATACGCATATGATCACAGGAGCTTGCCAAAAGACATGGACCCTGGAGACAGACTGTCTTCTCTACATGCAATCTGTCCCCCCCCCCAAGTAATTATCAGAGTTCTCAGCATTCCAGCACATCCCAATATGGAGATCTTCTTTCTCTGAAAGCTCCTTTGTCTCATTGATGTGTAAATCTCCTCTGATGACATTTCTCTGCAAAACACCTACTCTGTCCTTTATGGCCCCTTTTCTGGGCCAAAATTTCTTTAAAGTGTAAACATTTATCTGAGAAGCAGATTTATGGTCTTCTTCCTGGGATATTCTCTGGGTTACCCAAAACCTGTTAACTTTGAAGTATCAGATAATATCAGCCATCAACCCTACATGCACATTCCATGATCATGATATACCCTTTTGATCAAAGTTTGGGAAACCACTCAGACCTTTGTTTGGACCCATAATCCTGCCCTGCAGGACACCTTCTCTAGTGTCCTGCTCAGCCACAGCTCTGTGTGTCTGTCCTGGGCACCCACTGACAGATCACCCCCAAACTTTGTTTGGGCCATCTTCACAGCCTATTCTCTTCAGACTTCTGCACATCTGGAATGGTAATTATTACCCCCAACAATCTCCTATTATTCCTGCTCACCTCTGCATTTCCATTACTCGTGTGTATGTTGTAATGTGTGTTTTATTTCTGTATGTGTGCATTTTTTTAGGATTTCTTTTAAGAAAAACAACCCTTTTGGTTAAGGAACTGTCAGGTTATTGAAAACACTCTTAAAGGGAAAGCTCTCACTAAATACCCCACCTCTAACTGAGGCCTGCCATTTAGCTAAATTCCCCTAGAAACTGAAGGCAGTGATTCAGTCTCTTGAAACCTAAGCTGGTAGGGGGTAACAATACAAGACAGCCTAGTGCCACAATTTCATACAAAGATTTTTTAAAAATGAGATGACGACAGGAAAATCTAGATTCCACAACACCTTTTAGGCTATGCTGTTTGAATTCCCCAGAATAAACGACTGATGCTGATAGTGGAGAAAAGGGCTTGGCAACATTGTCCATGTCTGTCTTTGCCTGCAGAGCAGAGCAGTCCCATGTCCCAGCCTTGGACATCCTTCACTCCCGGTCTTGAGTTTGCCTGGAACTTCTTTTTGACCTCCCCGCACTGTCTTTTCTTTCCCTTTTGGCAACATGTGATAGACTTCTTAGGTTTTCCACCCAGGGGGTGGAAGCTCAGTCCTCCACCCCACATACTCTGAAAGTCTTCTGATCTAGGGTTTCAGAAGCCGCTCACAGCTTCCCAAGGACATTCTTGGGTGTTAGGTAAGTACAAAGGGAGAAGAACTCCCTGTTCACAGCGACATGCTGTACTGTGTATGTGTGGGGAAGTGTGGGTGTGCAAAACAGGATGTGAAGGGTTCGGCCCTCCATCCTGCAGGAACGACTCTGGAAGCCAAGGTAAGTTTACAAGAAACTTTATTCCCTGCTTCAGATGGGTCCACAGAACTGTTGTGCCACACTCTGCTTCAGCCGCCTCTTCCCCGAGCAGGACTCGTCGTACGGGGAATGAGGGGTGTGGTCCTTTGCCCCTCCTCCAGCATCACCCTTGTCATCCCAAGGGCATGCCTTCTCCAGTCAGGGCTGCTGCTGATCCTAACACCCAGCTGTGGCTCATGTTATGTCCTTCAGGCCACACCTGTCCCACCAGCTTGACCCTCATAGAGTTTCCTTTGCCATGACTGAGGTTAGCTATCGGGCCCAACAAACCCCCTTGCCCTTCACGCACATAAAATATTATTGTAAATAACCCTATGCATATCTATTGCTGACTGTAAAATCTTAGTATGTCAAACGCTGATGCTGAATGTTGACAGAATATTTGGAGTATATGTGCTATTTCAACGTTAACAATTTGAGATATGCAGAATACATGTTGCTGACAGAAAATAGTGAAGACTTGAAGCAACTACTGATGAAAGTTAAAGCAGAAAGTGCCAAAGCAGACAAAAGTAATGACTACTGAGGAATTATGCAGCTTTAAAGCTGACGATGAAGAAATTGAAATTGTTAAAAGATTTTCTATTCCTTGGCTCAATAATCAACTGAAAAGGACACTACAAGCAAGAGATCAGAAGGAGATTGAGACTGGGAAGGGCAGCCATGAAAGAACTAGAAAAGATCTTGAAGTGTAAGGAAGTCTCTCTGGAGATCATGATCAAGATAATTCATACCATGGTATTTCCCATTATTATGTATGGATGTGAAAGTTGGACAACGAGGAAAGCTGACAGGAAGAAAATTGATTTATCTGAAATCCAGTGTTGAAGGAGAGTTTTCCGGACACCATGGACCACCAAAAAGCTGAATGGATCCAATCCAGCCTGAATTCTATCTAGAACCTAAAATGATTAAACTGAGGCAAATGTACTTGAGCCACATTACAAGAAGACAAGACTCACTGGGAGAGGCAATGATGCCAGGAGAAGTTGAAGGAGTGGGAAAAGACGAAGACCCAGCATGAATAAAGGAAGCCATGGCCCTCAGTCTGCAAGACCTGAGCAGTGCTATGATAGGATGTTCTGGAGGTTATCAATTCATAGGGTTGCAATAAGTCAGAAACCACTTGATGGCAGATAACATACATGTGCTAGTGTAACCCCTAGCTAGGAAGGGAGTGAGCCAGGAAGGGGCGGAGCCTCTAGATGCAGAAGGAAAGCAAGAAGTATGGAAAGCAAAGGAGGAAATAGGCTTGCCAGGTTCCCGCTCGGGGTGGGGAATCCCCTGCTTCTTTGGACTTCAACCCACCACTGCCCAGGTGGCCAGTGGGGGAACCCCGCCCCCAAACAGACATCCCTGTGTGATGTCAGCAATGTGCTAATGTCACTTCCGGAAGTGACGTCATCATGTCGGGGGACATTGGGGGCAACACTCTACTTTTTGGGCAAAACTCTATGGTTGTAGCCATTTTTACCATAGAGTTTTGCCCAAAAAGTAGAGCATCACCCCAACATCACTGACATGATGATGTCACTTCAGGAGGTGACATCAACATGTCACCAACATCCTCACCCACCACCGGAAGGCCCCCCCAAATCCCCCCTGCTGGCAGGAGGAAGGCACCTGGCAACCCTAGGAGAGAAGCAAGACAGCCTTGCTGGGGAGCTTGAACATTAATCATAGGCTGTTAACACTTTGTTTAAGGTAACTATGATTTATGGATGGAAATTGGTAAGGGAAGGAGACTTTTGTTCTAAATCGGAAATTTTAGAATTATTGTTTTAGGGCTGTGTTATCTAGTGGGGAGTTCATTTGGGACCCTCATTTTGGAAGCCAGTGCACAGAGTGTTCAGCTGGAGACGTCTTGGGCCACCAGCAAGAGGAAAGAGATGGGCTTTGGGGGTGACAAGCTGTAAAGGAGGGAGAAGTTAACTGTTTGGACTTTAAAAGATTCCTGTTCTGTTGTGTTAGTAAGTTCTATGTTTTTGTTGCATGATATGATGTTAAGTGAAAAGTAAAAGTATTTTATTCTCTTTGAATTACTGCAAGATTCATTCCAAGTTCTGCCCCAGAGAATGCACAAACTGAGGTTACGCTAGCCCAAAGAACATTTAGAGAATATTTACCATTTTAAAAATTACTGTAGGATAATCTGGGACAGGGTGATAGTAGAGCAATTAATTTCAGCTCTAGAGCAATTAATTTCACCTCTAGAATCTATATATAGAGGTGTTTGTGCATATGTGACATTTGGTGACTGGCTTGTAGAAAGGGGATTAAGAGGGCCTAAGGGCAGGGAAAATTAACAAAAGAATTGCAGTAACCCGCAAAAAAATCAGACCGAACAGTATTGAGAGATCTTGTTTGTATTGGGAGGCCTGGTTTAGACTGTTGCCTATGAGGTCATTCCTCTTTGGCTTCAACCTTTGATCTCTTTGGGGATGCCAAGAGCTCCCTTCATTTTTTACTTTCCATAACAAGGCCCAATCTGTGTGATTAGCACAACGGCTTCATTATAAACCCTCCTACATGTTGTCTCAGCAGAGAAGAGGCTGAGTCGGCAAGAATGTTACTCTCTGAACAATTCCGTGCTTCTTCCTTCTTGTTAACACATGGACTCCGGGCGCATGAATATTATGGGATAGCAGAGAGAAAAAGGAGGCTGAAATTCTCATTTCAGTGGGAGAGATGATTCTAAAACTGGTTTCCTTAACCTGTTTGTGGAAGTATTAACTCTTGGAAACGTTAGTGGAAGAAATCGAGGGAAAGATACTCATGCAAACTGAACAGAGCAATGTTTTTCTTTCACACATCGAGGCCATCTAGAATCTGAGAGTTAGCTGTTGGAATAGCTGCTATGTGGACAACCACCACCCCCCGGAAATAGCGGCAAAGTCCTAATAGTATTGATACATATTTCTACACTGTGATCAGTTGTCTTTTAAAAAGTTTATGGGTCCTTAGTCAATGTTACTATATTTATGGACAGGTCACATTCATTGGTTTATTTTGTCCATTTTGTTTTACTTCTTCTTCCAAGGACTCAGGGGAACATCCGTGGTTCTCCTCTCCTCTCCTTCATTTCAGCCTCACAAAACTCTGTTAAGTACGTTGGGCTGAAAGAAGGTGACTGGCCCAAGGTCCCCCAGGGAATTTTGTGGCAGAGTGGGGATTAGAACCCAGGTAACTCACATCCTACTCCAACACAACCATTACACAAAACTGCCTCTCCTGTGTTACCACATAGGGATGCACTTCCATGACTGAAGTGTGAACTACGGCTAACGCATGGAAGCAACAGGATAATGACAGTTTTTAAAAAGACCACTGTCTTCAAAAGAGGGGAAAGTTGGATGGGAAGGAGCGGTTAGGAGGGGTACAATACATTTCATGCTTTTTTTGTTCTACAAATCACAGACTCCAGTAGTTTTTCCCATAGAGGGGAGAAACGATAGGTGGGTTAAGGGTTAAGCATAACTTCCCTTTCAATTTTTCTATTCTAAATTATATTTTTGTTTGGCTGGATGTCTTCCTTCCTTCCTTCCTTCCTTCCTTCCTTCCTTCCTTCCTTCCTTCCTTCCTTCCTTCCTTCCTTCCTTCCTTCCTTCCTTCCTTCCTTCCTTCCTTCCTTCCTTCTCTTTGCATGTGTTGGCCTGTGACATACTGATTTAGGGCCAAACTACATTTCTGGGTTTTTGATGAGTCTGGTCCAGGTTCCCTGCAGCCATGGGAAATGGCTTTTTAAAAAATGAAGGGGAGACCAAATGGGTTTGGAATGCCACCATAGGGGGCCTTTCCCCCCAAACTGGTTTCCTGCATGGAAACAGAGCCGGTGGGGGGGGAGTTATTTCCCCTTTTGGCTGCTCCACTTCAAGTATCCTAGGGTTGCCAGCCTCCAGGTGGGACCTGGGGATCTCCCGCTTTTACAACTGATCTCCAGCTAAAAGAGATCAGTTCCCCTGGAGAAAATGGCTGCTTTGAAGGGGGGATTCTATGGTACTGTAGCATGTTGAGGCCCCTCCCCTCCCCAAACCCCTCCCTCTCCTGGATCCACTCCCAAAGTCTCCAGGTATTTTCTGACCCAGACCTGGCAACCCTAAAGTATCCCGTGTACATGGAGCAGCAAAAATAGGGAACTGACTCCCTCCCCTAGCACTGTTTCCATGCAGAAAAACAGTTTGGGGGAAGGCAGGAACCCTTCTCCCCCCACAGTGGCATTCTGAGCCCATCCTTTATTTTTGAAAAGCCATGCCCCACATCTGCTGTGTGGCTGTGGGGAAGCCAGACTCACCTCTTTAAAACCCCACGTGTCTAGTTTGACCCTTAAGTAGGGTTGTCAGGCTGGGCCTGGTAACTGGTGAGAGCTTGGGGGGCTGGGAGAGGGAAGGCATGGCACAGTGTGTACCATGACGCTACTTCCAGGGAAAAAAGTAAGTGATCTCACATTGCTCTAGTAATCCTAGAGTGATATGACATGGCTTCCATTTCCCCCCAGGAATATGTCAACATAGGTGTTTAAGAATAATTTTCTCCCACCACCATCTGAAGCAGCAGCAGAAAGCAATGGCTGCAGGCAGGAGGTGGCAACAGTATGGCTGCACAGTATTATTTCCTGTAAAGTTTCTCAAACTGGGGTCTGGAATGATCTATGAGTCCATTGCAAGGGTCTTTTTCTCTCGCACCGATCCAACCAACATGGGAACAGTTTTCTGGGACTCTTGGCTTCAGGAGAAGGGGCCAGAATCAGCTTCCGTCTGTTTTGAAGGGCAGGGCCTCATAGACCTATGTCTGCCTGTAGTCACCTTGATGCCAGATCACCTCAGAGCATTAGCCAGGGGACTCACTTATTGGCTGCTGGGCTCCAATAGCTCAGCTGTAGGAATTCTAATTGGCCACATGGTACCAAGGAGATGGGCATCATAATTATTTCAGATATAAAAATAGGGTTGTCAGCTCTGGGCTGGGAGATATCTGGAGATTTTTGGGGTGGAGAGGAGGCCAGGGTTTGGGAGGGAAAGGACTCAGTGGGGTATAATGCTGTAGAGTCCTCCTTCCAAAGCAGCCATTTTCTTTAGGTGAACTGATCTCTGCAGCCTAGAAATCAGTTGTAATCCCAGGAGATCCTTCTTCCTAGCTATTTGGAACATACCTGTAGACTTCATGTCATTTTGAATCTTGCCAGAACTGGGCTGAGCTCCATCACTAAGAAAAGCGGCCTGATGAAGACCTAAGAAACGGCACAGCAACCTAAGCGTGCTGTTGCCGCTCCTTTGGTTCGCACTACAGCTAGTTTTGAGGTCATGCCATCTTTCGCATGCCATCATGCTATCTACAGCGTGTTTTCTTTTGGAAACTCTTCTCTGCATCATGAGCCAGTGACCATATCATTCTGAATAGAGGCTTGTACTTTAAAGGAAGAGAGACTTGTACTTTCAAGGACTATTAGGTCATTATTCAACTGGTGTCGATGTCATTTATGCATGGTGGCAAAACCATTTGTTATGTGGATCATTTATGGTTGTAAGTAGAACTGTTTAAGAAGACAGGAGTCTCAAGTGTGATTTGTACAGCGTGACAGAGTATTCTGGTTATTTGTTTGCACCACCTGGAGGCTAGCAATCTCTCCTTATAATAATTATCTTTTGGTTTCGTAAGATTCCATGCGCTCCCATTGGCTGTAAAATGCCCTCCCTCAGCCATTGGCCCATCAGCCGCCACTCAAGAGTACTTGCGTGACATTGGCCGGGTGCTGGGTCTGCTCCTCTTCCCCATCCACTCCCCCTTCAGACAGATTTGCATGTCAGATATAATGGCAGACCATCTCTCTCTCTTGAGGAAGACAGTTCTCTTGGAGATCTCCCACTGTTACAATTGACCTCCACATGACAGGGATCAGTTCCCCCGGAAGAAATGGTTGCTTTGGAGGGTAGACTCTATGGCATTATACCCTGCTAAGTCCTTCCACACACACCCCGAATGCTGCCCTCCTCAGGATCCACCCCCCAAATCTCCAGGTATTTCCCTAATCAGAGTTGGCACCTGTACTTTCTCCTCTGTCAGTAAAAGGCCCTTTCCACACCTATGTTGGCCTTTGGGAGAAAACTCATTGGGCCCAGTCCTGATCAGGTTGCCAACCCCAGGTGGGCAATTCCTGGAGATTTGAGGGATGGAGCCTGGAGAGGGTGAGGTTTGAAGAGGGGTGGCACCTCAGACAGGTACGATGCCATAGACTCCACTCTCCAATCCAGCCATTCCATTACGGGGAACCATTGTTGCCAATCTCCAGGTGAGGGCTGGAGATCACTCAAAATTACAACTGCTCTCTAGGAGGGAGGGGGGAGGAGATGGAAAACTAAAGGTAGGTTGATGGTTGGCTGGGAGGGAAATAGGGTTATCAGGTTGGGAAATTCCTGGAGATTTGAGGGGTTGAACCTGGAGAGGGTGAGTGTTGAGGAGGGGTGGGACCTCAGACAGGTACAATGCCATAGACTCCACCCTCCAAACCAGCCACTCCCTCCTGGGGAACCACTGTTACCACTCTTGGGGGTGGGCTGGAGATCACTCAAAATTACTACTGCTCTTCAGGTAGCAAAGATCAGTTCCTCTGGAGGAAATGGTGGACCCTGTCATTATACCCTGCGGAGATTGCCACAGCAAATCGTCACTGAATGCCCAAAGCCGGGGCACTCTCCCAGAGCCTTTCTAGAGCCCGTTGTATTTATTTCAACAGCGGGCCTTATTCCTAGTCTTATATAAAATTGAATAGCTTTGCATTCTATTTGCCATCACAAAGGACTTCAGTGGCAAGGGGGAGACTCTGCATCCAACGAAATAGTCCCCAGTGGGAATTTTCAGTTGAATACTAAATGATGCCTCAGTGTTGCTGATCTTTCTCTGTTCCTGTTTGGAGCTCTGAAAGGTCTTCCAGGCCATAGCACTCAAAGCACAAGGGGAGAGAGAGAGAGAGAGAGAGAGAGAGAGAGAGAGAGAGAGAGAGATTGATTAACTCCTCTTCCTCAAATGTTGATCTTTGACTTGTGGAATCTGGGGCCATACTATTCTCACTCACAATACTCCCTAGATCAGGATGGGTAGCTGTGTATGTCTGTAGCAGTAGAAAACAACAAGAGTCCAGCAGCTTCTTAAAGACTAATGAAGTATGTGGCAGGGTATGTGCTTTTGTGAGTCACTGCTCACTTCTTCAGATTCTGAAGAAGTGAGCAGTGACTCATAAAAGGTTGTACCTGGCCACATATTTTGTTAGTCTTTAAGGTGCTGCTGGACTCTTGCTGTTTTCTACAATTCTCCCTAGGTAGCTTAGGCAAAGTGACATTTATCTCCCAGCTTCATAGGGCTATTGTCGAGGGGAAAAAATGGAGGACTTTGTGTATTCTGGTTTATGCTCCTTGTTTGGGACATCATTATGAGAATATAAATAAATAAACAGCAGTAGATAGTTTAGCTTTTCTCTCTTCAATGTTTCCCTTCTCCATTGTGAACGGAGGGAATATTATGCTGCTGTTAATGAAAACAGGCCTGTGGGAAATATCACGGGAGAAACCATGGGGAGGGGCTGTGGCTCAGTGGTAGAGCATCTGCTTGGTATGCAGAAGGCCCCAGGTTCAATCCCCAGCATCTCCAGTTCAAGGATCAGATAATAGGTGATGTGAAAGACCTCCACCTGAGACCCTGGAGAGCTGCTGCCAGTCTGAGTAGACAGTACTGACTTGGATGGACCCAGGGCTATTTTTGGGCAGGAATGCAGTTCCGGCTGGCTCCCAAGTTGGCCACACCCAGTAGGAACTCATTAGCATAATAGGCCACACCCAACAGCAGGAACACATTAGGATTGGCTACATTCGGGGTGTGTGGCCTAACTTGCAAAGGAGTTCCTGCTACAAAAAAAGCCCTGGGTTTTGACAACAAACAAGGTAAACAGAATAAGAAGCAAAAAGGTGGGTGTGGCTGGATGACCACACTTCTAGTAACATAGGGGTGTGGCCTAATAGGCTAATGAGTTCCTGCTGTTGGGTATGGCCTATTATGCTAATGAGTTCCTGCTGGGCTTTTTCTACAAAAAAAGCCCTGGATAGACCAATGGTCTGATTCAATGTAGGACAACTTCACATGTGTTCACACCATAGCAGACTAAATCTCCAGGAAACAGGACTGGGACAGACTTGCCTCATGGCAGCTCAGAGAACTGCTGCCTGTCTGAGTAGATAATGCTGGGGTGTATGGACAGCCCAGCGCTATGACCACGGGCATGCTTTGATGGGATGCAGGAATGGCCCTTATCAGTACACTGTTTTGTGACATGAACCCTCTCTGGGTGTCATTAAGAGATGAGGCAGCCCTTTGATCTGGTTGCTACAAGCCACTCACCTTTACCTGGCGTCGTCTTTCATTCCCTGACTCAGTATGGCTCAACCAAGCAGATGCCTGCGATCAATCAACAGGCTTGTCACAATGACCTCACCGTCGTTGCTGATTGCAACTCAGCTCTGCTAAAACCCGACTTTGGCAACAATCAAGGCGCAAACCAGCCGTGCTCGAAGCCATGCAGCAGACTCTTCTCTCTGCCACCCAGTTCATCGGTTTTGGCAGGGATGTCCAATCCCTCTCCAGTAGCGATGCGACTCAGCAGGCGGTGGGGGAGCTCATGTCAAACTAATTGAGTTTCCTCTGTGGAACTCCAAAACAAAGTATTTGCAAAGCGGGAGGTGAAGTTCACAGTGACTTTGGTGTTTGCTTTGGAGGGAACCATTGCATGTATCTCGCTTCCTCGCCTTGTTCCAGGGGAGAACAAAGAAACTCAAAAACACTGACTCACAAAAGAAGTCCAGGAGCTGTGTTTATTTTCTGAGTTCAAAATGACTTGGGGGGGGGGGGGCTTACATTCGTGCAAAGTTTTTCAAACAGATTCATATCCTTAAGGCGCATGTTCGTGCAAGCTGCTGCTTGTGTAGAATGTGGAAAACCTTTCATGCACTGAAAGAGAGAAAGACAATCTTTATCTGGGCTATAGTATGAAGAATTTCCCACATGTTTTTCTTTCTTCTGGAAGGAGAGCAGCAAAACCCTGTATTTAGAGGGCGCTTCCGTGCAAGGCTGCAGTGTTCCCTCTAAGCTGAGTTGGTGTGAGCTAGCTCACAGTTTTTTAGCCTCTGGCTCTCACGTTTTTGCCTCGGCTCAGGAAGGATGCCTCCAGAGCCAACTAATTTATGCAGTAGCCAAATCACCAGCTCGCAACTTTAATGCCCGTGGCTCACAAAGTAGAATTTTTGCTCACAGGACTCCACAGCTCAGAGGGAGCATTAGTCATGGGCCTCCTGAGTCTTTATCCTTTAAACCCACTGCAAAGAAGAAATGCTGTGAGTGGTGCATCCATGCGGACGCTCTTTCTACAGCCTACATGGGGAGGGTGGTGGTGCTAAGTTCTGCCTTTAAAATGGCAGAGATAAGCTCCACGTTCTCTCCTTTTCTAGCCCTTTAATGGGCTTTTCTTCTTTTCCCAGCTGAGCCATAGAGTCGCTTAGACCATGGCTCAGGCAGGAAATGGGAAAAGGGGCCTGTTAAGCTGGGGTCTGGTGTGATTGTAGTATCAGCGCTCATTGCCAACGTGACGGAGGCAAAGGGCTGGGGAAGGGATTGGAGCAGTGACAGCAGTGAGCTGTGGAAGGATGGAACAGACGGAGGCCTTTCCCACCTGCTTTGTTGCCTCTTGCTGCTTCTCCTAGAGTTGGGGCATGTTTTTGCACTCCTGGATGGAAGCAACAGGGGTCTCTTTGTAGGAGGTCCAAAAAAAGACACTTCCAGCCAGCCCACTGAGCCCTTAGAGCCAATGTGGTGGAGTGGTTCAAATGTCAGCTTGGTGGGTGACTATGGGTCAGTCACACTTTCCCAACCTAACCTATCTCACAGGTTTGTTTCTGAGGATAAAATGGAGGAAAGGAGAACGATGCAAGCCACTTTGGGTTCCCCTTGGTGGCAATGGTGGAGTATGAATGAAGTAAGTAAGTAAATAAGTAGGACTTTCTTCCCCTCCACTGACCAATGCCTACTCAGGTTGGAGTTGGTTAATTATTTCATTTGGAACAAATCCAGAAAGCACTTGGTTGGGGAGTGGGTCTAGATATGCTTCTGTCTGCATAATCCAGGCACTCTTTGGATCTTTCTCACTTTGGTCACAGTGCTGTTGGGGACGATGGAGGAGCCTGGGGCAGCTCAACTGGAACCAACTAAATTATAGAGACTTTTTAACCACACACCAGCCACCAATTAGAAAACTGGAGTTGTAGCCAAAACCATCTGTGTAGCCAGATGTTAGGTAGAGCTGGCTTCCCACATCATCGTATGTGCCCTGCAGTAAGTACTGAAGTGGCAGCCCTGTGATAAATAGTGATTTGTAGTTACAGAACAGAACATGCCTATACATGAAGTAGAGCCTGAGTAGATAATCAGTGCCAAAGCACGCTCTTTCCACGCTATGAGAGAGTCCCACATTCTTGCTGTCCTTCTGCTATCTTCTCACCGCACGATACGGAGTCTCCACAGGATGTTAGATGGGAGGGTCAGTGTCCCCGGCCCACAAAAAAAAAAAAATAGATGAATACATTTCTCATGTCCTATCAAAAAATCAGGAATTTGAAACTGACAAGAATCCAAAAAATAATCAGGGAGGATTTGGGTGGCAGAATGGGAGAAAGGGAACAAATACTTACCAGTATTTTTTAACAATAGGAAATGGAAAAGCCCCTTAAACTAGGACTGTGGTATGCAGGGAGAAAGGAAAAGAAGGGGAAGTTTTTCCCCAGTTCTGTTTTCCTTACCTGAAATGGCTCTAGGGAGCCAGTATTGACTCCACTGGAGAGCTACAGTGTACTGATGGGCTTGCATGTAAGTTTCCAAACAGCTGTTCCCTGCCGCTGTTTCAGGCTGGGGGGAGGGCGGGGGAAATCCTCATCCCCATCTCCCAATCTGAATCGAACCCATGCCCACCAGAGACTTAAATTCTAAGCACAGCAACTCATGGAGAACATCTGTCAGGGCCCAGGGTGGACATATGGGAAATACGAGAACCCAGTCACTTGTGAATTGACCTTTGGCATAGCCCTGTTTGGGGATTCTGTCTGAGGAAAAAAGCACAACCGAACCTCTTGATTTACTTATGCTGTCTATAGAGCTGCAGCTACCACGAAAATTGTGTCAGATCCCCGGAACAAGGGAGAGCACTTTGTGTGACCTTTAGGAATCATGATCACTTGCATTTTCCTTTCGCCATATAGTATTATATATAGATTTTGCCGCAGTTGCTTGTCTGTTGCTGATGTTCTTTCCCTTTTAAGATATTGAGGAAAGATCGCTGATGTGTTTTTAAAAAATGATCTCAAAGCAGTTTTGGAGGATCCTGTCTCTTGAATGTCCTCCCAGTCGATTGTAAAGTAGTCTAAAAATGGGCCAGGAGGAAGTGGCAATGACCTTCATTTCCTGGACACTTTCCCTGTTCCTCTACTCAAGTGCCTTCGACTGGAAGGGAGGAGGCCTTAATCTGCCTTCTGCACACTCTCCTCCTGCTGATGTGCTCTTCAATTTACTTCTCTTTTCTGGGCTATGGGATGAGCATGATAGTCTTATACAAAAACAGAGAGTGTGGAAGAAGGACAAAACAGCTATCGGTTATCTCTTGGGGAAAAGCTTGGCATTCATTATTTAATTTTAAAGAACGTTTTATGCCACCGCCTGCCAGAGGCAGCTAACAAAATGAAACATGATAAAAACCAATGAAGACATAAAACCATTAATGACAACTCAAAACCTGGCCAATAAAAACCCAGAGAATAAAATAGCATAAGAATCGCAGAGCACAAAACGTTTAGCAACCTAGATAATCCTTGTAGCCAGTGCTCCCTGTAAGCTGTGGAGTCCTGTGAGCAAAAATTCTACTTTGTGAGCTACCAGCATTAAGCTTGTGGGTGAGCAATTTGGCTACTGCATAAATTAGTTTGCTCTGGAGCCATCCTTCCTGAGCTACGACAAAAATGCGTGAGCCAGAGGCTAAAAAAACTGTGAGCTCGCACTAACTCAGCTTAGAGGGAACACTGCTCATAACAGTCTTCAGGCCAGATGCAGTCTGTTTCACAGTAAATTTTACAGGCAAGTGCATTTAGACTTATTGGAACCCATTATGGAAAGGAAAAAAACCACCCTTTTTCAGAGTAGAAAATGCCTGAAATGTTATTTCCTAGTGTTAGTTAGGGAATTACTATGCAAGCTGTAAATTTCTCTCATTGCCATAAAAATTTGGGTGAAGATAAGTTCTATTGTACAAATTATATGTACATTTTAATTCTATTGAATGTGTAATAAGATTGTACAATATAGGTGCGAATGGTTTGTAGTGTTAACGGTTTAACTGGTTTAATTGTATATGTTGCCTGTGGGCTGAAATAAGGCTTGACTGATAGAGGCAGAATGAACAGTTAGTGGTAGACTAGTCCAGTAGAAACAAAACTTTGTAGGCTCAGATCCTGTACATTTATTCTTCTTTGCATTTCTCTCTGGTGCTGGGCGCTTTTTGGCTCCGTGGAAGACATTGGTTTTGTATGATCAGTAGTACCAGAGGAATACACACCCCACAGCAGAGGACACTTCCACAATGCACAAAAAAGAGTGCAAGCAGTAAAAAGGGCCAGTGTGTTTTGGCAAATACTGTGAATCTAAGGATTTATCTAAGCAAAAAGTTGCTTGCGGTGGCAGTTCACACACACACACACACACACATTTTACTGCAGTCATATGGAATATGCACAACCCGGAGTCATCATAATTAGTTATAAAGGCTAATAAAATGGCATGATGTAGGGTAGTTCTGTAGTTTATTGTTCTTGGGGACAACTCATATACGGTATGCTATTACAGCAATAAAATAAGCAGCTTTTGGCATTTTCCAAGGAAATTTTAAGATCTCCCCGTTAGAAATCACCCCACTTTGTATTGGCCTGACTGTTGTAAAGAGCACAGTTAGATGAGCACCTGCCAGTGTGTGTATTGTATTGTCAGTCCCTTTTAATAAGCAGATGTGATTTGTCAGGAAATGACTGGGGTGTTCTGGAAAGAGTTCCAGCCAGTCTTGCTAATTTGGGGAGGATGGAATCTATTCTGGGAAGATGGGTGTTAAAATATTTTCATGCTTTGGTAAGTGCCAACAAACTTTAGGGTTTCAAAATCAGACCTTCTAACAGGGCACCTGAATTCCTAAAGGGCAGAACTACACAATATATGAGTAACAACCACGGATATCTGCTTCTGCGAGGAAAAAGAGTTTTGGGAGGAGGCAATTTAAAGTGGGGAAGTAGCGTGTGAGTAGAGTTTAACCCAGGGGTAGCCAAACTTGGTTAACGTAAAAGCCACGTAGAATAAACGTCAGATGTTTGACAGCTGCAAGACATGAACAAATATTACACACACGTTTTTATTGGGAAAATATGCAAATTTGCTTTTTATTAATATTAAATTAGACTGCCAGAACTAAAAACAAGAGGGTTAAAGATATGGATCATGATATTTGTCCAATGATATGTATTTGTTTGCTAATGATATTTATTTGTCTAAGAGAGAGAGAGAGGTGGAAAGAAAGAATGAAATAGGTGGGGAGAGACAGAGAGATAAAATAGATGGGAGTGGGTGGGAGAGGTGGAAAGAAAGCAATTTTAACTTTAAATGCATCCTCCTAGCCTCCTCCCTCCCATGCTGGCTGGCTGGCTGGCTTGGCTCAGACAAGGGATTTAAAGAGACAAATGCCTTCCCCAAGCCGGGGGGGGGGCTTGAGAACACATTTCAAGTTGCTTTCTTTCTCTGCTCCCCCCCACACCTAAAGCCTACTCAGGGAGGGGAACACTGGCTGGGGGAAGGGAAGACTGATTGGGGAGGTATGCCTCCCCTTCACTTCCCCAGCTGTCCTGCCAGGAGCCACACGATATGTGTGAAAGAGCCATATGCGGCTCCCGAGCCACAGTTTGGCCACCCCCGGTTTAACCCGTAATTCCTCCTAGCTGCTTTGCACTTTCAAATCTACAGTTGCACATTTTTACTCTCAAACAGCACCTGGGATTCTGTAGGGAGGGGAAATGGCTCAGGGAGGAGTTCCAGCAGCATGGTGGGTGGAGTCTTCCATCCTGCAATCTTGTTTTCTCTGACTTAAAGAAACAGAATATTTCCTCCCACCCACAAATAAAACCTGCAGGCTATGGGGGGACGACGACACACACACACCATGTATAGGAGCCTGGCGTCAAATTAACCCATTAGCCAACCCACAAACTATCAGACAGGCTGATTTGTATGCACATTGCCCAGAACTTAATTAGTCTTGATGGGCAGCCTGGGGATTGATTGCGGCTGCATGAAAGTAGCATTTCAGCCCAATCCACAGCTCAGTTAAATTTTGAATAATTTGATTTTCAGTCCTACAAGCACCAATAAGAGTAAACTGAGTTATATCTGAGTCTGCTGATCTAACTGGCTTATGGGCAATGTGTCGTAGTGCCAAAATAACTACAGAACAGTCTCTCAAAATCTGTGCTTTGGGCAACTGTGTGAAGATGGGGCATCAGATTGTTTGTGGGGGATAATTTATAAAGATTGCTGTGATCGCCCCCATCCCATTCATCATCAAGATGTCGTCCCACCACCTATTGTGGTGAAATTAGTAAGTATGTATCTGGTACACTGTTTCCGTCAGCGTCTGTTGGATGTGGCCTGCTTTCAACCACATGGAAGTACTCTAAAAATGCTGACTCATCTGACTAAATTAAGGTTAGGGAAGTGTGATGCCTCTTCTCCACTCACACAGAGTTCCTACCCCCGCTCTACAACCTCTCTCTCTCAGTTTCAGGGTTACAAGTAGTTCAGGCCCGTCACAGGTCCTACCTTTCTTATCTCTTTTAAAATCTCTAGAGAACCATGGCTATTTTACACCTCAGGTCCTTTTTCTCACTCACAGAGACACTGCAGCCCATCCCCCTTTAATAACAATCCCTCACTCAAACACTTAACAGAATTATTGGGGTTAGGCGCTCAAACACTGTTCCACTCATGCTGCCACCATTTATTTATACCCTAAAACATATATAGACTGAAATCTCAACTTGTCTGTGTGTGTGTTTCTTTCCCTAAGATACACAGCCCACAGATTTAGGCAAACAAGAAGTTAACTTTTTTATGGGTTGAACATAACACTGAACAAAGGAAGGTAGATATTACAACTTTTGGTTTCCAATTGAACTTTTGAACTACTATTGCAGCAGTTGGGATTCTTTTTTGCACTTTGGCTCTTTTCAGTCAGCTCTAAGCAGCTCTTCTTCACAGTTTCACTCAACCAGACATATTATTTTCTCTCTCAGCTCTCTAGCTGTCAACTCCCAACTGCTCTCTTAACTGCTGTTTTCCCACTGTCAGCTCATCAACATTCCATCAGCTCTCATTGGTCACTCCTAGGGAGAAGCGGAACCTAACCTGTCCATCAGAGGAAGTTATTTAGATCCACAGAGACAATAATGTGGTGGGGCTTTCCCACTGTGAGCCATAGCTATCCTCCTTCAATTGCTAGGGCTACAACTTGAGCCAGTTTGGTGTAGTGGTTAAGTGTGTGGACTCTAATCTGGGAGAACCGGGTTTGATTCCCCACTCCCCCATTTGCACCTGCTGGATGACCTTGAGCAAGCCATAGTTCTGGCACAGCTATTCTTGAAAAAGAACAGTTTCTGTCAGAGCTCTCTCAGCCCCACCTCCCTCACAGGGTGTCTGTTGTGGGGAGGGGAAGGGAAAGGAGATTGTAAGCCGCTTTGAGACTCCCTTGGGTAGTGAAGGGCGGGGTATAAATCCAATCTCCTCCTCCTCCTCCTCATAAGGCCAAGAATTTCCCCAGACTATTTGCACATGGAGGAAGTGATTATATCATTGATAGGAGGGGAAATTCAGCCTCCTTTGGTACCCTTGACCTTCTTTAAGCACTTTGCCATCCTCATAGTTATAGTAGCAAAAGTTTTTTTTGAAACCAGATTCCACCCCCACCGCCCCCACCATGGGATGAGGAGGGGAGAGGGGGATTGGGAGAGGAGGGGGAGTGAAGGGGGTAGGGAGAGGATGGGCAGTGAGGGGGCAGGGCAAATTCAATGGGGGCATCACTCTGTGGGCCCCCGTTTAGCTACAGCCCTGGCTACAGCCCAAATCTGAACTGAATTGTCTTCTTGAGGGGTAGCTGATTCCTTTAAAAATATCTTCCTACTTGGCCAAGCCATTCCTGTTGTTGTTGTTCAGTTGCACAGTCGAGACTGACTCTTCGTGACCCCACGGACCACATCACGCCGGGCCCTCCTGTCCTCCGTTGTCCCCCGGAGTGTGCTCAACTTCATGTTCGTTGCATCAATAGCACTGTCTAACCATCTATCTCATCCTTTGCTGCTTGTACAGGGCCTTGCACCTATACAAACAAGCTCCAGCTTTTTGAAGAAAAGAAAGTTCATTTTTGATAGGGTTGCCAGCCTCCAGGTCACTCCTGGTCTCCGACCATTACAACTGACCTGCAGACTACAGAGATCAGTTCCCCTGGAGACAATAGCAGCTTCAGAGTCTCTACCGTATACCATAGATTCTTAGTGAAATCCCTCCCCAAATTCCCCTCTCCACAGGCACTCTTCCCAAATCTTCAGGAATTTCCTAGGCTGGAGTTGGCAAAACAAAACTTCTCAGGGTCTTGACTCTCTCTTTGTAGCACAGAATATAATTAAAACTGGGCATTATCAGGACTTGCCCTCCATCCTGGGACTCAACTGTGGGACATGTGAAGCTAGGATCAAAAGCCAAACTCATAAAGAAGAGGATCACTGAGCTTGCACAGAGTGCCTCTCTGGATACTGCATGTCCACTGAGGCTGTCACTTTCCTGGAAAGCACAGGCAACAGGACATTCTGTTTTAATACATCCCTCTTTCTCCCCCCCCACTCCTGGCCAAGCGCAGGCACGAGACAGTCTTCCTCGTGGTTTCGAAATGCAGAGCTATTTCCCCCCCAGGTGCTGGCTAAGCCATTTTTTCGGTGCTTCCTGCCAGGCACCGGTGCCAAAAGACTGGGCAATGCAGCTGGCTAATGTTTAGACAGGCTTGCCCTTGCGTGCAGTACAGAGTCTCAACTGCGAGGGCCCTGTGACAACCTCAGGGAACGAGATCCAGGTTTTCAGCTGCTGAGGAAAGCGCTGCCGTCTGTTGGTCATACCTGCATTTGTCCCGCCCTGGCTTTGCTCAAAGCCGCTGGTATTAGCTCATCATCATGAAAGCATTCAGCGCTTTGGCCAGGAAGACGCTGTGCTGCCCGGGCCTGCTGCTGGGGTGTGGGCTGCGGGCTCTAGCACGTCAGTTTTACTTTTCATGGCCCTGCAGCTATGTTGAGGGGTTTTTGTTTGCTTCTTGCAGAACTTATTCCTGCAGATCTCTTTCCGACTGGTTTACCACCTTCTTCTTCTGAGAAGGCTGTTGTGCTTCTAAATGTTTACGGCACAGGTTGAAAGTCATTGCATCACCACGACTATGGTTGCCAACCTCCAGGTAGTACCTGGAGATATCCTGCTGTTATAGTTGATCTCTAGATGCCCCAGATCTGTTCCCCTGGAGCAAGTGACTGCTTTGGAGGGGGGACTCTGTGGCACTTGTGCCCTGCTGAAGTCCCTCCCCAAACTCCTCCCCTCCCAAGCCCCACCCTTCTCAGACTCCCCTCCCCCAAATCTGTTAACTATTTCCCAACCTAGAGCAGGCAACCCTATAGCCATGCCAGAGATTTGCCTGTTAGATTAGATGCTGAGGCACATGGAATGCTGTTACCTTCCTTTGAAACAAAATTTTTATTGGGATGCATTCAACATTGTTAAACATCGTTACCAATACAATTTCCAAAGATTCTCATCCCATCCCTCCACCCCCCTAATAGGCTTCCAACACTGCTAATAACAAAAAAGAAAAAGTTAAGAGGTAATCAAGTTTAGACTTATAACAATCGACAAACCAGGTAACAAAATTCAGATACATAAAAACCTGACTTTTTCCAACATAATTTCCAATAAAGGTACAGTACAATCAAATAATCATTTCATTTCACATTCCGTATCAATACAAATCAAGATTGTACATTTTCCCTTTCATTCTATATTCAGTTTCCATGTAGAATTTCAGGCCTTCCCAGTCTTTTAGATATTGTTCTGCCCTGTTACCTTCCCACTGAAGCGGTACCTATTTATCTACTTGCCATTTTTGCTTTCGAACTGCTAGGTTGGCAGGAGCTGGGGACAGAGAGGGGAGCTCACTCTGTCACGCAGCACTAGGGTATCGAGCGGCCGAACTACAGACCTTCCGGTCTGCAGCTCAGTGTCTTAACCTTTGAGCCACCACCAGCTCTTCTTCCTCTTCCTCCTCCTCCTCCTTCTTATCCCCAGCAGCTCCCAGGGCAGAGCGGGGATTTGCACCTGGGCCCCTCAGATGCTATTCTGACAGTCCAGCCCAGGGGTCCCCAACCCTTTTGAGCCTGCAGGCATGTTTGGGATTCTGACACGGCATGGTGAGCGCAGCAACAAAATGACTGACACAGAATGGCCACCACAGGAGGCAGAGCCAGCCAAAAAACTCGGTGCCAGACACACACTGTCAACCTAACCAACCTTGCAGGGTTGTTGCAAGACTAAAATGGAGGAGAGGAGAACAATGTGAGCTGCCTTGGTTCCCCACTGGGGACAAAAGGCAGGGTATAAATGGGATAAGTAAAATAAACAATGGAACAAGTGGATTCCAACAATTAGGAAGCAATGCAGTACAAACAAGGCAATACATGCACTAAACCACACCCCTGTTCTCCTTTATAAAAATGCCCCCAAATCAGGGCATCACCCTGATGTCCCCAATGTGCCTACGTCACTTCTGGGTCACATTGGGGATGTTGCTAAAATGTTGGGTATTTCTCCCTTTTTTCTGCAGTAGTTTCCCCTCTGCTGGCCTGGGAGCAGGAGATCCCTTCCCCCACCAGGGGGTTATGGCATCTCTACTCCAAAGTCTGTGCTAGCATTAACAAACATTGCACAGTCTATTCCTCCCAACACTTGGGACTTCATAGAAAAGATATGGTTTATGTTAAGGATGGGTCACAGGTGCTAGCCAAAATGCTGTGTTATGGTAACTAACAAGGGCCAGGGGACATCCCAGGCCTTCAAAAGGGCTACAGTTTAAAAGAGCTTCATTTTCAGAACCTCCTTCCCATTTCTGCTTGATTTCTATATGCCCTCAGGTAAAACATCTCAGGTGTGTTCTGCTTTTCACAGTCCTTTAGGCGTGCCCAGTAAACAGGGTGAGGCAACTGAGGGAACAGCCCAGGGCATGCAGTTTTCAGCACTGATTCAGTGAAGTTTCCGGTAGATGAAATTTACCTCTTCCCCATCTTCTTTACCGTACACAGTTAAATAGAAAAGGAACAGAAGCCATACTTTCCAGAATCCAATAAGCATGCTATTTCACCTGGAGGCTGGCCTCCCTACCAGGCCGGCAGGCGTGCTAAGTCAGGCTCTAGTGCTTGCACCCGGCATTAGGGTGGGAATTGATCCTGCAGCCACTTGGATGAACCTGGCTGCCAATGTGCTCTAAGCTCAGAAAAGGTTCCCTGACAACACCATTCCCCACTCCTCCTCGAGGGGTTCTTCTGTGATGGCACTACAGGACCAAAGGCAGCTTCATGTGTGGTTGTCTTCCTCTTCCTGAAAGCAAGGACATCCCAGACCTGAAACGAGAGAAGCCTCAGCAGAGCTGTGGCTCAGCGAAGTCTATGACTACTTCCTCCATCACCCTCTTAAGACCACAACCATCTACAGGCAAGAGCAGGACACCGCTCCTCCACTTGGGAAATGCTGATTTCCCACTTGTGAAGGGTTCTGAGTCAGAGGCTCACGTACTGCATTTGTGAACATTGGTCGTCCCTAAGAAAATATTATTTTACCAACTTTGTGAATCATGGCATTTATACTTACCTTTGCTAGGATTGTTCTTGGAATGGATGAGCAATGAGTCAGGAGCAGAGTGTGCATTCCCACCCAGCGGCATCAATAGGACTGGCCTCTGTGGATCTGCCCTGTGCAGGCATGTCTGTGCAGCTGCTGGGTTTCCTAGTTCAGCTCTGCTGTGCACAGCTGGAAGCAGAAGGGTAGTCATGCTGGATCAGACCCATGGGCCATCCTTTTCTGAATAGCGGCCAGTCACATGGCACAGAGAAGCCCTCAGGTCTCAAGGGAAAGTGAGCAGATGAACCTATAAAATGAAAAGGATTTTCTCCTGCAGGGCACCTCGGTATGAGTGGGCAACCTCTGCTGTGCATTTTGCATTCCTTCTGAAATGTCTTCCTATCAGCAGATAGTGCACCTGTACATCAGCCACTGTGTGCCCTTGGAGTTTTCCTTCTGGCATTGGTCAACCAAGTGGATTCCCCCTTTTGGGCTGTCTTTTAATGATACAGAGCTTTAGGTCTTCAGCAGAAATCTGCTTTCTCCTGTGTTGACCATATTCCTGAATCTACTCCTGTTTGGATAGCCAGAAGAAACGTTTTTGATAGCCAGCACATTACAATCAATCTCTCTTATTTATCCATTATGCCAGGGGTCTCCAACATGGTGCCCATGAGCACCTGCTGACATCTTTTCTTTTCTCGATAACACTGTCTGACCATCTCATCCTTTGCTGTCCCCTTCTTCTTTGACCTTCAATCTTTCCCAGCATCAGGGTCTTCTCCAATGAGTGCTCCCTTCTCATTTGGTGGCCAAAGTATTTGAGCTTCAGCCTCAGTATTTGAGCTTCAGCTTCAGGATCTGGCCTTCCAGGGAACAGTCAGGGTTGATTTCTTTTAGGGTTGACTGATTTGATCTTCTTGCAGTCCAAGGGACTCTCAAGGGTCTTCTCCAGCAACATAATTCAAAAGAATCTATTCTTTGGCACTCAGCCTTCCTTATAGTCCAACTCTCACAGCCATAGATTGCTACTGGGAATACCATTGCTTTGACCATACGGACTTTTGTTGGAAGGGTGATGTCTCTGCTTTTTATTATGCTGTGTAGGTTTGCCATCTCTTTCCTCCCAAGGAGCAGGCATCTTAAACTCCAGTAAGGAATATACCAGCACACTATAATTCCTAGGATTCTTTGGTGGGACAGTTAAACTATATGCAACATTCCAGGTTTGTTGTGTAGATCTGTCCTCCCTGTTTTTAGTTTGCTCACAGACCTGAATATACAAACAGTCCTTGATTGGCCGTGGGTGTTTTTAGCGCACCCAAAGCTGAGTAGGGCCTGTGTGAACTAGAAGAAGAGAGACATTAGCAAACACACTTCTCATTTCAAAGGCCTCTTGATTTCTCAGTGCACTGAAGGGCACATTTAAAAGGTACCCTGGCACCGTTCCATAGGTATGATAAGATCTTAAGGTCAACTTGATACTGTGCCAATGAGCAGGCTCCGTTCTTTCAAACTGCCAAGCCACTTTCCAGAGGTTCCCTAATCGGGCTTTACTAATATCCCTTTACCATAAGGTTCATGTTCAATATTATAAATCACCATCCCTTCTGAATCTTGGATTCTGCAATCCAAGGTACTGGGTCATCAGGGAGACCTTGATCTCCCCTGAGATTCTAACGGGAGGCGTTCTGCAACCAGTGTTTGCTGTACAGCATTTTGTTAAGCCTGGGTTACTGATTAATTATCTCCCAGGTAGAAAAAGAATCAATGCGACTGGCCACAAAGTAACATGCGAGGAAAGGACTTTGCCCCCAAAGTTGGTAGAAAGATCCCTGCAATGTTTCTCAAAGGAACCCTGACTCTCTTGAGCATATGCAGTTCTCCCTTTCTTTCACCAAGGGCTGTTTCCTGAGGAACTTCTGTCCCTCACAAGAGCGGTTATTGAGAGTTTTCCTTTGCCCGCTGTAGGCTGTTTTCTAAAGCGAGGTTTGTCAATAACTCCTGCAGCCTGTGTTTACGTTGCAGCTGTTCTGCAATAAGTACAGGCTCTCTGGTCTGAGCTTGCCTAATTGCACAGACATGCTAGGTCCTTTTTTTGTCATAGGGGCTGCATCTTTTCATTGCTGGCATGCCCTTGTGCTCGCAGTAAAAGGTTGCTGCTCCAGGTTGGGAATTCCTGGAGATTTTGGGGTGGAGTCAGGGGAGGAAGGGGTCTGGGGAGGGAAGGGACCTCAACAATGTAGAAATGCTACAGAGCCCAGCTTCCAAAACAGCTCTTTTCTCCAGGGGAACTGATCTCTGTCGACTGGAGAGCAGTTGTAATCCTGGGAGATCTCCAGCTACCACCTGGGGGTTGGCAACTGCAGGACCATGCTACACAATACGCCTGCCATTCGATGGGTCACAACCCAGGCTTGCACTGAGATGTACATTGGAGGAACTCACCTTAAAAATGCCTGTTCCCTCGGGGCTGTGGGGGAGCATTGTGAGGGGGTGAGGGGCTTCCAGTTTGCCCTCCTCACCCACTTAGAGTGGCAGAAAGGGAGACATTGGGGGGGGGCGGGCTGCCCCTTTTCTTTGGCTTTATGTGCTCTAGGAAGAATATGCCGAGTCAGAGTAAAGGGGCAAAAAGCTCCCCCCCAACCTTTCTGCTGGCGACTGTGAGCTGGGAAGGAAACCAGAAGCTCCGTCAGTGTCATGTGGACGAGCACTTTTTAAGATGAATTCCTGCAATGTATGGCTGACTCCAAATCTGGTCGCGCACGAGGGATGCCAGCCTCCGGGTGGTCCCTGGGGATCCCCTGGAATTACAGCTCATCTCCAGACTACAGAGATCCGTTCCTCTGGAGAAAAGGGGTATTTTGGAGGGTGGACTCTATAGAAGTGTACCTCCATTGAGGTCCCTGTCCTTCCCCAGGCTCCACCTCCAAATCTCCAGGAGTTTCTCAACCTGGAGCTGGCAACCCTGCCCTCCACCCCTGCTGATGGCCAGGGGGGACCTGACAACCCTGTCATGCACCTATGGCCCAGCATATGTTGGGTGCCTTGTGTCACTTGGCCCTGTTTCTAAAGGGAAGGAGCATGGAAGGGAAGCATTTCTATGACCCTGCACTAGACCCAACAAGGCACACTTTGTATTTTATGCCCAGTGATTTAATTTTTACAGCCTTTGGAAGGGGACACAAGCATCATTTGGGGGGAGGGGAATAAAAACATATTCCCAACCACCTTCTCAAAATATTCCATATGACAAGGTGTTCTATGAAGCAGAGCTATCAGAAAACAGGGACTATTCTTGGCAGATGGATGAAGCATTTGAGAACATATAAAGACAGGGAGTGCCAGGCACTCCTGCACTTAAGAGCCCCTTTGCATTGGAGGGCCGGGCAATGCCAAAGGTGTTCTGGGATCAATGCCAAGGCTGAATCCAACCACTTCCTGCAGAAACCAAAAGCACACAAACTAACACTGGTTTCAAAAGGGTGTATGAAATTTCATCCAGCCGGTGATTTTCTCACATGCACTCATGGCAGAGCGTGGTAGGTGCTTTTGGCCAGAGCACTTTCATCTACATCATGCAGCCTGCCTCTGTGAAGAAAGGTCAGCAGGAACAGGCCTGGCCAGGGCTCCAGGGGGCAGGCCATGGGGCTGGCTGTGCGAGATACAAGGCAACTCAGAAGGTACAAACACTTGAATTGATGGCTGCTTGGGTGGGGGGAACCAAATGCCAGGAGCCCTAGTTACTCTGAGCGTGGTCAAATCCATGTACAGAACAATAATGTACAAATAAATGTACATTTATTCTCTATGATGTTTGGATTGGGACGCGGTGGTGTGATAGATAGGACTGCTAACCTCCAGGTGGGACCTGGAGATTTCCTGGAATTAAAACTGATCTCCAGACTACAGAGAGTGGTTCCCCTGGAGGAAATTGCTGCTTTGAAGAGTGGGGTCTATGGCATTATACCCTGATGAGGTCCCTCCACTTCTCAAAGCCTCCAGGACCCACCCCCCGATCACAGTCCGGAGCTGGCAAACTTAGTGACAGGAGACCTGAAGGGTGTGGGCCCCTCTTGGCAGCCCTGCTGACTCAGGGCCTGTTTACATGTGCAGCAGAAGTGAGTGATAAATCTTGCCCTGGACAGCTCCCTGCAGTGTTCCCTCTAAGCTGAGTTAGTGTGAGCTAGCTCACAGGTTTTTAGCCTCCGGCTCACACATTTTTGTCCTAGCTCAAGAAGGATGGCTCCAGAGCAAACTAATTTATGCAGTAGCCAAATCGCTCGCTCATAACTTTAATGCCAGTAACTCACAAAGTAGCATTTTTGCTCACAAGATTCCACAGCTTAGAGGGAGGACTGGCCCCCTGCAGGTTGGTGTGTGTTTTACATGCTTGAGTACCCTCCTCCTCACCCCTCAAAATTTCCCTTGGTTTATTACTGCAAGACTTTCTGTGGTCTTGCAGAAATTTGAATTGATATGTTCTGAATGGATCCCATCTCTCTCTGTCCTAGCTGTGTGTCTTGCCTTCACGATCACTCTTCCATTTGCACAGCCTGGTTCTGTTAATGCTACAGACCAGACTCTCTCCATCAAACTGGAATATACAGTGGGCTACATAATGCCCCAGGTATCTTCCTCCTGTCTTCTTTTGGAATCTGCTTGATCTTGTAATTCATCAGGTGCTAAACTATAACATGATTTTTCTTTGAAGGGGTAAAATGGACTGTCGGACTTCTAAGCATCTTTGACATTATGTCCAAGGTCCATTCATTTTGTATTTTCAGTTTTTCTTTTCTTTTCTTTCTTTCTTTTTGGTATTTTTGCATTTGTGTTTGTGTGCGCATGCATGCATGTATGTGCCCATGCCTGGAAGTCATGGCGATTTCTGGCAACTCCTACTGGGGCATGAAGGACATTTAGAGAAGTGGCTTGATAGCCTGCCTCTGACCTCCTGGCCCTGGTATTTTCTGGAGGTCAGACAATCAAGGCCTATGTGTGCCATATCAGTAAAATAAAAATAACATAAGGCTCAAATTCTTACAAGATAATCAAAGGTTTTGAGATTTTAGATTCTATAATAATTTGACCCTTAACTAGAAGGACAGGTTAAAGCATTTGTTGCACTGAATTTCTGCAAAAGAAGACAGTGTAACCATGGTGTTAATATCTCGCTCTTTTGTTTTTTAGGAATGACTTTCAGGAAACAGATGAGATACATCTAGGAATATTGCTTTGCCTAAATTGGGAATTCTTCCCAGAAAGCAAACAGTGGCTGACAGATAACTGACATGGTGTGACCCAGAAAACACTATCTTCCCAAACCAAAGGCCCATTTCTAGCTCATGTAGGAACAGAACTGCAAAAATTTACATTCTCTAAATTTTTGTTGGAGCATCATTTTTAAAAATAAAAAACAAAAAACCACATGTTAATTGGGAAGGCCAAGATTAAATTAAGATGCTTTACTTTCCTGTGCCGAAGGGCACTCCCTTCCTGTGCTGTGTGTATCTTTTGCGGATTGCCCTCCAAATGTGTCAGCCAGGAAGTCTGTGTGATTCAGGAACCCTTGATGATGGACACCTGATGTGCAAACCTTTGCAGTGAGTCATGCTTCCAGGTTTACAGGCAAAGCAATATCTTCGTCTTCTGCCAAGAACTGACGCTGGGCATAGTTTGCTTTGCAAGCACACATCCCCCAAAGCATTCTTATCATGTCCCTCCCATTGCTTAGAAAAGCCACAAAACCATATCTAATAAATAAATGTCTCAGTTGCCCTACCCTAGTACAAAAAGCCTTATGCAAGAGTTGACCGCAATCTGTGTGCCTAGAAGCGGCTCCCACTGCAGAGTCATAGTACTGGAGAGCTGTCATGGATTTCCGGTCATGGTAATGGAGAGCTGTCTGTATTGGGTTGGATTCTGTAACTCCCTTCTGCCAAGTTAGATCCTATGACTTCCATTATGTCTCGCTTCAATAAAGAAAGATGTTCTAAAGAAAAGGAAGTCTTTTATCGAAAGCAGTCTTTCTTTCTTGTGGGAAAACTTGATGGAATGGGAGTCCAGCCTAGTGCCAATGAAATTCTGCCTCATGAGGTGGATAAATGCGTGAAAACTTCCATTTTTATTTTAAAGAATGCAGTATGGCGGCAGTCTTTGATAGAGCTTCATCTCATGCTTTTGCTTGCACTACTTCAGCCATCATGATGATGTGGTCTGGAATGGTGGCAGGAACTCAGGCTAGAAAATAAGTCTGTACACGTGGTAGTGGGAAGTGCTGTCAAATCCCAGCTGATTTATGGCGATCCCATAAGGTTTGCAAGACAAGAGACATTCAGAGGTGGTTTGCCATTGCCTGCCTCTGTATTCCTTGGAGGTCTCCCATTCAAATACCAGCCAGGGCCAATGCTGCTTAGCTTGTAAGATCTGACAAGATCAGGCTAGCCTGGGTCATTCGGGTCAGGGCATTTACGTATGTTTCTGCTGCCAAATGTCACATAATAACAGATGTGAAAATCAAGTGTCATTGCTCATCAGATACAGTTATAAAATATTCAGTGACCCTTTGGAGAATATTTGACATGAAGACCTACAAAAGAGAACTCATGAGAGAATTTTGGGACACAAATCAGTTTCAACTGTATTAAGACCTTTCAATGATGCAAGTACAAAAAGCAACGCAGTGTAGGTCACCCAATCACGATCCATCCTGTCTGTGCAGGAGCAATAACAGGGGAGAACTGAGAGCAACTGGCCATTGAAAAACAGGTTGATTTATTGACCCAACTTTGACCCTGGGGATACAGGTCTTCCTCAGAGACTGAAAAGGTTCTGTCCCCTGACTGTGTAGGCACAAAAGCTTCCACAACCTGTAACACATAAGTTACAAATTTACCTGATTAACTTGGGCATGACTAACCATGACCCCAGAGCACATGAAGCAACTTATGCAGAAAAGCCTGTAAAAGTGACTGCTGTGCAGGTGTGAAGCTTCTGGACATGGTATCTGAGTCAAACTTTGAGTGACTGGATGAGAGCCTTGACTCCCGTGCAATCCATTTGAACATGGCACATTCAAATGTCAATTGTTATGCTCTTGCAAGGTTTGCTGCATCCCTAGTTTCCATCCCAGTAATCTTCATGTTCTCCTGTTAGGACAGAATATGGAGAAACAGAACGGTTTCCAGTTGGCAAAGGAATCAGACAAAGATGTATTTTATCTCCTTGTCTGTTTAATCTGTATATAGAACATAACATAAAGAAATATGGATTAGTTGTAGATGAAGGTGGAGTGAAAACTTGTGGAAGGAACGTTAATAATTTGAGATAAGTCATATTACTGGCAGAAAATAGTGAAGGCTTGAAACAACTACTGATGAAGGTTAAAGCGGAAAGTGCCAAAGCAGGATTACAGCTGAACAGCAAGAAAACAAAAGCTACCGAGAAATTACATGACTTTAAGACTGAAGATGAAGAAACTGAAATTGTTCAAGATTTTATATTCCTTGGCTCCATCATCAACCAAATGAGAGACCGCAACCAAGAAATCAGAAGGAGATTGAGGCAGGGAAGGGCAGCCATGAAGGAGCTAGAAGAGATTCCTAAGCATAAGGCTATGTCACTGGTGACCGAGATCAAGCTAATTCCTACCATAATATTCCCCATTACTATGTATGGGTTTAGGAGCTGGGCGATGAAGAAAAGTGACAGGAAGAAAGAAGATTCCTTTGAAATGCGGTGCTGGAGGAGAGCTTTACAGATACCACGGACCACCAAAAAGACAAATAAGTTGGTTCTAGATCACGTGAACTCTCCCTAGGATCAAATGACTAAACCGAGGCTATCGTTCTTTGGTCACCTTATGAGAAGACAAGAGTCACTGGAAAAGATGATCTTGCTGGGAAAAGCAGAAGGCAGCAGGAAAAGAGGAAGATCCAACAGGAGAGGGACTGACTCAGTCAAGGTGGCCGCAGCCCTCAGTTTGTAAGACCTGAGCAAGGCTGTTAACGATAGCACATTTTGGAGGTTATTAATTCATGGGGTCACCATAAGTCAGAAGTGACTTGATGGCACTTGAGACACACACAGTTTTCATGTCTTGTTAGTCCATCTGATCAAATCAATCCATTCCCAAATGTTTAGAACTTTGCTACCAGGCAAATGAAATGTACATTGTTCAGGTACATAACCTGGGTTTTTCAGGTGGTAGAACTGGAAAGAGGCAGAGAAATTTGGCACCGCAGCCAGCAAAGAACTGCGTGTACATAAAGGAAGCAGCAGTGGCTTTTTACCTGCAAACAAAGCCTTCCCACCTCTGTACTTAAGACTTTTCTGGTTTCTTAATAAAAAACAATAGAGAACGACAGGCAATTCCTGGCATATCACTTTAGGGTTTATTTCAAAGTGTGTTGCCTTCGCAGCCAACAATGCAGCTCTGCCGCTTCCCTCTTGGGTTCTGCATTTTTAAACAAACCTAGAGGCTGATCACTTCTGGAAAGCTAACTGGTGCATTGTACTTTTGTAAGCAACGGGCCCACTTACATTGGCCGCAGCTAATGTCTGATAGCGGCTCATTTGCAGGAGTGAGAACGTTGGGCAATGAACAGAGAGCAAGGGAAATGTGGCCCTTTAAAGCTGATACAGCTTTGGCTGGGCTGGCAATGCAATAATAGCTCCTTGTGTGATCCGGCCAGAAGGGAGGACGGAGGGAGCCGTCCAGTTCCTGCAGCTGCTGTCACGATAATCAGCATGCGTTGAATGAATCGAGTAAGACGTAGACAGATGCTCAACAGATGGTAATATAGGGAGAAAGAACTGCAGCACCCGGATATGGAAGCCACCATGTATTAAGGGGCTGGAACCCAAACTTCTGATAGGTTATTACAGTCCATAGTTACACAATGTCGTTACTGCGTAGTCCCTGCCCCTGACATTGTTTGGACTGGGGACAGACAACAGGGAGTCGAAAATGGTATGAGGAGGTAGTAGTAGGTAAAGGTAATTGGGCTATGTTAAATGGTTCAGGAAGGTATTTTTATTAGAAAGGGGGTGACTGTTGCCGACATCCGAATGGGACCTGTCCTGGAGCTCTTCCACAAGGACGACTGATCTCCAGGCTACAGAGATCAGTTTCCCTAGAGAAAATAGCGGGGTTGTAGGGTGGCCTCTGTGGCATCACATCTCTGCAGAGCTCCCACCCCTCCTCCAAATCCCAAGGCTCCCCCCAAACTCGGCAGAAATTTCCCAGCACAGATTTGGCAGCTCTAACAACGGTAGACTATAATGCAGGGTATGTATTATCTGCTTGCCATAGGTATTATCCTGCCCCCGCTGTACTGTTCTCTACTTAGGCAATACCATTTTCTTCATTGTTAAACATATCAGGTCCAATATATTATGCTTTGTTTCAGCTTTCTGTGATCATAGTCTTTGCTTTACTTATTTTTATTTATTTAAAAACATTTCTATGCTGCCTTCCCACCCAAATAGGGTCCCCGGTCACTTATGAATTGCACTGACTTACCCCGTCTAATCTGCTTGAGACTCAGTGAGAAAGGCAGACTATAAATAAAGGAAATAAATGGTCACCATGGCCCATGGCATGGACCAGTGACCCCTACTGTGGTGCCCGAGGTTGCCATGGCACCCACCAATGTGTTTCCTGGCATCCACTTGCTTCTTAGTGATAAAATCTAAAGACCCTCGAATGTAGCAGGGGAAAAAAATGCACCAGAGAATGTTGGGAAGGCTTCACATTGGCTGAGTGACTAGCAAAGTGCTGAGCTCACCCCGGTCAGGAAGGTCACACAGCCTTGCCCCCTCAATTTGGCCATAGGTTTAGACTTTCTTACACCTCTGGGCCTGGAAACCTCTCCTCCTTGTGGCTGTGTAGTTTCCTCCTCTTTGTAAATGGAAACCAAATAAGCATCCCTTTCTTCAAGCACCAAGCCGATCCCAGCAGAAAAATAAGGAGTGTATGTTTATTTTGAACTCAAGATCTTTTAAATCTTGGGATGTTTTAAAGCTTAGAAGATAAGAGCAGGATGTTCACTTACCCTTGCTACCTTCATTTTCATCATTCCATTTATGAGACTGAATGTACCCCATTTGTCCTATGATACCATCAGCTATTTTAGTGCACCATGGACCTCTTTTGTTTGTGGCAGAAGATGACAAATAAAATAAAATTGCAGGGGCCATTTTCTCCTGCCTTTGATGCAAACGATCTTATTACAAAACAACAGTGGCACTGAATGCTTCCAAGAGTTAGGATTACCATTTTGAAGAAGGTAATCTAAATAGAATGGGCTTAAAGTACTATCATAATATTTTTTAAAGAAAGCATATTTACAGTTCAGTTCAAAGGGCTGCTTGCCCTGTAACAGCTCAGTGCTGGCATAAGCATGGAGCTGCTAGTCTGCTTTCTAAAGGGTTCCAGCAGAGACCAGGAGGCAGGAAAAAGACTGAGAAGCAGGACTGTACAAACCAAAACCATCTCAGCATCCCCATCGACCATGCCATCACATCTCATACAGGTCATAAGATACAACGGCAGGGCTGTGAGGGACCATGTGGATAGAATCAATCATGGACCGTCCAGCCTTGTGTATTTCACAGCCAAGTGATAGGAAGGGGTGGGACCATGAACCAGGGGGCCACATGCCTCCAGCCCAGTAAAGGACCAGAGGCCCACCTAGCAGTAACAGGGAAGCTGACAGTGTGGGCAAAGACCCCAGTAATCTCACATTGTTGGTGACCCCAAACAGGTCCATGACCCGTGTGGGCCAAAGGCTGCAATCGCCAAGAAAGGGGAAGGGAGAGATGACAAGGAGAGTGTGCCCAGCCAGGGGTGTCTGCTGCTCACCGGCAGGGGCAGCTCCTTGCAAAATCCCCTCTCCCCTTGCTTGGATTTGTGACTCTGTGCTTTGAGATCAGTTCCATTGAGCTTGCAATGCCAGCGGCACTGGGTTCTGCTGGGCTCTCTGTACATTGTACTGGTTCTGCTGAGCTTGCAAAAATGCCCCCCAGCTTGTATTATGAGTGAGCTGGCATTGCCACAATGGCACTGGGCTCACTGGGCACTAGTACATTGCACTGGTTCTGCTGGACTTGCAACTGTCCTCTTGCTTGGAGTGTGACTCTGTGCTTCACATCAGTCCTGTTGAGCTGGCATTGCCACAATGGCACTGGGTTCTGCTGGACACTAGTACATAGCACTGGCTCTGCTGGGCTTGCAAAATGCCCCCCCCCAGTTTCTACTAGAGAGATTTTCTGGGACTTTGATTCTGTTTTGCTGGGCTTTTACTGCCCTTGCTTTTTTGCTGTTGGTAACTCAGACCCCATAAATCCAGTCCTCACTGAACTTGGAGAGCACATAGAGGAGAGTCAGCTGGAGATCCACTGTGAGTTTGGTGTCTCTAGAATGTCAGGGGGGCCATTCTACAGTGTCATAAACCTCACAAACTTCACATTTGTTTAGCCCCTAAAAGTTTATGACAGTTCATGTTTCGTGAACCAGGCACATCATGAACCGAACCGCATTTTCCTGGTTTATGCCCATCCCTAAACCTGGTAGCTGAGAAAGGGTACAAAAACAGAGTGTTTCCCTGCATTCCTGCTTCCTACAGCAAGCAGGTTCTCAGTTTGTGCTACCTAGGCAATTGTAGCTTTTTTATTCCTCCTGGTCAATGAGTCAGAAGGAATTAACAAAATATTTCTCAGAGTTCATGTTGGCAATGCAAGCAAAACCTTTGATTTTTTTTGTAAGCTCTTTTGATTGCTGTGCTCATCCCTCCCTGTCTCACAGCTTGGGAAATGGGGAGTGCGAAAGCTCTGTGGGGTGGTGCAAACTGATTAGGAGCTGAGTTAAACAGCAGTCTGGAGGATGGCCGGACTCTGTTCGTAATGGCTTGTTTTTTTAAAAAAACTGGGGGACTGGAAGACCCCCCCCTTTAAAATTAAGAACATAAGAACATAAGAGAAGCCAATGTTGAATCAGGCCAATGGCCCATCTAGTCCAACACTCTGTCACACAGCAGCCAAAATATAGCAGGTGCCATCAGGAGGTCCAGCAGTGGGGCCAGGACACTAGAAGCCCTCCCACTGCTGCCCCCACCAGCACCAAGAATAGAGTGCATCACCTGCCCCAAACTGAGAGTTTCCATCTATACCCTGTGGCTAATAGCCACTGATGGACTTCTGCTCCATATGTTTATCTAATTCCCTCTTGAAACTGTCCATGCTTGTAGCTGCCACCACCTCCTGTGGCAGTGAATTCCACACATTAATCACTCTTTGGGTGAATTC
Organism: Gekko gecko; assembly: GCA_029375565.1. Taxonomy (NCBI): domain Eukaryota; kingdom Metazoa; phylum Chordata; class Lepidosauria; order Squamata; family Gekkonidae; genus Gekko; species Gekko gecko. Next base: position 33,021,786 of record JAPDNY010000003.1, on the reverse strand, counting down.
TTCTTGATCACTAGTCTAAAACCCATTTGGAGCTCATCTCTTTGAAAGTCTTTACTCCTACTTTTGTAGGGTCTAGGAGGCTTTGTTTTTCACGCTTGAAAGACCCTCTTTTTATTTTTGATCTTTTCAGTATGGATTTTTTCCTGCCAGTTCTGGCCCCACACTGTGTTGCTTTATCCCCTGATTTCTACATATATTTCTGTGCTTTTAGTTTGCACTTTAGTTCCCCACCACCACCCTTTTTCCTGGCTTTTTTGAGACCCCTTTTACCCTGATCTTCTTCTGGAAGCCAAGTTTGAATTTTTGAGAGCCGGTTTGGTGTAGTGGTTAAGAGCGCAGACTCTAGTCTGGGAGAACCAGCTATGATTCCCCACTCCTCCACATGTAGCTGCTGGTGTGACCTTGGGCAAGCCACAGTTCTCTCAGAGCTGTTCTCTCAAGAGCAGTTCTCAGTCAGAGTTCTCTCAGCCCCACCTACCTCACAGGGAGTCTGTTGTGGGGAGAGGGAGGTTAAGGAGATTGTAAGCCATTCTAACACTCCGAGGGAAAGGTGGGGTATAAATTCAATCTCTTTTCTCTTTTTCTTCTTTCCTTGTGCATAAACATTTCTGTTAGTTTTCTTTGTCCTGCCCACTTCCACCCATCTCTAGCCCACTTTCCCATGATCAGACTCTGGTGGTCAAGCTACTCTGTCTCCCCCCCTCTCCCGAAGACAAGTTAAGTCTTTTTCTTTTTTTAAAAAAATGGCACTAAAATATCAATAGAGCATTGTAACAATAGACTTTCAGGTTCTCTGAATTCCCAGATTTCATTTTTTTTAAAGTAAGTCTGTATCCTCTTCTTTCATGGAGATATAAGGAAAAAGGTGAGTGCAAGGGATGGAGATTTACTTTTTTTTTTTAAATGAAAGCTGGGTGTTTAGAGAACCTTTTAAACCTATTGTTACAATGCTCTACTGATATAATGATATTTTAATGCAGGTTTTTTTTAAAAGTGTGTGTGTGTGTGCTGTGATGGCACCGATGCCACCACTGATGATGACCACTCCCTCTCTTGAAAATCCAGATTATTATTATTATTATTATTATTATACCCTACCAACTACACACTACAAACTAGCATCTAGGCAAGGATCATAACAAATAGTAGGCAAGGATTTTAACAAGTCTACTGTTAAGTTTAAGAATTCCCTATGAGTATGGTTACAAAATAGTTGTGATAAAATAGCTCTAGCTCGAAATACAATTTAAGGTAACATATTAGTGCATTATCTCAAGTAAAAAAATAGAAAGTAGATTTTCAAATCTTCACTTTAATTTCTTCTTCTGATTACGATTCTTCCTCTTTTCAAAGGGGATTTTGACTTTAAATGATCTAGGAGCTGCCGCCCCTAGTTCAGATTCAGATTCAGAGTCTAAAAAATTGTCAAAAGATACTGATGTAGATGAGGAACTGCCACTGCTTGCCCCATCTTGTTTGCTTGTGTCCGTAGCATTTTTGTCCTTTGTTTCTCCTTTTGGTTTTGCTGGGGTTTGTTGCTGTTCCAGAAATATTTTAGCTTTAGCCAAAGAGTCAAGCTTTTATTTTTTTCCCTTGTAGTTGAAAGTCAGTCCTTCAGGCATAAGCCATCGATATGGAATTGAATTTTCTTGCAGTAGTGTTGTAACAGTTTTATATTGTTTTCTCTTTTTCCGTATTTCAAATAGAATGTCTTTCAAGGTCTTTATTTCTTCTCCTCGGATTTTTAAGGTTGACCCATTAGTTGCTTTCAAAATCTTGTTAATCTTCTTAAAAATTTCACAAAAATTTTCCCTGGAAGATTATTTTTCTTAATAAATTCAGGATAGATCCTAAATATCATATCTATATCCGATTGTAATGTTTCCTGTTCACAGTTTATCAAAGGAGCCAGTGCTTCGCTTAAGATCCGTCTGAGATTTTCGTCTTTTATTTCTGGGACCCCTTGAAATCTGAGGACATAAGAGGATCTTTCCACTTGAAGTTGTAGCAGTTGTTGTTTTGCCAAAATTCTTTCTTTTTCCACTGATTCCACTTTTTGATTCAAAGTTTTTGTATTACGTTCAACTTTTTGAAGTTTTTTAGCTGTCTTGTCTGATGTGGACTTGACTCCCTTGATCTCCTTTTGGAGTGTTTCAAAACTTTGATTGAGGTTCGTCATCTGATCCAGCAGAGGGCATAATGCTTCAGAAATCATGTTTGCAGTGTCTATGGTCATTTCTGGTCTATGACTCGGTGATGATGAACTGGTAGTTCCTGTAGTAAGTTTCATTTTAGTCACCATTTCCCCCACACACTGAGACATTGTTTACATTAAAGGTAAAAGTTCTTTGAAGACCCGAAATCTTTCTCTGAAGTGCTAAAAACTGTTCTGAGCTCTAGTGGGTTCGGAAAGGTGTATACAGTTAAAGTCTGTTTCCGCCTTAATCTTTTATTCAGTCGTTTAGGCTAGGTAAGGGCTACTCCTCCCCCTCTGGAAGGGTTCCCCCCTTCTTCTTCAGATTTAAGGCTTATGTTAATTCCGCTCTCACTACACTTCTTATAGGTACTTTGGCACTCACATTTAATATCAATTAACCACTGCATGATAGGGCAACTTCTTTTTCCACTTCATTTAGGTCCTTTGCTCGTTCTGGACTCGGTGTATGCCTCTGGATGCCATTTCTGGCCCCCGGTGCGATAGAACCTTTGGGGACAAAAGGGAGCCTCACTCTCTCAGCTGCAGCTTCGGGAGCAGCTCTCTTCATGTCCCAGGCTGGAATCCCCTATGGGAACTCTAGGGGAGGCTGGAACCAGATGGTCTCCCTTCTTGCCACTCCGGTATGGAACGCATCCATTGGAGCCTGATGGAATGCGACCGTCTAGCAAGTCGCCAAAACTGAAACTCCAGATTATTGAAGGCACGTGTGGAACAAACTGGCTCCACAACTCTGAAAATGCAGAGGGAGGGCAGACATGCGGAAGAGCCATGCACAAACTGATTCCAATGCTTGCAGATAGACTCCCAAGAAAATCAGGAGTAACTCAAGAGTACAGAAAAGGTATCTGTTTTACTTGGTTCAGGGCTGAGTACCGGTGCTGAAACCAGGTTCTGGGATTTTGCTTAGTTTTTGTGAGCTCTGTCTCAGATTGCACCCTATGTGTAAAGATAAATTAAGGCCAGAAAAAACTCGTTCCAGAGTCAGTAGCAATAGCATTTTACCATTGTGGAATTAAAACTTTATTCCACACTGAGAATAGTCAGCCCTGTAGTTTGGCCCAGGACCAAATTAACTGTCCTCACATCACAGTATAAACCAGAGATTCATCGAGACAAGACAAAAGTGTTTATAAAAAGGGAGAAAAAGAATTGTTTATTCTTTCCTGCGGACTGATGAGTGGTGCTGAGCCTTAGGAAAAAAGCATGTTAATCATAATACCAATCATACAAACACAACAGCCCCAGGAAGAAGAGCTAGCAACCCATGGAAGAGTGATAAATGGCAGGCAATTCAAATGATCTACTCCTCATTATTTTAAAAGCTGCTGGACAAATTAAGGTTCAATATTTCCCCCCAACCTTTTTGACCCAGGAAGGAATAAATTCCAATTTAATCCTTTGAAGGTAATGTGCAATATGGGCAAAATATATTGATGATTTTTTTTTGCTATCCCAGAATGTGACATTTGAATCAAATGAAATGGAGTTACATCCAGCTATTTAATTGGAGTAGCAAATGCATCCCTAAGGAGGTTTCGTTTGGGGTCTGCAGTCGTAATTGCCTTCAAGCAATGCAGACTTTTCATTTAATCAGTCCTATGAGAAATGGTATAGGAAGGCCAAAGGCCAGCATTTTTCATGAAAGCCCTCCAGAAAACTCTATGCCTTGAAGAACAGAAAGGAGGCCTCCGTGACATTCACTTTTGAGTTTCTCGCCTGAAGACCCGATAAGGAAAAGAATCTCTAGAATGCTGCATGAGCAGGAGGCTAAAGAAAACAGTGCTGATAGTGCAGGATTAATTCTTGACATGTGTGAGGCTGCGGCAGCTGAGATAATTCCCAACTCTAGGGTTGTTGAGATAAGTGCTTCCTAATACAGTTTCCAGTTGGGCACCATGGTGTTCCCACTGAGAACATAGCAATGGCCCTGGAGAAATCCAGGAATGCTCTGCCAGGCAAGCTAGCTGTGCCAACTGTGTCATCCTGTACATGCCCCCTCTGGCTGGGCAAACTAGCAAATTATCACAGTGGACCCTTTCCTTGAAATCAAAGCTGCCAGTTCTTCTCCCCACCATGAGACATCAAGCAAAGGGCCAAAGATTGGGGGATGTCCAAGGGATGCTTGGTTTTAGAAGTTTTGTCCCTCACCTCTGACATGAAGGCTGATGGAAGTAACTCAAGAACCATCAGCCTATTTGTTGCCACTGCTGTCCTGCTGGTAATTCAGTTAGAGGCTGGAAGAAGTCAAAATGGAATACTAAGTGGGATATTTTTGTGAATGTGTTTCTGTGTGGTCCTATAACATTTGGAGACAAATGAGGCCACACATTTTGTCAGAAGAATGCAAGAGTCCTTCTGGATCAGACTAGCTGTCTGGTCCAGCATCCTGTCTCAAACGGTGAGCAACCAGTTTGGGCACTGAGGTTGGGACAGCAGGGCATAGAGGTTGAGACCTTCCCTGATGTTGCCTTCTGGCACTGGCATTCAGAGGTTTACTGCCACTGAATGGGGAGGTTCCCTTCAGTTGCCATGGCTGGTAGCCACTGATAGATCTATCCTGTCAACCCAAAAGAATCGGATAGTGTAAGTCCCGTCCCCTCCCCTGGCACTGGCTTGTTGGCAGCCTATGGGTTGGCAGCCTCTGGGACTCAGGAAGCTGTGCAGAGAGCCGTGAGGCATGTAGGAGTCAATTCGTCGAGACCCTCTTCTTTTCACCTGCATGGTACAACATCTCCATCACCCCTGAAATAGCTGCAGGACTGAAAGGAAGCTGATTGGTACACATCCTTGGAGCTGTGACTGATAGAGCAATCTTATGCAGAGCTGCTGTAGCCTAAATCCATTGACCTCAATGAATTTAAGCTGGAATAACTCAACACAGGATCACACTGTAAGAGGGAGATGTCTGCAGAATCCACACTGTTATGGAGCATATCCTTTTCTGCTGAAGTTGGGTTGCTTCTACATGGAGGCTTTGCTCTGCACTGCCTCTCTGAATTGCAGCAGTTCTTTTCCGGGCTTCCGCATGGCATCATCACTTGGGCCTCTGCCTTCCAGGTTTTCCCTGGCTCCGCTGTGATCTTTCCCAAGGCATGCTTTAGTCCAAACTTCCCTGAAAGTTCATACTCAAAGGGAAAGGGGATGTGTAGAAGCTCCATGAGTGCTGTGGATGCTTCCACATTCGCAGTGACAATGAGAACAGAACGGGGAATCATCCTTAAGTGAAAGCAACCTGGGTCTCTGCAACAAAGGATTTTGGCTGCCCTGACCTGGATGGCCCAGGCAAGCCCAGTCTCATCAGATCTTGGAAGCTAAGCAGGGCCGACCCTGGCAAGTGTTGGGATGGGAGACCTCCAAAGAATACCAGGGCCGGGAGGCAGAGGCAGACTATCAAGCCACTTCTCTCAATGTCCTCTGTGCCCCAGTAGGGGTCTTCCAGAGGTCGCCATGACTTCCAGGCATGGGCACATGCACACATACACATGTATGCACATGCAGATGCAAAAATACCAAACACACACACACAAGAATTTGGGCTGCTGGAAATTAGGCTAATGTGCTTTGGCTGAGCGTAAAAGTGGAGAGTGGAAAAGTGATCATTAATTGAAAAACCTCAGCACAGGAAGCAGAAGGGACTATGCTACCCTTAAGAGGAAAAAATACGAACAATGAAACCTGGCGCAGGCCGACAGAACTGTAGCATCATCACCACAGTAGGATGGCATAAAAAGAAAATTAATCTTGAGTTTGTAAAAAGCCATTTGCCTAGTAGTCTTCGGAAAGTAAAAGTTGCCTCTACATGTCCAAGTAGAGAATCTTAACTGAGTTTTTTTTTAAAGGATCCACTGACTACTATATATATAAACTAGTGAGTCTGTGAAAACATTTTGAGCTAATACCCCTGGGAAGCCATGTGCAAGGCTGACCACAAAGGTCCAAACTACACCTGTAGGTTTTAAAAAAACAACGGGTCCAGGTTTCTCTACAGTCACACAGCAGCTGCAGGGAAGGGCTTTTAAAAACAAAGGAGAGCCCAAAGGGTCTTGAGGGAAAGGAAGGGGTCCTGCCTCCCCCCCCAGCCATTTCCCCATGTGGAAGCATCTCTGGGGAAGGTATTTTGTTGTATTTGCTGCTTTGTGTGGAGTATTCTGTACATATGGAGTATTTTGTCGAGTATTCTGTGCATGTGGAGTATTCCGTGCAGAGTATTCTGTACATATGGAGTATTCCGTGTGGAGTATTCTGTACATATGGAGTATTCTGTGTCGAGTATTCTTTGCATGTGGCGTATTCCATGTGGAGTATTCTGTACATATGGAGTATTCCGTGTCGAGTATTCTGTACATATGGAGTATTCCGTGTCGAGTATTCTGTACATATGGAGTATTCCGTGTGGAGTATTCTGTTCATGTGGCGTATTCTGTGTCGAGTATTCTGTACATATGGAGTATTCCGTGTGGAGTATTCTGTACATATGGAGTATTCCGTGTGGAGTATTCTGTTCATGTGGCGTATTCTGTGTCGAGTATTCTGTACATATGGAGTATTCCGTGTCGAGTATTCTGTACATATGGAGTATTCCATGTGGAGTATTCTGTGCATGTGGCATATTCCGTGTCGAGTATTCTGTACATATGGAGTATTCCGTGTCGAGTATTCTGTACATATGGAGTATTCCGTGTGGAGTATTCTGTGCATGTGGCATATTCCGTGTCGAGTATTCTGTACATATGGAGTATTCCGTGTGGAGTATTCTGTGCATGTGGCATATTCCGTGTCGAGTATTCTGTACATATGGAGTATTCCGTGTGGAGTATTCTGTACATATGGAGTATTCCGTGTGGAGTATTCTGTGCATGTGGCATATTCCGTGTCGAGTATTCTGTACATATGGAGTATTCCGTGTCGAGTATTCTGTACATATGGAGTATTCCATGTGGAGTATTCCGTGTCGAGTATTCTGTACATATGGAGTATTCCGTGTGGAGTATTCTGTGCATGTGGCATATTCTGTGTCGAGTATTCTGTACATATGGAGTATTCCGTGTGGAGTATTCTGTACATATGGAGTATTCCGTGTGGAGTATTCTGTGCATGTGGCATATTCCGTGTCGAGTATTCTGTACATATGGAGTATTCCGTGTGGAGTATTCTGTACATATGGAGTATTCCGTGTGGAGTATTCTGTGCATGTGGCATATTCCGTGTCGAGTATTCTGTACATATGGAGTATTCCGTGTCGAGTATTCTGTACATATGGAGTATTCCATGTGGAGTATTCTGTGCATGTGGCATATTCCGTGTCGAGTATTCTGTACATATGGAGTATTCCGTGTCGAGTATTCTGTACATATGGAGTATTCCGTGTCGAGTATTCCGTGTCGAGTATTCTGTACATATGGAGTATTCCGTGTGGAGTATTCTGTGCATGTGGCGTATTCTGTGTCGAGTATTCTATGCAAACACAGGGAAATAATGACCCCAAGCACCGTTTTCATGTAGGGAAATGGGTTGGGGGAGGAGTCAGGAACTACTCCTCCCTCTGCAGTGGCATTCAGAGCCCCTTTGGGGGTGGGGGGGCTCTCCTTTATTTTTTAAAAGCCTTTACCTGCATCTGCTGTGTGTTATGGGGAGCCTGAGTTAGATATGGGCCCAGATTGGATTCTGAAACCCACAAAAGCCTCCAGCTATCTACAAGCACATCACTACACGGCACAGGAGATCTGTGTTTAGGACTCTCACTGTTTTGTTTTTGACTTTAAAGCAGCTGTGAGTTGCTAATTTGACTGGAAATTGGGATGGGAAAGAATGGCTTGGAATCTTTCTTTTCATGCTGTTTCTGTCTATTTTGCTCATGTTGCTATTAGCCACTCCCCTCCACTTGACACATATGGGTTTCCAGGGCAACTCACAAGCACTGCTGGCTTGCCCACTAGGCGAGCTAGGCGCTCGCCTAGGGCACTGGACCCGCAGGGGCGCCAAACAGATGAAAAGCTTACCCCATGGAAAATGTAAAGATCAGGGTTCAAAACCCTATTTGCATTGGGGTTCCAAGTCCCCTTGAAAGCATGAGGGTGGTTGCAATTGGAACGGTTTGGGGCGAGCAAGCGGAAGAAGGGGTTTCTTGGCTTTCTCCCGCTCTAACTCTGGCAGGGTCTGAAGGAGCAGGACTTTGAATGAGGCTCTTCGGACCGCCCACTGTAGGCAGAGGGAGAGGAGGGCAGATGAGGTGACGCAGCTCCACTGCCGAGCGAGCCGGGAAAGTGGCTGAGAGGGCAGCAGATCTTGAGGATGCCATCTTCCTAGCGGCAAAGCCCAGCCCGGGCTTGCTTCATTTCTCCCCCCTGCACTGGCTGAGCGTCTCTCGCCTTTCTCCATCTCTGCGCCCAGGGAGAGGAACTCAAGGGGAGCTTTTCAGTATTGCCCTGAGCCCGGGAGCGTAACTGGCCACCGGGGAGGGTCCCAGCCTCACTGTGACTGGCGGCCGGGGGAGGGGCAGCAGGGAGGGAGGGGAGGAACAGAATTGGGCCATCGACTCCTGTGCAAATCGACATCACCTCCCAAGCCTCATCCTATTTGCTGCCACGTTTCCAGCCGCAGACTGGCTGCAGCCCTCTGTGCACTTACTTGCAAGGAAACCTCACTGAGTATAGTGGATTTCGTTTTAAAAAACATTGGTGTGGTAGGCAGTTCTCCTTAACACAATGTAAACGCCACTGAGATGAAGGAGGTTTTGTTTCCAAAGACAGATCAAGGCGGGTAGGCGTACTAATCTGTCTGTAGCAGCAGAAAAGAGGAAGAGTCCAGGAGCACCTTAAAGACTAACAAAATTTGTGGTAGGGGAGGAGTTTCTACCCTGATCCTACCCTGTCAGAAATATTGTTTGTCTTTGAGGTGCTCCTGGACTCTTCCTCTTTTCTGCTGTTTCCAAAGAAACCTCCTTACAGTTGTGTTAGGTTTCTGTGCTCACCAAAACAACAACAACAAAACCTGCTTTTGCTTGGAAGCAGTGATGCATTGAGAAGGACCTCAAATATATTTTGGGCGGCAGTTGGCGGAGGGGAGCACATATGCAGCAGAGCCCGCCCATTGGCTCTGTATCCATAACTCCAAAAAGCAGCCCTGTAATTGGTGGGCGCACTGGTGGGGTGCCAGAAAGTAGCCTCGCCTAGGGTACAAAAAACCCTTGAGCCGGCCCTGCTCACAAGGCTAACAAACATGAAAATAACAATAGAAATAAAATGAACACACAGAAATTGTAAACAAATACAGGTTGTGAATCTGTTCCTTCCATTCACTGGAAGCTAATAGTAGTTGGAGGTGGCACAGTTCAAGATCTAAGAAATTATGTGGGAAGAGAGGGTTAAAGAGGCTCTTTTCAGCCTTAATTCTTTGGACAAATTAGCAGCTTTGAAGATCTTGACAATGGCTAGTTTGGTCCTTATAGATAGAATGCAGAGTAGGATGCTGCAGTCCCCTGACATGGATGGCCCAGGCTAGCCTGATCCCAGAAGCTAAGAAGGGTTGGCCCTGGTTCATACTTGGATGAGAGACACCTCCAAGGAATTCCAGGGTTTCTATGCAGAGGCAGGCAATGACAAACCACCTCTGTTAATCTCTTGCCTTGGAAACCCTATGGGGTCACCATGTCAGCTGAGATTTGATGCCCCTCAAATACCTCTCTTGAAGAAGAAAGGTGTCTCCATTTCATTTTTATCCCTGATGGTTGTGCGTCCACATGGATCCTTGCCCACGTGAGTGAATCAAAAGGGATCCTGGAAACTCCCAAGAGGTCAGTGTTGGTGTGAAAACTGGCTAGACTGATCTCACTTTTGAGGGTTAAAAATCAACCCAGGTCATGCCTTGCCACCAGCATCTGTATTGTGGAGAGCAAACAGACATTTTCATTTGGCAGCCCCAAAGATATCACAGTAGAGCAAGGACCAAAAATGTGGCCATTCTGAATGCATGAACATTTCTTGACCTCGCAGCAGTCAACCAATGGCTAGGATAAAGGGTACTGGATGCATCCTACCACTCCACTCTGCAAAATTTGAGGCCTTCCTCTGTCTTAATAGCTTCTTTGGACAGAACTGTCTCTTTCTCTTTAGAAGAAGACTCCTTAGGATTTAGAAGAAGACTCCTTAGGATGGTGCAGGGCTTTGGCTGGGAGGGAGGGGTAAAAATCCAATAAATAAATAAATAAATGTTGCTGAGTGGAGTGGAAGGGTATAAGCTACAGTGTTTAATAACGAGAACTGGTGGTATTTAGTTTACCTTGGTACTGCTACTTATACACTTGAAACCATGGCTTGGATCCCAGGAAAATCTCATAATAATAGAAGGATTCCCACCAGCAGAACATGACTTCTTGGCTGCGCCCACCTGATGTAGCCCCAAATAACCCTCTGAAATGATGTTCTTAGGGGACAGGAGAACCCCGGAACTGCACGGGGATTCAGTAGTAAGGTTGTCAACCTCCAGGTGGCACCTGGAGATCTCCCACAATTATCTTTGATCTCCATATGATGGAGATCAGTTCCCCTGGAGAAAATGGCTGCTTTGGAGATGGATTCTTGCTGATATATATCCCTCCCCTCCTGAAACCCCGCCCTTCCCCAGGCTCCACTCTCAAAATTTCCAGGTATTTCCCAACCCAGAGCTGGCAACCCTATTCAGTAGTCTGCTGCAGGAGGGAGGAATTGACAAAAATGTCCCCTGCACCAATGGAAATGATTGGCAGGATGCCACCTAGGGTCACCAGCAGGCCTGGAGAAAAATGCCCTGACCATTTAATAGAGGCTTAATGTGTGGGTATGGGCAGTTGAAGGTTTTCATGATATGGAGGCAAATACACATCACTTGTCAACTAATATCCCAGTAAGCACCTGTTAAAGGGACACAACGCCCCCCCCCCCAGGTCTTCTGGCAATCCTTATCTGATGCTCTGTTTTCTAATCCCAGGTGTCTGGGGATGGAGTCCATTTATACAACAGTGAAGTAAACGTTTTACATTTTCTTCTAGGACTGATTCCTGAGTCCCTAGAACACATTAAGTTCTGATACTTTTGTATGCTTTGATATTGTTTTGTGGAAGTTTGGGGATGGGATCTGCAGAAGTAATGAAAGACATCATGCGGAATTTATCCCTGCACAAAACTAGGAGCAAAGGATCATTCCCCAGATTAATGAGAATGGTGCCCCAGTTTGGAATTTTATACTTTCTCCTTGTGGTCCTTGATGCTCATCTGATTTTTAATTACTGCTAAGACTCAGGATATAAATGTTAAAGTTCACAGCAAGCTTGTTTTTCCCCCAGAGTTTAGTAAACTATAAATTATTTTAAAAACAAAACGTGGAAATCCTACAAATCCTCTGTGAACATTTCCTATATTTTTCAGGAAATATGAGGTGGCTTGTGGCATAGAGTACCTTCTGTTTAGTTTTCCTGTGCAATTTGATGGCATCACCCAGAAAACATTGCATCCCTTGACTAACGAAACATTGGGCATCTTGCTTCAGTTGTGTTTTATGCCCAATCCAGTGTCAGAAATCTGTAATGATCCTGTCTTGCACCCGTCTTCCTCCCTTCTCTGCAGATGTGCTCAAAAGAAGGAAGGCTGTTGCAATGGGAAGCAGAGAAGGAAATAAAAGACAGATTTATGTATCTGAAACTGGGTTAAAATTCAATTCTAATGACAGGCCAGATTGCAGTACAAATTAAATGTTTTAATGAGCAATTCCCAGCTGTTAGGTCCTCCTGTTTAATATGAAACCCCATCTTTTATATCCCAAATGGGAGCATTGCTAACAAGGAAACTACCCTGACTAAATAATCAGTGTGGTCAACAGGGTGTATTGTGTTTCCCCACTCGTAATATTTTCTCTGTAGGGGTGATTTACAATTACAAAGATAAGCAATATAGGTTGAGGAAATTTTCCTCCTCCAGGTACAGTTCACACTGTCTCTTTCAGCCTTCTGATGTAAATTAAAGACCGGTGTTATGTCCACTGACTGCCACTAGGCGACAGCAACCTCACCTGAGCTTGGAGCTCAAGAGACAATAGGGACTAGGATCCTGAAACCTTAAGCTGTCACCAATAGGAACCTTGGCGGGAAGTTTAAACCCACCAATGGGACCTCGGGTTGGTCCACGGGGATTGTATATAGTTGGCCATCGGCCGGTATTGTGTTCTTCTGTTGTGTATGAGTAAACTATGTGCTGATTATCATGCTGTTTCCTGACTCCTTAATGCGTCGAACCCACTACACAACAACCTGTTTGTTTCAAAGTCTTTGCAAATTAAGAATTGATTCTTTCCCCTGACTATCTTTAGTTTATTTGCTTGCTGCCATTCTTTTTATTGCTTTTTGGTATTTTTATCATGGCCTTAGGAATTGGGGTTTTTTTTAATTGTTGGAATTGATAATTTTAGACATTATTCTGTATATTGTGTCAAAATTTTCTGAAACTGATGGCCATTTTGCAGTTGTAAATCACCTTAGCTCTGACCTGGATATCCCGGGCTAACCTCTTCTCATCAGATCTCAGAAGCTAAGCAGGGTTGGCCTTGGCCAGTATTTGGATGGGAGGCCACCAAGCCATACCAGGGTTTTGATGCAGGGAGGCAGGAGATGGCAACCCACTTCTGAACGTCTCTTGCCTTGAAAACTCCAACTGGGGTCTCCATAAGTCAGATGTGACTTGATGGCAAAAGAAAAGAATCACTAGGGGTGTTACTTGGAGTAGAAATATGAAAGTTTAGCTGCTGAACAGTTTGGGTGGGATAAACAGATGGCTGAAACCACAGGCATATTTGGCAGAGACACAGGGTTGGTTGCGGCTGCTTGTCAAGTATACAATCGGTAGCAAACCCGGGATCGTTGCTGTGTCTTGCAAAACCACTTAATTTGGAAGAATGAGGCACAGAAGCTTTAAGGCTTAAGCTGTATTTGGGACATGTTCGCAAATGTTGGAGGGTTGGTTGGCCCACTGAGATGCAAGGCCTGAATTCCTGCCCAACCTCTAAGAAAAGGACTCTGTTAGTTAACTCCGTGTTTGAGGGGAGAAGAATGGAACGTAACAACAGAGTCTCTACTAGTTATGTAATGTAATTTGGAATGGTAGATTCAAATGTATTTTGCTGATCCTGGGGACAAGGAAAATAACACAGCCAATCTGAGAATAACACTTCAGAGAAAAAGATGCTGCAATGTTGCCACCTTGCTTGAGACCAGAGGGATAGAACCTAATGACAGACTCTCACAGTTAAGGATACATCCATCCCCAAGTCTGACATATTTATTACCTTGGCTCTGTTTCCCCCCCAGTTGAATCCAAACAGACGATAGCCATAAACTAAGCTTATTATTATTTTAATCTGTTAACAACACCTTCATTATTCTGCATGCTAACTGACTGCCCACTCTATGTATGTATGACTGCTATTTCTGTTTCCATTTCATGGTGTCTGAAAAAGTGTGTGTGCACACGAAAGCTTACACCTTGAATAAAACTTTGCTGGTCTAGGGACAAGGAAAATAACACAGCCAATAGCCCCACTTCAAAGACTCAAACTTCCTTTCCCAAACCTGGTTTGGTATAATCTTTGTGGAACAATCACAGTTGAATGGATCTGGATGGCATGTGGATGCGAATATTCCTGTCATGCATGTGCGTGAGTCAGGAGACGGCACTGGAGCGGCAAGACCTGGGGAAGAGACCCAACATGAACACAAGGGCACCATTTATGCTCTGGGACCATTACTAGGACCCTTATCCATGATCCTGAGCTGTGTGTCCGCTGTATTTTTTTTTACTATCCTCAGGAAATCCTAATTCGGCTCCAAGAAAAGTGAAATTCTGCAAAATGTGTAGATTAAATGGATTTATGTAAGAAATAACTTTGTTTCGTTATTTATTGTGCAGTTTGGGCTCTTTTTGCATAATTCACAGTAGTTTTGCCGATCATGGCAGTTAACAAAGATACTGAATCCTATCCCTACAGTTCAAAATCTTGGACAGTTGCCTCTCTGGCTTCTTTTAGTGAGGACTGTCAATATACTTATCTTTGCAACAAAAATATATCCTTTAAAATAAAGATGATGATGATGATGATGATGATGATAGCTGGGAGTGATTCAGTGCACTCTACTTCACCCACTGCTTTTGTGTGTGTGTGCACTTTTGTGGAGTTACAACATGCTCCCATCCCTACCAGTGAGTCACTGTACATGTAGAAAGTTTCATTGGAGAACACCATGAGTCATTAGATATTAGGAAGCTGGTAAGTGATAACTGAGACTGGGACAGTCACATCAATGCAACAAAGGTCATCCATTTTTAGATTCACTTGCTGAGTTACATTTAGCCCATGTGCAAAGGGTGCTGTGTGTGTGGGGGTGTCAAAAACTTTTGATCAGCAATTTCTGTGCGCCCAGATCCCCTTGTGCATGATGCCTCTAACAGATGATCAATGTTGTCAGCTTTGATGGCACTGACTTCAGGCCATTCATCTCCTCCCACCTCCAAACAAATGGCGACTTCTCTCAAAGCGGGTTGAGCTAGCCACCTGTTCAGTAGGTGTATGTCCAGGTTTGTATTAATGGAACTATAGATATAGCCCATAGTGTCCAGTAATTACAGGTAGCTCCTAACAAGTTTGTACTTTATGGTATGTGGTAGTGTTTGATATTCTGGGGTTTTCCTGTGGTTTGAAAGTCATAGGGCATGGGAGACAGTATAATATCCTAAACCCCACAGTTCACCACATTTTCCCTCCTTCCCTAAAATCATTCAGGCTGCAAACAAATTGTTTCAGAGCTCAGGACTATCTTGTTGGAAATATGTGTGTTGCAAGGTCTAAATTCAGTCATTATAGGGTTAATGTCTTTACCTTGTGTGCTATTGTTTAGATTGACCTGGAAGGAAACCTGGCACAAAGCCAATGGAGAGAAAGCCCAGGAAACTGAAGTCTATTTACTAACAATCATTGGTTAATGCATTCAGGTGATTTCCTTCTAGGGGTCAAGAAGAAAGAAGAATATCCAACTGGTCTGTCTGTTGTTGCAAGCATGTAGTCTTAAGTGTTTGTTGTTTTGTACATTTCCCATGTACCTTTCCCTTTAGAAATAAAGATTTCCACACAGCCTCCTCTCCAGTGAACAAAGATCCATTGCAAACTCTGAATATCTAACTATTTTTACCCAATTTTCTTGTCTGGTGTCCAGGGCTGGTTCCAGGTTTTTGTAGGTCTGGTGTGAGAAACTATAACTGGGGCCACTTTCTCACTTTGAGTCCCCATTGGGAAGAAGGGCAGGGTACAAATAAATATCTCAAAAGAACCCTGAAAGGTAGGTTAGAAAAAGATATAGTGACTTGATCAAGATTACACAGTGAGCTTGGATTAAGGCTGAGTGATGAATTTTTTAAAATCTAGCCTTAAAGGGCCACGTCTAACACTATCATCAAGTGGTTCTCACCAGTCACTTTTCAGTTCCAATACAGCACATGCTGTTGGGAAACCAGTACAGAGACTGGTAATTACTGGACAGTGGTTTGTTACGACGTGGAAAAGAATGTGATTGTATGGTGTTCTGTTCACACTTAGAACATAACAATTAGATTTCATGGGCCATGCTAGTTCATTAAAAAGAATTAAACAGAAGCAAAAGAAAAATGCCCTATTTATTAGAAATGTGGTGGAACAGTCCTGCTCTGGCCTGCAGGCCCTGTTCCACCCTGCCCTCCAGGGTTTTCTCAACACCTGGAGAGGCTTTTCTTTCTCAGGTAACCTGCCACCACCACCACCATCTGACCTTTGTAGGAATTGCCTGCTTGGAGGGTCAGGGCTCCCAGCTTCTCTTCCAGGTTCTGAGGTCTTGCCCCTGTGTCTCCTGCTGCCCAGCACCTGGTCCTCCCGGGGACAGCTTACTGCCTTGTGCACCCCTGGAGGAATAGCCACTTGCTCACTGACTGCCTTCCCCTTAGCTTTCCTTTTAAAAGAGTGTATCCAAGAAGGTGGAGGTCTATGTGGTACAGAGAACCACTACCAGCATCAAAAGTTATAACATATTTATTAAAAAGAAAATGCCCACAAGCGTACTTTTAGCATAGCACCAGTCTGAGCAAGGTATTCAAAAGAAATGGGTAAAATGCAATCCCTCTCTCTATATATATATACATGCCCTATCAGATGTTAGACTATAGGACAGGCCCCTTAGCTTAGACTGTTATAGATGTCTACAGAGTTACCATTACCTTGCAGCTTTCTTCAGCTATCTAGGCCAACACATGGCAATGGCTGCCTCCTCCAGACCTCAGTTAAGAGTTCTGTCTGCTTTGGAATCAGCACCCAAATAGACCCTCCTCCTTTCTTCTCTATTTTCCCTCCCACTGACCTGGTCAGGTTAGGTCAAAGAAGCTTTTCCCGAAGTCTCCAGAAGTTTCTAGTCTTAATTCCTCCAAATCTTTGTTCCCTGTTGGGGGGGAGACTGGACCATCCTATTGTCTTTAGCCGAACCTATTAGCATTTCTTAAGAAGAAGAAGAAGAAGAAGAAGAAGAAGAAGAAGAAGAAGAAGAAGAAGAAATTGGATTTATACCCTGCCCTTCACTTGGCGTCTCAGAGCAGCTTACAAACTCCTGTCCCTTCCCCACCCCATAACAGATATCCTGTGAGGTAGGTGGGGCTGAGAGAGCTCTGACAGAAACTGCTCTTTTCAAGAACACCTCTGACAGAACTACGGCTTGCCCAAGGTCATCCAGCAGCTGCATGTGAAGGAGTGGGGAATCAAACCTGGTTCTCCCAGATTAGAGTCCTCACACTTAACCACGACACCAAACTGGCTGGGACATAGTCCTCTGAAGTGGATCATGCTGAAAAGCATAGTCCAGAGGACTACATCTCAGTTGAAATTGTAACAGACCATCCACTCGGATCAAAATCTGTTCTTTGAGAAAGCATATGGGAAATGTGTTTGGAATAAGCTAGCACGTCAGAGAAAGAAGGAAGATCTGTATGGTGAAAGAATTTCTGCGGATTGAAATTGACCATTTTAGGAGTTTGTTCCTAATAGTGTGACTTGGAACTAATATACTCCTTCTTTACATCCCTTGAAGAAGACTGTAATAGATAATTTGTATTTATCTGTATGGTACATCTTCAGAAGCATGCAGAATTGCAGTATGCATTAATTTGTTTGTAATAATAACAACATTTGAATTGTATGTACAGTGTTGGTGCACGGTTCTTTTTGTTTTCTGATCTTGTTACTGTGTAGCTCACTTTTTGTGGTTGTTGTGGAAGGAAGTGCCTGAGAGCAGCAGTCTGGGGAAACAAAGAGACAGAGACAGAACAGACAAGAAGACGGATATAGAGGAATCTGACCTATCCAGCCTATTAGCTCTATTGCCCCCCTGGAGTAATTGGTGTGCTGGGTGCAAAGAGACATTGCATAGTCCTTCACTTTCAACAAGTGTGCCCAGGTGCCAGTTCTGTGTTCGCAGAGTTCAGGAAATCAATCCATGCTTTGGAGTTTGCTTTCAATGAGTCTACTGCAACAGGATTTTGCAAAAAGACAATAACTGACTGCAGGCCATTAATGCAACAGAGAGGCCTCTGGAGCACAAGCACCAACACATACTAACACACAGCAGAGAGAGAAAAGAACAAGAGATAGGCTGAACTGCAAGAGAAAACATTCAATAAACCCTGAACACTACAGAATGCTCCACAGCTCCCCCTAGGGTACAAGTGGACTAAACTATTCTTTCAGCCATATCTACAGTAACTAGATGCTTAGCAGGCTGTTACTTCTCCAACATTCTGGATATCAAGGAAAAACAGTTTCAGCACTTCTGAGTCTTTGTGGACTAAGCATTTGAACAATTTAACCATATTTTGGCTAATACCTACTAGAGATCAGCTCAGGCCCAAATCAAGATGGCGAAGACCACTTTGCTCTGCAGGCCCTTGGGAAGGCAAAAAGTTATCCTGGAGACAACAGTCCATTTGGATCCTTTATCTGGATACGCTCCTGAATGAGTGAGTGATCACTCCTTGGTTGCATATTGGAACCAATGTGATTTAGTGCTGCTTCCACATGGAACACTTGGTATGATTTTGCTACCAAACAGGAGTGCTTTGTTTGGAATGTCCGCATAACATTGGTCCCTGACTGCTTTGATCATTCTTTCTCCGTCCATGGTATGCTCTCCAAACTTGCTTTGCTATGGGGTTTCTGGGAACACTGGTGTCAAAGCAGATTTGCTAGCTGTACAAATGAGGACATATGGATCTTCGGATCTTCCTGCTGGGGTTCCCAGTTCTCTTGCTACAGTGGGAGACCTCTTGGCAACATACTATTTTGGGGATGCACAGCTGTGTGTATGCTCCCCTGACACTGCAAAGGCCTCCGCGTTCACAGGGGCGAGAAGTGCACAAGGGGGAATAGTCGCCATCTGGAAGCAACGCACAGTATTTCTTCTATTATTTATGTTCATATCTGTATACAGAATTTGTGATGGAAGCTACCGTATTGGAAATTTGTCATATAGATGCAAAAGAGAAGAGCTATCTCTGCCATATTAACTCGGAAACCAATCTGCCACCTGCCAGTCAATACTTGCAATTGTTTGGAGAATCCTTCTGTTTGATGGAGGAGATGAATACCAAATCATTGCTTCTTAAGCGGATGTCACCTGATGTGAGCTGTAATCTCCCAAGGGGTGGAAACTATCACTCCAAACCTGTCATCGGTCCATATACCACGGGACATTGTTTCTTTTTGTTTCTCACATGGATGTTTCTCATACCTGCTCTATTACAAATGCCCATTTTGTTCTCTCCTCTTGGCTGCATTTCACAGAACAGATCTTCCAACAACAACAATAATAATGATAAAAAAAACACCCTCAGCAATGCTCCCCAAACATTCCCATGTCATTCATTTGATGGAGGCAGATCAGAAGTGATTCACTCAGCATTAGATCTCTTTTTGCTTCTACCAAGGGGAGTAATTTAAAAGCCAAATGGTGGATGGACGTGAAATAGGAAAAAATGTGAACAAGGTGTGCAGGAAAATCAGAAGAATGTTTTTAATTTGAAGTTGATTACAGGTTCCCTCCCCTTCCTAATAACTATCATTGCAACATCTTAAGAGAGAAAACGTAAAAGGAAGCAAGATTAGATACTGAGATTGGTGGGGGGGAACACAGAAGAAACATAAATTATTATGGGGCAGGAAAGGGAGGGGCAGGAAATAGCAGTGAACATTTCTTTTTTTAAAAAAGCCAGTAAACTAAAGCGTGCCATCAGGTCACAGCCGACTCACGGTGACCCCGTGAAGTTTCACCTCATGGGGCTTTCAAGGCAAGAGATAAGCAGAAGTGGTTTCCACTGCCTGCCCCTTCATAGCACCCTCAGTCTTCCTTGGTGGTCTACCGTTCAACTACTCCCTCTGGTCAATCCTGTTTAGCAGCTAAACTCTGATGAAACTGGGCTAGTCTGGGTTACTAGGGCTGCTTTTTTTAAAAAAAAATCCAGTACCAGTAAATTGTTTATTTTGAAATGTTTTTATCCTACCCTTTCTCCCACAAAGCTGGTCCCACCTTACAATGGAAGTAATTCTAAACAGACATTACAGTACAATAAACAGCACTAAAAATCTCATGTCGTGTGGATCAAATGCGGCAGGGGCCAGGGTTGCCAATCTTCACCTGATGTCTAGAGGTCTCCCGGGATTACAACTGACCTGAGGTGACAAGAGATGAGTTCACCTACAGAAAGTGGCCGCTGTAGAAGTCGACTCTATGGCATTATACCCCACTGAAGTCCCTCCCCTCCCCAAATCCCGCCTGCCGCAGGCTCTACCCCCCAAATCTCCAGGTATTTCCCACCTCAGAGCTGGCAACCCTAGACTGGCCACAGTTGTTTACCCCAGAATGGCTCCTCATCTGATAAGAGCATTGTCCATGTGTACACAAGCAATGGAAGTAAATTTGGGGTGGATTCTTTTTTTTTTAAAAAAGAACAGTTTCTGTCAGAGCTCTCTCAGCCCCATCCACCTCACAGGGTATCTGTTGTGGGGCGGGGAAGGGGAAAGGAGTTTGTAAGTTGCTCTGAGACTCCTTTGGGTACTGAAGGGCAGGGTATAAATCCAATCTCCTCCTCCTCCTCCTCCTCTTCTTCTTTTTACCCCCCCCTTTATTTTTTTTTATTTCAGCTTTTTCTGGGGAGTGCCCCAAGTCTGAAGAAAAATCTGTTTAGCCTCTGTGTGGCCCTGGTCCACAGATTTAGCTATCTGCAAATGGGGGCCATGGGTGGCTATTAGAATATAAGATGTAATATAATATAATGTAATGTAATATAATATAATATAGGCTACTCATTTTAAAGTTACAAAGGCTGTCCACCTTACATATCACATGAAAAGTTTCTGCTCTCTTGATTTTTACTATAGAGTTCTCTGTAGTGATCTTAATTACATAATGCGGTTTTGCTTTGCTCAAGGTTTGTTTGTAATGATGATTGCAAATGAAGGCGATGAGATCAGCTGGCAATGTACCAAGTGACAGTATTTCTGTTAAGAGGCACAGACGCATTGCTTGGCTTCTTCAGGTGGTTGTAAATTGATGGCAAAAGCTCTTCCAGTGAGCTCACAGTTCTTCAAGGGGAGAGAGAAGGTTAATGTGCACGCTGCGCTGAGGCAGAATGGCTTCACTGTTCCAAAGGCTTAAAAAGTTAAAGTACTTACAAATAGCTCCCTGGATAGTGGAATGCAACAGCACAGTCAAATTGCGTGAGGAAGGAAAAGGCACATTTTAATTGTGAATGACAGGATGCTCCTTTTGATATCTTAGATATGTTTTGGCATCCCCTTGCAGGTATGAAACCATGCCCCTTCAATGGTGGCAGCAGCAAGTGGCTCAGGAACGGGGAGGCCCTTAGCCATAAGGGCAGGATTTGGGGGCAGCGCTCCCCTACAGATGCAAACTGCCCCTTCAGACATTTTTTTAAAAATCCAGGAAAAAAATCATTTTTTTTTTTTTTTAATGTCAGATGTGTTGTGAGTGTTCCAAAGTGTCCCCAGGAACAGTCAAGGAAGAGTCAGTCTCATTTTTTCCTTTTTTCCAGGCCGAAAAATAAATAGGTTTTAAAAATACAATGAAATAAAATAAAATTGGAAAAAACGAAATGGAGTCGGAGAATCCCCCCCCACCGGCTTACACAGAAAAGCAGCCCAGAATCGAGATTCTCCAATCAAAAGGACTAGAGGAGGACCAGAGGTCACAGGGGAGCTGAAGGGCTGCTTCTTCTTCTGCTGCTGCAAGAGGAGCACCAGGTGTGGCCAGGGTGCCCCCCCCAATTTCCCCAAGCCCCACCAACCAAAATTTTCTGGCTGTGTCCCTGGGAATGGGCATCTTCACATCCCTGATGCCAAGCTGATTGCTGTTACCTCCACTCCTTTTCAGGCCCAGATGAAGGCATGCTGAGGCCCTAAGGTTGTGATGTTCTTAAAATATTGTTTTTTCTTGTAAGGTGCCTTGAGCAAGACTCTGGAGAAATGATCCTCCTCCATCATTGGCCCACAGATAGTCCGCCTGGAAATAGTAAAGCATTAATTAATATACTGTTAATTGCTGCCAAATCATCACTTGCAAGTAAATGGAAAACACCTACTCTTCCCTCTATGCAACAATGGCTACACAAAGCATGGGATTTTTTTTTGCAAGAAAAGATATCTTTATGGTTAAATCATGAGGATGTGGAAAGGTATCTACTAAACCCTCTAGATAAATGGTACCCAATATTGGAGAAAATGAATATAGATAAGTTTGACTGGGAAAATATTAAAGAACCCAAATACAAAATACTAACTTGTTAATTTAGAAAGATATTTTAAGGTATAAGACATATGAGGTGTATAACCTATTGTTGTACAAGTTATTTAAGGTACACTTTAAACTGATATTACCATAATGTTTAAGACTAACAAATTCGTTCTTACAAGTTCATGCATTTGAATGTCCTGTACTGTATTTTACTGTATTTTACCTTTATTAAAAACTCAATAAAAATCTTATTAAAAAAAGACTCTGGAGAAATGACGTATAAATTCTCTAAAGAAATAAATATAGAATAAGCCAGCTCAAGTTTAAGATGGTAATTTAGTAATTTTTAGCAATTTCTTTTGTATTTAGAAGCCTCTTAGAATCTGAGATCACAAGCTATAGCTTACATAGCTTCTGCATAAATCCTCTTTTGCCCTTTTAAGACACAATAGTGACTTCACTTCCCCCAACCTGTGGTCCAGAACCTCCCTTTGCCCTCCCCTTTCTCTTTCCCTATGGAGCCTGGCTGTAACAACACAGTCCACCTTTGCAGGGAACACCGGGGAAAGCCCTTTAAAGGGCTTCAAAGGTGGGGGGAGATTTGGAGCTTGATTTGTCCACTCTGTCTGCGATGGTGGTGGAGGAATGATCAAATGCAGCCACCCCACAATTTCTCTTTTCCTGCAAAGAAAATGAGGTTTATATATTTCTTTAACATATAGGGGGGTGGGGTGGGGATGGACCAGATGAGTTGTGCACAGATTGGCCATGATGTCATCTGGACACTCCCCATTTCTGCTGTGTTTGCTGCCATCTATCTTGGGGGAAAATCCCCACATGGAAGCAGCCCAATGAATGGGCAAAAATTCTTCATCTCTGCTTTTATAGGCATTCTTAATATCGTTCCTGACACCCAGACTTTTAATTGCAGCTCAGTGTTATAAATCAGATTATTTGTGTATGACTTAATCCATTTTTATAAGACAGGCTCTGAGCTGTGTAAATGGGTACAAAGGATGTTTGTTGCTGCATAATTGACTAACACATTAGGGGAGTGCACTCATTATAAACTGAGCTGGAAAGATACCTGATAAATTCCTTATTGATATTTCTTGAGTATTTCCTCGGCCAGTCACTGAGGGGACTACTGATTCGGCTATCCGAAAATGGCCACCCTGAAAAATCCTGCAAACATTTGGGATTTTGGGGGGCTGCTGGATAGTCACAGTAACAGGGTATTTAAAGGGCTCTCAGTCCCTTTAAATGCCTTTGGAGAGAACTCTCAGTGTGGAGAAGGCATTTAAAGGGACTGTGGCCTTTTAAATGCCTTTTCTCCCTCCATTGAAAACAATGGAGGATGGGAGCACCTTCTTCTGGGACCTATACAATTGGACCCCCTAGTCCAATCTTTTAAAACTTGAGGTTTTTTTAAGGAGAGATACCAGCAGCTCTGCTGCGAATTTGGTGCCTCTGCCTCAAAAAACAGCCCTCCCGACCATAGGGTATAATGGAGCTGAAATTTTCTGGCAGTCCTGAATATTTCCCGAATCCCAATACCATACTGATACTGGGATTCAGGAATATTGGGAAATACCAATATTTTTGGGATTCAATATACCCAAACCTGAAAAATACCATTTTTTTTCATGCCCACCCCAATAACTGTTTCAGAAGCTTTTGATGAGCTGGAGCATGAAGCGCTGCATTCCATTTCCACAGGTGCATCAGCCAAACACAGGTGGCCAAGTGGCATCAACCAGGGGAACCCAACAAGCCCTGCCTCAAAGAAATTGCTGTTATCAACAGGCTTTGGGGAGGGGAGAGAGGTGAGGCAGCCGCACAGTCCCACACCTGCCTCTGTCAAAATCCCAAATTCAGCAACAAGCTTAGACCACAAGGGAAACTTCCCAGCACTACAAGCATTCTTCAAGTGCTGCCACTCTCCAAAGATGCCAGCTCCTCTTTAATTGCCTTTTGCAGACTTTTATTTTCTGCCAGTTTCATGGCATTCTCCAACCACCCAAAACATTACTCCCCACATGCAAGCATGCAAAGCTTCTACCGTGGGCAAACCCAGTGTGCTTTTCTGAATGCCTGCCACTGTCCCTGACCTTCGCCTTGCTGCCCTGCTTCCATACGGCTTGTCACATGGCACTACTTGTGTGCAGGGGGGCCGGAGAGCATGTGTGCATTTTGGCTTTGCCTCTTATTTAATTCTCCCCAAGCTGCCAAGGGAGAGAGATAGGAGAGCTGCCATGCACATTTGGGTCAGTGGGTACTCCATTAGGGGTTAATCATGTGGGAGTCAACACACCTCAGAATCCCTTATTTAGGAGAGAGAGGCCACAGGATGTTTCCTTGTCCCCAGTGGCAGCAGTGGTTAGTCCAGTTTGGTGTAGTGGTTAGGACTGTGATTCTGCACTCCTCCACATGCAGCTGCTGGCGTGACCTTGGGTCAGTCACAGTTCTCTCAGAGCTGTTCTCTCAAGGACAGTTCTTGAGAGAGCTCTCTCAGCCCCACCTACCTCACAGGGTGTCTGTTTTGGGGAGAAGGGAAAGGAGATTGTAAGCCACTCCGAGACAGTTTTGGATAGTGAAGGGTGAGGTATAAATCCAATCTCTTCTCTCTTCTTCTTCATCTTCAGTAGGATCTCATGGGGACAATTAAAAATGCAAAGTTTACCTGTAGCCCAAAGTGGTACAATTCCATTCTACCGGCTTAGGACTGTACACTTTATTCTTCTGGATTGTACAAATCCACTCTAAGGAACAGGAATTTACTTCTTGCATAGCACCGTTCTAATGAGTAACTGGAAAGTATAATCATAATAATAATAGTAATAATAATGATAATAATGATAACAACAATAATTGTGTGCTGTCAACTAACAAGAGATTCCTGGTCACCCCAGGGTCATGGGGTTTTCAAGACGAGAAGAGCAGAGGTGGTTTACCATTGCCTTCCTCTGCATAGCAATCCTGATCTTTCTTTGGTGGTCTCCCACCCAAGTATTAACCAGGGATGACCTTCATTAACTTCCCTCAGAACTCTTTCAACCCCATTTATCTCACAAGGTGCCTGTTGTGGGGAGAGGAAGGGAAGGTGATTGTAAACAGCTTTGAGACTCCTTGGCACCACAATTTAAAAAGGATATAGACAAGATGGAAAGTGTGCAGATGAGAGCAATGAGGATGGTGAGGGATCTGGAGACCAAGTCCTTTGAGGACCGGTTGAAGGAGCTGGGTATGTTAAACCTGGAGAGGAAATGACTCAGGTGATATGATAACCATCTTCAAGTACTTGAAGGGCTGTCATATAGAGGATGGTACTGAGTTGTTTTCAGTTGCCCCAGAAGGTCAGACCAGAACCAATGGGCTGAAATTAAATCAAAGGAGTTTTCGGCTAAACATTAGGAAGAACTTCCCGACAGAGCGGTTCCTCACTGGAACAGGCTTCCTCGGGAGGTGATGGGCTCTCCTCCTTTGGAAGTTTCCAAACAGAGGCTAGATGGCCATCTGACAACAATGCAGATTCTGTGAACTTAGGCAGATCATGAGAGGTAGGGCTGGAAGGGTTGCCTCAGTGCTTATTCCTTGTGGCCCTTTCTTACACGCCCAGGGAAATGCTGGTTTTTCTCCTGGCCAGTTTGGCCAGGGATCCTGGAGGGCTTTTTTTTTTTTTGTCATCTTCTGGGCATGGAACAGCAGTCACTGGGGGTATGGGTGGGAGATATTTGTGAATTTCCTGCATTGAACAGGGGGTTGGACTGGATGACCCTGGAGGTCTCTTCCAACTCTATGATTCCTTCGGGTAGTGAAGGGTATAGAACCAACTCTCCTTTTCCTCCTCTTCCTCCTCCTCCCTGAGTTGTAGCAGGTCTCTGGGATCTCAGGTTGAGGTCTTTCGCATCACCTACTACCTGACCCTTTACAATAAGAAGCTGTGGATTGAACCTGGGACCTTCAGCATGCAGAACAGATGCTATGCTACTGGTGCCGCTTCTGTGGTGAGAACAAAGGATTTTCTTCCTTACTTCCTGGAAAGGGGTTGTGGTAACATACAAAGCAGGAGAATCATAATGTGTGTTGTGTGTGGTGAGGATTATGGTGCTTCCCCAAGTGACAGTTAGGGTGCTTTCCATCCATATGTGACTTTGGCTCCAGACTTTTCTTGCTAACCCCACTGCAAACATGGCCATCTGTCTGTAGCCTCCACAAGATGTAGTACTTTCCGAGCATACCTGTCTACTAATGCTCACTCTAAGCTGTGGAGTCTCATGAGCAAAAATTCTACTTTGTGAGCTACTGGCATTAAAGTTGTGAATGAGCAATCTGGCTACTGTAGAAATTAGTTTGCTTTGGAACCATCCTTCCTGAGCTAAGACAAATATGTGTAGCTGGAGGAATCACAGGAATCATTCATAATGACACCATCAACACAACGGACTATGCATATCAAGTCTCGTTTTGTTCACAACTTTGTCAGAGTGTGTAGCATTGAAATTTCAATGTAGTTAATTCATTTAGCAAGCACTATGGCCAAACCTCTTAGAAGCATTCATCACTGTGTCGATGGCATCATTATGAATGATTCCTGAGGAATTGATTAGCTCCAGTAAACTGAATATTGGATAAAAATTTATAAATCTGTGGATATTTCGTTTGGCATAATATATCATGGTTGTTCTGCTCATCCAGGTGGGGCCTGGGAATCTATTGCTATTACAACTGATCTCCAGACACCAGAGATCAGTTTCCTTGGAGAAAATGGCTGCTTTGGAGGATGGACTCTATGGCATTGTACTCTGATGAGGTCCCTCCCTCCCCAAACTGTGCCCTCCTCAGGCTCCACCCCCCAAATCTCCAGGTATTTCCCAGCCAACAGCTGGAAACCCTAGTCTTAATTGTGATATAATTTTTTCTCTATCTTTATATACTTACCCCCTTTGGGCGGTGTACCTATAGTGGAAACCTGGGGCACAAATATTCTAAATAAATAACACATAGATCACTTACTAATTGCCTTTTATTTCCACCACCAAATCTTTATCATACCATCTCCACCAAGGAACAACTAGCAGGCTGAAAAAAGAGATACATGTTTTCAGAGATAAGCCCCTTGCCTTTCCATATCGTGTGGCAGAAATACAAAGCCCTTTCACTCTGAGTTTGGGGCCCCTTCTAATAAACAGCAGGTTAAATTACCAATATATATCAGCTCCACGTCTTCCCTGGCAGTGCATAGCCAGCCTTGAAATATTAATGCAATGTAGGAGGGGTGGGAAAATCTCCATACTGTACAATCGGTCAGCCATAGCCTTTCCCAGTCCTATCTTAAAGCCAGTCTTTGATCCTGCAGACTTTGCTCCCAGATCATTTACATAGCGCTATCAATCTTGTGAAATGATTATGGCCATTCAACATACACGAGGAGCCGTTTTTCTTTCTCAGCGACTCATCTCATGCCGCACTGCAGTAAAATGAATATATGGATGTTCACAGGATCATTCCTGCGCATGAACTTTCCCGACTTGCAGGCTTCTTTTTACAAGATTCATGCTCCCACATCATAAGAGAACAGCTCAGACTTGATTGTTAACAGTCCAATGACAATTGCTTCATTTTTTAATTCCCCCTCCCTCCTTTTGTATGGCTTGGGAAAGGGGTGGGAGTGATGAATCATAGACATTATACTTTGCATTCAGAAGGTCCCAGGTTCAACCCCCAGCAGTTAAAAGGTTCAGTTAGTAGGCGATGTGAAAGTCCCCAACCTGAGACCCTGGACAGCCACTACCAATCAAAGCAGACAACAATTCAGGTGGGCAGCCGTGTTGGTCTGAAGCAGTAGCACAGATTTTGAGTCCAGTGGCGCCTTTAAGACCAGCAAAGTTTGATTTAAGGCATGAGCTTTCGTGTGCACACACAAGTCGGAGGAAGTCTGAGGAAGTGTGCAATGCACACAAAAGCTCACACCCTGAATAAAACTTTGTTGGTCTTGAAGGCGTCACTGGACTCAAAGTCTGTTTTAACACTGAACTAAATGAACCAATAGTCTGACTCAGTACAAGGCAATTTCATGTGTTCAAAGAACTACTGCTCTTGGGCCAACCCAAGAGATGGTGGCTGGAAGAAAGACTGGGAACCTCAATGGTCCCTTGTCCAAAGGCATCTCAAGGCTTAAGTGCACTATTCTGGGATTCATCCCTGGGTCGTGCTAGATGTGTACAGGGAGTTCCTGGTGGAAATTTAGATTCTCAGGCATGTAGGATCAAATAGGATTGTGACCAGAGTGCAGGGTAGAGGGTCTGAAGCCTTCTTCTCTGTGACATTTTCCTGACATGAAAAGGGCCCAGGAACCCACTACTTGCCCCATTGGAGAACCTTATGTACACTGATGGGCTACATATATAGCAATAATTCCCTATCAGGGCAAATAGCAGCTCCTTGGGGCTTTTTCAAGTTGGGAAGACGGTACTGTGGGTCTGCGTTAAGCCCACTGTCCCTATGTGTCATGGTTGTATTCCAAATCAGCCTACACATACCTAAGAAACTAGGTTCAAACCAACAACAACCTGGGCACATTGGCTTGACAGGAACTAGGGATGAAATCCAGAACAGTATGAATCTTTTCACACTATCTTTCTAAACCGAATGGTTTCCGTTATTGTCCTATCATGGAGTAAACCGGTACAGGGATGGCTGTTTCACACAGCATTTCCCTTCCGGTAAGGAGCTGTCTCTGTGCCGCTTTCTTTTCCCACCATTTCCCACCATGCGCACAATCTTCCTGAGAGGATTTTTTAATGTTCTATTGGGAGCACTATGGTGGTGATGCGGGACCACAAATTGGCACCATAGCGACCCCATTGAGATGCCTGGACTCCATTTAGATACACTGACATTCGCTACTGCTGTCACCTGGAAACAAGGAGCTCACTGGATACAGAGTTCAAGTGTGTGTGTGGGGGACAGTTGTGAAACTCAGGAGGCTTTCCTTCCTTCCTTAACTCCCACAAACCATGGAGTGTGTATGCTTGTGTGTGTGTGCCTGAGTCTTGTTGTTGTTGTTCAATCACACAGTTGAGTTCAACTCTTCGTGACCCCATGGACCACATCATGCCAGGCCCTCCTGTCTTCCGTCACCCCCCAGAGTTTGCTATGGCTTTGCTATGTTCATTGCATTGATAACACTGTCTAACCATCTCATCCTTTGCTGTCCCCTTCTTCTTTGACCTTCAATCTTTCCCAGCATCAGGGTCTTCTCCAGTGATTGCTTCCTTCTCATTTGGTGGCCGAAGTATTTGAGCTTCAGTATCCGGGCTTCCAGAGAACAGTCAGGGTTGATTTCTTTTAAGATTGAGAGATTTGATCTTGCACTCCAAGGGACTCTCAAGAGTCTTCTCCAGCACCATAATTTGAAAGCATCTATTCTTTGGTGCTTGGCCTTCCTTCTGGTCCAACTATCGCAGCCATACATTACTACTGGGAATACAATTGCTTTGACCACACAGACTTTTGTGGGCAGGGTAATCTCTCTACTTTTTATTATGCTGTCTAGGTTTGCCATTGCTTTCCTCCCAAGGAGCAGGCATCTTTTGATTTCATGGCTGCAGTCAGTGTCTGCAGTGATCTTGGATCCCAGGCAGGGGTCTTTTGGGGGGGGAGCATGCCAGAGCGCAGCTCTGGCAGCTCAGGAGCCACAACAAATGGTGGTGGAAGCAAGCCCCGCCCCCAGCCGGCGTCCCTGGTAGGGGTGTGCAAAAAAATAATAATTCAGTGCAATTTGGTTTGGCCAAATCGGGCACAAGCAGTTTCGGAGGGCAGAAAGGCTCCCGCATGTCAGTTTTGGCAGTAACAGCCAATTCTGGAGTCTTTGGGCCATCCGAATGTCAATTTCAGCTCCGTTATATCCTATGGGCCATTGAAGTCAATGGTGAAAACATAGGGTATATTCTGGGGGCTGGAGGGGAGGGGATTTGAGGAAGAGGCTCCAAATTCACGGGGAAGCTGAAGGAGCCTCTCCTGATGATACCCACCAAGTTTCAAGACCATTGGACCAGGGGGTCCAATTCTGTGGGCCCCCAAACAGGTTGCCCCCATTCCCTCCATTGTTCTCTATGGTGGGGGAAAAAGTTACTTTTTTCCCATGGTGCTATTAGTAGCTCTGGGGGGGAGGGGGTTTGAGGGAGAGGTTCCAGATTTTCAGGGTAGCTTTGGGAGCCTCTCCCCACATACACCCCCACGTCTCAAAGCAATTGGACCAATGGGCCTAATTCTATGGGCACCTGAACAGGTTACCCCCATTACCTCCATTGTTTCCAATGGGGAAACCCAGCCAGCAGCACTTAAGGCAGGCAAGCAGGCAGCACCAGCAGTCAGACTCTCCCAGAGAATCTCAAGGAAAGTGAACTGTCTTGGGAGGTGCTTATTTGCCATGAGAACAAGTGGCACACTCCAGAACAAGTGGCACTGTGGCAGTGCAAGCATGGATCACTCACACCACACACACCTCAAAAAGAATATTTATAGCACTGGGAAAAAATGATAGGAAAGGAAGAATAGGCATTCAGGCTATCTAAGGTAGGATGGAGAGAGATGCTGAGGGCAAATTTGTCCTTATGGAGGTCAGACAAAGAATCAGGAAGAGAAGGAGTCAGCCAGAAGGAAGTAAGACTCAGAGAGCAGCATTCTGGGTAAACAGAGACAGGAGCAGAACAGACAAGAGGAAGGATACAGAGGAATCTGACCTGTCTGCCTTATTAGTTCCACTACCCCCTCTGGATTACTGGCACGCTTGGTGCAAAAAGACATTGCACAGTCCTTCACTTTCACCAAAACTTACGGTTGTAGCAGTGCCGGTTCTTGCTCTAGCAGCAAGCTCATCAACACCAGTTGTGCCTAATAGCAAAGAAACCAGACTCTTAATCCTGATTTTATTGCCATTACCAATGCATAGGATAAAACCATTAGATAACATCAGTGCCATTTAATAAAATGACTGCCCCACAGAAATGTTTTAATTAAATATCTGATAAAAAAATTTGATGTTACAAAAATACTGCAGGGAAAAAAAGAGCAACATGAAGCTTTATATTGGTGTTCTTATAAACAGGATTTTCTGCCTAGATGAAAAAGCACATTCTTTTTCTGTTTGCAGATCTCCGATGCACGTCACGCTGCAGGGGCCCATGAATCACAGCAGAAAGGCACCAGGCTCTGCAATGTACAAAATTTCCATTGGCTGGTGGCCAGTGCTTTCTTGAACAATTTGATGCCCCACCCTGTTGCAGGATACCCTGCCCAAAGGCAGATTCAGGAAGTGACAAATAGATTTGTTTTTAGAATAAGAACCTTCACTGGCATGGAAAGGAAATGAATGTGAATCCAACTGCGTATTCTGGAATGCCAGTGTTTACCTGTCCTTGGCAGATCCCACACTGCTCCATAAAATCATCCTTCTAGGTTTATTATGAATTCCCCAGTAATATACAAACTGGGGGGGGGAACCATTACTTGGTGTTTGAAGATTCTAGGTACAATATTTACATTTTAATGATGCATTTTAAAAAAATAGCTGAGTCAGTGTGGCCCCTTCTTGCCCCTGGGCATGATTTTCTCTTAAGTCCCTGACAACTAGTTTGAGTGCTCTGACCTCACTATAAATGGTGAGGCTACATCACTATAGAGCTAAGAAGAGACTAATATGACCAACAGTCTCTTAACTTCCTTTCCCCTGTGTGCAAGCTGCCATTGGGGTGGTAAGACTGATATTTGGGAGGGGAGGGAAATGCTCTGCTCATATAACTCTATGAGACAAGCCTTATTTGTCTGGCTTCGTTCACAGTTCAAATGGCTGCTTCAACTGGAAACAGGGAAGGCCAATAAAACTGCTTTGAAATTGGACTTCAGCTCATCATCTCCTGAAATACTAACATGGTGATGTGTGAAGTGTCACTTCATTCACTTGTATGCTCATATGAAAGGGGGAAATAAGATGAAGTTGATGGGCAGCCCCATCCTGAACCTCATTGGTGTAGTGTTTGGTCATCATCCTAGTTTCCTTTTGAGCTGGTGCTTAGTGTGGAGCTCTTCATCCTATGTCCTGTAGTGTTTGTCTGAATTAGCTATATAACTCTAAAATATCATGCTATAATGTTGTACTTCTTCTGTAGCTCAGGGATGATGATTTTCCTCAGCGGCAGGAGAAATTATGACAGCAGAAACACCATAGCCAGCTCCATTGTGAATGGTCATCTAATTTTCTAAGGCACTTTGGCTGAGGAAGATCAGGCCTTTGCTGTAGTGGTTAAGTGCGCGGACTCTAATCTGGGAGAACCGGGCTTGATTCCCCACTCCTCCATTTGCACCTGCTGGATGACCTTGGGCAAGCCATAGTTCTGGCACAGCTATCCTTGAAAAAGAGCAGTTTCTGTCAGAGCTCTCTCAGCCCCAGCTACCTCACAGGATGTCTGTTATGGGGAGGAGAAGGGAAAGGAATTTGTAAGCCGCTCTGAGACTCCTTTGGGTACTGAAAGGCAGGGTATAAATCCAATCTTTTCTCTTCTTCTTCAACTGAAGGTATTGGAGCACTTCTTCCAATGCAAAAGCAGAGGATCTGCCTGTAGTGAGAGGATGAAAGGTGCCTTAGACTTTATGGTATTGGTTTGACTTCTATGTTCCCTTCAGAAGAACCATGGAGGGTTGCCATATTCACTGTCTAAGTATATAAACAATACTCACTAATGGGGGGGGGGGAGATTGGATTTATACCCTGCCATTCACTACCCGAAGGAGTCTCAGAGTGGTTTACAATCTCCTTTCCCTTCCCCTTCCCTCTCCCCTTCAAACATTTATGGAGGCATGTTTCCCCTGTCTTTATACACACAAACACAAGCCTTTAGGGATATCCATTAGTTTTAATAGGAGATGCAAAACATTGAGCACAATAGAAACCACATGATGGATTACTTAAAAGCAGGATCCCACCAAAGAGTAATAAGGTCTCCTGTGCTTTTAATTTTTCATCTTTATCAGACTCAATCAAAATATTTTTAAGAATTGGTATATAGTACAGGATATTCCTGGATGTAGTGACTTGCCCTACATAGGCTTTCGAAAATCTAAAAGTCTCTGTAATATTTTAATACCGTCAGATAGTCTACTACCCTTAAAGGATATCATGTCCACAACGGGACATCATTGTTGTGGTTCTTTTTCTGTGTGCTCATGATCTTGGGAGACAAAATAATTGGTTCTCCCTTATTTTGAAAAAACCCTTTCCTCTTATACTAATTGTGCTACCTCGTGAGTAATTTACTTATTACAATGTGCATGTCATTTACTTTACATAGGTTTCTCCATGTGCCCCATCAGAACTAGAGTGATTGAACATAAATCTTGAATAAGAAATGCAGTCATGGACGCACCTCTTGTCTATCATTTTCGTGAGAAAGGGCATAAACTTGAAGATTTTAAATGCCTAATTTTGGAGAAATTGGAAGTACCACAATATTCCATGCTTGAGGCCCAGAAAGAACTCTTACACAGAGAAATGTATTGGATATTTAGGCTTAAAACTCTAGAACCACAGGGGCTCAATCAGACATTAGAACTTTCTTGTTACTTGTGATGGGTTCTTTTTCAATATTTTATTCCAATGACTTTATTTGGAATGGGCTATGCATATAACCTTACTAGTAACATATATCCCTTTAATTAACCAAATCATTTTGTCAACATGTTCCTTTAATGCATCATTCTGTTGTAAATCCAACTTCTGTTAATTATGTCCTCCTTGATTACGCCAGCTGAAGATACTTGATTGTAGTTGTTTAATATGCTTAGGCTTTGGACCATGCACTTACCAACTTTAGAAGATGCAATGAACTCAGTGTTCTTGTGAGAAACTGGATTGTTATTTTCATATAATATATACTTTTGAATATTTGTGAACTCGTACAGAGTCAGTACATGAGTTGCATTTTTTAATAATGTCATTTCTATATGTTCAGTGTTATTCTGTAAATTGTTTTAAATTGTCTTTTGATGGCTGTTTTAATGGTATTATATTGAGAATTGTTGTAAACTGCCCTGAGCCCACCAGCGGGGAGGGCAGTATATAAATCAAATTAATAACAATAACAACAATAATAATATTTTATAATGTTCTCCATAAATTCTTCATAATGAGCATAGCATTCTTTACAATGTCTCATAGATTTTCTACAATGGGATTTTTTCCATGGTTAGGATATCAGTCTACCACTAGATTTTGGCTGAGGAAAAGTTTTACAACTTGAAATGAGCTGAAATTAATCCAGACATCTCATCCTAGACTGGATTGTTTTGCAGAATTTTTCTGGACTGGACTCAATAGACTGGATATTCTATTGGCTATTAATATAGTATATTCTGACCTGGATGTCTTTCATATATGAATGTGTTTCTACATGCCTAATAGTTTTTGTAATACCCAATAAGAAAAATAAGAACACACAACTTGTTTACAATATACTTTACTTAATTTTTATGTTCAGTGTTTGAACACTGCATCACAGTTTCTTGTTCTCATTTGCCACTGTGCCATTTACAAGAATGAACCAGCAGAGGATTTATATCAACCGTATTTCATTCATTTTGTCTGAAGAAGTGTGTATTGCACACGAAAGCTTACACTTTGAATAAAACTTTGTTTGTCTCAAAGGTGCCACTTGACTCAAACTTTGTTCTACATATTTCATACAATCACTTTAAAGCAATTCCCCAGGCTCCGTGTTTGCTTTTATTGGATGAATGCCAGATCCATTCAAAGAGATGTTTTAGTAACAAATCGTTAAAGCTTGCAATATTCTTGATCTTCATACAGTCTATAGATTTTGTGGTTATATTTTCTCATAAACTAGAGTGTTCTGATTTTTTATAGGAAAGACAGATCTAAATATAGGAAGTGATCAGCACATGAAGCAGCTGGAAAAACTGATGTCAAATTTCAAATAAAGATAAAACCAGCCATGAGACTTTGCCTGGGAGATGCTTCTTCTGCTGATCCAAGGACCAGGAACTTAGCTGATGCCAATGAGGTTCCAAAATGTTTGTTTCTGGGAATGGGGCCATTCAGCATCTGTATCCACCATCAAGGGGAGGAAAAGTGTAGTGCAGTTGGAACAATTAAGGAAAAGGAAACAGATGATTTGGGTTGAAATGTGGTCACATTGAAACTCATCTGTCATGGCCCCTGGTTCTTGTCATTCTTGGTATTATTTATGATAATTTTATATAGTGCCAGCCTATGTGGATATTTACAGAGAACAGGAAGATAGGCCACTGCCCCTAAAAAGCTTACAATCTGACATATGCATCTGGGGAGACTGTTAAAGAAGTTAAGAGAAGAAGGAGGTTATTCCTAAGTGTGTATAGGATTGGAAATTTGGACTTTCTCCTGAAATGTTGTTATTCTTTGGGGCAGTTCACATCACAATACCAAGAGATGAAATCAACTTTGACGTCATCATACACAGCTTTTTAAAAGGGGATCCAGTTCTTATATTTCACTATTGTAATCAAGAGATGTATATGCATGTGTGAACTTCTAAAAGATGCTGAATACTTGTCTGCAGGCAAAGGATCTGTGTATTAGGCTTACCGAATGTTAGTGTGGCTAATGTGTTTATTATTTAAGTAAACTTATTTTACAAAGCAGAGGAACAATTCCCCCAGTGTGTTTTCTGTTTTCATATCCCCCAGTATGTAAGTACATTAGACATTCCAATTTGGCAAACACCTTGTGCCAAGTTTTTCTCTAGGGCTGCAACAAATACGGCGAGGTATTATTTAATTACCCGTTAAGTTTCGTAGAGACTGTGTACATTCATTTTAAAATATCACAGTCTGGGGGTGCTGTTTGAGTTATGACTCTTTCTAGGGCACTTAGCAAGGCTGGACTTCGATAAAACACTCCAGAATTTATATTTTATTCATGGTCGTTCCCAGTAGATCAAAGGATGCATATATGAAATGTTATATTGGCAGGGTCTGCAGGATGTGAAAGCAACCTAGTGGGGCCTGATATCTAAAAGTCACATCCCACTGGCAAGAGTTCCAAAAACTGAATGTTAACTTCTGTTCTTTCCAATGAATCTGATGGCCTTTAAATGTATACAAAATCCCTGCCACTGATTGTAGATGGCTAACAGTGCAATCCTAAGAAGACTTTCCTGGGAGTAAGCTCCACTGACTAGACCTGGCTAGGATTCTGAGTAGACCTACTTACAATTGCTGTCTGCATGGCCAGCAGAAGATGCCTTTTACCCTAGCTAATTATTTTGGTTGATCAATACTGCTGGATGTGGGATTCTGTTGAACTCTGGCACAGACTAATAACATTCAGATTGATTTATTGTGCAGAAAATGTGCTTGGAACTGTCACAGGTATAAATTATGGATGCTCAGGAAGCTGTTTTGCACAATATTTATATAGGTGGCATTCTGACCTAATCCGCAGAGAGGGCTTTCCCATGGACTTGAGGTCTCCTCCCCACACACTAGATTTACAGTGTTTTTGCTTTGCAATTTTCTGAAAACACCCAGAGGTTTATATTTGAAGTTCTTGATCAGCAATGCATGTTGGTTTTGACTTTAAACAAGTGGCGTGAAAAATGAGGGGTCACATGACAGGTTTCGTTTTTCTTACCGCCCTTATGATAGTAGCCTAAGTGAGAGCAGAATGACCAATCTGGTCCCTTCTTGCATTTAGAACTGGTGATAATGGAATGGTGTCCCTGAAAAACACTGCTGAATTGTTCCAAGGCTCTCAAGCTTTATGGCGTGCCATTTCTTACTTTGAAAGGGCTTTGCAACTAATAGGAGGGAAAGAGCTCAGGTTTAAAGAGAGAGAATAATTTCATTATGTGTTTTAACATGGGGGGAAAAATGATACCTTTTTCATCTCCCCCCCTCCAACCAAGATACATTTTGAATACGGCCTATGTTTTCTGTAGAATGTTATTCTTGGTTTGCCAGAACTCTGCCCAGCAGCTAGGGCAGCCAAGAAAGAACAGTACTTTTTCAATCTTTAACAGTTAACGCAGAAGAGAAATTTTGGGCTAGTGCAGTTTGTTGTCCAGGATGAGGAAAACTGCTGAATATTTTCCTCCATACGACACTTAAAGGCTCAGGAGTACGATACCCTTAAGTCTCATCCTTCCTACCAATATCCTTTCCCCCCTCGGTGCTGCAGCTGGATACCCGTGGAAGATCTACAGTCATGCTTGTGGGTCAGTAAGCATGTGTGGAAGCAACTTCAGTTACCATATGGGAATTAAGAGTTTGCCTTCACATTTTATTTGCCATATTTCTATATTGCTTTTCAATGCTGCTCAAAGCAATTTTCAGTAAAGCCAGTTAACTGTATACACTATTCTCCTCTGCCCAGTTTCCATTATTAGTCGCAGAATTGCTGACTGCTGGCAGTTGTTCTTACTGCAATAGCAGGATGGCAAATGGAGGGAGATCATGTGATGCTAGGGGCCATGGTTTCCAGGACAGCAGATATGGCTTCAGGAAAGCTGCCATGACAGCTCTTTTTTTAGAATTCATCTGCTGTTTGTTTGGTGTAGTTGTTAGACACTGGACTAGGGCCTGGGAGGCACGGTTCAAATCTCAGCTCTTGCTGAGTAACCTTGGGCTGGTCTCCCTCTGTCAAGCTAATCAACCATATAGGGTTATCGTTGTGAGAATCAAATGGAACAGAGGAGAATAATGTATGCTGTCCTGAAATCGTTGGAGGAAGAGGGGATCAAATTGTACTAAATAAATGAATTAATACTTATCTCAGTAAATCACATAATATTGCATCCATTTATAATTAACTTCTGTTGGATTTCTATTTAATTCCTCTAAAGGAATCAGTATATTTCCAACTGGGTCCAGATATGGAGGAGAATTGGTTCAAATCCCGGGGGGGCATCTTGGTTAAATCAGCATATTTCAGCTTGGTTGCGATCCCTCAGTGTAAATGGGATGACCAACTTCTATTGGATTTATCTATTTCTGGGTGCAGAAGTTTGTTTTACTGCACTAGACATATATGTGTGTGTATACACATGTACACACATATAGGAAGATTACCACCTTATAGGATGTTTGCATTTGTATACCCACCCACACACCCACCCTGTAAGATGGTCATCCTCTTTAATAAAATTGTGACCAATCAATTGTGATCTTGCCTTTAAATCAGCTGGAGCCAGGAATTAAAGTGTTTTGCAAAAGATTTTCTTGAAAAGATGTACTCCCGGCCCCACACTGTGCATGGCACATCATCTTCGCATGTGGAACATTTGCTCTCTCACTCTGTTTTGAAAGCAATTTGATTCTCTTCCTTCGGAGTGAAACCATGGGAAAACATTTGGCCACACCATAACAACAATTTAGTTGGAGGGCTTGATACAATTCTATACTGGGCAAGACCAAGTCATCATCCCTCATTCAAAGGAACATGCATGGAATAAAAGATGCTTAATTCCAAAGTCACAAAGAAATCTCTGTTTGCTTGTGATCGTCATGAACCTGGATAATTGCTATGCTTGGGTACTCTTCTTTCACCCCAGCTCTGCCCACCACTCCAAGCATGAAGGTTTTCAGTCAGTCACTTGCCTAAATGTAGGTACCATCCAGACTTCAATGGACTTAGAAGGGTGGTGTTATGTATTAAGTCAATAAAGCATTGATGAAGTTAAGCAGTTCTATATTTAAACAGAGTATTTCAAGGATTGGCAAACAGGCCAATCCAAGGAGCCTTGCCTTCGGCGGGAACCAATCTCATTGGCTCCAAGCCCCGTAGTCCAATTGGTTGTTATCTGTTTGTTGGGTGTGGTTCTGCCCATTCAAAACATATATAAGTCAGCTTGTTCCATGCATTTTTGTTCTGAGCTGAATAAACGAAGTTTATGAGCTGAATAAACGAAATCACTTGTTTAAGCACTGCCTCAATCTCAGTTCATAATAGGTATAAATCTGGTTAGGCTGGCACTGCCAAGGTTTGCTGGGGTTGGATCCATTGCAAGGAACTTGTGAGGTCCTTGCCAAAATCCCCCATCTTCCCAGCACTGCCCTCCTCCCCAGCAGTCATCCCAGGCTCCGGAAAAGCTTATTGTCAGAGTTGGTGGACCCACAAGGAGTCATAGCTGTCTGGGTTGGGAGGCTGCAGTGGGGAGCGGGAAGAGGGCCAAATTGCCCCTTCTTCTTCTTCTTCTGTCAAAGTTCTGCTCATGCAAGCAGCCATGAGGGAGCAATGTTACCCCCATCCCATTTGCAGCCTCCCAACCCACATGACTAGTCTTCCACACAGCCACAATAAACTAAAATAGCTTGGGGGGGGGCAAGCTGGGAAGACTCATGGCCATCAACAATTGCTGCAGATGGATTATGGGCTCCAATGCTTTATCTTCAGGCATCTGAAATTTCTGACTAATCCCATTCTGATCTTGCTGTGCAAGAGGAAGACGGAGGGCGTATGTGAGTTTGGCAGTTCATCAGGGTTGTGCC
This sequence comes from Gekko gecko, assembly GCA_029375565.1. Taxonomy (NCBI): domain Eukaryota; kingdom Metazoa; phylum Chordata; class Lepidosauria; order Squamata; family Gekkonidae; genus Gekko; species Gekko gecko. The sequence continues at coordinate 32,982,190 of JAPDNY010000003.1, read as the reverse complement.
CATCACGAACACACTGAGATCTTTTTTCATGACATGTGAACTGAGCCATGCTGCCTTCTGTGAACCCGCTCGCTCAGGCTGCTAATGCGAGCGGCAATAGTTCCATGCAGAACCATTTACTGAGACCTATGAAGTCTAGCTGATAAGCAGCCCTGTCACCTAAGGACTTTGTCTTCGGTAATAAGTCAGACAGCCTCCTTTTGAATCATATCCTTTCATTACTGCCAAGCACCTTTATCTGTCAGTTCACAACTCTAGTGCATTTCTGTACTGCCTTCCTTGCAAACATTTTTTTTTAAAGTGGCCTCTCTGCCAAGCTTACAGAAGTCCGCCAGTAATTGCTGAGGGATTTAAAATCTCCAAGCTCTAACAATAGTGTACTTCCCAGCCAGCACCTTAGTTGAGACTCTGGTTTTGTTTCCTGTTACGGCCAGGCCTCGTTATTTCCTTAGCAGGCTCATTAGATCTTGCATGCTTAACAAAATCATCCAGCATAAATCAGAATTTCAGAAAAACAGAGCTGACTCCTTCAGAACTATTTATACATTTCACAGGTGAGGCAGGAGACCAGACAGTTCTGGGGGAATGGAAGGGCTTATACCTGTTGTCCAGACTCCGTGGCTCCAGTTCTTCTAACGTTCCCACACGAGATCCCCGCTGTCCTATTAATGTCTTGTCTTCACTCCCTCACCCTTTAGATCTTGGATTCCCCCCCATGACAGAAATCCCCCTCAGTAGATTTTTAAAGTAAAGCGGTGGTTTCTGTTTTGAGGCCTATAGTGAATTCGTTATGGAGTGGAATGAGGAATTATTTGTCAACGTGACTGACGCACAGGAGGTCAGATGACAAAAGAATAAACTGATTTGCTTATTTAATTTCTTAATGGGGTTTACCACTTTTGTTTTATAAGAACTGCTGTTTAAATGTACTGTGACAGTGTGACTTCCCAGGTTTTGGCTGAGACAAATATCTTCTTTTACAGAGAGCTACTATTACCAGTGGGCCTAAATACAATATAAACCACACCCCCTTCACAACTTTCAACCCTCACTGACAACTGTTTCAGTTAATGAGCATATAACTGCTCCAATTTTATAAGTTTTTCATATTAGCCAATTTAGTATAGTGTTTAGGAGCACAGACTCTAATCTGGGAGAACTGGGTTTGATTCCCCACTTCTCCACATGCAGCTGCTGGTGTGACCTTGGATCAGCGACAAGTTCTTTCACAGCTGTTCTCTTGAAAGCAGTCCTCGAAGGAGCTCCCTCAGCCCCACCTACCTCTGTTGTGGGGCGGGGAAGGGAAAGGAGATTGTGAGCCACTCTGAGACTCCTTTGGGTAGTGAAGGGTGGGACATAAATCCAATTTCCTCCTTTTCCTCCTCCTTCCCAGACCCCACAGTAACAGCAACACAGGGGTCTCCAGTCTACTTTCTTCAGAAGATAGGTTCACTCTTGATTAAGGTAACTTCTCAGTAACCTTAATGCAATAACCAGGCTGCTCTACCTGAGTCAGACCTCAAAACTGACTGATCCCCTCAGGGGTCAGACCCTTTCATCTGAAGAACCATTGGAGCTGTTCACTCACATTTCCCCCTTCCCTTCAGCATTCAGACACTCTCTCTCCTGACTGGATCCCTCTGACAATATGCTGTACACAGCAGTGTATACCACGTCCCAATCACTTATTCAAGTAAGTTTGTGAACCGTTTTGTACTGTGAAGAAAAACCCTCCTGGATAGTTCCGTTTTGCATTGTTTGCAAGGTCAGGACACTTCCCTGACCTCCTGGGGCAGGCCATTCCACAAAACAGGATATACAATGGAGAAAGCACGTGTACTGCCAGTTGTTGATTCTGCCCATTTGTGTTTGATGGGAAGCCACCCTTTCTCACAATACAAGAACTCGTGGGCACTCCATGAAATTGCTGAACAGTCGGGTTAGAACAGATAAAAGGAAATACTTCTTCACCCAAAGAGTGATTAACATATGGAATTCACTGCCACAGGAGGTGGTGGCAGCTGCAAGCATGGACAGTTTCAAGAGGGAATTAGATAAACATATGGAGCAGAAGTCCATCAGTGGCTATTAGCCACAGGGTATAGATGGGAACTCTCAGTCTGGGGCAGGTGATGCACTCTATTCTTGATGCTGGAGGGGCAGCAGTGGGAGGGCTTCTGGTGCCCTGGCCCCACTGCTGGACCTCCTGATGGCTCCTGGTATATTTTGGCCGCTGTGTGACAGAGTGTTGGACTAGATGGGTCATTGGCCTGATTCAACATTGGCTTCTCTTATGTTCTTATGTTCTTATGAATACCAGGCTGTGAGGCAGAGGCAGGCAACGGCAAACCACCTCTGAACATCTCTTGCCTGGAAAACCCTATGGGTCCCATAGGTCAGCTGTGACAATGGCAAAAAAGTGACTATGGGCCAATTGGTCTCCTACTTAGTAGGGTCTTGAAAATAAAATAGAAGAAGGGAGAACAAGGTAGGCAAGCCTGAGCTCCTTGGAGGAAGACCAGGGTAAGAATGTGATGACTTAGGACAGGGGTGGCCAAACTTGCTTAACATAAGAGCCACATAGAAGTAACATCAGATGTCTGAGAGCCACAAGACATGAACAAATATTACTCATGTTTTTATTGGAAAATATGCAAATGTGCTTTTTATTAACATTAAATAAGAATGCCAGAAATAAAAACAAAAGGGGTAAAAACAGGTATTGATAATTGCATTTAAAGAGACAAATGCTTTCTCCAAGCCAGCCAGGGGGTTTGGGGCTTTGAGAACGCATTTAAAGTTGCTTTATTTCTCTGCTCCTGCCCACCTCAAGCCTACCCATGGAGAGGAACACTGGCTGGGGAAGGGAAGACTGCCTCCCATTCACTTCCCCAGCCAGCTTGACAGGAGCCGCACAACATGTGTGAAAGAACCGCATCTGGCTCCCGAGCCGCAGTTTGTCCACCCCTGATTTAGGAATAGGTGAGCAGGTTCTGTATGGCTGCGGTCACACACACAAAATAATCCACTTTCAATCCACCTTCACTGCACTGTGTGAACTGGCAAAATCCAGTTGGTGCACTGAAAGTGGATTATTTAGAGTGTGTGTGACCGCAGCCTATCACTGGGTCGTGTTATCTAATAAACCAGTAATTCTGACTTTGATCATTCAGGGTAGGTTGCTTGTGGGCATTTTGCACCTTTGTGGCTGGCAGGATGCCCTTGCTTTTGGGGGGAGCCTCCACACCAATGTTCCCTCTCATTCCCACCCCACCCCCGCTGAGTGGAGCAGTTCACATCCTGAGCAGAATAGAACTGCTGTAATCTTCAAATGGGCAACGGGCAGTGTGAGACCCTGCGTGGCTCCAGATTGCTGCTGAGCGGGGATTAGAGGGAGCACCGCTCCACACCATATCATGGTCTTTCCTAGCTTCTCACATGAGGCTTCCAGAGCTTTCTAAGACACAACAAAGGGGAAGCAGAGGGCTGACAGAAGGCAGATCTTCTGTGTGAAAGTTCTGTCAATCAGGGGAAGGTGGTAAAGCTGAGCTCTGCCTTCAAAATGTTTTTCTCTCCCTCCTTCGGCGCTTGAACGGGCTTTTTGGTTGTTGTTTTGGTTCACAGCAGAGCTGTGTTGTCCCTTTGACCACGGCTCAGCTGTGAAGAGGTAAGGGGTGGCTGGCCACTGGGGGAAGGGCTACTAGTTCTCCCACTTGGGGGGAGACCTCCCACTAGGGGCCTGAGTTGTGTGCTGCCAAGGAGGGGGGAATTGGGGGGACCTAAGCAGCATTCCTGCACCTTGTGGAGGTAACTTCCAGCATGACCCTGGAAGAGAGGTTATCATGCTGGCTCAACGCTCAAGGATTCTAGGAGTCCTGCAAAACACTATAGTCACCCTAGAATGCCAGGCCACCACGATGACATCATTTCCACGATCACACCAGAAGTGATATTGCAGCGCTGGGACACCACATATTTACAAGTCCTGCTTCTATCTACCTCCTACCAGCTGCTGATGTTTGGTTGGCAGTCTGACTGTTGTGTGTGTGTGTGCCTTGGCACTTTTGCATTGACACAACAAACCATAAGGGGGTGGGAGTGAGGACAATGGTGAGCAGTGTAGGAATGGGGCAATGCAGAGGATGTCCACACCTGCCTCCATCCTGCTTGCCCCTGCCTCCACAGCAGGCAGTGTTGTTTCATGCCTCTTTGTGGAATGCCCCTACATCTCCCCCAGGGAGAAAGTTGGGGGTGATAGGAAAGCAGGTGCCTGAGACTTCTTCTTGATCTCACTGCATATATAAGGAGGGAAATAATATCTGAATAGGCCCCAACCATGTCATTAACATGCCGACATCACCGCTTGTATGCTACAAAGTGGTCTTAAAATGGAAGGAGACGTTTTATTAATCCAGGGTCTACAGTGAGTTCTTGTTCAACGGCAGAAAAAGAAATTGATGCCAAAACCATTAACTTTGCCCCAAACCTTCTTTGAAAAGGAAAATTACTAAACTGTGAATGTTTTCTGATTTTTTTTTTAAACTCACACTTCCACAGACTTGTCTGGTAGCCAAATCATAACCTTTTCATGTGTTTACATAAATGGGGGTTCAGTTGACTTTTTAAATTAAATAATAAAAATAAAGGACCTGTGTTCCCAATATTTTTTTTTAAATAAGCCAACTGTGACTTGACAGGAAAATGCCTGGCGTATGTTGCTTAACTAAGATGTCCCTTCCCTTGTAAACTCAGATAGGTGGTTCTCAGTCTTTAGCTAAATGATTTTTGCCCTGATTCTGTTGTCTTTCAGACCTGATAGTCAACATCTAATAATGATTTATGCCTATAATTAAAATGTTGGCATGGGATTGAGATAAAACTGATTGATTGGCTATTTTTAGCAATAGCAATTGTGTGTCTTCTTAACTTGTTTGCCTAACTCAGTTTCAGGAAATAATCAGGGTATCCTGGGGACTGTTTTTAGAACAGATGTTGCCTTTCCAATTTTATGCAGGCTATAATCTTTTTTTCACATTTCTCCTCTTTACCTAAACAACAAAGAACCTCATGACACCTTAAAAGCTACCAAATTTATTGTGACATAAAGATTTTGTGTGCTGGAGCCTATTTTTACCAGATGCAAGGTGGTCTAAAAGTCTGTAAAATATAGGGGCAAGAAAACCTTTTTTCCCCACAGTGGGGGCCAAAAGGCAAAGGAAATGCAGTGTGTATGTATATACAAGAACCTTACACAGAGCATCGCTAAACTCAAGATCCAGCTCACACTTGATCATCAGGGATGCGTTGACTACTACACCTTGAGTGCAATCCTATGCATGTCTACTCAGAAGTAAGTCCCATTGTGTTCAGTAGGATTTACTCTCAGGTAAGTGTGCATGGGCCCTGGCCTGGATAGCCCAGGCTAGCCTAATGTTGTCAGATCTCAGAAGCTAAGCAATGTCAGCCCTGGCTAGTATTTGGATAATTCCTCTAAGGAATACCAGGGTCGTAATGCAGAGGCGGGCAATGGCAAACCACCTCTGAATGTCTCTTTCCTTAAAAACCCAACAGGGTCACTGTCAGTCAGCTGTGACTTGACCGCAAAATAAAAGTGTGCATGGACCTTAACCCTTGTTTATTGTTCTATCTCTGGTTCGCTTTATAAACCTTCCCCCCCCATATATACCTATGTATATGTTTACATTTTTGCTCCAGCCTATCAAAACTGGGCTGGGCTGTAACTGCCATCTATACACATTTACAAGGAAGTAAGACCCATAGAATTCTGCACCTCCAAGTAAACCTGTCTGTTTTTCTCAAAACGACTTTCTATATCTGGTGAGGTAGACCATAGCCGATGAAAACGAATGCCTCAATAATTGGTTTGTTATTCAGGGTTATTCTTGCTGCAACGACCCACCCTTTCTCGAGTTTCACTTAATTTAGTGTCTGCAGATAGGCAACCAGGCATGTCCAGAAAAGGTCTTTTAAGTCCAGAGTAGGTGTTCCTTTCCCACAGGAGAAATACAAAAGTCTCCTTTTTTCTATCTTGTGTGCTTAGAGGAGGCTCAAATTATTTACACCCCAGTCTTAATGATGTGTGTAGCTGTAAGGGCATAGAGAATGGCTTGTATTGAATGTAGCCAAAGCAGTCTTGGAGCTTACATTCCGCAATGCGACGTCTCATAGGCTGGACCTGTTCATTTGTTCAAGGTCTTACCTACCGGTGTGCCAGGCTGGGCTGTAAATCAAGGGACAGGCCATAAGGCACCCAGGTCTTGTTGCAAAACAATGCAGCAGAGGCCTCTCAAAGTGAATGAGACTGCTGAGCCAGAAGGATTTCTGACGTTAGGGCTGCCATTCCCCCAGAGGGGCCAGGGGATCCCCCGATTTCAGGGGGCCTATCCGCCATGGCCCAGCTGGCCAGCAGGTAGAAGCCCCCTCCCAAAGCCACTGGTGCTAGTGCAATGACATTACCCGGAAGTGACATCGGGGGTGATGCTCAAGGTTTGGGGCAAAACTCTATGGTTTCGAGGCCCCCCAAAACATAAGAATTTTGCCCCAAACCTAGAGTGTCACCCCCAGTGTCAGAAATGCAATGACTTCACTTCCTTGGCTTGCATGCACACCAGAAGAGCTCAAGGAAGGATCAGGAGTCCCCCTACCTGCAGCCAGGTAAGACCTGGCAACCCTATCTGACGTTCTGCATCTCCAGGCTGTACCATTTCATGTGGCAGGTTGGAAATCCAAATTTGTGATGTCCCAAGTTTTGTCATTTATATGGCTTGATACAGGAATTTGTCTGACTTGTGATGAGTGGCTGAGCATAAAAGTTTCCATGTGCCTTCTGAATGTTTGAGGGAGTGGTCTAAGTTCACCTTCACTCAAATTCCAAAATGATGAAGCCACCAATGGCAAAGCCTTGATGCATCCCTGATAATCTTCTTCCAAACAAATGAACATGAACTTGGACACACGAAGCTGCCTTAAACTGAATCAGACCTTTGGTCTGTCAAAGTCAGTGTTGTCTACTCAGACTGGCAGCAGCTCTCCAGGGTCTCAGACTGTGGTCTTTCACATAACCTACTGCCAGATCCTTTAACTAGAGATGCTGGGGATTGAACCTGGGACCTTCTGCATTCCAAACAGATGTTCTACTACTGAATTACACCTCCCCCTTAACTGAGATAATGGCTAAGACAAATTAAGGACCCAGGTCTTGTTGGATGATCCCAAGTATACAGCAAGGTGAGACTCGTACAGAGAAATTCTTCAAACACTTCATTTAAAAGAAGAAATCCAACTGCTGAAATTCTTAAGATGTTGAAGATGCCACAGGCTTTCACTAGAAGTTCATGGGTGAGTTACATGTCAACTTACTTGACAAACTTTCTGAAATCCTGGTAGACCTGGTATTTTTTCCACACAGAATTCAACTGCAGTGGCAAGCTTTCCATGAATGTGCTAACAGACTGCTAGTGAGTCTTCCTGGGGTTCCTGTTTCCACCTTCCTTCCACTTCTCAGCATAATGAATTACTTCATACTCACTTGCATTGCACTCCTTCCTGCATAGATCCTTTATTAGTTCATTGGGGGAGGGGGCAAAAGGTTTCCTTTACTGCCTTTTCTTGGCAGCAATAGCGATTACTAATTTATTGTATACTACTGCAATTGCACAATTATAACATGATGTTTCTAATTTAAAAATGAATACCTTAGATTTCGGGAGAGCTTCCTATTAAAGAACTCACATGGGGGAGAAACCATATGGCTGCTCTGAAAGTGGAAAGTTCTTCAGGTGAGGCTCAAGCTTTACTTATATCAAAGAACCTACAAAGGGCAGAAACCTTCTAAATGCCAGGAGTTTGGAAAGCATTTCAGTCAGAATAAGAGCCTTATTTTACATCAAATAATGCATATAAGTTAGGCAAGATATATATGCTTGGAATACAAAAAGTACTTCAGAAACAGTTGCCTCCTTATTAGACACGAACACATCTGCACTGGTGAACAGCTTTAGAAATGCTTAGGTTATGACAAGAGCTTTGCTGATAAATCTCTTAAAGCACATCAGAGACTCTAAACACGGAAGAACCTGTTCAAATGCTTAAGAGTGTTGTAAACAGCATCAGCTGGAGCACATAACTTCCTTCCTCCCTACCTTGAGTATGTCACAGGGGAAAGGCAGGTTATAAAGAACGAATGAAGACTCATGTTGGCCGCAAAGAAACCTACCTGTAGAAAAGAGACCAATTAAGAATTCATACAGGAGTATTGCAGACACTATAAATTATACACAGGGAAGCAGAGGAGAAACGTAGCAAAATTTTAAGAGACAACAAAGGAGAAGTGTGCCCTTTTTAGAATTGGATTTACTTACTTTACTACTAATTAAAGATATATGCAGCATATTAACCTTGTAGATGGGCATTGCTGGATTTTTAAGGGAATGCAGAAATTCTGCTTGCAGCTGACTGTGGAAAAGGAGCCCTTGAGTGGCACAAGCAGGTCCTTCATTTGGAAGCAATCTGTGCATCCCAAAACTCAGGCACTCTTCCTGGTCTATCAAAGGGTTTGCATCATCCTAGCTTATCGGGTGCTGTCTTCAAGCCTGTGCTGGCTGAAGGTGATTGGAGCACACAGGGGCGAATCAGCCAGATCTGCTTTCCTCAAAAAGAGCCATTTGCACAGTGATTTCCTTTCTCTTTGTGACATGGCTTTGGTTGGCAATGAGGAGGCTTTTTGAAGTAGGGTGTTGTGCCGTAAAAGAGTCCCTGAACATCTGTGTTATGGCGATTTCAGAACATTCTCAGGATTCTTCGAGGAAAGAGAGCTTATAAATGCACAGCAGCTGCCAGGCTACCAGAAGCCTGACAGTGAATATCTTCTCAGCCAATCTGTCTGCAGCATGTTTACGGAGTATGAACTTCACTTTGTAATCCATGGCCGAGCCTCTGTCATTTCAATAGGCTGCCCATCTTCCAAGGCTGCTTGTTATCTTTCAGTAAGCATGTTGATAACAAGTGTGAGAAAGGAAAATCATGTTTAACTGGCTGGAAAAGGAAGGCAATTGTTTAGTTACAAAGACGTAAGTCAGTTTGTAAAACATATGTCTCTAAAGCTGGGGAAGAAATACACAGATGGAAATCTTTTGGAGTGGCCGATAGAGGAGTGAATAGGAAGCTGGATATTATATCATACTCTCTTGATCTGAAAGAAGTATAATGGGAGGCTGTGGGTGAAGGGAGAAGGCAGCAAATGTATGTGCTTACAAACTTGCAATGGGGTGGGATGCCCACAATCTGAGTGCAAGGTACCTGTGACTTAAGCTTGGCCTCTCTTTTTTTTTGCACAAAGGGAAATTCTTGCCTGCATTTGCTGGCAAATCAAGGGTGGTGTCTGCTTTCAATTTCAGAAAGTATATAAGTTCTGTGTTGCGTTGGTTTGCCAGTTTTCTGATGTCTTAAGGGAAGCTGTGGGGGAAACGAAAATAGAGAGAGGAGATGGGGTCAAAGAAAGTGAGGTGTATTTCCTCGGGAAGGACTAGTTTGGAAAGGACATGAAGGGTTCAGTCTTCTTGGGGCTCCATATTATTTTCAATTGTAGCTCACCTTGAGCCTTTATAGTATAGTGAGACATATTTGTATAACTAAGATATCTGTATAACTAAGATAACTAAGGGATCCCTAGCTCCCAGATGGGACCTGGGAACTCCCTTGGAATTATAGCTTATCTCCAGAGATCAGTTCCCCTGGAGAAAATGGATGCTTCCGAGGGTGGACTCTATGGCATTGTGCCCCTCTGAGGCCCTTGTCCTCCCCAGGCTTCATCCCCAAATCTCCAGGAGTTTCCCAACGTGGATCTTGCAACCCTAACCTCTCCATCCCCCATCGGTGGCCAGGGGGACTTTGCAACCATAAAGGTAGCAGAACCTGGGAGAGGGAATACAGCTGATTGAATTGTAAGGGCAGGTCCTGAACAGGCAATACGTTGAACAATCAGAACTCTTACAGTCCTACGACTTGGCCTGTCACCAAATAAGCTGACTCATATGATAGGACATAATATGCCAATTCTGGTTTTAACCATGCTCTTTGGGTAGCTTTAGAGGAGGTCCATTTCCTCTTCAAGATTGGTTTACAGAATCTTTTCCCCTGGTAGCACCCTAGTTTAACTTTAGATGCATTGAATGTCCACTGTGGAGGCTCTAGATGACTTATAAAGATCAGGAGGTGTTGATAAATGCTCCTGTCTTTCAGTAGGCTTGAGCCCTTCCTACTGCTATGAATAGAAATGATGCTGAAAGCCAGTGCAGAAATATAACTTAATCTCGCCTAGGAAGCCAAGAAAACACAACCCAGGTGTTGAGCTATGCATTATTCACAAAGGAGCTGAACAATACAAAATCCAGCTTGGGGTCTTTTGTGTTCCCTTTCGCTCAAAACAGCCCATTGATGATGTGATCCAGGCTGACAGGTCCCGCGGAGCCATTATAGCTCTCCTTCCACCCGGTGCCAAAAAGGTTTTCAATACACAACAATGCTGGTACCAAATGATTGGTGACAGCCAATTGTCAGATATGGCCACTTGTGCAAGAGCTTTCTGCTGGAAAGAGAGTGTTTGAATTTGTTTGCAAAAGTCAGAAAGGAGCAGTAGCAATGATGACAATTGTATAACTCTCTTTTAGCTATACATTGGTAGGTTACTGTTTTGGAACTTGTGGCTTGGATCCCGTAACTTTGCTTCTCTCTGGGCAATGAAGAGGCTGTCCTTCACTACGAGGCTTGTTCCTCTTGTTCCTCAAGGATCCTTGAAAAACGCTGGTCTAGTTCAAGCGCTAACGGAAATGAGCTCCATGGTGGGGGATTACTTCTGCAACACCTGGATAAAAGTGTACACAAAGTAAAGGTATTCTCTGAATTTACTCTGGACCTTTAGCCAAGTTCTGTGATTCCCCATGAGAAGGTTTGCTCTGCTGAAGGTGTCCCTACCCAATGGTAGAGGTGAACAGACAGAGGATTTTTGGCCACAGGTTCTGGGTCTGGTCCATGTTTGGATGGAAGAGAGGCTGGGAACCTTACTTTGAGTTCCATAGTGGAAACATCTTCATGTTTACTGGCCTTGCAGTGCAAACCTAAGCAGAGTTACACTCTTCTATGCTGAATGAATTCAGCTCATCCATTTATTTAGTTTTGTATTGGAAGGTCCAGAGTGGATTCAGAGAAATAACTGAATAGAAAAATGATGGACAAGAACATAAGAGAAGCCAATGTTGGATCAGGCCAATGGCCCATCCAGTCCAACACTCTGTGTCATACAGTGGCCAAAAATACCAGGTGCTATCAGGAGGTCCACCAGTGGGGCCAGGAAACTAGAAGCCCTCCCATTGTTGCCCCCCCAGCACCAAGAATACAGAGCATCACTTGCCCCAGACTGAGAGTTCCTACCTACACCTTGTGGTTGATAGCCACTGATGGACTTCTTCTGCTTCATATATTTATCCAATCCCCCCTTGAAGCTGTTTATGTTTGTAGCTGCTACCACTTCCTGTGGCAGTGAATTCCATGTGTTTTCCTCTTTGGGTGAAGAAGTACTTCCTTTTATCCTTTCTAAACCTACTGCTCATTAATTTCATTGAGTGCCCACGAGTTCTTGTATTGTGAGAGAGGGAGAAAAGTACTTCTTTCTCTGTCTTCTCTATCCAGTGCATAATTTTTTAAACCTCTATCATAGCACCCTTCAGTCATCATTTCTCCAAGCTGAAAAGCCCTAACCTCTTTAACCTTTCTTCATAGGGAAGGTGTTCCATCCCCATAGTCATTTTAGTTATCCTTTTCTGCACCTTTTCCAATACTATAATGTCTTTTGTTGACGTGCAGTGACCAGAATGGTACACAGCATTCCAAATGAGGGCACACCATAGAGTTATACAGGGGCATTATGATACTGGCTGATTTGTTTTCAATCCCCTTCCTAATAATCCCCAGCATAGCATTTGCCTTTTTTATTGTAGTCACAAACTGAATCGATCCCGTACCTTTACTTCACATACACTTTTCTGTAAGTGTTGCTGGGGTAATCCTTTGGTCTCCAAAACAGCTCACAGCATCGTTCTCCCCCTTCCACTTTGTCCTCACAGCAACAACTCTGTGGGGTAGATTAGACTGATAAAGAGTGACAGGTTGAAGGTTATGCTGTATGATAATTTACTGCTCACCCTCTTACCTATATGTATGGACTGATAATTTCCATTTTTGTTTCTGTCTCTGTCTTGACTCTAATTGGCCCTTCCTGACAACTACCCCCCCCCTTCTATATGTAATGGTTGAGGAAATTCTGTTTCCCTGTATCTGAAGAAGTGTGCTTGCACACAAAAGCTCATACCTTGAATAAAACTTTGTTAGTCTTAAAGGTGCACCACTGGACTCCGACTTTATTTTTTAGGCTGAAGGTTACGCAGAGAGCTTCCATGGCAGAGTGAGATTTGAACCTAGCAAGACTGAGTCCAAGAACACCTCCAAACTGAGCTCATTCAAGGTGAATATAACAGCATCAAAATATGACCCTTTCAATAACAGGTGAACCTCTGTATCCTGTTATCCCCCAAGCACCAAGAATACAGAGCATCAGAATACAGAGTCATAAGTGCATTGATGGCATTGCCCTCCGTACGTATGAACAATCTTTCTCAGTAGCTGCATATAGATGTGAAAAATGTTGGGGACAAGAGGAAATGTCCAGATCATGGGTTGGCAACTCCCGGAACATGTACTGACAGTGGTTCACCAAGACTATATTGCTTGGCACCCAGGGCCAGACCACCAAGAAACTGAGGCACTGGCAGCAGTACTGGGGCTACAGTGCTGGAGAAGGCAGTAGGCATAGCTTATACTCATCATCACCTCCAAGACATGCACAGCTGCCGTCCAAGTCCAAGAGGGAATCCCTGAGATGCTGGTAGTGCTACTGGGGCTTGGCTTGCTCTAAGCATGGCTCTCTAAGCATAACCTCACTACCACTGCCCTCCCACATAGATGCTGAATTTTTTTCCAGCACATTGTCCAAAAAGGTTGCCTGCCCCTGCTTCAGACAATCTCAAGGCTAATTCCCAAGTAGGAGATCAACAGCCACAACAATGCTGACCCACCAGGGAGGACCAAAACCACTGTTGTGTGTCTGCAAAGTGCCATCAAGTTGCAGCTGACTTATGACGACCCTGTAGGGTTTTCAAGACAAGAGATATTTCGAGGTGGTTTTGCCATTGCTTGCCTCTGCATCACAACCTGGGACTTTCTTTGTGGTCTCCCGTTCAAGTTCTAACCAGGGCAGTTACAGAGATCTGATGAGATCAAGCTAGCCTGGGCCGTCCAGGCCAGAGCAAAACCACCGCTAAGAGTGGCTAAACCTGTTTCCCACCCCCCATTAGTTGTATATTATTTTACAGGGGACAAAACAAGCTGCAAATGCGTACTTACAGGCAAAACTCTGTGCTACAGGAACTTTGCTATATCTTAGCCCACGAAGAATGCTTTCCTATACATTTGCTCTAAATAGAGAAATGCATTGTAGAATACAGTTCAGCCTATATTCTTAATCAAGTCATGAAAGAATGAAAATGTCACCCAAAATCTACTGAATCATTTCCTTTTCCCTATTGCTATGGCTTGGACAAGAGCTAAGTAGAAGGTTTGTTCTATAAAGTTGCTTTAGAGAGAGAGAGAGAGAGAGAGAGAGAGAGAGAGAGAGAGAGAGAGAGAGAGAGAGAGAGAGAGAGAGAGAGAGAGAGAGGAGAACCAAATGAAAGGAGCTTGCTTAAGTGGGTCAAGCTCATGGAGCACGATCTCAAAAGGAGTATTTATAACTGTGCTGAAAATAGGGAACAAATCGAACAGCTGAAACAACGGTCTTTTATGCAGCTCAGCAGCAAAAATCACCTATGAGCTGGGAAAGGTTTGGGGAAAGAAAAGAAATGAGGCTGGAGGTACATTGTTCAGTGCAAGGAGCCTTCCTAAGAGCTAGCTGCTGGGGAGGTGTACGTTGCTCCATCAGCACTATGAGCTTAAAAGCAAACCCCTGTCAGCTAGAGGGTCCCGGCAGGGCATCCGCAACTTCATCGTCAGAACACTTAGAACCCACCTACCACCAGGGGCACCTGTTTGCCACCCAGGAAGTGGAAGTGGGGTCGTTCAAAAGAGACGGCAACCCACACCTGTTTTCCTCCTCCCCACATCCCAGACTGTAACTTATGGGGATCAAACTGCAGCAGAACTTTTAGATATTTATCGCCTCTAATGTACGAGCGGAAATTATTCAGGAAACCATAAATGTAAGTCCCTTCTTAATAGGAAAGGTTACACAAAAGGTGTTGTTGTTTGGTGTAACTGCTGCGAAGAGGTGAAAAACCATTGTGGGAGATTGTGATGGAGATTTAGAGACACTTTATTGGTAATTATCTTTCCTTTTGGTTTGTGTGGTTAAGATGATAGATGACAAGGATGTATTTATTTTAAAATGTAACTGGTCGTTCCTTTGCCGGGAAGGACCAGTTCTGAATGCCTCTTTTTTCAAACAGCAGCGTGGAGGTACTGAGGTGGGGCTTAGAAGGGGAAACAAACAAATCCCTATTAAGCTGCGAATGGGGGGGGTTGTCCATCACTTGTAAGAAGCTTCCACAAGGAGGTTTTCCTCTGCTCTGGCTTCCAGAACTGGAGCATTTGTTTTGGGGAGTCTTGTACTCTAATCCTGCACTAATCATTCTTTTGCTGTCCCAAACCTGCTTTGCTCTAATCTTTTTGGAAATAACTCAGTCCTGAGCCAACCTGGTTGAGGTGATTAGTGTCAGACTACGATCTGGGAGGCCCAGGTTCAAATTCTCCACATTGCCATGGATGCTTGCTGTGTGACCTCACAGGGTTGTTTCAAAGATAAAATGGAGGAGAATGACGTATTTTGCTTTGGGTCCCTGCTGGGGAGAAAGGTGGCTTATAAATGAAGTAAATAAACAAATAAGTCCAAGTCTGTTTTTGAGGACTGAGTAGATGCGGGGGAAATCGGGCGAAGCTGTGGGACAAAATGCAGCCCCTCAGCAAGGAGTGGGAAATTGACTAATGTGATCGGGGCAAAGGGAAACGCGAGGGCGGAGCAGCAGCTTGTGAGGAATTGGTGTCAGTCAAAGTAAGATGAGAGGAAAGATGTCATGAAAACTTTTACTGAGACAATTTGAGTAAATATTTCATTAAAGAATGAAAGGAAATATTTCCTCTCCTTCTCCCTTTGCCTCACAAGGGTTGTGTGACTGGCTGAAAGTCACATAGTGTGCTTCATGGCTAAGTGCAGATTTGAGCTCTGGTCTCCCCAATCTTAGACCAACATTTTAACAACTCACTTAGGGGATACTCAGTGCAAATCTCCGTATGTATCTCAGAATCCATAGTATCTCAGAATCCACAGTAAATACTGGCTTCTCAGATACCCTGACCTGAACATAAGCACATTTGACTGGTTGAAGTAGGGTCCAGGACAGCAGAGTCACCTCAGTTTCCATATTTAGAGAACCAGTTTGATGTAGTGGTTAAGTGCGTGGACTCTAATCTGGGAGAACCATGTTTGATTCCCCACTCCTCCACTTGCAGCTGCTGGATGACCTTGGGCAAACCATTGTTCTGTCAGAGTTGATCTCTCAGGGACGGTTCTTGAAAGAGCTCTCTCAGCCCCACCTACCTTAGAAGGTGTCTGTTGTGGGGAGGGGAAGGGAAAGGAGTTTGTAAGCTGCTCTGAGACTCCGAATGAAGGGCGGGGTATAAATCCAATCTCCTCCTCCTCCTCCTCTTTATTTGGAACACAGCAGATATACCTATTGCATCCCGTTATTTCCTAAGCATGAGCACACACTGGATCTCTCTTATCTCAGACGTGTCAGATGTCAGCTTATTCTGGCAGGCAAGCTTGTGTCAAGTCTGGCTGCCTTTACAGAAATCACAAATATCGTGTCTTTCACCAGGCTCCTTTCTTTCCTCTATTTTGAGAGATGAAACACCTTCCTGTTCCCAGTGCAGCTTTATTCCATCTGCTCAGTCTGTTACATAATTCTTGATAGTTTTAAATTGTATCTGCAAAAATGTAAGGCAAAACATAGCCAAGGGCTGCCAAACATGCCTTACATGCTACTGAATGTTTACTTCTGCACCAAACTGACCTTATTTTCAGTAAATATTGGGCAGCATTCTGGCTCAGTCACTCAGTCATCAGGAATGGCAGACAGATCAAATATGTTCTACCTACCTTCCAGGTAAACATTTGTTCTCTGTGTCACACCCCAAGGTGTGGTTAGGTTAGAATTTCAGCCTGTTAAAAGCAAGCTAGCAAGCAAACAATTTTGGGATTCTGCATTCTCTTTGAATGTTTTTTTATATTTAGAAGCCAACAAGCTGTAATCAAATGTCTGGATTCCTTCAGCGCAGTCTGATCAACAGCTATGTAGATTTGTAATGCATTCATCAACCATGACAAAGGGGTGTGGTGTGAAAACCAAGATGGAAAAATTGGTCATAAATGGTTTGTGTGTTCAGCGTTCTAGTCTGAATCCATCAAAGGGCTGAAAGGAATTGAAAAGATCTACCAATATATATGAGATATTGGGTGGATATGGATGACTGTTTTTGCCATGTGCTCACCACTTGTTTGCCTAAGTGTACATGCTGCCATATGGAGAGCTGGCCTTGTTGTGTGATGAAGCTGACCACATCTGCTTTCTCCCAAACTATTGCTTGAAATCGATACCCAGCACATCTGGATACTGGGCACATGTGATGTGACTGCCTCCCTGTATGGCTTTGTGTGTAGTGCAGTATGTTTGTAAGTAGCAAGAAGCTACTTATTGCTACTGGGTTAGATCCAGGGGAGGAAGTCTAACCTGAGAAAAAAGTAGCCCCCCCAGTGATAGGAGGTTACCATTATTAATTGACCATAATCCTGACCGGTACAATTTGCCACAAGAACTAGTAACATGAGTACAGCCAGTAACACTGTCATCTGTTTGATAGTGTGTGTGTGTGTGTTTGTGTCAAAACAAAACAATACAAATGTTTAGAAAGTTAAATTAAACAGCAGATGTTATATGATACAAGAGGGAACTTGCAAAAACTAGTGGGAGGTGACTCATTCCCCCCCCCCACACACACTAGTGGTGTAGTGGTTAAGTGTGCGGACTCTAATCTGGGAAAACCGAGTTTGATTCCCCACTCCTCCACTTGCACCTGCTGATGTGACCTTGGGTCAGTCACAAGCTCTGGCACAGCTGTTCCTGAAAGAGCAGTTTATGTTAGAGTTCTCTCAGCTCCACCTACCTCACAGGGTGTCTGTTGTGGGGAGGGGAAGGGAAAGGAGTTTGTAAGCCACTCTGAGACTCCAAGTGAAGGGCGGGGTATAAATACAACCCTCCTCCTCCTCCTCCTCCTCCTCCTCCTCCTTCTTCTTCTTCTTCTCCTTTCTGAAATCTCCCATAGCCTCTCCCCTTTAAAATCACTAGGTAGGCCAAGACCATCCCAAACCCTCCCCCAACCCATAAAATCAAGTATCTGGATTAGGATTGCCAAGCATAATCTGGCAGCTAGTGGGAGACCAAGGGGGACGGGGACACGGGGGACACCTTTGGCAATGATGTCAAACCTCTCTAGGACTCTCTGGAAACTATGGTAAACTGGTAAGATCTTCTGGTAATCCCAAGAGAGGACTGGTGTCACTTCCAAGGTTTTCCTGGAAGTTATATCACACCACCGGCCAACAGCAATTCATTTAGATTATTTTTCTCCTGCTGGCTGCAGCATCAGTGGCCAGTAACAGGAGCTGAGATGAGATGAGGGATCCACCCCTGCCCTGTGGGGTTTTGGCAGCTCTAACCTGGATTGTGTTACACGCACAGCTCCTCGTTTATTGAAAATGATCCTTCAGTTCCTACCTGTTGCCCTTGCACATTATCCTCCAAATCTTACTTGGCGAAAAACTCCTAGGGTGTTTGCTTCACTTCCCACCTTCCCTGCCCATAAGCCTTGTTACCCCTAAATCTCCCCCTCCTCCTTATCCATAGCCTTCCTAGCAAATTTCTTTCCATAGTGTTGATGGGCTTCCTCAGCAATGTAGGCAGGGTCATGGGAACATGGCCTACGGTGCTCTATGCGCCAAACCTGTCTTGAACAAACTAGAAAACTTGGCTACCTCTGGCTGCGCTGTGCCCCAGAGCTTGTGATTCTTGCAGCCACATCTCGAATCCAGCCAGCTGCAAAAGGACATTTTTTGGAAAAGAAACATATCGCCAGCACATCAGCCGAGTGCCTCTTTCTGCTACATGGCCTCATGAAAGTCTCTGACAGACGTTTAATCACCATGTTCTGTTTTCTGCATCCAAGATTATGTCCAGTGCAACTAAGCCAAATCTAATCTTAAAATAGGTCTAAATCCCAAATAATTCCAGCATTAGGATACAGAGAAGGGGTTTTTCTTTTCTTTTCAAAGCACAATAAGGAATAAACAAATATCCAAGGCAACTGACACGGGGGCCAAATACATCAGGCTTTTAATCTGCTTATCAGATTCATGTTGAATGGCTTACATGGAATTAGAAAGAATGCAAGGTTCCATTGCATGGAAGAGAAATGGTATTCAGCCTAGTTTGTAGATGCCATTTGAAACATTACGGCAGTGCTTCTTAATAACTCTAGTCTGGTGGACCAAAATTAATTCAGGGGGCTCCCTCAACATATATATTATTATCTTACGTGTATAGTTAAGCAGAATCATTTGTACTTACAGAGGAAGCAAATATACATTTTTTTGATCATTTGGCTACTTATGTGCAATTGCAGAGTAGACAGAATGGGCGGATGGATTGTATATTCAATGATATGTTTTGTTTAATTTATAACTCTGCTGTTCTCCCCAAAGGGGGGGGGGACTAACCTGGGCAGCCCAGGCTAGCCTGATCTCATCAGATCTTGAAGCTAAGCAGAGTCAGCCATGGTGAAGAATTGGAAGGGTGACCTCCAAGGAATACCAGGGCTGGGACACAGAGGCAGGTAACAGCAAACCACCTCTGAATCATCTCTTGCCTAAAAAACAAGTCTAGCTTGCCACCTAGTTGCTACCCCTAATTCTCCCCCCAGTTTGGTGTAGTGGTTAAGTGCGCGGACTCTAATCTGGGAGAACCGGGTTTGATTCCCCACTCCTCCACTTGCACCTGGCTGGATGACCTTGGGCAAGCCGTAGTTCTGATAAAAGCTGGCCTTGAAAAAGAGCAGTTTCTGTCAAGAGCTCTCTCAGCCCCACCCACCTCACAGGGTGTCTGTTGTGGGGAGGGGAAGGGAAAGGAGTTTGTAAGCCGCTCTGAGACACCTTTGGGTGGTGAAGGGCGGGGTATAAATCCAATCTTTTCTTCTTCTAGTTGTGCATAACACTAAAGATCTAGAACTTCCAGCTGCCAGACAAGCTTAGGATCTACTGGCTATACTATACACAATGCCATATGATAATTAATTAATTCCCCGAGGGAGACCCAAAGTGGCTTATATGCTTCTCCTTTACAATAGGTTCTTTCCTACTTTACACAGCTTCTGTTGGCAGTAAGAGTGCAAGTTTCAGGATTACACAGAATTCTTCATAAAGAATTCCGTTCCAAGCAAAATGGAAAGAGACTTCATTCTAGAAAAAAATGGTTAAACAGAACCTTGAACCTAATAAAAGCCCAATTTGTATGTTATTAATGTTAATATCATTGCTATTGGGCCACACCCTCTTTGAGATCATAATGTATGCAAGTAGTAACCACATGGGTTTCCTATGATACGGTACTGCTGTAGGAACTAACTACATCATATGGACGGCCCATGTATTTGCTGCTTGTGTACATGGCATACAACTACAATATGCAATCACATGAAATTGTTCGGATTTTTTAAGCATCCAGGTCACCAAGGTATAAAAAATGACTGTATATATTTATCATATATTAACTGCCCTTGCACTGAAATAGGTGACACTGGCCACTAGGTGAAAATTTCTTTTTCCATTCCCCTCCCCGCACCATTCCATTTTTTTGCCACAAGAATTCCACATGATTGAAAGGCTTGTAAACCTTTACCCTCTCAGACATTTGTTTGATGGAAGATGTCAAGAATGGGCAGGTAGAGAAAGGCTTAAGCACTCCTCTCCCAAACTACTGATTGTTCCCCACAAATCCCCACCACCATTACAATATAGTTTGTTTATCTGAATCCTGTATATCCTGCATTTCTCCATATAGATCCAAGGTGGCTCATCTTATAAATGTATAGTTTCACTCATACTTGTGACTAAATGCCATTCAATCAACTCAGCCCCCCTCTCAACCTTTTTGAGCCTATGAGGCACTTTCAGAATTCTGACACAGAGTGGTGGGCATGGCCATAAAATGGCTGCTGAAGGAGGCGGAGCCAGCCACAAAAAGCCTGTCGTGGCTTACCTTCAGTCAGATAGTAAAGATTCTTGTACTGTGCTGGTAGCTGCTACCAAAGCAATGTTGTTGTTGTTTAGAATCTGCACAGTCAGTCAACTTTCCAATGGCCAATCAGAAACCTTGCTGGGCAAAAGCTCCACCTGGCCCCACCCACTTTCTAAAAGCACTTGGCGGGCACCAGGGAAAGTGTTGGTAGGCACCGTGGCATCCACCGTTATCATATCAGGGGACCCCTGAATTAACTGGGATTTAGGGCTGATAGGATATATGCAGGGTTGATATGCAAGCTGTCAGACACAGAAGATGTCAACAGATCCAGTATACAGTGGCTGGTTTTAAGCAAAAAAATGGGAAAAGCCTTTTTTTATCTGCTCTATCATCCAGGGTCTTTTCTCCTGCTACTATTAACCTTTATACATGATACATCCCATCTTTCTTCAGATTTCAGTTGATAGCTGTCCTGTATCCTTTAGTGGGGAAAATAAACCATACCTAGCTCTCAGGCTGATGAGAAAGTAACAAAGGAACACTCCACCATTCAATTTAGAAAAACTCAAGCTGTCCTTTTGAAGCCTTTTAAATTGTGGGTTGGATGAACGACAGTAATGGAAGCGGCTTGTGTATTTTCCCAGAACACACCTAATATTTTGCTGGCACTCTAAGCTCCGTGATTAATGTGGGTGAAATGATTCTTTTCTGGAACGGCATGCCTCCATACCGACTTTCACCAGGGACTGTTAAAGGGCAAAACTCTTAGTACGAGCTAGCCAAGTGTGTATCAGCTGACAGCATATTAGAATCCCAGGGAACAGGGAAGGCCTGCTAATATGGGCACGATGCAGCCAAAGTTAAGACATAATGTAAGAGATGACCTGCTGGGTCAGACCAGTGGTCCATCTAGTTCAGCATACTTTTTCACTCAGTGGCCAACCGGGTGCCCTGAAAGGCCAACAAACAGGACAATAGACGCTAAGGCCTTCTCCTGATGTTTCCTCCTAGAACTGGTATTATTGTTTCTGGACTGGGCGGTTCTCTTTAGCTACATGTTTTTAAGACTCACTGACTCACATGTTAATTGTATAAGTTTGGCTCATGGATTGTCCCCCATGCACGAGCACTAGGTAGGGCATTGCTCATTTTAAACTCTTTTTTTAACATGTGGAAGCACGGCTCCATAATGGTTGTATTGTGTCTTGTCCTGCAGCTTCCTTACATGTTACACAGCAGAATATCCTGTAATTTTCTAATCAAATGCAATGTGTCCATGAATAAGGTGTCCTCGGTTTGCTACCTTATTAATGTTAACTCAAAAATCACAAGTGACAATGTTTACCAGCATGTTAAAATATGTGCTTCATTGCAAAGAGGGAGACAGAAAATGGAACCTTCCCCCTCCATTTCCATGCCCTACTAGCTCCTTTATTTGAAGTATTTTTCTCCCAGCATAGCTACAGAAGAGAGCCAGGGTGGAATTGATTGGAACTAACAAGCCAAGGAGCAAATTGAACCCTCACCTGTGCATTTGCAGGGGAAAATGACCTGGCAGAGGAGAGATGCTTAACCCTTCCCCTACTCACTAGGGATGCCAGCCTCCAGGTGGGGCCTGGGGATCTCCCAGAATTACTGCTCGTCTCCAGACTACAGAGAACAGTTCTCTTGGAGGAAACTGGTGCTTTGGAGGGTGGACTCTATGGCATTTTACCCCACCGACATCCCTATGCTCCTCAAACTCACCCCAAACCTCCAGGAACCAGGAGTTCCCTGACCAGGAGCTGGCAACCGCACCCCCTACTGGCTGTGGGGGGACGACGACTGGCAACCCGACTCACAGCTTCTCAACATTTTTAACTGAGCAAATGTGTGTGTGTGTGTAAAGTGCCATCAGGTGGCGGCTGACTGATGGCGACCCCAGCAAGGGGCTTTCAAGGCAAGTGCGCAGCAGAGAGGTGGCTTGCCACGGCCTTCCTCCGCAGAGTCCTCCTTGGTGGCCTCCCTTCCGAGTACTGACCCTGCTTAGCTTCCAGGATCTGATGAGGTTGGGCTATACCAGGGGAGGACAAACTGCAGTTCGGGAGCCACGTGAGGCTCTTTCACACAGTCTAATTTAATGTTAATAAAAAGCAAATTTGCATATTTCCCAATAAAAACATGTGTGTAATATTTGTTCATGTCTTGTGGCTCTCAAACATCTGATGTTATTCTGTGGGGCTGTTAACGTTAAGCAAGTTTGGCCACCCCTGGGCTACACTAAGCTCCCTTCCCTCCCCTACTGAATGAACAGCTCATGGTTTAAGACTTTCTGAATTACACGGCATTCTCCATATACTAAGGAGACAACGGTACAGAGTTTGTGGTGCACTCTTAAGAACTTTCTGCAGCTTTTGTGTGTCTGTTTATATTTCTCGTCAGGGAAATCAGATAACACAGCTGTCCTAATTTACAACTCGTTCCCTTTGCTGCCATTTCTGGTTTTGCTCTGCATTAAACTTTTCATTACTGCAGCCCCTTTAGATGCTCCAGTCTATTCGGTCTTGTTGGGGTGGATAAGGCCAAGGATATACTTGTTGCTTCAGCATCTTGACTGTTTTACCCCCTTAAAATTAAGACGCTGAACTGCAGGCTGTGGAAGGTCAGTAGTTCAGCAGTTCGAGACCCGGGTGCCGCATGACGGGGTGAGCTCCTGTCTCTAGTTCCAGCTCCTGCCAACCTAGCAGTTCGAAAGCAAGAAATTGCAAGTAGATAAATAGGTACCACTTCAGTGGGAAGGTAACAGCGTTCCGTGCACCTTGGTGTTTAGTCATGCCAGCCACATGACCACGGAAACGTCTTCGGACAGCGCTGGCTCTTCGGCTTTGAAACGGAGATGAGCACCGCAACCCTAGAGTCGGATTCGATTGGCTTTCGAGCAAGGGAACCTTTACCTTTACTTTAACTCCAGACTGCAGGGGTACAAGTAAAGTATTCATGCCTTTGAGAATGATTATAGAATGTGTACAGAGGAACATCTAATACAAAAACTAAAAAAACTGTGGAAAAGATACTATAATTACAAAATTACAAAAACATCATAATGTGCCCACAATAGCAATGATTAGGAACACGATCAAGGAATATTTTCTACAATATTAACAGTTATATTATACAACTGCAATGACATGTCCAAAAATGTTGGCAATTGGAAAAAATACTACAATTAAACATATGCTTTAAGGAACAGACAAGCTACAAAAAGACACACAACAAAGACAGGATGCCAACTATATTCCTGTTTCAATGTATGAATCTTCATCAGTCGTGAGCGACCTTGTGCAAATGATTTTGAAGACAGAAATTCAGAAGCTAATTGGTGGTATGTGGTATGATGTAGCTTCAAAGAATAAATATCATGGCTTCAATCTTCATGGGTCACAAACAACCCTGCAATTGTCAATTAGGAAGCCTGTTATAAACAGTTGCAGCTAGCTAATAAATTCTAGCACAATTAAAGCAAACCATAAATTTTAAACATATTATGTAAAGTAAATTGATATTCCAGAAACTCATAAAGATAATTCGTGATGTGCGGCGTTACATAGTTTCAAAGACAAACCTGTAAGAAGATTTATAAACATCTTATCAGTTCAATGAAATCATTATATAACAATATAATGGGGGGAAAGAGAGAACAAAGCCACAATAACTTACAATGTAGCTCATGTCCAAAGGGCAACTTTTGTAGGTATTGTATGCACATAAAAAAGAATACTTCTTAGAGGGAATAAAAAGGGGAGGACACAGCTGCTGCAAATCAGCACGACTGCAGAGTAGTTAAGGAGATAAGTGATTATGGAAGAGACCAAAAACGTTTAAAGGGAGAAAATCACTCAGTTATCAAAACTGACTTATAGAAAAAATTGACTGTAGAAAAAAGTTTTTTACCGAATCAGATTGAATGATACAAGGTATATACTAGCCAGAGATACCGTGCCAGTTAAATATAGGCTGATAGATCTTGAATGTTTTACCCTTCTGAAATATATTAGATGTTGGCTAACTACAGACCACAGAAGTACAAGTAAAGTATCCATGCCATTATATTGGCTTTACCATTGATCGCTTCTCGTAACATGTCAGCATTAAAACAGGGTCAGAGCTTTGACAGTTGCAAAGGGGTTGTTAGTCTGCTGTAGCAAAACAAAAGTCCTGTGGCCCTTTAATGACCGACAACATTTGTTTCAATATTAGCTTTTGTGGGTCACAGATCACTTCTTCAGATACACAGGGGAGGGGGAAATCGTATTGGGAAATCTTATGAGGAAGGTCAGAGGGAAGGAGTCTTGGTGTTAGATCTAGGACAACAACTTCTATTGATCTGTGTCTTCATTATCAGTGCAACCCTAAGCTGCTCTTTCCTAAACCCGTTGACTTTAATGGTCTTTAAAAGGTAGAACTCTGCACTATTAGTTTGGTAGTCAAAAAAGCGAATGTTCAGACCCACATCTAGCATTCCATCACTACGTGCCTGGACCATTTTCTTCACGTTCCTTCTTTCCTCTCGTCCTCATGTTCGTCCTGAGATAATCTGGCAGCATCTTGTCCGTCTGTCCGTCCAGTCCATCCATCCGTCCATCCATCCATCCATCCATCCATCCATCCATCCATCCATGTGTCATCAGTCTGCAAGAAGAACTGCCAAGGGAATTCAGCGTCTACTCTGCTAATTATAAATGGAATGTTCAGTTCGAAGTCAAATACAGCTCCTTCCAAATATAAAACATCAACACAAAACTTTGTTCCCACTCAGAAATTCCACATTTTTTAATCACAAGCCATACCCAAAACTTAAGTTAAAGACTTATTTTGGCCAAATTCCTGCTCCACCTACTTTTCTGGCAGGGGAAAGTTTAATAGCAATTCAAAGGCTTGAAAACTGGAAAAGATGATGATCATAACTGACTTAATTGAACGCATATGAACACATGAACACATGAAGCTATCTTAAGTTAACTCTGTTGACGAGTCACAGTGATTGCATGTACAATCTGTGCACACAGTGTATACTTGATTTTTCTTTATACATGCACTGAGTAATTCACATGTTACATTCAACATGTGTACAGCTCAATGTGCAATTTAAACCCCATACTCACCCAGGTACAGGTCCCTGGTTTCATTTGTAAAGTGAACATGCGTTGGTTCTTTCTTATGGAGAAGAGGAGATTGGATTTATACCTCACCCTTCACTACCCGAAGGAGTCTCAGAGTAGCATACAATACCTTTCCCTTCCCCTCCTCAGAACAGACACCCTGTGAGGTAGGTGGGGCTGAGAGAGCTCTCTCGAGAACTGCCCTTGAGAGAACAGCTCTGAAAGAACTTATGACTCACCCAAGGTCACACCAGCAGCTGCATGTAGAGGAGTGGGGATTCAAACCCAGTTCTCCCAGATTAGAGTCCGCACTCCTAACCACTACATCAAACTGAACAGATATATGCATGTACATGTAGGATGTATATGTTTTCACTGTACCATGAACAGGGGGGCTAATGAAGCTGCTATGTACTATTTGTCTACCAAGGTCAATATTGTCGACTCTGACTAGCAGCGGGGTCTCAAATGGAGAACAAGAACAACAATATTTTTGAAGAAACCCAACTGACCCCTCTAGGCCTTAAGAACAATTTGCTATTATTGACCTTTGTCTTTTGCCTCAGTTTCCAGAGGCTGTTCCTACCACCTTTGCTTTTGTTCAGTGGTCTGAATCCCATGGATTATTTCTGGTAACAGCAAAGAGAGTTGAATTTCAGTTATTCCCCCCTCCTACTGCAGAGTTCTGATTCCCACCTTCCATTGTTCAGGAGGTTCCTTTCCATCAACCCCAGAAACAGCATTTCAGGCATCATCATTTGGGGCCTCAGTGTGTGTGTGAACACTTTCCATCAGTGCAGCAGTATTGCAGGATCCATGCCATGATTTGCATTGTTCCTGCAATGTATTTATTTATATTATTTAATTCACTTATACCCCAGCTTTCTCTCCAATGGGGACCCGAAGCAGCTTATATCATTCTCCTCTCCTCCATTTTATCCTCACAACAACCCTGCGAATTAGGTTAGGCTGAGAGATTCTGACTGGCCCAAGGTCACCCAGCAAACTTCCATGGCATAAGTGGGGATTCGAACTTGGGTCTGCCAGATACCAGTCTGACACTCTTAACCACTACACTACACTGGCTCTCTGCTGGCTCTCAAAAGCCTGAGACTATGGTCGAATCTGTATTTGCATTTTTAAATCAGTTTTGTGCTGCTGTGGCGCCGTCAAGCATAGAGAAAGACAGCATCACAGCAGCATGAAACTGATTTAAAAATGCAAATGCAGATTCGACCCATAGCTTTTGTTATGGGAACAGTGTCATGGTGGGAATTTCGATAAGAAAATACGAACACAAACCCTTCATGTACCTTCATTTTGGATTTGTCAAAAGCGAAAAAACAAAAACACAAACCCAAATCTAATAAAAACACAGAAGGGAAAAAAAACACTACCTCAAAACAGCCACTTTTTTTGTTTTGTTTTCTTTTCCCCCTTCAAGGAAGCTGAACAAAGGTGGCAAACCGCTTTCGAACATTGTTGGGCAAATGACAAAGCAAACATTCTACACAGGAAACAACTGCTTCCCCTCTCTCCTTTTAGGGTACTTAGATAATCAACAGGCAAATGGTTACATAAGGTAAATGCATCCCCTCCCCCATCACGTTCTCAGTGTTTAGTTTAGGGCATCCACAATAAACACCACTGCTTCCCATTTAAAAAATCCTTCCCCCCCACTTTAAACAGTTTATCTACCAAGAACACTGTAAATAGAGAAGGTAATAGTTTACACATTGTGTTAGGCGTGTAGGTCAAATGAGCTTTATAGAATAAACTTCATAACAGTTCCTATAGGGATCTAGGTGGGCCACTGTGTTGGTCTGAAGCAACAGAGCAGAGTTGGAGTCCAGTGGCACCTTGAAGACCAATGAAGTTTTGTACAAGGTATGAGCCTTCGTGTGCATGCACACTTCCTCAGATAGGGATCTGTCTGCTGTACTGAAAAGAAAGGATACTCTCAGGTTTAGAGAGAAGAGTTACATTCTTGTAGGACTAATGGAGACAACGGGTTGGGAAGGGTGTAACTCTGTTTAGGGCTGTACTGTCAGTGGGTATTAAACTCATGCTGAAGGATCTTTTTCTGTTTTAGATGCATTGTTATCCCAGAATTAGGCAATGACTTCTCAGTCCTGGCATCTCTCATTTTGATAGCTGCAAAGACCAGCAATGACAAGTAAGTTGGGTATAGACTAGCCATTCCTTGGTTTTCGCATTTAGAATCGATCACATTTCTATGGGTTGGATCTCATCAGCTTTTCTGCTGGTGATAAAGGGAAGAGTGGGTCCCCTTTGACCACCAAAAAGACTGTGGGGAATCATGGGAACTGCATGATCAAAAGGCATGTGCAGAGAAGGCTGGAGAAAGGAGGGGAATAAGTGAGACTTACTGAAAAAGCTGGCTGGATCCAATCCTAGACATCATGCTGAGAAGACGTGTAGTGGAAAACACTCCACTGGTTATATGTGATTGCCTGGGACTTATCAGCAGACACAAAGATTTGCATAAGCGTTAGACCTCTGAGTGGCTGGGTTTCCGTTTTACTGTGCAGTAGTGAAGTTCTGTAGAATAAGCCAAACCAGAAGATCAAAGGTGTTGATGTTTTCAAAAGCGCAAACTAGCTCTTTCTAAAAGGGGAAGCTAACACTGCTCAAGGCCATAAATAGAGTTGATCTTTTTCCCTTTAAGGGGCTAATAAGAGCACCTAACATGGCCAGTTTCCCTTAGCAAACTTAGCAGCAGGGAGGGAGGAGGAAAATTTTCTTTCTTCTCTGTATAGCCCTGATATCTGAATTGAGGTTCTGCTCCACCATAATTTAACGTTTAAAGGATCAGTTATCTCTGTCTCACATAATTTCACCATGGAGAAAGAAGATTCTATGTTCCCTTGTAGAACTCCCATCATTTTTCTGCGCTCCCGAACCTTTTTCAGCAGGAACACAGAAACAGCAGGAGAAAGCAGTTAGGAAAACTTTCACTGTTTCATCAGGATGCTGTTAGTGGGAGCAGTGTCAGAAAAGAAGGTGGTGATCTGGCTTCTTCTCTTCATTTCTGCTTCCCCAAATTGGTCCCGCAGTGTCCTGTCCCAGTCCCTGTCTCAAATCCCCAATTCTGCAATTATATAACATTAAAACAAAAGGGTGAATTCTAAGGATGTGTTGGATTCCATAGTGGTTCTACTGGTGAAAAGGTGAGGGGAAGGTCCCCTTTGATTAGCAAAAAGGCTAAGCTATGGATCATGGGACAAGGGCCTATTCCGCATCTAGCATTTGCTCTGCTGTTTTGCCAAACCCAAGTTGGATCAGAAATTCCTCTCTACATTGCATGCCACTTTCACTTTCTTTGATTGCGGGTTTTCCCCCCCCCTAGCACCCACACTGCATGCCGGTTTCACTTCCTCTGATCTCGCAGCTTTATGGTACCGTCTGCATAGATTTATGGCTGTTTTATGGCCGTTCAGGGGTGGCTCTGCAGTCAGTAATGTTGGGGCATTTGAATGTGGTTTTGAGCCACATCTTTTTCTGTTCCAGTGTGGGTTTGGTAAAACAACTGAG
The DNA here is from genome assembly GCA_029375565.1 of Gekko gecko. Lineage (NCBI taxonomy): Eukaryota > Metazoa > Chordata > Lepidosauria > Squamata > Gekkonidae > Gekko > Gekko gecko. The sequence continues at coordinate 32,953,023 of JAPDNY010000003.1, read as the reverse complement.
CGAATGCTAGATGCAAAATGGGCCAAGAACTGTGAGAAGGAGGGGAATTGGACAAGATTTCCTCATTAATAGGGGACAATTGACAGTTTGGCCAGTTCCTCCTCCCACCATGAACATCCTACTTTGCCCCCTTCCACGTTGTTCCCAGGGGCCCACTAAGCCGAGAGAATGATTGTGGGGGAACAGCAGGCTGCAGTCGGCAGGAAAGAGGAGGAAAGCTCACTTCCGTGAGTGGTGTTATGCTTATGCTAGATAGGATCCACCACAGAGTAAAAAATCCAAAATCGTCTACAATTTAAACCACTTTCAAGACAGTTTAACTCTCACGCATTTCAGAGAAGGCATTCAGAAATGGTAGTTCTATGAAATGACTAGAGATTGGTTACAAGAATCTGAAGCATGTTCACAAAATTATTTTAAAAGAACACCCATGTTATGGGAAGTACTTGTGGAGTACAGTCTGGGGAGAAGAATCCTCAGCACAAAATCACAATTCCTAGGATTCTTTTGGGGGAACCCATGATATTTAAATTATTGTTGTGGAGGCATTTAAAATTTGTTGTTCATTTAGGGATGTATCTCTTTGAGAGCAGTACACATCTGATTTCTCTGCCTGCAGGGTATGACGTTTCAAAATGCAGAAATCGCTCACATTCTTCTTAAAGGACGCAAAACCACCAGTGGCATTTGTTGGTGATGTTATATAATATCTATTCAGGCATGACAGTTCTTGCATACTGGCTTGCATAATAATCACTTTGGGTTGTGAAATACTGAAATAGACAGTAATAATTGCATGTTATCAAATGCAGTAATTACCCCAGGTTGTTCAGTACCTACCTGGTAATGTAATATTTGCATATCAGCTTGTGGGAAAAAATCACATTGACTTCTGATACATTTGTACAATCAATGTAATAATTATATATCGGCTGGCTTTGTCTTACATAATCCAAGAAATTTGTCATTAAAGATCATCTCAGCCTACTTTGAAACAACTACATATGTACATAAGTACCTTCAAATCACGACTTATGGCAAACTCACTAAGGGGCTTTCAAGGCAAATGAGAAGCAGAGGTGGTTTGCTGTTGCCTTCTTCTGCAAAATCGTCTGTGGCATGTTGCCTTCTTCTCCAATCCATGTACTGACCCTCCTTAGCTTCTGAGGTCTGACAAGATCAGGCTGTACCATGCCACCTTCCCTCAGATATGACTATAGTGAGTACAGCCCTGACCTGGATAACCCAGGCTAGCCTGATCCCATCAGAACATGGAAGCTAAGCAGGGTTGGCCTTGGCTAGTACTCGGAAGGGTGACCTCCAAGGAATACCAGGGTTGTGATGCAGAGGCAAGCAATAACAAACCACCTCTGAAAGTCTCTTGCCTTTAAAACAAGTCTAGCTTTACCACCCAGTGGTGCAGAACACTAAAGAGCCAGAACTTCTGGCTGCCAGACAATCTTAGGATCCCCTGGCTATTCTACACACAATGCCATACAACAACAACAACAACAACAACAACAATAGTGAGTGTATTGTGGCTGGGACTGACACTATAGCCAGAATGGCCAAGGTAGTGGGTCTGAGCAAGTCGGGCTGGGACCATTGTTCAATTGTCCCCTGGCTCCACCGGAGTGTTCCACGAAACAGTCAGGCACTGTAGCTTGCACAACAGAGTTACCAGCTTCATTTCGTTCTTATGACCTTCTCAGCTACATGACGGAGAACAGTCCTATCAATCACTAACCCCGATTCCAGGCAAGCTGCTCTTTTCAGGTGGAATTGTGTGGTAACTAAACTTATTTCTACAGGCTTAAAAGAACATTTCTTCAAAAGTTTATTTCAATGGTATCTCATTCTGCGTAGGTCACCCACTATAGATAGAAATAGGTGGGACCAGTATTGGCTGTGTGGCTGATCTTTCACATATTTTGAAGTCATGTTCAAAATTTAACTTTTTTGGAAAGCGGTGACTCACTTTGTTAATGAAATGCTGGATTGTAATATACTCTTTGATTCAAAAGTTATTCTATTGGGTGTTTTTAATGATCACATTGCCCCTTCACATGTAGAACTGGTCTTGAGCTTACTTACTGCTGCTAAATTGCCAATAGCCACAAAATGGAAGAAGTTAAAACCTCCTTGGAAGGGTGAATCCTTCCTTCCTTCCTTCCTTCCTTAAAAATATTTATTAGCTGCCTTTCTCCATTGTGGAACTCAAGACATCTTACAATATAAATAAAATGACTGTTAAAGCATACAATAAAATGGAATACTGCATTATGAACTAAATTAATATATTATCAAAGGGCTCAGAGAAATAATTTTCACTGTTTAGGAAAATTTATTGAGCTTTAGGTATTGTTCATAATGCTTTGGGATAATGTGTGAGATAAAGTGTTTCTCTGTGCTTTATGAGTTATTATAACACATCTTTGTTTCTTTCTGTAGCTGGGGCTATGAAATATGTAAACTATGTTGTGTTATCTTTTGAAAAATCTAATAAAATTATTACATTTATACTGATAGCCATTCTTCATAATCTGATAAACATTTTAGAATAAGTGAATGATACAGTTTAAATTAGAGGGGGAATATCAGACCCTTATATAGAATCATATATTCTAATAAAGTGCGGTCCAAGCTGCAGACATTGAAATCTGCACATCAGGCCCACTTACAGAGAAGTAAGATTTTTCTGCAAACTTGGGGAGCACTCCAGCCTTGCAGAAAAATCTGAAAATTTATATATGGTTGGGGGTTAAAACAAAACATAAAAAATAGAGTACTTTTGCCTGTATTTGCATAGAATTGTCACCCATGCAACTCAAGTAGCACCACTGCAGGCAGCCAGGGGGGAATAGGGTCGCCATTCCCCCAATGGGGGTGGGGTTTTCCCAGATTTTGAGGGGCCCAATCTGCTGCCTGCCAACTGGCCGCCAGGGGAGCCCCACCCCCAAAGAGCCCCGCTGCACCTGATGTGCCCAGCACAATGTGTGTGGGACACTTTAGCATTTGGCTAAAAACCCTATGGTTACCATAGAATTTTTGGCCAAATGCTAGAGCATCCCCTGCACATTGTACCCGCCATCACTTCCAGGTGATGTCATTGCGGCACGTGCACTTCGCCTATACACCAGAAGATCCAGGGGAGCAGCCTGGAGCCCTGTGCTGGTAGACGGGAAGAACCTGGCAACCCTGGGGGGGGAACAATCATTGTTGCTCCTGACAGCCCAATTGGAAGAAAGAATGGCTGGGCTGGAAGCAATGCTCCCTCTAAGCTGTGGAGTCCTGTGAGCAAAAATTCCACTTTGTGAGCTACTGGCATTAAAGTTGTGAGCGAGCGATTTGGCTACTGTATAAATCAGTTTGCTCTGGAGCCATCCTTCCTGAGCAAAGACAAAAATGGGTGAGCCAGAGGCTAAAAAACTGCGAGCTAGCTCACACTAACTCAGCTGAGAGGGAACACTGGTTGGAAGGAACAGCTGGTGCTAACAGAAGAGGGGGCTAGCTTCAGCCACCAGGACTGTCAAAAGGCAGAAGTTTTTTATACTCTGCTTTTCTCCACCTTAAGAAACCTCAAAGCAGCTGACAATCACCTTCCCTTCCTCTCCTCACAACAGGCTCCTTGTAAGGCAGGTAGATCTGAAAGAGTTCTGAGAGAACTGTGACTGGCCCAAGGTCACCCAGCAGGCCTCATGACTCTCAAAAGGGCTTCCCTTCCTCTCCCCACAACAGCACATTGTGAGGTAGGTGGAGATGAGAGCATTCTGGGAGAACTGGGACTGGCCCGAGGTCACCCAGCAGGCTTCATGTGGAGGAGTGGGGACTCAAACTGGGTTCTCCAGATTAACCATTACACCACACCATGCTGGCACACAAGGAAGCCCTGGACCAACTGAGAAGTGGCTGGGGATGGAGGAGGTGATGGAAAGTTCAGGCTAGAAGGAGGCAGCACCAGTGAAGCTGAGGCAGCTGTGGTGCAGCAGCCTCCAGGGACAGACAGGGGTCCAGGGAAACAGCGAGGTGGCAGCAGCAGGACAGGGGGACTGCCTACAAGCTGTGGTGCCTACAAGCTGTGGTGAACAGAGGCAGGGGCCGGGAGAGGCCCAGGGAGGTGGCAGCAGTAGAAGAAGAAGGAGAAGAAGAGGATTATACCCCGCCCTTCACTCGGAGTCTCAGAGCGGCTTACAAACTCCATTCCCTTCCCCTCCCCATAACAGACACCCTGCAAGGTAGGTGGGGCTGAGAGAGTTCTTTCCAGAACAGCTCTGACAGAACTATGGCTTGCCCAAGGTCATCCAGCAGCTGCAAGTGGAGGAGTGGGGAACCAAGCCCGGTTCTCCCGGATTAGAGTCCGCACACTTAACCACCACACCAAACTGGCACTTAACCACCACACTAAACTGGCTCTCCAGTAGGAAGTGCCCATCAATGGCAGTAAGAGCCAGGATAGCCTGTGGTGACTGTGGCCCCCCAGAGAAAAAAAGAGACAAATGCAGAGAGAAGGAATGACAGTGTCGGGGCGGGGCCAAATGGCTAAAATGGAAAAGGACGGAGACATATGGAGAAGGAATGACAGTAGCAATTGCCAAAATGGAAAAAGACAGAAACACGAAGAAGGAGGGGAGGCAATGGTGGGGGGGAATGGGAAGGCTGCCCCCACAAGTTCCTTGCGGGTCCCAGCTTGTCTCTTAGGTAAAGGTAAAGGTTCCCTTGCTCGAAAGCCAGTCGAATCCGACTCTAGGGTTGTGGTGCTCATCTCCGTTTCAAAGCCGAAGAGCCAGCGCTGTCCGAAGACGTTTCCGTGGTCATGTGGCCGGCATGACTAAACACCAAGGTGCACGGAACACTTGTCTCTTAATAAATGCAAAAAGCTTGATATACTCTGTATGGCGTATGCCAACATCAGTTGTTACCAGAATGCCTACAAAGGGATGGATCCTACTGAACATCTCCACATATGCAACAGGGAGGGGTAATTACAGGGACTGAACCAGGGACCTTCTATGTGCTGAGCATATGCTCTACCACTGAGCTATGGCTGCGCCACAGTGGTTTCATCTGTATTTGAGTTGATGAGACTGATTGTGCCATGTTCCCGTCTGTTCTGCAGAGCAACAGTTGTGGGGTTTGTTTTTCCTCCTTCTTATTTAGACTTCCATCATTGTGTTATACAGATGTCTTGCCAGTCACAGTCAAAGCTGAAATAGGGTGTTGTCAGAATTTCTTTTTAAGAATATCTATTTCATTGTCTCAGAAAATGGTTTGTATTTGGCAAGTGTATATATATATGTATATATAAAAATTCCACATACAGAAAGCCCAGGGGGAAATTAAGGAGAACGTGACAGGCCGCTATTGTCTACTGTTTACCCCAGGATTCTATTGTATAACTTGTCTGACTTTTCTGTGTCGATTTCTAAATTAAAGATAATAACTTTAAACGCTTTTTTAACTTGCATTGTTATGTAAATTAAACACAGCTTTTTCAAATAACCTAGAGGATTTTAAGATGAGAAAAGAGTTTTTCCCACCGCTGTTCAGTCATCTCTGCATTTATGGAGGCCAAATTAATTAACAATGCCTCAAAAATGCCAGGCTTCTGCTATTGTTGCTCAAATATGACAGAAACATATAGAAGAATCCCACAGATCACTGCCTTGAACTACGGTTGTGTAGATCAGACTTTAATCATAAACCACACTCCAGTGTGGGAAGGAGCAGTAATGTCAACATAAAATAAACCATCAAAATCAGTAAGGGAGACTCAAATAATTAATTTTTTCCTTAGATTTAATCCGTTCCTGCTATGTTCACAGTCCTATCAGTGGGATCCACTCATACCTATTAACAACATCTGCCAAAACCACATAGGCACAGTAGTGCCTGAAGAATTGCTCCCAGGAGGTTTCAGGTTATGGTCTGATAGCCAGTGAATATTTAAATGTATTAAATGTGTTTCTATTTAAATTTTAAATCATATGCTAAATCACTTTGCATCTATTTGAAATGCAAAAACAATAATACTGAAAAGCTGGGATCCCATGAAGAATCATGTGGGGGCACCTGGCAATCCCACTTCTGCCCCAAATCTCCCCCCTCCCCCATTTATCTTATCTGCTTCATGGCTGATTTCAACATTCCATCCTGCCTAGACCATTTCTAGTGTTCATTATGTTGTTTTCTTTTCCAATGAACATTCATGTTCTTTTTTCTTCGGGTTAATTGAGGCATATTGTATATCAAGTATTAGACTGTTTACAAGTTTTAATCTTAATTGATTTATGTGTTTTTAAAATTTTAATTGTAAATCTGCATTGAGTGCAGATTGGTTTGTTTGGAACCCACCCTGAGGCTGCTATGTGGGGAGGGCAGGATAGAAATTTAATAAAATAAATAAATATATATATATTTTTTGCATTCCTCTGGCTCCCTTCGACGCTTTTGTCATTATAACAGGGATTCACCAGTTTACGATTAGAGTGATTCGAAATTCCAGTGGTTGCTGATAACTAGACTCAGTTTTAAAGCAGGAGGTAACTGGAGTACACCAAATTACATGTTATTTTGGAGAGCCATGATTGGCTCCCCTGTCATGTATTTTAGCCTTGGAAAGCAGCCATGGCAGGGGGCAATCTGGACTGGAGTCTCCACTGTCAGTTGGGGGGGGGAGTATATATTTTGTGCCATTTCCCTGATAGCCCCTCTCCACCGCCGCTAGGAAGCCCAGCAGGGAAAAAAGACAGGCACCCATATTATACCTCTTTTTTTTAACCTACTGGGACGAATACATATATTGCTTATGTTGAACTATTTTATAATTTTAAATGTTCTTTTTAATTGCTCAAGTGCTTTAATGTTTTTATGTTTGCCACTATTGGGATCCTGACTGGGGATCAAACAAACAAACAAATAATAGCAGCTCAAGAGGCACAATTTTTATTGGAAAAATGGTGCAGCTGGAGGCAGGAGAAGGACTCTGTCATAATAGCGGTCACGTTCCACACTGTATTTCAATAGCAGGGTGGGGGAACCATTTCATTTTTTCCTAATAACGCAAAGTATTTTACCCCAGTATATAATACATTCCCAGTATAATTTGGGGTCAATATCATGCTGTTTCAGAAGACCTATCTTGAAGAAAGACATTTGAACTCCCCTCCTCCCCTGCCAATTAGTAACAACTTATTGCTTAGGAAAAAATGGTTGCCTGGAAGCCCTAAAATATTCAAACAAATGCAAATGTAGCTAATTCTTGGCAATAAGGAAAGCAAAATGGTTATTGAAGTGAGTGTTACGGAACATCGCTTCCTGTAGGGAGAGGGCAGGCTATGTCTTGTGAAGCATTTCCATTGACTCCCAAATTCCTTTATACTGAGATGAGCAAAGTATGTCAGATTTGAGGGGGAGGTGATCACAGCATAGAGGTGTCACACCTGACCAGCTGCCTGGGCAAACCTCAACTCAAGGGGGATCGACTGGGAATTTCCCGGGGTCTGACCCCCACTAATTTCTTCTCTGCCCCCTATCCACTTCATTTGCACTCTACACAATAGGTCTCATGTACAAGAAACTATTTTTTGGGAAATCCTTTATTAGCCTGACCCTCTTTTGAGGGATCACTTCAAATATCATCTAGCAAGAAGGAAGGCTTTGCTTCTCTTTGGTCATACCCTCTTCCTGTGCCAGTTTGGTGTAGTGGTTAAGTACGCGGACTCTAATCTGGGAGAACTGGGTTTGATTCCCCACTCCTCCACTTGCAGCTGGTGGATGACCTTGGGCAAGCCATAGTTCTGTCAGAGCTGTTCTTGAAAAAGCAGATCTCGAAAGAGCTCTCTCAGCCCCACCTACCTCACAGGGTGTCTGTTGTGGGAAGGGGAAGGGAAAGCAGTCTGTAAGCCACTTTGAGACTCAAAGTGAAAGGCAGGGTATAAATCCAATCTCTTCTACTTCTTCTTCTCTTCTGTGGGGAAGGGGAACTGTATTCAGAGGGATTATATAGGGTTGCCAACCTCCAAGTAAGGGCTGGAGATCTCCTGGAATTACAATTGATCTCCAGGTGACAGAGATTGGTCCCCCTGGAGCAAACGGCTGCTTTGGAGGGTGGACTCTTTGGTGTTATACCTTGTTGAAGCCCCTCCCACTACCTTCCTAAGCTTCAACCCCAAATCTCCAGGGATTTCCCAGCCTGGAGCTGGCAACCTTAGGGTCTGTGTATCTAGGGAGCGTGCTTTATTTTTACTTTCTGTATTCTGTTTTTGCACCATTTAGATTTCTTGATCAGCTTATTTGCACACGTCTATATGAAGAATAAAAGCCTTCAACCCACCCCATTAGTTCTTTGATTTTGAAAGACTGACTTAATTTCCTCCTTGAGGGTGCTACTGAGGCTCACTCTGTTAAGGAAGGGAAGGGGGAGGTGGGATCCTGTTTTCTGTCTTTCACATTCACACGGATTGCATCCAGGAAGATAATTATCTATTTATAAAATGTATTATGCTGCCTCTCCAGAGACCTACTTGATTATTGGCTGGCCTACAGAAGCCTTTTAATATACTTCAGATCTTAAGATGGTGTTAGATTCTGCTAAGGGGTTTTGGGTCCACAAGGCCAGGCTGCCCACATACATGTCTCATGCACACTGCAGATCCAGGGAGTGAGTAACCATAACTCCGAGTGCTTTCCATCATTTTAAACAGGCTTTCAGTGAAAAAAGACATTTTCCAGCTGTGGTTTACAAACTGGGTGATGTTTGTGTGTGAAAAATTAATTATATTTCCGTTCTGGCTCATAACGATCTCTAGAACATACAAAGAACTGGTAATTCAAAAGGTTATACAGATGCATTTTCCCCTGTTGAATTTTTCACCCCTCCCCAATAGGCAGCGAGTAGAAAGGCACAGTACAAATTCATAGTCATAAGAGTATACCTCTGAAAACCTGGACTCTCCCTGTACAATAGAACAAATGTTTACTTGTGGCTGCGGTCACACACACTAAATAATCTACTTTCAATCCACTTTCAGTGTACTTTCCAACTGCATTTTACCGTGTGAACTGGCAAAATCCAGTTGGAAAATGCACTGAAAGTGGATTATTTAGTTTATGTGGCTGCAGCCTCTGACTTTCAAAATAGAAATGGAACTATAAGTAAAATCAATTGAATAGTTAATGAGTATTTGTGCTTCAAGATGAGCACATGAAAGCCCTGACTTGGATAGTCCAGGCAAGCCTGATTGCGTCAGATCTTAAAAGCTAAGCAAGGCCGACCCTGGTAAATACCTGGAAGGGAGACCTACAAGGAATAACAGGAGTTGGGATGCAGAGGCAGGCAATCAAGCTACCTCTCTGAAAATGTCCAAGCCCCAGTAGGCATTGCCAGAAGCAACCATGCCTTCCAGGCACGCAAGCACGCACATGCACACATGTACACAAACTTAAAAAAAAAAGATAGACACATGCAGGGCTTTTTTGGTAGAAAAAGCCTAACAGGAACTCATTAGCATAATAGGCCACACCCAACAGCAGAAACTCATTAGCTTATTAGGCCATACCCCTGACAGCACAGCTCATTAGCAGATTAGGCCACACCCCTGTGTTACCAGAAGTGTGGTCATCCAGCCACACCCACCTTTTGCTTCTTATTCTGTTTACCTTGTTTGTTGTCAAAACCCAGGCTTATTTTTGTTGCAGGGAACTCCTTTGCATGTTTGGCCACACACCCTTAATGTAGCCAATCCTAATGAGTTTCTGCTGTTGGGTTTGGCCTATTATGCTAATGAGTTCCTGCTGGGCGTGGCCAACTTGGGAGCCAGCCGGAACTCCGTTCCTGTGCGTTCCTGCCCAAAAATAGCCCTGGACACATGAGGTTGCCTTATACTGAATCAGATCTTTGACCAATCAGACTCCATCTGTCCAGGGCATGAGACAGAGGTCTTTCATATCATCCGCTGTGAGACCTTTTTAAGTGGAGATGCCAGAGACTGAACAACAGTATAAATGAGAAACATTTCCTCAAAGCCTCTGTCAGTCTACTAGAAAACTGACAAGGTAGTGGTGGTGAGGACAGTCTGGTAGATTACCCCCAGTCTTTTATCCTTTAAAAAGGCACACCAGGGCTTTATTACATTAATACTTCGATTTTATTTTAAAAGACAAAATGAGAGACAAATTGTCTGTGGAATCAAAAAGGTTTTCTCTGTCACTGCCTGCTTCACTCATCTTCAGAGCAGAGCCGTAAGTAGATAATTTTGCGCCCCGAGGCAAGAATACAAAATTGCGCCCCCTGTGCTTTCCTAATTGTTATTTTGGCAGAACGGTAAATACAAAGATAACCAGAGTAACAATAGCACAATGTTTATTCTAGCTTCTGCACCCCTCAGCTTTGTGACCCGAGGCAAGTGCCTCACTAGCCTTGCCCTTGTCACAGCTCTGGTTCAGAGTGTGGGAACAGCGAAGGGAATGCAGAGGGATGATGCGTGTCATACCTTGCTGTCACACACTGTGATGGGATTGTGTCTGAATCTGGTCCAAGGGCAATACTGGACATCCTTCAGAGGAGACAAGTGGCTTCTCCTATACACCAGCTGAGCAATGTGATGGTATTTAAGGCATAACTGGCACACAGCAGTAATGCATTATTAACTGAAGTGGGGAGAACCTGAATTAAAAAGCATGTGTGATTTCAGCTTAAACCTGTATAACCCCCCCAATGTGCTGACTCCTGTGTTTGACAGATCTGACTGGCTGTGACTCAGTAAAAGTTAATCCGTTTGGTATTAAAAGATTGCTAGTTCATGATACCAGGGCTAGTGTTTGATTCATTAAGAATTATTGCTTAATTCCCATGTTGCTCTCTGGAGTACATAATATACACCCAGGAGCAGCGACACGAATATGTCTCATAAATACCGCCTTGAGGGTATGTATCTTCTTCAGCTCTGGCGTGTGGAGACACAGCTTGCCGAAATATTTAGGCGTTGGCTCTGCTGTAGTCATGAGGAAGAAATGTCCTCAAGCAGGAAAGAGCCCTGCGTGTGTCTTTTCAGAAAGTGACTCTTCCACAGTAATGCACTGGTTCAACAAAACAGAGCAACAAAATTCTTTTAAATTTCTCCTCTAAAATCAGAATTCCAGAGTTCAATACAAAGTTTTCCGAGAGTTTGGCACCACAGTGAAGGGACCATTGATCAAACAAGTATGAACTTATTTCCTGGTTCTGTAATGAGTATTATCCATCCATCCATCCATCCATCCATCCATCCATCCATCCATCCATCCTTCCATCCTTCCATCCTTCCATCCTTCCATCCTTCCATCCTTCCATCCATCCATCCATCCATCCATCCATCCATCCTTCCATCCATCCATCCATCCATCCTTCCATCCATCCATCCATCCATCCATCCATCCATCCATCCATCCATCCATCCATCCATCCATCCATCCATCCACTCCATGATATAGAATCATGTACACATTTAGATTTGTTCTAGATTTTCATTATTTCCACATTTACATTGGGACCTTTCAGTTACCTTATAAACATGAAATTGTTATTAACAAAAATTTAACATGAAAAAGTCTAGAGTATTTCTACCCAAGATCCTTAGAACAGAAATGTCACTCTTGCGAAAGAGGTCCAAAAGTACCCTTCCATTCCTGAGAAGAATGTTTTGCTCACAGAAAGAGACTTTCCACAATTGAAATATGCCCCCATGAGCCAAAGAGCACTTCTGGATTCTATTTATGGAATTTGAGTAGCCCAGCTATTAATTGTAACCCAGATGGTGTGAAACATATTAGTCTTACACTAGTATTAAGAGACTGGGACGAGATAACTACGGACTAGGAATGATTATCTCCGATTATACCTTAGAATGTCCTATTGCACATTCTTACTGTAATAATAGCTCTAAAACTATAACAGCCACTTCTTGGTTCCAGTGGAGTTTTGTCCTAGAGCTCAGTTGAATGAATGCCTCGGGAAGAGAAATCTGGGAAATGGGCAAGAAAATGGAATGATAGCAAAGCATAATTTCTTTTGAAACAATGGCTTTCTTGAATTGTCTTCAATGGCTCCCGCCTCCCCTCCCCACCCGCCACATCTTTTTGTGAGACCTGCACATCAGTAATTAATGGCCGCTTTGTTCTTTCTTTGGCCGTTCTGGATAAACCAGTGAATCACTCGAAGTCACTGAGGCCCGCACAACTATTCCTATTGTTCACCCAGATCCCACGACCCCTCCCCCATGTGCCAAACCAATTAGATTTACTGTTCACTTGCTAAGCCGGGCCTGTTTCATGGCTGCACAATGCAATGAGGCTTTTCAAAGAATGAAACTGGAACTCTGCAAAGAAACGGCCCTCTTAGCAAAGTACGGGTATATATCTTCCTATAGCCCTTTCACCTTTCATTCAAGAATGGTTAGAGGCTAATAACAGAACCCATAGACTTCCTGACTGACATTTCTCTTTACTTGGCAAGGTCTTTTTGCCCTTAAATAATAAAAAAAAGCTTCCTACCAAGAAATAGTGAATAAGCATTGCTTGAGGGGGCGGAGTAAGCACATTGTCAGGAGAAAAGGAAAAGCCGGCCTGCAAGAGGAAGACAAACACATCTCCTGGGGGAGGGAGTTTCATAATCTGCCAAGAAGTCCACCCCACAAGTCTTGGCTAATCTAAACTTGGACAGCAGCAAGGTTCCCCCAGATGATCCCAAGACTCCAAGGGAGATGCTGTGGCTCAGTGGTAGAGCATCCGTTTGACACACTGAAGGTCCCAGGTTCAATCCCTGTCATCTCCAGTACAGCAAGAGGTGATGTGAAAGATCTCTGTCCAGACCCTGGGGAGTCACTGCCAGTCAGAATTTTATTTATTGAAGCATTGGTATCTCGGTGGTAGAAAGTGCTGGAAAGTGCCGTCAAGTCGCAGCCACCTTACAGCGACCACATAGAGTTTACAAGGTAAGAGGCGAACAGAGGTGGTTTGCCGTTGTTGTCTCTGGGTAGCAACCTGGCCTTCCACCCAATTATTAACCAGGGTCTGCTTAGCTTCCAAGATCTGACAATATCAGGCTAGCCTGGGCCATCCAGGTCAGGGCATTTGTATTTAAATATATTTATATCCTACTTTTCTCCAAAGAGGACCCAAATTGGATTATAAGAAGAAAACATGTAAATTAACCAGAGCGCAACAAAACAGCAGATCAAGCGCATCTCAGGCTGGTCTTGGAATCATTGGCTGGCTTGAGTGAAGACAGGAGGGCCCAGCCAAGCTTTATAAAAGATCTGAGGCAGGAAGGGGGGAAAAGCAATCGTAAACATAGATGTTCCATAGCTGGCAAGATGTTCTTGCTTCCCCCCCCCTCCCAATAGTAAATTTGACAGACCAATGGTTTGGCTCAGTATAAAGCAGCTTCCTGTGTAATGCGTAACAGTCAACTTTTTCATTGTCCTCCACTAAAATTTGGCGTCCAATTGGGATTAAGGCAGCCTTCATTCCATCTCATTCAATTTCTGTTGTAAAGTAGTGGGTTCTAGACGCATTGTGTAGTGAATCAGCTCATAGTTTATTGCTCTAGATACAAGACAAGACAACCCAGCCAGCCCGGAGGCCAGCTTATATCCCGGTTGTATGCTACACCCCACACACATCCCACACCCGTGATAGGTTTATTTATAGTGCACCCATCTCCCACTGGTTCATACTTGGGTCCTGACCAACTGATTGGTCCGTTCTAGGATCCGTGCGGGCTGTTGTCTCTGAGAGCGAAGCTTTGCTACTTCGCATGACCACGTGAGAAGTCGACCGCGTGTGCGGTCTTCAGTTGGTACACAACACCCCTCCACCCATGGTTCAGACCCCCCCAGCTCACAAAGTCCTTGAGGTACGTGGGCCTTTTTCGTTCCCTGGTTGAGTGGCCAGTCGAGTTGTTCCTGCTGGCTTTCGACTTGGATCTTGTGCTTGATTTTTTTTTTAATGATAATTTTTCAAACTTTCATATCATATGACACTACTGAAGAAAAAGCTCTCTCTGCATTCTGGTAACTAATGGCAACTATGAAGATGTTTTGCTTATGCAAGGAAACAAAGCCGTTGACTGGTGCAAAGCAGCCAGGGACCTCCTTTACCAAAACGCTCTGAGTATGTGCTGACTCAGTCCTCCAGCCCTTCCACCTCACAGGAGGTCCCTCCCTCTAGTCAATCAAACCTTCTCCACTCTCATACCAGCTGCAAGAAGGGACTGGATAGCTCTTAGCACACTTTGTTAAAAAAATTTTTTTTTTACTGAGAACAAATTGTAATTTTACATGGTCTGTGTTCTTATGCTAGACAACGAAGTGGCAAGTTTCAGCACATAACTCAGAATGATTCTATGACTGAATATTTACCTTCTATACCTCCTTGCCCTGGTTTTATATTACGTGTGTGTAAAGTGCCATCAAGTCGTACCTGACTTAAGGCAACCCTGCATGGTTTTCAAGGCAAGAGACCAAGAGAGGTGGTTTTGCCTCTGCATGGTAGCCCTGGACTTCCTTGGTGGTCTCCCATCCAAATACTAACCAGGACTGACCCTGCTTAACTTCTGAGATTTGATGAGATCGGGCCAGCCTGGGCCATCCAGGTCAGGGTTTATATTATACAAAATGCTCATCATGAGGATGGAAGGTGGTGGTGGTGGAGCTGGAGAATAAAGGTGTATTATGTGGATTCCAAAGAGAGCGCCACGTATCCTATATTCCGAAAGACCATTCCATAATGGGTGGATAACAGTAATTTAAAAGCCAGTTGCTGCTTTCCAACCAGCAGTTTAAATGTTATAAACTGTAGCGAGAGATGGGACTGTGCCAGAGAACTGATTAAATCAACACACACACACACACACACACACAAAATAGATTGGCAATGAAATTAACACATAGCACACAAAATCAAGCAGCAGTCTGAATAATGTTATACAAATGGAGTGATACAATTGCTTCTACCCAGAAGGATCAGAAGGGGAGACCCTGCATCTCATTATCCTATCAATGAGGTGGAGGGGCATGTTGCGACTCTGATTCCTTGAAAGACCTACCGAATAAACTACCATCTGCTAAACCAATGGTTGGATCCAGCCAGCTTTTCCATTTGCTCGCATCCAGTTCCCCTCCCAGGGCTGGTCCCACTTTTCAGTGGACCCTGGACAAAGAGTGCCCAGGGGCCCCTTTGCCTCCTCTGCTCGTCACCATTCACACCTCTCCGTTTGCACTGTCCTGGATAGCTCAAGCTAGCCCAATCTCGTCAGATCTCAGAATGCAGGCTGGTATTTGGATGGGCAACCTCCAAGGAATACCAGCATCGTAACACAGAGGCAGGCAATGGCAAACCACCTCTGAAATGTCTCTTGCCTAAAAAACAAGTCTAGCTCACCACCTAGTGGTGCATAATGCTAAAGAACTCGAACTTCTGGCTGCCACACAATCTTAGGATTTCCTGACTATACTACACACGTTGCCATACAATAATTATTATTTATCTACCTTCCCGTCCACCTCCTACATTCTTCTCTCTTACTGCCGAGCCATCTGTCCTCCCCTCATCCACTTGTTCATTTTCTAGTCTTCCCTGTGCTGGCCTACTTTTCCCTGACTATGCTGGGCAGCGTAGCAGATGGGAGTGTGGGTGGTGGTGAGGCTCACAACAAGTAGATGGGCTGCAGGGATGTTCAGCAGGTGCAGGGTGGCAGGCAGTGGGCTCCACCAGAAGACCCGGGCCTTGGCCACTCCCCCACCTCAGGGTACCTGACACCAGCCCTGTCCCCAGTGTGGTGTAGTGGTTAAGAGTGGAAGAGTGTAATATGGAGAACCAGGTTTGATTCCCCATTCCTCCACATGAAGACAGCTGGGTGACCTTGGGTCAGTCACATTTCTCCCCGAGCTCTCTCAGCCACACCTGCCTCACAGGGTGTCTGTTGTGGGGAGAGGAAGGGAAGGAGATTGTAAGCCACTCTGAGACTCCTTTGGGTAGTGAAGAGTGGGGTATAAAATCAACCCCTCCTACTCTGCAGCCAATATTCCACATGGTTTTTGTCCATGCAGGTCTCGTGATCCTTTTCAGTGTTTGAAAGGGAACCCGATTATTTATTTTTTGCTAGCAGAAAAGCAGGCTGGATCCAACCTAATGGTTTAGAAATTATAACCAACAATGGCTTAATTAATTAAATGCTTTATTCAAAGAAGACTTATATTTATAGATGGCCAAAGGAACTGAGACAGAACATGATTACAGTGTCAGCTTTGGAGTGATGAAATATGCATTATGATTGGCGGCTGTAACGATTACCGAGTCAAAGCTCATCTAATCCTTAATGGACTGTTTCCATATCTGCTTCACGAAATGTTGTTCTGTTGGCAACTGCATTCTGACCTCTTCTTCAAGCAGACGCAACATTTTGCTTTTCTAGGATCAGGGCTGGCTCCAAGTTTATGTGGGACCTGGGCAAAAAAGTATAACTGGGCTCGCTTTCCTCTTTGGTACTCTCCCTTTCTCCTCTAAAGACATGCCTTTCATTTGGCCCTTTCCATTTGAGAGAGGGGGAGTGTGTGTCCTTAGCATCGTCCCTTGGGATTTTGATGAGAGCTCAGCACTCATCACCATGAAGTAAAAAAAAGTTGCCATTTTCAATTTTACTGTTGTGTGAAGTTTGCAATGGGAGGAAAAAACCTCCTGGCACAAAATACATCACAGTGGGGGTGGGCCTCGCATCTGCCCCACCCCACCCACTGCTGATGCCAGCACTGCCTTTAAGTACATCATAAACACAGAGGCTTCTGGTCCTTCCCTCTTCACTGAATCTGCTAGTGGATCTGTTCACTGGGTGACTGCTAGGAAAACCACCCCTCTCCCTTTTGCCTTAGGGAGGCATGAAGTATTGCTTCCTTAGTTAAGGAAATTTTCTGTAACGATGTCTGAATAATCCTGCCTTATTGTCAGGACATCTCATGGATGAAGTAATAGAGTTTACAATTTAGAGATATTCCCTTTTATTTTACAGTGTTAAAGAAGTGGAAATTTGTAGACTTGCCTGCAGATCATATGACCTTGGTTTGTTCTAGAATAGTAAGGTAGAAAAAGGGGGCAGAGGCATAGGAGATGCTATTGGCACGGTTGTGATGATACTTTTGATAAAATCCAGAAGCGAAGTCAGTCCTCTCTTGTAAAACCATAAGAGCTTCCAGCAATTTCCAGAGAGGACTGGCATCACTTCCAGGTTTTCCCTGGAAGTGATGTAATGCCCTCTGACCAGCAGCCATTTTTGTTACTCAGAGCTGTGATGGGAAATGGAGACTGGGTGCGGGCATCCCGTCCCCGCTGGGAGCTTGGCAAGCCCTACAGAACAGCCTTTACAGACTATTAGATATCTTAGTTGTTCATATTGAAGTTGTTTTAAGTCATTCCTTGTTCTGTTAGTCTCTGTGCAGACTCAGAAACGTTTCAACAAATCTTTTTCAGACATTATAATTTTTATGGGGGAGTATCTGCACTCGTTTTGGAGTTCTGCCATTGGTTTGTAAAGAGGAGAACCAATCTTCTCTGCCCTGTCACTGTACAACTGTCTTTAAATGTCATAATCGATATGAGCCCAGATGGACCTTATGATCCTCACAATAAGGTTTTCTCTCTTTTCCCTTCTTCATGGTGGTGAGATCTGTGACTACCAGGGCAAGAATGTCTGCTGTGGTGACCCTGGTCTTACAGAATGGGCAGCCATGTGAAGCATAAAGACTGTCTCTTCTCTGGTCCAATGTCAGTGGCAGGGCAAGGCTGTATGATTTAGGCAGGTTCCCCCCACCCTCACTTGGTTTCAACAGAGTTTCAGGGTGTCATTGTTTCAATATGTCAAGTTTCTGCTTGGCTTTAATATGCTTATTTTATTGAGAACTGCTTTGAGCAACAAAGAAAAGTAGTATAGAAATATCTCAAGTAAGCAAAGAAATAAGTAAGCAAACAAATAAGCAAACACCATGCATACTTTCCTGGTAGCAAGCACCAGTGGACACAAGGAAACTTGCTTTGGATTAAATATTCACAGGATCACACTGCATATCCCATTGATTTTACTGGGGGTGGAGCTCATGTGCTGAACACCAACACCATTGAAAATGACAGGCCTGAAAAGTTGGGATCTGCCACTTAAAAACCTGTATCATCAATTGGCAACCACCAAAACTCAAGCCAAATCTATTGGCATTTCTGACACATCAACCATGATGTGGAATGACTGGAGCACAGTCAGCTGTAAGGAACAATAAAGCTCTCTCAGTACAACTAAGCTTGCTGGATCAACCAGTTCTGGGCACTATTTTGTTGAGAGCTGGACTGGCAAGAGTGCAACAGAGCAGAAAGAACACATAAATTCATCAGCGGCCAAACAGAAAGTGGATTCTGCACTTACTGCTGTTAGTTGTCTTTTTGTACATTATAGAGTTAACTGATACCACTAGATGTTTTTAGTAAACAGGATATTATAAACTGTTACCTGCTGTAACCACTTAGAATAGAGATTAGTTTGCCCGAGCAAATTAGCAGGAGTTGTTTACCCCGCTTAAGTAACCTGTAACCCTTCTATTGGTCAGTTATCATCTTGTTTGTAGAAAATGCTTTGATCATGCACACATGTATTCACAAGTTTTATAGCTGATCTTCTGCTTGTTGTCCTGAGTAACAAGAGGGAGAGGTGTCCACCTGGATCTACATTCCTGTAGCTATGTAACTGATAGGATGTAGTTAGCAGCTAGAATGTATTCGTTAATTTCTTTCCAAAAGTTCCCCTGCCCTTTCATTTTTTAGTAATCTTTTTCTAATAAAATACATGGCCTATGGCTCTTGCTTATGCACCTAGTAATATTTAAAGGCTCAAAACCCCAACACTTTTGAGTGCACAATTTACAATTTCAGGATACTTTCTGAACTCAGAAAGGATCTTTTTGATTCATACGATGGGGGTAATTTTTCTGACCTGCCCTGGCAAAAGCCTTAAATGGTGGGCAGGGTTGGTGGAAGCAGGCTTTGGCTTGTTCGTTTGTTTTGGTGACTGCACGAGTGTGAATTTTACACCTCCTTGAGAGATCTATGCAGCTCCATTCTACAATGAGGGCTGATCCTGCAGTGGCTTTTTCCTCTGTTGTTTTAGCAAACCCACATTGGCACAGAAACTCCCCTCTGCATTGCATGCTGCTTTCACCTCCTTTGACCATCGGATTTTATGGTAGCCTCCACGCTCCATGCCACTTTCACTTCCTTTGATCATCGGATTTTATGATGCCTTCTGCATAGATTTATGGCCATTTTACAGCTGTTCAGGGGTGCCTTTGCAGGCAGTACGGCTTGGCCCAGGAAATGGTTTTGAGCCGCACTTTTCCCTCCTAGTTGAGAAAATGTGGAGCAAATGCTAGATGCAGAATCGCCTGAGGTCCTGAAATGACATATGTTCCCCTTGTGGGCTGTCTTCAGCACTGCTAGCACTAGAAGAACATCAACACGGATAGAAAATTATATGGCATAGAATTGGCAAAACCTGTCCCGGTGTAGAAATTCCTCACAATACAATTTTCTGTCTCAGCACCACAGACTGGAATAGTAGCATCCAAAATGGTGATAACTTTAAAAGGAGCTATTCAAAATATCTGATTACAGACATAAATACTTAACTGATTTGTTCACTGACTTTCTTCATTAACAGTGTCATCCTAACCAGGTCTATTCATAATCTGACTCAGATCTATTCAATGAGGCTTACTTGCAAGAAAGTGCTTTTAGGAAAGAGCTGTTTACTACCTTTCAACAGAGATTTTTCAAACCAATATTGTAGATACAGTTTGTCAAACCATAGCTTTGTTGTTATAGTTAACCTGCTATTTTTCCCTGACTTTTCCTATAGCTTGTTATATCACAATTTTGCTCATTACATCACAATTTTAAATGGTCACCAGACTGATCGCCTGGGGTGAACAAGAATCTCTTCCAGGTGATCAGTCATGGAAGACAGCCAGTACGGAGGTTAGAGCACCAGACTAGGAACCAGGAGACCCAGGTTTGAATTCCCTTACTGCTTGCTGGGTGATCCTTGGGCCAGTCAGCTACCTCGCAGGGTTGTTGTGAGGATAACATGGAGAAGAGAACAATGTAAACCACTTTGAGTCACCACTGGGGAGAAAAGTAGAGCATAAATGAAGTTTTAAAAACTTTTGTAAACTAGAAAAATATTCCATTCCCCTCTCCATTTCTTGTTGTGACAAACGAGACTTAAGAGTAAAATCCTAAGCAGAAATACACCCTTTGGAGCCCATTGACTTCAATGGGTTTAGAAAGGCACAACTCTGCTTAGAATTGCTCTGTTAGATACGTGAGCCTGTGAGGAGGCTAGCATGTTCTTTCATAGGCACCTCACTTCTGTAGACTTGTTCGCAGGGTTGTTTTACATGGCTTAAAAGTTGCATGCCTCACAGCAAATTCTGCTCAATACTTCCTGGAAAGACTCTTTCAGGAATCGCTGTTCTGTCGCACAGCATCGCCTCCTGCCAAAGGGATTTATGCACCAATGCCAGCAGTGGAATTTGGAAGAACGGGCTCACAATGCAATGGAAATCAAACTAACAGCAATGGAAAGAGTGCCCAGAATGCGACAATAGCCCCTGGAGAGGAACAATGTTATTAATCATAGACTTGAGCACCTTTTATGCTTAAATGCAATTATTGTCATCGCTGTTAGATTAAAAAAAAATTATTTGGGGTTTTAAAGACTCGTTTCACCTGCAGTCTGAAAGATACACAGCTGTGTGTTTCCACATCCCAATAAATTATACATTACATTTGAGGCCAAATAAATGTGCAGATCTGGGTGGTGTTGTTGTTTTGTCCCTGTGACAGATGAAGATTTTGCAATGAAAAGGACCATTCTTAGAATGTCTCCAGAAGGCAGATCGGAGCCGTTCATCTGGCTTCAGTGCCTGGTTCTCTTTTTTCCCTCTGCTAAAAGTGAAAAAAAAATCAGCTTCTACCCTATCATTAAACAAAGAATCGTTACATTGATGAGGAGAGCGTTTCTGGCACAGTGGCTGCTCAATATGTAGGCACAGCAGGCTCATGTCTTGTGGAGCGCTTGGCAGGAGACCAGCATGCCGTTAATAAGCGGGCGTCTGAAAAATCAGCAAGGGCAGAGCATGTGTGAGCAGACATAATGGTACAGCTTTCATCTGGCTCTGAGACCAGCCTTCTTTGACAAGTAAACCTGCAGATCACCAGCCTAAACAGAGTGGTTATTTGTATTTTGTGTGTGAGCATGTGTGTATGTGCTTGAGAGTCTGGAAGTCATGGTGGGGCTTGGACATTTTCAGAGAGGTGGCTTGATTGCCTGCCTCTGCGTCCCTGCCCTGGTATTCCTTGGAGGTCTCCCTTCCAAGTTCCAAGAACTTGCCAGGGTCGTCCCTACTTAGCTTCCAAGATCTGATGAGATTGGGCTTCCTGGGCTATCCAAGTCAGGGCACCATCCTAAACAGAGTTTTGTTTTGCTGCTGTCAAGTCCAGCCGTCTTATGGTGACCCCACAGGGCTTTCAAGGCAAGAGACATTCAGAGGTAGCTTGCCATCGGAGGTCTCCCATCCAAATACTGACCAGGGACGACGCTGCTTGGCTTCTGAGATTTGATGTGATTGAGCTAGCCTGGGCTATCCATGTCAGGGCTAAACAGAGTTACCCTGGTCTAAATTCACTGGAATCAATGGGCTTAGACTGGAGTAACTTTGTGTGAGGTTGTAACTGTAAAACACAGGGATCACATACAACCGTATAAAATAAATGCAAAGACTCAATTTAAGTAGCAGTCAAAAAATAAGGGAAGGAGATTGTAAGCTGCTTTGAGATTCCGAGTGAAGGGCGGGGTATAAATCCAAAATCTTCTTCTGATATTAGGCAAGTGGTAACCCCAGAAAGGGCCTTCTCAGTCACGTCACCAGAACTCTGGAACTCTTTCCCCAGAGAGACTCGCTGATCCCCTTCTGTTGCCATCTTCTGCCAGCGT
The DNA here is from genome assembly GCA_029375565.1 of Gekko gecko. NCBI lineage: Eukaryota > Metazoa > Chordata > Lepidosauria > Squamata > Gekkonidae > Gekko > Gekko gecko. The sequence goes on along the minus strand of JAPDNY010000003.1, from coordinate 32,930,957 downwards.
GCATGAAGAATTTTTTGTTTTGTCTAGCACTGCACGATCCTTCCTTCCTGCCTAGTGTTTTAATTGTTGCTGTTATGTTTTTGTATGTATTTTAGCTCTGCTTTTAGTGATGTGTTTCTTGTTGGTTTATGTGGTTTTTAATGGGTTTTAAAATGGTTTTTTAAAAAGTGATTTTTATCACTTGTGTTTTTAATTTGTTAGCTGCCTCGGTTGCCCTCATGAGGGCAAAAAGGTAGGGTATAAATTTTGTAAAATAAAAATAAATTCATAAATAAATCTAGTTCAGCATCATCTACTCTGACAGCCGATCCCAGAATGGAAAGGGCTTTTGCAACACTTCCTACCAGAGGTCCTTGTTCCAGATCCAACTTAAAGGTAAAGGTTTCCCTTGCTCGAAAGCTAGTCAAATCCGACTCTAGGGGGCGGTGCTCATCTCCATTTCCAAGCCGAAGAGCCAGTGCTGTCTGAAGATGTTTCTGTGGTCATGTGGCCGGCATGACTAAATGCCGATGCACAAGGAATGCTGTTACCTTCCCACCAAAGCGGTACCTATTTATCTACTTGCAATTTCTTGCTAGGTTGGCAGGAGCTGGGACCAGAGACAGGAGCTCACTCTGTCACGTGGCACTCGGGTCTCAAACTGCTGAACTACAGACCTTCCAGTCTGCAGCTCAGCATCTTAACCTCTGAGCCACTGCGGCCCTATGAGATCCAACTTAGCCTTTGCCTATATTCAGGTATTTACAAAGACAGAAGGGGGACCCAAGGATTAGGGCTAAGAGTTAGGGACTGGACAGTTGGCTGTGACAGTGTGGCAGAGGCAGATGCTTTGCCTAGACAAGGGTGAGTCCCAACATCTCTAAACATGGTTCACTCACAAGTGCCCGATTTTTACTTCTTTGTAGAGCTGGATCCAGGACAAGGACCGGGAGAGGATTACTGATCTTCCTGACTCTCCTCCTCCTCCTCCTCCTCCAGCAGCCATTTCCAACCTCAGGAACATTTATTCCTGGGGTTGTGGGATTCCCATGGACCAGGAGGCACAAGCAGAGAAGGGGGAGAAATCACGCCCTCCTGCTTCTTGCGGGAGGGCACCTCTGCTGACAGGAGGAGGGAGCTCTCTTGGCCTCTTCTCCTTGCTTTCCACTGCAGCCTCCCTACACACGTGGCTATTGCTTCATGTGGGCCCTGGGAATAAATTCTCCCGAGGTTGGAAAGGACTGCTGGGGGGTGTGTGTGTGTGGAAAAGCCAGGACGCTCAGCAACCGTCACTGCCTTAGGGATTGCTGGAATCCAGCCTGTGGCTCACATCTGTGAATGAGCCATCACAGACAGAACTATCTGAGCTCTTCATACAGAGGGGTTTTCAACAGTCAGTCATCAACCGTTCAGTCCCCAGATGAAATCAAATTCTAGTTAAGCAAGTGTCAACCCACGTCACATCAGCAAGGAGGGAAAGCAGCTCTCTAAAGCTGACCGCTGAAATTAGTGAATGGGGGGAAATGAGGTTAAGTTGATGGCCGTCCCTCGAATGTGTGGACAGGCGTCTTCAAGAAGCGGCATGCGTCTTTAAACATCCCTGCACACTCGTCAAGGAGCTATTGCCTCATCCAGGCTCCCAGGTGCATCCACACAGGTGTTTAAGGATATGCGTCTGTTATTCACACGGAGCAAACAGGATCGGTGTATGAAGTATGAAGCCACTCAAGACTCCTTATGCTGGTTTGGGATTTGTAGTTTAAGAGCCCTGCTGGATCAGACCAATGGTCCATCTGGTCCAGCATTCTGTTTCACACAGTGGCCAGCCACATACTCTGTGTTGGAAGAGAAGGACCAGACACACTCTCTTCACAGCCTCCAGAGGGGGGGTCATGAGAGAGTCAAAAAGATAGGCAAACTGAGTTTCCTTCCTGTATACTCTTCTTCCTCTGTCCCTTTGACGTGTAGACTGATACTCTCAGGGAATTGCTTCCTTCCTTCCATTCAGACTTCTCTCTCTCTCTCACACACACAAAGAATAAACATGTTTGCTCTCCATCTTTGGCACCATGGATGCAACCTCCATCTGCATCCATCCAGGTAGTCAGAATAGACTGTATCCCTGTCTCTCATCTCTCCTGTCTCTCATCTCTCCTATCTAGAATGGAGTTCAGTGAATAAAGAACTATTTATTACTTTTGAAACTGACAAGTGGCACTGTGTAACGTGGCACTTTCACACATGCTAAACAATGCCGTTTCAATCCACTTCAGCAACCGTTTGCAAGTGGATTTTTGCCATTTCACACAATAAAATCCAGTTAACAAAGCGCATTGAAAGTAGATTGAAAATGCGTTATTTAGTGTGTGTGAAAGCGCCCATCTGTAAGTTTGCTAGCACATGCAGAACAAAGAAGCTCTGCTGCTTGTATTCTGTTTGTGCACTCTGCTAAATTGATGCAGGTCCCTGGCTTACCATACCAGTGAATCTAACACCACAAAGGGCAAACGAACTGCATGCAGGCCGAGACCTCCCCTTCATGTTGCCTCCGAGCACTGGGATCCATAGACTCTGACTATGGAGGTTCACCGTGGCTTAGTAGCCATTGATGGATCAGCTCCAGGTTGGGATACAGAAGACTGGGAAGGAAGAGCCACTTAGGGACTTATTATGGCCTCATTGTCACAAGTAATGGATGGGAAAGGCCCACCTGTTTTTGGGCTGTGCCATTTCAGGTGACATGAGGGGACATACAAGATGGACTGTTTCCACACACAAAAACGTCTGCTGCTTATGGAAAACTGGAACATGAGGAAGCAGGTTAGACTAGATCAAATCTTGCTTCCTCTCATCTAGCTTTCTACAATCAGAATGTGGGTTTTTTGTGATCCCCCCCGACTGGATATGGTACAGTCCAGTAACAGAGGCAGAGGCATAGCTAGAAAATTTTGGTTGGTGGGGCATGGGGAAATCTGGGGCGGGGGGGGGTGCCCCAGCTGCACCTGCTGCTCCTCTTGCAGCAGCAGAAGCAGGTCCAGCTACTCTGCAACCTCTAGTCCTCCTCTAGTCCTCCAGTCCTTTCGATCGGAGAGACTCGATTCTGGGCTGCTTTTCTGTGTAAGCCAGGGAAGGGGGGGGAGTCTCCGACTCTCTCTCTTTTGCATTTTGCAATTTTATTTCATTTCATTTCGCATTTTTAAAAACCTATGTATTTTTCGGCCTGGAAAAAAGAAAATGAGACTGAAGCTTCCCTGATGGTGTCTGGGGTCATTTTGGAAGTCCCATGTGCATCTTACTTTTCAAAAGTATTTTTGATTTTTTTTTTGTCTGAGGGGGCGTCACTCATCTGTGCCCCCCTCAAATGCCCCCTGGTGGCTGCAGGCCTGAACACAGGTGAGCCTTTTCTTCTGTTGTTTAAAAGCAGATCTAAAAAGGATCATACCAAATAGCTGCTGGAATGCACTGGTTTCTTTACACTGAATACACATGAAGGGCAAAACAGATATGGTACCAACCACAAACAAAGTATAAGAGCTGGGGGTCATCATGGTTGAGTAGTAGTGTACCTGCTTCACATGCAGGTTCAAATCCTGCCATCTCCAGTTCCATAGGTGTTGTGGAAGATCCTGGAGATTGGCTGATAGACCAATGATCTAATTTTATTCAATTCTTTTACACCCTGCCTTTCTCCCTAACAGGGACCCAAAACTTCTTACACAATTCTCCTCTCCCACATTTTATCCTCAGACCAACCCTGTGAGGTAGGTTAGGCTGAGCAAGTGTGACTGGCCCAAGATCACCCAACGAGCTTCTGTGGTGGGAATAGGGACTCGAACTTAACTGCACCACACTGCCCTGACCTGGATAGCCCAAACTAGCCTGATCCCATCAGATCTTGGAAGCTAAGCAGGGTTGGCCTTGGCTGGTATTTGGAAGGGTGACCTTCAAGGAATACCAGGGTCGTGATGCAGAGGCAGGCAATGGCAAACCACCCCTGAATGTCTCTTGCCTTAAAAACAAAAGTCTAGCTCACCACCTAGTGGTGCATAATGCTAAAGAGCTAGAACCTCTGATTGCCATACAATCTTAGGCTCTCTTGGCTAATCTACACACAATGCCATACGACAGGGCTTTTTTTCTGGGGCAACACACTGGAACACAGTTCTGGAACCTTTTTGACAAAATTCTTTTTAAAAAGTTTAAAAGTTCATGAGTTTTCAGGATACAGATTGAAAACTTCATCTCCCTCTTGAGAGTTCTGGCACATCTTTTTCAAAAAAAAAAAAAGCTCTGCTATCTATTTATCTAGATATATAAATATAAAGTCCCCTCACTGTAAAATCAACGCCCAGGCCAAACTTCTGGATCTAGAAACATGAAATTTGGGGAGAACACCCCCTACCATAATGTAGATGCTCACAAAGAAGGAATTTTTGAAATTTGCCCCCTAAGGGAGTCAAAAGGGGTAAAATGTGCTCTCCCATAGTTTCCTATGTGGCTGCCAGGCTGCTACCTCCTTGCACCCAGGGCCGGCTCGCCCACTAGGCGAGCTAGGTGCTCGCCTAGGGCGCCGGCCCTGCAGGGGCGCCAAAATGCCCCCCCCCGTAAAAAGGCCCCCGAGCCGCCCAATGCCGGCAGCCCCGGCTTTCCTGGGTGCCTCGTGGCTGCGAGGCACCCGGGAGAGCCGCGTGCGCCGCCCCTGGGAGGGAAGGGGGGCTTCTAAGCCCGCCCTTTCCCTGGCTGTCCCGGGTGCCTCGCGACTGCGAGACACCCGGGAGAGCTGCGCGCGCTGCCCCTGGGAGGGAAGGGGGGCTTCTAAGCCCGCCCTTTCCCCGGCTGTCCCGGGTGCCTCGCGACTGCGAGACACCCGGGAGAGCCGCGCGCGCCGCCCCTTCCCCGGCTGTCCCGGGTACCTCGCGGCTGCGAGGCACCCGGGAGAGTCGCGCCGCCTGGGAGGGAAGGGGGGGGCTTCTAAGCCCGCCCCTTCCTCAGCTCTCCTAGGCGCTGGGCCATCTCCAGGCCCCACCGGGAGGTTGGCATCCCCGGTGGGGTGGGCGCCCCAGGCAGTCCTGCCTAGGGCGCCCAGACACCTGGGGCCAGCGCTGCTTGCACCCCCCACTCTCTGACTGGTCTGCTTGCAGAGCTCAGTGTTCTGAGGTAAAAAAACCCCAGTTACAGGAGACTGCAGAGAGCAAATGACAGTTGAGGAAATCAGGAATGGCCAACCACCTGTGAGGTGCAGCAATGCTGCTGGCCCAGCCTCCCTGATGGCTTCCAACACCCCCTCCCCACCTTCTACATCTGACAGGCAGCTGTCTGTTAGGTGCAGCATGCTTAAAGCCATCAGGGAGCCCATCCCAGCAGTAAAGCCTTAGCAATCCTGCTGGCTCAGCCTCCACAATGACTTGCAATACCCCATCCCCTCCCTTCCTACACTGGACAGGCAGCTGCCTGTCAGGTTTAGGAGAGGGGGTGGGATGCTTATGGGCATTGGGGAGGCTTGCTCAGCAGGATTGCCTTAGCTCACCTGCTGCCCCAGTCTCCCTGATGCCTTTAAGCACACTCCCCTCCAACACCAAACAGGTAGGTGTCTGTCAGCTGTAGGTGCAGGGCCAGGGTACTTTAATCAATCAGGGAGGCTGCCCGAGCAGAAACACCTTAGCAATGCTACTGGGCCAGCCTCCCCAATGGCTTTAGACACACTCCCACCCACTCCTCCTCCACCTGACAGGCAGTTGTCTGTCAGGTGCAGGAACAGAACACTGAAAGCCATCGGGGAGGCTGCCCAAGCAGCATTGCCTTAGCAATCCTGCTAGCCCAGCCCCGATGCCTTCAGACATGCTACCCCTCCTACATCTGACAAACAACCACCTGTCAAGGATTGGAAGGGGTGTGGAGCCCTTAAAGCCATTGGGGAGGCTTGCTCAGGAGGATTGTCTTAGTGCTGCTGCTGGTCCAGCCTCCCCAATGCCTTTAAACACACTCTCACCCCTTACACCAGACAGGTGTCAGGTGTAGGAGCAGGGACAGGGTACTTTAATGCTGCTGCAGAACCTCAACCCACTCAAACTCTGCAACAGCACCAGACTACAAGTGAAGGCCCTGCAAAGGAACACCTCCGAGGCCACACTGCTCACCAACATGCTCAGGAAGAGTCAGTGTTCATACCATGCATACCGCTCATACCATCAGAAAACCCCTTCAAGAGGCTGCAGTTCCCCCTCAAGGTCTGCTTTACTATGACCATCAAAAAGTCTCAAGGCCAGACACTGAAGGAGGCAGGAATTGACTTATCAGACAACTGCTTCTCACATGGATAATTCTATGTGGCCTGCTCCAGAGTGAGCCCACCCAGCAGCCTGGTGATCCTAGCACCTGAGGGCAGAACCCCCAGTGTGGTCTACAGAGAGGTCCTTCAGTAGAGGAAAAAAACAGTATGTATGTCTCACTTCATTTTTTACACTACAGTCTTCTACATTAGAATCCCTACAACAAATGTTACATTCCAAACCTCACATCATCAGTATTCTGACTGGATTTATGGAACTTAAAGACCATAGCCAAGCACAGGTATCAGGCTAGTAGGATAATAACAATTACTGGCTCTATGTTATATAGTTCTGTACAATACACCTTCATCTCGGAAGAGTCCACATGGCTCAGTGGGAGAGCATTCCCTCTGCCTGCAGAAACTCCCAGGATCAGGCAGCAGCCAGGTGATGTCAAAGTTTCCACCTGAGATCCAGGAGTGCGACTGTCAGAGTAGACAAGAGGGACCTTGCTAGGCCAAAGGTGTCTGATTCAATCCAAGTCAGCCTCCTGTGTAAATGCGCCAGCCAGGGCTGGCTGGAGTGGTGGGGGCCTCATGGCGAGGCACTTCGAGGTAACAAGCGTGTGTGATCGAGCGCCACGGGTCACTCACTGCTTGGTCACGCCCCACTCAGGCACACCTCCAAATCACAGCCGCGCTCCGGGTTTGCCAGAGTCAGATGACGCTCCCACCCGCCCCGCCAGACGTCAAAACCGTGTACCTGGAGGGCATTCCGAGCCTCGTGAGTGGTTTTCACAGCCGGCTTGGCTCGGTTTCCCGAAGCCACAAGCTCGACGGGGAGTCAGGCCCGCCGCAGGCAGGGCACGGTCGGGTAGGGCTGGGCAAGGCGAGGCCGGGCGGCCGGGGAGAGACGGGGCGGGGCCGCGCGCTCGTCACTTGGTGCGAAGCCCGGGAGAGTCTCAGGAGAGAACAACGGGCTCATTCAGCCTGTGGCAGCGAGGGGGAGAGGGAGAGCAGCGCCGGGCAGTGGCCAGCCGGGAGAGGGGCGCCCCGCCAGTCCTCCTGTCTTCCTCCTTTGCTCCCCTCCCGCGGGATTCCGGCCGGTTGGGCAGGCACGCATGGCGCGGTCTCCGGGGCAGATGCTGCTGCTGCCGCTCCTTTGCCACCTGGGGCTGGCCTCCGCCTTCAACCTGGACACGGGGAACGTGGTCGTGTGGAGCGGCGAGTCCGGCAGCCTCTTCGGCTTCTCCCTGGCCATGCATCGGCAGCTGGAGCCGCAGGACAGGAGGCTGTGAGTGGCTCCGGGGCGCGGCGGGGAACTTTGCTTGGAGACCGTGGCTGGTGGGGCAGGAGCGCGGGCGGACCGGGGAGCTCGGCCTGGATGCGCCGGGGACCGGACTGCAGTTCCGCGCGGCTTTTCGGGAGAGGCTTCTGCAGTCCGCAAAGGGCGGGAGCTTTGCACGGAAAGTTGGAAACGCGGCTGGAGCTCTTACCGACGAGCAGATGGCGCGCGCGCGCGCTGGGGTGTGAAAGCGCAGGCACGCGCAGGTGGGATCAGGCGGGAGTCAGTCGGCGTCTGGGTTGCAGTCAAAGAGAGAGGTCGCTTTGCGTTCCGTCCGTTCCAGGCAACGCCGCTTCCCCGCGACCCTGGAGGGTTCTGGGACTTTTTCCCCCCGAGGGAAAGGGAGGCTTGCGCTGGCCGCTGTATTGCGGGAAACGGCAGGCGTCCCTTTGGAAGTTTGTGCCGCTTTGCGCCTGTGCTGTGATTTCCCCGCTAGGGGCTGGAGGTGTGGAGGCTGCGAACACCATCACTTCCGCCGGTGTGGTGCAAAACAGATCTTCTTCTGTTTTGTTTTTCTGCAGAATGGAGGGGGGGGGCGGGCATACCAACCACCTGTTAGCGCGAGCTGCCTAGATGAGAAAACCAGAGGCGCTCTGGAAAATGTCGGAAGGGCGCTGGAGACTGATGTTTGAAAAGAGAGCCGATATTTTTTTGTTTTTGTTTTCCCATAAGCCTCTCCTGATCTAGCAAGGTGGCTTTGAAGGGGGGACGACAAACCATTAAAATATTCTAAAGGAAATAAAACTGCCCACCTACTTCTTGCATGCCTGATCGCTGTTAACAAAGAGTGCCGAGGGGGGTGCGCAGCAACAAAAGAACCCCTCCCCCTAAGGGAATGCAAACTTCTGGGGTCAGGTCAGCAGAGCAGAGGGGGTGGTGCTAAAATAAGTGTTTTCTCCTCTGCAGGAAAGTGGATTAAAAAAAGTAAAAACAAAAACCGCACACGGGGTGCTTAGTTTGAACAGTGTCGGAATGTTGACTTCTCAAAAGAAGCAAATGGAAGCATTCCTCCAGTGGGTTCGGTGGGCCTGTATGTCTGGCATTGCCACACACCAGTAAGATGCAGTGTTGCTGAGGCATCTCTCTGTCCCCAACAAACCAGGGAATGAGTTTAAAGAGCGAGATCACAGAGACCAGGAGTTGTGGCATATGCTTTGGTGAGCTGGAGCCCACTGCAGCAGATGCACGTTGGCAGGGGGAAAATATAGACACATAAGAGAGAGAGAAGGTTGTTTTGACAAAGTTAGGGCCAAAAGCCCACAGTCCCATAAGAGAGGTCTTTTTACAGCCCTGTGTAAAGCCCAAAGGAAAATAGCCAGTCAGACAAATTTGTCTGTAACACTGGTGCATATTTGTGTGTGTCTCTCTCTATACGTCTCTCCCTCTCTCCCTCTGTGTAGCTACCTTATACCAAATCAGGTCAGTATTGTCTACTCAGGCTAGCAGTGGCTCTTCAGGTATTCCAGGTAGTGGTCTTCCTCATCACCTACTGCCTGGTCCTTTCTAACTGGAGATGGTGGGGATCAAACCTAGGATCGTCCTGCATGCCAAGCAGATTCTCTACCCCTGAGCCACAGCCCCCGTCCCATGTGCAGAGGAATGAGGTGAATCTTTTATGTAAGCCGCCCTGAGCCTGCTTCGGCAGGGAGGGCAGGGTATAAATTGAACTAATAAAATAAAATAAATGAACTGTGCCACTTCAGACTGCCGGGGAGAGGGGGATCCTGCTGGATCACATTTTGGAATCTTCCTGGTTATCATCTGTCTTTTGCCTTCATCGGCCACCTTTCTTCCATTGTGGAACTCCAAGGTGGTAACGCATCTAAGTCTGCCTCTCCTAGCTTCAGTAAGGTGGCTGCATTCCACAGGCCCTCCAACTTTCAGAAGTCTGATATTCAGAAATCAGCAGGCGAAACTTTCCCTGGCAAGGAGCTGAACATTACCAGCTGCTTGCCACTGGTGAAGCTGTTGTTAAAGAGAAGGCTGTTTTGAAGATGACATTGCGTAATTTCCAGTGTGCAGTTGCTTGGTTCTTTGCAGCAGAAGTGAGCTGGGCACAGCAGTCGCTGTAGATCTGCTTTGATGCAGGCGCTAGGATTTCAGACCCAAAGTCAGTTTGGACCTGGAGTGAGGAGAAGCGGCAGAGCCAGTGTGGCATAGTGGTGAGAAGAGTGAGATTCAAGTCCTGTAGCACTTTAAAGACCAAAAAGATTTGGCAAGATATTAGCTTTTGAGAGTAAAAGCTCCCTTTTGTCAGATTAGTGGATAGACTAGGACCTGGGAGATCTTGGGCCAGTTACTCTCTTTCCTCCTGATCCTACCTCACATGGTTGTTGTGAGGGAAATGGGGGAGGGGGAAATGATGTGGCAGGCCGCTTTGAGTCGCCACTGAGCAAATTAAGTTAAAAATAAAGAGCAGCAGCGGAGTGGGGCCACCATCAAGATGAAGCAGCTCTGTTGTGTCTCTGGCATAGTGTCAAGAATCAGGAAATAAAATTCACGTCAGGTCTTGCATACAGTATGGAAAATATCACATGGTGAGGAGGAAAATGAAAATGAAAAGAGCTCTTTGCGCTATGATGCGTTTCCCACCCTGTTGGTTTATTCTTGGGGGGGGGGGAGATACAACCGTGATGCAGTTCGTCAGGAATGCCTATATCTGTGATGAGTTCAGTAGATAAGAGCCAAGAGTCCAGTTGCACCTTAAAAGACTAACAAAATCTGTGGCAGGATATGAGCTTTCGTGAGTCACTGCTCACTTCTTCAGATGAGTTCAGTAGGTCTGTGTTGGCTGAGATATAATAACTCTTTACGGCCTAATCATGAAAATTTCCTTTCACTTACCTGGTTAAAATTAATCATATTTAACTGTGGTTAAGATATTATTGCCCCTGGTTAAAGCAAACTGTGGGAGGCAGGAAGGGGAACTCGCTTGAGAAAGGAGAGATGGAGGTGGCTCCCTCTCACACACAATAGACTCTTGGTCCCTTAACCATGATTCAGAACAGGAGTCAGCACACTTTTATAGTTGAAGAGTCTTCTCAGTGAGTTTCTTCACTCTGATGTGGGCAAAAATGGTGCAGGGGCAGCATTGGACAGTGGCATCATGATGCTCTAGGAGTTCCCAAATCTCTATGGTAAAAAACTTAGAGATTTGGCGAATTCCTGTTGTGTTGCGACATCACTAATGGGTACAACTGGAAGTGGCTGTCACTGTGGGTTTTGTAAGCCAGGGCCAGGGAATCTGGGTAGCTTATAAAAGAAGCAAACGACATCAAAATTCTGAGTGAAAGATTAACTGAGAGCCAGCATGAGAAAGCCTATTTGCCTAGCTGAAAAACTACGGTTCTAACATTGCTGATTATTGACACTTATACTGGCAGTCTGTAAAGTTTCCACAGCCCAAATTATGATTGTTGTGAGACTTTTATGAGAAAATGGCACACACAAAATCTCACAATATGTCATAGATAGGAGCACCTCGCACAATGGTTTTTGTGCACTGGCATAAATCTATGTGCTTGGATTCCTGGCAGCTGTCGACCTCTATCATTTCCCTTTCTGTAAAACATCTCTAAGAAGACCTTTAGTCCCATGAAAATCTTTGCCCCCCATTTCCTTCCCAGAGAGAACCATTGTGGTGTAGGGGTTAGAGCAGGGGTGTCAAACTCATTTGTTATGAAGGCCAGATCTGACATAAATGAGACCTTGTTGGGCCAGGCCATGTGTGTCATAAAATGTAATGCCAGGTAGCGGAGATATAAACTTTATAAAGGACACAAACACAATTAAATATTTTTTTTATTTAAAAGAAAAACATGCTTAAAACATTAGCACTCTTGCAATATTTTGTTTATTTAACAGTTTGAAAACTGACACCTCTTGCTCTGAATTATTGCATCAAAATGTCTGTACTGTTGCAATCTTGAGTATGCTGTTCAGGTGTGTATCTGTCAGCTGCAAGCCTACTTTTGATTTACTGACGTTCATTACAGAAATATCATGCTCAGAATTCTGAGCCTAGGACCCAGGGGAAAACATATAATGGCTGGGAATTGTGAGTTTTTGTACATAAATTGGTTTGTGTGCTGGTCAAGAACATGAGAAGGCACCATGACACAGACTGAGGGCTATGTGTTTGTCTACAAAACTAGTCTTCCTCAGTGGTCAGTATCAGCCTACTATCTGGGAAGTCTAAGTTCAAAATTCCCAGAGGAAATGTGCTGGGTGAACTGGGTCTAGATACACACTCTCAGCCTAATCCACTTCATTGGCTTGTTGTTATTCCTTCTCTAAAATAGTTCACGTTGCTTTCCTACTGAAAAAGATTGGATCATGAGGGCATGAATAAGGGGAAATGGGAGGGGGGACCCAATTGCACCCAGGAGAGCCGCAATGTAACAAGCCCAACAAAATACATACACTGTAGCAAGGCACACAAAAGCTCACACCTTGGATAAAACATTGTTGGTCTTAAAAGTTGTCTGTATTTCTCCCATGTAATTGAGGGATCCAAGCAAAGCAAGCTGTCCCTCCTTCCCTCCCTTCGAAGGAGGAGCCTCAGCCAATGGAGCGGAAGAAAGGCTTGTTTTTCTTTCTTGTGCGATTGAGGCAGCCTGACCAGGAAGGAAGCTGTGGCTCATTCCCGCCCTCCACCTGGAAGGAGGAGGGGGAGGAGCTTCAGCCAGAGCAGGGAACAGAAGCTTGCCTATCTATCTTTCATGAGCGACTGAGAGTGTCTGGCAAAGCGAAACACAGCAGCAGCAGAACTGGAAGAAGAAGCTGGAGATAGCCAGTTCCACTGCGGGTCTGATAGAAGCCCTCTGATCTGGCCTGTGGGCTGCATGTTTGACACCTCTGGGTTAGAGGGCTGGTCTCGGATCTAGGAGACCCAGGTTTGCATCCCTGTTCTGCTGTGGACACTTGTGGGGTAACCTTGGCCCAGTCACCTACCTCACATTGTGAAGACTACATGGAGAATAGAAGAATGATGTAAGCTGCTTTGGGGCCCCCATTGTGGAGAAAGGAGAGTTATAAATGAAATAAATAGGTAGAACATTGGTTTTTCTAGCATCCCCATGCAGTTTGGTGTAGTGGTTACGAGCGCAGACTCTAATCTGGAAGAACCGGGTTTGATTCCCAACACCTTCACATTCAGCTGCTGGTGTGACCTTGGGTCAGTTACAAATTCTTTCAGAGCTTTTTTCTCAAGGCAGTTCTTAAAAGAGCTCTCTCAGCCCCATCCACCTCACAGGGTGTCTGTTGTGGGGAGGGGAACAGAAAGGAGATTTTAAACTGCTCTGAGACTCCTTTGGGTAGTGAAGGGTGGGCTATAAATCCAATCTCTTCTTCTCTGGAACCCCTGATTTAGAAGATGGGACATCAGCACCCGATCTGAGTGAGTGTGATAAACATTTTAATGGCCTATGTAATGGCATGACAAAGGCACAAACCCCTTTGCTTTAGAAGGGGGGGGGAAAGAAAAACTTTCCTCTGTATGGATGGCCTTGCTGAAAGTGTTAAAAGTATTTAAAAAACACCACAACAAAATACACCACTTTTTTGTAATTTGAACTTTATAATGTTTCTAAGAGCCGACCGCTGTGATGTAAATATTCCCCCTCCCCCTTCAATCTATAGCGACATTCCTGGATTAAATACATTAATGCCTCTCTTGAAAGAAAAAGACCCTAAAGAAGACGAGATCAGCAATTCAAACCTGAGGGTTTTTTCAGTTTATGCAGAGGTTGTAACTCGGGGTCTAAAATATATCATCATTTCCAGAGTGAGAAAAATCCTATAAGGGATGTTATGAGGTATTGTGACAAGGCAAAAAGAACACGTGCGCCTTGAACAAGTTTGTGGGTTTTTTTGGCAGCTCATTTTGGAGCTGAAAGGGAGAGCGGCTCTCCCTTTCTTTTTGCCCTGGAGGTTGGGCTGCGCCGCCACAAGTGCCTACATGTTCTTCCTCTGGGACTGCCTGACTCATCCCCCACTGCTGGCTTTTTACCCGGCGTTTATTAGCTTTGCCTTTGGACTGTGCATGTTCCTTCTAGTAATTTACCCGCTTTCTTTTTCTGTGAGTGTGCACGCCACGGGACGCTCCCCACCCCAAAGTATGATTCCAGCTGCACAGATGCAGTTCTGAGCACAGTAGTGAAGAGGCTGCAAGTGTGAATGTGCCTAGTGGGAAGTGAGATGCAGGTTTTAACTTGGAGGATGGACATCTCAAGTCTGGGAGTGATGGCTCCTTCATAACAGGCAACGAGCCTGGGGTAACTTAGAGCATGTACATAATATGTACTCTCAGGGCCCTCTTGCTGGGCAAGCAGTAGGGATGCCAACCTCTAGGTAAGACCTGGGGATTCCCCAGAATTACAACTCATCTGCAGACTACAGAGGTTATTTCCCCTGGAGAAAATGGATGCTTTGGAGGGGTGGACTCAATGGCACTGTATCCCACAGAGGTCCTGTCCCCCCCAGGCTCCACCTCCAAATCTCCAGGAGTTTCTGAACAAGTTTGTGGGTTTTTTTGGCAGCTCATTTTGGAGCTGAAAGGGAGAGCGGCTCTCCCGTTCTTTTTGCCCTGGAGGTTGGGCTGCGCCCTGGAGATGGCAGCTGTATCCCCCCACCAGTGGCCTGGAGGGACCTGGCATCCTAATGAGTAAAAAAAACACTCTTGATTGATTATAGGTCAAATATTGGCTCAGACCCCTCTGAACATTTCTTCTTTTGGAAGCGTGTGTGTGTGTGTGTGTGTGGGGGGGTTTGATGATATTTGCTGATTCTTCCCCTCTGACTCTCTCCTTATGTTCATGGGAATCCCCCATCCCCAGACCAACATTTCAGGGTGAATTATGGGCTGTAGTGGGAAGGGGGAGCCAGAAAGTGGTAATTTTCAGTGAGATCCAAACCAGGCTCAAAAAAATGGTCAGGTAAAAGTATTAACTCGAAACACAAGAGGGGTTAATACTTCTGCTCATTTCAAAACCCAATGAGTTAACTTGTTAAGCAAATAAATATTTTGGTAACAGATTTAAACTGGCACTCTGCTCATGTTCCTGCTTGTTTTATGATGCCTTCCCTCCTAGCAGGTGGCCAGTAAGAGAAAGTCTGTTATGTTGCCAAGTTTGCCCTTGACCGATATGTGGGAGGGGAGAGGGGAGAGGTAAGCAGTTTTCACCCCTGTCTGCTAACTGCACAAAAAGAATGAAATAAAAACACAAACTGCCCACCTACATAGTACCGTTATTCACTTCACATAGTCAACTTTGTTGACAAAGTTTAGCTGAACCATCTGAATTTATCCAATAATTTAATGCCGATTGCCTCTAAACTAAAAACTAGTTTACATTTGTGGCTTGTCCATACAGTAATCTGTTGGCTGCATGACAAGCAAGAATGGATGAGTCCCGGATGTCCTTGTCTTGTGTTGATAGGGTGGTATGAAAGACACAAGTAGCCCCAGGATATTTCTTTACATTGCTAAATATGGTGCAATTGTTATGCAGCTGCTCTAGGTTGAGAAATAGGTTTTGTCTACATTGTGTCTCTTCCCTCCATCTGAATAGACCATTTTGTAGTTGTTGGTGTATCCAGAGAGCACCAAAACTGTACAGAGATGCCTGCAGAAGAGTCTGGAGATGTTGGGGGGAAAGGATTTGTCAAAATGCCATCTTTTCCAATGGTGTATCTTCCTATCTGAAAGTTACTCATTTCCATCCATATTTTTACTTCTCCTTTCTCCAGTGCATGCAATTGCTGTACTTTCTCCTGTCATTGTCTGTTCCTCTGGAGTCAATTAATTCATACTGAACACATGAAACTGGTTTATACTGAATTCAGACTGTTTGTCCGTCAAGGCCACTGTTGTCTACTCAGACTGGCAGCAGCTTTCCAGGATTTCAGGCAGAGGTTGTTCACCTCATTGTGAATGTAGGCAGCTCATGAGAGGGAGGGCAGGAAGGGTTGCATCAGTGCTTAGTTCTTGTTGCCCTTTCTTACACGCCCAGGGAAATGCTGATCACCACTTTGGGGTCAGGAAGCAGTTTTTCTCCAGGCCAGTTTGGCTGGAGATCCTGGAGGTTTTTTTGTCCTCTTCTGGATGTGGAATAGCGGTCATTGGGTGTGTGGAGGGGGGAGGTATTTGTGGATTTCCTGCATTGTGTAGGGGGTTGGACTAGATGACCCTGGAGGTACCTTCCAACTCTATGATCACCTGATCCTTTTAACTGGAGATGCTGGGGATTTAACCTGAGACCTTCTGCTTGCAAAGCAAGTGCTCTGCCTCTGAGCTATGTTGTTGTTTTTCCCATCAAGTCACAGCTGACTTACAGTGACCCCATAGGGTTTGCAAGGTAAGAGATGTTCAGAGGTAGTCTGCCATTGCCTGCCTCCACGTCATGACCCTGGTATTCTCCCATCCAAATACTAGCCAGGTCTGACCCTGCGTCGCTTCCAAAATCTGACAAGATCAGGTTAGCTTGGGCTATCTAAGTCAGGGCAAAGGTTTCGTAGTTGACAAAATTCAAACCGTGCGGGGAGACCTGATTGTCTTAACCAATCAGCCATGACTACTTCTGAGCTATGTAGCAGGAGGGAGAACTAAAGTGCCTACGTGTGTGAGAGAAAAAGATGATAAGAGTGTTTGCCAGCTCCCTCCTTACCATCAGAGTGTGGAAAGCCCAGAGGAATTATGGGAAGTGGGAAGGGTCAAAGGGAGAGGGGGACTGGGAGTTGAAGGGCAAGTATGAGATACACTGGACAAGGGTGATGATGATGGATTGATTTGATTTATAGACCACCCTCCCTTGTGCACAGGGCTCATGAGCATGTGGGGGCTGGAGGAAGGCTGAAATTCTTTTTTTGACCTGAAATAGCCAGCTGGTTTTTTTGCTGCAGACCTCCAGCTTATGTCGAGTCACAGAGTGGTAAAAGTCTTCACTGAGAGATTTCACAGGTTGTTAATAATTTCTGAAAGGTTGCCTGGTGGTCTGTTTGTGGTTTTTGAAATCTGGTTGAAATCTCCTTGAGGAGCCAAAGAACTGTTAACTGCAAGTAAATGGTCATTCTAATCAAAACAGAAAGGAGTCTTGGGGCATCTTAAAGACCAACAGATTTATTGCAGCATGGGCTCTTGTGGGCTAGACTTCCCCAAATGTGTGTCTGGAGAAATGCAGCTGAAATGTCTGCATAGGTTAAACAGGCCTGGTTGAAGGGTTTTTCTTTTTCTTAATCAGACAAACCAGGAGACAGGCAGATTCAGAGATGTGGCTTAAATAAATCAACATTTTCTAGTTGTGGGTAATTATTCCACGTGGCATGTGTGGACATCTAGATCTGTAGATTGCGTTACAACTCAATATTATTAGAGTCACTTAATCTTGTTACAGGGAAGCAACATTTTAACAGGATCTGAAGTTGATACACATGCTGGTCTCCCTTGTTTTTTTGCCTCACAACAATCCTGTGAGGTAGGTCAGGCTTAGGAATGCCAGCTTCCAGGTGGCACCTGGGGATCCCCCACCAAATTACAGCTCATCTCTAGACTACAGCAATTTGGAGAAATTGGATGCTTTGGAGGGGGGACTCTATGGCATTGTACCCCACTGAAGTCCCTGTTGTCCACAGACCCCATCCCCAAATTTTCAGGAGTTTCCCAACCTGGAGCTGGCAGCCCTATCCCCTGCCCATGGCCAGGGGGACCTGTCAACCTTACAGGCTATGTGACTGGCCCAAGACACCTGGTGAGCTTTAGTGGCAGAGGGGGAATCTGAACCCACTCCAACACTTTAGCCACAACACCGGACTAGTTCTCTAGTCCTGTGAGCCCTGTGCCTTTCAGGTGACTTTGTTTGCAAATCCTATGAAAAGAGCAATGAGTTTGTGTTGTTGTTGCAAGTTGTGTTTGAGGGATGGTGACGGAGTTATGCTGGTCAAGCACCAGTTTCAAATATGGGGATCTGTCAAGAAAACCCAAGCCTGGGTCCCCCTGAGCCACTGCCTCACAGACTAGTAAGTAGTGCTCTTATTCATGGGTCCCTGAGGTTAAATGCACACAAGAAGACCCAAACCTTTAGAAAAACACACACAGGCTTATTGAGCAAATAAAATTAAAAATACTAGTAGGCAACACAGTCTCTAGCGTTAATTAGCAAAACACACACAAAAAGCTAACATTTCTTTCTGACACTTTAGTACCTGGCATTACCTGGTGCTCCATTCAAAACTGCAGAGTTCAGGCTGGAAGCTTATGCATCTGTCCCATGGGATCAAAAGTTAGCACAGCATCACCCTTATCTAACACCCAATTATAATTTCTTGCTCTCTGGCATCAGGCAGTTTTTGGAATCAGAGTGCTCATTCGCTGGAGTCCTCCAAAGAGATGGGTGCAACATGATCCTGGTTCCCCCCTCCCATCTAATTACTGAACTGAGCACAGGTTTTTTTCACTTAGCCAATACCAAGGCATCTTGGACCAGTCTGATATTTTGCAGCTGCAGAACAAGCTGTGCACTGTCGATACCTCTTGGGGAGAGAGGGCATTTTCTCTCCCACCAGTTAACAAACATAAAAAGGTGTACACACGAAACTGCCTTATACTGGATTAGCCCATCAAGGTCAGTATGGTCTACTCAGAGTGGCAGTGGCTCTCCAGGATCTCAGGCAGAGGTTTTTCACATCAGCTACTGCCTGGTCCTTTTAACTGAAGATGCCAGGGACTGAACTTGGGTCTTTAAGCTTGCAAAGTGGATGTTCTACCACTGAGCCACAGCCTCTCACTATGCTTAGTGTATGATGAGTCTAACCAGTGCAAATTCAGTGAGTCCTGGATAAAGTATGAATGATTGCTGGTGTGTGGGGGAATATTTCCTCTAGTGTGTACCAAATGTGAAGAAAACGTGTTATTTCAACTTGTTTAACCGTGCTCTTTGAGTAACTTATGATGCAGGCATGTTACAAGACAGTAACTAACGTTCTATTCAGTTCCCTCGGAAATGGCTTCATTAAACGTATGCTATAGCAACCAGCCTGAATGTTCAGCAGCCTGAATAGCCCAGACTAGGCAGAGCTTGGAAACTACTTGGAAGGGAGACCAATAAAGGTCAGGGTTGCTGTGCAGAGGAAGACAACAACAAAACCATCTCTGCTCAGCTCTGGTCTTGAAGACCCCATTAGAAGTCACTGTAAGTTGGTTGTGACTTGATGGCACTGAAGTATTATATTTGCCCTAATCTGGATAGCCCTGGCTAGCCTGATCTCAGAAGCTAAGCAGGGTCAGCTCTGGCTAGTATTTGAATGGGAGACTGCTACACAGAGGCAGGCAAACCACCTCTGAATGTCTCTTGTTTTTTAAACCCTGTGGGGCCATCATAAGTCACTCTGACTCATATAGCAGCCATAATAGTAAAATGGCAGTAGCATGTTGATTCTGGAGTAATTTGACATAGCATCCTCCAGATTGTGGCTGGCGAGAGGGAAAAAAAAGGTGTTACCTCCTAGTTCTCAGCTGTTCTTGACCAGTACAGTCTTCTCTTCCCACTGCAGCATATTGGGAAAGAAGGGCAGCTGTCTTATTTCTAATCTGTGCACACTGGTCCCTAGTGAAGGGAAGAGCGGGGAGAGAGAGAGAGGTGGATAGAAGACAACAATAAAGGCCTTTGTTTCACCATCGGGATGAATGGGCGAGCCCAGCTTCAAAGCCAAACTTCAGTTGTGGCTTTTCAGATACAATCACTGAACAAACAGAAGAGTTGGCTAAAATGCCCAAGTGTTCCCAGCGGGGTTAATTCGTAGTGACAGCTGGCTTCTGTACTGATACGGGTGTACCCTTCTATAAATTACAACACAAAGTGGAGTTCATCTCTCTCCTGCTGGGCAAGCAGGTCCCTACCTCAGACTGTAAGCCTGGGGGAAAGGAACTCGTGAGCGCCCTTCTCGTTACACCTATCACAAGGCTGGAGAAATGCAGGACACCCCCCCCCCCGAATTGACATCCCTCACCGCAGGTATTGAAGAACCAAGTTTGAGTCCAGTGGCACCTTTAAGACCAACAAAGTTTTAGTCAAGATATGAGCTTTTGTGTGCATGCACATTTCCTCGGATGCATTGAAATGGAAGTTAATAGTCCATACCTATAAGCAGAGAGTGAACAGCAAATTAGCATACAACATAATGAAGATGTTTTTAACAGATGCACAACAAACAAGCTAAGTTTATATGGTTAACATTTGTTTGGATTTAATTCTGGGGGAAAACACAGTGAAGCAGAAACTGAACTTTGTGAAATGTCAGCACAGCATTAATCTGTGGGCTTCTGCAGGTCTGAGGTAAATTATCTACTGTTGATATCACTGAAGTGGTGCTTGGCTCACTGCTCCTGGGAATGCCTGCTAAGGAGCTCCTCAGATTCACCCAGGCATTGAACCAGTGGACAAAGCGTTTTAAGGCTGGGAACCTCTGATTCTCCCCCCCCCCAATTCTTGCTGGATGATACCAGGCCCATTTCAGCTAACCATTTTTTTGCGGATGTCCATACTTAAGATTCTTCTTGCTTGCCTGTGATTAAAATAGAGTTAATACTGGGACCCAAGCAAACGAAGAGTTGCTCATATTATTTCTCTTTATTTCAGTGCTAGTTTGTCCTGAGAGGGAAGCAAACATTCCCTTCTTTTAAAATGAAAAACTGCCTTGGGAGGCCAGATTCTGAGCACCGGGGAGGAAGGAGGCACTTGACCCTTTGCTTGCCCTCCATTTGTTGGTTTAGAGTCCAGGCGCTTGATCATTTGTCGCTTCAGAATCCATCTCCCTAGATCAGTCGTACTCACTCCATGGCATGTGGGTAGCCATGTTTGCAATCAAAAGAGCCATGTGACTGCTGCATGCCCTTTTCTTCTTCTTCTCCATTCTAAGGGAGCCACCTGCTAACTGCAAGTTCTACCAGGCAATGATCTTGCCCAGTTTTCTGAAATGTGGTTTGGCTACCATATTGGGGAAAGCTTTTCAAAAGAACCACAGGTGGATATCCAGGAGCCATGGATGGTTTCTGAGCCACTGAGTGCGAATCACTGCCTTAGATGATTTTTACCCCTGTGCCATCCCTGGTACATGTTGTATTGTAGATTCTGCCCTTACAGATAGTTGCAAAATTGCTGAATAGATCCTGCTTGTAGTTGACAGAATAGATTTGCTTAAGGCTATGATTGTTAGCAAGCTTCCTTGAAAAGGCAGTTCTGCTGAAATCAGCAGTCTTTCTTGAATTGTTCAGTTCTACATAGTTGAGATCCAGTGTGGTGTAGCAGTTAAGAGAGTTGGTCTAGGATCTGGGAGACCAGGCGTGAGTTCCCACTCTGCCATGCTGGCTGACCTCGGGCCAGTCATGCTCTCTTAGCTTAAGCTACTTTACAGGGTTGTTGTGAGGATAAAAGGGAGGAGAGAAAAATTATGTTAGCAGCTTTGGGCTCCCCCTTGAGGAGAAATGTGGGTAAATAAAGAAATAGTTTCATGTAGTCCAATGTGGACTTACTGCAGTTCAAAGGTCATTGATTTCAATGGGTTCAGACTGGACGATGTCTGTATTGGTCTGAATTGTAAGAATCTCAAGTTTCTCAAATACAGAACATGACATTAGGTCTTTTTTTGAACTACTAGGTAATGTAGAATGATAAACATTTAAATTTTTTAAAATACACAGCAGCTGAGGATCAAATGTAACCAGGGGGTAAACAGGGGTGGTTCCATTAACATTTATTTAGTACATTTTTGTCTTCCCCTTCCTTCAAGGAGCTTAGGACAGTGTCTTTGCAACATCAGGTAGGTTAGGCTGAGAGAGAGAGTGAGCAGTCCAAGTTGACACAGTAAGCATCTGTGGCAGAGAGCAGGTTTTGAACTCGAGTCTCCCATGGCCTAGTCTGACACTGTAACCACTGCACCACACTGGGGGCTTTAATACTGGTCTTTTTCACATTACTATTCTAAACTGGATGTTATTCGTTGTTGTCCCAATTTTGATTAAAGCAGTACAGGGACAGGGTTTTCATACAGCGAATTTCCTTCTGTTAATGAGCCGTCTCTGAAGCACAATGGTCATTTCAAACAGTGCCGCTTTCCCCCCGCCCTTTTTTTCCACAGGATCTTGCTCAGACTTTCTAAAAACATTCTAAGGTGAGCAGTGAAAAAGGGTGGGGGGAAAAGCAGCATTTTAGAAAGCGCTATGAACATTTTAGACAGCACACCACAGTGATTCAGAAGTGCAACAAAGGGGTTGAAAATGGGAAAAAGAGTTTCCCTCAAAAATGGTTCAACCACACTTTGCTAACTCGATGCAAACGGGTTTGTAGGAACAGGTAAATAAATTCCTCTAGCAGCCAGTTACTAAAATGAGTCTGTCCAAAATGACAGAAAAAATCCATTAGCAACTAGTTACTAAAATGGAATACAAAGGCAGTTTGAAAAGGCCATTGTATGCAGTGCTGGAATTCATTCACACTCTGAGTTCTAACCTAGATGAGTATGATGCTGGCAATTATTTTAAAAGCTTGTAATCAATATAGGATGCTTATTCATGAGAAATGGAAAACTCTTGGGTTTGCTTGGGTTTATTAGAAAATGAAAAACTCTTGGGTTTGCTTGGGTTTATTAGAAATGCTAATTAGCTTCTTGTCAGACGTTGTATTTGAAGCTGTAATAGTTTAAGTGCTGTCTACAGTTTTCAGCAAGCCCTGTCCTGGAGGGGAAAGCAGGCATGTGTCATCTTTATAGGGCCGCATTTCAATTATAATGGCTGCTGGTAGGTTCTTACATGTCTTTTTCATTTGGGAAAGAGGCTGGCTGGGGCAGTGTAAGGAATACCAAGGCAGTTTTTATTTTATTAGCATATATAAATCAACCTTGGGCTGTCAGGTACAGTTTGAACTGATGTTCTCAGAGCACTAAAAGCATCTCTGAGGCAAAAAAGAGAGCGTATCTAAAAATTACACTTGCGCGTGACTAGACTGACAAGTGGTTCATATTATGAACAAAGGCCATTTTGACCACATTTTATTCTACTTATTTTTACTCCATTTATACTCTACCTTTCTCTCTGATGGGGAGACAGAACATCTTACAGCATTCTCTTTTCCTCCATTTTATCCTCACTCTGAGAATAGGTTAGGCTGAGAGAATGTGACTTGCCCAAGGTCACCCGGTAAGCTTCCATGGTACAAGTGGAGATTCAACCCTGGGTCTTCCAGATACTAGTCTAACACTCTAACCACTACACCAGACTGGCTCTCAGGACACAAGGACACTCCTTCTAGGTCTGTTGATTGTCGGTCTGTTCCAGTTTCTTACAGGTGGCGATCACTGATCTCCAGAAGGCTTACCTACAAAGCAGAGGCCAGAACCTTCCCCTCTTGTTGGTCTCTTGCAACTAGTGTTCTGTGGTACACTGCTTCTGAACATGGAGGTCCCATTAAGTCAACATGGCTAATAGCCACTGATGAATATCTGTGATCTCCTCGTAAAACATGAGTGTGTATAATCTTTTAAAACTAAGAAAGTAGTTAATTGTTAATCTTCTGGCACACACATGTTCGTGTTCTTAGCAAACTAGAGTTTCCACACTACAAGTACAACATGGAACTGGGGTATGATGAAGAATTAGTGACAAGCAACTGCCCTATCAGCGTGGCTCAGTTTTAAGAGATAGAGTTGAATGCCAGTGATGCCTTCCAAGAAGACATGGGATCCCTGGAGTTCTGGAGATGTCTATGAATCCCAGAACTGTCCTGAAATTTCTGGTGCTATGACCAGAGGTGGTTTGCCAAACTCTGGGTAATGTTTGGGTCCCCCTGAGTCGTCCTGGCTCTATGGAAGGACATTCTCATTCATGAAACTGATGAAATTGAAGCGGAGAGGCTCTATCAGTGATGTAAACCTGGAGTCAGAATGGAAACATGCCTTGACTGAATATACCCCATATTTCTCCAGAATAGCTCTGTCTGTTAAATACCAGTATTCTCATTGAGTAGGCCTGTAACTGTGCCCTTTTGTATGAATAAAACTGATTAAACTGTTTTTGGAGTGCTTTTGTGTTACTGCTTAAAGATCCACGTTTTTAAGTAGCTAACAGGCTACATTCATCACCACTGTATCAGTTAAATTACGCACTCTATGCACATATGGATTTCTGATTGTGCAGTCTTGCCATAGGCAGTGAGACGCTTAAATGTGGGCCCAGGGTATGTCTAGCTGGCATCAGGTTGCACCCCTGCGTGCAGGGAAGAAGGGACATACCCCACTGGGGAAAAAAACCCCAGTTGGTTGATTGTTTATCTAATACCAACAGGACACACAGATCCCTTGGAAAGCTGAGAGCAGAGGCAAAATACAGCAGTTGTATTACCAATGCTGGTGCTTAATTTTAGTTGATAGGCAAGGTAGAAAGTCAATAGAAGGCAAACTGGGCTGTATTACCTTGTGTTGAGAGGAAACCCATATGCAAAGTCTCTTCCCAGATTCCTTCTCTTCCTGTTGACATAGATCAAGATGGGGAGCCAATGTTGGTCTGTCTGTAGCAGTAAAAAAGAGCAAGGGTCCAGTGGCACCTTAAAGACTAACAACATTTGTGGCAGAGTATTTCGTGAGTCATGAAAGCTCATACCCTGCAACAGATTCTTACTGGACTCTTGCTCTTTTCCTGTTGCTAAGAGCCTTGTCTTCATTGGTTGCATTCAGGTATTCTCAAGGTAGAAAGAAGTTGCAGGGAAAAATAAAAAGTACTTCTCAGGGGAAAAAATATGGGGGAAGTGGGTATTCCCGCAGGCCTTCAGATCCGTACTGAAATTATAAATAGAAATAGTCAAGCAGAGTGAAAATATATGAAACAGTCAAGGAGGTGTGTTGAGAAGCTGTGGTTGGCTGTGGCTCCCTATGCTGTGGGTTGTAAGTGTTTAGAGGTACGATTCTCTGCTTTGAAGCTTCACAGAGAGAGCATCAGAGAAAATTTATCTTGCATTGTGAAGTGCAAATCAGGATGTGGGTGGGAGAGTTCATCGCATAGAAAACTCAGAGCATAGGAAGTGCAAGCTAAGAAAAGTCTTAGAACTGGAAAAAAATAGTTATGTCTTCTTTTTTTATGCCATCAGATCACAGCCAACTTATGGCAACCTTGTAGGGTTTTGAAGGCAAGACGCAGTTTGCCATTGTCTGCCTCTCTGTAGCAATCCTGGACTTCTTTAATGGTCTCCCATCCAAGTACTAACCAGGGCTGACCCTGCTTAGCTAAGATCGGGCTAGTCTGGGCTATCCAGGTCATGGCAGAAAACACTTAGAATCTAAGGGGGAGGGGAGTTGCATCTAGCAAAGTTTTTATTGAAACAAAGTTAAACTTCTATATGGGATAAACCGAATTAGTCAACACATTTTACAGAGGAATCTGATTTCCATACTTGAGAAGAATGAGAGAAGTTTGTTTTAGTCAAATGGTAAAACCTAAAGATAGTGGGCAGGTTTTTCATCCCCTCCAAAACTGTTGGTGTGCTGGAACATGAGGCCAGAAATGGTGGGTTGTTCGTTTGCTCAGAACTGGGCAACAGTTGATGTCTTTTCTGCTCATTTGGGTATCAGAAGGAAATGCGGCTCCTTATTCTGTGTCTTCCTTTGTAGATATGAAAATAAGTTAAGTCCAAGACTGAGTAATAAAAGTGATAGTACGGAGAAGAAATGGCCAGCCCACTGAATTAAAAAACAACTGCTGTTTTTTCTTTTGAGAACCGGCCTGACATAAACATGTGGAGAAAGATGGGCAGACCTTTGCCATGCAGCCCCTCTCTCAAATGTTAAACCCTTTGTCTTCAGAGAAACAGTTAATGAATCATTCATTTTTGGAAAGAGTCATGGTGCTTAACAAAGCTTTTTTTTTTAAAAAAAGTGAAGGCTCTGAATTTGAAATTTAATGGGATATGTGCAAACTGGTCTGAAAGGCCTAGTTGTTATCCGTAGAAAGTTGGTGGAAAGAGGAATGTTCCTGGCATTCTTGGCCTTTTCCTCTTCCCATCCTTCTTTCCTCTGTGACCTTCATAGGCTGGGATTCGAGGTGTGGTGATAGCTGCTTCTGCCTCTGTAGGAATGCTGCCTTTGCTTAGAGCTGGTGTGTTGTTCCTTCTCCCTTTCGCCTTCTGTTGTTTCTTGCCTTGTTTTGATGATTTATTTATTTATTCACTTCATTTATTCACTTACTTCCTCTCTTCCGTTTCATTTTCACGACAACCCTGTGAAGCAGGATAGACTGAGAGTGTGTGATTGGCCCAAGGTCATTCAGCAAGCTTCCACGTCAGAGTAGGAATTTGAACCCAGGTCCTAGTACGATGCTTTAACCAGTGTACAATGCTGTCTGGTAATAATAATAATAATAATAATAATAATAATAATAATGTATTATCCCATAGTCAAGCAACAGGTTGTGATGTCCTGTCTGTTGTCCAGAACCATAAGCGTCTTCCAGCTCTCTGAAACATCATATAGAAAAGTCAGCTTATGCTCTCTTGGGTATTGGTGTGAAGGGCCACCATGATCGGGCATCACCTGAGACCAAAGGGTCTTGTAAAGGGTCCACACTGATCAGAGATGATTGGCTTATTTTGTCTCCAGGAATGGGAGATTGTCCCAGAGATCCTTAGCAGTAGAACAAGAATTAAGTAGCACCTTAAAGACTAACAAAATTTGTGGCAGGCGATGAGCTTTGTCGGGAGGGGGGCCACCGCTCATCTGTGGGGGTATTGCCCCCAAATGCCCCCTGTGGCTATGGGCCTGCCTCAGGACATTCATGGGGGAGCACAGTGGGGGTCTGCATTGGGAAGGTTCAATCAGTGAAAATTGCCCCCTCTTCTTTTGCCTATTGCAGTACTGCTATCCTGGTGGAATGACCCCCTTCGTGTTGGATCCCAACTAAAGTTTCCATCAGTGGGATGGAACTTTCTGGCCTCCCCCCTCACATGGATTATCCCAGAGTGGTGCTCCTATGAGGATAGGGAACCCTGAGGAAAAACATGAAGGGGATCTACAGCGGAAAGGGAGAATAGAATAACTGGAAATTGCCAATTTAGCCTGGATCCAAGCCACAGACTTTTGGAGCAACTTGGAGCATGGACCAGAGGCATATAGAGAGTGAGTCATAGCAAGGAAATGGGTTTCCTATCAGTGTTATTTATTGTAAGGCTAATAAAAGAGCAACGTGTTTTCCAGACTTAATTCATTCAGGTCTGGTTTCTTCATCTAACAAAAGGCAAAACAGAATGCTTCCTACATCACTGTCTCCATTAAAGTGTTTGGCGTCTTTAACAGAAGCAAATCTTTTAGAAGCTGCAAAGTGTAACAGATTTCCCCCTTTTTTCATTAAAAAAAAATCTAGCCAGAGGCCAGTCCAAGAACCGTTTTTCCTTTGCAAGACTGTTCTTACAGAAAGAGCCAACCCTAGCCAGAATTAAAATGAAAGTGGGCTTGAAGCTTTACTTTCCTTAGACATCTTGAAACTGGAGCATACATCGGGCAGTTTGAGAGGCATGGTTCCAGAACTTGTAAAACCAGGGGAAGATGGAAGCAGCATGAAAATGAAGTCCAAATAAAAGAAGCTTTCCTTGGAGAATGGACTTTTAACAAAAAAATAAAGGCAGTCGCACCAAGGACCTGAATTGCATTGCATTTGTGTTTTACTATGCCAGGCTACCATTAATGGGTTGAGGTAGAATATTGTACTTAGGAGACATTTACAGCTCAGTTCTAGCTATTGATTTTAGTGGGATTTACTTCCGAATAAGTATGCTAAGAGCTGTAGCTGCGCTGCCCCATGCTACGAGTGCCACCCATCGTAAAGGGCTCCAGAGAAGCACGTCTCAGATGTTGATGCTGCCTTTACTTAGGCTGCTGGCCTTAAGCCATTTGGTTATACCCTCAGGTGGGTTGCAGAGCCCCACCTGCTGGCTCAGGAGGTTCCTATGGAGACACATTTTTTGTTGCTTTTTGGAAGGCCCTGCTGCTCATGCATATGTGTAGACAGCAATGGTGCCATGCCTCCTGTTTCTTCTTCCACACTCGCTGAAAGGACCAGCAGGATAGTGAGGTCAAGGTTCTCAGTGGTGGAGACAATTTCTTTTAGCTTAGGTGGGTTCTGGGGCCCTCTCCTCACCAAAGCTGTCCCTGGCCTTCATTCCTTTCCCTCAGCCTGGCCTGGTTCTACCTCCTCCACTAGTCAGTCCTCCAATGCTCCCTGCCTGCTTTCAGCCCGGAGTCCCATTCTCTGCTGATGGTCACAGTTCTGGCTCCTCCTCTTTTTGTCATATGATGCTCTCACTTTTACTACCTGTGATGTGCTTGTAGCTCAGTGAGTCCTATGCTACCAACTGGGTGTTAAAGGTGGGTCCTGTGTCAGGAAAAGTTAAAGACCACTGATTTAGACAGCCTGATCAGGTTACTGACAAGAGACTGAAGGTGCCAGGAACCTGATAGTTACACTTTCCTGTCTGGAGAGTTATTGGTTCATTTTCAACACAAACCAATGCTCCCTTTACCTGGTCTAGAGACTTGAACATCTGAGTGTGATACTGGATAGAAGCAGAAGAGATTGGATTTATATCTCACCCTTCACTACCTGAAGGAGTCTCAGAATGGCTTATAATCTCCTTTCCCTCCCCTTCCCCACAACAGACACCCTGTTAGGTAAGTGGGGCTGAGAGGTCTCCTGAGAACTGCCCTTGAGAGAACAACTCTGAAAGAACTTATGTCTGACCCAAGGTCATGCCAGCAGCTGCGTGTGGAGAAGTGGGGAATCAAACCCAGATTAGAGTCCGCACTCTTAACCACTACACCAAACTGGATACAGCTTTAAAGTATCAGGAAGGGAAATACAAAACTGGATACATTATATGTAACATTTTTGGGCCTAGTCCACCTATAGGGAGCCAAGATAGATGTCTTTGTTGCTGGGGTGCAGTTGTATTCCAGGTTCTACCAATGGCTACCATTTTTTCAGCATTACCAATGTCCCTCAATGGAGGCCCAAGCTTTACCTGGTACCAACTTTCCATGGGATGCAACCAAGGATCCCCCTACACATACAGGTTCCTGCTCCTGGAGAAAATGGGCCAAAGCCTGTGGCTCTCAAGGAAGCAGCACATCCCATCACTGGGTTAAAGTTGGAACAAACAATATTCTTTCAAGACATGCTCGGATAGGATCCATATTGAGAACACCTTGTTTTGGATGGATAATAATGACTGTCAAAGATCACATCAAGTCACCAGGGAAGTACCCAGTCCTTGAGCCGAGTGTGCCTTCTGTCTTAGGCAAAGGACAACCTCTAAGTCATTTGAGCTGAATCTAGCAGGGCAATATTTATGGTATGATTAATTTATATAACTATTATGTTTTTGCGGAAATTATGTAGAATTGGGGTGGGATGGATACACCCAGATTCCCACAAATTAATGGTGTAGTTTTAAAACATATAGGTTCCACCAGTGCATCTGCAGTGCTGCTGATAGCTTAACCAAGAAGCGGGACATGGAATTGTGCACTCCTATCCCCATCCTGCCCATTCTAAAGTTCAAGTCCCCAATTGGCCCCAAGGTTACACATAAGGCTAATCATGGTTCCTGTTCATACCAGTATTTGAAATCACCTGGTTAAATCTGCTGGTGAGAATTTATGGTTTGGAAGGAAGGAATGGTGGAGGTTGCATGTGACCTCATGGCTCATCTTGATTATTTAGCCATGAGTAAGTGATTGGTGGCATTTATGTTTGTATCATCCTCTGACCAACTCTAACCCTGGAACATTATTCCATAGATTTTATCATAATGAACAGTCTTTCAGTGTTGCAGTTGGGTTTTTAAGTTCTTCAGATGGCATGAAAATTACAACTGTCATTGCTTGCTGGTGTATAAATTCCCTGGATTCACCTTTTAGGGGATTATTCTTCTGATGATTTGTGTAAACAAGCCCTTGGATAATGTATCATGCCATCCCATTCATAGTTACAAACTTCTAAGCCCATTGATTTCAAGAGACTTGGAAGGGTTCAGGTGTGCTTAGGTCAACCCTATTGAAGACATACGTCATGGATTATTGTGCCCAAACTCCATTGGTTTTCTAAATTCCATTTTTTTTTACTTTGAGCTAAATTTTGAGCTAAACCTATGACATTATAGTGTCAGAATGTCTGTATTTAAGAAAGTTGTTTGGGTCAAATGTTGAGAACTGTCTGTGATTTCAAGAGAGTCAGTGTAGTGGTTAGGAGTGGCAGACTCTGATCTGGAGAACTGGGTTTGATTCCCCACTCCTCCAGATGAAGCCTGCTGGGTGACCTTGGGTCAGTCACAGCTCTCTCAGAATTCTCTGAGCCCCACTTACTTCACAAGGTGCTCGTTGTGGGGAGAGGAAGGGAAGGAGATTGTAAGCCACTTGAGGCTCCTTAAGGTAGAGAAAAGCAGGGTATAAAAACCTTCTCTTCTTCAACTTTTTAAAATGAAAGCGATGGTCTTCCTAGATTTTAGCAGTGTCTTTTCTTCCAAATGGGACTTCCACTAGTCAGGTGTTGGTTGACATCAGCAGCAAGATGCAGCTGCGGTTTGTTTCTGAACTGCCGAGCACGTTTGACTCAAGACAGATGGTCAGCTTGGCACCCAACTGCCTGGGTTGAAGTTCAAAAGGAAATAAATATTTGTCCAAGGAACACCCAGACCTGGCTGCCAATTGTATTAGAAGGCTTATCAGCGTTCAGTGGTAAATTTTAACCTTGATTTCTGTTTTATAGTTGTTGGAAATGAAAACTGGCAGACATTATTCCATGGTTTTAAAACTTTGTGTGGCCGTTGGTTTCTTCTGTATGTTACTTTTGCCCAGATACTTATGCCATCTTGGCAACCAACTCGGTACAGAGTAGGGGCTGCAAATCTTTTATATAAGTAGTGAATTAAGCTGTAAATCTCTTGTATAATTAGTGAGTTAAGTGCTCACTAAGAACCCTGTGAAATAGTGACTGGCTCAAGGTCACCCGGTGAGCTTCTCTGGCAGAGTGGAGATTTGAACCTGGATCTCCTGGATCCTAGTCTGACACTGTAACTATTATGCCACTGTGAGACACCAGCTGTACCATGAAAACATGCTAGATGGGTAAGATTTAGAAAAGTTTGAGATCAAAACAAAACCCAGACATATCATGAGTGTGTGTTGTGGATTGAAAGCAATTGATTTACTGGGCAACCCATAAAACCCCCAATAGATGTATTTAATCATATGCAAGACTAGATACCCAAAAGGGCGGGGGACTGTTGTCCCCTCACACAGAGTGCTTATCACCCTCTACAACTTCTCTTATTGATGGTACAGGTTATACGTAGGTCAGGACATCGTACTATCTTTCTTGCCTGTTTTAAAATCTACAGAGTCATGACCATCTCACACCTAAGGTCCTTTCTCTCACTCCTAGAGACATCCACGGACAGGGTAGCCCAGCCCCTTTTTATAATCAGCCCTCACACAGAGCTATTGGGTTTGGGGCTCAAACACTGTTCGAATCACACCTTGTTAACCATTCATTCATATCCTATCATATATGTATATAAACCAAGATATTAAATTGTATGTGTGTGCTTCTTTGCTTCTTTCCCTTAGACATGCAGTCCATGGGGTTAATCAAAACAAGAAACTTTTATTTATAAGAACAAAACACAAAGGAAAGTGCAGTCTAAGAAACAATATTTCACTTCCATTGAACTTTTGAACTGAATTCCTATACCTGCAACTGGGATATTCTAGTTACAAATTTACAATTTTCAGCCTATTCCAAGCAGCTCTTCTATACAGGTCCCTTCAGTCAGGCAAACCCTTTTCACCTCATCCCTTAAGCTGTCACCTTCTCTCTGCTGCTAACTCTTAATTGTCATTTTTCAACTCCTGTTTTCAAGTCTCCTTCCCTTGACATTCTGTCCACTGTCATTGGTTGCTCTTGGAGAGAGGCAGAATCTAGCCTGTCCGTCACAGGGAGTATCTTACATTTCAATACAAATTAGTAACTTTTTGTATGTATAGCACTTTTAGGAGATGAGTCGTCTTCCTTGCAAGTAAATAAGGTAATTTTTCAGCACCCCTTCATATGCCCAACTTCAGCAGCCGAGCACAGCTATAATCTGTCTCTTGCTCTTTGTTTCCTCTTTCCCTCATCCTACCTCCAAGGATCTTGAAGAGGCACACCAGACTCTCCTCCATCGCCTCATCCCCACCACCACACTTGTGAGGTAGGCCCGGCTGAGTGATTGGCCCCGGGTAACTCAGATGACAGGGTCGTGGCTCAAGAGGAGGGGTGTTTGTATCTGAACATGGCTCTCCCAGATCCCCCCCTCCCCAGTTCTCATCCCTCCTGAATTTCCCACAGAAGTGGTGGGGCTGAGGGGAAGGCCTGACAGAGATGCCGAAACCTCCAGGGGGTGCTTTTTGCCCTTCCATGTTCTCTTTTCCCTCACAGCCTGAGAACATGTGGGGGGAGAAGAGAGGTCACCATCCCCCACCCACCCCAACATTCATTCTGCCTCCCAGCTCTGTGGCTGTTCAAATGTGTGGCAGTGAGGCTGGGACATCTTTCTCCTCACAGTGGCATGCACGAGACAGCTCAGTTGCCTTCCAATCCATGTACTGGCCCTCCTCCTCCTCCTCTCCCCCCCACCAGTCCCATCCCTTTGTTGTCAAACTGCTGCTCCATGCTCTCGCTCTCACCCACCCCCTCACAGTTGCCATTTGCAAAAACGTGAAGCTGGTTGGTGCAGTGGTGGCTGTGCTGGCTGCTTGGCTCTGCCCCCCACCCACGTAGTGGCTTTTCCAGTCCTCACTGAGCTGTTGTCAGTGGAGGCATGAGGGGGAAAAACACCACACCTCCTCTTTCTCCACCCTCACCATGTTTGGCCACTTGCCCCTCACAAGCAGCCTCCTGCCCTCTCTCTCTCGCACCAGTTGCTTGTGGGCTGGATAAGAGCATTGGATGGGCTGGTTCCAGCCCGGGGGCTGTATGGTTGACACCCCTGTCTTAGAAAGTCACAGAAATGGGCCTCTCCCCATCTTCCATCATTTCTTTAGTAGCCCAGCAAATAAGAGTAATCTGTGTCCGTTTTTCTAATAAAGATGCTAAGAATGGTATCAAAGCAAAGGTGTGAGCTGCCTAAATTGACCAAGGACAGCCTCTGTTTTCTGGTCCCTTATCCTCCCTCAACTGCTGGTAGCGCAAACTTTGTTGGTCCAAAATCCCTTTAACTGAGGGACCAAAACACCCTTCTGCTTACTTGACTGATGAGTTATAAGCTATCTCAGAGTAGCATACAGCATTTGTAGTGGAGCGCTTTGAAATATGGAATGGGCATGGGGGAGCTTGGGCGGTGATATCAGTGTTGGGGTCTTCCAGGCATGTTTCCTGTTTTCATCTCTCTGACTGGATTGGGATAAGAGGAATTAAAGTTGTTCCATTAAAATCAGAAGCCTATCCCATACCAAGGACTCTTGGGGAAGAGCAAAATGGAGATCCGGAGGGGAGTTGGGGAACTTTGCTCACCTGCCTTAATCATCACAAAGCCAGGGAACAGGACAAGGACGCAGCTGGGGAAGAGTATGGCAAACATCATAGTCCTTTTCTGTTCCATTATTCAGTTTGATGTCTACATCATTTGGATGGGAATTTCTCCCCCCTTTCCAGAACTGGACATGTAGTCCCAGGCTGGACAGATCATTCCGCAATGCAGTGAAGGGTCTATTGCCATGTTTTACGGTGCCCTGGACTTCCTGACTGCCATTTCTTTCATTGTAGCCTTCCTAGCCAGAAAGCTGCCTGGGGCATTCAATGAAGGCAAGTTCATCATTTTCAGTATGCTGGTATTTTACACTGTTTGGCTCTCCTTTGTTCCCACCTGTCTGAGTTCCAAGGGGAAATACATGGGAGCTGTTCAGCTCTTCTCTATCTTGGCCTTCAGCACTGGCTTACTGGCTTGCATTTTCCTGCTTAAATGCTGTTATTATACTGAGGCCTGGAATTAATACAAGAGAATATCTAATGAAGAGAGGGGAAAAGATCTAAGTTTCTAAAAATCCCTCTGTCAGCCAGGGCCTGGCCCCTTATGAAGGATTGCAGGCTCTGAGTTGGGATATACCTGGAGGTGTTGGGGGTGGAGGCTCAGGAGGGAGAGGCTTGGGGAGGGGAGGGACTTCAGTGGGGTCTAATGCCATGGAGTCAACCTTCCAAAGTGGCCATTTTCTCCAGGTGAACTGTTCCCTGTCAGCTGGAGATCAGTTGTAATCCCAGGAGAACCCCAGCTACCACCTGGATGTTGGCAACCATACCCCTATGCAGAAAGTTAAGTCTGCAAAAGAGGGCCAGTCACAGGCAGGGCTATTTTTGGGCAGGAACGCACAGGAACAGAGTTCCGGCTGGCTCCTGAGTTGGCCACACCCAGCAGGAACTCGTTAGCACAACAGGCCACACCCAACAGCAGAAACGCATTAGGACTGGCTACATTAGGGCTGTGTGGCCTAACATGCAAAGGAGTTCCTGCTACAAAAAAAGCCCTGGGTTTTGACAACAAACAAGGTAAACAGAATAAGAAGCAAAAGGTGGGTGTGGCTGGATGACCTCACTCCTCGTAACATGGGGGTGTGGCCTAATAGGCTAATGAGTTTCTGCTGTTGGATGTGGCCTATTATGCTAATGAGTTCCTGCTGGGCTTTATCTACCAAAAAAGCCCTGGACACAGGTATGATAGAGCAGTGGAACTCACTCTGCATGTTGTAAAGAGACGCATTCACAAAAACCATCAACCAAAAGTGCCATGTCTACTGTTATCCCTGGCATGAGGCCTGTGCCTCAGGAAGGCTTAAAGTTTTTCTTTTCCTCCGGTGACAGTGTTCTTAAGGTGGGAACCAACTGCAGACCACAGTCCCACTTTCCTGAAATATAGGCTGGGTGCCATTATGAGACATGGTGCGCAGAAGAGCCATGGGTGTCATGTCAGAGAGCTACATTTGGGTCCCAAGGGTTCTAATCCCTTGACTTGCAGAGAAATTCTAGTGGAGGGAGGCACAAAGACTTATTAAAGTCCAAAGTAATGTTTGCACATAGGGGAATCTCCTGGCTTGCAGAAAAATCTTAGTGTTGCTTTTTTTAAAAAAATAACCATTTTGGATCACAAAGACTTTTAAAAATCAAGTAATGTCTACTCATGAACAGATGTAGCCAAAAATAAATAAATAAATTTACAGAATTAGGGTGGCATTTTGAGTTTCCCTAGGAACCCCAAATGGCCCATGAATATGTGGTGGTGAAGGCCACCAGGAGTAGATGACAAGGGGAAACTGGAGTCACCCATCTGCCTCACCAGTTTGCTGTAGTGGTTAAGTGCATGGACTCTAATCTGGGAGAACTGGGTTTGATTCCCCACTCCTCCACTCGCAGCTGCTGGATGACCTTGGGAAAGCCATAGTTCTGTCAGTGCTGTTCTCTCAAGACAGTTCTGGAAAGAGCTCTCTCAGCCCCACCTACCTCATAGGGTGTCTGTTGTGGGGAGAGGAAGAGAAGGGAGTTTGTAAGCTGCTCTGAGTGAAGGTGGGGTATAAATCCAGTCTCCTCTTCTCCCCTTGCCCACCCCCTTTTCTTTCTCCTGCCCATGCCTAGGATGAGAGAAGGGAGTGAATGGGCATGAGGGGGGTGGTAGGAAAGCAAACTGGAGAAAATGCAAGCACTGCTGGATCTCTTTTTTGTACTGAAATATTCCCTGTAGTAATGCATGCTGGCCATAAGCATAGTTCTCGGCTGTTATTGTGATATTTCCTCTCTGTTTGATATCACCAAGCCTGTTATAAATTCGGATTATAGGTTAATGAAGTAATCTGGAACGATATGACTACAATTTTTCTTTCTTACGTAACGTAATGTGATTTTTCTTTCATACGTAATGTAATGTGATTTTTCTTTTCTTGCATTCAGCCTGTCACATTCATTCTTTTGCAGAAGAACTTTCCTTCTTGGTCCTCTCCCATCCATGCCTCACCCTGTCCTCTGCATTAAGTGTCCTCCTTTCCTGTCAGCCTTGATCTGCATACTTGCCACTTTCTGGTGGAGAAACAGAGAGACAAAAGGGCTTGTCTGAGTATTAAGGAGAAGGTGCACTCCCTCCCTCCTCCTCCTAGTTGTCTAAGTGTGCCTGAGGTTAGCCTCCTCTAAAGGCGGCAGTGTCCCTGAGGCAACAAGTCCTCCTTGGATGAGGTGGCGCTCTCGTGTCACACTAGCTGAGGTCCCTGCTGCAAAATGTGCAGGAAATTAATCCCTCTACTCATGCATCTTGTGTCATCTCTATGCTTCAATTTTAATGTGTTGACATATATATATATATATATATATATATATATATATCACCCCATCACCCCATTTCCCAATGTTTCCCCCTTCCCTGCTGCTTCCTCTTTCTGCTTCCTTGGCTGACCCTATTTAATATATTTTCTTTAAAACATTTGTGAGCCACCTTTCTGCCTTGTGGAACTCAAGGCAGCATACAATATAAGCAGAACATTATACAAACGAATAAGAACAACAATTCTAAAACCTATAAATGTCACAGATTAAAAGGCACAGCGCCCTACAGCCTCTCCCCTTTTCTTTTTTCCTTCTTCCCATCCCCCAGCCAACCTACCTTTAATTGTTCCCTTGTTTTCATCTTTCCCCCCTCCTTTCCTACCCGTCATTGTCTTCCCATGAAAAGTCTGGCTATGTTGTGTAGTGGCTGCCAGCTCATGGCTGGTTCCAGTTGCGCAGTGGCTGCTGCTGTCAACGGGCCGGGCCTAAAGGCCACTACTGCCAAGGCAGGCTAAATCATATCCATAGTGAGTTTCTAGTAGTTGCTACTGGGCCTGTCATTGGCAAGTACTCCTCCATCAGGGAACACGATGATCTGGGGGGCCGGGCCCTATCCTGGGCTGTTTTGGCCTACTAGTCTACTCCTGCTCTCCCTCCCACAGCTTTGCTTTCCAGTAATCAAGGCTTAGAATGCTTGTCAATAGTGCTGTGGTTACCAAGCGACCCCCAACAGCCACAGAGTCCAGTGGGCATTCTTAAAGCTACAGTTGTTGTTTCTGTGTTTTGTGGAGTTTTGATTCCACGATGTATAATTTCCCTCAGATTTCAGATTTTTTCCTGCAAATTTGGGACTGCTTCAGGCTTGAACAGAAATCCCCCTCCCTCAGTCTGTCCCTACCTCCATTTTGCAGCTGTATCAACCATATTGTGGCACAGTTGAGAGAGGTGGGGCCTGGGTATGTCCCGGAATTACAGTTCATCTCCAGTCTATAGGGATTAGTTCCCCTGGTGAAAATTGATGCTTTGGAACCATCCAGGTAGGATGTGATAAAAGCAGATGTGATGCTTGCCAGCTGTTAACCTTCTTTGAGAAACTGAGATCAGGCTGAGTTATTTCACACCTCTTCCCTAGCCCTGTCCTATCATGAGGAGCTTAGTCTAGTATGCCATCACTTAGTGTTGCATGCACATGTGGGCAAAGGATGCTGACCAAGCTGTGGCCCTCATCTGTGTTTAGACTCCAGCTCCAGATCCTGGGTTGGGTTTGACTCTTGGCTTAGATAAGTGAGCTGACACAGCAGTAAACCATGAGGAAGTTCCGTGGAGATTTTCTCACTTGTGAAAATAGGAGTTGAGGCTCGAACAGTGGGAGCATGCCATCTGGTTTTTGACTTCTCTGACAGTCTCTGTCCCATTTTGATCCTGCCTTCCTTCCAAGAGGCTAAATGTTATGTATGAGAAAGGGATGGTAAGGAAAGATCTACTTCATGAATGCCTTCTCTGAACTGTTCTAGCAGATCTAACCCATGGGCACCAGGGTTTGAATCCACACGGCCAGGAAGCTTGCTGGGAGATTTTGGGCCAGCTGCTTTCTCTCAGCCTGTCTCACAGGGTTGTTGAGATCCAACCCAACACTTAAAAGCAAGCTTAAGTTATATTGGCAGTAGGCCAAAGGCCTGGAATTAAAAGCTTTCAAAACTCCACCTGAGGGGACTAGGTGCTACAATCTAGCATATTCCTTTTCCAACGCAATCTACATTAATGATCCTTTGCAGTATAAATGTTAGTAGCCAATGAGCTTCTGTGAACTTTGAAAATGAACAGAATATACTTGGTCTGGGTAATTTGAAACATCTGATGATGTGAGTGCTGACTCAAAAATTTTATGGTGGAATAAATTCTGGTAATCTGGAAGGTGCCGCTGGACCCATTTTATGTGGTATACTTTACGGTGATACTTCGCTTGTTTGTAATGGGATGCTGAGGGCAGTGGAGCCCTGAGGGTAAAATTACCTGGCAGTATTTCCATAAAGCAGAGTTGTCAGTGATCCTTTTCTTTGTAGCAACTGTGCTTAAATATTTCGGACACCACCCATACATTCCATAATTAATTCAGAAAGTGTAATTAGTAAACAAAGGCAGTATTAGTGACAGTTGCCTTCCCTCCCTGTCAATTTACAGCCGACTTATAGTGACCCCGTGGGGGTTTCAAGGCAAGATGATGTTCAGCAGTGGTTTGGCATTGCCTGCCTCCATGTCATGACTCTGGTATTCTTTGGTGGTCTCCCATCCAAATACT
Source organism: Gekko gecko (assembly GCA_029375565.1). Classification (NCBI taxonomy): domain Eukaryota; kingdom Metazoa; phylum Chordata; class Lepidosauria; order Squamata; family Gekkonidae; genus Gekko; species Gekko gecko. The sequence continues at coordinate 32,892,703 of JAPDNY010000003.1, read as the reverse complement.
GACTAGAGTTAACCCTGATTAGCTTCTGAGATCTGACGAGAACAGGCTAGGGCGAGAGTTGCCTTTCCTGCCCCCAAATCATTCACTTCTCCTTCTGTAATAATAATTCAAAGTAAACGTGACCTGGTATTTGTGGCACTTTGAAAATTTGACTTTAGGCTCTTTTTTGTTGTTGTTGTTAAGGCAGAAAAGAGATTGATAGAACATTGCAGGCCAGTTTTGTAAAATTAAACCCTTTTGGACGAAAGCTTGTGCTGTGATAGTGAGCCAAGCCAGCCTTAACCTAGCGGCTCTTTGCTGTTGACCCACATACAGTGAGTGCGCTCTCCTCCTCCTCCAGGATTCTTGCGCACACTTCCCCATTGTGTGCTAGGCCCTGCCTCTAATATTGAAGAAAAGGGTGGGTGCTGATCTGGCTGAGGAAAGACATTTTATAGCACTTTGGCAGAGATTGAAAAGAAAATGTAACAGGTCAGGATGGATGGGGATATGAGAGTGGAGATGGGTAAGCATGGGGGAGCCATGAAGCTTTCAAATCAAGAAAGGAGGGTTGCCAACTCTGGCTGGGTAAAATTCTTGGAGAGTTAGGGGGAGGAGACTGGGGAGGGAGTTCAGCAGGGGTGTGATGTCATGAAGTCCTCCCTCTGAGTTGGCCATTCCCTCCAGGGGAATTGATCTCTGTAGTCAGAGGATGAGTTGTAAGTTCTGGAAAACTCCAGTTCCTACCTGGAGGTTGATAACTGGGTGCGGCCAGTTGGCGTGGTGAGAGTGGTTTAAACTGGTCCGGTTCTGATGCGATTTTTTAAATCTGGATAATCGTGATCACACTCACCTCCTTAGCCCAGTTCACCGCACAGTCACATCACTCCCCGCCACGTACATGACTGACACGTGGGAGTGTGTCAGCTGTTTTTTTTAAAAAAATTCTCAGTTTGCGCATGCGCATAGGCAATCATCCATAGAACTGAAATCTTCACGCATGCGCAGAACAACTAGTTTCTTGCCAAAAGCAAGCCCTAAGGTGTCTCCAGGCGCTGTAACAGAACACTTCCCTTTAAACTTTTGACCCGAAACTGGCCTCCATGAGATCCCGAACTCGTCTAAACGCTAAAATGAGTCACCATTTAAACTTTGGTTTTATTAACATGGGAGTGGAGCTCTGCCTATGCACATACCACCGACGCTTAAAAAAAATGGCGGGAGAAAAGCGGAAGCCTTGGGCTTCCACAGCAGCTTTCCAGAGGGGAGGGGGTTGAAGCACCCAGAAGTGGCTCAACACCACAGGAGCGATCAGACAATGGAAACTATGGCTTGAAATTGGAGAATCAGGAAAACACCAGAGGGAGAAGTGGCAGGGGTCTTTTGGGGCTGGAGCGCGCCGGAGCACCACTCCGGCAGCCCAGAATGGTGGTGGCGGCAAGCCCCGCCCCCAGCTCCCCACACCGAAGTGCTGTGGCCCTGAGCCAGCCCAAAGAATGAAGTGTTTTTTCTGGGTCTGGACTGAGCAGACAAGACGGCAGCAGAGAGATTTAAGGAGGGCTGTCAGTGGCCATAGTGGTAAGGTGGATGATTTTGACCACAGTGTGTAGTGGTTAGAATATAGGACTGGGAACTGGGAGGTTGAAATCCCCCTCTGTGCTGTGGAAGCTCACTGGGTGACCTTGGGCCAGTCACATATTCTCAGCCTTAACTTACTTCACAGGGTTGTTCTGAAGAGAAAACCAAGAAAGGGAGAACGTGGGAAGCCGCTTTGGGTACCCACTGAGGAGAAAAATGGAATACAAACAAAGTAAACAAAACAAATGAGATAAAATGTTGGTGTGTGACAATGGAAGAAGAGGAGGAGGTCAAAGCAGTCAAGGTGTGAGATGACCAGAGTGTAGATCAGTTTTTTTTTAAAATAAGGGAGGCCAGGAAGGCCTGCAGTTCTGAAATGTTGTAAAGAAAGAAGGGAGGTGACTTGGCAACAAATCCTAGGACAAAGGAGAAAGAAGAGTCAAAGGTAAAGCCAAGGGTTTGAGTCTGTTCTACTCAGTGGGTGGTCATGTTGTTGAGGAGAGGAAGGTTTGGGAGGAAAGATGAAGAGTTCCATCTGGACATCCTTCGTATGAGACAGCAATAAGTCATCCCAGCTAAATTATGTGAGAGGGAGTCAGTGATGGAAAAGGAAAGTTCAGAGTAGAGGTGGGTGTCACCTGCATATAGGTGGTACTAAATGTCATGGGATTTGATGAAGTCATTTAGAGGGCAAAGGACAGATCCCTGGGAGACCCCCAAAAAGACATGGAAAGACGTTCTCCTAGTGGGAAAATTGGGTGATTAGACAGGACAGAAGAGAAACAGCTGATTGTGTCATGGAAACTTAAACATGTGAAACCCGGTTCTCCCAGATTAGAGTCCGCACACTTAACCACTACACCAAACTGGCATCTCTGGGAAGGGTGTTATTAAATAGGCTGCTACTATGGTCAGGCTTTGGTGTAGAGTAGACCATCTGCTTCCTGTATAAGGGTACCCATGAGGTGGGCTGCAGAGGTGGAAGCAATCCTGCTCTCCAAAGAAGAGCTGCCATAGGAGACGCTCTGCCAATGCCTGGTGCTGCCGCTAACTGATTGCTTTATACATTAATGGAAAATAACTCCTTATTGAAAGCAGAAAAATAAGGAAAGGTGTCTATTTTTTGTGCCATGTTTTCTGGGAAATCAGATTTCTCTTTGCAAATGCTGGAAACTTTTTTTGGGGGGGAGCTTCTTTTGTGAAACCATTGTGAAACTGTGAAGCCAGTTTGGTGCAGTGGTTAAGTGTGCAGACTCTAATCTGGGAGAACTGGGTTTGATTCCCCACTCCTCCACTTGCACCTGGCTGGATGACCTTGGGCAAGCCATAGTTCTGGCACAGCTGTTCTTGAAAAAGAGCAGTTTCTGTCAAGAGCTCTCTCAGCCCCACCTCCCTCACAGGGTGTCTGTTGTGGGGAGGGGAAGGGAAAGGAGTTTGTAAGCCGCTCTGAGATGCCTTTGGGTTGTGAAGGGCGGGGCATAAATCCAATCCCTTCTTCTTCTTCTAATTCTTCCTATAATATTATTATAAAAGATTATTATTAATTCTTCCTCAAAGATTGTTCTGCTATTCCTCTCTTCATAGATTGCTGGTGGGGGCACCTCGACAGAGAGCTTTCCGGACCCAGCTGGCCAATAGGACGGGAGGCTTGTACAGCTGTGACATTTTGCTTCCAGATGTGCCGTGCACGCGGATAAGATTCGATGAAAGAGGTGAGCTCTGCCATATCTAGGCTTAAGCATCTGACCTCCTCTAGGAAAATCATTGGCCTTATGTGGACTTTTCGTGAAGTTCGGAAATGTATTTTTTTCATTTACTAGTCAATCCGTGTTTTAGGATCTCTTGGCAATTCTTTTCAAACTAAAACCAGGATTCCATTGCCTTTCTGACCCTGTAGGCACATTCAGATGTAGGGCTGCCAACTCTGCATTGGGAAATTCTTGGAGATTTGGGTTTGGAGCCTGGAAGTGTGGAGAGTGAAGGAGATTGGCAGGAATATGCTGCCATGGAGTCCACCTTCTAAAGCTGCTGTTTCCTCCAGGGGAACTGATCTCTGTAGTCTGGAAGATCAGCTGTAATTCCCAAACCTGGAGTTTGGCAACCCCCTTCAGAATCAGGCATCAGGCCAAACCTTTGTTTATCACTTTCCTTCCTAGTGTACGGAGTGCAACTGGAATTTTCCTGGTTTAGGAAGCCTTGCATTTGTCCTGGGTAATATGGAGTTTGTTTCTTCCCACAAACTGGGATTCCAGGCCTCCTGTTGGTTTCAAAGAAGGTTGTACCAGAGGAAGTTCGTGGTGGTTTGGTCCATTAAAAACAATATCCTGATCATTACGGATTTTATAAAGGGAGGCCAGAGTTTCATCATGTACTTTCTTGAGAGTATATTATCCTCTCAAAAACAATGCTCATATTTGTAAAAAAAAGAGTGATGAGTTTTGGTGTTTTAGACTGATAACTGTAGACAAACAGTGCCATCTAGAGGCGGCTTCTGGTACTAAATGAAATGAGTCAAGGGATTTGGAGTTAAAATAATAATGTTGGACTTGACTGATGTTTAAGAAACCATTATGTTTTGGGGGGACACACACAAAAATCCACCTTTATGTTGTTGTTTTTCCCAGCTGATCCAACAAAAGAAAGCAAGGAGGACCAATGGATGGGCGTAACTGTCCGAAGTCAAGGGCCAGGCGGGAAAGTGGTGGTAAGGTTTCCAGACATTAATACTTTTGTACACTTTTAATTAGATTTTATTAATGGATCTTTAATCCTGTTAAAATCACAGCATTAGGTGTATGTCTCAGAATGTAGCCTGTATGTATGTGAGTATATATATAATTTTAATTTAAGAGCCAGTTTGGTGTAGTGGTTAAGTGCATGGACTCTAACCTTGGAGAACCGGGTTTGATTCTCCACTCCTCCACTTGTAGCTGCTGGATGACCTTGGGCAAGCCATAGTTCTGTCAGAGCTGTCCTTGAAAAAGAGCAGTTTCTGTCAAGAGCTCTCTCAACCCCACCTACCTCACAGGGTGTCTGTTGTGGGGAGGGGAAAGGAAAGGAGTTTGTAAGCCGCTCTGAGACTCTTGAGTGAAGGTATAAATCCAGGTGGGGTATAAATCCAGTCTCCTCCTCCTCCTTCTTCTGTGTTTTTTTCAGAGAGAGTCGTTCTTAAGTTCCTGTTCCATCCTCTGATGTATATGAGGACAATATTCCAGTTCTGTTGCAACCTTTTGTCATTCTGGAACATGGGACTTGTCACTAAGTTAGGAGGGCCAGACCCCCGATCCCATTGCAAACATGCTCTGTGATATAGGCCAGATTTCTGTATCGTTTTATTTAGAGCATCTTGATCCAACCATCCCTCCAACCCAGGAAGAGCACACATGGTTTTCCTTACCACCATTTTACCTTCCCAACAACACTGTGAGGCAGGCTGAGAGGGGCTGATGGATCTAAGGCCACCTCGCAAGTTTAATGGCATGGGGAGATTTAAACCAGGGTCTCCCTAGTCTTGGTCTAACACTCTGGATCTCACTGAAACATAAGCCATATTCTATGCCATTCAGGTTGTTGGCCTTCATTCCATTTTAGCACCAGAAGTATTTACTGGCTACAGAACGGGAAGTATAGCTAGAGAAATGGGCTGACTGTGGATGTACTAGAAAATTATTTACAGTGGCTTTACTAGAGATTTATTTACTAGATGGATATACTAGAGAATTATTTACACCAGTATGGTGTAGTGGTTAGGAGTGTGGACTCTAATCTGGGAGAACTGGGTTTGATTCCCCACTCCTCCACATGCAGCTGCTGGTGTGATCTTGGGTCACTTACAAGTTCTTTCAGAGCTGTTCTCTCAGGAGCAGTTCTCTCAGAGCCAATGCTCTCTCTAAGCTGTGGAGTCTTGTGAGCAAAAAATATACTTTGTGAGCTGTTGCGTTAAAGTCGTGAGCAAATGATGTGGCTACTGCATAAATTAGTCTGCTCTGGAGCCATCCTTCTTGAGCAAAGACAAAAATGTGTGAGCCGGAGGCTAAAAAACTGTGAGCTAGCTCACTTTAACTCAGTTTAGAGTGAACACTGCTCAGAGCTCTCTCAGCACCACCTATCTCACAGGGTGGCTGTTGTGGGGAGGGGAAAGGAAAGGGATTGTAAGCCACTCTGAGACTCCTTCAGGTAGTGAAGGGCAGAGTATAAATCGAATCTCTTCTTCTTGTTCCCAGAGTTGTGGGGATTTGAACTTACGTCTTGCCAGTCCTAATCTGTCACACTTATTGCTATTTTGTTCTGGCTTAGCTTCATCAATTATGGATCAGATTGCAGGACCACCGTGGTGCATGGGAAGGAAGGGATCCACCCCACTGTGCCATATTTCCAACCTGAAATGGCACCGGGGGGGGGGGTCTGCCGGCAAATAATGCTCCACCCAGTGGCAGAAGGCAGGAGAGTGTCTTGCTTTGCCTTGAGGAAAAGCCATTCCAGCTGTCTCCTGTTTGCCCTTCATGGTGCTGAGGAGCCTCCACACCCCCTTCACTGGGAGGCCAGTTGAGGCCAGAAGTCCTGGTTCCCACCTGCAGCCTCTCGACAGCCGTATGTTTGCTGAGCTGCTCATAAGACAGAGGCAGCAAGTGGAGGACAATTTTGTATTTCCCGTACGTAGATGAAATGCAGAAATGGGAAGCATTCATTGCTTTCGCAGGGAAGGCGACTGCGCCCAAGAAGGAGAAGAATGTCTTGCTTACCTGCGTTGGTTTAATGTCTTGCAGACCTGCGCCCATCGCTACGAGAAAAGGCAGTACGTCAACACGATTCAGGAAACGCGAGATATCATTGGGAGGTGCTATGTCCTAAGTCAGGATCTGACCATCAAGGATGACGGCATGGATGGCGGGGACTGGAGTTTTTGTGACGGCCGGCTGAGAGGCCACGAGAAGTTTGGTTCATGCCAGCAAGGAGTGGCTGCCACTTTTACCCGGGACCACCATTATGTTGTATTTGGGGCACCTGGCACCTATAACTGGAAAGGTACTGGCTTCAGGTTTTCTGCACCCTTCCAAGAATAAGCAGTCTTAAATAATACCCGAATCTCTGTCGGGAGCCCTTTTGTTCATGGCAAACATTTTAATTATATGAAGTCTCTTCTTTATCTTCATCTACAGAAGTTTTAAAAAATGAGGCCATCCCTGCATCGCAGGTTCCAGAATCAGTGTTACAGTGAATGCACGTACAGCTAGCAAGTACATGCATGCATCTGTTTGTGAGAAAAAGACACGTTCACTTTATAAGTGAAACTCGAGAGCAATAGCTGCATAAATGTGGGGTTTAAATCACATGTTCAGCTGTGTGTGTGTTGAATATAACATGAAAATTACTCAACATATGTGTAAGGAAAAATCTGGTGTATGCTGTATATGGATTGTATGTGCGTTCCCTATCACTCGTGAAGAGGCTTTTGAATTTCCTGTATAGTGCAGGGGACTAGATAACCCTTGGGGGTCCCTTCCAGCTCTGTGTTTCCATGAATGTCAGAACTGCCTTGTGAATTCCTTCGAGGCCCCATGCTAGGTAGCCTGATGTCCTGCGGGAACCTGAAAACCGAGCAGAATGGTGAAAGCCATTGCCTGTTGTTCATTCCCAGCGTAGAATAATTCCAGGTATACTGTCCCTGAACACAGAAGCTGGAAGTTAGGACACAACAAGAAAGCAGGCTAGTGCAATTTTTTGTGTGCATCCTTGCTCTGGGTGGTCAGTGACCACTCTGACTTCTGTTCCTCTGGCTCTGGGTATGGACAGCTGCAATGCAAGCTTTTCCCAAGGTGCCCAGAGAGGGGGGACTTGTGGGACTGAAAGTAGTGTCCTCAATGCGTACGCACACAAATACAGATAAAGTAAGGAATCAGGAAGACCTCCCGAATATATCTGTCCTGAATATTGGTATCTAAGTGCCTAGGAAGATTACACAAAGGCAGAACATAGATGCAATGATAGCCAGGATTATTGTTGTTTTGTTTTCTAGTTGTGCAAAAATATATTGCCCTCCAGGGAAGGACTTGCTTGAGGTAGGCAGAAATCAAGGGAGAGAAACCCTGGTGAATGTCACTGGATGGGCATTTCCAGTGACATTAATGAGCAAATGGATTTGTCTCGGCTCCTGTACGGTGAAAGGCTGTGAACTGTTCCTCCCCCCCCCTGCAATTTCTTGTATTAACAGAAAACACCCTTGTTTTTCTTGCTGCCCTGTTAAGGGAACAGCTGTGAAATTCTTTCCTCCTCTGACCTTTGACCGGTGCGATAAATCCTTGCAGCACGCACCTGTGCTTGACTCATGAGCCATGCAAAATCTCTGAGCCTTGGCACAAGGTGGACTTGAGTGAAAACCGCACACTGGTTTTGTGCCACAAAAATCTGACAATTCCAGCATGGGACATCAATCAGACTGAGCAGCTGCTTTACCAGAACTGTGAGGACGGCTGCTGCAGCGGAAATACCTGTCTGTACTGTGAAGTTAGATTGGCTCCCCTGACTTCCTCCACAGGAGCCTGCCACACGCAGTATAAGACAGCTTCATGTATGCTTTGCAACCCAGAGCAGGAGAGAGAAGGACTATGTGGAAACATTCAGCTGCGTTGTGACTATTCGGAAAGGGAGGGGGCATGTAGTTCCTTCAGCAGTGGTGCCAATGACGGACTTCACTACCGCCAATCAGAGACTGCTTTGAAATCTGGGACAGGGTATGGGTGCAGACTATAGGAACAAGCATAGAGACAGAAATGCCAGAGTAATGTGTGTTCCTCGGTCTAACAGACCCAAACTGACTGCTGCTGTGTTTCCTTCCAACATGCCCTCTGCCCTCTGAAAGATGATTGGATGCTGAAGCAGCACTCCCATAGGCTCTGATACAAAGCAGCTGGCTGGCTGTTTTACCTTTCGGGGGCAGGACAGCCTCCTGTCTATCATACTGTGTCATATCATTGGCCTATCAAGGTCAGTAGCACTTACTCTGCCTGGCAGCAGCTTTCTGAGGACTTAGAGCCAAACTAGCCATGATGGTGTCCTTGTATCTAACATGGGGCCATCACCACTATCTTAAAGCATTAAATGAGCAATTTAAAAAGCCCGATCCTGATCAGGTCCACAGCATGGTGGGACAAGGTGTTCTTGTTGCCCCCCTCCTGTGCCTTTTCAAGTGCCAAAACAGCTGTGTCCATTGCAACATTTTTAAATTGCCCATTTTTGGTTCTAAATGGTGGCAGCATCCCTGTGTCAGGCATGAGGATGCCATTATGTCTAGTTTGGCCCTCAGAGGGAGGGCTTTCACATCGTCTACTGCCTGATCCTTTTAAGTGGACACGTTGGGACCTTTTGCACCCAAAGTAGATATTCTACGACTGTGCAATAATAGCTCCTTCCCTCAACACACACCACACCACAGAGAATTAAAATAAGGGCTAGAGCTCTGAAATATATTCGCTATGGGCAAATGTACAGAGTAGAGCGTCCATCTTTATATTACCTTTCTTCCCTACAGTGACTGTAAACGCTTTTTAAGCAGTCATGTTCTGAACAAACCACCTGATAGTGTTTCACCCAAATGATTCATCTGTCACCCTAGCGATGAGTCTCCAGCTTAGCTCCCTTAGTGATGGGGGACAGTGTTAGTGGGAAACAATCCAGCTGAAATGCCATGCCTGGACTTTCTGTGGAAATAACCAAATTGCTAACAGAATGCAAAGCAAGAGCTTCACGAAAGAATTGTATTGATTTATTTATTACGTTTTTATTCCACATACTTTCCTGTGTGGCCCCACATCCTTTCCTGTGTAATAAAACATTCAACAATAATATAACATAAAATACATCTAAACATTAAAATAGCACTGGCTGAAAACACAATTACAGTAGAAATCATAAACCATCAGTAGTATAAGAAGAAATTCCTAGGAGATAATCCAGTTGACAATTGCTAGATACAAGCAGTGGGCAGTGACAACCTATCCAGTTTTACTGACCTGTCCATCAATAGAACTTAATGGTAGTTCTGTGACGCTTCTGATAGAAGAAAACTCTCATTTTGAACTTTTCAGGGAAAGGTTGTGTTCCCTGAGAAGCCCAGGCAAGAGATGTTAAGATACCCAGCACCAAGTATACAGCCAATGACTTGGGGCATGCACTTTTGACTTTGCTTTCCTAAGAATCTCAGCTTTTTAATGCCTAAAGAACTTTCTAAACCTCAAGGCTGTGGACAAAAAAACCTGCCCTTGCAATCTTATTCCTATGTACTTATGAGTAAACCCCTTTAATTTCTATGGAACATTTCTTAGTAAGTGTGCAATTTATATATACATGACTGAAATATTTAGGTGTGTAATCTGTAGGGGGACCACTTGCATATCATATCATCTTTTCAAATCATTTATGCAGGGATTTTAGTTCTCATGGCAGCAGTATTATTATCATTTTGGTGTTCTTCCACATAGCTTCGGTCTCTAACTGCTACCCTTCTGCCAAATGCCTTCGTTTTCCCCAGGCCTTCTACCTTCTCTAATCCTGCTAAGATGTTCCAAAGTCTGCAGATGCCACGTATCTCAAGCAAAATTAATCATGTGACTGTGTAACAATTGTATGCTTTGTCATGAATGCAATATTCAGGTTTCGTTGTGAATGAGTAGGATACCTTATTCTCATTTAGGGTTGCCAGGTCTTACCTGGCTGCTGCTGGGCGGCTCCAGCCAGAGTTTCTGGATGTTCTGGCACATGTGCACCACAATGATATCACCCAGAAGTGATGTCATTGTGCCAGGCATGTTGTGCAAGGGACGCTCTAGCATTTGGCCAAAAACTATAGTCACCATAGAGTTTTTAGCCAAATGCTAGAGCATCCCCCATATGACATGCCTGGCACAATGGGGGTCTTTAGGGGCAGGGATCCCCCCACTGGCCAACTGGCCACTGGCAGATTGGGACCCCCAAAAGTGGGGAAAACCTCACCACCATTGGGGGCATGGCAATCCTATTCTCATTGCATCTTTCAGAACCTTTCTTGGAATATATTTACTGCTTAATATGACTTCAAACCAAGTCTACAATTTCGTGCTGCAGGCATAACAGAAAATCATGATTTGCTTCTACTGAGCTAGAGTGATACCTGGCTTTCTATGCACGCTCATCTAATTAAATAATCTGGGTTTGTCAACAGACCATAGTTTGCCATTATGTATGAACAACAAATGATGGTTTCTGCTCTTCCTAGTAAACCAACATGCCAAACTGTAGTTTCATGCTGGTTTACAGCAAAAAGAATAAGCGAAGAACTGGGTTGGATGTGGTGGTGCTCTAACAGTGCAAAAATATGGCTTAGCACTTCTCTGATAGCCTTAGCCAAGGTTAAGCAATGGCTGCAACTGGAAACTGGGAGAATCTGTAGTTCAAGAGGTGCTGCTTGTTCCTATGCATGAATCCACACTGCTTTCATTTGTTGCTCGTCTCCTCTTGGTAAAATTTTATTCAAGACTTCCTGGAATGATCAGTTTCCAAGAGACCATGATGTCCAGTGGAACTTCCTTAGCCAATTGGTCTTTGTTTCCTTAGAGTCCGGGCTTGTGGAGGACTAAACAAATGCCAGTTTGCCAAATGGCTTCATTCAGATGTCATGGTGATCAGAGACTGATTAGAGGAGTGTCAGAAATATGGCCCGTGGGCCGAAACCAGCCAGTCCAAGGCTCTTATCCGGCCTGCAAGCAACTGGTCATTACCTTTATTGCCAGATAACAGAGGCTGTGCATTATGTCCCCATATATTGTCCCAGTGCTAATGACAATGGGCGGTGGAAGTGGGAGGGTGGGCATCAGGGAGATACTTTAAGGAAATACTGTAAGACTGTTAATGTTTAAAGCGTGTTTGTATTTTGAGTAAAAAATAGTATTGTTAATTGGGGTTTGCCTGTGTCCTTTATAAAGTTTATATCTCCCATACCTGGCATTACATTTTATGGCACACCTGGCCCGGTCCAACAAAGTGACAATTTATGTCAGATCTGGCCCTCGTAACAAATGAATTCGACACCTCTGGTTGGCAGTAGACTCAGGACAAAAGGAAGCATTACTTCAAGCACTGAGAAATTGACTGGTTACATTACTTCAGGCACAAGATGTGGTGATTGCTTAACTGATTTGAAGTCTGGGAAGGACACTTTTATAGATGACAGATCTATGGATCTTCTTCGTGGTCTCTATGCATCACACCTCTGGGATATAGTGCCCCTGCGCCGACCCTGATCGGTATAATGGAAAGCAAAAGGGATTTTTGCGCCCGCTCCCCCGTCACATGCCGGGCTCCACTGTGCATGATTAGGGGAGGGGCACGACTATCCCACCAGTTCCCTTCTGACTGCCACACTGGTAGGATCTTCTCTGCCTCGGTCGGTAAAATTTCTGGCTTTAGGCCTTTTTCTCTTCTTTTTATTAGGTAGTTAGGAAAGTAATCGTAGTTAGGTTTATTTGGACTTGTCTCTGCCTTTGTGGAGACGGTTTTGCCCCTTCCGCCAGCTTATGGCCATGCGGTGGGGTTTCTTCAAACGGTGCTAGAAGTGCGGTAGCAAGATCGCCCCCTCAGATGGACACTCCCTTTGCCTCTTGTGCCTGGGGGAATTGCACCGAGTAGACTATTGCACCCATTGTTCCAAGTTCTCCAAGCAGACCAAGAAGAATCAGGCAGCCAGACTTCATGTGGCGTTACTGGAAATCGCACTTTCTCTGATGGCATCATCGCAAGATATATCTGGTCACGCCTCCATGTTGATGCCTGCGTCGGAATCAACAGCCGCTCTGTCTCTGACATCGGCTCCAGTCGACGCTGAATGACTGGTGCTCAAAAACCCGATCTCGGCACAGCAGTCCAAAGCCCATAGTCCTTCCAAAAAATGTAAGGAGGGCAAGGACAGTCAGGCTATCAAGCGCAAAAAAGCTCAAGAAAGGCTCTCTTGGCAAAACTCTGTCGAGTCCTCACCGAGCTGAGGTAGTGACCCAGCCCAGAGCCACTTCCTGGTTGCCGGCCCTGTTTGTCTCTTATGCTTTACCTTCCTGAGGGAAGAAGCTGTCATCCCAGCGGCTATCCAAGTGGATTGTGGAGACGATTAAGCTATGCTACTTGTAAGCCAAGAAGATGCTCCTGGGCCCGCTAAGGGCACATTCCACCCGGGCGGTAGCTGCATCCACATCCTTCCTGCGAGGTGCGTTGCTAGAAGATATCTGCAACGCAGCAACATGGGCCACACCTCACACATTTGTGAAACACTATGCCCTAGATGTACGTCTTCATCAATGGTCCACAGTTGGACAAGCGGTGTTGCAGGTGACGCAGATTTAGGACCTTAGCTCCCTCCTCCAGGTAGGTGTGTACTGCTTGCTAGTCTCCCAGAGGTGTGATGCACAGCGATCATGAAGAAGATAAACAGGTTGCTTACCTGTAACTGATGATCTTTGAGTGGTCATCTGTGCATTCACACCACCCACCCTCCTTCCCCTCTGCTTTTGGTCCTTTCCTTTCTTTGGAGACTGAGGGCAGCAGTCAGAATGAATTGGTGGGATAGTCGTGCCCATGCCCCTCTCCTAGTTATGCACAGTGGAGCCCGGCACATGACGGGGGAACGGGCGTGAAAATCCCTTTTGCCTTCCATTATACCAATCGGGGTCGGCACAGGTGCACTGTATCCCAGAGGTGTGAATGCACAGATGACCACTCAAAGATCATCAGTTACAGGCAAGCCACCTGTTTTTGTCTAGTCGCCATAATTGACAGTACTGGGAAGCAGTAAGGAGGTGTGGACTGTTGCCAGTGGGCCTCGTGGACATCTGACTGTCTGCTTTTAGAAACAGGATGCAAGACCTAGATGAACTGTTGGTCTGACCCAGCAAGCTCCTCTTCTGTGCTTTTTTTCAGGAAGTTTTGAATGAAATTCTGAGGGGAGGGGGATCAGAGGAGCATGCTTACGTGGCAATAAGCAAAATTTGTGGATCGTCACATTTTAATTACAGCTTGTCCTGATGTTTGATTACAGCGCCTTGCCAAACTTGGAGACAATACAGTTCACTTAGCTCCTATGTGAGGCAATTTGTGCTCTTCTTCTTGTAATACCAAATAGAATATGAAGGAATAGGAAGAATTTGTAGATCCGAGCCTATGATTTACTGCAAAAGGAAAGTCGTTAATAGGGATGGGTACAGACCTGAACCCAAGCCAAAATCTCGGCTGGATTTTGCCTGGTTTGCAGTTTGTGAGCTGAGGGTCAACGTGCTTGCGTCACTTCTGGATGATGTGGGCGTGCTGGAGCAGGGCCCAACACCACCCAAACCAGTTAAATTTGGGTGGTTTTTTTGCTCAGGGTTCGGTTTGGGGTTTGGTTCGGGGGCTCCTGAACCGAACCGGGCTTTCTTGGTCTGTGCCCATCCCTAGATTTAATGAAATCACCATGCATGTAGGAAGAAATAGAGAGCATGCATATGAGCTTGTTCATGCTCTTTCAGGCTTGTTCACATGACAAACTGCGATGTGCTACAACATCCAAAGCAAACTGGTGTTAAGCTGTGGTTCCCTCATCCTTTCCAAACAAAACTATACCATTGTTACCTTGTTTTTTTTCTCCACGCCCTTCCCTTTTCATTCATTCCATTTTTTGTTTTTGCCATTTCATCCTTCTAGGAGTGGTTCGGGCAGAGCAAAAAAATCAGACATTTTATGACATGGGTATCTTTGACGATGGGCCTTACGAAGTTGGTGATGAGAACAGTCGCGATGAGAACCTAGTCCCTGTTCCAGCTAACAGTTACTTAGGTAGGATTAAGCTTTTTGGAGGTCTACGAGAATTGCTATTCAAACAGAGGGTAATAATGTCAATTTCTGCCAGGAAAGTAATTGAGTTACAGATTTCCTTGTATGTGTTGAAGCTAATAGTTGGCTGTTCAGTGCCCCCCTCTTCAATTATGGATGGTTCATAGGTATAAAACTGTACTGTGGAGAGGTACCTCAATGAGCTGCTAGTGTAACAAGACATTTAAGAGAGATTATGAGGATTTGCAAATATTTCTGGTGTCATAATAATTCGTCCTGCACAGTAAGTACTGTATATGGATCAATAGTCCTGACTTCAAACACAGAGCCTGAGAAAGTCTGTGGAATTTGTAACTGAACAAGATTCTGGTGCCTGGGATTGGCTTTCATAGTATATCTGCTGTAAATGCATCAAAATAATGTTCCAGAATTGTCGGGTAACTTCAGAGGCTTCTCTGCAATGCTTTAATGGGTGCACAAAAAGATTTCGTGTGTCACCTGGCAATTGCAAGGCATGCTTTTTGGTGCCCTGCTTTTGAATGTGGATTGACAGGGATGACAATTTGTGTAGTGTTTGTGATAAAGGGTAACAAAGTTCCTGGCAGTGCAAACAATGAAGAAAGTGAATGGCACGATGCAGTTTGGCAGTTTTGTAGTCATACTCCTATGCAGAACTGTGCCTCCAAATGTAATCTTCTCTACCCACATTCTCGAGGTCTTTCGTACAGTTGAAACTTGCTTTTCCAGGATACTAACCTATGTCTTGCTGAGCGAGCATGGCTCAGAATACAAATTTCGTGCAATTCTTTGCAGTGCACTTACACAGAACTTAAGCAGAACAGTGTGTGTGAGTTAATATGTTTAATATGGATCGAGACTTGAGAAGGCAATGTAAAGAAATTTTCAGTTTCCCAAGAATAAGATAAAGATAAATGTGACAATGACCTTTTTGTGGTGTTTACTAATAATGCTGTATCACAACAAATGTTCATAGAATTTCATTTCTGAATGTGTCGTCTGTAGACATCCTTTTGCTTCTTTTCCTTAGTTAATGTATTTGTAGTGTCTCAGGTTCTCTCTCTTTCTGGTCTGTACTCTGTGTCGGGAAGCTTCTGCTGTATTTCAGGTAACCACATCAGGTTCTGTTTCTGATGCTCTTTTCTTAACTCGACTGTCTTCCTTTCCTGAATCTTCTGTCTCCGCTCACATTTTACAGGTCTTCTGTTTATGACGAGTGTGTCTGATACTAACCCCGATCAGTTTGTCTACAAAACACCGCCTCCCGGTGTCAGAGTAGACAAGCCCACTGATTTGATGACGAATAGCTACCTAGGTTTGTGACCTCTGACATGACAGTCCATGCTGCCTCATTAATTCAGTTCCAGACATTTTTGTGCCATGTGTTATTTCCATTTCAAGTTAAGGCATAATGTAGAAGAAATGCAAATGAGAGGAGACTCTTTATGATACAAGAAGGCTTTTTAAAAATGTAGAAGCACTAGAACTCGAACTTTCTAGGTACTCCCCTAATTAGGGGCCTTGGAGAGACTGGAAGATCCAGTGGTCACTTGTAGGGTTGCCATCTCTGGATTGGGAATTACCTGGAGATTTGAACCTGAGGAGGGCAGGGACTTCAATAGGGCATAATACCATAGAGTCCACTTTCTAAACTGGCCATTTTCTTGAGGAGATCTCCAGCTACCACCTGGAGATTGACAACCTTGTCATTTGACTGGTGGTCCTCCAGTCATTAATTCCCTCTACAAATACATCACAAGAGGGGAGAGAAAATGCAGTAGCACCAAAGAGTTGTAGTCCATCAGTACCGGTATCTGACCTGAACCTCGCCTCACAATGAATTTCTTCTTTCTCTGTCACTCAAAATGGCAGCAGTGAAGGAGTCTAAGGATAATACTGGCTGGGGCATCATGTTTCCTTTCCAGTTTCTCCTGACAATTGCTTCAGAATGTTAATAAAAATCAGATTTGGAGCTCAAGTTCACCTTGATACTTCTATATAATATAGAACTGTGTTTAACATGACTGAAACTGAGTGGAGCTACATGTTATGGACAACTCTGAGCTGCTTTGAAACTCATGTTCCTGTATCAAGATGTCCCCCATAACTTGAGTATTATTGTATAATTGTAACGACTGTATCTCTGTACCTCCTGGACCTGGAATAGTTAAAACTAAGGCAGTCATGAAGGACACCTGTGCTAAGCATCAGTCCTTTCTAACCACTGAATTGAGAGTTCAGGAAGGATAGTATTAAACCAAGGAAAGCCAGTATATATTTATGTTGGCTAGGATGGATTGTTGTGCAAACTCCCCAAAGGGACCTGAGCACTGTATAATCACAGTAGCTCTGCTAAGTTGGCCAGGATCATCACATGCTACCATAACATGTAGTTCTGCCCTGAGAGGAGAGATTTTTTAACAAAAAGATTGACATTGTAGACTATTGCTTCTACATTTTGTTCATGGGCGTTTTGAGAATAATACTGATGAATTCACTGCTGCTTAATTTCTAAGGGCTCAGTTCATGGAATGCTGTGTTTGTTATCCCATTGAAATGAATGCGGAGGTACAGTGTCAATGCTTGGTAGATTTTGCTTTTCAGTAGTAAAATCCCATTTGATATGCTTGAGGATGAATGCCATATAGAGAATGTGAAGAGCATGGGCCATTCTCCAGGAGGAATTACATTCATATAACATAATGGGCACCCTATGTTAAAGTGGTCTGGCGCAGACTTTTGGAAGTGTGTGCAGTGAAATAAAAATGGCAAAACCTGTGTGTATTATATAAAACTATGCAAATATACATGTATATATCCAATCCTTTCAGCCACCACTTTAATATAGTATAGTTACTGACATTTGACAAGCAACAGTGTAAAGTTCACTACAACTGAATAATTTATGTTGTAGGGTTTTCCTTGGACTCAGGAAAAGGTATAGTTTCTAAAGAAGATATGACGTTTGTTTCTGGAGCCCCAAGAGCAAACCATAGCGGAGCTGTTGTCCTGTTGAAAAAAGACCGCAACACTCCAAGTGCGCTGACCCTTGAGCACATGTTTGAAGGCGAGGGGCTGGCTTCTTCATTTGGCTATGATGTGGCAGTTGTAGACCTCAACAATGATGAGTAAGGTTTTCCTCTGACTCTTACTTGTGTGTTCCCTCCTTCGTATTGTAGCTCAGGAGAGGGGTTCTGGCTCGGTGGAAGAGTTTCTGTGTGTCATGCAGAAGGTCCTAGGTTCAATCCCAGCATCTCCAGTTAAAAGGATCAGGCAGTAGATGATGTGAAAGACCTCCAGATGAGTTAGTTCTTTTTACTACAGAGTATATTAATGGTACATTAACCGTCAGAGAGAATGTTTCTGATATATCTCAAAGATCCCACGGCTGCAATTCTGAGAACATTTTCCTAGAAGTAAGCTCCACTGAATAAAATAGGGCTTACTTTTGAGTAGACCTTCTCCTTACACCACCTTATCTTTCTCCTAATGAGAGCCAGTGTAGTCTAAACTTTGGATTAAAGAATCTTTTCTGACACTGGGCTTTGGGCAAGTTACCTTTTATACACCCGATTCCTTATCTGCAAAACTGGAATACTATTGTAAAAACAACATATATACCTTTAACTTGTGTGTGTGTGTGTAGTCTGCCTTTCTCACTGAGACTCAAGGTGGATTATGCAGTGTAAGTCAAAGGAACATCTGAAGCTAAGCAAAAATTTGAGGCAAATCTGAAACAAAGCATAAGTATTATGACATGCGAGATGCAAAAATTACATGGTAGGATATATACAGTAACAGATAGCATGTACAATACTCAGTGGTATAGTCCACAGTCCCCTTCCCTTTTATAGAACTTGTTTCTGAACTGTTCCATTATAGTATGTCCTATTACCTGTGTAAGAATGCCCTTCTGAATAATTCAGTTTTGCATAGTTTGTGGAATGCCAGAATGTGGGAGTCTTCTCACCTATTCATTCACACTGGCAGGCTTTGCAGGCACAAAATGCACAAAGACCCCCCAAAAGTAAACAGAATGCTGATAAATATACTTTGTAAAATACCATAGAACTTAGTAAGTAAAAGGTTCTGGTCATTTTCTCCTTGAACCTACTAAAATAGCTTAAAAGGAACCTTTCTGAGTTGCTGCTTCTCACGGTGTTGTATACTGTTAGGGCTGCCAGGTCTTACCTTTGTCCTGACAGGGGGCTCCAGCCTGGCTCCCGGGGTCTTCTGGCATGTGTGCAAAGTGTGTGTGCCATGATGATATCACCTGGAAGTGATGTCATTGCGCCAGGCACATTGTTCAGGAGACACTTTAGCATTTGGGTAAAAAAAACTTCTTATGGTCATCATAGAGTTTTTACCCAAATGCTAGAGTGTCCCCCACCTGATGAGCCTAGTGTGATGACATCACCTCCAGGTGATGTCATTGTGCTGGACACATTGGGCACGACAGGGGTCTTTGGGGGTGAGGCTTCCCTCACCAGCCAGCTGGTGGATTGGGGGCCCCGAAAGTGGGAATCCTCCCGCCTCAGGGGGATGGTAACCCTATATACTGTATTGAGTAATTCAGTGATTACTGATATACTTTTGTTGGTTTCTTTCCCCTTCTTAGTTGGCAGGACATAGTTGTTGGTGCCCCTCAATATTTTGACAGGGATGGAGAAATTGGTGGTGCTGTGTACGTTTATATTAATCAACAAGGCAAATGGGAAGGGGTAAAGCCAATTCGGCTCAATGGAACCACAGACTCCATGTTTGGAATTGCAGTTGAAAGTATTGGTGACGTTAATCAAGATGGCTATCCAGGTAAGGAGTCTAGAAATCAGCTTATGCTCTGTTCACTAGCACTGAAAAGAAAATACAGGGAGTTTTTGTGTATGGGTGTGTTTCACGTTCACAGTTGTTGAATCCAACAAAAACTGTTTCGGTAGTGGTACAAATTCCTTTAAAAAAATGGTACAACTCATTTGTTCTGAAAATACAGCCTTACAAAATTCATGTCAAAAATTGTAGCACTCTAGTAAGCCTTGTTCCTATTTCTGTTACATTGATTTAAAACCACAACAGTTTCAAATTTGTTCTTTTATGCTTCCTGCCATGACCAATTTCTATAAACACAATTTACAGTGTCTTATTTGAACAACTGAATGATGCGCAAGCATTGTTTTAAAATCATGAGTTCCATTTTTAAATGCCTGTGTTTTTATTCGAAAAAAACAGATATAGCGGTGGGAGCTCCGTATGACGGTTTTGGCAAGGTGTATATATATCATGGGTCCAACAACGGCATAAATATAAAACCAGCACAGGTAATAAAAGAGAGGGTCTGTTTCTCTGAACTCCCTTTCACATATACCCAAGGTCCAAAACAGCTGACCACTTGTTTTTCTCTGCCTCCTCTTTGCCTTTGTGTGTTTCTTTCTATTCCTTCCAACCTTGCACCCTCTTCATGACTCCATACATCTGCTAGCATTTTTGGTTGGGGGGGACAGACTTCCTTCCTTCCTTCCTTCCTTCCTTCCTTCCTTCTTTCCTTCCTTCCTTCCTTCCTGGAGGTCTAATTCAGCTGCCTTTCTCATATGCATCTTTCTTCCCCTGCACTCTTCCACACTTTCTATGGTTTTCACGGGGACCATAGCGCAGGCTTAGAGAAAACAGCAACAATAAAGTATCAAGAAATGGAATTAGATGTTCCAGTGGCCAGTGAGTGAAGTTCAGCTCTGCATTTATTCAATACAAAGGCTGCCATCCTTACATTTCACTTGATTAAAACAACACTGCATAGAATGTATAAGCAGCCTAACTTGTTGGAAGACTCAGTCCTCTGCATTTCCTTCATGATATTTTTACTTTTTCTCCTAGGATTGCCAAATTACTTGGATATGTATATATGGCAATGACCTCTAAAAATCTAGTGTTCTCATCCTCCCTCAACGTTTTAAATTACCACTGATTCTACCATTCTTATTTTATAAGGTTTATGCAGACAGAAAATCTGAAACAATTGACTACCTGTTCTGTCTCTTCATCCATAAACTCTTAAAACTGTGCACATCAGTCATTCTTATAACAGCTTACAATTTCAGTAGGAAAGAGCAAGGGTCCGGTAGCACCTTAAAGACTAACAAAATTTGTGGCAGGGTACGAGCTTTTGTGAGTCACTGCTCACTTCTTCAGATATTTCAGAAACTGGTGCTGATGAGAGAGACGCGTGACTAGCTCTTGGTAAGGAAAGCTTGCCTACTTTCCAGAGCCCTACAGCTCTGTAGGATTTGACTGCTCATGGTTGCCTACTGAATTTATGACTCTCTTTTCCTGCTTCCATTGCTCTTAGCTGCCTTATTCCTTTCTGTGCATCCATCCTGTTTGATTCCTCCCCCCACCTCTGCCTAGTGCATCTTATTTACAGAATCGTCTTTTCAGGGATGAAGTAATTTAATCAGTAGTTTAATTAGGTTCAAGGTTTTAGTATTGACCTTTAAGGCCTTTAGCGGTCTGGGACCAATGTATCTATGGGATTCTCTCCTCCGGTATGTCCCCAGGAGAGCTTTGTGCTCTTCTGATAACAATCTGCTGGTGATCCCTGGCCCCAGGGATGTCCCACTGTCCTCAACCAGGGCCAGGGCCTTCTCAGTCCTGGCCCCAACCTGGTGGAACTCTCTGCCAAATGACACCAGGGCCCTGCGGGATCTTATGCAATTCTGCAGGGCCTGTAAGCAGAGATGTTTTGCCAGGCTTTTGGTTGAGGGCAGCAATGGGTTTTCCCTGGCTGGCACCCTCTCTCCCCTCCCCCCTCTTCTTTATTTCTGTCCTAAGTTCCCTTGCCCAGGAAATGGCCAGGTAGTCCAGAATTGGGTTAGAAAATTTACAGGACGCCATCTTGGATCTTTTATTCTGGTTTCTTAGTTTTTATCAAATTGTATATGAACGTTAATGTTTTGTGTACTTTTATGGCATTATGCCCCTTTGTATCTCGCCCAGAGCCCAGCATAAGCTGGGATAGGGTGATTAATAAACTGAATTAATAATAGTAGTAGTAGTATTAGTAATCTAATGCAGTTTGTCATAACAGCTTGTATACTCCTGGTTTTGTTTTAGATTCTTGATGGCAAAGCCAATGACATCTCGTTCTTTGGTTATTCTATTACTGGAAACATGGATCTTGACAGAAACTCCTACCCTGATATTGCTGTTGGATCACTTTCAGATTCTGTGTCTGTTTACAGGTGTGTTCCATGCTCTCTTCCCCATTATTCATTGGGTTGCTTGAGTAAAAAGGTGCTGAGAGGCAGTTAAGACCCCATCTCTAGATCACTCGTGGAGGGATTGTCTATTTCTCACTCGCTGTCACATTTGCACACACAGTGGTGTGTAGCTATCAGCCTTAGAAGTCAATAGTAAGTTACTGGCAGCACTGAGGGAGTGAGGATGTGTGTAACAGAAGGTGGCAGTGACATTCTCCTTTCCAGTGTGGATACTTCATGTCTCGAGTGTGCCATAACACAAAGTGTTAGCAAAGAATAAATGATTGACTAGCAGAACCTGCTTTTCTGAACCTTTTTCTAGGCTATAATTCTGGCAGACTGCTGAACAAGTGACAAGCTCATGTCTTGGAATCTACCGCTTCATATTACAAAGGAGGATCGTGGTGTTTTTTGGGGGAGGGGGGAATTCCCACACGCTATAAGCTAATCTTTCATGAGGAAGGAAAAGTTAAAACCTTTTCCTCCTTACATTGACTTTTTTATATGCAGGGATCGTTTTAGACGTGAGTCACCACCTGCAGTTTGCAGAGCTGTAGTCCACATGCAGATTTACCACCTTATCCATGAGAGCTCAAATCCACTGCTGTAGGGAATCATTATTATAATTTTTCCTGTCTTCTGTGCATAATAAATAGGAGAAGAGGGAATGGGAAGTCACAGTTCCATTCTCCATGCAGTCACTTGGCTTTTGTCTACTGTGCTAAAAAAAATTAAATTAAAATGTTCTACTGTTATATTTGTCACCAGTGAAAAAGAGAAACTTGGAATGCCTTGATTAGCAATGCACAGTAAATAACAAAGCACACTGTCTCTGCCCCTCCACAGCCCTGTGAGGAAGGCCTAGTGATGCTTTTACAATTGATCAGAGTAGTTGGTTTCCTCTTTTTATGGTGCCATGCCAGTAACTGTAATAATTTCTTCCCCTCAAATATACCAGATCGAGGCCAGTGGTAAGCATTAAGAAAACTATCGAGATCTCTCCAGACAAAATTGACTTGAACAGAAAAAATTGTCCTGAGTCCAGTGGAATTTGGTAAGAAGTGTAATCTTCATCTTTTGCTTAGAAAACTAACTTCCATGTATTTCATAAACTTCTAGCCTTGTGTGGGAGGCTGGGTGGAATATATCATCAGAAGTTGCTATGCCTGCCAACTAATCTGCCTCTCAGGATAAGATGTTACTTGCCGGTGCAAGAGCTTTCCTTTCCTTTCAATATCTCTGAGAGAAGCCCACACTCCTCACCCCAGAGTTAGCTGGGATTCCTCAGGGTTGAAGTTGGCATGTGTAGAAACCAATGTGGTGATTCCTCTTGGGTAACTCTAAAGTTTTCAAGTTAATCTGGCAATGTGAGAATGAGTGAGGCTGCCAAGTTTCCCACATTGTTGTAGTAACACAAGTACAGGACTTACAGCAAGTATTTTAGCTGTCAAGAATGGGCCCCAAAATAGACCATCATTTCTAGTTTACTCCTGCGAGTGCCATGATTTTTAATGAAATATTTACCCTACTGAACTTTTAAAAGTAAATTCTGTGCTCTTGAATTCTTGCAGCATGAACGTTAAAGCATGTTTTGAATATACAGCTAGTCCGAGTGACTTCAACCCCCCAATAAGTAAGTTATATAATCAGATTTGCATATCACTGAGTTCTGTGGGTGAATTCCAATAATCTGTGTACTGATCCTATTTTGTGGTACATGTTTGTGTGTGGACACACTCGATAAGTATCATGTGGATTCTCATAGTGGGTGCCCACATGAAGATGTCATGTTCTGAGGGTGGATTATTGTTAATTTACAGTTTCACAGATACTGTGCTATTCATCACTTAATTACCTGAAGAAGATAAGCAGCCTGAATAGTTCAGCTTAGCCGAAGCTCATCAGAACTTGGAAGCTAAGCAGGGTTGGCCAGAGATAGTATTTAAATGTGAGACCACCAAGGAATACTGAGGTTGCTAGGTGGAAGAAGACAATAGTCGATCTCTGCTTTTCTCTTGCCTAGAATGCCCCACAGATGGGGGTGACCAGAGTACCTTATTAATTACATCAGTACATAGAACAACAGATGCTTAAGAAGGTGTGTCTGTGAGCATCCGTATGTGTGAGACCACTGTGTCTGTGCAGTTCCACCTGCTGTAATGTTACACTGATATCGTAGATGGATAAGGCAGTTCAGATATGTACTCAGATATATCTCAGGGCATGCTTTTTTAAACAAAGAAGCCTCAGTGAAGCTAACAATAATACAGTGGGCTTAAACAACATAAATGACAATCCTATACAAGCTATTACTAATAACAGTTAAGCTAGTTGAGAATGAAATTTATTTATGTATTATATTTAATAATTTAATTTCTAGACTGCCCTCCCCCTGAAGGTCTCAGGGCAGTGTACAACATATTAAAACATACAATATTTAGTTAAAGACATCAACAGCCAATAATTCAGTAAACCATCTACGGTGCTCTCTATGATGGCAGTGCGGTATATAATTTCTTTCTCCATGGGGCAGGGTCATGGGCCAGATGAGATGGAAAAACGTAGCTATCATCAACCATAAGCCCAGTGGAGCATCTCTGCCTTGCATGCCCTGTGGAACTGTACCAGGTCCTGCAGGGTGTGGATGTCTCTGGGCAGGGAGTTCCACTGGGTCTTCTTGGCCCTGGCTCTGGTCAAGGACAGCCGGACATCTTTTGGGCCAGGGATTGCCAATAAGTTCTGATTTTTTGAGCACAAGGTTCTTCAGGGGGCATACTGGGAGAGACGGTCCTGCAGGAACATTGGCCCCAGTCCATTTAGGGCCTTAAAGGTTAAAACCAGAAGCTTAAAGCAGATCCAGTGTTCAACTGGGAGCCAGTGCAGCTGGTGAAGCACTGGTTGAAAGTATGCTGACACAGGGGTACCCACGCTGCTGAATTCTGGACCAGCTGTTGTCCCCCCAAATGCCTACTAGAATTCAAAGATGTTAACTAATTATTTTTTAAAAGCCAGAAGCAAAAAGGCCTCCTGAACATCCCAAGGGAGAGAGTTCTGTTATGTGAGTGCCATCACTGAGAAAGTTATACTTGAAAACCTAACATTAACCACTGCTGGCACTTGGAGCCTTTGGTGCTGCCTGTCACTATGTCCCTGCAATAACTTAATATTATGTCTTTATGCTGTATGCTGTATGCTGTCCTACTGTGATGGTCTGCTGTGTTGGGGTGGGGAGACATGATGTGGGTGGGATGGACACTTGCAGCAGATGGACGCTCGCAGTAGGGGTTCCATCATGACAAAGAGGCATTGTCCTTCTAGCTGTTCCCAAACTTTTATTAGTAAATCCATTTATACAGCATTGGTTCCTGGGGTGTAGGCAGAGAGTTCACCTCCCTTCCATCTGCTTACCTCCACAAGCACTGGCAGAGTTTCCTTTATTCCTGCCTACCCTGGGTTGTGCACCCCCGATGGAGTTGCCTTCACTCTTTTGATGCCCCCCAGCTCCTCTGCACTACCAGCTTAAGTACTTTGTCCCAAAAATTATCCCATGTGCCCATCCCCTAGGTATTGACACAGCTGCTCTCCATTCCCCTTGGGCTCTCAACCCCAAAGGCACTCCCTCACCCTGCATTGCAGCAGCATGGATCAGCCAGCCTTCTCCTGCTGTTGGAGTTCCTGGCCATATGCTTTTGATGGGGCAGTGACCCATTTCTCTGCCTCCGGGTCTCTCTGGGGAATCTCCCAGCCCATCTCCTCCACCCCATCCATGGGCCCTTGTTCCTGGCCTGTCACACCTACCTACTTGCATTTTACTGCAGCAGGGCCTTATGCACCAAGCACGGTATGGAAACAACTGGATTAATGCACAACATCTGTTGGTATGGCATCACGTCCAGTAACAATTAATTATCTGTAAAACACATAGATTTTACCTGTTGGTTAGCATGTGACTTCTTCTGCAGGTTGCATAGTTCAGAATACAGCCCTCACAATGTCTTACCTTACTACTTCTGGTGGTTTTGCTTTGTTCCTCCATCCCAACCCCTGCAACCCTCCCAGCTCTGAACTATACGTTTGACGTGGAAAATGAAAGGCGGCGATTAGGTTTGCCGTCTAGAGTGCAATTTGTGGAACGCCTCTCCGATCAGTTCAGCGGAAATGTGATTCTGGCGGGACAGAAAAGGCAAGAGTGTGTGACCAACAAGCTCGTACTGCAGGTACGACAAATGCAAATGCAAGTATTGCTCTACTGGAATGTTTTCCCTTCCTTATGCTTTTAGTTGGATTTTGGGATACCTCATGGGTCTGTGGCTTGTGTGCCTCAAGAGGCTCAGGAAGTAGGAATCTGAGGCACAGCTGGCTATGGCAGAGAAACAGGCCTATACTCCTGCCTGCTTCTTTGGCACTATATTTTCTCCTGCTCCTCAGCCCGGTGAACCAGACACAAACCATCCCAAGCAAGCATGGCATAGTGGTTGGAGTGTTGGACTAAGATCTGGGAGGCCCAGTTGAAATCCCCACTCTGCTATGGGAGCTTGCTGGGTGACCTTGGGCTAGTCACACACTTTCAGCCTAACCAGATCATAGGGCTGTTGTGAGGATAACATGGAGGGGTGGGGGAAAAACGGAAGTCACTGTGGAGAAGAGCTGATTAGAACTAGCTGAAAATAGTCGTTTTGTAACAAAGGATTCCAGTTGTGGGAATAGGGAAACAGTTCAAAAGTTCAATTGGAAATGAACAGTAACATCTACTTTACTTTCTTCAGTGTTATGTTCAAAACATAAATAAACGTTAACTCCTTGTTTATTTAAATCTGTGGGTTGTGTGTCTTAGGGAAAGAAACACACAGAGATGAGTTAATATCTTGGCATATATATAGGTATAGATATCTATAGATATAGGATATGAATAAATTGTGGCAGTGTGTGAATGGAACAGCAGATGAGCCCCAACTCTAATAACTCAGTGAAGTGTTAGTAAAGGGGGGTGGGCTATCATGTCTGTTGATGTCTGTGTGAGTGAGAGAGAGGACCAGGGGTGTGAAATGGTCATGGCTCCCTAGAGATTTTAAAAGAGATGAGAAGGGTAGCAACGTCCTGAACCTAAGAGAGAGGTGTAGAGAGTGGTAGGCACTCTCTGTGAATGGAGAAGGTGCATCATAGTAGTGTAACAGCTTTGGCCCTTTGGGCCAAAACTGAGGCACACACAACACCAAAAGGTTAGCTCCTATCAGAATAACTTTTAGGGCTTCATTATAGTTTAAAGGCATTTTCTCTCTGGCAAATCACATGTGCCTGATGGAATGTTAAGTTCTAACATGAGAATTAGAAATAGAAACTCTTCAGTCTGGGGATGCTGCTATAGAGGCTTGGCTTAGGCTTTATTTTATTATCAGATTTATACCCCGCCCTCCCAGCCGAGGCTGGTTCAGGGTGGCTTGCATAAAAGAATATGTTACATTAAGGCTTGGGGAAAGGAAAACTTGCCACAGAAGTGTCAGTTCTTTGAATGAAAATAATGTGGCTTTGTGCTGAGATAGGTACCTGTGTTATACATTCTACATCAAAAGTACATGCATCACCAGACATGGGCTTTATCTGTGCCTTTAAAGCATAATGTGAATAATGCTCCCTTTTCATCAACATATTTTCATTCTCCTTGTGTTGCAAACAGATGAGCCTTGGCAACACTGGTGTCGCAAGCCCATTTATGTGATGCAGGCTGTGACTACACAACATTCTAAGCCTTTGCTGAGTAATGTAACAAGTCTGAGGATCAGGTTGCTAGTTGCAGGCCCGAGGGGGATTTTCCTCTTCTCATGGGGGTACTAATTGAGTATTCTTTCAATATTTCTTAGGACAAAATTAAAGATAAACTGCGTCCTATTCCTGTAACAGTCAGCGTCGGAATTAAAGGGTCTGAATCCAGTGCTCAACCCAGCAGAAGGCAAGGAAGGTCACTTCCAGATCTTGTTCCAATTCTAAACTCAAACGAACCAAAAACAGTTAATTCAGAAGTAAGTTGTTTGTTATTAGATATTGATTTATTCCAGTCTGTTTAGGTTATGCTTAGGTTCACCAACTCCAAATTGGGAAGTTTCTCGAGATTTGGGGGTGGAGCCTGGGAGAGGGCGGATGAGGGAACTCAGCAGGGATGTGATGCCGTACAGTCCACCCTCTGAAACTGCCATTTTCTCCAGAGGAACTGATCTCTGAAGTCTGAAGACCAGCTGTCATGCCATAAGAACTCCAGCCCCCCTCCACCTGGAGGCAGGCAGCCCTAGAACTTATGCCACACAGTTATTTGGAAGCAGACACACACACCACACAGAGTTACCTCAGCCACTTATTCCATCTTTATTATCTGTTCTTCAAAATCTGTATTCAGTGTGTGCTATTTCCTGCAAGAAGTTCTAAGAAAAATGTGAACCTTTATTACTCCTGCAAACCTGTTCCTCCCCTTTTGCAGACGGGTGCAGTAGAATGAGATTAACACAGCGACGGTGCATAACCTGACTAAAGTGTAGAGAGAGGTTTATTTAGGAACTAACATACTTGATAGTAAAGAGGAGAGACAGAGATCTCGTCCTAACTACATCTCTAGCTGAGAGAGAGGGTAGACTACGTGTGGATATTGGAGTCAGACAAGAAATGACACTTAACAGGAGAGAAAGTGTTGACCTCGCTATCCCATCTAATTGTCTGCAGCATTTTCTTCTCTTCTTTGTACACCAGACATTGTTTATTCCAATAGAGTGTTCATAGGACCCCACAGTGGGAGGAGGAGGCTAAAACATTCCCATTGCCAAAACAACAGGGCCTGGGGAGAAAGCATTCAGACCTTCAAAGGAAAATGGGAAAGAATTCAGGATTTTAGGCAGCCTTTTTCCTTCACTTCCATTGGCTTCTGACAGCAAGGGAAGGGTTGCTGTTCTATACAGCTCGCACTGCACTGAGGATACAATCCTGGGTCTTGCGTTTTTCTCAGAGGCTCTTGAAAAAGTGGCACTCAGCAAATAAGATTCCAACCTAACATTAAGCAGTGGGCTGATGGCCATCAGGTCCGAAGATTTCACCGAATGTGTCTCTGAGATCCATGTTGCATAAAATCCTTAACATACCTATACACACATATAACTTATGCCTTCTCTGGAGTACTGTTTTGATGTCCTTTTTAAAAACAACAACAAAACATTTAAGACCCTGTTCACCACCACCTCGGGGGCTCCCAGGGGCTGCCCCCTGTTTGAACCTTCTCTTTCGAGCTGTCTTTTTGGCCATTGCATCGGCCTGCTCTTTTTTGGTGGTGGCTCCAGTGTTGTGGAATGCTCTCCCCAGGACCAATTCCCCCAACAGTTTCTGCCTTCCCTCAGAAACGCAAGACTGTTAGGTGGGCATTTTGCGGTTAATTTTGTAAATGGGGTTTTCTGTTAAGGAAAAGTTACACGGCTCTGTGTTCTTGTCAGCTTTTAATGTTAATTTTATGTTACCTGTGGAGCAGGTGTCCTTGCAAGTTGCTTTGAGCTCCTGTGGTTGGTGGGAAAGGTAGCATCTAAACATATAAATAAATAAATACATTGGAGGTGGCATTCAATGATAATGTTTTATACTTGGGGGAAGCAGTAGTGACATAAAGAGAGCCAGTTTGGTGTAGTGGTTAGGAGCGCAGACCCTAATCTGGGAGAACCGGGTTTGATTCCCCACTCCTCCACATGCAACTGCTGGTGTGACCTTGGGTCAGTTACAAGTTCTTTCAGAGCTGTTCTCTCAAGAGCAGTTCTCGAAAGAGTTCTCTCAGCCCCACCTACCCTAATAGGGTGTCTGTGGGGAGGGGAAGGAGATTGTAAACCACTCTGAGACTCTTCTTCCTCCTCCTTCAGTAAGAACCAATGATCTAGGAACCAGTCAGTTGCGTAAGTCCTTTGCAACCTGCTTTCTAGCTGGGCAATAAAGAATAGTCCTCAACAACTAGCAAGCCATCTCACTGGCTGGCCCATGTGGTTTCCCAGATTCAAATGTTACTGAAGCACTGTAGAACAGGACCATAAGGAAGCAGGTCTTATGCTGGCTCTGACATCATGGTAGAAATAGTAATTTGCTTGGGAAAAGGAAGACATGTTAAACAGGGCTGTGGAATGGAGGCCTATGCAGGCTTTGAAATTATTAGAACTTTTTTTATATTTAGTACCTGACCATTGAATTTAAATTTTGGGCTCTTTATAGGTACAATTCCTAAAAGAAGGGTGTGGATCAGACAATATATGCAACAGCAATCTGCAGCTTCATTACAGATTCTGCACCAGAGAAGGAAGTGAAGAGAGATTTGTTTATTTACCAATGTAAGTCTTGTTGCGTAAAGTGGTAGTATTGGGAAAAGATAGTGACTTTTGTTCCATTGTGAAATGTTTTGTCCCGTAAATCTCTAAGATGTGACTCGTTCTTTTTTTGTTTCTAGTGAGAATGATATTCCGGTGCTTGTCTTGAAAGACCAGAAAGATATTGCCCTTGAAGTTACAGTGACAAACATCCCATCAGATCTAAGACAACCCCAGAGGGATGGGGATGATGCCCATGAAGCTAAATTAATTGCCACCTTTCCAGATAGCTTGACTTACTCTGCCTTCAGGGAGTCAAAAGGCTCTCTGGTAAGAATTCTATTTAGATTTTGAGGAAATACAAAGACTCCCTTAAACTTGGTACTGAAGTATCTTTTTTTTTTTAATTAGGACAAGCAACTGACCTGTGGAGCCAATCAAAATGGCTCTCAAGTAGAATGTGAACTTGGAAATCCTTTCAAAAGAAACTCGACGGTAAGCGGAATTTACTTTTGATAGCTAATACAGAAACGTTCGATTTGGTTGTTTTCTATAGTTTTGAAAGCTGAGATACGCTTTTGTATGAATTAAAATCAGAGGCACGCTTACAGAGTTTTACTTACAGAGTGTTATTATGGGTGAGCATTACTAGCCCTCAATAGATCTCATCTGAGTCACCCTCTCCTGGGCATTTCTCCTGATTGGAAGGAATAGGGCCATAGCGGGTGCTGCCACTTTTTCAAGGAGTCATTTCCTTGAATATCCGCACCATTAAGCGCGAGCACCTAAACATACACTGAATACTAACAGTTACTTTGAAGTGCAGAAGTGCCCATTCATAATGAACCCCTTCCTTAAATAATAATTTTTTAAACAGTGCTTCTTATCCCCTTTAAGCTCCTTTTCATATAGGTATGCATTTTTTTCCTGTATGAGTTAAGCCGGACAAGAGGGTCAGTGATCTTGAAAAGTCTACCCTGAGCCAGGAGAAAGTTGAACTATACTGTGCGGTCACACACACTAAATAATCCACTTTCAATGCACTTTAGAACTGGATTTTATTGTGTGAACTGGCAAAATCCAATTTGAAAGTGGATTGAAATTGGATTATTTAGTGTGTGTGATCGCAGCCATAGTGTACTATTGTAGTCTGTGCACGTTAGGAATCTCTTCTGTAAAATGAATGGTTTTGATGCATAGTTATGTTTTATCTTTTTGGGGAAAAAGTTTTTCATATGTCTGAAATATACCTTAACCATTCTGCATTTCTTCTTTTTTTAAGGTTACATTTTATGTAATTATAAGTACAACTAAAGTTAACGTTGATACGCGGGATTTGGACATTAATCTGAAACTGGAAACGTAAGATCCAAAACCAACCATCCCCCATCAATTTTCTAATGCTGTGAAGGCAACTCGGTGAAAATTATTAATGGCTTTTTTGTAAATCTGAGTCCTGCATTTCCTTTTTGTTGCAGAACAAGCAATCAAGTTAATTTGGATCCAATTATTGCTAGAGCTAAAGTAGTTATTGAACTGCTCTTGTCGCTGACAGGGTAAGCCTTTTATAGTTAGCATAACAAATCAATGCTCGAGACAGCCTGTTATGACAGTCATTAAAATGTGACGTTTCTTTCCAAACACAGGGTTGCGAAGCCATCCCAGGTGTATTTTGGAGGCAATGTTATTGGTGAAAGCGCTATGAAACATGAAGATGACATGGGGAGCTTGATAGAATATGATTTCCGAGTAAGCCTTTCTCTTAATTTCACATGTAATCATTTCAGAAGGCTAGTCTTGCCAAAAACAAAACAAAACCCCAAACCAAAGGAAAAAAACCAACAAAAACAAACCAAAAAACCCAACTTCAACCTAGTAACTAATCTTCATTCTGAATAAGGCAGCTGTTGCGTTTTTGTTAGATGGCTTCTGTTCAAATTTGTGTGGTGTTGTATACATAATGTGGACATAAATGTGTACATCTCTGTCCCACTGTGTATGCAGGGTACATGCTTGAAACAAAACCGAGACATGCTGGAGGAGTGGAGTTAAAAGAAATTGAGTAGGCAGGGTTTGGGGCATCCAAAAGGAGATAAATAAAAATCCATTCTGGACCCTGTGAAATTTATGGCCACGCTCCTTGAATATATTCACAAAATGTCCATGATTGTTGAAGAACAACATGCTTCCATATGGACCAGTTAGTCAGTTAAGATCTTCATCTTTTGTCTTCTGGCTTCCTATCAGTTAAACATTAGGAAGAACTTCCTGACAGTTTAAGCGGTTCCTCAGTGGAATAGGATTCCTTGGGAGGTGGTGGGCTCTCCTTCTGGAGGTTTTTAAGCAGACGCTAGACGGCCATCAGACAGCAATGCTCATTCTGTGAACTTAGGCAAATCATGAGAGGGAGGGTGGGGAGGGTTGCATCTGTGCTTAGTTCTCATGGCCCTTTTTTACATGTCTAGGGAAATGTCAACCGCCACTTTGGGGTCAGGAAGCAATTTTCTCCAGGACAGTTTGGTTGGGGATCCTGGAGGGGTTTTTTTTTGCCATCTTCTGGGCATGGAGCAGGCATCACTGGGCTGTGTGGGGGAGGTAGTTGTGAATTTCCTGCATTGTACAGGGGGTTGGACTAGATGACCCTGGAGATCCCTTCCAGCTGTATGATTCTATGACCCTCAAAGCCCTGAGGCTGTGGGCTTACTGCCTTTTCTATTCTGATACCTGGCCACTATCATTATTATCATTTAGATATAAAACAAAGTCCTTTCTATTTGCCTCTGCTTTTAGTAATGTTCAGTATTAACTGGCTGTAAATCTGTTCCTTGTTTATGCTCTTCCTATACTGCTGTCATTCTTTATTTCATTTACAGTGCAATCCAAAGCAGAGCTACACCCTTCCAAGTCTACTGAAGTCGGTGGTCTTAGAAGGGTATAAGTCTGCTCACAGTTGCACTGTTAATTACTTTATTGTTGTTTTTTAATGGAGCCGAGCACTTTATTTGGAAAGGCAGGATATAAATGTATTCAGTGCATTAAATAATTAAATACATTGTTTTAATGGTTTTTGAGACATTCCAAGTGGCTTGTTGTGGAAAGGCAAGGTAAAGACATCTTAAGTGATCAAATACTTTATTTATTTATTTTATTAGATTTTTACCCTGCCCTCCCAGCAAGGCCAGCTCAGGGCGGCTTACACAGCAATATAAAACAGTACAATATAATAATACAATATACCATATAAAATCCAATCAAACACAAGTTTAAAACCATACCTATACAACTTATTAAAGTGCTAGCATTTGATTCCTCAGCGTAGTCAGCTACTTAATCTCCTTCAGATGTCCCGGGCACTACTGGGGGGGGGGGGGGACCTTGAACTTTTGGGAAGTGCCTCGTTATCTGCTAGGGTGAAATGATATACTATACGTGAATGATGAAATCTGGGGAAAAAAACCCAACCATGTACATGAGCCATCAGAGAGCCAGTGTGGAGTACTATAGTGGTCTGAGTCTTGGACTAGGGCCTGGGACAACTGGAATCAAGTCACTGCTCTGTCATGGAAGTTTGTTGGATGATCTTGGGCCTGTTGCAGTCTGTCAGCCTAACCGACCTCACAGGGCTGTTATTGTGTGGCAAGACTGGAGTAGGGGGAAATTATGTGATATGCCACTTCGGGACCCAATTTGGGAAGAAAAACAAGATATATATTAAAAAGTAAGCATCAGAAACCGTTAGTACAGGAAGAAGTATTTCAGTTGCTGGTGTTCACTTAATTTTTAGCTTATCATTAAAAAAATAACCCCTTTGCTAATATGAAAAATGGAATCTGATTAACTAGTTATTTGGAATAATTTCTGTAATTTCATTGTAATACTTTTTTGTCATAGTAGCCAAAAATTTACCAGAAAACGATATGCATTTATAGAAATGTAAGAATGTCTATTTTGCTGCTACATTATTATCATTGCCAAAAAATGGCTGCCTGTCAATATGTAGCTATAAAGTCTACTTTATGAAGAGAGTAATTTTTTTTAATTATTCCTGACAGATAACTAACTTGGGCAAGCCACTTAAAACATTTGGCACTGCTTCCTTGGATATCACGTGGCCCAAAGAAATTAAGGGAGGCAAGTGGCTGTTGTATTTGGTGTCAATAAACTCCAAAGAATTAGGAGAACTTCAATGTGAACCACAACAGGAAATAAACTCTTTAGAAATTAAGGTAAATTAGTATTCCCTGTTTTTATACTTTTGAATCACATTTGCTGACCCATTGATACAGCAAGATTTTCTTTTAAAAACAACAAGCCAGATGATGAGGCAAAAGTCAGAATGGATCACTTCTTGAATAGGGACAGAACAACTGTACTTTATACATGTGAGATTGCTGCATGTGTCAACAACTCATAATCAAAAATGCTATAATCGCTCCAGAATTAGGTTACAATTCAGTATTTCTGCAGTCATGCTCTAAATACTTAGTTCTTTAATTCTCGAACACAATTTTTACTGATTGATTTCATTTGTTGTACATAATTTTTATAGACATCTAGAAGTTCAAGGAAGAAACGTGAAGTTGCAGAGAAGCAGACGGATAGTAGGTTTTCTTTGTTTTCAGAAAGAAAATACAAGACTTTGGTAAGCACCTACCATAGGCAATTGCCCTTTGCTTTGTGGTCTTTTAACTTCCTTTATTTGGGGGACTAGTTGAGAAGTATGTACACCAGGATAATATGAGTTTTACTCTTTTATTCTTCTGCAGATAAATGTTAAAATGCTTGATGATGGTTTATGTATAAAGGTTTTTTGATCTCTATAATAAATGTAATGAATTGTTGATTAAATTTATTCAGCCTTCATATTGAATATTTTGTTTAAAGCTTCCTTCTAAAATTGTCTTTGAAATCCATTAAAACCCTGTGGATCCTTGAAAACTAATAATTTGATTGTAGCTTAAGCTTTTATTGATTCAGACCCCACTGTGTTTCATGCATGAGGTGTGATGAAGTGGCCTCAGATCTACAAAAGCTTAACAATGAATTGTTGGTCAATAGCTGTAATTGAGGAAGGCCTGTGGCTCAATGATAGGGCTTCTGCTTTGCATGCAGAAGGTCCCAGGTTCAATCCCTGGCATCTCCAGTTAAAAGGATTGAACAGTAAGTGATGTGGAAGATCTCTGCCTGAGGCTCTGAAGAGAGCTGCTGCCCGTTAGAGTAAACTTACTTTGATAGACCAAAGGTCAGACTCCAGGTAAGGCAGCTTAATATATTCAGGTGTAAAAATTTTGGATGCTATAAGAAGAAAGCCTGGAAAGAAGAGCTTGTTTGTGCAGTCCTCCTCACCTGCGTCAGCTGCTTAAATACTTCCTGGTTTGTGGCAGGCTTGGACTGCTATTGTATCTGAAATGATATTCTAATGTTTGCACTTTCCCTTCCAATCAAGGGTTGCCAGTCCCCAGGGGAGCATGGGCTCCTGCCCACTGCCGGCCAGCTGGCTGGCAGGGGGAAACCTCATCCCCAACAGCCACGACTCCACGCAGCATCCCCAATGTGATGACATCACACGGAAGTGACATAATTGCGCTGGGGGATGTGGCA
This sequence comes from Gekko gecko, assembly GCA_029375565.1. Taxonomy (NCBI): domain Eukaryota; kingdom Metazoa; phylum Chordata; class Lepidosauria; order Squamata; family Gekkonidae; genus Gekko; species Gekko gecko. Next base: position 32,857,137 of record JAPDNY010000003.1, on the reverse strand, counting down.
CGGCGATGCTCTGGTTTGGGGGCAAAACTCTATAGTTTGAGCCCAGTCTTACTGTAGAGTTTGCCCCAAAACCAGAGCATTGCTGCAAGACATCCCCAGCGTGATGACATCACTCCTGCATGACATCATCATGTCGGGGACATTGCATATGGCGACATTGCCCTGTCCCTCCCACCTCCCACCAGAGAGAGGTAAGGACCTGGCAACTCTATTCCAATCAGGATTTCAAACTGAGAACAAACTGCTATTTGTGAGTCTCCTTTGCACAATATATAGCAGGCCAGTTCAGATACCACAAACCACAAAGCATCTAACTCGAAGAAGGATTGTGTGAGCAAGCAAACTCAAAACTCCTTCTAGGCCCATTCCAATAGTGTCTGATTTGCAGGATGCTTAATTCTTTGTTTGTTTGCTACAAGAGACAAATACTGTTATCCCTCAGGAATATGTCTTTAAAGAGCAAAGCCAATGAAAAGGAAGCAGTGACATTTTGTTGAAATAAGTGCCAAGGCTTATATTATTTGCATTATTATATCCTAATTTTAATTTTTCTCTTGCCCAGTGGTCCTAGTGAAAGTTGGACCTGAATCCTTTACCCCATTATTAGCTTAGCACTTAATAAAATTATACCGTTTCTGCTGTTTCTGCAGTGTTCTTTGGGGCTTCCTCAAAGCTGTAAAAGTTGGCGAATAAGCACATTTTATCAGTCTGCTTTGAAATATGTATTTTTAAGCTCTTTGTGTATTCAATGCAGGATTGTAATGGTGAGGCAAACTGTGTTGTCATAAGCTGTCCCTTGCAAGATCTGGACAGTAAGGCATCCGTCGTGTTGCGCTCAAGACTGTGGAACAGCACTTTCCTAGAGGTATCTTCCATGAACGTATTCTGTTACAGGTTTGCGTCAGCTGTTTTTATTGGTTCTAATATTAAACGTATCTTTTGTTTTTTCTCGCCCCTCACCAGGAATATTCTAAACTCAACTATGTAGATGTTCTCCTTAAAGCTAAAATAAACATTGCTGCTTCTGCAGATAATATTAAGCTACTAAATGAAGCTACTCAGGTAAGTCTGCCATGTTTCTTTTTATGATATTCACAGCTGATGATACACAGTGGAGGCTACATCCTTGTAGGAAATGAACAGAGTCCATGTAGCTAGGAATTTGCTGGCACTGAGCTTCTGCTTCTGTTCAGCCTCCAAATGTTTGTGTGCTACATTAGGCCTTATTTCCTAAACGTGTTTTCAAATATCTGCTGTACTGTTTTGCAGGAAGTTAACACTGGATGCTGCTGCTGTGAACCGATAGAAACATTTCAGATCAGAGGTTCTCAGACTTCAATAACCCCAATACATCCATTTTGATTTAAACTGTTTTGCCCACCCAAGTCTCCTCCTCCTTCCTCACAAGCACCCACCACTCACTCAACAGCTCCATTCAAAGTGCACAGCAAACTGTATGTCCCATGGCCATCTCCATCCTCTCACATTCTCAGAACAATACTGCAAGCACTGTATTAGCTATGTCTTGAGATCAAATTTAGGTAAAAATATTTCTACCACCTGTGCTTGGCCTACCAGGTAAGGTTGCCAACCTCTAGGTGAGGCCTAAAAATTTTCCAGAATTACGACTGATCTCCAGACTTTAGAGATCAGTTCCCCTGGAGGAAATGGCAGTCAACCCTGGAGGGGTGGACTACATGGCATTATACCCTGCCCTCCTCCTTTGGGTCCCTCCTCACCCAAACCTCACCTTCCTCAGGCTCCAACCCCAAATCTCCAGGAATTTCCCAACCTGGAACTGGTAACCCTGCTGCCAGGTCAGGCCTAATATGATAACTGATTCTATAGGGGCTACAACTCAAAAGGCCCTGACGTAATATCTAATCAACTTCGCCCCTTGATTGGAAGGGACTCTACACTGCAGACATGAGGGATCTTCTTTATTAGTTAATAACTTCTAGTCCGAAGGCAGCTGAGCAGGGGTGGGTAGGGGTCTAGTAAATTTCAGAGGTACTCCCAGAAATAAACAAAGATCTTTCTGTATTTATTTGTTTTTCTGAAACAACCATTGGCTATTACTGTCTGTGGATGCAGAGTAGTGTCTCTCTGTCTCTACAGTGCATTGCAAAACAGAATGAAAACTGGTTCAATTTTATACTGGAAGTAACTTATGATGACTGCATTACGACTCTACCACCTTTGTGCCAGTCAGTGAATTAGAGTTTCTAGGACTAAATAATAGGTTCCCACAACTAATCAGGGCATTTTCGAGCTGTTGCCCTGAAGTGATCTGGAGGCTTTTGAAAGATGTTTGAAAGAGCTTCTAGAGACATCACCAGATATTTAAAATTGCTTGGTATGTGTGACACCCTTCCAATGTTCCCTCTAAGCTGTGGAATCTTGTGAGCAAGAATTCCACTTGTGAGCTAGTGGCATTAAAGTTGTGAGCGAGTGATTTCGCTACTGCATAAATTAATTTGCTCTGGAGCCATCCTTCTTGAGCTAAGACAAAAATGTGTGAGCCAGAGGCTAAAGAACTGTGAGCTGGCTCACACTAACTCAGCTTAGAGGGAACACTGCACCCTTCCTCCACTCACACAAAGTGCCTTTCACCCTCTTAAACCGCTATCTCAGGTTATTGGTTACAAATAGGTCAGGACTTCACACTCACCACCCTTCTTGTGTCTTTTAAAATATACAGAGAGCCATGACCATTTCATACCTCAGGTCCTCTCTCTCACTCCCAGAGACATCCACAGACAGGGTAGCCCAGGCCCCTTTAATAAAAAGCCCCACTCACACAGAATTATTGTGGTTGGGGCTCAAACACTGTTCCATTCACACACTGCCACCATTTATTCATATTCTATAATAAATATATAGACCAAGATATTAAATTGTGTGGGTTAAACAAAAACACAAAGTTAACTTTTATTTATGATATTAACGTAACACTAAAGAAAGTAAGGTAGAAGTTACAAAGCCTGGCTTCCATTGAACTTTTGAACTGTAGTCCTATTCCTGCAACTTAGGATCCTGTGGTTACAATTTTCTTATTTTCATCCTGCTCTAAGCAGCTCTTCTGCCTCATTTCCCTCAGTCAGATATCCTCCCTTTTCCCTCTCAACTTCCCAGCTGCCAACTCCCAACTGCTGTTCTTCATTGCTATTTTCCAACTCCCTCTTCCCAGCCTTCCATGAGTTGTCACTGGTCACTCTTTGGGAGAGGTGGAACCTAGCCTGTCCATCACAGTATGGTTCCCAGAATCTCAATGGTCTTCAGAAGGAATGAAACTAGGATATGTTACTTGCACACACTGAAACTGTCTCTTCCCTCTTCTCTTTCAGGTACGGGTCACTGTCTTTCCTGCAAAGACAGTAGCATTGTATAAAGGGGTGCCTTGGTGGATCATCTTAGTAGCCATTCTTGCAGGATTGTTAATGCTTGCCCTGTTGGTATTCTTACTATGGAAGGTGAGTTACTTTACTGATCTAATATTTGCTCACATGTTACTTAAAATGTGCGCACAAACTTAACTTTGGAATGTTTTTAAATGTCGGAAAGGGACATTATCAGTGGTGGCATTAAGAAATGGTTAAGATGTTTTTATTTTAATCTAATGAATTAAATTATTTTTAAATGCTACATTATTTGGGCTTAAAGATACATTCATGTGCATTTCTGGGAGAAACTCTGGGTAATGTTGTTTGAATATACAAATATTTTAAATAGACAGTCTAGTGCAGAACAACAGCACTGGTGATAAATAAGTTCACATGTCTACAAAAGCTGAGATTCAGACTAGAGATATGTACAAGCAGGGGACCTGCAAGAACTTCTGTAGGGGACTCATTTCCCCCTTCCCCACTATATCCTCTTTTCCTGTTTTCTTCTTTCCTCCCCACCTACCAGCCAACTTACTTTTATTTTCTCCTCTGTCTTCAGCAGTCCCTCCTTCTTTTTCCTGGATACCTCTCCTCAGGAAAACTGGCTGAGTTGCACAGTGCCAACCACCGGTCTGGGATGGGCCTAGTTGCATAGTGAAGAGCCCACAAGAACTTGTAGGGGGGGCACCTCACATTCCCCTGCATCCCCCTCCCCGTTTCCTCTTTCCCTCCTGGTAGCCCCTGTATCCTCAGCTTTCCTTGCGTCCTTCTCTCCTTCCCACCCATCAAGCAACCAACTTCTTTTCTGTTCCCCATCTTCAGCTACATTTATCTATTTCTCCACAATGGGGATCCAAAACAGCTTACATCATTCTTCTCCCCTCCATTTTATCCTCACAACCCTGTAAAATTGGATAACCTGAGTGTGTAACTGGCCTAATATCATCCTGCAAGCTTTCATGTATAGTAGGGATCTGAATCTGGGACTCTCAGATCTCATTCTGAAACTGTAACCACTGTACCACACTGGTTTTCATGGGGTGACTGCTGTTGAACAGTATCAAGCAGCCTGTCCTGGATGACTCATGCAAGTCAAGTGGCATCAAATTTCCCAGTGGTTGCTGCCAGAACTGGCCCAAGGAGTCTTCCCTCAAAGACCAAAACAGCCCTGGAAAGGGTCCTGTACCCTCCACCTGCCTTTTACGGACAGAATGTAAGACTTGAATGCTGGCAATCCTGTTGTGGTTGCCTAGTAACCCCCACAATGACCACTGAAAGGGCATATATTTCTTAAAGCTACAGTCACTGCTTCTATTGTTTTAGGGTATTTTAACCCTGCCTCAGTGTTTTTTTTCTCCAGAGTTCAGATTTTTCTGCAAACTTGGGGCTTTTTTCAGATTTATAGAAAGATCTGTCTTGTCTGTTCATAGTACCAGTATCTGGATTTAAATATCCACAGATGGGGTCATGTTGAGAATTATATATGTTGATGTATATAAATATGCTATCAACCGTACTAAAGGATTCCACTAATTTTTAAAATGATTTTGTTACATTGCCTAAAACTATCTCAGATACCACCATTTATTCATACACTAGAACAATACATGTCTACGTCAGGATTGTCGTAGTGGTCAAAAGAGTTTGTTCTCTTCCTCCCTGCCCTCACCTTGGTGCATATGCTGAGATGTGTGCAGAACGAGCACTAGGGCATTACAGGGAATGGGAGGTATTTTGATGTGCCTCCCCTATCTTTACCCATCGGTGCTGTTAAAGTTACCTGAGATCTGCATCTTTGGCTGCTTGCAAGAAATGGGTCTTTTCCACACCATGTTTTTGAAGCAGCTCAGTTTCTTAACTGCACTGGGTTTCCTCCTCCCTTACATATAGAATGATTTGTTGATTATTGCTGTCCTTTATTTCTTGAGTTATTCCTGTGTTTTTATCTGACCACCTGAGAGGTTGAAGAAAAACTGGAAGAGCAGAGACACACAGACATTTCTAAGGAACAGGAAAAACTTATGGAGTTACAAAGCTGAGCTGCAACAATATGGAAAAGCCCAGAGTTCTATTGAATTCCTCAGGGATTCTTCAGTGCACAGGCATTTGCTAAAAATTTGCATTGGGCAGCTTTTTACTCTGAATCAAAACTAAATTTATTCACACGATGCCTTGGAACTCTCTTTTTATAAACACCAAGCCCCAGTTCTGAAAACAAGCAAGTCAGAGCATTATTACTAGAGAAAGCAAGCATGATTTCAGTGCATTAAACATGCTGGGCTCTCTAAATAATGAGTATTATTATTCTGGTGATATTTAATCTATCATGAAGAAAGCAGTCGGCAAGGTTTGACAGGCTGTGAAGAATTCTACTGCAGAAAATGTCAAGATGTGACTGTGAAGCTGTAGCAAGATCAGGTGCCTATTTTAAAATGCACATGCAAATAAACTTGGTTCATCCTCTTCTTTTTGTTTTTCGTATTAGTCCATAAAATTGACTAAATGCCTTGCTTCCTTATAGTGTGGTTTCTTCAAGAGAGATCAGAAAGATCATTATGATGCCACATATCACAAGGCTGAGATCCATGCTCAGCCATCTGATAAAGAGAGGCTTACTTCTGATGCATAGTATTGATCTCCTTCTGTAATTGGTAATTGATTGATTTTTTTTGAAAAACATTTTTAGCTGCGGGACTTGCTTTGGTTGTAGTGGCTAATGACTGGAAGCTTGCTGCATCTGTTCCATTAATTGCCTCGTTTCAAAATGTCGATTTTCTGCTTGCTTACATTTATAATAATCCCCTTTCTCTGTGCACGAGGATGCAAAATCCTTTTGTCAATTTTTTTAACAGCTGTTTACTGGTGCATTGAAATTTTGAAGACTTCATCTCAGAGTTGGAATGTTTATCCTAAACACCCAAGCTCACAATCCCAAAGACAAAATATGCTCTGTGGCCTATTTATTTTGCTAATAAGAAGGAAAAGGATCCTGTGTTAAGCTATGTCAGCGGTTTTCAAACACTGTTCTAGTGAACCCTAGGTTCCCTGGAAGTTTTCCAGGATACTCTCAATAATAAGTGAGATGTATGTTCACTTGAGCTGCAGTGGCTCAAGTGGTTAAGACGCTGAACTGCAGGCTCTGGAAGGTCAGTAGTTCAGCAGTTCGAGACCCGGGTGCCGCATGACAGGGTGAGTTCCTGTCTCTAGTTCCAACTCCTGCCAACCTAGCAGTTCGAAAGCAAGAAATTGCAAGTAGATAAATAGGTACCACTTTGGTGGGAAGGTAACAGCGTTCTGTGCACCTTGGTGTTTAGTCATGCCGGCCACATGACCACGAAAACGTCTTCGGACAGCGCTGGCTCTTCGGCTTTGAAACGGAGATGAGCACCGCAACCCTAGAGTCGGATTCGACTGGCTTTCGAGCAAGGGAACCTTTACCTTTACCTATGTTCCTGAAATAACAGCTTCCCTACAGTTGCGAATCTTCTCTTCCAAGAGGGAAGTGGTTGTCTCGTACCCTGTGCCCTCATATCCCATGACTGGACAGGGAGTCCTATGTGAACTGAGTGTGCAGGACCCTGAATCCTTTATAATGCAGAAGAATACTGTAGCAGACACTGAGAGATTGCATAGCAAATACATTGATGTGGAATTCTCTGAAGGGAGGAACACTGAGCTAAGCCACCTTAAGTGTGAAACTCCAGTGCTTTCGTAGGAAGTTAGAATGTTTTAACGCATGAAGCTTAAATGGCCTCTGAGTGTCTCTTGTGCCTTTATTGGTGTTACTACCACAGAGAAAGCAGAAGAGAGGTATATGAATATGAATGAGCATTCTGGCCAACAGTAGTTTTTGTGTTTGCATTAGAAACAGAAGCAAGAGCCCCATGAAGCCTCATGTATAAAAAGGCCTTCTCTGTCATTGATTTCAGTAGTACAATAACAAAAACAAAATACACTGTGGAGAGAACGTATTGCTCAAGAACTGCTTTGCCGTAAGGAGTGCAATGAGCCCTTGTGGGAGTATGATAAGGCATGCAAAATATATAAACTGTGTGGTTCCATAAGAATATATTGGCTCTGAAGAAGTAGAATCAAAACTCTCTCGGCCGAAAGGAGACGTCAGCCTGGTTTCTCAGCCTCCCTGCAGACCTGAAAGTTTGAAACTAAGAAACAGCAAAGATTACAGTGTTTTCAAGGACTGTATACAGCCCGTTGACTGGTCTTGCTTCAGGAAGGCTTCTTTATATTTGTGTATTTGTCTCATAGCTTTTATGCTAATAAGTAATAAGTTCATGTAGATCATACTAAAAGATGTACAGTTTAATCTCCATACATGATTTTCTTATTTATTATGTTTGAGACATATGCCTTTAAGTAACACTTTAGTAGTATTTGACCTTAAGCAATACGTTCTCTCCATGGTATATTTTGTTTTTGTTACTGTACTAGTATCTCCGTGGTCCCGTTGTATTTAGTATTGATTTCAGTAGGATTTAACATTTCTCATACATATAGGACTGCCAGCCCCAAGGTCCAGGTACAGACCAGCTGACTGGCAGTGGAAACCCCGACCCTAAGCAGGGCCACACAACGTCTCCAATATGATGATGTCACCCAAATGTAATGTCATTGTGTTGGAGACGTTGTGTGGAGACGCCCTGGTACTTGGGCAAACTCTATGGTTTCAGGGCGAAAAAAACCACAGTTTCACCCAAATACCACAGCATCCCTGCACGGCGTCCTCAATGCGATGTCATCACTTCTGGGTGACATCATTGCACTGGGAACATCACGCACCACTTTTTAATACAGTTAAAAACTCTAACAATGGAAAATGAATTTAAGCCTATTTATAGGATCTCCCAACACTAAGAAAGAAGTATTATTGGCCACTATTAAATTACTGTTTTACCATTCTAACTACACAGTGGCCACAGTCCCTGGCCCTTATGTGCATTCCATAGCCACTAAATCAAAGTGAGATTTGCTTTGGATCTCAGAAGAGTGAGAGCTATACATGGTACAGTTCTTAAGCTGTATTTTTTTCAGTTATGCTGTATGCTCAGAAGTTATATATAGCTTTATTAACTGCTAATGCATGCTAAAAGCTTTGACTTGCTTTCACTGCCTTGTTCAATGAGGCCATTCTGGATTCTCAGTTTCTTTGGGAAAGTTACTGGTAAATTTTGCAACTTAAGATTGTTCTGTACTTAAGTATGCATTTCTCTTAAGCCTGCCTACTGCATGTACACTTGGTGCTTTTGCAGACCTGAATCATATATGTAAACGTGCATTACGCTTTCGGAAGTATCAGGATGATCAAGCCCTACATTTATCTCCTTACTTAGTGTTATATCTGAAGGGGCTAAAAATGTAAAGAAAAGAAAATGAGCCATTCCTCATATATATCCCAGGATACTGGTCTCTGTTGAATACTACAACCCCAGAGAATACTACATAGCCTCATGAGGTTTTAGCCCACTAATAGCCATATAAATAAGTTTCTCCTCTCCTCCATTCTGTCCTCACAAAACCCTGTGATGGAGGTTAGGCTGAGAGTCGGTGACTGGCCCAAAGTCACCCATGCAGCTTCCATGGCAGAATGGAGATTCAAACCTGGTCTCCAGTCCCTAATCTAGCATTCTATTACTATAGCACACTGGCCTCATTTATGAGAGCCTGCCTATAAGGCTTGTGTTCACAGTAAAGAAGATTGTTAGCGTAGGGCTAACAACCTCATTCACTTTTTTTTTGCTGTCAAGTTACAGCTGATTTATGGTGACCCTGTGGGGTTTTCAAGGCAAGAGACTAACAGAGGTGGTTTGCCATTGCCTGCCTCTGCACCATGACCCTGGTATTCCTTAGTGGTCTCCCATCCAAATACTAGCTAGAGCCAACCCTGCTTAGCTTCCGAGATCTGATGAGATCAGGCTAGCCTGGGCTACCCAGAACAAAGGAGGAAATACCGTGTTGGCTCAAAAACAGCTCTTTTGTTTTAAAAAAAAAAGATTTGAGACTAATGGAGGCGTTTACATGCTTGGATTGCGCTTTCTGCTGTCGCTTTCTACTGTTATATCCTCTAGGGTGCCTTAATTTACAACTGGTCTCTGGAAGGCAATCAGTAATATATGCGTGTGTGTGTGTGCGCACACGTGCATGCAAAGGGCATTGTTTATGGTTCTTGTAATGTACCTGCTGTGACAGTTTGCATTCTCTTCTCTCCATAGTGTGGGTTCTTCCAGCGTTCTAGGTACGATGCCAGCATTCCCCGATACCATGCTGTAAGAATTCGGAAAGAGGAGAGGCAGATCAAAGATGGAAAAACTAAAGAGAATCATGCAAAAAAGCAATGGGTCACAAAATGGAATGAAAATGAAAGTTACTCCTGAGGATTCCCCCTGCACTGAAGGCTTAAATGGTTTAAAATGTCTTTGATTCATATGACGGATGGATAAAGAAATACATACAGCAAAAGCTCCCTTTGGTAGATCTTGTCAGCTTTATGTCAAAGCCTTTTGTTTTACAGACCTAATTTTAAAGACTTTGTTTTCATCATTTCCATCTTGCAGTCTTAAAAAACCTAAAAGACTATATTCTTCACCAGTCTTTTGAGCTAGAAAGCAAGCCTGCCCAAGATTTTTGTTTTTGCAGTTAGCGTACAATGTGCATGGAGAACCAGGAGTTGTTTGAATTATGAGCAGAAGGGTGGAGCTTCTCTAATCAGAGAAAAGAGAATTAAAGAGAATTTCTTTATGGTGTGTGTTTTGTTTCTCCAAACTAATTTTCAGTTCAGATTTGAACCAGGGGTCAGGAAGGCTCCCTGCAAAGATGCTATGATTTAGACTGCCTTGCCGCTGTTTGGAATGTTGCCAGATATGTCCATCCCATTTAGTGGGCCTATTGTGTGTCCCCCCAAACACACACACCAGTTTTTGTAGCTCAAATGCTTGCCATCTATTGGTTGCTTGTCAGGTTTCTCCTCTCTCCCCCTTCCTGCAAAGGCAAATGCAATAAATGCCTCCTGGGGCTGGGAGAAGACATCTCAACTGAGAGCCCATCACCTGTGCTTGGGAAGGGCCATGGCTGAAGCAGAAATAAAGGGAATGAAGTCATTTTGTGGCTCATTCAGTCTCTTTTCCCTCCTTGCCTGAGTTTGAACTGCATAAAGGCCTTGCCTCAGCCTTTTGTCTATAGCTGTGTACTTCTGCAGCCGGACCCCTATGCCTCCACCTGAATGAAAGATGCTAATAATATTTTCCTAATTAAGAGTGTTCTGCTGTTCACTTCATTAATGCTTGTTATTTAAATGGGCATCTTCAGGAGGGGAAAATCCATTTGTATTGCATTTCACTTGTTTATTGGGAGCAATAGCGCGCCAGACTACTCCAAAGTTCTAGAAAAAAAAATATGTGAAGTGGAAGATGGTATAACTCCTTCCCCATGCCCAGGTTCAGACAATGATCCTGTCTGTATTTCTCACCAGTGGCAGGCAGGGCATCGACTTTGGTGCTTGCTTTTTTTGTGGTCTGCTTGAGACAGTGAAATCCCTAACATGAAAAATATGGCTTCTCAAAGCTTCTGATATCATGCTAAATTACCAGACTTGGAAAACGTTCTCTCTAATCCCAGACATGTGGAAGCTAATTACTCAGTTGTAAAGAGGTACTCTGCATATGGTCGGAAGTTATGAGGTCACCTTTCTTGGACCTGAGCCATGGTATTGAAATCCTGAGCTCTGGTGAGCCTTGGATAAAATTAAACACTGGGTTGGATCTTGCCTTAAATTTCCATCAGTGCCAACTTCCCTGCCTCCCCCATATTAAGCCTGAAAGGCCCCCCGAAATACTGCTCCTGTGAGGACCCCAGGAGTAGTTGAGTGGGGGAGCTGGAGATCTGCCACAGGAAGAGAGAATTGGCAACATCACTCCTCTGTGCATGCAAAAATTTTAGGTGGGATCCAACCTGTTTATCTCTGTCCAAATAACTAAAACTGATCCTTTCAATTTTAGTGATGAATTTTAGAAATAAGGAGTTTGGATTTTAAGGGGTTAATAAAAAAAAACAAAAAACCCACCAACATGCAACTAGATCACTGACGTTTTAGATTTTTTTTTTTTGCTTTGTCTTTTGTCAATGGACACGTAAGTATTCACCTAGAAGTACAAGGGCTTATGAACGTATGCCATATGGCGTGGCTTAATTTCAAAATGAAAAGGAAGTGCTGGGGCTCAGCTTTGGAAGTCATACTCATGCCTTAAAACATGGAAGCCATCTTCCCTGTCTATAGGTATGTACAGAACAGCTGGTATTTCTTAATGGAGAGATCGAGGGCCAAACTAGATGATATCATGCCCCCAAGTCCACCACAGAGACGTGGCACTATTTAGAGTTCAGTTTTTTAAACTTTAAATATACTGTAAAATGGCACTGTGTCCCCGTGGTGGACTTGAGGATGGGGTATCATCTAGCTTAGACCTGAGGCAGTCTCTGAATATTTAAAAACAGTCTTTCGAGTGTTGTACCAGTCCTTTGTTCACTGTGGGTTTGGCATTCCCGCCCCTGTACACTTGGAATTTGTAGATCTGTTGATTGCTTGTTCCAAGACTCTTGCGTAGCCATGGTAGTTAGGGAAAGCATGATATTAAATGTGCAATAGGTCATGTTTTGATGTTCTTTGTAAAATCAATTTTTGTGAATCTATTGCTGTTGCCAAATATACACAGGTTTTTTTTAAAGCTTGAATATTGGTTGTACTTTGTATATACTGTAAGTCATTCATATATATTTATTTTTACTATGAATCTTTGTCTTCGACTCACTGTTAAGCCAAAGATTTTTAACTGAACCCTAAAACTAGTGAACAATAGCATAGAACAGTTCATTGATTAAAACCAAACACTTTTCACCATATGTGCCAATACTCTGGATTTCAGTGACTGAGACATTCTTGGAAAGCTCTTTACATAGCTCTGATTATGTAGTATGGAAGTATTGTATCTTCTGAATAATTTGTGCACTAATGCATACCTACAGATGTTTTATCTATAGAAGTTTTATATGACTAACTTAATGGAAAATATGGCAGGTGCTTCTTGGGGGTGAGGTGGGGGAAAATTTTCTAGTTCTGAATCTGGAGCAAGATCATCTACTGCACGTTACAGCACTTGAACCAAAACACAAGCTCTGAACTATGGATCTATAATGGTCTAATGTAAGACTACTGAATGTTTTAAATACTGACATTTTAATTAGGAATAGTTCTGTACACTTGTGTGTTTGATAATACTTGTGATTGTAACAGAGGTATTTGCAATTTTTTAAAGCTACATCTTAAAATATTGGTACTGGTTAAATAAAGAGTGCTGATATTTACTGTATTTGAAAAGCAAATCTTTAGTATGCGATATTGTTTGAGAAGGGATAAAAGCTATGCAGAATATTATGCAACACCAAACGCTGTACACTTTAAGCTCTATATAAGTCACATTAAAAAAAACAATTTTGGAGTGACTGCTGCTCTTTCTAAGTTAAAGAAGAATTTGGTTTCTAATTGCCAATTTTTAACTTTTTAGAGTTGTTCAAGTAACTTTTTGACCATGCAATTTGTAAGTTTTTAAAAAATCAAGTTATTTTTCTTATTGAGTGTATAAACGTTCTTTTACCAAGTTTCAGTAATGGTTCTCAGTACACAGTACAATTCTAAGCAGAATCACATCCTTCTGAGTCTATTAGTCAATTGACTTAAAATGGTGTAATTCTCCTTAGGATTGCTCTATGACTGTCATCCACCGAGCACTGCTACTAACTCACCTGTCATTTGTGGTGGACAGCATCCTTCTCAAGTCCACCTGTGTGTGTGTGTGGTTGGATTACTTACCCTGAAAAGGTATACTTTTGAAACACTACTGTTCTATTTTCATGACATCTTGATTCTAGTGGCTTGTAAAGAGCAAATACCTAGGCCAGGGGTGGGCAAACTGCGGCTCGGGAGCCACATGCGGCTCTTTCACACATATTGTGTGGCTCCCAGCAGGGCAGCTGGGGAAGTGAAGGGGAGGCATGCCTTTGATCCCTCCCTCCCTCCCGCTCTCCCCCGTCCCTCCTATCTATTTGCTTTCTTTGTTTCTCTCTCTCTCTCTTTCTTTCCACCTCTTTCATGCTTTCTTTCCACCTCCCCCTCTTTCTCTCTCTCTCTTAGACAAATAAATATCATTGGACAAATAAATATCATTATCAATATCTGTTTTTACCCCTTTTGTTTTTATTTTTGGCAGTCTCATTTAATGGTGATAAAAAGCAAGTCTGCATATTTCCTAAATAAAAACGTGCGTGTGATATTTGTTCCTGTCTTGTGGCTCTCAACCATCTGAAATTTATTCTGTGTGGCTCTTACGTTGAGCAAGTTTGCCCACCCCTGACCTAGGCAGTGTTAAATATCATTTCAAGTCACATCACTGGTGTATATATATATATATATATATCCGTCTTGTACACTGACTGTTACTAACATCTAATGTTAAGTCATGGCTAGAAATTACCTGTGGATATTTGTATAAAAGTGTGAAATAAATTTTGTATGAAAAACTCTTTCTGGTGCTGGTAGTATTGCCTACTACTTTCATGTGTTTAATTCCTGTAAATATGAAATACTTGATTTGTATTTGATTGGGTCCACTTCATTCATTACACACAGAAGAAAATATGCTGAATTCAGTTAGCTAGTTGTGACTAAGTTTGATGAGGTTTGATTCAAAGGTGCCATTTCAATAGTGTTGACAGCAGTTACACTGATGGAACAGCACTTCCAAGGGGACAGTGATTTCTACTTTGCCCCTAAACTGTTCCTGAGCCCCCTTGACCTCAAAACAAAATTTCAGGTGACTGAGGAGTGGAGAGGCAGGGAGGTCATTTTCAGACAGTTTCAATCCATTGGCAGTAGTTTGGAGTCAGTTAGTTCAAAACAACGGAACTAGATTTTAGTCACTAACTGAGCCACTGGTTATAGTGGTACCTGCTTCTGAGTACACATGGATACGATTAGCCTGCAAGACCACCGAGGTCAATTTGATTTTCTCTCCCTGGCCTGATCTGTGCACAGGAAGGAAATAAAGCTATACTTCAGACGGTAAGTAAAGGATCATGCATAGGCATACTCCTCCATATTAAAATCTCCCTGCCAACAGAAAATGAGCACCACAAGCAAAGAGAAGATTTTTATACCCCGTTTTTCTCTACCCTAAGGAGTCCAATAGCTTACAATCACAATCCCTTCCTCTCCCCACAACAGGCACCTCATAAGGTAAGTGAGCCAGTTTGGTATAGCGGTTAGGAGCGTGGACTCTAATCTGGGTGAACCAGGTTTGATTCCCCACTCCTCCACATGCAGCTGCTGGTTGACCTTGGGCAAGCCACAGTTCCCTTAGAGCTGTTCTCTTAAGAGCAGTTCTTTCAGAGTTCTCTCAGCCCCACCTACCTCACAGGGAAATTGTAAGCTGCTCTGAGACTCCGAAGGGCGGGGTATAAATCCAATTTCCTCTTCTTCTAGGTGGGGCTGAGAAGGTTCTCAAAGAACCGTGACTGGCCCAAGATCACCCATCATGTTTCACGTGGCAGAGTGGGGGCCAAAACCTGGTCTTCTAGATTAGAGTCCACCAGTCTTAACCCCTCCACCATACTGGCTCTCAATAGCAGACTCTTTCTCTCTGCTGTTCTAGTTTGCTATTTTCAGAGAATTTTTCCCCCTGTACTAGAATCCACCACCTGCAGCCTGCAGTTGTACTGTCCATTTAACTACAGCTGAATATTTCACAGGTATGTCCTGAGGATAAAAGAAAAGATGGGAGAACTATGGGTACTGTTCTGAGCACTTTGGAGGATGGGTGGGAAAAACTGAGAAACAACTATACATCAAGTATTGTTTTCTAATTCTATAATCTTAGTCTTATTGCATTGTTCACTGATTGTCTTACGGTGTCTGACTGCATTGCTTTATTTTTTTGTAATCCACCTTGAGTCTCAGTGAGAAAGGCATACTGTAAATAAAGAATGGGACAGTGGTATGCAGGAGGATATAAGTAGAGAGGTCATTCATAAGTATCTGGATGCTTTGGATAAGTCCCCTGAGACTAATGGTGTCTACATAAGAATGCTTAAAGAACTAGCTGGGGAGTTGGCAGAGCCATTATCCATTATCTTCGAGGCCTCTTGGAGGACAGGAGACGTTCCAGATGGTTGGAGAAGGGTGAATGTTGTCCCAATTTTTTAAAAAAGGGAGGAAGGATGATCCGGAGAATGATAGGCCAGTAAAACGTTTAACCTCTATTCCAAGAAGAACCTTGGAGCAGATTTTAAAAGGACTGATTTGTAAACATCCAGAGAACTTGGTGATAAGAAGTAGTAAGCATAGATGTGTACATAACAGGTCCTGTGAGACTAATCTCATTTCCTTTTTGATTGAGTGACAGGTTTCGTAGATCATCATGGGGATGCCACAA
Source organism: Gekko gecko (assembly GCA_029375565.1). Classification (NCBI taxonomy): domain Eukaryota; kingdom Metazoa; phylum Chordata; class Lepidosauria; order Squamata; family Gekkonidae; genus Gekko; species Gekko gecko. The sequence continues at coordinate 32,841,257 of JAPDNY010000003.1, read as the reverse complement.
ATATTGTCTTTGGATTTTAGTAAGATGCCTGATAAGGCTCCCCACGATGTTCTGATGGGCAAGGTGGAAGGCTGTGATTGAGATATATAAGGAATTGGTTGGATAACTGCACCCAAAGAAGGGTAGTTAAGGGTAGTTAATAACTCTCACAGCCGCTCAGTGTAGCAAATGAAAACAGCCAGTATTCACTTTTGGGGTGGGGGGGAAACACCTTGTATTCTCTTGAATTAACACTGTGATTCATTATGAAAGTCATCAAACATATCCTGACACAAAGTAGGAGTCCTGTGGCACCATAAAGCCTATCAAAATTTTATCATAGCCTAAGCTTTCATGGATTACAGATGCAACAAGTGAGAAAAGTTTTCAGGAATACATTTAAACAAGACTACTATCATAAAAGAAAGGTGGCAGCCCTTTCCCAGTTTACAATAGTCAAGAAACTCTTCGTGAAAGCTGTAGAACAAAGGCCAATCAGACCCCAAATTTTAGCAGATCATAACGAGAAAAGGGCCCTGACCTGGATAGCCCATGCTATCCTGATCTCGTCAGATCTTATTTTATTTATTATTGGATTTATATCTCACCCTTCCTGGAAGCAGGCTCCAGGCAGATCAAAGCAGTTAAAATGCAACATGACAATAAATACAGTTCATACAGAGTTAAAAACTTTTCAAACCAACACATAGCAAAAGACTTGATTTCCTGGAAGGTAACAAGGGCTGGCCCTGGTCAGTATTTGGATGGGAGACCTCCAAGGAAGACCAGGGTTGCTACGTGGAGAAAGGCAATGACAAGCCACCTCTGAATGTCTCTTCCAGTGAACACCTTACAGGGTTGCTGTACGTTGGCTGTGACTTGACAGCAAAGAGAGAGAGAGAAGAGATGAGACAGTCACACCTGCATTACACAGGAAGCTGCCTTATACTGACTCAGGCCAAATCAGTATTGTCTACTTTGACTGGCAGCAGCTCTCCAGGGTTGCAGACAGAGGTCTTTCTCACCACCTGATCCTTTTCACTGGAGATGCCAGGGACTGAATTTGGGAAGTTGCATACAAAGCAGACCTTGAAAAGCATGGAACCCTCATGCCAATCTGACACTGAATTTTAGCAGAGGAAAAAGTGAAACGTAGACACGCCAATCCTATTTGTATTATACACGATGCTGCCTTACCCCTTCGGCCTATGAAGGTCAGTCTTGTCTATTCTGACTTGCAGCTGCTCTCCAGGGTCTCAAGCAGAGAGCGGTTTTTCACACCACCCACTTCTTAACTCTCTGGCTAGGGCAGGGTCCTCTCGCTTTTAGCATACAAAGCGGGCGTTCCCTGCCTGCGCGACCCTCCCACCAAGAGTTATTTTATTCACAACAACCTGCAGTTAAGACCACTGAAATCCGTACAATCCAGCTTTAAAGCCAAACTAATCCCCCCCTTCATACACACACTATCGTATAGGTCGGAACCTTGGCCCCCTTCCAACAAATGCCTGCATTCCCAAGGGCAAACGGGCGGCCCGCGCCTGGCCTTCTCCACCTAGCAGGCCCAAAAGCTCGGCGGCTCCGGCGGTCGACCGAAACAGGCAGCTTCCCACCTCCCCGGCACCGCCTCTCCGCCCTCCTCCAGCTCGACGCGGGGTTGTCCCTACGAGGAGGAGGTGGTGCCGCCGCCGCCGTTGTTGTTGTCGCCCGGCCCCTCGTCCCAGCCTGGGCCTCCTTGCCTGTCCTTCTGTCCGTGCCTGCCGGAGAAAAGCGCCGTGACGGCGAGAGGCTTCGGGTCGGGCATCGAGCAACCGAGGCTGGAAATGGCGGCTGGAACGAGCTAAGGCCCGGGGGACGGAAACCAGAACCAGAACCAGGTCGCCCGCGCTTTGCCCGTCGCCGGAGGGTGGCCATGAGGTTGCTCCGGGCGCTGCTGAGGAGCGTCTCCCCCGCCACCATCCCTCAGCAGGTGGACTTCTATTGCCGCTTCTCCCCGTCCCCCCTTTCCATGAAACAGTTCCTCGACTTCGGTGAGTGGGCGCTGAAGCGGGGGGGGGGAGTTGTCTTCCTCGCCTTGCCTCCCCCTACCCCCAGTTTCCCCTCAGGCACTCCCCACCCTTGATTCCTCCATTTTCCGACCCTTTCCTAGCTCACTTTCGGCAGGGTCGAACCACCGGGCCTCTGCCGATGCTGGTGGTCCCTCGAGGGACAGGCCCAGGCCCCGCAGCCAATCATTGCAAAGGCGCCCCCTCCGCCGCCCCTTCTGGAGCGCCGAGTTTCCCGGTTAAAGGGAACGAGGCCTCAGCTGCATCGGGAAAGAGTGTTGGAGACTCGCTAGTTGAGTGTGGAGTGGGGAAGTCTTGTGCAGAATGACCCCGATCTCAGAAGCCCCACTGCAAGCCCCTGGGGCGAAGTGACTCCAGCCTACGCTCATTGCAAAGAGTGCAGACTGTCCCCCCGTGCAAAATGACTTCAGTCTAAGCGCAGGCCTGTGCGGAATGACGGCCGTCAGAGCTGGTGGATCGCAACGCCCCTAGACTGGAGTCACTCTGCATACGGTTGCATTTAGGGTTGCCAGCTTCAGCTTGGGAAATATCTGGAGATTTGGGGGGGGGACCATTTTCTCCGGGTGAATTGATCGCTGTCTCCTGAAGATCAGTTGTAATACCAGGAAATCTCCAGCCACCACCTGGAGGTTGTCAACCCTATCACTGTAAATGGCATACTAAACTCTAGTTCTATGACTCCACTTACTAGGCAGCTAACAATTATTTGGGTTGGAGGGGGGGAACCATATTAGGATAAATAAATGGGCGTCTCGGCACCATGAAGACTTTTATTCCAACATAATTTTCCATGGACTGAGCCCAGTTCTTCAGATAATGTGCATGAATCTTCGCTATGTGGACTTTTTTATTTAGTTACTTAAAAGTATTTATGTGTCTGCCTTTCTCCTGACAAAGGCAGGACCTAAGGCAGGTAACTACAAAGTGCAATACACAGCAAATATACAATACCAGCTACCATTTGCCAAAACCAGTCATACATTGGAGGATGAGGGGGAAAAACAGCCTTGTTTTTGCCTTAATGATCTTATCTTTGTACATAATATGTCTGCATAGTGATGGCATCTGAAGGAACCTGAAGGGGATTCCGTTCCACCAAAACTTATGATGGAATACCATTTTGGTGATTTGTGTGCTGCCGCAAGACTATTTTTACAAGACAGCCGCTACTCAGAATGCGATGAGAACTAGACCTGTGGGTTTAAAAGCAATATTTGAGAAGTTTGTCCAAGTTCTCTAGGCTAATGCATAAAACTACTTTTTCTTGCAAGGAAAATTACAATGCAGCTGTTTAATAACACAAGGTTGGTGCTATTGTGCTGCAGTGTGAAACATCATCGTGAAATGAATCCAGGTTTTGTACATCAATGGTTATTTGATAGAGTACTTTTTTCCCCTTTGCACAGTCATGTGACAGGACCTCTTTCTTTTTAAGTAAGTGTGCTAGTGTTGAAATGCATATCCTCTTTCACCTGTCTGAATATTCTTTGTTTCGAAAGGGTCCAGTTCCAGATAACTTTCACAGTGCTAACATTCCATGTTTTTATATCTTCCTTATAAAGTTCTGTAATATAGGTTAGCTGGGCACACAAGGCTAGGCAAAGATAAGTTTGTTTTATTAACTGGTTTTTTCCTTGTCTGTTAAAGTTGCAAACAGGCCCATGTAAACATGCATTATATTGCATCAGCCAAACTGTAGTAACCATTATCTCTTGAAAATCAGTAATGTTACACATTACACAGCTGCAAACACCAGGCTTTATAATAGTTTAACAACATTTCAGTAGCGCATCTCAAAGCTAAACTGGCTCTTAGTCCATTGTTGTAACCAGTTGCTTATTGCATCATCAACATTTGTGATATTGAGGTGTCATAGCAGCCAGTGTATCTCAGTCTGATAATGTATCTAATGACAGAAAAATTCTCAGGGATGATTTATCTTTTAGGTAGCAATTTTATGTGATGCATGAATGTCAGTGTTTGGTTCCTGCACTGCTGAACAGTGTAAAGAATTGTGAAGAAGGGCCTTGTGAAGAAGGGCCATTCTTGTTTCCAGGGATGTGGAGAAATGAATTGTGAATAGAACGACCAATATTATAATGCCCCTGTATAGATCTATGGTGTGGCCTCATTTGGAATACTGTGTACAGTTCTGGTCACCTTATCTCAGAATGGACATTGCAAAGCTGGGAAAAGTACACAAGTGGGCAACCAAGATGATTAGGGGGTTGGAGCACCTTCTCTGTGAGGAAAGGCTGATGAGTCTGGGACTTGTCAGTTTAGAAAAGGGGGGACATGGTAGAGGTTTATAAAATTATGCGTGGGATGGAGAGAGTTGACAAAGAGAGCTTTTTCTCTGTCTCCCAAAATCCTAGAACTCAAGGGCATCCAATGAAGCTGATGGGCAGTAGGTTCAGGATGGACAGAAGAGAATACTGCTTTATACAGAGAGTGATTAAAATGTAGAATTCGCAGCCAGAAGATGTAGTGATGGCCACAGGAATAAACAGCTTTAAAAGGGGACTAGATAGACTTATCCTCCATGAATCTTTCAGTGGCTACTAACCATGGTGACTGAGGGGAAACTCCACATTCAGAGGCACTGATCCTCTGAATCCTAGAGCCAGGAGGCAACATCAGGGGAAGGCCTCAGCCTCAATGCCCTGTTGTTGGCTGTCCGGGGGAACTGGTTGGCCACTGTGAGAGACAGGATGCTGGACTAGACGGACCATTGGTCTGATCCAGCAGGACTCTTCTTATGTTCTTATGAAGCAGACAGTCACCTGGAAATCCAGTCTGGCAGCATCAGCACCAGAAACAGGGAAATTCTCTTGCTACATTTAACTAGGGATGGTTCTTTTGAGTAACAAGTGTTGCTTGAGAGCGTGGAGGAAAGTGGAAGAATCCTTGTGCAGGGACAAAGTGTATATTGCAGTGTGCTTGTCTGTTGCTGTGCTCATGGGAGTACACACCGTGGTGGAGTTTCTGCTAAAAACGACAAAGTCAGTATGGTCAGCATACAGGACCATTTGCTTTGGGCAGAAATTATTGCCACTTTGCCTTAATGCTGCTGTTGTTTTGTCTTGATGTGTCCAGTTCTGTATGCTCAAAGTAAGATGGGGCAAGTGCACTAGCAAGCGACTCAATATTGCCAAACAACAGACTACTAACCTCGTGGTGGGGCTTGGAGTTCTCCCTGAATTAGTGCTGATCTCCAGACTACAGAGAATAGTAACTAGTCAGCCAAGAACTAGACCCCCAGATAGAAATTTTCTAAACTGCTTTATTTATTTTATTTTATTTCTATCCCACCCTCCCCTGCAAAGCAGGGTTCAGGGTGGGTTCCAGCAAGCGGTATAAAACAATTTTAAACAATTAAAACGTAATTTCACATTATTTAAAACCAGGATTTGTTTTCATTCGGGAGGCCTTCAGGTGTCGGGGGGCACCCCCGCATACTTCCCTGCACACCCCCAAGCCTGGGAGCGCCTGATAGAAGCCCCCGATCTCTCATGCAAGCTGCTAAGGGAGAGGCAGGCAAGACAATGAGGCTGGATACACTGGGCTGGGTTGCTGCTGCACACATGGCCCCAGGTGAGGCTGGGAGGGCGGTTGGGGATCCTGCACAGGGATGGGGATATGGCGCAGTCGGGCTCCAGTGAGGGTAGTGGGGGGACGTGCCACTCTTCCTTCCTTAAGTGGCACTCGGAGTTCCGTTTCAGGCAAGGGGGGATCAACCCTTCGTTATGCTCTCCCAATTTATTACAGTTCCACAAGGTATGTAAAATGGCTGAGTGGTGGGCGGGGAGAGCCAGAGTGGGCATGCACACATCCCCTCCACTGGCACCCACTCTCCTTTCGGATGGTACTCGTGCTATTAATAGTAGGGAGGCTGTGAGCTTCTTGGTGGCAGTGGCGCTCTCCACCTGGCTCGGTGAAGAGTCAGGAGGCCTGGGCAATAAGTTGGGGGGCCCAACCCCGAGATGCCCCACTGTAGCTCTAGGCCTGCTTAAAACCTATTTAAAAACAAATGACACAGCTACAAGATGGAAGTCAGACACAGTTTCATGTGTTCCCAACACTACTGTTGTATGCGTGCCCTAGACAGACCGAAAACCACCACCAGTAGCACAACATAAATGGTGCGAAGCAGGGTGGAGGTCAATATAATTAGACAGCTGCCACTTCAACCAAAGGGCTGGTGGAACATCTCCATTTTACAGACCCTGCAGAATTGTAATAATTGGGAGAGCGCTTCTCCAACCTGTTTAAGGAAACATGACATTAAGGAATGAATGAGAAAAAAATGAGGTGTGGAAACAATGAGAGCCCTGAGCTGGCTAGCCTGGTCTTGTCAGATCTCAGAAGCTAAGCAGGGTTGGCTCTGCCTTGTATTTGGATGGGAGACCTCCAAGGAATACCAGGGTAGTGACGCAGCAGCAGGCAATAGCAAACCACCTCTGAACATTTCTTGCTTTGAAAACCCTACGGAGTTGCCATAAGTCAGCTGTGACTTGATGGCAAAGAGAGGGGGAGAGGGATACATACAGGGTGGGAAGGAATTCACCAGTGTTCTGGGGGCTGTTAACCTTTCTAGGAACCCAGATTTCTTTCTCTTTAACCCTTTAATTAATCAGAAAACATATGAAGGGCCCTTTTGCCTGTAAAAAGCGTTTGGTGTGATTTCAAGTAGTGAAGAATTAAAATGAGTGATTACGAATTCCGAGGGAGGCTTCTAGCTCTTTGCAGGAACCCCAAGGTGTAAGCTGTTGGGCTGCACCAAAAGGCATCACAGTGGCTGTTGCCTTGCTGTCTTGCGTAAGAGCCAAATAAGGCAGATGGACAGCTTGGCTTCTGGGGTCCCAAGAGCAACCTACCCCTGGGAATTTTGTACTCTTGCTCTCCCCTGCCCCCAACCCCTTCCTGAGAGCCCTGATCAGCATAGACTATGGTTATGGCCATGTGGCCTTGCTTGCTTTTGGTGCAAAGCCTGCCTACACTGAATTTCCAGGTGCGTAGCATGCAGATACTAGACTGTCTGCTGTGGTTCCCCCTTCAAAAAAAAGTGCTCTTGTTAATCTGCCTCTTAGCAGATGCCCTTACAAAAGTGGAGAAAATCTTTTCAGTCCTGCCAACCTAACTCTTTCCCTCAACTAATACTTGAGAACTATCCAGTTCCATACAGTGCTAGCGACCAATTCGTTGAACATATGAGCATTCCTTGTACTGAGCCGGACCACAGGTGTTTATTCTGACTGGTAGCAACTTTCCAGTTGGAGAAATGATTTCCCTCAGTCTTGGTACTAGAGGTCAGGGATTGAATCTGTTACTTCTGTATGCAAATTGTGTGCTCTGTTGTTGAAATTTCAGCCCTTCCCAAGGGATGATTTCTCTTGTCCCAGTAACTGTTTTTCATCCCCCCCCTTTTAGGATCTGACAATGCTTGTGAGAAAACGTCATTTATGTTTCTAAGGCAAGAGCTGCCTGTACGATTGGCAAATATAATGAAAGAAATAAGCCTGCTTCCAGACAATCTTCTCAAAACACCTTCAGTTCAGCTTGTTCAAAGCTGGTAAGGATATTTTTTAATTGAAACTGTTTGATCAGTGTATGTGGTGATATAGGAAATGAAGAAGCACATTTGGAATGATTCTTGGAAAGACATTTCTGTTTTGGAGGCAGGGAACAAGTTTGTGGTGAAATTTCTTCTGTCTCACATATGTCTGGCTTCCTTTCCCCAAAGACCATGTGCCTCATCTTTCTCATACAAAATTCTGATTTGTTTGGTACTGAGTCGTCAACATTCCTGAATTTATTTTTCTTCTGTGCTCTTAAATTCAGATAGATCTTTTATACCACTTCTGTAATATTTTGCACCACTTCTGTATTCTCTAAAACTGGAAAACAATTGCAGTCAAATTTTCTTCAGCAGAATTACATTTGTTTGAGAAATTTCATGACAAGCCAAGCACAAAACAGATGTTTAAACGGTTACTAATTCACAGGCTTATGCCTACATCATTGCTGTTCTTAATATGTTAAATTCAAGCTGTTTGAATGTGATGCTTCCATTTAATTGAAGAAACCCAACTTAAATATCACAAATTTGTTTCCAAAAAATACTAATTGTAATGACTGATCCCCAGAGAGCTACTCTAGGCAAGTCAAAAGTCTTTGCACTTCCAAAGGCATTTTTGAACTCTTTTTTCTTCTTCTTTGAATAGCAGACTCAAATTTTGATTTTAAACGTCTTCAAAACGTTTTTGTGGGAGGCTGCTGTTCAAGAAACACAGGCTCCAATTCTCTTTGGCCACATGGGAATTCCTGTATGTTTCTTGGAATCCTTGGCAATTTATTGTTGTAAAATCAAAAGAGATTTGTGGTAATTTTGAGTTAAATAGTGGTCTCAGTATTTGTATATATGTATCACCAGAACATTTACCCAAATGGATCTTGCTTTTGGACATGCTCATGCTGTGCTGCACTAAGAAAGCAGGGTATACAGTGTGAATTTGGACTAGGGGGTGCATCAGTTCCAATGTAGTAGACTTCATTGATGCTGTTTTTCTTGCAATGGCATAGTGTGCAAAAACTAACTGCATTCCATGAAACACACAGGATGATTCTTTCTGTGTTGAAGAGATCATAGATGGGTACTTTGGTTGAGAAGCCAGCATTGGGGTAGAAATGGGTCTGTATAGCATTCTCTGTGTGTGTTACATGTTTTGCTTGGCAAGGATGTTACGGTAACTGTGGCTGTTCAAGCTGTTGCTTGCAACATCAGAGCTCAGTGGAACTGGCCGTGTGCTACATTTTTATCCTATCTTGTCTCCAAAGAGCTCAACTCCTGCCCCCCTTTATCCTCACAATAACCCTATGAAGTAGGCTAGGTTGAGAAAGAATGGCTGGCCCTAGTCACCCAGCAAACATTATGTCAACATGGGGTTTGGCTTCTCACCTGACACCAGTTTGGTGTAGTGGTTTGGTGTAGTGGTTAAGTGTGTGGACTCTTATCTGGGAGAACTGGGTTTGATTCCCCACTCCACCACTCGCACCTGCTGATGTGACCTTGGGTCAGTCACAAGCTCTGGCATAGCTGTTCTCTTAAGGACAGTTTGTGTTAGAGTTCTCTCAGCCCCACCTACCTCACAGGGTGTCTGTTGTGGGGAGGGGAAGGGAAAGGAGTTTGTAAGCCGCTCTGAGACGCCTTTGGGCAGTGAAGGGCGGGGTATAAATCCAATCCTCCTCCTCCTCCTCCTCCTCCTCCTCCTCCTCCTCCTCCTCCTCCTCCTCCTCCTCCTCCTCCTCCTCCTCCTCTTCTTCTTCTTCTTCTTCTTCTTCTTCTTCTTCTTCTTCTTCTTCTTCTTCTTCTTCTTCTTCTTCTTCTTCTTCTTCTTCTTCTTCTTCTAGACTACACTGCCTCATATAAGGGTTGGCTCCCTCCCTCCCCTGGGTTAACCGATTATAAGAATTACTTGGTGGCTTAAAAGGGGAAACACTTTCCTTGAAACAGAAAGTGATATTACTGGGCTTTAACATTTAATGTTTTTCATATAAAGGACAGAAATAATGCGTCTTACACTCTTCCGTAACCCAGTCGGTATAACAAGGCAAACACTGTGTTTTAGGTACGTCCAAAGTCTTCAGGAGATCCTTGATTTTAAAGATAAAAGTGCTGAAGATTCAGAAGCTGTTTCTAGGTAAGAATATTTTTTGTGTGCTTTCATTGATTTTGGAGGTAATGTGTCAACGTGCAGTCTTTGTGCTTCCAGGGCAGATCTTTCTCCACCCTGAGAAGATGAGGCCTGTCCTTTTCTACTGCCAAGTATCTCGATGAGTAGTTTGATAATATCGAAGGGCCTTGGATTCAAGTAGCAAACTGCTGCCAAACATCAATTATTTTCATTTAAAAAACAAAAGTAAATACTGTGTATATGTCAGATTTGAAATAGTTCTTATTATGTCATTCTAGAAATACAGTCTGGTACCCAGATTGGAAGGAAAAACTTCTATATATGAATAAAACACTTCCCCAGGTTTTTTGTGTAATTTAATTCAGTATGTAATCTTGTGGGCCTCACTTTTATTGAGATCCTCTAAATATTTCCAGTATTATTTGCATTTTTTTAAAAAAGATACCATTCACCAAGAACTACCAGGCACACTCCACTGGAATAAACAGAAGTTGCTCTAGAGAAATTCTGAATCATACCCTTTATAAGAACTTGAGAGAAGCCATGTTGGATCAGGCCAATGGTCCATCCATTCCAACACTCTGCGTCACACAGGTTCCATCAGGAGGTCCACCAGCGGGACATAATCACAAGATCCAAACAAAATCTAGGAGCCAACCTAAAAATATACCAGATGTCATGAGCCTGATCAGTGGGTGGAGCTGCACCCCGACAGGAGTGTGTTTTGGCATGACTCAGGAAGTCAAACAGCATAGATGGGATATTGCTACTACTACCAGACATGTCACCCCATGTCTTCTGTTCTCTCCATGCCTAAGAAGCTCTTTTCCCCTTGTAGCATGTAAAACCACCCCACTATTTCTGAATAGCAAGCTGCCATGCATTTTGTATTGGATAGTTTAATGAAGTCACGTGGCAGCTGCTAGCAACGGGCTAGGGTATTTAATAAATCCTTTAAATCCACTGGACAGAGACCACACCTCTTTTCAGTTTTACAGATACTGTGATAACGATCCGAAATCGTCACAACGATGTCATTCCTACCATGGCTCAGGGTGTGATAGAATATAAGGATCATTATGGAGTCGATCCAGTGACCAGTCAGAACGTGCAGTATTTCTTAGACCGCTTTTTCATGAGTCGCATTTCCATTAGAATGCTGCTTAACCAGCACAGTAAGTACTGCCTTATGTGGGTTTTTTTCCCCCACTTAGGACGATTTCCCACAAGGAGCTGTGTCGCCATCACGCCTCCCTTTGCCCCGTTTCCATTGGTCAATTTCCCACTCGAAGCTGCGCGGCTACATTTTGACCCGTGGCTTTGCCCAATTTTCCCCGCGGTTTCATAATCCTCAAAAAACAGGATCACAAAACTGTGGGGAAAATCGGGCAAAGCCATGGGTCAAAATGCAGCCGCGCTGTTTCGAGTGGGAAATTGACCAATGGAAACAGGGCAAAGGGAGGCGTGGTGGCGGCGCAGCTCCTTGTGCGAAATCAGCCTCAGTGTGAGCTGCTGTGTTTAATACCTTTCTTAGTGTATACTGCTTAACATTTGGTGGGTGTGTTGAGTTTGCCTTTCAGTTGTACAGTGTGTTGCTCTCAAAGCCCATAAGTTGGGAAATCACTTACTATGCATTCTTGTTATCTTTTTTGTGTGTGTTGGCAGCTTTGTTGTTCGGGGGGAAAGTCAAAGTTAACCCAGCTCACCCGAAACACATTGGAAGTATTGACCCGAAGTGCAGTGTCGTTGAAGTTATAAAAGGTAAAATTTAGGGAGGCAGTATTGACATATTACTGCAGAATAGTTGGAGTTAGTTTATGCAGGTTGCTGGCTGTCTCTAGTTTAATTCCATCGGGCTCATAGCTTCAGTTCTGCTGAACTGCAGACACTGAAAGTGATGTTCAAAGCCCATTCTCCTTACCACTGGAAATGTTCCACAGCTACCCAACTGGCTTCTGAGATTTTACTATGCATTGTCCACACACGTTCAGACACACAGTTCCCAGCCATAGAAACTTGCTTTTTTCTTCAAATAAGCTGAAATCCTCAAGAAGCAGGTAATTACACCAAGTACATGTCTTGTACTTTCATGGGATCACAGCAAATGGACTGTCCTGGTTATGCTGGTAATTTAACTTACTGTGACAGGAGAAGTGTATGATAAATGTAAACCACAGACTTCAAAATTGTATTCTTGAGTCGTAAAACTGGTCAGCCTTTAATGTCTTTCCTCCAAGAATTTAAGGAGACATTGAAGACTGTAGACCGTAGATTGTATAATTGAGTGAGTGTTTTATACAGGTTTGTTATGTTAGTTGCTGTAGATTTTCCGGGCTGTATGACTGTGGTCTTGGCATTGTAATACCTGACGTTTCGCCAGCAGCTGTGACTGGCATCTTCAGAGGTATAACACAGAAAGATGAGAAAAAAGGTAGACAGGTAATTTATATCTACTCAGGAAGGTGGGGTAGGGTTGAGTTATCTTGTAGGAGTTTCCCAGGCTGTGACATGCTAATGGAGGAGCTTTCCTGAGGGGGTTCTTTTCATGTGGATTGGCTGTTGAAATTCTAATCTTATCTGTAACGCTGTTGTAAGATGTAGAGTATTTTGTGTTTTTCAGGACTGGAAACCATGCCCTATTTAAAGTTTGTTATGCCTTTAATTTCCTACAGATGGCTATGAAAATGCAAAGAGTCTCTGTGACTTATATTACATGAGCTCTCCAGAGCTTGTACTTGAAGAACAAAATGGTAAGAACATGAAGGGATAACTGACTTGTGTTTTCCTTCAGAAATTGCCAACAGAAGGATTTCTGTTTATTGGTCAAGCATCCAGTGCACGATGCGTCTGTTCCAGTGGTCCCCAACCTTTTTGAGCCTGTGGGCACATTTGGAATTCTGACACAGCATGGTGGGTGCAACTACAAAATGGGTGTCACAGGAGGCGGAGTCAGCCACAAAATTATTGCCACATCTTAACTTTAGTAGTACAGTGCAGATCCTTGTGCTGTGGTGGCAGCTGCTGCCAAAGCAACATTTTAAAAAATCTTCACAATCAGATCTCCAGTAGTCAGTCAGAAGCCTTGCTGGGCAAAAGCCCTATGGGGCCCCACCCACTTCCTAAAGACACTTGACAAGCTCCAGAAAAGATGTTGGCAGGCACCACATTGGTAGGGTTGCCATCTCCCCAATGGTGGCGGGTTTTCCCTCAATTTCAGGGCCCCCAATGTGCCGCCTGCCAGCTGGCCCACTGGGGAAGCCCTGCCCCCAAAGAGCCCTGTCCCGCCCAGAGGTGATGTCATTGCTCTGGGGACATCACATGGGGGACGCTCTAGCATTTGGACAAAAACTCTATGCTGACCATAGAGTTTTTTGCCCAAATGCTAGAGCATCCTGCCTGATGTCACCTCTGGAGTGACACTGAACACAGACTCCCAGAGTGACACTGGAGCAGTCAGGTAAGACTTGGCAACCCTACACATTGGGGATCCCTGGTCTATTCATTCTGTAGTACTGACAGATACTGTAACTTACTGTGTGCATTAATACAGTGTCAGTGTCTACTACATGTGATATTAAAAATATTTATCATTCAGGCTTTCCTTGCTTTGGTTGCTCTGGAAATGTTTCAGAACAACTCAGGAGGTTCAGGGAGCACTCATTTGGGAACAGCTGGTTCTATTCTAGAACAATAGTTGGCTTGGAAGCCCTCCACATTTGGTTGTAGCCACCATAGCATCCATTTTGTGGTTTGCTGAGCCCTGCATTGTCAGCCATTTTATGATGATGCTCACTAGATGTTCTCAGAATTCCAAAAGTGCTGACAGGCTCAACATGGTCTTTGGATATAGTAAGCTCACTTAAGTCTGATAAGAACTGTGCAGAACACTATGACCGATGTCTTTATTTGAATAAAATTCTCTTTGAAGCTGGGAGAGCAAATCAAGGGAGCTTCATCCTTCTGCTCTTTCGTGTGTAGATGGAGAAAATTCTGCCAGAGCAAGTAGAACGTATCTTAATGGTTGCTGTTGTGTAACACCAGTTGTTATCCCTGTTTACTGTGGAGGAGTTTTAAGTTACTGCTTGTAAAATGAGTCTAAAACATGTGTGAGAGTGCTCAGAGAGTGCTGTTGCAGACAAGCGTACAACTATTATCAGCTTAAATCAGAACTTAACTCTAGTTGGTTCTTACTTGAGAAATAAGTCTTAGGCACTGCTTTTAAAATATGTTCTGAATATATAAATTAATATGAGGCCAGAATTCATAGTTCCCGCCTCTTCTCCTGCTGAGACTACATGTTACTCTTCAAACATAGATAAGGCCTCTTCTGACTGTAAAGGTTTAACAGATATTAATTGCTGTGTATATAAAAGGTTATAGAAGACAGATGTGCCTTTCCAAGCATCTGGCTCCAGCAACTGGAAGTAGATACCACTCTCATTGTTAATCTCAGTTAAAGAAGTTAATAAATATAAATATTACTTTTCTAAAGAACCATTTCTGCCTTCAGTACAGTGGTCAGCGATTGGAATCGCTTTTTAACATTTTTATTTAAATATCCATTCAACCTTCAAGAACCAGATTTCAGTACATTTTGTTCAAATGTAACTCAAGACAGCATTGTCATAAAATGCATACACATATATATATACGCCTGCTGCTTGATTCACATACCAGTGATGTTTCAAACTTCTGCTACTTCAGTAGTAACCCAGCTCGTGGACTTCCACACAGAAAACTACTTGTGAAACATGTTTAAAATGAATTTTTAATCATTATTGGGGGGTGGGGAGTCTGCTGTTTAAAGGCAAAAATAATTTTAAAATTCCGCCCCCCCACCCCGCCCCCCACGGCACATGCAAGTCCTTGAGTATTCCTAAATTAGCTCTTTGGGTCCTGGCCAATGTAACATTATAAAAGAGCCGTACTGTTTAGTCATGCTCAGGCAGTGTCAAAACTGATCGCGTCTGTCCAGCATTCACTTGATTGTTTTCTTTCCCCTTCTGTTCCAGTAAAAGCACCAGAGCAACCCATGCAGGTGGTGTATGTTCCATCCCACCTCTACTACATGGTTTTTGAACTTTTCAAGGTTTGTGCAATGGGAAGCAAAAACATTGTTGCATTTACTCTTTTTTCTGTTTTCTTTAGTCAAAGCTCTTAGGGAAGACAATCTCTCAGTTTTGATAGTGCTAAAAACCAGGTAGTTAGTGTCACTGCCGTGCGGTGGTTAGAGTGCTGTAGAGTAGTTAGAGACCCAGGTTCAAATCACCATTCTGCCAATCACCTTGGGCCGATCACATGCACTCAGCCTAACCTGTCTCATATGTGCCTGAAAATAACTTGGGACATAATAATTTATTTTATTTTTCGCATTTTTGTCCCACCCATCCCATAAACGGGCTCAGGGCGGGTTACAATACAATAAATACAATAAAATTTTAAAACGCATTATAAGCATATAAAATCAATAATCACAGCTTGCTATAGGGAGAGTCCAGCCCATTGATGTAGGTAGGTATGGCCGGTTATCAGTGGGTGGGAGACAGCAACCTCGGGGGGCCATGTGTGGATGCCCGCTGCCTCAGCCTGGCGGAACAGCTCCATCTTGCAGGTCCTGCGGAATTAAATAAGTTCCTGCAGGGCCCTGATCTCAGTAGGGAGCCAGGGCAGAAAAAGCCCTGATCCTGGTCGAGGCTAGGCGAATGTCCTTTGGGCCAGGGATTGCCAGGAGATGTTGACTCTCAGAGCGTAACGCTCTTCAAGGCTTGAAGTTCTGTGTGTGGGTCTCCAAGGAGATTTCTGCTGAATCCTGCTGTAAGGCCTGGCATTCAGCCTGGTGAACTGCCATACGGGTTACCTGTGTGGAAATGCATGGGACCATTTCTAGTAATGTGAGAAGACCCTTCTAAACCTCAGTTTGAAATGGAGGCCCATTCTTTTCCAGAACCCTGCTGAGCAGCATTGCTTATTTACTCAAAAGGAGAATGTAAGACAACCCCCTAGTGTGGTGTAGTGGTTAAGAGCTGCGGACTCTAATCTGGAGAACCGAATTTGATTCCCCACTCCTCCACAGGAAGCCTTCTTGGTGACCTTGGGGCAGCCAGAATTCTCTCAGAACTCTCTCAGCCCCACCTACCTTACAAGGTGACTGTTGTGGGGAGAGCAAGGGAAGGCGATTCTAAGCCACTTTGAGACTCCTTAGGGTAGAGAAAGGCACAGTATAGAAACCAACTCTTCTTCTTCTTTTTCTAAAAAAGGTTATACATAAAAACCAACTCTTCTTCTTCTTCTAAAAAAGGTTATACACAAATGAATTTTTAAAGTAATGTACATAACTGTAGTTGTTTGCAAATTTGAAACATCCTCCACTTTTTCTTGACAAAACAGGAGGGGGAAAAAAGCAGTTTTCCTTCCAGGTAGAATTTAGTATGCCCTTGTCTACTTGTTTTTTAATAGATTACTCTGAAAAGAAATGGAGCTAATTTCAATTTTGAAAGGCCAAAGTACTTTGGTGGCCTTGTTTAGGTTCCACTATACTGAGATTTAGGAGCATTCTCCATATGCTGTGCTAAATTCTAAGACTACACATTCGTTTACATGAAACCTTTTGAAAGTCAAGTTTGGTGTTGAAAGACACCCGCCCCCTCCCCTGCTTATAGACCAACAATTGTTCATTTAAGCTAGTTAAGTAGCCATGTTGATAAAGCAGGAGACAAATAGAATGGGTGTCAACCTTTTATAAATTTGAAAAACTGGTCCACACTTAGGAAAATATATAGTAAACAAAAGTGGTATAAAATAGCATTTTATTAATATTCTTTTGATTTTTTTCTGAAATCTTAGAATGCAATGAGGGCTACCATGGAACACCATGCTGATCGAGGGGTTTACCCTGCAATTCACGTCCACGTCACATTAGGCAACGAGGATTTAACTGTGAAGGTAACTGCTTTGTTTACCCTGTCATCTCCTATTCATTGTGACAGCAAATAGTGATTTTTTTTTGAATAATTGACTCCACATTTCTCTCATACATCAGCCCTGGGTTGTGTTTTTTTGAAGGGGGGGTCCAACGTAAAATACTTGCTGTCAAACAACCCTCTTCCTCCCATAAAGCCATCGCCTCATTTAGCTTTGAACTGAAAACAGAAAGGGATGAACAGAAGGACATTTTGGAAGAGGAGAGAAAAAGGGAAGGGCCAAAGAAAGGGGTGGGAGGCGAAGAACGGAAGGAGGGGAAGTAAAGGTGGAAACTTATCCTAGCAGTTACAAATAAGAGCTGTCTTGGGTTTCATACATTTCTGAAAGATCAGTGCTGCATTTAATTTCCTGCATTCTGTCTGTTAAATACTGTTCTTTCCTTCACAACTAAATCCGGTAATTCTTTTGTCCAGGTGTCAATATATGGTGGGGTCACAGCTTTCCTGAGTTGCAGGATAAGGTGTTTGGCAATAGCAGCAGCCTTTAAAAGCCAAAGTTTCTGGCCTGATGAGATTTCCTTCATTGAAGTCACGTGGCCTAATATGATATTGAGAGCTGAGACCTGAAAAGCTGAGTCCAGAAAATCTGTTTCTCTACCTTTCACTAGCAAGGTGCAGTAATAGCAGGGCAAGTCCATAACATCTTCCTTTGGCAGAGGGTTTATTTCCTGTCTAACCTTCAGTTTCAGATCTAAAGATGGTTGATAGATTTCTGAACAGAACTGTATTTCTGCTCTCTGTTTGAGCCACAGCTCCTTGAGCAGACAGGAATATAAAAATATGTAAAAATGTTAAGGCCATGAAAATCTTTGCCTATCATTCTTTTACCAACTGGTTACTCCAGCATCTCCCTTGACCCTCTAATATAGCATAACTTAAAGATTTAATTTTTTTAAAGCCATATTTGGTCTAAACTGAGTGATAGGTTGCAGACCTCAGCATTATAGATTGGGGATATACAGTCACACCCAAATGTACGCTAGCTCTTTCTTGCTCTCACACACAAAACCTTGTTTATTGCCTAAAGTACTGGATCCTAAGGCAGAAAGTGGAAGTCACATTAAAATATGAACAGCACCACTGTGATTTGCTTTGCCTGTGCAGCTGCTGCAGAATTGGAGCAATGTGAGCTGACCATGATGTTCCAGTCAGCAACATGGCAGCTGCATTCTGGACCACCTGCAGTTTCCAAAGCATTTTCAAGGGTAGCCCAACATAGACCGAATTGCATTAGTCCAATCTGGAGGTGACTTTTATATGGATTGATGTGGCAAGGTCCGAGCCAAACAAATAAAGAACTTGTTTATCCAATGATGGCGCAGAATCCAACCACACCCTGAGGCTCTTTGCCAAGCCTACAGATGCACACCATAAAGTCTGTCCCCGTCTGTTGCTGTCTTCCACCAGCGGGTGAAGACCTTTTGTTTTGTTTTGTTTGGCGTTCCATCAGGGACCCCTCCTTCTTACCTCATGTTTCAGCTGCTGTTTTTGTGTATTTTAGCTGTGGTTTTAATGTTTTAATTATGTGTTTTTGTCTGGGTTGAATGGTGTTTAATGGGGTAGTTTTATCATGTGTGTTTTTAATTTGCTAGCCCCCTTGGTGGCCTTAATGAGGGCAGTCAGATGGGGTATAAAACGTGTAAATAAATAAAGAAGTTTGGACTTTTTTTAATGTGAAACTGGTTTTGCCTAACCTATCGGTTGCTGTCTGAATCCACCCTAAGGGCTACTCAGTTGTGCTGCTGTTTGTGGAACATATTCCTAAAAATAAAAGAATTTTTATGCACTTAGGAACAATTGGTATTTTTGCATTCTAGATGTGTGATCGTGGTGGTGGCGTTCCTTTGAGGAAAATAGATCGCCTGTTTAATTATATGTATTCAACTGCACCACGTCCTCGTGTTGAGACGTCGCGAGCTACACCTCTGGTTTGTGCAATCAATTACATTGTTAAGAAATGAACAGTTTATTTTTTCTTTATTTTTAACTATTTTTAGTCAGAATCTACTGTTTATTACAAGCATGAACTGAAATGCTTGTAAGCTAGATCAGAACAATGGGGATGTGCGGTCATTTTGTAGGCAAGAGTACACAGTGGGGAACTTCTTTTAGAAGCAAAGCCAAGGATCTAATTCTGTGTAGGATCTCTGTGATGCAGGAGGGGGGCTTTCCCCACTGTGCTGTTTTTCTGACCCAAAGTGGTGGGGGGGGAGGCAGAAGAACAAATTATGCCTCCAGTCAAGCCTGTAGCCATGGGAGGCATTTTGGGGCAGTGCCCCCATGGATAAGCACCGCCCCTGTGGGGGAAATTTTTTTAAAAGAAATAAAATTTAAGAATTGTTTCCAAAATGAGCCCAGCCACAGCCAGGGAAGCTTCAGGCTCATTTTCTTTTTTTTACGGGCTGAAAAATAGGTAGCTGTTTTTAAATGCAAAATAAAATAAAATAAAATTGCAAAATGCAAGGGAGAGAGAGAGAGTTGGAGATTCCCCTCCCCCAACTCATGTAGATGAGGAAGGGGACTCAGCTCCCACTTTTAAATGCCGCTCAAGCTGTGAGCGGCGAGCCCATCTGCAACAGAGGAAGAGGACTCGGCGGTGGTGGCCTCGATGTACCTGCGCCAGCTGAGCCAGCCAGGATCACATGATAGCAGGTCACATGGCTGGGCAGGCGCAGTGAGGTCACTGTCACCAAGCCGAGTCCTCTTCCTCTGCTGTGGGTGGGCTCACCGCTCTCTTCTCTCTCTCTCTCTCTCTCTCCCCCAAGCTCCCCTGCCCCACAGGATTTCCTAATGCCCCACCACTCAAAATCTTCTGGCTACACCCCTGCCCCCAGTGGCATTTTGTGTCAGAAAAACTGGTGCAGAAGGAGGACACCCCCCCCCCATGTGGCACTGTTAAATGAAGTTCCTTGGTGGGAACTCGTTCCTACAAAATGCCGTCATGTCTCCAGGGCAGACTCAGGGACATAGTATCATCTAGTCTGGGCCAGAGCAAAACTGTCTGAATGTGCCACCCTGCAAATGGGTAAGATCAACAGCTGCCCTGTACACATGCTATTGTAGCTTCCACTTTGTGGAACGGCTTGCTTGAGGAGGTCAGGCAAGCCCCTGCATTTCGTTCATTCCACAGTTGTTCAAAAGCGTATTTCTATAAAAGGAATAATGCTGTTGAAAAATGGAATGGAGGGTGCTTTATAAAGGAAACAGGATTGTAACCTTTTCCACTGTTTATGGTATATATTACCTTGCTTTTAATGTATTGTTTTCTACTTTTGCAACTCCATTTTTCCACTGTTTCATACTTTCTTCTTTGCATTGCTTCCAATTTTTGCTGTCCTAGTTGTTTGTTTGCCCTCACCCGGATAGCCCAGATTAGCCCAGTCTTGTCAGATCTCGGCAACTGAGCAGGGTCGGCCCTGATTAGTATTTGGATGGGAGACCACCAAGGAATACCAGGTTGTGACACAGAGGCAGGCAGTGGCAAACCACCTCTGAGTGTCTCTTGCCTTGAAAACCCTATGAGAGCACCATAAATCAGCTGTGACGATGGCAAAAAGAAAAGTTGGGTGTCCTGTGCTATTTGATTGCATTATCTTAGCAGCCTGTAATCTGTCTTGAGTCTCAGGAAGAAAGGTGGGCTGGAAGTAAACTAAATAAATGAACCCGCCTTCTGGGAGGAAAACCAAGCATTATAGAGGCACTGCACAAAAACCCAGGTCCATGCTTTTGATTATGGGTAGTTTGTGCAAGATCATGGGCTTCTAACAGGTGGAATGGTACAATGCTGAACTTTCTGTCAGCTGGTGAAATCCAGGGGCTCACATCCAGAAATAACTGTTTACTTAGGACCATTATCTGAGGACAGGAAAATAATGGAAGGTGACCACTCCTCTTCTATGGTCACAAAAATCTCACAATTCTGATCAGATGGAATAAATTGGAAAATGTGATTTTTTTCTAACCACAGGAACCATTTACTTCTGAGAATCTCTTCCTCTGATGTTAACAGACCTGTGGTACCTAACCGGATGCAGGCCATTATCTGACTGCAGTAACTTCTGCACCAGCGCTGTTTCTCTTGAAAGGTTACAGAAACTGCCAGAGTAAAAGAGATGCTCCATTAAGGGCTGCTAGTATCAGTTCCAAGGATATTGGAGCTCATGGAAAGAAGAAACTTAACTCCCTTTTCTGATCTCTGTTCTCAGACTAGATGCAAAGAGGAATTTTAAATGTACCATATTCCTGTTTTCGAAAAGACTGTATTCTTATTTAGGTCATGTCGCTGTGACAAAGACGTTAATGAGGATTCAAGACGTTAATGAGGATTTTTTGGTAATATTGTACCAATAAAGGACAGTCATTCAAAAGCTACAAGTTCTGCTTTAGGTTGCAACTTTTCCTTGAGTGAAGGGGTTGAAATGTAGGAACAAATTTATACAGACACACACTGGTAAACTCAACCTAGAATCTTTTTTCCTTTGCTACTGAAATTCACAAACTAAATAATCCTGGCTGCTCTTTTAGCTAGTAGCCATGACACAGTCCTGCACTAGTGATCCTAACTAGGTTCCAACACTAAGGCAAAGCTGTCTGTGTTGGTGCTTAGGCCCTTACCCTAGTTAAAACAATTCAGCCACAGAACAGCCGGTCAGATGAACAGGTTGTTAAGTGACGTACAGGCTTCTTTTTGTAGGTGCATTGCTTCTGCTCCATTTTTCCAGAAGTTCTCCAATGCCTCCAAGTCCCTTTTTGCATTCTCCTTCATTAAGCTATGTAGGTACTGGGTTTTGTTCTTTGGCCTTCAGGTCATAGCCAGCTTGAGGTTTTTTCCACTGCCTGCCTCTGCATAGCGGTCCTTGACTTCTTTGGTGGTCTCCCATCCAAGTACTGACCAGAGCTGACCTTGCTTAGCTTCTGATCTGACAAGATCAGGCTAGCCTGAGCTATCCCTGTCAGAGAAGTGTATACCAGGTACAGGGTATATATACACAATAATAAGGGACGCAGTATAAAATTAATGAGTGTACGGGGTGTGTACGTGAACAAAGCCCTGTAGAAAGGATTGCATGTCAATGCAGTGTATTGCTATGGGACCAAGGGCCACTTGTAACATGAGATAAGCATATGTTACAAGTGGCCCTTGGTCCCATAATCAACACCAACATGAAAATGTTAGACACACGCAGCCCTGATTTTGTAATGTATGAAGTGGTTTGCTCTCTCAAGTTTCTGTACTAGAAATAAACATGTGCTACAGAGGAGCAGTAGTGAAGAAAGTACAAGCAGACCAAGGTCAGCTGTTAGTTGCCGTTCCTACTGAATAGGACATCTTTGGCTTGAATGGGAAAAAGAGTACTAACTTGTATTGTTGCCTTCATTCTGTTTTCCTTTGTAAAAGTTAACAGATTTTTTTCCCCTTCCTGACATATAGCAACAGACCTGCTTTCATGTAAATTTAGGAGTGGTTATCTGTTCTTTATGTCTGGGATTAACTCAAATGTGTTTTTGTGCTTAGGCTGGATTTGGTTACGGCTTACCTATCTCACGTCTTTACGCTCAGTACTTCCAAGGAGATTTGAAGCTGTATTCTTTAGAGGGTTATGGGACAGATGCTGTTATCTTTATCAAGGCATGTAGTTTACCACTTATTTCGATTGACATCTTTCCATTTAAAAGACACAATCTCAATAGAGCAAGCTGCAGTGACACTCTCAATCTCTTTCTCTGTCTAGGCTTTATCCACAGAATCTGTTGAAAGGCTGCCAGTGTATAACAAATCAGCTTGGAGACATTACACAGCAAATCATGAAGCAGATGACTGGTGTGTCCCAAGCAGTGAACCAAAGGACATGACTACATTCCGCAGTGTATAGCACTATGGGACAAGCTGAAGATGCTGTACCACCGGGCTGTGGCAGGACTGTGTAAACCAGGTTTACTCCAGGAGAGTTCTAATATTTTGTTTTAAGGAAGGTAACACATCCGCTAAACAGGAACCAGAACATGGTTTTTCTAGAGTATTGTGCGTATTCATTTGCTTCAGTCTTTATTTTAAGGTGCTTCAGCCAATCCATCTGGGGTACAAATTCTAGTTGAGATGTACAGATTTGTAAAAAGCTTGTTCACACATTATAGTACTAAACATTCTGATGAAGTATTCAGGGGGCTTAGTTTTATTTAAAACATTACCACTTTGTTAACCCTTCTCTGGCACAGTGCTTTCTTTTCATGTGCTTCCACAAGTTGCATACAACGTAGCAGATAATACGTAAAAAGATAATCATGTGTTTTTAAATGTTCCTTGGACTCAAAACTGTTCTGTGGTTTTAGTGCTAGATACCAACCATCATTAAACAAGTTCTTAAATTCCAGTACATAATTTGTGCTTGATCCAGGTTAAAGTGCTTGAGTCCTCTTAATTTCAGTCACGTAATTGAAAATATACTTAAAATCTCACTAAGGTCACTGAAACCCCACTTAACTTTGGCTGGATCAGATACTGTAGTCTCCTTTCAATGAACATTTCAAATCTGCCAACTGGACTTTGGTTTTATACTGGCGTGTGCTCAAAACAGGCATTTTGTGTTTAGAGTTTTGTCTGTCACCATGCTGCGTACCATTTTACTCAAGATGCTGATGATTTGAGTTGAAGTTAAGCAAGCCAGACCTTTAACTCACCTGTGGAAGTTCAAGGAGATTTATTTAATGGTGCTAGCTAGCTGAACCGTGGCACCACTTTTAATAAATAAAATAAATAAAACCCTTTGAAGCCCAAACCTGAAATCTCACCCATGTGCTAGTTTTGCCCGGTACACTAAGCTAGAAACCTGTCTCTCCACTGCATGACTGTAGCTGCATTGCCAGCATGGTCACGCAGGTGTTTGTCGTGATGTGCTTGTATAGCAGCTGATGGTTTGGGTGCAGTCTAGATGTTTCTGCAGACATCAGGATTTCAGTGCACCAAGTTTCCCACATCTCCACTCACAGCAACCTGAAATACCAAATTCTGTTCTGGGGAGGGGTCCCCTTTCGCCTAGAAGCAAGAGTTTGGAAGGCCTTTGGGGCTGCTGCAGGAAGGGGGAGGCAGGAAAACGGCACTCCATGGGCAGAAATCCTTGCGCCCCCAGAAACATGCAGCATTGATCTACCGTGCTGTGTCTACCGGAATTTTGGTGTCAAATTGCTTTTGGAATACTTTTCTTAGACATTTACAGTATTTCTCTGTCAAGCATTTGGATACACTATTTTGGTTTTAAAAGGCATTATTGAAATTATTTCTTTTAAATTTATCGGTTCTCAAATACATAGTGTAGTTCTCACCCAGAGCTAACATTTCATAACTTTCCAGGCAGATCCTGATCTGTGAATGATATTCACGTGTTCTTGACCAATAGCTCAGTTAGGCCAAAGTGGTAGCACCAAATCAGTTTTGTTTCACACAACTCTAGCAAATTTTCACTGCTACCAAGGCAGCTTCTAGAGAATTTAATGCCAGATATGCAAGGGAAAAAATTAGAACTCCCAGAAAGGCTGTTCAATTGTAAACATATTGTGAAGACGCCTACTGCTTCTCAAAATATATACTGTTGACAACTGTTGCTGTAAATCCAGATAGCTCATTCAACTTGAAGAGTTGTCTGAGGCTGTGCTTACTGTCCCTTAATCCTGACCTACAGCATGTATTGCATACAACCCAAGGAGATTGCTGCACCCTCGCCAATCATAAATTATTAGTAAAGGTAAAGGTTCCCTTGCTCGAAAGCCAGTCGAATCCGCCCCTCCCCTTTCAGGATTCTCAGTTAACATGCAGATGTAGACTTGAGAATGCAACCTGTTTGCAGTTAACTGAAAGGAAGTCAGTATGACAGAGATATGCACATTTAGAGCAGTGGCACCTAACAGTGGTATCCTAAAATTATTTTACTCAGGAATATGATGCTTTTGAAAATAATGGCTGTGCCAAATTGCGTGCTTAGATGACAAGGGTCACAGCAGAATAGCACCCTCGTATCCTTCAGGACTGATAGACGTAGGCTTGTAGAATTAAAATGGCATTTCAAATGGTAGAAGGGTTTCATATAAGGCACGGTGAAAGCCTAAATGGAGCCATCGCTTTACATATAGTAACTTTGCAAGTATATTAATGCTGTTGTGTTCCAGTACAATAGGTTTAACACCATGAAGAGACAGTACCCAAATGCATACCTACATGCTGATCACCTGTTTAGTACCTCTATCCCTGCATATCTGAACTGCCATAGCCACCTTTTGGATTAGATGTTTGTAGCTCCTGATCCAATAACAGGAACTGTGAATATAGCCACGTGAACTAGATGCAGCCAGGCACTTGTCAAGACTATTTTGTGAATGGTTCCCAAATCAACGGGGGATCTGCATAAATGTTGTCCTAGTTGGATAGGAGTGATTTGCTGTATGTCCTTGGTTCAAGAATTCAAGCTACTGAATGTTCTGAGATAACAACTGCTTGTTGCGGGAATCTCATTGCCCAGTCATAGGTATGGTGAATTCATTTACTGTTCCTCCGAAGATGGATTCCCATTAAAACTGTGTTTCAGAAAATTAATTTATGATGAGACATAAGTATTGTTCACTTACTGCTAGTAATACCGGTAAGCTTAAACCAATTTTGCTTGCAAAGGGAAGAATAAAGTAGAAATTCCAAGACATTTTGTATTCAGAATTTTTAATCTTGTACTGTGAAAATAAATTTTAGCTTGCAAGAAAATGCCTTGTGGTGATTTTTATAAGGAACAATAAAGTTTAAGCACTTCTTTACCAATCAGATTTTCGGTTTATTGTATGGGTGATGCTGCTATATCACACATACTGTTGTACATTTTTCATTGTATAATTTTCAGGGCTTCAAAACTGTCTTAATGAATTTTCTTCTGAAGGAAATTCAAGCCACTATGGTAGCCAGCCTTCTACAATCTATACATTGGCAGAACTGAGTATGCATTTCACCAAAAGAC
Organism: Gekko gecko; assembly: GCA_029375565.1. Classification (NCBI taxonomy): domain Eukaryota; kingdom Metazoa; phylum Chordata; class Lepidosauria; order Squamata; family Gekkonidae; genus Gekko; species Gekko gecko. The sequence goes on along the minus strand of JAPDNY010000003.1, from coordinate 32,815,545 downwards.
TAGACCTTGATCAGCTCAAAAATTGAGCCTGACCTTGTAGCTGATGGGTAGTTTTGCAAGCTATATTTCCAGCAAAGATAAGAACAATTAAAACCGGCTTCTAGCTGCACTAGGATTCTACAGAAAGTAAAAGATTTTCAGAATATAGCTGCCACCACCCTAGGATTACAAGCCTCAAGGTGGGGGGGGGGAGGCAGGCAGTTCTCCCAGCATTACAACTCATTCCCAGAGTACTAAGATAATTTTCCCTGGAGAAAGAGATGGGAAGGGGGAGAATGAAAAAAATTAGGGTGAAACCATGTTTTTTCTTGAAAGCCTTTTCAGTTATTCCAATGAGAAAAGTTAGATTCGAGGAACACTGCAAGAAATTCCCATGAAGTATTTTGTACCTTTTGGAACAAATGAAATGTTTTTAAAGAGAAGGCTTTATTCAAAGTGTGTAGTACAAAATTGGTGTGTAAGATAGGTATCAGTGAAGTAGATGGTAACTAGACATGTTTTTGTTTAAATAATTTTGGCAACAGTATCCTATATAGTGTTTAATGAAAAATTTAAAAATTCCTTAACGTTATAAAGTTTAACTTTATAGCCAAAATCTCCAGGAACTTCCCAAGCCCGAGTTAGCAACATACGCCACCCCCACCTGGTTTGGGATTGATGAACTATCACATAAGTAACGGAGAAAGAACAACAGCAAATTAATTACCTCAGGTTTTGGTAAAGCATGACAGCATCTGTACACTCCTCCTCTAGACAGAAATCGTGAATTAAAGATACTGACCTGCCAACATACATCAACAAAACTGAAGCACGGGACTTGAGAGCTTCACCAGCATGTCTTTCGGGAAAAGAGGGAGACGGGACAGGTGACAGGAATCATGACTGTCTCCTTCCACCATCCTATCTTCCCCACCACAGAAATCTCTGTGGCTCTAGTAAACATACCCAAACAATAAGATGGAACCAGTTCTCAGAGCACAGAGAACTCTCAGTACTACACAAAACCCCCTCAAAACCTTCTACCAAATGGCCTGTCCAGAAGGTATACAAAATGCTTTGGCAGCAATACTAAAAGGTACTCTGGTCCAGAAAGCATTGGTTACTGGCCAATCTAGAGGCCAGCTCCTCTATGATGATCCAGCATCCAAGTAGGCAGGCCTTGTAACTGGAATTAAGGTGGAATTACTTCCCACCTCTCCCTCGATGATGTCAGGGCAGCAATGGGGAAAGCATCAAATATGATGTCTGGTGTGCTCTGGATTTGAGATTAACCAAGGTTTGCAAAAACATAGTATAGTCTGGCTACTTCCCCTTTGGGGATTTCTTGCCCTGACTGGGATAACCCAGGCAAGCCCAATCTTGTCAGATCTTGGAAGCTAAGCAGGGTCAACTGGCAAGTACTTGGATGGGAGACCTCCTTGAAATACCAGAGGGCAGGGGCAGGCTTTATTCAGCCACCTCTCTGAATATCCTCCAGGCCCCCAGTAGGGGTCAGTCACCAGAGGTCACCATGACTTCCAGGCGCACACTCACACACGCACAGACACATGCACATATGGGCAAAAAAATCACCAAAAATCCCCCCCAAAAGAAAACAACATTCTATTAATCTATAGAAAACAGCATTCTATCCATCTATAGTGCTGTCCTATGTATGTTTATTAAAAAAAATCCCATTTCATTCAATCTGACTTACTTCCAGGTAAGTCTAGGACTGCAGCTGGAGTTATATAACACGGTCCCTGTACATGTAACATACCAAAAGTTTTGTGTTTTGAATGAAATTTATTCAATTTTTCATACGTATCACTGAAGCGTTCTTTGTTTCTGTACAACAGATTGTGGTGTAAACGAAAAGCAGCTGTGTTTTACACTATTCTGGGAAACAAATGCAATTCATTAAAAAGGAGGAACACAGTTTTGCAGCCTACAGTGTAGTAATATGTAATGGAGAAACCCAGTGTTCTGCTGATAGCTTTTCCTCCCTGCTAGTCCAATTCTTATATTTTACTCCTGGAAGAATCATTTAAAAATTGGAAAAAATATATAATTTTGGTCCTGACGTATCTTGAGTAGGAAAGTGAAATATGTCTATTACAAACTGATCTTGCTCATCACATGTACTATAAAACTGTATAACATACAAAAATGTGTATAAAATTGATCTATAAGCTTTGAAATCCTGTTGCAGCATACTAGACCCCTTAGAAATTTAGTGATATCTTATTCCAGAAAATAAGTAAATTGCAAATTATATTACTACAATAGGTTTTGAATTTAAAATGGACTCTGGAAAATACAGAATTTAACAAACTTTGAAATATGATTAAATTAATTTTTCTATTACTTTTAAAAACTTAATTTTCTTCTCTATACAAAACTAATAGCAGACTATCTTCAACGAAACATAATGACCTGATACTGTGTCTATACCAGATATCACCCAACGTTATACTGCTACTTGCATCACATTCTATTTTTCATAAACTGTATCTCGCTTTCAGTACACACTTCAGGAAGTTAGAACAGCCAAACACATATTTACACCTTACTTAAGACAAAGTTAATTTAATACTCATTAGTATAAGTAGTGATCTAAATATAAAAAATTGAAAATATTTCATTTAGTGAATCATATAAATGGTGGACAACTATGGAAACTGGAGGTAAAAAGCCTATAAAGTATAACTATCATTTTCCTTCTGCCCCATTCATAATTATACAGTAATATACAATTATTACACTTCTTCAAGCTGAAGTACAGTCTGTGATAAAATTAACATAATGAGGCATTACTCTGGCATAGTTCCAGTTTAGCCCTTGAGACTACACCAGAGTATCTAGTTGCATATGGCAGCCTGAATCATTTTAGCAGGTTGATTCTACAGTAGCAACCACTCTGCCGCCTCTCCGAATTTCCCTCTCTTTCCTTTGAAACTTTTCTTTTTGTTTCTCCAGTTTTTCTTGTGTTTTTTTGATATCTTTAATTTTCTTCTTTATTGTTGATCGGTCGTTTTGACTGGACACTCCCAGGGCCTATCAAAGAAAGAGGTACATTTTATTAAATTCCAGAAAAGTAGCAGCAGTGCTGTTCTGGGCAGGAAAACAGTCCTGTGCTATCAGTACCTATTACCAGCACTTTATCACAACAAAACTAAAATTCAAATGGAATATTTCTTTCCATTCAGAAACTTTTTTTTAAGGGATTCTAGTCTTGGTCTGAAAGAGTATGGGAGTAGAACAACAACTCCTATATAGTTCTGTGATCCTTTCTCAGGACATTTTTACCCCTATGAAATGTAGCCACTATGGTTGTAATTTTAATCAGACAACTGGCCGGCAGTGGGGGATTTTAACCTTTTCTAATGGTGCTGTTCTTTCACAAAAAACTGTCCCCGTCCCAAGTCTATATGACCCTGCAAGGAAGGCTAAGGAGGCAGCAGTCCCACAAAACACACATCAGCTCACTTGTGGTGAATATGCTTTCTAACCTGGTAATTCCATTTTGCTCTCACCTTAGGTAAGGTTTTTATGTATCCATCTTCCCAAACATGGAACCATAAAGCCTCCTTTTTAACACTTTAAAAATGCAAGCTACTTTAAAAACCAGTTGATTCCAAGTTTTAAGTCAATGAATCCAATTTGTGTGTGCTGTCCTGATAAAAGGCTGTTTTATTCACTTATTACTTCTCAACTTGAGTATTGTATTCTCTTGCTGGCGTATATTTTTCTCAACTTCACTCTCCTCTTAGCCTTAATTCTGTTGCTGATTTGATCCCCCCCCCCCCGTAACTCACTTTGCCCACATTTCTCCTTTGCTACTCTCTCTTCTTTGGCATCCATTCCTTTATCAGACTCAGTTAAGTCCTTGCTTTTTATTCTTAGAATATCTTGGTTCTTTATCCCTCTTATAGGTCATTTTTATTATTGGCTCTCTTGTTGCCTTTGCTCTACAAGTATTTTTGTCTTGCCTAAAACCTTGGGTCAGTTACTTTATTTCACGCCTTTGTCCTTTCTATCTCACTTTCCCCTTCCTTTAGAACCCCCTACCTTTACAATAGCTCGCCTCACTCCTTGGAAATATTTAAACATCTGAAACTGTATCTCTTCTCCACACCTCTAACCTCTTAATTTCTGCCTCTCCTTCCCCTTTTCGCATATTGTTCTTTTTAGATTCTAAGTCTCTGGAGATTATGTCTGTTTAGCACAACAGTAAAGTGCCTGGCTTTTAAGATACTTTATAATGATGGAGTTGTTGCAGATTTTAACTTCACTGTGTTAGGAAGTCTTGAAATAGTAGGCCTGAGAGTTTCTTTTTAGGTTATGTATAGATTTGCAAACATGCATCATTTTACTGTGGTAGCTAACTAGCTAACCTTCAGCCTTGAAGGATAATTTACAAATAAATGGCTTTATGTCCTGAATAAATCCAAGAACAAGCAGAACAGAGTTTGCAACAATAATTCTTTGGGATCTCAGAGATGCCTTACATCATGCTTTCAGACAGCATGAATCAAAAGTTTTAGTAAAGTCACGTGCTGACCTGTGTAATATCTTCTATATAAACTGGCTACATCCAATAATCTCTGAATCTCTCAGATCAGGAACTCAGTGAAATCTGTTCTCCCCTTTTTGGAAAAGCTCTGGGTAAAAAGCTTTCAAACTTTCCACCCCCTAAAGTCTACTTGAGCATGGAATGAGATCTATGCTTATATAGGATTGATTTGTATGGGGAATGCCAGGGTTCTGGGTGTCTAATGTTTTGTCTAATCAGATCTAGAGTGGTCGGATTATTTTTAAATAATTTTTTTAGCAATAAAGAAGAACTGTGATTTAGTGGTTAATGCATTGTTTTAATTTGAGTCAGAGGTTTTAATCTCCATTTGGCTCTTTAAAGTACTGCCCCCTCACAGCTGGGCCACAGCAACCACCACAGACTGCCCTTGAAACCCAACTCGTCCAGATTGGTGGAAGCAGATAAACTTCAAATACTCCCCTAGTGACCAACTTGTTACTGGGTTAAATTCAAATGTTTTCTTCTGAAGATTTACACAGCCTTGTATGGAACACCTATCTCCACAGGAAAGCTTCCCATTCACTGTAGTCTAATCAGGTGTCTCCACTGATTGCTACTGAAACTTAAACTAATAGCATTTTCAGTTGGGCCTGAGTTTACAGAATCTGTTACCATCCAAAATTCACCAGCCCTGAAATTGTAGCTCATTTAGACATACTGCTAAATAAGATCATTTTAGACAAGTAGCTAGGTTTTACTGTCCCTTTTTATTGATCCTAGTACTTTAAAATTTTATTTCTAGTCTTTTGTTTTTGTTATACACTGCATCAAGAATTTTTGTAAACTTACAAAACTTTGGCTCCCCACCCCCCTTGAAGTTGCATAGTGGTTCTGAAATGTGACAAAACTTTACCCACAAGAATCTAAGACGTGAATTGGGCCTGGGTCTATTTTCACTTAAAGTTTCCTTTAAAATTCCTGAAGACATTCCACCTTGCAATATATTAAAGAGAAAACAGAAGATTCGCTTTTGCCATCTAGGAACTAAGGGCTACAATGCTGGACTTGAACAGAGGAGGCCAGGGATGTAACCCCTACAGGGTCATTTAGTTCAGTGGGAGCCTTGAGCTGATTCCCATTCCTCAGTCTGCCCTACCTCCCACTGTTGTGATGATTAAAAAACAAAACAAAAAAACAGACTCACTTTACACCATCTTGTACTCCTTGAAAGAAAAAGAGGTTATAAATTTGACTATAGATTAAAAAAATATGCTAACTATAGCAAATGAAAAGCTAGCAATAAATTGATATAAAGTGTAGTATCATTTTTAATCAGCAGATGGCAACATCCGACAAGATTAGAAAAACCTTTCAGTGAGTTCTGAACACACCAGCCTTCCACATTTTCAAAGTTAATAAACAAATTTTAGATGTTATTTTTGTGTAGGTTTAATGTAATTTACCATTAGGAAGTAGTCAACAGTCATATTTTCAAATGCATAAATAAATAAATAAATAAATAAATAAATAAATAAATAAATAAATAAATAAATAAATGTTACAATTCCCCGTCCCTTTATCAAAATGCCAAAGAAAACAATACCCCCACCCCCAATTTCCTGGTTTTTGTTTTGTTTTTAAACAAACTAGTTTTCTTAGGTGGAACAGAAATCAAAAATATTAACAACCACCACAACAGTAATGAACAATAGTATTATGAACAAAAGCTGACAGTTCTTCCATAATAAAAGTCTGCAGTTTGAAAGAGAGATGTGGAGGGCTCAGGGGGACAACCCTACCGCCCAAAAAATATTGGGAGAAGAAACCCCACAGATTTGTTTTCCTTTAGGATGGCTATTCAATTTTGCCCATGGAAAACTGGAAATTCTGAGGTGAAAGATAATCTACAGTTTTAGACAATACTTCTACATACTTTATACATTTTTTTCCTACTTTTCTATTGGCACAAATAAGATACATGTTCTAAAATAGCACAATGTGCAGGAGTCTGCAGCTCTGTCTCTTTCGAGTACTGGATATATTCATAGTTCTGCTTGCAGACAACCAAAACATCTCTATTTTTAAGTGTCATAAACAAATAAAAGCATACTTTTTGGCTTAAGCAATAAATGATGCATTTTATGTTGCTGAAGAGTAATAAGTGCAAACTGGATAAGGGAGTATTGTAACCATTTCCCCCAGGTTGCCAGTCCCCCCCCCCAACAACAGAAAGTGGTTTTCTTCAACAGTTTCAAAGTTTTCAGAAGTTTTACATCACTAGTTTTAACCCAAATTCTTTTAGGGAACCCTTGATAATTTTAACAATTCAGCAATGAAAACACAGACTATGCTTCTCCTTGCTTACAATTTTAATGAAAAAAGTTGTATACAGTAAGGGATACTCTGTCTTAGATTGGTAGTAAAGGTTAAATGACTTTACTGGGTCTCTTCTAACTGCTGAGTCTATGATGAATCAAAAGGATCATTATATAAGAGTATGAATGAATTAGAAAGATTCTGGTATGTTATTAAGATCCAAATTTTAGTAGCCTGCAAGTTGTTTCTGGATTTTTGTTGATGTTGTCGACCTATGTCCTAGGCAAGAAATTCAGGCTCATCATCATTTATGCTATTAAAAATGAGTGCAGATTCATACTAGGACACAAGCTTACCTTCAATTTATCACTGTCGAGCAGCATTAACTGTTGTCCATCTATATTCCTGGCTGTAAACTCCATGATATACTGCTCCATGTTCATTCCTATTAGCCAATGGCATACTTGTTGTGTCGTCCATTCAGAAATGGGCCTATTGTGCCACTGATTTTGTTTCCCTGTGCTCGATGGTTCATCATCTGAAGTCTGACCAAGCAAGACCAAGCAATGTAAACTAGCATGCATTCAATTGGCTAAACAGAAGATGTAATTTACTGGTTTAGTTTAAGAATAATATACTCAGCGCTTCTAATATAGCCATTTAAAAATAACCATTTTTAAAAAATAACATTTGTTGATTTAAATCCATGTTTACGTCAAATTAAGTTTAAAATAGCTGGGTATTCAAGTTGGTGTTCTCCCCCTCCATTTAGTTTAACATACAATAAAATGTACTTTTCTGCCACATTTTGAGAAACAGATATTGCTGAAATAAAATATAGTTATCTGAAATAAAATGCTAAACCACACACATCCATGACAAGTATCTCCCTTTCTGAAAAAACAGGTCTTATAAAGTTTATTTATTTATTTTGTTGATCAATTTGATCTATGACTCACGCTCCCCTGCTAGCGAAGGCCTCAGGGTGAGTAACAATATAGCTGTAAAAACCTATATGAATAATTATAAAAACAATCTAAAAACTAATCATAATACACTGATGCACATACAATACAATTTCATCAGGGAGAATTTGGTCATATCCATACTGGGGAAGGCCAGATAAAAGGGGGCAGACAGAGAGAGTTGTCATTCTCCTAAGTCAAAAGTCTCGGCCATAGGCCTGGTGGAATAGCTCTGTTTTGCAGGCCCTGTGGAACTGTAAGAAGTCCTGCAGGGCCTGGATCTCAGCTGGAAGAGTGTTCCACCAGACCAGGGCCAAGAAGGCTCTGGCTCTGGTTGCGCTAACCAAATACTTCTCGGCCCAGAACAACTGGAAGATCTTTGTTCAGAGAGAGTAATGCTCAGGGGGGGGGGAACCCCAGAAGAGGTGGTTCTCAAGGTATGCTGGTCCTAGACCATGCAGGACTTTAAAGTTACAACCAACACCTTGAACCTGATCCAGAATTCAATCTGGAGCCAGTGCAGCTACCACAGCACCAGCTGCATATGTGCTCTAGCTGGAGTATGAGTGAGAACTTGGCCTGCTGCATTCTGAACCAACTGAGGTTCCCAGGTCAGTCTCAAGTTGGAGGTGTCCATAACTTTTGGATCACCTATAATACTTACGGGGATGACAGTATGTGGTAAATTTATAAGAAGTGTGCCTGCACTCGAAAGCTTATACCCAGAATTATAAACTTTGTTGGTCTTAAAAGTGCCACTGGACTCAAACTTTGTTCTATTGTTTTAGACCAAGACGGCTACCCAACTAAATCTGTCTTGCTTTCAGCTGCTGATCTTCTAGGTGCAGAACTCAATATTTCTCATATAAAGAACTGAAATTTCAGTCTGCGTACCATGTATCTAGACTATGTATCTATCAACTTAAATGAAGCCTATTTCTACACTTCTCTGATGGGGCAGTGAGAGCAAATTTTTTTACAATTTGGCATTTAAGGTTATGATTTAGATGCATAATTAAATGCAAATCTAAATATAAGAACAATACATTTCATACAGAACAGCAAGGGCTTCTTTACATTACTTCACTGAACCTTATTAAGGGTATGAAGGAAATGATTCTCTTTTCTCCTTTTCCCTTCTCTTCTGGCAATATTATGATTTCCAAACCTAGAAACAAGAACAGATTTCTCTAAAGCAGGGGTGCACAACTTTAATTAATTAATTATTGTATGGCATTGTGTGCAGTATAACCAGGAGATCCTAAGACTGTCTGGCAGGTTTAAGTTCTTGTGGCGAGCTAAGAGTTACTTTGGGGCTGAGAGAGCTCTGACAGAGCTGTGACTGACCCAAGGTCACCCAGCTGGCTTCATGTAGAGGAGTATGGAATCGAACTTGGTTCTCCAGATTAGAGTCCATCGCTACACCACACTGGCGCAACTCAAGGAGTTACATGGACCATAATGGATCTAGACTAGAACTAAGTGGGCAACCCTGTGACATCACCTGGCTCCATTATGGCCTAAATAACTTTTTTTGGGGGGAGGTGTCAGAATATCAACTTTCATCTGTTTTCTGGCCTTGAAAATGCAAGTTCCTGGGATGCAAGGAGAAATTTCTACTAGTGATGCATGTTTGTGTTAGAATGGTGAATCTCAGCCCAAACAACAGCTGAGAGAGTAGCATTCTGCACCACTCCTCACAGGAAATTTCTCCATTGCATCCAAGAAGCTTGCACTGGGCATCAGTGCTCCACCTCTCTGCTGTTCTGATGCTCCAGCCAAAAAGCTTCTAGGTGTCTCTGTACTCTGGGATGCAGCCAGAATTTCCATCTAACAACCAAACTTCCACTACATTGCAGACCAGGAGTGTGGTGAGAAGTTTGGGAAGGGAGCATGTTGTGCCCCCCAGCTCTAGAGTTAGCAACTTAGCATACAATCTTTGGCCAAGATTGAGCTTGGCCATGATTTATCTCTTGGCCAAGCCCACACAGCAGACCCTCCATAGTTTACTTATTACTACACCAAAACAAAAAAATAAAATAGGTTGATGATCATACACTTATATTCTTTGAAATTCTACCATTGCTCAGATGTGCAATATGAACTCTAATAACTTTTCTTCATATTTAATTCATTCTACCTATAACAAGTTCTGCAGGCCTTGTTTTCAGCTGTAACTGGGTTGGAAAAAGTGTTTTATCAGAGCACCCTTTTTCCTCCTGGACTTACAGCTCATTTCCTTAGATTATAACCATGACATGTAAGTTATTACAGATGCTTTTCTGGTTTGTGCTTTCCTTGCAGACCACCTCATTTTCTTACATGTGCTATCTGCAGGAAGCCTAAAAGGCTTCCAAATTAAACTGAGCTGTGGTCACGATAAAATTGCACTAAATCTGCACAGGTTCCATGGCAGCTGTTTGTATTGCTGAAGAGGCAATGTGCATTTCAGTTTAAGTTTTAAAACTGAGAAATGGACTGTATTTTCAATGAGTCTTGTTAATTTCAAACCCAACACACCCGCACACCCACACACACATAAACCCAATTTGCTCTTTTGCATTTCCTTCTATTTGTGCTGCAGTTTTGTGGGTCATTTGAAAATACACCAGAAAAGTCACAGTTTAAAATTAACTGGATCATTTAAAACAAAATACATTTCAATGATGTACTAGTAAGTGATGTCTTTAAATTCAGAACACCTTCCTACTCAGTTCTAAAATGTCAGGTCTTCCACCTCTAATGGAAAATGGGATAATGTAAAAATGGCTTCATTAAATATTTTCAGTAAACAAAGTACATATGCTTACTCAAAAGCAATATTAGGGTGTTTTTTTTAAAAAATGGCCCCAATCCATTCTTCCTTGTAAACTGGTAAACCCACCACTTCTAAATAAAGGAGGAATTGAATGCAAGATACACCAATTTCTACCAAAAGGTAACAGTGAAACATATTCCTGCTGCTTTAAGAGTGCAAAATCTACAGACAGGAGAAGAGAGGTGAAGAACTGTACCTGTCTAAATACAGAAGAGCAGGAAAAAATGGAAGGTCAAAAGTGCATAAACACAGAAGTCAGTCAATACTGTGAAGAAGCCATATCTGTTCCACAAATAAAATAATTTTTAAAGAGCAATTGTAATCTGGATGATAGTGACTATATCTCATGAAGGACTGTGAAGTTCAACACTGAGGATGACTCTTAACTCACACATCACTGAATCCTCCACAATATTAAAAATATGCTTACCTGTAACTGCTGTTCTTCTATAAATTCACATGGATAGTCTTTGTACCTGTGCAGAGCTGTGATTCAGAAGCTTACAGTTAGTTTTTTGACATGAAGACCTCTTCCTCAAGAACACAGCCTCAGACTGTATGTGCTCCAAAGTAACGTATAAATAGTTTCTTGTCTTGCCTGAAAGATGCTGTTCATGTCCATAAAAAATTAAAATGTCCTGCTCAGTCCAAATGACTATGTTTTGTATCTGTGGTTGGCAAGGGGGGTGGGGGGAGTTCAGTAGAATCAAGTTCTGATTCAAGTAAAAGCCTGAGATAACCTTTCTAAAAGGCTATTGTCAGGTATCACCTTCCCCTTCTCTTGATGAAAACTGATGTAAGGAGGATCCTATCTCAGTGTGCAGAGTTCTGCAGCTCATCTTAAAGAATATACACAGATAATGAAAGCCACTTTGAAGGTGATGAGGTTGAAGTCAACTGTAGCCCGAGGCTCAAAAGGTTTTACCCATTAATTGCCTCAGGACCAGCTGCAGATCCCATCCAGGAGACAGAGTCTGGACTGGAAGAACCTGGAATAACTGTCTCATCAGAGGTTGTTGGAAAAGTGATTGTACTTCAAGAAGAGGTGCTGAGATCTCTGAGAGAAGAATGTTCTAGCTCAAGGCTGAAGATGTACCAGGTACTCTAGAACAGATGCATGGGGGGGGCAGGTAGATGGATTCTACCTACATTGGGAAGCAAAGAAGGTGAACTGCTTCCATTTACACTTGCTGGATCTCCTCATAGATGGCTTACAAGCATTGAAAAGGATCCTCCCTCAAACCTCTAATCATTTCGTTGGCTCAGTCCTCCAAAGTACAAGATCTGGTGAGGAGGATGCAATGACTCTTGAGTATCTGTAGCACTTTGGGGAACCACAGTTGGTGAAGCCAAAATGGGCTTATTAGGATTGTAATTCCATGCAGTCCCTTCTCAATTTTCCCCAGGATTTTGATGACGAGGATGATAGTATACAAAGCACATAAGAGCAATTCTATTCTTAACCACTTATTTAGGAAGGCATCTCTTAGAGATCAATGACCCTTCCATGTTCCGGGACACAATGCTACAAAAAAGGTCTATGTGTGGAAGCTCCATCGACAGAAGACTGGACTAAAGTGCCAGTTGTTGCATTCCCATTCTTCGGCCATAGTGCACTGGTGACAGAGGGCACCAGCACAGACATCCAGGCCAACAATATGAATGGCAGTGGACATGATATTGGATTTGATGCATGTCTTTCACAGGCAGCAGGGCAGGCTCCTCAGATCATGGGACTATGCCACAGTTTGCAAGGTGGTTATGCTGTAGGTGGCCACCTGCACTACTTTGCTCTGTTACCTGATGAGAAAAGCACAAAGGCTTCCAGGAGCTCCAGAGAACTGATGTGTAACTTCCTCTTTTGCACAGCCCAGGGGTGACTGAAAGAATGAATGCTGCAGTTCAAGCAGAGTGTGATGAGGTTCTGGTGGTAACAATGGGATATCCTGGTCCAAGATGCATCAATAGGTCCAAGCAGTGTGACTGAGTCAGACAGGCAGGTAGGCAAAGAACTGTATCTTGAGAGTTTTGGACTACTTTCCTCAGGGAGAAATCTTCATGCCACAAAGCTAGCTCTGGACATTTCTGAACCATTGCTCTGCACAATCATAAAATCCACCAATGTGATGCACAGAGACCATGTAGATATATGTTGATTTTAACAGTAACTGAATATGCATTACTCACTACAATAAAAAAGACAAGCACCTGTCATTTAGAAATGAATGAAATCTCTGTATTCTTTTTAGAAACTTCATTCACACAAGTTGCAATATTTGAAAATGTAACCATGCTCAAAGTAAACTGCATCATCTAGTGATACCATTTGTTAATGATCTGCCTTCCTACACAGGAAAATGTAACTGATATGCAGTTTTTCCTCAATGACCTATTCTGTAAATATACATTTTATTTTGTAGTTTACAAAACTCAATGAACTACCAAATATGTAAATAGTTAACATTAGGATTAGTTGATGAAATCGCTATAAAATTCAGAATTTACAACTTTGAATTAACTCTCATCTAAATATAAATGTATATTTAATACACTGTATAGGTGAATTTAATATCTAATATTTTAATTTTGCTCTGATAACAAGTGGTGCAATTTGCTATGAAAATTCAATGTTTTACTTATAAAATGATTTGCAAAGCCATATAAAATATGATTAGTGAGGGTCTGTGACAAAAGGTTCCAGGTTCAATCCCTGGCATCTCCAGCAAAAAGGATCAGGTAGTAGGTGATGTGAAAGACCTCTGCCTGAGACTCTGGAAAGCTGCTGCCAGTCTGAGTAGACAATACTGACTTTCATGTACCAATGGCCAGATTCAGTATATGGCAGCTTCTTGTGTACTTGTAAAATGTTCTTTGCTTGGGTACATTTTTCAATATCCCGTTATCAAAATACTAAGGTGCAATGATGATAACATACCATTTTCATTTTAAACAAACCAAAATGGTATAATGTAGACCGAATGGTGACATGAACAATACACACAGACACACTAAAACTCACCTCATTTGAAGAGAAGGTTAAAGTGTGTGAACGCCCTGAAAGACTGGGCTCTGTCACTAACCCTGAGAGATCACAACTTGGCTTGCTATGGTATGAATCATCTATGACAATTCTACTCTGCAAACAAGTGAAAATAATGTTTTGTTAACTTACCCCTTGGGATAGTAAATCACAAGGAGACACAGTACCTTAAGCACATCTTTTTTTTAAAAAAAAAATCAATAGCTTCAATTTGCAGTCAGCGTTAATCGATTTTAGCTAGAATAATTTACACTAATTTAGCTAGAATAATTTACACTAATACAAATGTTGCATTCTTTTCATTCAAACAGACTTCCAGAAAACCCCCAAAGTATGCTAACAGTGCAATCTTTATACCCTTCTTAATCTATTGAAGTTAATGGGCGTAAAAGGGTATCACTCTCCTTAGGACTGCACTTTGAGGAGAATGTTTCTAGTGCTGGTAATTCCCTTGAGACCAAGATGAATCTGAGGGACTGAGGGCAAAAATATAGGTTATGTTTTTTGATGAGTTGGGTCTGGGCACTCAAATATCAACACACCCAAGGGTCTTTTCATAGAAAAACAGCTGCAGGAGCTCATTAGCATATGGTATGCTAATGAGTTACTAGGCTATTAGCATATACCACGCCCCCTGACATCACCGGAAGTGATGTCAGAAGGGGAAGCAAAAGGGGGGGAGGCATCTTCAAAAGCCTCCCCTTCCCTTCCCAAGCTGGTCTGGGTGGGGGAGCTAAGAGAGAAGGGGTTTAAAGTTTAAACTCCTTCTCATGAGAGTTGGGCCACAGAAGGAGGAAAGAGGGAAGGAAAGAGAGAGAGTAGAGAGAAGGATAGAAGGAAGGAAAGAGGGAAAGAAAGAGAAGGAAAGGGGAGGGAAAGAAAGAGAGGGAAGGAGGGAAACAGGGAAAGGAGGAAAAAAGAAGAGAAGAAGGTGGGAAAGAAAGAAAGAGAGAAGAGAAGAAGGAGGGAAAGAGGAATAAGAGAGAAAGAAAGGAGGGAATGAAAGAAATTAGGCAGCAATTCGGCCCCATTATATCCTATGGGCCATTGAAGTCAATGATGAAAACATAGGGTATATTCTGGGGGCTGGAGAGGAGGGGTTTGAGTGAGGGGCTCCAAACTCACAGGGTAGCTGCTGGAGCCTCTCTCCAAGATACCCACCACATTTCAAGAACATTGGACCAGGGGATCCAATTCTATGGGCCCCCAAACAGGTTGCCCCTATTCCCTCCATTGTTCTCTCCCACCATAGAGAACAATGGAGGAAATAGGGCCAACCTGTTTGGGGGCCCATAGAATTGGACCCCCTGGTCCAATGTTCTTGAAATGTGGTGGGTATCTTGGGGAGAGGCTCCAGCAGCTACCCTGTGAGTTTGGAGCCTCTCACTCAAACCCCTCCTCTCCAGCCCCCAGAATATACCCTATGTTTTCACCATTGACTTCAATGGCCTATAGGATATAATGGAGCTGAAATTGACATTCCTGAAAGACTCCCCAGGACGGCGGCTGGGGGCGGGGCTTGGCTCCTGAGCTCCCGGAGCTGTGATCCAGTGCGCTCCCCCCAAAAAAGACCCCTGAACATACCTATGTGTAAAGATAAAGGTAAAGGTTCCCTTGCTCGAAAGCCAGTCGAATCCAACTCTAGGGTTGCGGTGCTCATCTCCGTTTCAAAGCCGAAGACGTTTCCGTGGTCATGTGGCCGGCATGACTAAACACCAAGGCGCAGTTACCTTCTCACCAAAGTGGTACCTATTTATCTACTTGCAATTTCTTGCTTTTGAACTGCTAGGTTGGCAGGAGCTGGAACTAGAGACGGGAGCTCACTCCGTCATGCGGCACTCTCAGATCTCGAACTGCTGAACTACTGACCTTTCACAGCCTGCTGTTCAGCATCTTAACCACTTGAGCCACCCGTATGTACTTATAGCTTAAACAGGTTCTCTGAATTCCCAGCTTTCATTTTTTAAAAAGTAGGTCTCTAGCCTCTTCCTACATGGATATAGAAGAAAAAAAAGTCATATCTCCACAAAGGAAAAAGTTACTTACCTTACCTTAAAAAAAAAAAAGAAAGCTGGGAATTCAGAGAACCTGCTTACCCTACCATTACAACAGTATATTGCTATTTTAGTGCCATTTTAAAAAAAGAAATGAAAAATTAAACCATTCATCTTCAGGGAGGAGGAGAGGTTTGACAATGACAGTCCTATCATTGATAAGTGGGCTGGAGGTGGGTGGGAGTGGGCAGGACAAAGAAAACCAACAGAAACAGTGTACAACGAAAAATGTGACTCAAAATCAGCCTCCAGAAAAAGATAACAGTAAAAGTGATCTCTAAAGGGGGGGGGGGGGAGAGAGACAAAAAACAAGAAGTGAAAACTAAAGGTGCAAAAATGTGTGTAGAATTTTGGGGATAACCAAAGCAATATGAGACCAGAACTAACAAAAAAAATGCAGAAGAGCCCTAAGCTTAGTTTGGAGTGAAAAGAACAAACCATACCTCATAATTTGGATACAATAACTAACTATAGCTTGTTGAACCATTTCAATTCTGAGCACCTTGGAGAGAAGGGGAAAGAAGACATACTACTAACCATCAAACAGCCTGATGCATTTTTCTGACCAAATGTAAAATACTGAGTTAACTTCCTACATACATCTTAACTTTCAAAAGTTAAAAAATATGAATTCTCAATATGCTGTTACTATTAAGATTTAATTCTCACATATATTAATTTAGGCAAATAAAATTCATATCCTGTCCTTATTAATATTTGAATTTTGGTTCCACCACATTCTATGCTTGCCATAATTGATTCGGCACAAGAACTGGCAGTCAGAGGACACTGGCCAGGGCTGACTGGCTGCTTGGCAAAGTCCCGCCCACGTCAGCCCCAGTCAGTGTGTTTGACTCAGTCTGCTCCAGTCCTCCGACAGGAGAGGACCATCTGGAGTGTGAGTGCAGGGACAGGCCCTCAAGGCTGAGGCAAGTGAGAGAAGCCCTTTTCCGCCCCCCCCCACACCATCCCCTGGGCCTTCTATGAGGGGACTAGGCCCAGAGAAGGCCTTTTCCGCCCCCACACCATCCCCTGGGCCTTCTATGGGGGCAGTAGGCCCAGAGAAGCCCTTTTCCGCCCCCCCACACCATCCCCTGGGCCAGCTCTGGCACAGCTGTTCTCTCAAAGACAGTTTGTGTTAGAGTTCTCTCAGCCCCACCTCCTCACAGGGTGTCTGTTGTGGGCAGGGGAAGGAAAAGGAGTTTGTAAGCCGCTCTGAGACGCCTTTGGGCAGTGAAGGGCAGGGTATAAATCCAATCTCTTGTTCTTCTTCTATGGGGGCAGTAGGCCCAGAAAAGCCCTTTTCCGCCCCCCCCACACCATCCCCTGGGTCTTCTGTGGGGGCAGTAGGCCCAGAAAAGCCCTTTTCCGCCCCCCCACACCATCCCCTGGGCCTTCTGTGGGGGCAGTAGGCCCAGAAGAGCCCTTTTCCACCCCTCTTCCCTTCCTTTCCCCCCTTTCCTTTCTTCCTCTCTCCTTTCTTTCACTCTTCCTCCCCTTGCTTCCTTCCTTCCTTTCTCCAACCCTCTCTCCCTTCCACCCTCCCTTCCTAGGGCCCGTTGTCTTCCACCACAATGGGCTTTGCTCCCTAGTGTGTGTGTGTGTGTGTGCGTATGTATGTATGTGTGTGTGTGTGTATATATATATATATATATATATATATATATATATATATATATACATATACACATACACACACACACACACACACACATCTTTATGTGGTGAAGAAGAAGAAGAGGAGATTGGATTTATACCCTGCCCTTCACTACCTGAAGGAGTCTCAGAGCAGCTTACAATTCCTTCCCACAACAGATACCCTGTGAGGTAGGTGGGGCTGAGAGCGCTCTCTCGAGAACTGCCATTGAGAAAACAACTCTGAAAGAACTTATGACTGACCCAAAGTCACACCAGCAGCCACATGTGGAGAAGTGGGGAATCAAACCCGGTTCTCCCAGATTAGAGTTTGTGCTCTTAACCACTACACCAAACTGGCACCAGAACAAAGACTGATTTTTTGGTGGTTGTTGGTTTTTTTGGTATTTTTTATATGTGCATGTGTGTGTGCATGTGCACCTGGAAAGTCCTCTGGTGCGACCTCTGGTGACTGACCCCTACTGGGGGCCTGAAGAATATTCAGAGAGGTGGCTGAATGAAGCCTGCCCCTCCTTCCACCTCTGGTATTTCAAGGTCTCCCATTCAAGTATTTGCCAGACTCAACCCTGAATAGCTTCTGAGATCCAACAAGATCAGGCTTGCCTGGGCTATCCAGGGCCCAAAGATTGATTTTGATTCACATCTAGCCTAGATTTAACATGCCTAGTGCAAGTTACCTGAGTTATCATTCCCTATCTCCTACATAATGTTAC
The DNA here is from genome assembly GCA_029375565.1 of Gekko gecko. Lineage (NCBI taxonomy): Eukaryota > Metazoa > Chordata > Lepidosauria > Squamata > Gekkonidae > Gekko > Gekko gecko. The sequence continues at coordinate 32,797,467 of JAPDNY010000003.1, read as the reverse complement.
AATGTAAAATGCTTAAACACCTTACAACAGCAGCATTTCTTAAAACTGAAGTCCCCAAAGTTAACTGACTCTTTCTCAGATGAGCTATTAAGCCAGAAGGGAAGAGGAAGAACAGGGTGAGCTGAGAGAATAGGGTGAGTTGTGAGGGGAAGCTCTGGAAGGCTTGATAGCAAATTGGAGTTTGGCTCTGTATAATGTGCAAAGGTCTTGATGAAGCTTTCTTCTGTCTATAAAAGGAGAACTATGATCTAGTACAGTACAATGGGTTGGGAGGGGCACTAACTAATCACCATTTGTATTTTACTAATTCTGCAAGGAACACCTACAATTTTTGCATTTTATCCTTTTAAGCTTAATGACAGGCCCAAAGTCAGCCAGTGAACGTCTACCTGGTCCAAGCTCACAACTCTATTACTCAGCAGTGGCCCACATTTACTACGCTCTCAGTCTTAGTTTTGCATATTAATTATATACTTGAATATAACTTAAAACAGCAGGAATGTGTGACAAAAACCATAACATTTTCACTGTATGGTTCAAAGTTCCTATTACCCAGAAAAGTCATCTGCAAAGTCTAATACAACAAGTCTATTCTTTTCTCATTGTCCCAGAGAGAAACCACATAGAAAAATAGGCAAAAATTACCTCCAAATGTGTGCAGTAGCACTAACAATTACCAAATGTGAAAATGCGGTCCATTATAGTGAAAAATATGTCTGATTATTTTAGTTCAGATACACTGAATCTTTCTAAAGGATGTAAAGAAAGAAATATTCACTAATCATGCTGTAAAAAAGAAGACACCACAAAAGCAAAGTTTACTGATGCCAAAGGATGGATGGTTCAAATGAAATAGGGATGCCTTATTTTTGTGTTAAATTGGGAACCGGGTGACATATATTTGAAGACAGGAACACAGTCTACACCCACACAAAATGTCTGTGGAAGGAGAAGTCCTGGTCATCTCGTAGATGAAGCGTCAAGAGATGAACAAATCCTCCGGCCTACCCAGTTTCCCTTAACTGCTTCTTAGGAAAGTTCATCATTCACTCTGTGAACTACAGCGTAAGAAAAACTATGAAAACAAAGTCGCGCTTATGTGTAATTGTTGTTCATCGAGTATCTTCTGTGCAGGCTCACATGGGGTTTACTGCTAAAAGCCTCCAGGGGCACTGTGCACAGGAGCTAGAGTCTTTGTTCCCGTCCAAGGATCATGTGCTCCCAGGCAGCAGTGCCCCCTCCCTCGGTACCTGTAGCACCGCCAAAACAAGAGCATGAAGTGGGGCAGGAGGGAGGATATGTGTGCCTGCACAGAAGATACTCGATGAACAGTTAAATGTTTTCACCACTGAACTTCTGTGCAGCTTATCTGGAGCTGATTCAGAAACAGAGTCTAAGGCTTTAAGTGCCTTCTTCCACAATGCTGCCTTTAATTTGGAAGCTCTATCCCCTCTAGCCTTCACAGTAAACTTCTGGCAGATCTTACGAGTGGAGATATTATGTCCTTCACCTAGGGAGAACAGGCATAAATTGTGTTCATCTCTCTGGGTCATTTTCACTCTGCAACAGGTACACATTTTAAAGAGTGCTTTCTGAGCCATATCTGAGCCACAGAGAAAAGATAAAACTTTCACAAAGAATGATTCCTCACCGAACTGATGCTCTGGAAACTAACAAACTAACAATCTACCCTTTCGGCGGTAAAAGAGAAACCGAGAGTGGGGGCGCTGCTGTGTGGGAGCACGTGATCCCTGGGAAGGAACAAAGACTTTAGCTCCTGTACAGTGTCTCCTGGAGGTTTTTAGCTGTAAACCTCTCCAACGGCAGGCCTATTCATGCGCAGTCCCCATGTGGAATTGCACAGAAAATCGATCGTGAACAACCAACTTAGTTTCAATATAATTTAGTATTTTATCCTTAACACCTATCATTTAAACAGTTCACATCTAATTGCGGAATGACCTAATTCTAAAGAAAAGCTAGAATAATCTTCCTATCAACAAACAGAAGCCAGACTGGGCCCCATTGTCACATCTTTATCACAAACAAACTACAAAGGGCAGAAAGTGTTGCTATCTGACAGTACAGCTCTACACTCTGTTGAATAAATCTTCTCCATATCAAATTCAATGCAGAGCATCTGCTTGGCATGCAGAAGGTCCCAGGTACAATTCCCAGTATCTCTAGTTAAAAGACCTGGCAGTAGGTGATGTAAAAGACTTCTGCCTGAGAACCTGGACAGCTGCTGCCAGTCTGAGTAGACAATATTGACTTTGACAGTCCAAGGGTCTGATTCAGTAGAAGGCAGTTTCATTTGTTCATGCATAGAGCTCTGAAATTCTCTAAAATGAGTTACTCTCTCAAACAATGCAACTAGATGTAGGTATTTAAATTCAGTTAATCAGCAATGTAATTATGTATTTACAGCAAATATTGCCTTCTGGGAATTCAGAATGTTTAAGTTCTAAACAAAAATTCAAATTGAACAACAACTTTGGAAGCAGTTCCCCCCTCCCCTCGATGATAACCAACCCTATCTTATGTAAGGTCATAGGTTCCGGCTGACTCCTAGCAAGATGAGCTGGGAGAAGTTCTGACTCCCAAAGGTTTTAAAATGCTAATAATAATAAAGCTAATGTAAGGTCATATTTATTGATGGTATTTTATTCTGCTTTTTCAGCCCTAAAATACTGCATATCGAAGCAGATTACACCAACAAATCCAAAACAAATATTAAAATATAATGAAACTATATTAAAGTTATTTAAGACTTGTGCCCATTGTGTAAGCATTAGTCTCCAGCTTCTATGCACACACAAGCACAAATAAAATCATTTGTCTGAGACAGTACATTATATCAGGAAAACGTCAGTTGGCAAACATTGTGCAACTTTCAAAGAATCTTTCACTAGGTTGAGAGAGAGGGAAAAAAGTAGATATGACCTAAACTATGTATACACGTACAATATTAACACAGAAAGAAAAAACAAGTAAAGAATCCAGAGCAAGAAAGAGCTGAAAGAATCACAAAACAATCTACATTTATTAGGTCAAAATTATCGCCATAAGGAAAGCATCAGGCATGCAAATCACTACGTGCTGAAGAAAGTATAGTAATTGAAAGCTGGCTTTGTACCCTTCAGCTAATGAGCCAAGTATTTCTTGTGAGGCAATTTATTTATTTGATTTATACCCCACTCTCCCCACCAAAGCAGGCTCAGGGTGGCTTGCAAGGCCACTGGCAACATAAAAACATTAAAGCAATAAAAACAGTTAATATCATAAAAACAAATTCCACAGGTGCTACATGTATGCTATGGCAAAGACTGTCCTAATTGGCTGCAATAGAGTCAGCAATAGTTGTATAGCTGGTGTCTGGCTCCTAGGCGCATTGTTCCTCTGTATGGGCACAGATATGAGAGCAGGCAGCCAGGATGGATTATAGCACAGGCCCACAGGCCAGAAGCGACCTGCCTATGGCTTTAATCAGGCCCGTGGCTGTTTTCTTCCCCCCTCCTGTCCTCATCCTTTGAAACTTGAGGCAGCTGAAGTTCCCAGCTCCCTCCATCTTGTCTTTGCCTGCTTCAGCAGGAAGTTCTTCCAGGCTTGCAAAGTTACAAGGAAAATATGGAATGGATTTTTCCATTAAGGTCTCTTCACCCAGATATACTACTCTGGGACTGTTTCTAGAAACAGTGCTCTGGGACTGGAATGACAGTCCCCGGAGTAGAATGGCAGTCCCTAGCAAAAGAATCTGTGTTCTGGGACTGGAATGACAGGGCCCAGAGTGGAATGACAGCCCTTGGAAGTAGCAGCAGCATTCAGGGAATGGAATTTCACTCCGGGGACCCTCATTCCAATCCTAGAATGCTTCTGCTACTCCCAGGGACTGTCATTCCAGTCCCAGGGTAGTTTATCTGGGCCCAGAGACCTTAATGGGAAATGCATTCCACATTTTCTTTGCGACTTTATGTTGTGCTGCCATGTATTTCAGTGCAGTGGAGCTCAAGTAGTTTCACTTTCCAGTGTTTGTATAGCTGATGCTGCTACTTACTGGAGTTGTATCCTTGCAAATATAGGGTTGATGTTTTGAGCCAGCTTGTCTCTGCTGAATGGAACTGAGAACTGGTGCCTGAGTACTCTAACCAGGGAACCCACAGCCAAAGGGGGACATTACACTGAAGAGCCACTGCCACCCTAAGTATACTTGGGGGGGGGGGAGAAGCTTGCAATGCCCAGCTATTTTATGTTCCTAGTCTCAGCATTTTATATTTTTAGTTTATATTTTATAGTTTCTGCTGTGATCCTTGTGCTTTTTCTTGATGGTTTTTTTTAAAAAAACTGCATTGCCAAATCCAACTATTCCCCCACCTTTCCATTTATGCAGGCATCTTTTAAGGGGGGGAGGTTTGGGAGGTGTCAGTTATCAAAGACTGTTAAATAAACAAAATATCTCAAGAGTTCGAAGCATATTTGTATTTTAAGTAAAAAAGTAATATCTTTAATTGTGTTTGTATCTTTTATAAAGTTTGTATCTCTGCTACCTGACACTACATTTTATGACATGCATGCTCTGGTCCCACAAAGTCCCATTTATGTCAGATGAGTTCAACACCGCTGGATTATAGGGCCTAGCTTATCCAGTTGATGTTGAACTATTTAATATGGCTTCTTACTTAAACACTTGGCAGAAGAACTCTGTCTTGCAGGCCCTGCAGAATTGTGATAAATCCCACAGGGCCCTGATGTCCTCCAGGAGCTCACTCCACCAAAGCAGCGCTGCTGCCAGGAAGGCTCTAGCCCCGGTTGTGGCCAGTCTGACATCTTTAAGGCCAGGGAGAAACAAGGAGACTTTGTGATCCTGAACGCAGTACTCTCTGGGGAACATATGGGGAAAGGTGGTCCCCTCAGGTATGCAGGCCCCTGGCTATATAGGTAAGAACTGGCACCTTGAAGCGAACCCAGTACGCTATAGGTAGTCAGTGCAGTGCTTCAGCACAGGCTGAATGTGTTCCCTCAAAGGGAGGCCCAGTAACAGCCTGGCCACCACATTCTGCACTAGCTGTAGCTTCCAGATTTGGGGCATGGGAAGCCCCATGTAGGGAGCATTGCAGTAGTTTAATCTCGAGGTGACCATCATGTGGATCACTGTTGCCAGATCATCGCATTCAAGGAAGGGAACCAACTGCCTAATCAGCTGGAGATGGTAAAAGGCCAACTTGGCAGTGGCTGCTATCTGAGCCTCCATCGTTAAGGAGGCATCCAAGAGCACTCCCAAACTCCTAACCTCCAACACTGGCACCAATGGCGCCCCATCGAAGGTTGCCAGGGGATCCCTAACCCCAGACCACTCTGATACATGACCTCTGTATTTGCTGGATTCAGTTTCAGTTTAAAGAATTTTGTTAAATAAATTTGGTGAAGAATGAATATACAACTTGCAACAGTGGCAACTTCCCCCACCTAATTTATTATTGGTTCAAAGCAGGATAATTTCAAAGTTTCATCTCTTTCAATGATTATAAACAATAGGTTGAATGCAGAGAAGGATTTCCACTAGGGGTGTGCATTCAGGTCTACCTGACCTGAAAATATACCTGAAAAAAAATCTCATCGGTATTTTTTAGGTATATTATGGCATCCCGAATGAATCCAGGATTTTTTGGGAAAACTGGAAAAAAATCACCGAAAATACTGGCAAACCCGAACAGCAGCTGAGGGGCTGGAGCAGATTGCTCCTGCCGCGCACGTGTTTTTGGGCTTTCTTCTGCAGTCCCTTTAAACAGGGTGTTTAAAGGGACTGCATAAGACACCTTGCAAAACAGTCGGGGGGGGGGCAATCTCCCCAATGGCTCAGCTGGGGCTCTTTTTGGTTGTTCGTCCGAACTGCCAAACAGAGCCCCAGCAGAGCCTACGGGGAAAGTTCTCCCTCCAGGATCAGGTGCTTTGCAGGCTCTGTTGGGCAGTCTGGTTAAACCAGGCTGGAAAGATGGAAAAGAACAAGGTGCAAGATAGTTTATTTATTTATTTATAGCTACCCCCAAAAGGGGTAGATTTTTATTAAAGATTTTCCAAAAACTTACAAACATTGAAGACAAACCAACATAAAATGGGGGTAATTCTTCTCAGATAATCCAATTCTTATGCCACCCTTTATCCTAATACATTTTCAAATGATATGAATAACTGAAGCTAAGGTTCTAATAAACTGGGCTATGTATACAGATCTATTTCTCTGTATAATTGCAGCTATCTACCTTTGTAACTATTATACCAGGTATAAAATCTAGACCAAGTGTTCTGGAATGTAGAGTCTGGAAATACTTTCATCAATAAAGTGAATTTATCCTATTCAGCCACTTCCAACAGTTTACCTATATATTTTTGTTTTGTAGGGACCTCCGTTGATTTCCAATGCTTTGCATACAGAATCCTTGCAGTTGTAGAAGATAGAGAGTTTATCTAGCTCTTTCAAGGTGGGAGCTGAGAAATCTCTGTAGAAGATCTCCTGACAAAGCTCATAGTGAAAGGCATAGGAATCTATAAGAGCTAAATAAACTCTTTACCTTGCACCTTGTTCTTTTTTGTCTTTCCTGCTCACTGGTGAGGCCATCATTTTTCCTGATTGCTATTGTTAAAACAGGCTACCCAGCAGAGCCTGCAGGGAAAATCCTCCCCGCAGGATTGGTTGTTTAAACTGGGCTGCCCAAAAGGGCCCCAGGCCAGCCTGTGGGAAGAATTTTCCCCGCAGAATTGGCTCCTTGGCAGGCTCTGTTGAGCAGTCCAGTTTAAACTGGGCTGCCCAGCAGAGCCCCAGCCCAGCCTGCAGGGAGAACTCTCCCCGCAGGATAGGTTGTCTGGCAGGCTCTGATGGGCCGTCTGGTTTAAACCAGGCTGCCCAGCAGAGCCCTAACCCAGCCTGCAGGGAGAGCTCTCCCTACAAAATCGGCTCCTTTGTGAGCTCTTTTGGACAGTCTGGTTTAAAGAGACCATGCAAAAGAGCCCCAACTGAGACACCTCTCAGCTATTTTTTGTGGCTCTGCCACTCCTTTTTTCTCCCTCTCTTTTTTCGGTTTGGGTCTACTGGAGCTGAAAAAATTCACAATTTCCAAAAAATTCCCAGACCTGAATACTTCACTAGTATGGGGATTTGCGGTTTTTCAGGGATCCTGAATTTTTTTCAGGTCCAATAGACGCAAACTGAAAAATACTGAAGAAAAAAATTTGCACACCCCTAATTTCCACAGACCTGGGGGTAGTAAATCCATCCCTACCTTCTACTACAGACCTCAGACCCACCCACCACCATTATGTTCCTGTGGGTCCCCTATTCCTTGGGAGCAGCATTTCAGGAAGTATTTTGAGATGCAGTGGGAGGAGGGAGATGAGAAAGTCACATGCCACTGATGGAAATCCTTTTTCCTTTTTTTTTAATGCTGGCCTTCTTCTTAACTGAGAAAACTAAAGGGAAGTTGTCGTAATTACTTTTCAGGCCTACAGGCGGACTGATATTAGAGTACAGTTTAAAACAGATTATTAATTAACAACTACCACAGTCTACAAATGGGCAACACATAAAACATTTCTGAAACCGGTATATCAACTCATCCATGATTTTTGAAAAAAGGCAGTTAACAAAGCTCTGTTTGCTGCCTTTAAAAATAAGAACAAGCAAGCATGTGTATGAGCCCTGTTCTTTATAAGCGAATACCCATTTGTTAAAGAATGTAAATTTTACTGATCTATATATCTAATTCCCAAGTGGCCCCCTGTGTGCGGATATCTAAATCTGCACATCTGGGGCACTTGGGGGGCAGGGAGATATTCCTGCGCACATTGGGCAGTCACCAGGTGTGCAGAAAAATCTAAAAAGTTGAAAAAAGTATACTGGGGATATTTAAATTCCCAAAAAAGTAAAAGAGCGTTCCCTGCGCATGCGCAGGAAATGCTCTACGAACTGCCTCGCCGCCACCACCACCACCACCACAGGGGACGGGAGGGTGGAAGAAGGCTTGGTGGGCCGGTTGCCCTCGCCGCCACTGCTGCGGAGGGACGAAGGAAGGGGGAAACTTGGCGGGTCGGCTGGCCTCGCCTCCACTGCTGCTGCTGCTGGGGAGGGAGGAAGGGGGAGGTTTAGTGGGTGGGCCGGCCTCACCGCCGCTGTTGGGGAGGAGGGTGAAGCTTGGTGGGCCAGCCGGCCTTGCTGCCGCCGCCACTGCACTACTGCTGCTGCTGCTTGGGAGGGAGAAAGGGGGAAGCTTGGAGGGCCAGCCTCGCTGCCCCCGCTGCTGCTGGGAAGGGGGAAGCTTGGTGGGCCGGCCGGCCTTGCTGCCGCCGCCACTGCTGGGGAGGGGGAAATTTGGCGGACCAGCCGGCCTCGCCGCTGCTGGGGGGGGGAAGGAGGGGGAATATGCAAGTGAAATCAAATTGATATTTTGTATTAAAACCTAGTAAAATCTTCTGGGGTAAAATTGCAATCCCAGTTGTTGTTGTTTTGGCAGAGTACATACAGAAGTAGTTCTACAGAGTTTTCCTCTTAGGTCATTGTCACTTGCACATGAGTAAATGATGCCCTGAAAGTGCAGCTGCCAAACAGTTTTCTTTCTATTTACAAAAAAAGCACCTAGGTCATAAAACACCCATAGGAAACAATTTTACCATTTGGGTGTTGTTTTTGCAAGACTGGTGTACACTGGAATTTGGCTTGGGATATAGATATACCTCAGAACACAACTGTGTAATTTTTCAGAATATTGTAGCAGGGTATTTAAGTGGTTGCTCATAAAAAACTGTATCACAATTACAACAAAAAAACAATAATCAAAGTTCTTGCATTCCAAAAGCTAAGAGAACCCAACATACATTTGCTATGTATTTTTCTCTGCACAAGAAAACAAGTGTGGGAAATCCATGCATTAGTATAGGTTAAGATAGATTTTTAAAACTCTCATTAGTCTTAATACAAGTTTTGTCTGCTTTAAAAGTACACTGCAGTAATTTACCTTCAGTACTGGACATGCTACAAGTACAATAAAGTCCAAGCACCAGCCACAAAATCTAAGTGCACAAAATATAGCTAATTTGTATACATTTACCTTGTTCCTGTTCTTCTCTTGACTCTGTTCAGTGACAACATCAGGTCCACCTTGAGAAAAACTCAGAGTGCTACCAGAACTATGCTCTTTATGGCTGTCTCCAAACCAAGAGAAAGGCATGCAAGTGGGAATAGGGGAATCTGAATCTGAGGCAGTTAAGTTGTTGTCTTCCAGTAATTCATGGGAGCCTCTGAAATAAAATGAATTGTATAAATGATTCTGAGATAATCTTCTGTATGTATAAACATACAGTGCTAAATATATTTGACTAAAAATTCCAAACTTGATAGCTATGTTAAGTCTACTGCAGCCAAAACAAATAGAAAACTTGAAAGTTCAAATTTCAAATAATTTTTTCAATCTGAAGGGCAAAGTTAAGAATGTAATATGAATCTATAAATACCGGCTATCCAGAGAACCTCTTGCATTTTCTTTTTCCTGTTTTTTGCCTTTACCGCCAGATTTCCTTAGGCCCCTGAAAGTAAGGAAAACATCTGATTTGACAGTCATAAAAATAGGATGTCAAGTCCATTCAAGACATTTGTGATATACAGAAAAATAAATTTGGGTAACTATCTGCAGAGTTTAACACTGCCATTTTGAAGGTGATATTTGGCTCTGCCTCCTTCCCAGATGTGGGTGCTCTGCCTGCAGCAACCCTGTGTGTGGAAACAACCTATGTTTCATTCGGTGACTATATTAGCATAAGAAAACATTAATGAGTCATCATGCAAGTGTACCACAAGCATTCACAAGCAACACAGGCATTCTTGGCTGTCCCTAGAAATGCTGCCAATGCCAATTTAAGGGTTCTTCAGAACGCCAGTATCTCCTGCCCTGCATTTCAAGGGAGAACAGTTAAAATAAGCCCTTTCTGAACCATATTTCATGACATCCAAGCCATATCTCACTTACATGCTATAGAAATACAACTCAATTTTTATTCTTACTCTCTGATGGGGTTGAGGCCTGATCATCTAGACATGCACTCCTTAGACAAGAGGGGTACTGACACTAGAGCCTGCTAAGAAGAATGCAGCTTCTGGAACATGGAGAGAGAGGCAGTTCTTCAAGTACGTGGGCCACAGGTCATGAATGTCTTCAAAGGTGAGCTCCAACACTCTGAATTGGACTCAGAAACTAATTGGCAGCCAGTGAGGGGACTTCCATAATAGGAGTGACATGATCCTGCTGGTTAGCCCCTGATAATAAATGGGCTATCATATTTTGCACTAGCTGTAATTCCCAAAGACAGTCTTCAAAGGCAGTCCCATTAAGACCGCATTACAGTAATCTACAGTAATCATCATGGCCAGATCACGCATATGCAAATAGAGAGCCAGCTTCCTAAACAGATATAGTTGAAGATAAGCATTTTTCACTATCAGCAACAGAACATGAAGACGCAGCAAGACTCCCAGGAGATTCTATTCTCAGCAGAGAATAAAATAACCTTACTAATCCATCACTAAAAAATGAAGAAATCGTACCCAAAATCAGGAAAACGCCTTTTGGATTTTCCTGTAGAGGCAACTTCATTTGATTCAGTCTTTTCTTCATTCTTTTTCTCTTCTGTTACATTTAAAAAAGATTCATATTATTATTATTATTCACATTATTCATAATTTCCAAGGCTAACAAATGAAAATAGTGGTTTGAAGTATCTGCCATAAAAAGGCAACTGAAGTTCTGTGTCCAGTAATTCCCTAAGTTCCTAGTGAGACCACCTAACCTCAGCTTCTGTCTTCTGTTCCTAATTCCCACCTACCTCAAAAACCTTATAGATATGGACTGGCAGACCATTAGGCATTTCTGGATGGCTCCTAAGTTGGCACAGAGCCCTAGTGTCTTGCCTAGCAACATGGCTTTTCCCAACCAAAGTATCCTGTTAAGTCCTGTATTGTCTATGCTCCAGAAACCTAGTTGGTGGTATACAGCAATTAGATCAAAAACTTTTTCTACATCCCAAGACAAGACCTTCAAAAATGATCTCCAGGAACATTTTGAGGTGGGGGCAGAAATACCTCCGTAATGACCTCCTGCATCCCCCCCCCGTGAAGATGTAGCCAACTTGTGGCAACCCCATAGAGTTTTCAAGGCAACAAACATTCACAGGTAGTCTACCATGCCTGTATTCTAGCCCCTCAATTATTTAGTGTCTCTTTGTCTGGTCAATCCCATAAACTTTCCTTCATGCTCCAAAACTTGCCAGGCTTACAGTTCCTATATTACTGTATGACAAATAATGCTGTACTTCTTATGCCACTGGAACAAGCTAGGGCTATTGTCAAACAAAGAATATTTGACACCGAAAGGCAAAGCGATATTGCTAAAGTATTGACATTTTTGGCCTCAAAGGAAACAAAATATATAGTTGCTCCCGCAAGGTATTTATCACTACTTGAGATCCCCTCTCACCGCAGGTCATATTCCCTGGCAAGATGTAATATCTATCCTTCAGTGGTGTTTGAAGGCCGGTAAAAAAAGGTACCTTTGCCAGAGCGATTATGCCCGTGCGGTTCAGGGAAAGTTGAAACAATTGAACATATTTTACTCCATTGTGTATTTTATGAAATCATCAGAGTAAAGATTATCCATCCTATCCTGAGAAGGCATCATGAATATTTAGACAAAGAGATAAGTAGGAAACTATTATTTGATCCTGCTCCACAGCTCATAATAAACTGTGCTAAACTCTTAGTAATAGCTCAAAAATATGTGCTATACATGTAGAACAATCTTAGAAATAACCTAGAAGGCCCAGAGGATGAGGAGTAGAATTGTATAACCCCTTTGACACTTATTCGACAGTTGAATAACTCTTATTCAACAGTTGCCAGAGTATTGTAGAAATTCAGAGTTTTAGTAATTTTCTAATTATTAAATACAGTATATATTTAAATATTTGATATTTTATGTATTTTATTAGTATCTCTCTTTGTATTGACATTATTAAGGTAATTGATTGTAATTGATTTGTGCTGGTTTTATACCAAATAAACTGATTCTGTCGCTGTACTTCTTTGTCGACAGTTGGTATTTGATATGCCCTAAACCTTTTGGTCCTTCTATCATCCCTCAGAATTGCTACAGTTTTAACTACACAAAATAAAAAGCTATTTTTTTCCAACTAAGGGCATTAGCAGCTGCAATCCTGGTCTCTAGATACGTCATCAGCTTTAGGAAGTCCAAGTATTTAATTATTTGGGTCCTATTCAACTTCTCTTTTTCTTTCTACTACCGAAGTCTCATTGGCTGCTGTTCAGAGATTTTATAGGCCACAAGGTGGACAATATATTCCCCTGGTAATCCAGGTGTTTAAGGCCAGCTGTTCAAGGCCAGCTGTTCCATGGAGCTCCTATGCGGATAGAAACTTTCAGACCCAAGTTGGAAACAATCCAGACAATTTCTCCTAATGCAGTTTTTGAGGCCCTGCACTGTGTGTCTTCCTCAATTCTCCAACAAAACTGGCTTAAAGTTGCTAGCTACTTTGGCCTGGACTGGTACTATAAAACAGAAGTTAAATTTGTCTCTGCCTCCTCTATTTGACCAGTTGACATCAGATCATTTTATGAGCAGCTGAAACTGAAGCTGAAAATGTAATTGAAGATGAAACATATGTATCTGTAGCCATAAGGCTTTCAGAGAGTTATTCAAACCCAGGTTTATTACTACTCTGAAACAGTTAGCCTTCAATGTCATTTGAAAATTGCTTTAGCTTTTTGTTAATCTGATAATTCGTGTAAATTCTGGAAACTATAAAGATACTTAGATTGTAGGTTGGTTTTGTACTTTATCTTAAATATTGTATTTTGTATAACTTTACATTTTACATAACTTCACATTGTCTAAAAGCCTATGAGCTCTATAGATGCATCTGTTAGTTATGGGAATGGACTTTGCAAAATGAACCTAACCTGGCTGCTCTGCAAATAGGAACAACAGAAACTGCATGAAATTGACAAACATAAAGCCAGATAATTGCAACACAGTGGGGGAGCATGCCTGATGGCATCAGATCTTGGAAGCTAAGCAAAGTTGATACCACCAGAGTTGATGGGAGACTACCAAGGAAGACTCTGCCGAGGAAGGCAATGGCAAACCACTGCTGCTTCTCACTTGCCTTGCAAGGCCCTTGCTGGAATCGCCATAATTTGGTTCTGACTCAACAGCATATGCATACATAAAATGCTCCTTAAGGAAAGGTTTTTCACATCAAAATGTATACCATGAAAAACTGTGAGGACTTTTTCAGGATTTCCAACAGAAAAACTGGGAAATTTTGAGGTGTACTGAAAAAAAAAACTCTTATAGTGTAGACTTATACAGCATTTGCAGGCTTTTTGTTTTGTTTAAACATAAATAATTTTGGCAACAATATGCTATCATGTGGTTAACACATTAATAATTTAGTATTTTCAATATTATAAATTTTAGCTTAACACCCATACATGCTGGCAGTCCTAGCTATTATGATTCCATGAGAGAATTTCTTTCCAAACACAATTTCTTCTGATTACTACAAAATTTGTTTTCTACCCTCAACTTTTATTTTTTCCAATCCGTTCTTTTTTGGAGTTCCTGGTATCATGACTCAGGTAGATCATTTGGAGACTCCCCTTTCCAATAAAGGAGTCCTTTGCATAGATCAACAATTTAGTGGTTAAGGTTTTAATAAATGGGATCTCGTGCTCTTGGGCCTATTCAATGGATGGCTTTGGATGTATGTTTTCTATTGTCTGATATTAGACCTCTCTATATGGACATGGTAATTTCTTTTTAATTTTTTAAAAAACTTATTTTTCTCTTTCTCACATATGGCAAAAAGACATGGTGCAGCAATTTGCAACTCCTTCTAAAGACATGCCATTTTTCTTACAGAAAATGAAGTTATTTAAACTTTTAAATTCCATGAAGATGCCAAATAGTACCAATTTTATATGCTACCTAAGTTGTAAGTAATGTATTTGTGGTGCAGTGGGTAAAAACACAGGTTTGATAGTTAGTAAATACTACATATGTTTCATTTACCCCCAACATTTCAGTCTCTCCACAAAAGATGTGGGGTTTTCCCTGTGGCTTCAAAATGTCTTGAAAATTTACATCTTTACCAGCAACAGCCATTATGAATCACAGAGGACATGGCCAGAAAGTACAGCTCAGGTATATGTCATCCTAGAAGGCAGTAAGCAACCTTCCAAGCAATAATCATCAACATTTTACTAATACACTGTAGTCATTTGCTGTAACAGGATTCCAGATCTCCAGCCTAATAAAACTTATTCTTCCTAAGTAATACTGCTTTCTGTGCCACTGTAGCTATGTAGATCTGCAGAACAGACAGTCAGAATAGTACGTAGCAGGGAATTTCTATTACACAAATAAGTTACCTTTGCCCACTTTGCCTTTGCCCTTTGATTCTCTTTGCTTAACATTTCTGCAGTATCCTGAAGGAGAACTTAGAGTTGCATCATCATGAGAAGGAAAATGAGTATTTCCGGAAGTATTTTCTGTGTGTGGCTTATAAACTGGAGAAGAGTGCACAGAAACTGATGGACTGGACTCTAATAAGCTATTTGTGCTTTCAGCACGCTCATATTTATCAACTCTTTCATTCACATCATTCTGCTGTGGTGATGTTAACTTTTCGGCCACTTCTGAAAACTTGCTCTGGACAATTTCCTCTGAATCATCATCCTGAAAATATTTTAAAATTAACAAGTTTAAAATTAAACTTTTAAAAACATAAAACTCAAACTATTTTTCACTGTGCAGTTTAGTGCAGTTCTGATCGAGTATTTCTACAGCTTAAATCCATCTTTAATTCTTCCCGTCTCTAGTTGCAGCAGAAAATAATTTCTCATGTCTGGGGACACAGCTTGAACTGGCTTCCCACATCAATTGTACTGAGTGGTAAAATTCCTGCACCTCCAAACCCCCTGCCAAGGGTCTGGCAGCGATAGTATATGCACACTAAATGCTCATCCTCAGAGAGGAGCAGCACAGGAAAGGGAACTTCACCATGTAATCTACATGCCATGTTATGGAAAGCGGATTCAAATACTGCTGCATGTGTGTGGAACCCCAATCAGACAGAAGCAATTTACACTGCACTGCTACCTGAACATTCTATAGACTCCTCCATTAAACTGCATCCTTACTACCTTATTTTACAGGTAACAGAATAAATTTAACTATGAAGTATAACTTGATCTGGCTCTCTATATTCCATATTAGCAATACAAGCTCCAGAAAAGTAAGGTGAAAATCAGGGAGAGTAACACCATTTTGTAAGTATCACAAACAGGAATATTAAAACATTTTCATTACGTTAACTTTGTTCATATTACTCAATCTGCCCCTTAATTTTGATCAAGGGATTAGGAGTCGGCTGCTAGATGCACACTATGCTCTCCCTGCAGACCCTGCTCTCTTGAGCATGAATTCTTCCTGCTCCTCTCCTTTACAACACTAACCACTATCACCCAAGTGAACTATAGTTAAACTGACTAGGTTTCATTCTTAACCAGGATATAACTAGGTCTCAAAACCTAGGTATAAGAGCAAACTTTGTTTTGGAGAGGAGGAAGGATTTGTACACAAGAGAGCAGGGGGGCTAGCAGGAAGGAGTATCCAATAATACCACCAATTCCCAAAGGTTAAAGGATGGTCCAGGTTGCACTGGCTCATGTTGTCCAAGGTGTCTGAAAGAATCTTTAAAAATGAATGCAGGCTGCAGTCGAAGTATGGCTAGGTAACTAAAATACTCTTGCTCATTTAAACTATACTACAGTATGCATGCACACATAAGAGTGCACACAAACGCACAGCTGCTGTATCATTAAACATTACTATCTCCCCCTCTCCGTCCTAGGCATGTTGTTTGTTCTCAGAACAAGACTGACTTTTAAGATATAGATAGTGCATATCCAGGTGGTGGTGGGAGAACAACAAGGGAGAAACAACAGAGTCCTACTGGGGTGGGTGATCAGCACACAGAGAAGCGGTGAGTGAATCATGCCTGAATCATATCTAAATCATCCTCTTCTCCCCTTTATCAGTTCCATGTATTTTTTTTAATGGGACTTCATGGAGTTTTAATCTCTTTGGAATGTTCTTACTATTATGTTCTTGCAATTATTTTACCGAACTCTGGAAATGCACCATCAACTGAGATCAGAAAATTAGTGAAAAGCTGCAAGGGGGGGGGGAGTTGCCTACATACTGTTTAGCCATGAACACTATAGCTAAATGGACTTCTTTATTTGCTTGGAAAGGTATTGGAACAAAGAAACAAGGGGACTCTCTGTGCTTTGCCTGCTGGAAGGGGGAAAAAAGGTAGTTCTATCATGCCACTAAGCCTTTCTGCAAAACAGCTTTTCAATTACAGGTTAACAATGGCAATTATAAAAATTAGAAGATCTGTGCCAACCATGCGGGCTTCCTAGCACTGGACTGCAACATACGGTTGGCTTATTGGCGCACATTACTGAAAATTCTTTAATGCATACAGGATGTTCTTCAATTTCAGAACCCCAAATCAGGAAATTATTCAGTCCAAAATTACATTTTGATATGATCCAAAGAACCATGAGTGGGCCTGTATACCACAGGTGGTCTGCCTCTTCCTTCCTGTTACAAGCTCTTATAGCTCCCCCTTCCCTGACTGCTCCACAGGATGAAGAGGAAATGCAATTGCATATAATGTGGAGTGGAAGATTGCAACTGGGGCAGCAGGGAAGAAGAACTTGAGTACCTGCTCTGAATTCAGAGCCATAATGGTCTAATTACATAAGGGGTTTCCTGAATCTAAGCCTGTTTTTCAGGAAATTCCTGAATGGCTACCATAACTAAATTAAGTACTATGAATGCATTCATCAGAGGACCTGTGAAAACTGAAACTGAAAAAAATAATAATCCTGTACCTGTGAACTGGCATCTTTCAGTCCAGCTCCAAGGGATTCTTTTCGCTTTGACCGAGAAGGTGGCTGACGTTTCACTTTCAAAGCAAGTTGAGCTTTTGCTTTATGTGCACTGGTGTCTAACCTTGATGTGTCCTCAAGGAAAGCATCAAAATCTGCAACAAATTCAGTGTTACATTTAAAAAAGGATAGTCCAGCAACACAACTTCTAGTGCTCAAGAAGCTTTGCTGATGCTTGTTTATATACTAGCATTAAAGATTCTAAGTAATCTGAATTTCTATAGCTACCCCACGCCTACTTTATATAAAATAAGGTCCAATGGTTGTACATTTCATATGGCTGAAGTCAGCTCTAACAAAGTGTATGCTGAAATAAGTTTTACTATACCTTAAGGAGCTACTCTCAGTCTGGGGCAGGTGATGCACTCTATTCTTGGTGCTGGAGGGGGCAGCAGTGGGAGGGCTTCTGGTGCCCTGGCCCCACTGCTGGACCTCCTGATGGCACCTGGTATATTTTGGCCGCTGTGTGACAGAGTGTTGGACTGGATGGGCCATTGGCCTGATTCAACATTGGCTTCTCTTATGTTCTTATGTTACTTAACTCCTGTCTAAGCACGGATACTCTCTCAGCACTACTGCTCCCCCCCCGCCAATGCATATTATACTATCATCCCAGAGTACAGGACAAAGGGACAATCCTGACCCCTGCATACTTAAGAGAAGGCACACCTGCTTTACGAGCAAGAGAAGATAAGAACACAAAACACACTGGTAACTTCCCCCAAACCTAAGTTACCTTGAGTACAACATTCCATTGTTGAAAATATAACATCTTCACCTATTAATTCCTTCCAGTAAGTAACAAGATTTATCACTCTCTCATTTAACAACTGAGAAGCTGCATCATCTAGTGTCCAACAAATATTTACTTTCTAGCAATGTAGCTTACAGCTAATTTAAGAAATTAACTGTACAATCCTAAACAGGGTTACATCCTTCTAAAACCAGTGAAGTGAACGGAAATAGAGGGGTGTAACTCTGTTCAGAATTGCACTGTAAATTACATGTTTTACAATGATAAGAAAGCCAAAAGAAGTGTTGAAAAACAATCACATAAGCATATTCCATTTACTTACCAGAAAAATCTAGTTTCTCCATTGAAATTTCAATTTCCTGAACATTCTCTTTTACTTCCAAGTGTTCTGTCAGATGTTCAAGGCTTAGAGCAGCAGCCTCTAAGCCATTCCCAAACATATAAGGGGCACCCTCATATAATTTTAATTTCTCTTCAAGCTCTGTAATCTAAAAATATTAGAACACAATTTTAAAAACCAAAAGATAGATCAAGATGGATAGCCGTGTTAGTCTGTCTGTAGCAGCAGAAAAGAGCAAGAGTCCAGTAGTACCTTAAAGACTAACAAAATACGTGGCAGGGTAGGAGCTCATACACTGCCACATATTTTGTTAGACTTTAAGGTGCTGCTACTGGACTCTTGCTCTTTTCTACAGGTAAAACCCAAAAAGTAGTATAACTTGCAAAAAAAGGTTAAAAGCCATAATGACTTACCTTCTCCTGCAATACTTTCTGTTGATTTATATGTTCCTGATCCTTCTCGTAAAGATGTTTTATATGGTCCTCTTCTTTCTTCATAAATTCTGTTTCTCTGTTGGGGGAACAGGCAAAATCCCCATTGTGCAATTAGAGGATTTTCATCTTACACTTACACTTAGAATAACTCTGAAAGATGTATAATTGGATTCACACCAAGCCTTTGTCTGCCCCCTACTCCAGCAGTTTTCCCTATAAAACGTGAAATGCAATTTCTTCTTCATAGTAGCTGAAGAAGTGAGCTTTGACTCATGAAAGCTTATGCTGGAATAAATGTATTTAATCTTTAAAGTGCCACTGGACTCTTTTTTTTTTAATAAAACTTTTATTAACAGGATATATTAACACGCTCCATATCTCAAAGTACTTTTGAATACATCCTTTTCATTTATCCCCTCCCCCCACCTCCCGGGCTTCCAGCGATGCTCTGCCCTGCTTATTGTTTCATTCAATATTCAGCAACAATAAAAACTTATCCCATATTCAATTCTTGTTTTAAAACATATTGATACATATAGTCTAACCCTTAGGTAACACTTTAACTAATTGTCAATCATTACTTTCTTTTTTCTATTCTTAATAGCTATCAAAGCAGAGTAACTTATTTCTTACATCCCAGTTCATTTCGAGATAGTCTTTAAACTCTTTCCATTCTATAAAAAATTCTTCATCTTCTCTACCGTTAAGCTTCTTTGTCAGTTTGTCCATTTCTGCCATAAAAAGCATCTTCTTTATCCAATCCTATTTTTCTGGTATTTTTTCTTGCTTCCAAAATTGGGCAAAAGTCATTCTTGCTGTTGTAATCAGATACCACAACAATGTTCTTTTTTTTGGGTTTATCTCTTCCATTTTCAAACCCAAAAGTAACATTTCAGGTTGTTTTTTCAAGGTACACTTCAGAATCTTCTGAATTTCATTATGAATCTCTGTCCAATAGGCTACCGCTTTATCACAAGTCCATCACATATGATAAAATGAGCCTTCCTTTTTTTTTACACTTCCAACATTTGTTAGACATGTTCTCATTCATTTTAGCAATTTTTTAGGTGTCATATACCACCTATACATCATTTTATAACGATTTTCTTTCACATTAACACATGTAGAAATTTTAATTGACTTTTCCCACAAAACCTCCTAAGTTGACATATCTATTTCTCTATTTACATTTATAGCCCATTTTACCATCTGTTCTTTTACAATCTCATCCTCAGTATACCATTTTAATAAAACTTTATAAATTTTTGAAATCATTTCTTTCCCCTCTTCCACCCACACATTTTCAATTTCATTATTCTCCTTCCTGAAGCCATATCTCTTTTTGTCAGCCTTAAATAAATCATAAACCTGTCTGTAGTTTAACCAATCATATTCAAATTTCAGTTCCTCTCTAGCTCTCATTGCAAAACTGTTCCCTTCTACCATCAAAATATCTCTATAAGGTATCCAATCTTCACCTTTATGTCTCGAAAGTGGTTTAATTACTTCAGCCGGTACTATCCATAGTGGTCTTGCATAAAAAAAAATCTCTTATATCTCATCCAGGTCATAAACAATGATCTTCTTATGAAGTGGTGTTTGAAAAAATTATCCATTTTGCATTTGTCATACCATAAATAAGCGTGCCAACCAAATTCACGGTCATGTCCTTCTAACGCCAACGTTTTTCTATTATCCAAATTAACCCATTGAGCCAACCAAGTCAAACACACCGCATCATTATACAGTCTAAAATTAGGAAGTTGGAATCCTCCTCTTTCCTTTGCATCACATAAGAATCTTCATTTTAATCCTCAGTTTTCTTCCAGCCCAGACAAATTTTGAAATTTCTTTCTGCCATGAGTTCAATACTTTACAGTCCTTCACTATTGGAATCGTCTGAAATAAAAACATTAAACGTGGTAAAATATTCATCTTAACCACCGAAATTCTTCCCATTAATGACAGATTCAAAGTGTCCCATTTTTTTTATATCTTGTTGAATTTTACTCCAAATCTTTTCGTAGTTGTTCTTAAAAAGATCTATGTTCTTCATTGTCAACTCAATTCCTAAATATTTTGTTTTTTTTACCACTTCACATTGTATTGATTCTTGCAATTTCTGCTGTTTCTCTTTTGTCATATTTTTGCACAACACCTTTGTTTTGTTCTTATTGACGTAAAATCCTGCCAAATCTCCAAATTCCTTGATCTTTTCCATCAACAATGGTAAATTAATTACTGGATCTTCAATCAAAAACATTACATTGTCCGCAAATGCCCTATATTTATACGTAAAACCTCCGATTGTAAGTCCCCTTATCTTCTCTTATCTTTGCCAACAGTACCTCCAAAACCCAGATAAACAATAAAGGGGATAGTAGGCAACCTTGCCTAGTCCCTTTTTGCACCTTGAAATAGTCTGTCATCTCTTTATTTACGTTTAACAATGCTTTCTTTTCTGAATAAATCACCCTAATTACGTTTAAAAAGGGCTGCCCAATATCCATTTTCTCCATCAGTTGAAACATAACGTCCTAATTTAAATTATCAAAGGCTTTCTCTGCATCTACAAATAGGAAAGCAACCTCCTTTTCTGGATGTTTATCATAATATTCAATAGCGTCTACCACTGTCCTTAGATATCCCTAATTTGTCTATTTGGTAAAAAACCGGCTTGTTCTTCGGTTATAACGTCTTTCAAACAATTTTTCAGTCTTTCTGAAATTATTTTGGCAAACAACTTATAGTCATTATTAAGAAATTGGTCTGTAATTCTTAACATCTGTTAAGTCCTGTCCTTCTTTTGGTATGAGTGATATGTTGGCTTCCTTCCATGTCTCGGGTATCACTTTAGTCGCCTGTATCTCATTTGCTAGAAGTTCCAACGATGGGGTTAGTTCCTCTTTTAACTTTTTATAAAATTTCATTGTAAATCCATCTGGGTCTGGAGCTTTCCCCAATTTAGCATCTTCTATTGCCTTATAAACTTCTTCTTTTTGGATTGGACCATTCAACATTTCCTTAATTTTTATTCCAATCTTTGGAATTTCTACCATGTCCAAATATTTTTTAATTTTTTCAGAGTCTATATTCTTTTTTTGAAATAACTTTGCGTAATACTTAAAAAAACCTCTTTTTAAACCATTCATATCCACAATTTCTTTACCTTCTTCAATAATCTTGTTTATTAACCTTTTCTCTTCGATTTTTCAATTGCCATGCCAGAAATTTTCCTGATTTATTTGCTCCTTCAAAAGATTTTTGTTGTAATTTCTTTAAGTTCCAATAAAGTTCCCGATTAAGTATCACGTTCAATTGCGCTTGTAAAATTTGAATTTCTTTAATAATTTTCTTTTTTTCAGGTCTCTTCTTCAATTCTTTTTCTTTTTGCTGAATTCTTTCTTGCAACTCCTTTTGCTGCTTTATATTCTGTTTCTTATCCGCCACGTTCAACGATATAAGTAATCCTCTCATCACAGCCTCGTATGTATCCCAAATAGTCTGTATTTTAATGTTTTGATTCAAATTCAATTGAAAAAATGACTGAGTCTCTTTACGTAATATCTCAATTATTTTCTTCTTATCCAATAGATCTTCATTTATTCTCCAATGAAACTGTTTAGCTTTTTCTTTTAACGTTCAAATCACCGGGTTGTGATCAGAATTAGTCTTTGGCAAAATCTCCACTTTCTGGGTTTTTAATGCCATTTCATCTGACATCCAAATCATATCTATTCTGGAAAAAGAATTGTGACGACTGGAATAAAAAGTAAAATCTTTAACTTTAGGATTCCATTTTCTCCAAACATCTTCTAGTTTCTCTTGGTCCATCAATTTAAAGAAAATTTTTGGTAATTTCCCAACCTTCTCATCCTTCTTTTCAGATTTCCTGTCCAATTTATTATTAACTGTACCATTAAAATCCCCTGCCAAAATTAACTGCTCATAATTCACTTGATCCAATTCGTTCGTCAAGTCTTTAAAAAAAATTTCTTTAGCTCCATTAGGCGCATACAAGTTAACTACCAAAGTCTTTTTCTGAAGCACTGTAATTTCCACTCCAATATATCTCCTTTATCACTAAAAATTTGTTTTGGGTCCAATTCTTTGTTTACATAGGCCACCTCCCTTATTTTTTTTTCTGCCAGTGAATAAAATTCTTCTCCTAATTTTTTGTTAATCAAATACTTATTGTCCCGTTTTCTAATATGAGTTTCTTGCAAGCAGATAATATTAGCCTTTTGTTTTTGCAACCAATAATTTACTAATTTTCTTTTAGAGGGTGAATTAAGTCCGTTTACATTCCACGATAACAATTTGTAATCCATCATGTCTTGACTTTAAATATCTCCAAAATCTTCTACATTTTCTGCTTTGAACCTATACATATCTCCCAGAGTCTTGATTGTATGTCTCTTCGCATTATAGGTAAAAGACAGACCATATGGTATTTCCCATCTAAACCTGATGGTTAGCTGCTTCAATTTGTCTACCAGCTTTTTATATTTCTTTCTTGCAAGATCATTCTTGGGAGTTCTCTCATTATTATAATCTTTTTGCCATCGATTTCCAATGGTTGTGAAAATTGTTTTTTTGAAAGTATCCTCCTCCATCTTCCTTGTTACAAATTGCACAATAACATCTCTTGGCAAGTTCTTTCTCTGAGCATATGCTGAATTTACTCTATAAATCAAGTCAAAATCAGACTCTAATTCTCCTTGATCTTCTCCCAGATACTCCGTCAAAGCAGTCGTCACTATCATACATATATCTTCATCTGCCTTCTCTTCAATCCCTCTTAACCTCAGATGGTTTAACATCGCTCTATACTCTATCATTGCCTCCAATTTACGATTTTCCTGAAGAGTTGCTTCCATTTTTTTGTCTATATCTTGTGCTTTTTGCTCTAATTTCGTTCCGCTGCTTTTACAGTCCTCCGGAAGCCACTCTAGTCCTTATACACAGTACTAGCTGGACACAGATAGTTGCAACACCTTAGTCTCGCAATTTCTCTCGTTAGTTTCAGTCTTAGATTCCGCTCCAGCTCTTTCTAACTGCAGGAATGTTAAACAATGTCTATTTTTCTCAAATTGCTCGCTTTGACAAACTCTTCTCAAATCCTCAATGGCCCGATTATTCAAGATTAATTCTTTTACGCTTATCCACCTTTTTCAATTTTTGCTAGATCTCCATTCCGGTAAGCAAATTGTTTATGTTACCTTGCATGTTTATCTTGGAGCTTTGCATAGCTTCTTCTCACTTTTGACTCAACTCTCTTTCTTAAGAGGTCAGGAAATGATGAATTTAAGCTGGATTCCCAGCCCGGTTGGCTTCTTTAGTGCTCTCTTGCATACGCCCGCTTCTGAGAGGGGATCAAAGCATAAACAAGCCTCCTTTGAGACTTATACACGCCAATCTCAACTCTCACTTGGACCTCGATGCTTGCTTGTCGACCCCCTACCTGGGGGAGGCTGCGTTGGGCAATATAAATGTCCAAACTGTTGGAAGAAGCCACCGTCCACCCTGCACGATTGCAAGGTGCGTCAGTTCGCCATTTTACTCCGACCGGAAGCCGACTTCTTGTTTTATTTGACAAGGGAAACAGATTTCCATATTTTTACCTCAAGTCCTTTAACCTACATGCTCAAAATGATTAATCTATAACACCTTTGTTTCTATAATCTCACAATGCAGTATTCCAACTATTCCAATATATTTAACTAGTGAACGCTTTTAAATTTCTAAGCAGCAGATAGGATTAAGGGTACATGTACACTAGCCTCTTAATCAACATTTTCTCCCATTCCTATGCATTCTTTGCTTTTTCCACTTTCATCCGACTCACTTTCCTTAACTGTCAACCTGTTTGTCCATGCTTTCTTGAAGCAACGTTCTCTCCCCTCATCAAAGGAACAGGTGGCCTCTTTCATACTGCCAAAGCTATTTTCAAGCATTCTTCATCTGTGTCCTGTTCCACACAAAAGCTCTGAAAACAAGTGTGACAAACTATCGGGCTAGACTGTTTTAGAGTTTACCAACAACTTGACTGGCTTCACTTTTTCCTCTGAGGATCCCAAATTTCCCTGTTTGTATCAGACTGTTTATTTGTCCGTCCTGCTCTCTGCGACAAACAGGAAAGGTATGATTCTCCATCTCTCTGATCAGCACTGCTGAGAAAACACATTGTGGACTTGGCTGTCTCCATTCTTTTCTTGGAATTCCTTCTCCGCCACCCACCCATTCAAAATATTGTTGCTAGACAGACCTTAGACATTCACGTTGTACCCTTTTCCATTTGATCTTTTCAAGGCCTTTCTAATTTTCCTGAGTAAATCTCAGCAATCTGTGGTTCCATACTGACTGACTTGAGAGTGACTGTTTTCTCTGCAAAAAAAGAGAATTCAAGACTCCTAGCAAGTTCACTTCTCCCTCCTCCAGTTCCTGATACCTATGCAAATGCCTTGTTTGCCTGACACTGCCAGATCCCTGATATACTATGGCTAGCTACATTCTAAAACCCTTTGCAATGATTTGAAACACGTGAAACAACACAAGTTCTGGAAACCCTGGCAGGTATAGGAGATATCTGTTTTGAGAAAATCTTGTAATTTTCTATTTTTATATTCTTTTGCCAATTTTGGAACTATTTCTGTCCTTTAAGTTCTAATGCCACATGAAATCAGATTTCCTTTAAAATCATTTTTCTGTTTTACTTAAAATGCTAAGCCTTGTGGATTTCTAAATATAATAGTAAAGTCATTAGGACAGTGAAAGCCATGCACCGAGGCTGTGAAGGGTAGAAAAGGTTTTATATATCAACAAGGACCTTCACATATGCACAAAACCTTAATATGCACCCCAACTTTGTACCCCCCCAAAAACATAATGGTAATATTGCAAGATTTCAGCCATCATTTTGGTTACCAAGACAATGCCTCACGATTTCAAACAGTCATTCTCACCATCTACCACAGGAAATCAGCTTCCAAGTTAGTGCCCTTTCACAGGCTCCTCACTCCCCTTACCAACTCCAATTTTGGGGAGGGGGGGGGTTGGAAGTAGCAGAAGGGTAGGATTTCTTCTCCCTCTCTGTATTCTCAGAATTCTAGCTGCATTACCACTCTGCTGTGCTCAAGCTGCTGTGTTTGAGCTGCCAGACAAAAATACTCAAGTAGCCTGAGGGCCTGGAAACTGTCAGTGGGAGGCATCTGAAAAGCTACCAGAATTGTAACTTTAAAAAAAAAAGTTTTGGGGAAACCTACTCAGTAGAGATCAAGGTCAGGAAATGTATAGGTACAGTTTGATGCATTGTGGCTCAGTGAGAGATCATCTGCTCAGCACACAGAAGGTCCAGGGTACCATTCTCGGCCTCTCCAGCTAAAAGGATCAAGTAGGAGGTGACGTGAAAGACTTCCACCTGATAAACTGGACAGGCACTGTCAGTCTGAGTAGACAATACTGACCATGACAGACCTTATAAGATGGCTTCATTATACCATATAGAGGTTTCTTATCATACACTACATATTCCCACAGCTACTGAACATGAAAACTTTGTACCATCTGACTATCAAAGCATGAAGCCAAAACTCTGCCATTTCTATAAATTTTATTTCTGGCCCCACACCAACTCTAAGATTTTTTGGATATGCACAGCTTTTGATATCGTACATAAAAGAATTGACAGACAAACTACTGTGAGCTTAACTAAAAGGAAATAATAATATACTCACTTCTGCTGATATTCTTTGAGCAATTTCTTGGCCTTGTTATATTTTTTCTCCAGGGCATCATATTGCTCCTGGGTGTCTTTAAGATGCTCATTTACTGTCTTACACAAACTTTGAGCTTCTAACCAATAGGTTTCCAACTTCTTTATTTTTTCTTTGTGCTCTTCTAAAGTTTCCTGGAGCTGAGATTTACTTAATTCCCATTCAGCCTTTTCATCTTCTGTTGCTTTTAACTTTAACAGAAATCATCATCAGAATATTAGTAGCATGTTCATATCTAGTAGCACTTTCATATTTAGACAGAAAAGCTGTTGATCTCAACAATGACCTCTGGTTACATGCAGTTCTCCAGCTGTTGGTAAGTTAACAATCAGAAGAGGATGAACAACCTCTGGAAGAAATGGTCAAGTAGTAGACCCAGTCCAGAGGGTAATATCTGTCTGCCCTCATCAAACTGTTAAGAGAACTGAGGGGAGAGAAAGCACAGAGGACTTTGGTACCAAGAAGCTTGCTATTGGTCTCAATGACAGCCCCAGATTCTGGGGTAGAAAATATCAAGATGACTCAAGTGGGGACTGACTTCTTGGGGAATCTATCCAAGGTGACGAGCTTTTGGAAGACAACCGAATCCTAGAGAATAAGGCCATGTGCACATCCTATGATGTATTTTCTTTTTGGCCCTCCAAAATGAGCCAATCAATTGTACTCCAGGAAATACAAACCAGAGCAACCAGGGAACAGTTGGATCTAACACTGGTTGAGGAAATAATACCGGGAGTTGGGACAGAGGAAGCTGTGGTGATCATTGTTGGTGATTAGGAAACCAGGAGTTGGGATGAAGGAAGCTCTGCCAATCTGTGTTGGTAGCTCTCAACTTCCAAAACTGGTACATATAAGAAGCGGAACAGGCAGTTGTGTTCCTTTTACATTAGTATCATAGGAATGGCATTTTTCTTTTTTACATTCTCAGCCGCAAACGAGAATATGCCCAATGCTTCAACTTCAATGACTTCAGTTCAGAGCTGAGATGTAGCTTTGGAGCAGAGATCGCAGTATCAGGAAAATGTGAGGACAGCTTTAGTATCACAGACTTTAGAGACAGACTTGGCCTGGTAGATGGCCACAGAGCCATCATGTCCACTACTGACGGCCCATATTCCCACAC
This sequence comes from Gekko gecko, assembly GCA_029375565.1. Classification (NCBI taxonomy): domain Eukaryota; kingdom Metazoa; phylum Chordata; class Lepidosauria; order Squamata; family Gekkonidae; genus Gekko; species Gekko gecko. The sequence continues at coordinate 32,769,964 of JAPDNY010000003.1, read as the reverse complement.
AGCAGCTCTCAAACTGGCGGCATAATTATAATTTGTTGGTAAATATGTTGTTTTTAAAGGTGATCTGGTGCAGAAGGGATAGAAAACCCACAGCCCACAGATAGGAAAGTAGAAAAGCTAAAGGAGAGAGGAAACTTGAAGGACTGTTCACTGATGACCAGAAGGAAGAGAAAGCTCTAAGTGATGCAGTGGTTGTGTATAAGCCTTCTAGGCATGCAAGCTAGTGCTAGACTTGAGAGAGGCAGAGCCTGCAACAGAAAGTGATAACATTAGAAGAGTTTGAGTGACGCTCTACTCAGGTATGAAGCCCATAAGTATGCCTGTGCAGAGACCATGAAGAAGGAGCTTCTATATTGAAGAATTCCATAGCCAGAGAAAGAAAAAATTTAAAGTTATGTTACAGTTCAGTAGTATGTTTCCTACAATTAATGCTTTATTAAACCATTACTTTTAAACCAGTTTCTTCTCTTGCAGTACTCTGATCAGAAAAGCTAAACTTGGTAAAGTTAACCATGCATAAAAGCTCTAGATCTGGCAAATCTAATTCTAACCATCTTTTTACTAACAGAGAGGCAATATCCCAGTTTATTTATATTTTATTTATTTATTACTTTGATTTTTACCCCACCCTCCCGGCCGAGGCAGGCTCAAGGCGGCTTACATAAGAGAACCAATAAAACAGTAATATAAATATCAATATAAAATATATGATAAAAATTCAAAACCATTAATATATTGATGGCGAAGCAGATATAATAAACTGCATTTATAACCATTCGTTCAGCAATTCATCCACTCTCGGCAGGCCTAGGCTGGCAGAACATTGGCACAGGGCATAGATGGTAAGGTGCAGCTCCTTACTTAAGCGCCTGACGGAAGAGCTCCGTTTTCGTGGCCCTGTGGAACTGTGAGAGGTCCCGCAGGGCCCTGACCTCATCTGGAAGCTCATTCCAATAGGTTGGAGCTGCTACAGAAAGCGCCCTGGTCCTGGTCGATACCAGCCTGGCATCCTTAGGGCCGGGGGGGCCATTGATCGCAGTGCTCTCTGGGGAACATGTGGGGAAAGGCGATTCCTCAGGTAGGTAGGTCCTTGACCATAAAGGGCTTTAAAGGTCAAAACCAGCACCTTGAAGCGAATCCGGTATGCTATTGGCAGTCAGTGCAATGTCTTTAGCACAGGCTGGATGTGCTCCCACGTATGGAGGCCCATCAACAGCCTGGCTGCTGCATTTTGCACCAGCTGCAGCTTCTGGAGTTGCACCAAGGGCAACCCCATGTAGAGAACATTGCAGTAGTCCAACCGCGAGGTGACCATTGTGTGGATCACTGTCGCCAGATCACGGCATTCAAGGAAGAGAACCAACTGCCTAATCAGCCAGAGATGGTAAAAGGCTGCCTTGGCAGTGACTGCTACCTGGGCTTCCATTGTTAAGTAGGCATCCAGGAGCACTCGCAAACTCCTGACCCTCAGCGCTGGCACCGGCAGCACCCCATCGAAGGCATGTAGTGGGATCCCTAACCCCGATCCACTCCGACTCAGGCATAGAACCTCCGTCTTTGTTGGATTCAATTTCAATCGGCTAAGTCTAAGCCATCCAGCCATGTCCTGTAACGTCCAGTCCAGGTTTTCCGGAGTAGAGTCAGACTGGCCGCCCAACAACAGATAGAGCTGGGTGTCATCTGCATATTGGTGGTACCCTAGACCATGTCTCCGGGCAATTTGGGCTAGGAGACGCATATAGATGTTAAATAGCATTGGGAAGAGCACCATCCTTTGGGGCACTCTGCAAATTAGCAGCTGCCTTCAGGACAGCTGCTCCCCAAGAGCCATCTATTGTCCCCAACTTTGGAGAAATGAGACAAGCCATTGCAAGGCAAGCCCCTGAACCCCCATGTCGGCGAGGCGGCGTGTCAGTTGCTGGCGGTCAACCGTGTCGAACACCGCTGAAAAGTCCAACAACAGCACCGCTGTCCCGCCCCAATCCAGATGCCTCCGGAGGTCATCTGTGAGGGCGACCAGTGCTGTCGCCGTCCCGTAGCCTGGGTGGAAGCTGGACTGGAAGGGATCTAGCATGGAAGTGTCATCATAAAGCAGTTGTAGAAGACCAACATAAAGTAGAGAATAGCAACTTCCCTTTCTCCTACACAGAGGAATAAGTATTTATTTTATTTATTACATTATATTTATCACCTAATCCCCACAATATTTTTATTACACAAGAAAATCTTACCTTTTCCTTAAGCTGGTTAACTTCAGCTGTTGTAACTGCATGTTTTAGCTGTAACTAAACAATGATACAACAATATGTTTGTCAAAGGACATTTTAAAGGTTACTGCTCTTGTATCACCATGTCTTTATACTTCTCAATTTTTTATTCACCTAAATTTGAATTGTCAAAATATAAAGACTTGGATCTAGAACTTGCAGAAGGGATCTTTGTTGCTTCCCCTCTTTTTTCAGCAGCCCACTGCAATAATATGCAAACATGCTTCTAAAGTCCAGGTGGCCCTGAGAAATAGAAATCACCTATCCCACAACTCTTGCATGACCAGATTTCTGCTAATACCCCCTACCCCCAGCAATATATCACATGAATTCTGGGGCTCTCCCAAGTTTCAGAAAACAGATTTTCACAGAGCTCAGAAAGAAGTTGAAGATAGCAATGATCCCTTCAGTGAGCTCTCTATCTAATATTGATATTTTTCCCCCCACAGTAAGCTTCCTGATAAATATTGGGATCTAAGGAGCCCCCCCCGGGGGGGCAATTCACCATTCCTGGGACCCCTCATTTACAGAAAAAGCAAAACCAGAATATTTTGTATACAAATGGAAAAACCTGCATTCAACCACATGGCTTTTTAGATGACAACCAAAGTTTATTTTCACATCAGTTAATATTCTAGTATAAGACATCATCTCTCCTTATATATAATCCTGTTTTTGTGTGACTCTTTTGAACATTCCACACGCTCCTACAGCCTTTGGGCCCCTGACCTGTCAGTCCGATGCTGTGCCAATCCAGTAGCTGTGGAACCAGTGGCCAGCATCTCAGGCTCAGTGGGATGAGAGGCAATGGACGGGACAAACGCTCCAGCGGTGGAGCCTTAAAAGGTCAAGGCCTCCCGCCTTCAATGGGCTGCTTGCATGGGAAACAGAAACCGAAGCCAAGCTGGGAGGGCCCCTTTTGTCAGCCAGGCTGCTTGCCTCTCCCTCCCCCGCTGCTGGAGCAGTCTCTCACAGCCACCCCCTCCCAGCAGCGGTCGCACAGAACTCTTTCCCGCGCCTCGACCTGCCTGGCCTTCTGCTTCCCTTTCCTCCGCCAGATAGACGCCCGCTTTGCATAGCACCCCTCCCACAGAGAGGGGGGGAAATGAACAGGAACCGGAGACCACCAAAGCTTCTCGCTGGCTGGACACTGTCAATCTCCTCCTGTCACGTCCCAGTAAGTGCCACTTCTTAGGGTGAAGCAGGTGGCCTGGGGGCGCAAGTTGCAGCCCCCACATGCCTTCCCCTTGCCTAGCTCTGTCTGTCGGAGCCCACTCAAGGTCTCCACCCCCAGTGGCTGTTGAAGGGAGCGGCTCTCACCAGGCGTGCACGATGCCCAGCAGAGCAGCCGTCATCACCTCAGGTCTCCCCTCTGTCGCAACCTCCTGTCCCTGCTCACCACCCCTTCCCCCAGCAAAGACGCGCCAGAACTACCGCCACTTTCTCAGCCAGCCCCGTGCTCACCTACTGCTGCACCCCCCCCTCCAAGCCCGCTGAGTCAGCGGCGGGCAGAGACAGGCTGCCATTTGGCAGGGAGGGTGAGGCTGGCATCTTTCTAAATCTCGTTGTATTGATTCTACAACGGGCTTTGCTCCTACTAAGGAATAAAATACTACAAGTAACAACAGAAGATAAATTGAAAACCCTGCATCTACATGTAACTAGAGCCACATGTAACTACTGAACTTGTGTTTACTTTCTACTGTAAATAAATTTGTTAATTGTTTTCAAAAAGGAGCAGGTGACTTAGGGAGAATGTCAACTTCTCCTTAAATCTGGAATTATACTCGGCATACCATATTCAGGGTTCAACACTGGTCAGACAGATGACAGCATATTTAACATACAGCCCAAAGTGCATCATACCTCTTTGAACTTCAGAAGAAACTGCGTAGAATCCATGTCCAGTGGGAGATTAATATCTTCGTTTTCAGGAAGGTAAAATACTTCTACAGATTTCCCATGTAGATGTGATTCAAAAGAGTCTTCATCATCATCATCATAATCATCATCCTAAAAAGATATTGACAACTACTTTGTTGAAACTAAATATAAACTTTTGTAATCAAGACAAAAATAACTACTCCCATAAATAATCAAGGAATCCAAAGTAATACTACTAAATAAATAATATAGAACAAATATTTGCAATACATATACAGTATTACATTTTAATTGCTACCTGTTCTGTATCATTGGTATACTGCTGCTCCAGCAAACATCTCTCCTGTTCCAATGTCTCACTAATAAGGCGAGCTACTTCACTCTGGGTTCCTGGTTTTTCTCTTCCAATAAGAAACCTAAAGAAAACTTATGAATCAATTAATAGAAAATAACAGTCTCTTATACTAATTCTTCTGGTAGGAAGCCATTTAAATTAGTTTGGAGCTTTTCCTCCTACTTCAATAATTATTTTTATAAAGCAACACATACCTGACTGTACCTTTTGTGTTTTTTAGTACAGTTGCTGCAAAAAACTGGGTTACTCCTACGAGACTCGTACCATCCACCTCAATGATCTGATCATTTACTTGGATTCTAAAAGACAAAGAAAGAAACAATCCTTTACATTTAGCACTGTATTTGAACTGAGGAAAAAAATGTTTACCAAAAACAATAACTTATTCAGTCACTATGCCATAAGAAGAACTTTCAACTTGGTATCAGTCTTGGGCCTGTAAAACTCTCCCAATACAATAAAAAACAGAGAGTGGACAGGAAAACTGCACTGGGAAGAGGGCTGAAGCTCCTTCTCTATGCATACTGAAGTCCCAATCCAAATTGCAGGCAGGAACTAGGGGCCACTATTCTAATCTGCTACACAGGGCAAGGACCCCAAACTCAACCTGTAGGAATCAACCCTTTAAGAACTGTATACTAGGAATGGGCACAGAAATGCTCATGAGCCAAAATTCAGAATGAACTTGGGCTGGTTCGGGAGCTCCGAACCAGTGTTCGGGGAAGGTGCCTTCCTTGAACATTTACCAGACTTCTGTCTGGCTCAGCTGTTCAGGGCCATTTAAACCTAACAGCTGAGCAGTGTGGGGCTACCAGCCACTTAACCCCTCCCAAGCAATCCCCTCTTTCTCCCAGCTGCAGCAAGCCGGGGCCAGGAGAAAGAGGGATCCGAATTTGCGGGACTGGCTTAGTTCAAGGTGGGGGTCTTTTGCCTCAGTTTTTGGTTTGTGCCCATACCTACTGTACACTACCATTCAAACATGATTGCATGTGGCCAGGAAACATCCACACAGATGTTTTGCTCCACCTTGGCCCTCACTGGAGCACTGTTCTTTGGAGCATCCACACACTGGCATTTTGCAATCATACGTTTTCCAGGATTTACTTTGCTTTGTTCCAAGTTTCCCCTGTCTGCTCTACTACAGTATTTCCTGAAAACCTGCAGTCAAAACAGTTGTACATCATGTGGATGAGGTGCACATTTTCAAAACTACCACCCCTCATCAGTGCCATTTTACTGTCATCATACCCCTGCACTTGCCATTTTCTCCTTGCATCACCCAAAGCCTGTTAGCACGAGAAATATCTATGTGGGTGCTCTATTGCTGAAGGATGGCAGGGGCAAAACTGAATCTATAACAGAAAATCACTGTCCTGTGGATACAGCTATTGTGTTGCTTGAAATATTTTGAATATCTCAATAGTGTTACAAGACACCATAACATTATTAAGTCTAGTCTATCAAATTTGTAGGTGGCATTCTTTTTACACAAAAAGTAGCAAAAAACCAAAAAGTCTACCAGTTTGCAGCTTTACACTGACATTATTTGGGCTGCAAAGTTTGGCTGCAATCCTGCACATAATAAATCCTTGCTTTAATGGGATTTAAGCAGCCTAGCTGTTGCGTGCTGGATTGCAGCCTTAAATACCCTGTAATTACAGCCACTTCAATCATCCTAATTCTGCATCCTTGGATATACGTGTTTACTATATTCATAGCTCCTCATAGTTCATATTCCTCATATCAACCTATCAATGGATCTGTTCAGATGTACCTCTTCCCCTCAAGCCCCCTTGAGCTTTGAGATCAAAAGCAGCTATCAAGCCCATAAGCCTTGTTTCTCCACTGCTCACTAGGCCCAGATGAAAATGACTGCATGGAGAGAGCGTGATTGTGAGCACTAGCACAATGAGAAGAGTGCAGAAAGGAGCATGCAAGCCCAAAAGCTGTTTCTAATCTCCTAACACAGAGAGTTTGGGAGAAGTAGCAACATTTCAACAAGTCCAGTGAATGGACAGCTGCAAACACTGTACTGTCCAATGGAATATTTCTGCATTCTAAGCAATGGTGGTAGTGGTAGAATGTACCATCAAGTTGCAGCTGACTTGCCCTGACCTGGATAGCCCAGACAAGCCCAATCTTGTCAGAACTTGGAAGCTGAGCAGGGTTGACTCAGGCAAGCACTTAGATGGGAGACCTTGAAATACCAGAGGCAGGAGGTGAGGGCAAGCTTTCTTCAGCCACCTCTCTGAATATCCTCCAGGCCCCCAGTAGGGGTCAGTCACCAGAGGTCGCCATGACTTCCAGGTGCACACACACTCATATGCACATTAAAAATACCAAAAAAAAGTTGCAGCTGACTTATGGCAACCCCCTTAGGGTTTTCAAGGCAAGCGACATTCAGAAGTGGTTTCCTACTGCCTGCCTCTGCACTGCAACCCTGGACTTTCTTGGTCATCTTCCATTCAACTACTAACCAGGGCCAGCCTGGCTTAGCTTATGAAATCTGATAAGACTGGACTAGCACAGGCTATCCAGGACTTTTAAGCAACACACTATGCATATTTAACATGGCTAGCCCAGAAAACTGAAACTATGTACTTCTCTTTCAATGTCATCTTCCGTTACTCTGTCCTTCTAAATCAGGGTCCTGTAGGTTCTAACAATGACTATGGCAGGGTGGGTAAAAACAATAGTTCAATAAATATATTCATTAGAAAACTGGAAAGAGTTTGTCCATTACATAAACTGTCGTCTTCCTAATTTAAATAAATTCTGTAACACAAGAGATTCTCAGGTATGTCCCTTAACAGCATATTAGTAGGAGCATAAGAAATAGTGAAGAGTTAGACTAGACTATCAGTGTGTGGCAAAACTCGATGATGCATATACTTCTACTATGCATAGTGAAGTTCAGCATGCAACTATAAACCTTTTTTTCTTCAAGAAAGAGCATGCAAAACCAAATAAGCATCTCTACTGAAAACTCACCGACCATCTTTCTGTGCAGCACCACCTTCTGTTATTGTTTTCACAAAAATTCCCAGCTTTTCCAGTCCCTGGTCTGCACCAACACCCATTCCAATAATACTGATACCTAAGCCACTGTCACCTACGGTTTACAAAAATAAAAACCACATTTTAAAAACTAGTTTTATAGCTACAGTGATTTTTCTACCACACATGCAAATCGTTGAATCATATTTGAATCACAAACAGTAAGGCACTAACAGTGCAATCCTAAATTTACTCAAATCTATTCAACAGGACTTAGTCCCAGAAAAGTTTTGTTGGTCCTAGAACCACCATGAAATACTTAAGAGCCAGTCTATCTTCTGAGCAGAAAAAGGTCTGCATTTTTACACATCAGATTTGTAGAACTCCTTCAGTGCCCAATTTTTCCAACCCTAATAATTAATCTATTTTGACTACAAGTGTACCTTTTTCAATTTCCACAGGAAAAACTTCCATTTTCTCCACCCGTTTCTCAAGTTCATACTCTGCTGATGCTGCCACAGGGTCAACTTCTTCATTACGCCTATCATAGTCTTCATTTGAGTATGTACTGAAAACCTGAAATAAAAAAGTAATTTTAGAAGTTTATCACTCACATAAGCTGACAAAATCTAAAAATATATAGTATTTAAATACTAATTCAGAATACACCAATTTTGTGACTCCTTGCAATCTCAGTAAGCAGTAACATCTGTATGAATTCAGCATCAATAAGCATCTCAGCTTACTAGCTCAGATTGTACAGCAAATACAGTAATCTTTAATTATGTATCTATGAAGAACATATATATATATAACTGATTTTGCCTCCATAACTCATTTCCAAATGGTGAGTTGTTATGTGTGGGGGGGGGGGAGTATGCAGAGTATAGTCATAGAGGCAAAAGATTACAGTAGTCACGGAGAGAGAAAAAAGGAGCTGTATAAGACAATGAATTCCCATTTCCGAACCACTAATAATCATTCACATGTTTTTCTTTAGCATACTGGTATTAAGCACATTGTTCAAGCTCACTGTAGGACATTTTGAGAAACATACCAGCCAAAGCATACTTGAAGTCATATGCTAAATATTATGTTTTCTACATGGAGAAGCCAAAAATCCACACTGAAAGCCATTCTATTTTTTCCATCAAAGATGTTTTTTAGGGAAAGGACTTTAAAAGCCTTAGCATTTCTATATATTGAAACTGATTATTTCTTTAAAAAAATCTGTTCAAACTGTTTTCCAAGAACACGAAATACTAAGTTCCACCTAGCACTATATTTAGTAATCACTGCAGATGAACTTCTCAAACTTTTTTTTTTAAGACAAACCCTGCAGTAAGTAGTATATTTGCTATGATACCAGCTAAATAAAGTTACACATTACGTTTTGGAGGATCACTTGTTTAGACTAAAACAAAACGAAATGGCCAACATTCATCCATGCAGCTGCCTAGTTCAAAAGGTGAGTCACTCAGCAAAAAGAGCAACTATTATACTAACATAAGGATCCTAAGATCACTTTAGCAACTGCAAAATTTGTCTCAGTCCTTTTAACCCTTGCATCTAAAAGTAAGAAATAAGGGTCTTCTGCTGCTCAAGACTGGTGAATCAATGAGCTTCTAAGGGTACAAAGAAAAGGATACTAGCATAATTGTACCATCTTATGAAAAATGTTTAATTTCTTTCTTCATACACAGGAGATCACAACCTGAAGATCATCCAAACAATTCAGAACCTTAAGGGGTTACATACACACACAACTCTACATTATGTACCCACTGCACAGGAGATAAACAACTTCTGGATTTCCATGCTGTTTAAAAAGCAAATAGACATTGCAAGGTATTTGCAGTTTGTTGTGTCACCACCAATGCAATATCCAAAGCACATCAGATTAAAATGTGACTGCATAAAAAGCATTCTCTGAATAAAGGACCTTCCTCTGAAAGAGAGTTACAGTGCCTTCCACGAAAAATAAAGGGTAGATTTCATGGACTAAATGTACAACAAAAGGGAAAGAGTTCATATTTCTAAGAACACTGAGAACATTGCTGTTTTAGAACTCGGACTGAAGTGAAGCAGATCCTATGCAGCCTGAAGCAGTCAGTGAACCTTTCAGGACTTGGGCACTGAAAGGACTTTTACAGCCAACACTTAGGCCCCCACCAACTAAAAGTTGTCTCCTGTTTCCAGGTTAGACTCTGGACAATGCAAGTAAGCTGTATCTTTCTCCCTAACTGTATCGACAGCCCCAAAGGAAAAAAAGTAATCTCCCATAGCACTTAAGCATTACATTTACTCCTTCAACACTTGACTGGGTTTTACCTATAGTAACACAATGTTTTAAAGGGTCATTTCAAGAGCCTTGCTTCCACTGTTTGTTCACGTCAAAAGCCCTATACACACAATACAGGTATACAAGGCAACATGAATAGAGATGTAAGGATCAAGTGCATTGGCTTGCCCTACCTGCTCATGTTCAGCCTAACATGAGTACAAACTGAATACACAAATGTGCTGTACCAATGATTAGAAATGCTGATGTTCCTGATTGCTTTAGCCTATGTTTCTGCAGTCTGTACATACAAAGGTTCAATGCTCAATTCTGCTCTCCCTCTATATACACACAAGTCTCATACAAGCATGGTAAAATGCACAGGCTGCTTGGTGTTTTTAGTCCTAACAGAATGTTGAACTTTAGCTTTCAACGGACAGTAAAGATGTTGTGCAATTACTCTCAGGTAAGTGTTTAGAAACTGGGCAATCATCCTGGAACAAATGTTTGTCCAACAATTCAGCCTTCTCTAATTTAAAAAAAATATGTTCAGGATGAATGCAGGAAGGCAGGGGCAAGTCCAGAGTGCTTGGTCCTGCTCTCCCTCTACACACATTGCCCTATATACACACATGTATTTTCTACAGGGGTGGTAAGTTGCCCAAGCTGCTCAGTACATATTAAAAATATATGATTCACCTGCAACAAATTTTTAGCTCAGTCACATGATTACAATTAAAGACAAATAATCTAATAGCAAAGTACAGCCAAACAGCAGTTGGGAGTTTTTTTACTTTTCTTCGGGGGGGGGTTGTTTTTGTTTGGGGTGTGGCAATATTAACCTGTGTGGCATGAAGTTTCCAATTTATACCACCTGATCACTATCTCGTTTCCCTATATATCATGGTATCTTTAACATTTCCAGCAGATGAGTGAGTACCCAAGTAAATAGCTCATGTAGTCAATAGCCCATTTACACTCTGCAATATAAAAAAATGTCATCTCTGCAAAAATCTGGGTTTACTGAGGTCACTCTAAATAAATTCTGAGGCAGTACCGATAACTACCATCAGTATGCTAACACCGAACCATTATAAAAAGAAATGCAGAAAAAATGTGGGCGCAGCACAGGGATAAGCATTAACACCTCAACATCCACAACTATTTCAACAACAATGGGCACTCACATTGCATGACATAATATGACATTATGGTCAGGGCCACAAGCCAGCAGCTAGTTTTTTGCTTTTTCCTACATGTCAGAATAGAGTTAAGATTCCTGTTTGATACCTGTACAACTCACACAGCAAAGGACAAAAATGAATGTGAGACTGGGGGGGTCCTCAAATCCATGTACTATATTTGCTATGGCAAAGGGTTGCCACCCCTCCCTCTCAAGAATATGAGTAAGATGAATGATTCCTGCTCCTTCTACCCACCCTCCTGCCTCAGCAACATTTGGCAAACAACATGCTCCTCTTCCACTTTCCAAGCACCTTTCATCACTTGTTCATAGTCAGTGTATGGGTCATCTCTTCTAGTTCAAGGTGATAGAGCAATGCAGGAATTTGCACCATGCAATGACAGAAGCAGCTCACATACAGACCACCAGATGGATGGGAAGGGAGGGAGAGGAGGGGATCCACCTCAGCAATGCTGGTGTTGGAAAGGCAAGGGAGGAAGTGGCTGTAGCAGTCACAGAGAGGGGCAGATGGTGGTGAGGAATAGCAGTAGCAAAATCAGGAAGAGGAAAGAGATCAAGGCTTTTCCACAGTGAGATGCTTGCAGATTAAACAACACTTTCCAAGCAAACACAATATGACATGGATACCCCCAACACTACCACCCTCCTGTTGATCTTGGAGCTGGAGAAGAACACAAAGATTTTAACTTCCCTTGACCTGGATAGTCCAGGCAAGCCCAAACTCGTCAGATCTCGGATGCTAACCAGGGTCAACTCCAGCAAGTACTTGGATGGGAGACCTGACCTCCTTGAAATACCAAAGGTGGGAGGCGGAGGCAGGCTTTATCTAGCCACCTCTCTGAATATCCTCCAGGCTCCCAGTAGGGATCAGTCACCCGAGGTCTCCATGACTTCCAGGTGCATACATAGTCACCAGAGGACACCATGACTTCCAAATGCACACAAACATAAAAAAAAACCCAACCCCCCAAAAAAGATTCTAACTTGGTGGTACACTGCTAGGTACACGGAGTCTAGAGCCTGCTCTCCAGGACAGAGTTGTGGCTAAACCAAATTTTGGGCTAGCTACTAGAAGAAGAAGAAGAGTTTGGACTTATACCCCGCCCTTCACTGCCCAAAGGCGTCTCAGAGCGGCTTACAAACTCCTTTCCCTTCCCCTCCCCACAACAGACGCCCTGTGAGGTAGGTGGGGCTGAGAGAACTTCTGACAGAAACTGTCCTTGAGAGAACAGCTGTGCCAGAGCTTGTGACTGACCCAAGGTCACATCAGCAGGTGCAAGTGGAGGAGTGGGGTATCAAACCCGGTTCTCCCATATTAGAGTCCATGCACTGAACCACTGCACCAAACTGGCTCTCAAATCCCCCCATGAACTTCTATATATATATACTTTTCATACTTTTCAGCTTGATATCCCGCTCGAACCCCCGAAGGGGTCTCTGAGCGGCTTACAGTTACTCAATTGTTATTCTATCTAAGGCCACATATAATCAGGGAAGGGACTACCCTACCAGCACCCAGTGGAGTGTTGTAGTTCGGCTCGGCGTCTGGCCCCGGTCTTTCACCTTCTCCCATCGGCTTTTTCCTTTTTACGGCTTGGCAGGCCCATCCGGCACATGGATTGCATGTCAGCATGGCTCCGGCTCTGTCCATTTTGGCGCCACCACGCCTGCGCCTCCATGCTCCCCTGCGTCTTCCTGGCTCTGCCTTCCATTTGACGCTCGATTCTCGCTTGATGCCGCATTCCGTCGCCATCTTTGCCGCCCGCTCGCCTTCTGCCGCCGTTGCTCTGCTGCCCCCAAGGGGGGGGAGGGTGCTCCCTGCCACCTAGGGCAGGTACCCATATTTATCTACTCGCATTTCTTTATGGCTTTCGAACCGCTGGGTGGGCGGGAGCTGGGACTTGGACCAGGTGCTCACCCTGGTCGTGGCGGGTTTCGATTAAATTCAAATGAGCCCTGGTTGTAAGATTTTTCATCCATCATCAAATAAAATTTTTCAAATGATACACAACTAAAAAGTCACTGTCCTACCTAGTTCTAATCACTATCACAGTTAGCAGCAGGTACATAAGGCATAATGTGAGAACCAAAGACATTCTTTAAAACAAAAAAAAATTAGTTCTACACCTGGGTGAAAAATATCACTAGAAACAACTATGGATTTCAATCCCTTCCTTTTCTTTTTACATGTAGACTTGTAAAATGAAAAAAACAAAATATTTATTGTTATTGCTTTATTAGCCTTCAGGAGGCTGACAAAATAAACTCTTCAGGGGGGACGCCACTGAAGAACTTTTTTTTTTTACTTCATTTCATAGGACTGATCACTGTAAAGGAGAACCTGCTGCAATTCCTCGGATAGGGACTCATACCTGAAGGGTTTCCTTTTGGATATTACAATACCCACCCGACAAAATGCAGAAGCAGATTGACAAGGTCAGACCTGTAACTAGAAATAACCAACTACAAGTTTACTAAGAAGTGGTAACAGTACACCACAGTTATCTCCAGTTCCCAGTTCAAACCAGTAAAGTTCACCTTCACTGATCTAAAATCCATCCTGGGCAATGATATTGCCCTCTCACAGACAACAGGTGACAGGCCTTTCCTTGCTTATAAACAAACCTGCCCCAAATCTAAAATAACAACAATTATAAACTACTGAACAAACATACAACTCAGGAACGAGACCCTGAAACAGAAGCCAACTCTGGCTTGGATCCAGTGATAGTTTCTGCATATGGAAGGGATTTCAACTGCAGACTTTCTTGCCTCTGTCATCTCACTGTAGTACAAAATTATTCCAGAAATGCTGCTCTACAGGGACAGGACACCCAGAGAAACAGCATAAGGAAGAAACTGGCAGAAACCACCACCCCTCCCTTTCATCTTGAGACATCCTCTGTCAGATTCAACCCCCTATATTTACTCAGGCAATATCTTTGCAAGACCTAATAATATCAGCGGTACCATCTTGGGCTCATCCACTTGCTCATCCTTCAATATGATAAATATCATGTGTCATCAACACTTTTTTGCTCTCTACACAGGAATAACATGTCAGTTCCTATGCAAAAGAATAAATGGACACGGATTTGACCTTAAAAATGGCAGTGTTTAGAAACTAGTGGGAGGATACTTCAGTCTCCTAGCTAGCACTAGTACCAATCTAAAAATCACTGTTCTCAACCAAAAGAAATTGAAAGGATGATTGCCACATGAAACCTGCTGAGTTAATTCATCAAGAAGCCCGACAACATTTTTTAAGGACTTAACAAGGATCTGGGATTCCTCAGCCATTAACAGGTGTTAACCATCTTAGCAAAACTAGGGAAACTGCATTATCTCCAATTACTGCTATTGTGAATGGTCTCTGTAGACTGATTATATTTATATAATTACGCCTCATTCTGTACTTCCTGAATATCATGATTCTTTAACCTGGCCTTTAAAAAATGTTCTCAAAATTCTGTGTATATGTCTGCTTAATGAGGACCTATATGTACCCAGCAAAGTAGGCTCTATTCCACAGAAGCTTCTACTAGAATATAAAGTTGTAAATTTTTAAGATACTACAACACTCCTGATTATTATATAAGCTACCTGACACACCTGTGCCAAATTATAAAATATGCTGGTTGGGGAGAACCTACATTTCCTGCACACAGATATAATAGGAATCAGACAGCTCTGAATAAGAATGCAGTTCATGCAGAGAGTGGACAACAATCCCAGGGGAAAGTTCAGTTCATCCCTTAAAGGCAGAACCATGATAGTGCTTGTCCCATATAATCTCTGAACTTGATTGTGTTTGGATGAATAATTTTCAACAATTCACTGACATAAAGTACTGATATAGTAATGCTTACACTAAGGCTTGACAAATCCCAGATACCAGGTTGCTATGGCACCTAGATACTTTAGCACTTAGTATTTTCAGCAAAGATTTTATTGTGGTATCCCTCAGCAATTTTCAGTGTTCAGTAAAAAGTTTACTTATTTTGCATCAGAATGCTTTGTTGTATGGCTAAAAAAAAGTGAATGCGCATGACGTTCTTGTCATTGCATGTGCATATTTATACAACTCTCACCATTTAATGGTGGTGAATAAATTTATTTCTTAAACAGTTGCTTTCTGTACTGACTCCAACATTCAACTCTACGGAGTGTTTCAAAGCAATAATGTAATAATGAGAAACTGGGAAGGGAAGTTAGGTTAAGGGTCTGAGATTAGCTTTTTGCTGTGGTGATGGCAACCAAGGTTGTCCCTATACTTACTTAAAACAATTCCGTCATAGCTGTAATAAAATTATGAGAAACTGTGAAGTTAGGATTAGGTTTTATGGTTGCAATAATTAGAAAATATGGTCATTAAAACACAAAATCCTAAAGGCTGAAAAATGAGTCTGGCTCCTGAAGCCAAAGAAAATGTATCAGGGCTTGGTTTTTACTTTAAATGATTATAATAACCAAAACTGACCTAAAATCTACTAAAGTTCTCTTGGCTAGGAAAATAATGCATGTTACTCGAAAGAAACCATAACAAGTGACACTTTCCCTTTGATTAATGAAAAACAAAAATACCTGCAATTACTTGACCAATATAATGAAACACTTAAGAAGGCAGCACACATGATAAATTCATGGGCTACAAAGATACTTTGAAAGCTTTATATTAGCAGTAGAACAATAGTCAACAACATCAACACATTTCTTAGAATTTATAAAAACTGAAGTATACCAAGCAGATCCATATACTTATAAAAGTAAAGTACATATAGTTCTGAAACAATGCAGATGTAACACTGCCCATCTTTTAATTGAACTTAACTCAGCCACTTCCTGTTCGCCTCTCTCTGCTGTAAACTGTCACCTTTCCCCCTTTGTCATCCCTAACCATAGTACAGTTATGGCTCTGGTTGGTGAGGATGCAAACACTAATCAAACTCTCATCAGAGTCAGGATTTTATGCAGATCTGCACCACAGGTTAGGAAGGAAACTGTTTAGCATAACCATCCCTATGCTGATGCTGACAAGGGAAGGAAGTTCATGCCATAAAAGCAAGAAGAAAGGAGAAGGAAGCATCTAAGCATACAGCCAACCATAATTAAGGGATCAAAAACATTACATCTGTGCAAGACCTATGGGTAAAAGGCACTGAAGATAAAAATTTGCGTAATCTTGAGATTACCAACTACCGACTGGACAAAAGACAAACACTGTTGTTTACTGAGGCAAAATAAGAACAAATGCCAAAGTCATGAATGTAAATAGGTCAGCTGAATATCTTTTTAAATGGACAGTAAAACAAAAATCTCACATGATGATGAATTCTCACCATTGATCATCTCAAATTTCCCCATGGGCTATAAAGGAGGTTTTGAAACCCTGAAAGCCTAACAACTGGCTTCAGACTGAAATTGTTCACTGTACATGTCATAAGCTTCAAACATTTTAATCAAGTTGACATCAAATGATTTCTGGAAAAGAACACAAACTTGTATTTCTGTCCTCACATAATTTTCAGACTGCCCTTTTGAAACCATAGTGGTTGAACACTGGACCCTTTCTTATCAAGCCCATATACATTTTCTTCATAATAGTATGATAAAGATGTTAGGCTAGCAAACTCAGTTATGGGCCTCTACTAGGATTGTAATATAGGCCTCTATGCATAGGATGGGCTGCAGCAGTTCAAGAATTCACATGCATGTATCATATTATAATAAATGATTGATAGTGTCGGTTTTGACTAAAGATTAGCATGGTTCACCATGAGTGCAGTTTCAGGTGCATTATGGAGGGGTGCCATGGCCAGTACTATTATGATGGAGCTTTTCCAATAATATATTTAACTCACTTTATCAGGTATACAGTGCTCACATAGCACACAAATGGTACAAACATGATGCACCTACTAATTTCTCAAGGTACGTAGTAAACTACCTATAGAAAAATATTTGTATAAAAGTAATTTCTAAAAAATTATAAAAATGGAGTATGAGTTGTGAAAGACTGTGTGTAATTCTTACTCCTTTCCAGAATTATAGTACAGTGCTAAATATTCAGCAGGAAGTCCCACTGTGTTTACTGGGACTTACTCCTTAGTAAGCATGGAAATTGCAGCCTCAAACACTTTACTAAGGCTCAGAAGCATACTAGCAGAGCATTAAAAAAGACCATTACAAATTTCTGCTCAAGTCCTGTAGAATATGGAAATCTAAGCTATGTTTCGTTCATTTTTAAATTTTTATCTAATATTAAGATATAACTGACTTCCCTAATTTAGCAAAGATTACATTGTGTCCTACAACCAGCCACTTAATATTGCTTTTTAAGTCCATCTTGCTCAATTTCTCTTCTTACAACAACCCTGTCCCCCACAAAGCTTTCATATATACATATCCCATGATCCCCACTATAATCTTTTTTGAAGGAACAATGGGGAGCCCTCCTTACCTTAAAAAAAAAAAACTGCTAGCAGAAATGATGGTTAGATCCAACCAATGCCCCCTCTAAGCTGTGGAGTCTTGTGAGCAAAAATCATACCCTGTGAGCTACCTGCATTGAAGCTGTGAGCAAGTGATTTGGCTGCTGCATCCATTGGTTTGCTCTGGAGCCATCCTTCCTGAGCAAAGACAAAAAGGTGTGAGCCGGAGACTAAAAAACTGTGAGCCAGCTCACACTAACTCAGCTTAGAGGGAACAATGGATTTAACTCTTTTGTTGGATCAGACCACTGGTCCATCTAGTCCAGCATCCTGTTTCACAGAGTGGCCAATCAGTTCTCACTAGGGGCCAACAAGCAGGGCACAGAGGCCAAGGCCTACTACTGATAATTGTCTCCTAGGATCACATCAGACCTTGCAAAAGAACTAAGGGCCATTTTGGCTTGTCAGTACTGTCTGTTGCAAACCTATAACAATATTTTACTACATAATCATGCATCATACAAATTGATAAAACATAAAAAGTTTCTTCTTTAACAAAAACATTTACAGGATATCCCTGTTTCTCCCCAAACCCAAACCCACAAATTTATGTCTGAGTTAACTATAAGTAGTGAGCCACAATGTTCTATATAAACTGTTTAAACTTTATATTCCTGTCCTATGCATATTTGGAAGCCCCACTGGCATCAAAAAAGGACTCACTTCTGAGTAAATGTGTGGATCTGGCTTTTTCTCTTTTAATATACATTTATCAGTCCTGATTATCACTACAATTAAATTAACTAATTACAATGAAATCAGTAAATTACAATCAAAAATTTTATAGGCTGCATTTCTAGAGTTTTAAACGGTTTTAAAATAATAATAAAGTATAGCACTGTAAACATTTAAATTCCTAGAAGCAGTACCATCAAAACTGAAATTAGGAAAAAGTAAAAATAGAGTATCGAGGATACTTCACCTTGATCGGAGCAGTGGAAAACTTTACTTTCCTATGTGGATCAGGATCTTCTTCCTCCGAAAGTCCAGGAAATTCATCATAATCACTATCATAGTCACAGCCCTCCTCTGCCAAGGTTTCACCTCCTTCAAGGTCCTGATTATATGCTTCTGTTTCTCTGTCATCATCAAAAGCTTCATTTTCTATACCAAAAGCACTGGAAGAGAATCCACTACAATTCTCTCTCTGGTCTATTTGCTGTTCTTCCTCCTCTTCTTCACTACCCCCTATTTGTTCTACCTGGCCTTGCTCTCTTGTTTGAACTTCTTCCAGAGCTACTATCTCTCTTACTCCTTTATCACTGGCTTCACTGCACACACTAAGTTCCTCCACTTCCTCAAATGTGAGGCCATTTCCTTCAGCAAGTCCCTTCCCTTCTGCATCCCTTCTTGGGAACCTGAGTGGTTTCTTCTCCTGGAAGACGTTCACTTCCCCCACAATTTCATCCCTTGAAATTTCATTCTGCACCACAATCAATTCTGCTCTAACAACTTCTATCTCAGAGATTTTTATGGGAGCTCTGTCCACTTTAGAAAAAGCACTACAAGTATCCTCTTGATCCTTTTCAGAAGTTGTTTTAGGTGTTTCCTCAGAAGCCATACTTAGCTCACCCCTTTCAACAAAACTGCTGCTGAAAAGGGCAGGTGTTGTGGGAGGCTGATTCTGCTTCAAGCCTTGCTCTTCATTAACTATTGGCAATTCCCAACTGCAGAACACTGTCTGACTAGTGCTTGGAATGCCTTCATTTTTCAAAGTGTCTTTGGGATCCTCACTGTCACTGTCAGCCAAGAAATTCTCCAATCGCCTAGAAATAGGTCCAGCATTCAGAGAAGATCTGCAGCTCCCACTGGACTGCTGCAGCTTGTGCTCACTGACTCCCTGGCATTCTGTTTTTCCTGGGGTAACTTGAGAACTCACTTCATGATTGAAATTAAAATGATCCACCACATTAGTACCATCGGGAGAGAGAGAGTCATGTCTCCTGTCTTCAATCCTTTCACTTTTGTTGGGAGTGCATCGCTCCACTGTGCTTGGTTTTTTTGTGTTCCTTTCAAAAAGCTTCCTAGTCTCAGAAAACTTCTCTGCTAAGGCAACTTTGTCTATATTTCCCTCATCATTGTTGTGGATAATTTTGTCAGTTAAAGCACCAGAAAGTAATGAATCCTGAGGACCACTGCCATTATTGAGATGGTTGTTTTTTTGAATGCAGAGAAAAGACGGACTGTTGGGAGAGGAAGGTGCAGAGTCAGTCGAAGGTGTTTTGGTGCCAATCTTGGACTCAGAGGGTAGGCTGTTCTCACAAGAGGAAGCAGAAGAGCCACCCATCTGCATGAACATGTTTTTGATCTTGTGTACTCTGTTGCCATAGGTGACAGCTCTGCCACGAACATGTGGTTCATTGCCCCCTCCATTGGATGAGCTGGGTAGCTTTTGCTGAGGACCAGATTTGCTTGAAGCATTATTAGTGTTCACTGAATCAAAAGTGCACTTAATGGCATGAAAATCAGTTTTATAGGCATTCCTGTGTGGAGAAGCACTTCTCAAAGTCCTCTCTCCTTTGCCTTCAGTCTTCATCATTGTCAGGAGGAGACAGCGTTCACTTCTTTATGGGGGGAGGGGAAGGAAATGAAAACCAACAGCAGCTGCCCCTGCTGCCCCCCACAATGCCTGGATGCAAGACTATTACAGACTGCAGAGAGAATGAGACTGGAAGACGCCTCTGGCCGGCTTATTCTTCCGAGCAGGCATTGAAGCGAGTTGTGGGAAAGAGGAACACACAGAGAGAGCAAGCGCTCCAGGACCCTATGTGGAAATACAGGATACTAATTGCACGGCTGATCCACTCCTATCCAGAAAACTATCTGCAAAAAAAAAAAAAAAAGTTAATGAGCTTGTAGCCTCACCCACTTAATAGCAAGCACTTCAGCCTTGTCTCAAATGGAATTTCATACCCTGGGGAACAACAAGAAACTTAACCTCTGCTGTGTCCCACCAAACTGAAAGCAGAAGTGTGTGTGTGTGTGTGTGGGGGGGGTTTAACAGAGACTAAAAACCACCTCTGGACTTCACCGCATTAACAGGAACCAAATCTCACTGGGTCATAAACCCTGGAACCTGTTCTCACGGCCGAATTCCCACACTTAAAGGCGAAATGATATAAACAAGAGAAGAGTGTTAAGCATGTGCAGCCCGCTCCTACTCATCTGGGATTATTAAACAGAGAAGGGCTTCTAGGGCCGAGGATGCATGCGGGGATCCCAAAAACATTCACACCGGCCAAGTTCCTATCTGGGACGAAAGCAAACCTTTAATTAAATTAAAAAAGAGGCAGAATCTCAACCTAATGCGCTTCCTCGGGGGATTTTTGCCCCCCCCTCACCTCAAGAGACTGGGCGCTCAAGTGCACCTCGCCGCTCACTTCCTCCGAGAGGCCCTCCCCGTCCATCATTCCTGAGGCAGGGCGGGGGCGCGCGTCCGTGTGGAAAGGGAGATACGTGGACCCTTCGCAATACTTCCCCCACTTCCCCTTCTCGGCCTCCCCCCCCCCCGGCCCCTTCACCGGGTACTTCGCTTCCCTTTCCCAGCCAGGAATGTAAACCATTCCGGCCCAAACTTGGGGCTTCTTCCCTTGCGAAGAGCCCCGCCAGCCAAGCCCCGCCAGCTCCTCCTTCCTGCCTCTCTCTTTCGCCGCCGGGCTGGGAATGGGGAGGAACAGCGAGCGAGAGAGATCCAGCCAGGGGAGAGAGAGGGGAAAAAATCTCACAATGGAGGAGGCCCCCCCCTCCCCGAGCCGCCCGCCAGCCACAAACTCTCCGGCTCTTGCTTCCTTAGCGGCGGCGCGCCTCAGCCCAGAAAGAAAGAAATGCCAGGGGAAACTTTCCTAAGCTCAGCCCAGAGATAGACTTACCTGAGGTAAAGTCCAGTCCCGGCGCGGTTCCTTCTCCTTTGCTTAGCTTGGGCTTCCCCCGCTCGCGCTTTTCCCTCCACCGGCGAACACAAAATGTTATCCTCAACCCCGCTCCCGTCAGGTCTTGCCTTATGTATTATTTTTCATTTCCCCACACACACACCCCGCCGAACTATTCGCCCGCCCGCTCGCTCGCTCGCTCCTGCCACTATTGACTGACTTTTAGCGTCTAGCGCGCCCGCCCGCACGGCCGGCTTAGTTTTTTAATGGTGTTTCTACCCCCTCCCCACTTCTCCCCCTCCCTCAGGGCCGCGCGGGCGGGCGGGCGGGCGCGCGCGCGAGCGACTATGTGCCTGAAGGCGCTCTCTTCTCTCCCCCCCCTCCCCTTTCCCCTTGTCCCGGCTCCCACACAAAAGAAGATCCTGCTCTCTCTTTTCCCCTAAGTCCGCGAAGGGAAGGAGGCGGGGATTGAGAGACTCGAGGGCAGGAGGGGAGGGGGGAAGAGAGGAAAGAGGCGAGCGTGTCCAAGTTCTAAACGAAACGCCTCCTTCATCCGTTGGGATATACCATATTGGGATAAAGGGGTTTGGGTGATACCATGCGAGGGACGGTCCAGGACAAAAAAAATAAAATAAAATGGTCTCGTTAGCGCCTATTGTTCCAAGTTTGCCCCTGCCTGGTGCGGGTAGCAGCTGGAACGCGCGGTGGATTTGGTGTCACTCCGCAGAGCGAGGAGACTCCTGGGACTTATTTATCTCTCGATTTCCATTTCTCAGGCGCCTCACAGAAGCCTGAGGGAGGAGAGGGGATAGTTCGGCTCCAATCTCAACAGAAGCCAGTGGACTATATTTAGGTGGCTTTTCTTTTTTCCGTTGTTGGGTTTTTTTTTGGGGGGGGGGGGGTTTCCAGCTTCCGAGCGCCAAGCATTTCCCTTTAAATACGTGCGTTCTAAGACCAAACGTACATTGTAAAGGGAAAAACAAATGGAAACTTATAACCTTAACAATAATTAGTAGATAAATATTATTATTGGATGTTTCTGTCACTATAAGGGTTTCGTGGCAATGATGCTTGTAAGACGCCAGTTCAGTAACTTGAAACTTTTCTTTATGTGTATGTCGTTCCCAGGCAGCCTATTCATACAGGCACCGTGGAGTAAGTCCCATTTAAATCAGTGGCATTTACTTTTGAATGGATATGGAGGTTGTAACTGCATTCCTGCAATAGTACCTGTGAATAAGGCCACTGAATACAGTGGGACTTGGAAGTATGTATTGTGGATCTGGTTGTTACCCTGCTGAGGTGTACCACTGCATCAGCATTTGCTCTGGCACCACCTAGGCAACATACGGTTTCTGTCCAATAATATTTTAAAAATCCAATGGCACCTTGAGCTTTTTAAAAAATTTTTTTACAGAGCGTGAACTTTTGTAGGCTACTACCTAATTCATTGTGTTGGTAGTGGAACTGTTGCCTGCAAGAACTTGGGTGACCCAGTACTAAAATCTAGGTGCTGGTGTATCACTAACCTGCTGCAGTATCTTGCTCAGGAGAGGGGAAATATGTTTCAGAAGACGGTCTCTAACGTGTAGAGAGCATAGCAACTGCACCAGAGCTCATAGCAAACTTTGCCACAATTTACAATTACAGAGTAATTTGCCAGCAAGAGGAAGAGAAGGTTTTATTAAATTGCAACCAACTCATGGCCACTCCACCCATAGGGTGTTCCAAGGCAAGAGATGAGCAGAGGTGGTTTGCCATTGCCTTCCTCTGCATCACAACCAACCCCAATCTTCCTTGGTGGTCTCCCATCCAAGTACTGACTGTGGCCATCCTTGGTGGTCTCCCATCCCTGTTTAGATCCCAAACTATGATGAGGCCAGGCTAAGCTGAGCTATTCAGTCCACTTGCCAACAGCGTCCCCTGAAATCTATAGACAGAAGCCATTTAATACAAGGCAATGTCGGCATACCTCCCTGATGTCATGTGGCCACCCATGTGCACAACAATAAAAGAACCAACTGTTTATGGCCCCTTCCCAGTTTCTCCTGTCAGATAATAGTATTGGGCACTGGGGCACCTATATTCACGTGATATGAAGCATAGGGTTTGATGATATTGTCTATTGTGTCATCAGCTGTTTTATTGCTTCTACTGATTTATTGTTTTATGGACTACATGTTGTAGGCTGCCCTGGCCCCTGAGCCCACTTGTGGGATAGAGTGGGGTATAAATTGAATCAATAATAATAATAATAATAATAATAAATAAAATAAAAAATAATAATTTTTAAAAACAAAGGAAACACCACAGAAGGAGACTTTGGAATTAACACAGTTCATGGAGGATCACTGATGGTGGTTCATATTTGTCAGATGTCTTCCTGTTTGCTAGGATGACACACAGAAAAGGAACAGTGACCACTCCAACCACTGCACCAAAGTGCCCCTATGGTTTACCTGGCAGAGGCAACTGAGATAGAATCCCCAAGACTTTTCCAGCTCAAGAGTTCAGATCTTGATGTGGGCATGGGAAAAGCTCAGGAGCACTTTTTCCAGGCATGGAGAACACAGACATAAGGAGAACAAGAGAATGCACAACAGCCCATTCACAAAAGGCATTCCTTCCAGCTTCTCCAAATAAAACTTACTAGGAAAAAGCACCCATGCTGCAAACAGGAAGCCCTGAGTTTGGAACACACCAAGGTGGAACACTTGCAAGAAGGCAAAGCAATATGCCTGTTGGAAGGAAGGAATAGGACTAGAATCCACAACTTGAACACACTGAAATAGTCTTCTTCACTAGCCAGGATAAAGGTAGAGCTATCCCTACCATCTGCATGCCCTAATATGAGCTATGGGTGTCATGTATAGGATTTATACAATGCATAAGGGAGCTCTGAGTGGGTGTAGGCTGAGTTGATACTCTGAGCTATGCTGTGGCTTGGGGGTTTCATAGGAGGCTGATGGGGCAGCTGTATTTTAATTTTCCATTACTTCTATGGGAATTTCCCCAGTTATGTCAGATTGCTATTGTAATGGTATACCAGTTGCCAGGGAGAAAACCAGGCTGGAGAGAGTTAGACTACTGACTAAGCCCCATTCTTCCCCTGATGCCTCCAGTTCATTGCAGGCACCAGGATTATGATGGCCTAGAACCAAGGTGGTGGCAATATGTACCTCCAATTTATGTTAGTGTACCTTGGTATCACACTAATGTAGGGCTCAACATACTTTTGGGAATGCCTCTCCTGATACACCCCCCAAAGATCCCTGGCCTGAAGAATGTCCAGCTGTCCCTCAACCAGAACCAGGGCTTTTTCAGCCCTGGCTCTGACCTGGTGGAACACTCTACCAGGTGATTTTCAGGGCCTGCAGGATTTGATGCAGTTCCGCAGGGCCTGCAAGCTGGAGTTGTTCCGCCTATGGTTGAGGGCAGCAATGGTTTTCCACCCTAGACTGGCCTCCCTTCCTCTTTCCCCTCCCCTTTCTTTTTTATCAGATAGATATACCCTCCTGGTATAAGGAACACCTTATTGTGCCCTTTTATACACCATCTATTAGTCCTTGTTAGTTGCTGCTATACTGTTGTATTATAGAACTGCTTAAATAATTTTAACTGTATAGAGTGTTTTATGAATGCTGGGAGGGAGGGTTATAAATCAAATGAATGAATAAATAAGTAGTTGGTATCCTAAGCTGTTCAGAGACAGCCAGTGCAATTCCTGGGAGTAAGTTACATTGAACAGACCTGAGTAGAATTCTGAGTAGACCTGCTTAGGGTTGCTCTCAGCATTTAAGACTGCTCCTTAAAATATTTACTAATAAGGACTACATATCGGAGAATCAGGGATACATAAACAATGTTACTGCCAGCTCTTACAGTATGAGAAGAAACCATAACTATATAGACAAAACATGTGAGTGAGCTCAGCCTGGTGGGCAGACAGCTGTTTTGAAAAACAGTATGCACATCTTACTTTCTAAAGAGATTTTTGGGATCTTAAAGTCCATAGCAGCAAACAATTATTATGATAAAACTTCCCCCTGTTTCTTTCTGGATCTTGTTGTGACCTGGCAGTAAGTAACACAGATGAAATAGATGCTTCAGAGGAAGAGGAAAACATAGGAAAAGTCCTCAATAAGTGAAAAGTGTATTGTTAAATTCAGAGAGCAGAAGCTGCTTACATATCATCTCTCTTGTGTCCACAGCAAGTAGCTGTGTCCTGTATTTACTGGAAACTCTTGAGCTGTAGATTTAACTTTATGTTATCAAAAAATATGTACTTCACCCGTTTAATGCTTTTCATTTATTAATAATACTCAGTGCTTTTTGTTTTAAAAGTGCCAGTATTCATATATATAAATTTTCACTGATTTCCACCAATTCACCTCTCCAGAGCCTCACCAGGCTTTTCCTGAAGGTCCACCCTCCCTTTCTCTTGCCTGAATGGGACAGGCTGGCACACAAGGATGATGGGTTTGAGAGAGTCCTCCAAAAGTTGCCAGTAGTCACTCAGTACCAATGAGAACCACCACAAGAAAGCCCTGATAATACTTAGCATTGTGACTATGAATGTAGTTTTAAACTTTACCTACATAAAGTTTTAGAAGAACAAGAGCTTGAGAGAAACATTTAAGGGCCCTTTAAACTTGTGGAAACTATCAATTTTCCAACCAATGCTATACTTAACACAGTACCAGCCTGCTTCTGTACTTCAGCCCTATGTGCTGACATCAGCACAAGATTTCCAGTTCTGTGCCGTTGTTGCATAAGATTATGTCCATAGTCTCAGGCTAATCCCTACATTGTATGGGAATAGCTGTTTAAATGTTTTCTACCCACCTGATGGCACTGCTCACTATCTATCCACCCAGAGATCCATAATATTTTAATGCTGCCTTTTCCAAGGATCAAGACAGCTAACCAAATGAACGTACTGCAACAAGATTGAAAAAATCAACGTATTATTTATTTTTTAGAAATTTTATGTGCCGCCTCTCCAAATACAGTAGAACAATAAAAAATAAAATCATAAAAACAAAAGTCAACAAAGCAAAGGACAAATCAACTACTGTATGAATTCTGAAACAGATAGGATGAATGGAGAGCTCACATGAAATCAAAAAAGAGGGGAATACTCAACAGGAAAATTCCAGTAGTGTAACAGTATGAGAAAAGTGAGCTCTAGGGTTAGATGCTCACCCAGCCCTAAATCTGAGCAAAGTAGCACTGTAGCAGAATTGCCCTGTAGAGCTGATGTTGTGCTTAAGAAAAAACAGCCCACCTGGGCTCTGAACACTACAGTGGAGTGTGTTTTCTCCTTTCCTCCTCCATGTTCTGCGCAAGCATAATCTCAAACCTGAGGCCACCTCTCCAATCTGTGATACTACAAATTGTTAAGAGACTGCCACCTTTGTGGTTTAAAGGGTGGCAGCAGAATTAGGATTGCTTCCCTCCCTGTACAGCATATTCCTGTACAGCATAAAGTACCATGGACATTGGTGTCACTACACAAATAGGACGCAGTATTTTTCCTTCTGTGCTAATTAATGTCCCCAAATAGCTGAAAAGCAGTCAAAACCCTTAAATTTATGGGATTTAAGAGCATGAGTAAGAGTCTTGGTGCACATCCCTGACTCCAGTTCCCTTTCTCCAAGATACTATAGTCAGGTCAATTCCCCACTTCTTTTTGGTCCTTTGCTTCAACTGATGTTCAGCTGTCCTCAGTATTCCATGCTCCATGTGTATTCAGTCCTCATTAGGCTGCTCAGGGAGGGGAAGATGTAAATATCCATTGTCATTGTAGCTCTTCCCATTTTATTGTCCTGAACTATAGGAACAGAACCCTAAAGTTCACTCTTGGGAAGAATGTCTTACAGCCACTACAGAAAGCCATGAGGGAGGACAACTTTGTACTTCATCAAGGAGGATGGTTGAATTCTTCAGGACAACCACAAACAGAGGCCCTGCTCCTTTAATTTGTTTTGCACTTATTTATTTAATTTATAGGAACATTTGACTGGGGGAGGCCCCGAGAATGTGTTCATTCTGCCTGCTTTTCTTGCTTTAGGCCAAACGCAGAAGATCTGTAAAACAACTGGAGCAATTGCTTCAGCACTTCCCTTAATATGTCTGCAGCACAAATCCTGATCCTAGTAAGCATTGGCTGGAATACTATGGTTGCTAACAACCAGGTGTGGGCTGGCAATCTCCTAGAATTACAGCTAATTTCCAGACTATAGAGAGTGGTTGCCAGGGAGAAAATGGCAGCTTTGGAGGGTGGACTCTGGTATTATACCCTGCTGAGATCCCTCCCATACCCAAACTCCACCCTCCCTAGGCCCCACCCATAAATCTCCAGGAATTTCCCATTCTGGAGTTGGCAACCCTCCTGAATACAGACCAGATCGACAGTTATATTGGCTGCTGTGGTGCATGCCTTGGTAGCATCTGTATTAGATTACTGCAATGTGGGGCTTCCCTTGAAGACTGTCTGAAAGCTACAGTTGGTACAGAATGTTACATCCAAAATATTGACTGGAATGGGCCGTAGGGACCATATTCCAATCTTGTTCCATCTGCACTGGCTTCCAATTTGCTTCTGGCCTCAATTCAAGGCACTGGTCTTGACCTTTAAAGCCCTAGGACTAATATACTGTAAGGACCACTTTGTCCCATATGAACCTACCCATATACTCTGTTCATCTTCAGAGGCCCTGCTTCGGTTGCCCCCACCAACTTAAGAGGGGGCAGCGGGATTTTTCTGATCCCCCCCCCCCGCTACAGTTCACTAAAGCCGTCTCCCAATTTCGTTTTTGGGGTTTGTGTTTCAGAAACCACATAGTGGGGATCTGCAAAGGAGGGGAATTAATAAAAATCACCTCCCCTCTTAACAAAACTTTCTTACTATGAATGGATTTAAGCCAGTATTTCTGAACAACAGTAGGCAGGTTGAATAGGAGATGGGTCAGGATCTCTGAAGGACACCTCATGGCAAACCATTTGTACAACAGCCTTCTCCATGTAGGGTAGCAGCTGGCTGGGAAATCTACATCCAGTGGTTCAGCAGATTTGAGGCCATCTGGCACTCTGCCCTTCCTGAATAAAGTCTTTAACAACACCATCAGCCTTTTCTTTTTGGTCGTCACCGGTCAGAATGAAAATGAGCTGATCACAATGCCAAGCGCACCATCTGCATTGGCAGTTAAAAACCTACCAAAACCTATCCAAATAAAAGGTATGACAGAACCTTTGGAGCCTTCCTGTTTAAGTTGGCAGCCCTCAAGTTGGACTATATCAGAGTAAACTTTGCAGCCTCAAATTAAGTCCCAGGATACTCAGTACTAGAAGCTGTA
This sequence comes from Gekko gecko, assembly GCA_029375565.1. Taxonomy (NCBI): domain Eukaryota; kingdom Metazoa; phylum Chordata; class Lepidosauria; order Squamata; family Gekkonidae; genus Gekko; species Gekko gecko. Next base: position 32,741,258 of record JAPDNY010000003.1, on the reverse strand, counting down.
AGAAAAGTATCCCAAGTAGGGTGCGATTAGCAGCCGACACACTGTAAGGACAGTAGTGCTCAAGAGAAGATCTGAGAACTAAGAAGGGGGGTGGATTTTATACAGACAAAACAAAAGTCATCTTTAAAACCAACAGGAAGATATTTCAAAGTTACTCTCTAGCTACATAACAGATTATGGTAATTAAAATACATAATGGGTTAGATAATTGCACTGGGCAGAATGGAGCAGTTCTCCATGCTGCCTGCACACTAAAAAGTGAATTTACATGTATAATTAATTATTATAAGTAGAAAGTGTTAATGTGAAGAGTAGAAGCAATCCTTCTTTGGAATGAGCGGTCTGGGTAATTTTAATTCTTTAGACTACATACAATGCCAATGTCTAATACAGTTTGGCAATTTCTTACAATTTAGTCATTTCATGATTTTGTTGTTTCCCTTATTCCAATACAGGGCTGAGAGTGAGGAAATTGTTTAGTCTTCACAGTATGATATATTCATCAAATGAACTCCAAAGTTAGTGATTAGCAATCATAAGTGTATTTGTACCACATTTGGTATTCTTTGCATTATATGTGTAGCCTTGTACTGGAGCTAATAGTAACAAACCTCTCTTCAGCAAAGTCTAAACATGCTGTGAAAATCATGTGCCTTGGGCCTTTTGCATGTAATATAGCAATTTTTGAAACAGCAAGATCCATATTTAAAAATAAAACAGTGTTTATAAAATACATAAGTTGCATTTTGGAGCACTGTTTCTGTGCCTGGTCTTGCCGGCTAAAATCCAAACCAACTTATCTAGCAAACTTCTGCTTCTTTTAAGCATCCATCATGTTTGCAAACCAAGATAATCCTCTGGCCCTCTTATCCACACCTTTTATACTTCCCAAAACAGACATTCACTGATTCATGATCATGCATCTCACACCTGGAGCTCTGTGTGTAGTTACATCTGCTTCATCCTGCTCTAGCATGGTTCTGGATTAGGTTGCTTTGGCTATCATCTTTTTCGCGCCTTCCTTATCATCCCATGCTGTTAGAGAGTCTGGGAATTGTAGCTTCCTTGTGAAGAAATAAGACTCAGTTTCTGTCTAGCACTCATATCCACTGTCCTGCTTTTGTAGGAATGACACTTTGCTCAGCTCCCCAAGGTGATATGAGCACCTTGAATTTTGTACCACTGGTCTGTCCTATCAGTGGCCCTGTTTGCGACTATTCAGGGGAGTTAAATCAAATGGCTACTATTGAGAACAAAGGGCCTCTGAACTTTCAGGAAAATCACCCTTCTTTAAAAGGATAGTAACTTATATGTACCCTTCCTTCTGAAGGTCTTGACAGGTGCCAGGAGAAAAATTGCCTTCCGAAAATCCTGCTGCTTGAAAAGTCTGGGGAACTTATTCTTGAATAATTCTCATGGATGTCTCCCCCAAACCTATTATTTCAAGTGGCAAACTTGTCTCTGTACCCAAATGTGAATTATCTTATATGAACTGTAGCCATCTGCTTGAACTACTCTGGAAATGTGATATTTTGCTATTTAAAAAATGTGTAGTAAGACTTGGAACTAACTTGTATGATTGTGCTGCTTAGATCTCAGGTCTTGGTCACTTCAGTTTACAGTCATCATGTACCGTGAGTGGAACACCATGCAGTTAAAAAAATCTTTAAGAGGGCTGTAGCCAGTAGGATTAATAGCAGAGTGCTGGCAACCAGCACGAGAATTGGGGGGGGGGCAGGGACATGGGAAGGAATATCACATGACATTGCAATGTCCTTTTCAGTTGAGTTCCTAGACGTGATGTCATGACACTCTAAGAATTCCTTGATCTTTATAAGTAAAACCATATTTATTTGGGAAGTCCTAAAGTGTCTTGATGTCACTTCCAGGTGCAACTGGAACTGACATTGCAACATCACACAGTGTTGCCTCCCACTCCCCATTTTTGCTCCCTCTTGTATCTTGGGGTGGGAGACTGCCTGCCGCCTTCAAACAAATGGCGTCCCTAGCACTGACTGTTAAGGCAGAGTTTTTAGGAAACTGGGGAAAGCTCCAGGTTTGCAGAAGGTCCTGACAAATACGTTAGAGGGTTAGGAAAACCAAAAACTGTAAAACCAGTGTTTGTGAAAATGTTGATGTCATAAAATTAAAATTCCAAGAGTATTGACTGAGATCTCATGGGACCACAGCACCTTGGCCTCCATTTGGGGTTGCCTGGATAACCCCAGATGACATTGCTGAGGCCCCCTGCCTCACTTGCAGTGCAATCTTGAGAAGAATTACAACACCATTCTAAAGCAATAGTCTTAGAAGGGTATAACTCTGTTTTAGGATTGCACTATAAATATCTTCCCTGAAATTTGTTGAAGGGGTTAAGGACCTTTACGAAGCATCAGTCAAAAGCTGGTTTTGTAAAGGGCCCACAACAAGATTATAAGTGAGGTAGGGGGTCTAGGCAATGTGATAGTTTCCTAGGCAACTTAAAATGGTGACTGAGACCTCATCTGTTTGTTTCCAGTCTTATTTGTTTGTTTCCAATCCTGCTGTATCTCACGTAAGGGTTGCCAGCCTCCAGGTGGTGGCTGGAGATCTCCTGGGAGTACAACTGATTTCCAGGTGACAGGTAACAGTTCATCTGGAGAAAATGGCCGCTTTGGAAGGTAGACTCTATGGCATTATACCCCATTGATATCCTGCTCCTCCCTGGACCCCTCCCTCCTCAGGCTCCACACCCAAAATCTCCAGATGTTTCCCAACCTGGAGCTGGCAACCCTAATTTCATTGTCTCAGATGAGCTTACATCTTTTTTTTTTTTTCAAATGGAAACATGTCTGTCCCAGATTGCTCACAGTCTAAATAACCTGAACATTTTGAGGAATAAAAGGAGTCAACTGAAGTTTTTAAAACGACACTTTAGAGATAACAAAGGCCATTAAAAATACAAAAAAACCAAGGGCCCAAATAGCCATCAAAAGTCGAGGGCTTTCTGTAGTCAGCCACCTGCTAAATAGTGAAGTGGTGCTGCAGAATGGAAGTTTATAGGACACCATACTAATTTTAGATTGCAAGTTTAGTGCTGCTACGGATAGTGACTGAGTTATGAGCAAGCCCCCCCTATACACAGACACATTTTGCTCTCCCAAACAATTTTAGAATTCTAATAATTTTGAGAATGTTGAGTGGATTCCCAAATGAGAGTTGCCTCAAACACTGTATTTTTAGAAATCCCAGTTCACATGCACGTGTACATGTAGTTAACTAAGCGCTATGTAATAGTCTCAAGGAAGTGGATGTTATGTGTAGAATGTGTGCATGTAGCTTACTGTTTGAAGTGACCCTGCGTTTCAATTGTAGATGAGCTTACTAAATTGAAAGGAAAGAGAGTCTCTCTGTACTCCAGAATTAGACCACAATTTCTGTAGGCTTAAACTTGGGTCTCTAATTATGGATTACACCATAGTCAAGCTTGAAGGTTGTAATTTAAAGCTCTCATAGCAGCTATGGTTCAAGTTACACAAAATCCTGTCACGGTCACTTATTGTAAGCATGGAAATAAAACCTCAAAAATGTGGTCATGTGTATTTTAAAGGGTGTATAAAGCAAAGAATAACAGAAAAAATACCACCAGACCAAGTGGAAAGAAAGGGGGGGGCAAGAGTTTGCTTAGTAGCAGAGTGCAGTATTGTCAGTGAAACAATCTCATTTATTCAAAATAATTTACTAATTTTTGTCCAAAATATAACTTCAAACATTAAAGAAATAAGTACACTTTTCTTATATGTGGAAGTGAGCAAGCTGAACAGACAGACTGCTTCTGTAGGGCGTGACAATATGCCCCATAAAGGGTTTTATGGAGTATTAACTTTAAAATGTGCATACTTCTACAATCCAGAGGACATATTTAGCATCTCACTATTATATTAATACATTTTATACACATGTAATACCTTACTCATCAAATACAGAACTTTTTAAGACTTTCTAAATTTCTGTGTACGTTAGCAAAGGACTCAAGCAAGAAAGATGATGTGCCAAGCACGATTGGTATAAACTGGCCATGAAGGTTCTTTCTGGATGATTGTTTTTGCCTATGAGAAATACACTTTTATTCATTTGTTGTGGCCTGTGGGGGCAGTTTTAATAATATTGTATTTTTGTGGCAGTAACAACGCATCATCCCAATGTTCAAACAGGGGGGTTTGTTAGTAAAATGAAATTTACTTTCTTCCAGCTAGCATAATGTTGTAGCGTGAAGTGCAGTAATGCAAGGCAAGCATCATGAAGTCCTGTTAGATAGTGCCTAAATTAATAGCCCAGACTAGCTCAAGCTCTTCTCAGTTTGTGAAACTGAGCAGAGTTGGTCAGTACTTGAACGGAAGATAACCAAACAGGAAGGCAATGACAAACCACTTCTGCTCATCTCTTGCCCTGAAAACCCCATTAAGTGGGAACTTCATGGGGCTTCCATAAATTGGTTGCAACTTGACAGCATTTAATTATTATATTAAATTATCTCTGGTTGTGATAAGCCTGTCCCATTTTGCAAAGTGTTTTTCTTTACTCTTTTTAGAAGATTAGCACTCTCTCACTGTACCATTTGACGACTGGAACATTCATCGTGTATCTCTTTTTTGAAAAAAAGTGATGAACTTTAGTTATTAGTAAGGCTATCTCTCTTCTAACTTCTGTTTCAATTCATAACCATTTTGTGAATTCTTTTCCTTTAAAAAAGATCAGTTCTTTGCAGTTTCAATCTTTGCCATTTCACACAGTAAAATCCAGTTGCAAAGTGGATTGAAAGTGAATTGAAAGTGCGTTATTTAGTGTGTGTGAAAGAGCCCTGGCAGAGTATATGCCCAAAGGTACCTTAGCTGAATGGAAATCTCCTGAACCATGGGTGACGAGCCAGGAGTGCATGTCTGCCGCTGCAGTCCTGAGGATTCTTTCTCCAGAGTAAGCCACACCCTCCCCATGTCAGGCTTTCCATTGCACAGGGAGGTGTCTCTGTTTGGGGTTTCTCACCTAACTTGCTGGTGAGCTTAGAGGAGGGGGAGCTTGAGACGCTTGTGTCAGGAGCAGTTCCCATCCCAGCAGTACAGACAGATCTGTAGCCAAGTGGCCAGACAGAAACTAAGCTGTTCCGTGCAGGACAACAAAACTTCAGTTCCTGCCATGTTCTTTCAGGCCTATAGTAGCAACAGGGAGGAGCCCCTGTGGGAGAGCAACTAGGGTTACCAACTCCAGGTTGAAAAATACTTTGAGATTTTGGGGATTGAGCCTGAGGAGGGCGGGCTTGGGGAGGGGCTTCAGTGGGCTGTATTGCCATAGAGCCCACCTTTCAAAGCGGCCATTTTCTCCAGGGGAACTGATCTCTCTCACCTGGGGATCAGTTGCAATCCCAGGAGATCTCCAGCCACTATCTGGAGGCTGTGCATATAACAAACAACACAGTCAAAAACTGTAACACTGTACCCAAAAATACTTGACACTTGAGTCAAAAGAAGCTCCTATGATGATGCATGACATGGAGGCTGGCCACAGAGCAGAGAATATTAGGTTTATTGTATTATATAGAGTGATAACTCAACGATCACACAGAATTGATATTCTTGTTTGCCAGACTGTACTTAGCAACTTGGACTGCCAGCCTGGAGGTCTCTTGCAAATACGAGTGAGTACAGGCTGAAGGCTCAATGCACTGCAAGGTTCAGTGGGAGGTCTGCTGAAAGTGGAGGGGCAAGGGAGAAAACAATGAATCAGTGCTGGGACATTCCAAAATTGTACCAGCCTGCAAATCTCACCCTTCTGCCTAGAAATTCAGCCTCAGTATATGTAGAGATGTGTGCTTTCCTTATAGTGAGAGACAAGCACTCTGGAAACATGCAGAGTGTTTGCAGTCTTAGCATTCATAGAATAGCTGATTCTTGGCTCAGATATATTTTGTTCTATACCAAGACTTCATCTATCTGTAACAAGTGGTGAGGGGGATTAAGACTTCCTGGATATTGGGGCCCCAAAGGCTTTTGGTCTTTTGCAGTGAAGTACAATTTTGTTTCCTTGTAGTTAGAGGTTCCAGGCCTTGAAGTCTGAGCAAGGCAAATCACAACACATTTAATACAAAATATTTTATCTGATCAAACACAAGAGAACATTTTATAAATATACCATTTCAAAAAGTTGAAGAACGTTTTTTAAATTTCTTTATTGTAAGCATATATGAATTTACAACTGTACAATGATATAAGTAAATAAAGTCATCATATTATAGTAAAGAAGAAAAGGGAACTCTAATAAAGTTCATATCCTCAAGTGAGCACATAGTAATATCTTTTGCTGAACATTATTTAATCTGTGCATTTGATTCCCATGATTAATAAAAGGATACCATTGTACAAACATTTCTTGCATATAGATTTCCTTTTTTTCTTAAATACCTCACAGTATTATCTTGTTCCTATATATACACAGCAGCAGCATGGAACTGATTCTAAAAGAGTCCAAATGGTCCCAGAATGGTGCCATGAGGGGAGGAATAACTCCTGCCTCTGCCCCCAAATGGTATTTTTGGGTGAAAACCCTGATGGGGTGTAGTTATTTCACTAGTATTCCTGCTCTGTATGCACAGAGACTCATGGAACAGCAAAAATAACTCCTTCCCAGTATGGTTTTTGTGAAAGAAAACAGCTTGTGGGGCAAAACAGAGCCCCGTCTCCCCCTGCAGGGCCACTCTGAACCCATTTGGACTCTCCCTTTTTATGTGTTTGGTTTTAGAAGCCATTCCCCACAGCTGCTGTGTGGCCACAGGGAACACTTAAAAACACACATAAACAATTGGGGGGGGGAGTAACATATAGTTTGGTTTTGAATTAAACATTTGTGCCAATCTGGCCAGGGTATACTACCATTGGTATAGCAACTTAATTCAGGGTAGGCTCTTGTGTTTTCATCCTTACTGAGAAGCAGTCAGTCTTCTTCCTGGAAATGAGCCAGGAACAGAACTGAAAATGGCCACAGCATCTCTGGCCCTGAAGGTTGGCCTAGCCCAGCCTGGATGGTTTGCAGGCTTGATCATCCACCATTCCCATCAGCCAGTGGATTGACTTGGGTCTTTGCAGTTCCTCTGTAATGTGGTTCTTTTGCTGTTTTTACCTTTTCCCTGTTTTTGGTTACTGGTGAGCCAAGAGGAACACAAGTGATAGGCCAGGAGGGAGTCCCCATATAGTGGCTTTTCATCCAGTTCTTGAGCAGCTTGACAATTCACCAAGACTGGCAGCCTGCTTCACTACAGCAACAGCAGGCAGGGTGAGGCTCCTTAAAAAATGGTTGAGCGGCTCTACGGTGGAACACTAAGAGCTAACAAGACTAACAGAAAGGGCACCATCTGGGTCTCTGTCTGCAGCATTTAGCAGCTCCTGTGGCTCCCAGCGCCACTGGCTGACCTAAATGTAAACCCAGCCAGCTGACAGTGGACATAGGAGCTGCATTATGACCCCGAGCCTTCCCAAGTGGAACAGAAACATAGAGCTGGAAGGGATCTCAAGGGTCCACTAGTCCAACTAGGGTTGCCAGACCCCCCCACCCCCCCGGTCTGGGGGGTTTATCCGCTTTTTTGGGGGGTTCAATCTGCCCCCAAGCCCAAACACCCACAGCCACCTCTCTCCCTTCTCTCTTGAAAGAGGGAAAGGAGAGGGGCAGCTGCGGGCTGCGTCCCTGAATTGCAAGCAGTATTGCCGCTTGGAGATCGGGCATGCGGAGTTGCCAGTTGGAAGCACTGAAAGAGACCCCTTTAAGTGCTTGCAGCTGGTGGGGATCAGGTCCTGCATGTCCGATCTCTGAGCAGTAATGCCACTTGGAAATTGGGCAAGCAGGGCCCACCAGCTGCAAGCACTTAAAGGGACCCCTTTAAGTGCTTGCAGCTGGTGGGGACTGGGCCCTGTGTGTCCAATCTCCGAGCAGTAATGCCACTCAGAGATCGGGCACGTGGGGCTCCCAGCTGGAAGCACTTAAAGGGACCCCTTTAAGTGCTTGCAGCTGGTGGGAACCGAGCCCTGCGCGTCCGATCTCCAAGTGGTAGTGGAGCTGGGGCTGCTAGTTGGAAGCCACATGTGGCTGCCAGTTGGAAGCACTTAAAGGGACTCCTTTAAGTTCCTGTAGCCGGCAGGAAACAAGCCCCGCACGCCTGTTCTCCAAGCGGTAATGCCACTTGGAGATCGGGCATGTGGGGCTGCCGACTGGAAGCATTTAAAGGTACCCCTTTAAGTGCTTGCAGCCGGCAGGGCCACTGACTGGAAGCACTTAAAGGGGTCCATTTAAGTGCTTCTGGCCAATGCCAACCAGGCCCCATGGGCCTGAATTCCAAGCGGCATTGGTGTTTGGAGTTCAGGTGCACAGCAGCGGCTGCCTCCTCCCCTCTTGCAAGAGTTAAAGGGCCCTCCACCTGATCAGCAGGCCCTTTAAATCTTGCAGGACATTAGGGAGATGGGTGGCCTCCCATGATAGTTCTCGGGGGTGGGGCTTGGAGCAGGGATGTCCCTAATCTGACATCATTGTGTTGGGGATGCCCTGCCCTTTCCAGGAACTCCCCACAAAGTACCCCTCCAGGGACAAAGACAGACTTGGCAACCCTAAATCCAACCCTTGCTCAACACAGGAAATTTCCCTCTGTGGTAGGGTTGCCAGCCCCCAGGTCCAGGCAGGGGTTTCACCACTTCTGGGGGTTTCAATCCACTCCCAGCCAGCTGGTTGGCAGGGGAAGCCCCGTCCCAAGCCCTGCCCCCAAAAGCGACCACGCACCCGGCCACCCCTCTCCCTCCGCTCCTGCCCAATTTAAAGGGTTTCAGCTGATCGGCGGGGACCATGTGGCCTGCCAACCCGCTGGAGGGCCACATGGCCCCTGCTGATCAGTTGAAGCCTTTTAAATCAGGCAGGAAAGGAGGGAGAGGGGTGGCCAGGCAGGTGGTTGCTCTTGGGGGTGGGGCGAGGGGCATTCCCACCCACTTCCAAAATGCTCCCCCAATCCCCCCAGCGGAGCAACAAGGGGAACTGGCAACCCTACTCTGTGACCTTTGCTCTATGTCCAGAGGAAGGGACAAAGCCTCCAGGATCCCTGGCTAGGCTGGCCTAGGGAGTAATTCCCGCCTGACCCCAAAATGGCAATTGGTATTACCCTGGGTGCGTAAGAATTGGCCATGAAAACCGAGCTGGGTAGAGAGACTCCAGTCTAGCCTTCAGGCCAACAGTTTCTCTCTGTCCTGAGTGAAAGAGAGCAGCCCCACAATTATAGCAAATGCATTATTCTGTGGAACCGACATCATTGCTGTGTTGACACAGTAACAGATGCTTCCCCTGTTTTCTTTGAATGGTAATACTGTCATGGTCTGATCTGTAAAAGCTCTGTAGAATTTTTTTTTCCAGGAGCCCCCTTTGAGTTAGATTTGAAAATAATGTGTGGCTAAGGGGAATGCAAGAACACATGTAACGAGTTTAAAATGTTACATACAGTTTGACTCTCAGTTTCTACTAAATGTTAGAGATTGAAAAATATAGCACCTTGTATGTATGGTGGAATTTTTTGCGGTCTAGGAATACTGGGATGAAATACTGAAATAGTTATCAAGATTTTGTGTGACCATGTAGCCCGCCCTGAGCCCATTCGCAGGGAGGACAGGATAGAAATTGAATTAATTAAATAAGTAAATAAAACCAAGGGAATGGTCAGCAGCTACTGGGCTGTGTCCAGAATTCAGTACCATCCTGTCTCTTTGCCTGAATACATCTTAGGCAGTGGGAGACCCTCTCCAGCACGACATAAAATCTGAACCAGACCCTGTCCTGCCCAGTGGCAAACATTTCACCATGCCAAAATGGACTTAAAAGACTAAAAAAACTCGTACAAGCCCAGGAAGAACTCAGTTTTCAGTTACAATCTGAGTCCAGGTACTAGGTACTATTATATCAGTATTGGCTCCTGGCAGCATCAAATTTTTCTGACCAAGTGAGAAAGGTACACAATTGACCCATTGCTATAGGAAAGTGTCCCTGATCATGGCCGCAAACTATCAAGAATGAGGCCTCTGATTAAAATCTTTGCCTTTGGTAACAGACAAGAATAATAAAAAAAATGCATCTTGGTCAATTTATAAGAAATTATTGTTGTGCTGTAATGTTGGGAGCCATTTTGTAATATCATTGGTTTGACTACTGAGGAAGGCTAATGGGCCAAAATGTGTATGGTCAAGGTCAATAATGATCAGTTTTGGTTGTCTCTGCCCAATTTGATTCTTAAATGAGGCTATCACTAGGACCAATATCAAACCCAGTTCTCCCAGATTAGAGTTCACACACTTTACCATTACACCAAACTGGAGTGGGGTACAATGCCACAGAGTCCACCCTCCAAAGCACCCATTTTCTCCAGGGGAACTGGGCTCTGTAGTCTGGAGATGAGCTGTAATTCCAGGTGATCCCCAGGTCCCACCAGGAGGCTGGCATCCTTACCTGGAGCCTTCTGGAGGCCTGAGCTCAAGGCAAGCAGATAAGAGCCAGAGAGTGCTGCAAGGCCCACTCCTCACCTCCTCCCTTCTCTCTTCCAGGTTCCAACACCTCCAGGCCATATTTGGAAGGGCAAAGGTTGCCCCTTTGGCCCAGGAAGACCCCCAAGAGCAGCCTGCAGGTGAGGAATCGTCCCAAGCTCATGTCGGATTGTGGAAAGGGAAGGGAAGTGGAGCTGATGGGACTGCTGAGAAGGGTGACTCCTCTTGTGTTCAGCCATGCTGAGTCTCTCTGAACAAGGAGCATTTGGGGGACTGGGCTGCTCTCTTTCACTCAGAGCAGAAATCAGGTGTTGGCCTCAAGCCCAAACTGGCATCTCCAGCTCAGCTTTCATGGCTCATTCTTCCATGCCCAGGGTAATGCTGATTGCCATTTTGGGGTCAGGAAGGAATTTCCCCCCCAGGCCAGATTGGCCAGGGATCCTGGAGGGGTTTCCCCCTTCCTCTGGGCATAGAGCAGGGGTCACAGGAGGGTATTTCCTGTGTTGAGCAAGGGTTGGACTAGATGACCCTAACATCCCTTCCAGCTCTGTGTTCCACTTCGGAAGGCTCAGGGTCATAATGCTGCTCCTCCTTCCACTGCCAGCTGGCTGGGTTTATGTTTGGGTCAGCTGGCAGTGCTGGGAAGCCACAGGGGGCTGCTGACTGCCACTCTGCCACTCTTGATAGCTGCCACTCTTGATAGCTGTTGATGGTGCTCCACCCTTAAGCCCCTCAACCATTTTTAAGGAGCTTCACCCTGCCTGCTGATGCTGCAGTGAAGCAGGCTGATGCTCCTGGCAAATTGTCAAGCAGCTCAAGAGCTGAGTGAAAAGCTACTATGTAGGAATTCCCTCCTGGGCCATCACTGACACATTTCCACAAGGTTGACTGCTTTCAGTAGGGGTGGAAACTGCCCTGCCCTCTACCGGGCAGCAGGGACTCCACAGCTCTCCTTACCCTGCTCACAACCTCACTTTAGCAACTTCCAGGGCTGGAAGCGCCACACAAATTTCCTGGGGGCCTCTGTGGAATATGCAGGGCCCAGTAGGGGAAAGGGCAGCCAATGTTGCCCTTTCTGAAACAGGCCGTTGGGGAGCAAATTAAGGCAAGTGAGACTCAGGGCCAGCATCTTTAACCTTAAAAGAAATGGACTCACTCCAAAGGAGAAGAATGGATGTCAAACTCAGTCCCACAGCTGTGCACTCACGGTTGGGCCTCCTCAGCTCCCCGAGGCCCCAAGAAGATTGAAGCCCCCAACTCAGGAGGCAGCCTTCACTAGCCCTGGAAACAGCAGATCTGGAAGGCTACACTCTGGCGTGCCAAAACTGCAGGAGATCCAAGAAGAAGAAGAGGAGGAGATTGGATTTATACCCCACCCTTCACTCGGAGTCTCAGAGCAGCTTACAAACTCCTTTCCCTTCCCCTCCCCACAACAGGCAGGTGGGGCTGAGAGAGCTCTTTCAAGAACTGCCCTTTCAAGGACAGCTCTTGTCAGAACTATGGCTTGCCCAAGGTCATCCAACAGCTGCAAGTGGAGGAGTGGGGAATCAAACCTGGTTCTCCCAGATTAGAGTCCGCACACTTAACCACTACACCAAACTGACTCTTAAAGAGAATCTGCAACAGAACAAAACTTCACAGGCCAAGCAAAAAGCCTGCAGGGACCAACTGCCAACCAGCCGCTGCAATTGAACACCGAGGAACTGAGCCAGAGGGACCAGATGACCAACAGAGGGACCAGCTGTTTTCCAGTGAGGAGCAATGCATCCTGGAGGCCAGAGGGACCAGCTGACCAACAAGGAGCCAAACTGACACACTGATCCCAGGGGTCCAGAGAAACTGAAAGGGAGCCGAGCTGATAAGCCGAAGATTCAAGCCTCACCGCAAGAGCCATGCCACCACCAATCTGAGCTTCCTGCTCTCAGCCAGGCCGGCACCTGGATGACATGGGCTGGCGAGCACGATGGCCTGGTTCTGACCATCGGATGGGAATAAGATGGGAAGGCCTCCTCCTGACCCCTCCTGCTCCAGCTGATTGGTGAAGAGTGGGGCAGATTGGGGAGTGGGCATCACCCTTGTGGGGTCCTTATGGCTACGGGCCTGCACGATGGACTCATATTTCAACATTGAGCCCATATTAATAGTGGCCATAGGTGCTGTGGAGCAGCTCAGGCACATCTTTTGCTGAGGCAACCTTTGTTCCCAGCTGTCAGAGGGTGAGGAGCTCTGTGAGGAAGGATGAAGCAGGAAACCTTGGGGTTCTGGGACAACGAGCAGAACCAATCAACGGAGAGGTGCTAGGCAGGAGCTGGAGGCTCCCAAAGATTGCCACAGTTTGCCTCACCTCAGGGAGATGTGGACAGAGTGCCTCAGGACTGAACCCTGTTTTCCAGTGAGGAGCAATGCATCCTGGAGGCTCTCATTCTATTTCAGAAGCTGCACCACTGTTTCCCCCCCAAACAGTCACCATCACGCCACTCCATACCGGGGGTTTCCAGTGATTGTCAGTTCTTGGCCTGAGGAAGGAGTTGGGGGAGGGGCTCAGTTAGAACATCCTGAGGGCTGGATGATCAGCCTTTCCCTTGCAGTGAAGAGTCTAATACTTTCCCTTCCATCCTGCCAGGAAATTCCAGACTCCCCTGGGGCTCAAGCTCCAAAGCTCAGTCATGGCATGAGCTCTGTGGTTCACCTTAATGGGAGCCCAGGCCAAGGCAGCACCCAAAGCCAGGTACATTAAATGCTGATCGCCTTGTTGAGAGCAAGTATGTCTGCAGGTCCCATAGTGCCTGAAGCCATGTCTTTTCTGGATCACTGAGGCACAGCATTGGGGAGAGCTGTGTCCATCAGTCAAGGCAGGAGGATGACAAGGAGACAGTGTCCCACTTGGGGTCCTGAATCCCTGGGCCTGATTCCAGCAGGAGAGTGATAGGCTGGCCTTCAAAAGGCTTTCTGCAGGGTGCGGGGCATTCAGCACCCCCCACATCGGCTCCATCTTCCTTTCAGATGAAGCCAAGGAAGGCCTCCAGGTGCTACTGCAGGATCTGCTGAGGGAGGACCCGTCTGCTGTGCATCTGGTGGGGCTCCTTGACGTAAGTGTGTGGGAGAGAAGATGGTGGTAAACGTAGGTCTCTTTTGAGGCTGGGAAGCAAAGATGAGCCTGGCAGGGAGAAATGATCACACATCAGCGTCAGCAGAACCACACAAACCAACTTCTTTAGACTTTAGGTTACCATTAATACAAAAAATTATTCTCTGTAATTATTGGACACCTAGCAGATTTCGTAAATTGGGTTTATCGGGTTGGAGATGTGTTGGATCTGTCAGCAGTGAAGACCAGATCCAGCATATACGTTATGGGTATGTCCCATTTTCAACTGGCCTTAGGGTAGTAGATGCCAGCCCTGGGTTGGAATATCTCTGGGAGATTTGGAAGTGGAGCCTGGGGGAGAGCAGAGTTTGGGGAAGGGTAGGAACCTTATCAGAGCATAATTCTGTACAGCCCATCTTCCAATGAAGCCATTTTCTCCAGGGGAACTGAGCTGTGTAGGGTTCCCAGGCAGTGGCTGACAAGTTGGTGGAGGCAGCATTACAGGAGAATTAACAAACAGCCTCATAACAAGCAGCCTCATATACTCATTGGATGTTCTTACCGGAAGTGACAAAGGGCAGCTCTAGGAATCACTGGCCTATAGAGTTTCCAGTGATTGCCAGAGCTACCCTACCCTTTGTTACTTCCAGTAAGAACTTCCAGTAAGTACATGAGGCAGCATTTAAAATAAAAATCCAAGTGGCAGTGAAGAACAGGACCCTGGGGGCGGGGATTCCCCACCCCATTGAGGGCTGGGCAGCCCTAGACCTGTGTCATCTGGACAGTAGCTGTAATTCCTGAAGATCTCCAGGCTCAGGTGGAAAAGAGAAGATTTCCAGGCTCAGCTGGATAAGAGAAGATTTCACTGAGTGTGAGCATTATGCAGAGAGATAGCATGCAGAGATGAATGCTAAGTAGGAAAGGATTCACTGGGTATTCTGCTCTGAAGAAGCCTTATGAAACAAGTGTTGGAGCAAGCCCATCTGCAGATTCATGACCTTTTTGCTATTTGTTTGCAATCCAATATTAATACCAGAACGACACAAAGAAAATTTACTGTTTGTAAGAACTTTAGATTATTGGACTGTGCTTGTCAACATTATGGAATCATTTTTCACGTTTATTCTTGCATGAATGTACAGGAATGTATTTGTATTACTATTAACATTAATAGTGATCTATTTTTAAAAAAATCTATAAAAGAGTGATATTCCCTTCATAAATATATCATGGTTGCCATTGACTATTTTCTACTCACTTATCCCGCATTCTCTCTTTGGTTATCCTATCCCATATGGAGGCTGGCAAACTTACCTTAGGGCTTCATAGAGCTGCCCAAGAGTCTCATGCTGGGACATTCTTTCCTCCCCAGCAAGATGAACATCACAGATGTTGGGGGAGCAGGATGGGCCAGGTCCTTGAAGGGACAGGAGTCCTGTGGGACTTGCTTCCAAGAGAGATTCTGTGTCCTTTTCATGCTCATCTGGGGCAGCTTTTGTGAGAAAACCTCAATGGGCACTGAAGATGCTCTCTGCCTCCACGTCTACCTCTCCTTTCTTGACCTGCTGCCTCTTTCCGACTGAAGGCTCAGGGACTTAACTCTCAGTGCTTCACCTGGTGTTTCCCACAAGAAGCTTTGCCGGTCCATTGAACTCAAGGGCATTTGCTCTGAGTAGCAGCAGCTCTCCAGAGTATGGAGTAGACACCTGCCCTGAGTGAGAATTTTGAATCCAGGCGGACTGAATCCCAGAGGAGACCTGCTGGGATACTTTTAACTGGAACGTGATCTTGGAAAACTAAAGAATTTACATTAAGTGTGAGCCTTTCCTGGACGCCACACTCTGCCAGCCAGGTTCCTCTGAAGACAGAGACCCAGAGGCCCGCCCTGTGTCCTGCAGCAAGGAAATCCCACAACCTGCCTCCCTGGCAGCTCAGCCAGGTCTAAAGGAAAACAGCAGTTTAACTGTCTTTTGGCTCTAACTCCCACCTCCCACGTGCTCTCCCAATATTCCGAAGGCCCTGGTTGGCTGCGACCTGCCCCATTAATATTCCAACTAGGTTTAAAGGCGATTGGTCATTTTCAGGAAATGTGCAGGTCTTTGACTTGTCCGTCACACAGGTCTATATTAGTCCCACCTCTGTGGGACTCTTACCACTGAGACAAAACTTCCTACTAACCACCACTTGGTATTCAAGAGCTGCACGTTTGGGTTTCAGCACTTGGCGGAAGGGAAGGGGAAAGGGGAGGCAAGGCACATACTTTGAAAGAAGTCTTAGAAAGAAAAGGACAAGGCTTCGAGGGAGACTGGAAATGACAATGGAGACTGGGTTAAAGTAGAGTAATCCAAAAAAGTGGATGTAGCAGGAACTGAGAGACAGATTTGCAGCCGAAGGAAGACTTTAAAACACTGAAATCTCAAATGGCCAGAAAAGATGGTCAGAAGCAGGGCATGGGAGTTGCCATGGGGGGAGTCTTTTGAGTCAGGGAGGGAGGGGTTGGTTTGCTGGGTGGATGGAAAGTGTTCCAGAGAGCCCTAGTGTCAATGGGACTGGGGTCCTGCAGGATCAGGCCAAAGTTTCTGTCAGTCATCTTCTTTGTTTGGAAAGAATGTGGCAAGGCCGCCCACAACAGTTGGATGCTTTCACACATGCTAAATAATGCAGTAGATGCTTGCTGTGTTGTTGTTTTTTTAAGTAGAAACCAGGAGTACATCTGCCTCCCCCACAGTAAGATCTCGTTATGGCCAATAACGCCCATCTATCCAAAGCATTTGGCACTGATTACCAGATTAGTAAGGGAATGTACTGTCCTAAGCCATTTCTGCCAGACTACAGGGAAATAGTGGTCGAGTCAGCAACCTCCACTGGCTTCCTTTTCCATAATGAGCATGTGCTAATAAACCTCAGTTAAAGAGTATACTTCTGGGGGGAGGGGATTGTGGAGGTGGAAGATATCTTCAGTTTTGAAGCTGCATTGAAAAAAGAGTGGGAGACAGTTAACTTGAACACCAAAACAAGTCTGGGGTCTACATGGAGAAAAAACCAAAGTATCACCATTCTGTATTCTGCCTTTTGGTTGAACTGATGATTTCATGCTCAGTCTTAAATCAGTGACTGGGTTGGGGATACAGAAGGAGAGTCAGGATTACCAGATCAAAAGTTTTATTATCAGGTGATACTTTGGGCTAAATATACAATATTTGTTGGCTGTTGGTGGATAATGAAAATAATAAGAATCTACCTTGAAAGACTTAGGTTCTTCTCTAACTGATATGGCCAGGTTATGAAACTATTCTTATTTTAATGGAGGCATTTCCTTGTAGGTAAATAACCACATATGCAATAATGATTTCACAACCATAGCTGACTAAAGCCATTTGAATTTGGCATAAAGTCCAATTTGTTTTATGACATAATGAAGAACAAACAAGATAGATGCTTTGAACACTTTCAGAAGCTCTCTTTTACTTTATGCCATTTCTTATCTTAATGAAAATCATTATTTTTGTCATATTATGATCCTTGTTTGCGATAATTATTATTTCTAGATTAGAATGTGAACTCATTGTGATGCCTTGTGTTAAAGGGTTTGGTTTATTTTAGTATGTCTCCAGTTCTGCTGAAGACCTGTTATTAAGCATGAAAAATGCATGACCTCTGCCACACCTCAAGATAGTAACACTTTCCATAGTACAATCCTATGCAATTACTCCAGTCTAAGACTGTTGGGTTCAGTGGACCAACTGGTAATAGGATTGCACTGTTAGAGTAGGTCCAACTGCTTCTTTAAGACTTACTTGTAGAAGATTTACACTGAAGTCATTTCAGTTTTCATTTTAGACACTTGTGTCTGTTATTCAGATTTATAATAGACACTTTTCCATGCCTGCATTCCATGCCTGCATTCCAGTCACTGATGCTAAATGTATTTCAGGGGCCATTCTAGGCAGGGGCACACCCCTTTCTAAGTCCATTGAAGTCAGGAGGTGTGTAATATTCAGAAGTCCATTTCATGTTTAGATCCTATTTAAATGATTGCTCACCCATTGAACTGAATGCTGTGCATTGAAGCCTCCACCCAAGAAAGCGAAATCCAAGTCTAAAAACAAAGAAAAGCACCGATCTGGTTCCAGCTCGGTTCCAAGGACATTGGCTTCGCCTGTTCCAACCAGCTCCCTCTCAGTTCGGCAGCAGAGGGATGCAATCCCTTCACCTAAGACATCTTCATTGCATGCCTCATCTCTGGCACTGTCATTTTCAGAAGGAGAGATGGAGCCTGAATGGGATATACCCATGACTTTCTCAAGTATCCAACCCTTAGATCAATCCCAGGCTACTTCATGGTGTACGTCTGTGCCATCCCCCCCTGGCAAGACTATTCTTACTATTATCCCTCACCATATACCCAGGAACAGGGTGACTGGCATCAACAAAGGGAATGCTCTGAATCGAAACACTCATCATCTCAAAACCAGGATGCAGCGTTCTCACCAGTGTGGTATCTTCCACCATCACCCTCGCCTCATTTCCGTCCATTGCAATCAGACTTAGAAGGGGAACAGATCAAGAGGGATGGCTCCATATCTGGCCAGGGCTCAGACCTGCCTTCAGATTCCTCTCCTGATGATACTGTGGGTGACACCAACCCAGTATATCCTAATGAAGACTTGAGACTGTATAGGGAGCAAATGGTTTGAATGGCTAAATCTTTTAGATATAGATATAACCTCTTCTAACCCAAAGCCTCATGATAAAATCTTGAGCAAGTTATATGGTGACTCACCAACCATAATTGCCTTTCCAATTCTAGAGGGCATCATGGACATCTCTAAGGCACTCTGGGAAAAACCAGCCAGTACAGCTGCCACCTCTAAGAATGGAGAATTTTTACAGGGTGCAACAAGAAGGACATTCCTATTTATTCAGTCACCCTCCAGCTTAATCTCTCATTGCAGAAGAGATGCAACTAGACAGTGCTCAGGTGCATACTTTGCACCTGCAGACAGAGAAGGATGGAAGATTGATGTGGTGAGCTGAAAGATATATCCTTCTTCAGCATTCAGTCTTTGCTTGCTAATTATGGAGTAATGATAGGGGCATATCAGTTGTTCCTGTGGGAAAAGATGCTGGCTTACATTGACCTTTTACCTGAAGACAAGAAACATCTCACTAAGCTACTCCAAGCGAAGGCTCTGTGCTTGTCAAAACAACAAATTAACACAGGTAGACATTCTGCTGATTCCTCCTGAAGAACTATGGCCTTAGCAATTGTGCTAAGGAGACATGGTTGACTCCAATCCACAGCTCACCCCCTGGACACTCAGGAAAAATGGAACATCTCCCCTCTGTGGGAACCACTCTGTTTTCACCCAATACTGACAAGTTTCTCTCTCAGATTAAAAAACACAAACAGCTCACTCCTTCAGCGTCACATCATTGCCGGCTCCCCCCCTTACAGGTCCAGGCAGATGTATAGGTTCCCATAGCCCCAATCTCCATACTCTAGACAAACACAATGACAGCTACATTCGTTGCAGTATTCTGGCCAATTTTTTTTTTCAGGGTCTCAAGGCAGACGTAGATTAAACCAGAGGCCAAGGCACTTGGGTCATCAACAAGAACCGCCCAAGGAAGTGCACCAGAACCCTAAGGGCTCATTCTGACTGGTGCCTACTGGGAATCAGACTCCTGATAGTTTTAAAGGTAGCTTAGCTGCTAGAACGTTGCCCCTATGTGATGACATCTCTTTTATTCATTTTACCCATCATGGTGAGTGTTGTTCTTTTGCGGTTTAGTTCACCACGAACCTGGTTGTGGTAATTTCAGAAAATAATGTCGCTGCATTGCCAGACAGCCCCCCCATTGCCTCAGGTTCACAACCCTACTTAATAGGCCTCATATACCTATCTTTTTTATTCTAAATAAAGTTATATTTTATTTATGTAAGAAGTTCATCAGAGTATTCCTGTGTAATTCAAGGTGGAATAACTAGGGTTGTCAACCTCCAGGTGGTCACTGGAGATCTCCTGGGATTTCACCAAGCGTTCACTTTGAGAAAATGGCCACTTTGGAAGGTAGACTCTATGGCATTATAATGCATTGAAGTCCCTCACCCTCCTCAGATTCCACTCCCCAAATCTCCAGGTATTTCCCAACCCAGAGCTGGCAACCCTAGTGACAACTGAAAGCTGGGCCATTGACCTTGCCCCTGCCAGCCACCCTCCACTCCAGCCAGCAGCATCTAAGCCTGCGCATGGCCTCACATGCTTCTGCAAGGCTTATCACCACCATCCCAGTGTCTTCAACCCACTCTGGAGTCAGGCAAGCAACTCCAGTTGGGGACAAAGCAGACCTCAGGGGCCTCACAGTCATCTGAAGGCTCGTAACTATATGATGTGGAATAGTAGGACCTGGACTCCAAATCTATGTTATTTGTACTGGCTTCCTAGTTTGATATATGCCCTTGATTTACAACAAATCAAGGACAGTGTTAGTATTCTTAAAGTAAAGTACTGGCCTGTAAACTACCAGTTTTTCTGCTAGTGAAGAAGGAAGAAGGGCCCCTTTTTAACCACCAAAAACGCTATGCCAGGGACTGTGGGACACATGTAGACAAAAGTCACAAGGGGTGGTGTCTACAATAAGGAGAGAGATTGGAAGAGATCAAGTGTAAAAGCTGGTAGGAACCAACCCATTGTAAACAACTTTGCTGCTCAGTTTAAGAAAGAGTAGGTTAAGTCCCTGTCCATTCTGCTCTCATCTCCTCCCTTCGCTTTTTACTTGAGTTTGCTTTTAACTTGAGTTTACCATCATAAAGATTTCACTAACCGCTGGCCTTCAGGGGGGGCACCTACAACTGCATTACCTTGTAATCTAGGATGCTCTGCATATGAGTACCACACTATTTTTGCTTTGTTTAGATTTTTTTAAATGGAAGGGGTAGGGTTGCCAGGTCCCCCTGGCCACCTGTAGGGGATGGGAGTAAGATTGCCAGACCCAGGTTGGGGAATTCCTAGAGATTTGGAGATGCAGCCTGGGGAGGACAGGTGCCTCAGTGTGTAACAATGCTGTAGAGTCCATCCTCCAAATCATCCATTTTCTCCACGGGAGCTGATCTCTGTAGTCTGGAGATGAGCTTTTACTCTGGGGGATCCTCAGACCCCACCTGGAGGCTGGCATCCCTATGAAGGGAGATAGTGAAGGAAATAGTAGGGGAAAAGACTCATAGAGGTAAAAATTGATAGTGACTCTTGTCTTGCAGACTGGAGTCAAAGATTGATCTGCGGTCTGAAAAAATCACAGACTACTGTTATATTAATTAATTAATTTAGAAAATATATTCGCTCCTAACTAAAGTCCTTGTTGGGGTGGCTCACAAGATAAAAAGTGAGACTAAAACCATAAACCAATTATCAATATTAAAACAACCCATAAAGCCACAAGCCACAAAACAGCACTCAGGCTAGAAGCAGCTACCATAAAAGCAACTTTAAAATGTGAAAATCTTCCATTTCAAAAGCCTGAATGAAAGGAAATGTTTTGACCTGGAACCTAAAAGACAACTAAATAGGTGCCAGTTGAGTTTCTAGGGGAAGAGCTTTCTAAAAGAAAACCACTGAAAAACCCATCTTGTGGTCACCACTTGCCTCAACCACACAGAAAGGGTCACACAGAGTTGTAGAAAAGGATCTTAACTCGCAGACTAAACAGTACAGGAGGAGGCAGTCCCTTGATACTTTGGTCCCAAACAGTTTAGAGCCTGAAAGGTAAGAGCCAGTTTGGTGTGAGAGCCAGTTTGATGTAGTGGTTAAGTGCGCGGACTCTTATCTGGAAGAACCGGGTTTGATTCCACACTCCTCCACTTGCACCTGCTGATGTGACCTTGGGTCAGTCACAAGCTCTGGCACAGCTGTTCTCTCAAGGACAGTTTCTGTCAGAAGTTCTCTCAGCCCCACCTACCTCACAGGGTGTCTGTTGTGGGGAGAGGAAGGGAAAGGAGTTTGTAAGCCGCTCTGAGACGCCTTTAGGCAGTGAAGGGCGGGGTATAAATCCAAACTCCTCCTCCTCCTCCTCCTCCTCCTCCTCCTCCTCCTCCTCCTCCTCCTCCTCCTCCTCCTCCTCCTCTTCTTCTTCTTCTTCTTCTTCTTCTTCTTCTTCTTCTTCTTCTTCTTCTTCTTCTTCTTCTTCTTCTTCTTCTTCTTCTTCTTCTTCTTCTTCTTCTTCTAAGAACCAGCGCAGTGAATGGTGTCCGGTAAACAAATACGTAAGAGCTAAGGTGCTTGATGCAAAATGAGGTACTTTGCAACAAAACGCATCTCCTTTGCAAATTGATCAGCTTGAATTTTACAATGTGTTCCTTTCATAATGTGGAAGTACTGTTTTTAAACTGCAGCCTGTTTAACTGATTCCTCACAAAGTGAAGGCACCATAATGCAAGCTGTAAGAACTAGAATCAGAACTTGATCTATTGACAGAAATCACCAGGTCCTTAGTGATTAAGATATTCTTCAGAATCTTCCTCAGAAAGAAAAGATTTTTCAAAATAAGGGATGGACCCCATTCCTCAAATAGACCTCTGCTGTTTTGTGTACTACCCAGAATCCTCCCACTGTATATAATGCCTGGTATAGACCGAAGTCTTGCAGTAACAAAAGGATGCATGTTTAGATTCATGTGCGTTGTCTCTCTATGCGTCTGTCAGAAACTGACAACTGTAGACCTGGCCGAAGAGATCTAGTCTGGCTCTCACATTTAAGAGTTTGGTCTGACCTTTGCTAGCATTGTTACTGAGCCTTATGTCCACCTAGCTGAGCTTGTTGGAACTAGAGGGATTCATATCCACTCCCTGTATTTTGAGGGGTACAGAGCTATAGGGATCATTTAGGGAGCAATCCTAAGCAGATCTATTGAATCCCAGGAGAGTGTTCCTATGATTGCACTGTTAGAAACCCAGGTGGGCAAACAGAGATCTCAAGTAACTTACTCTGCTTTACACAGTAACACACAAGTTGTCCCTTTTAATCTTACATTAGAAATTCTCAAATAGCATCATGGAAGCAGTAACATTTCACCTACTGTATGTTGTCTTAACAAATATGGAAATGAGAAAAAGAAGCCAAGGCTTCCAATAGTTTCCATTTTAATGGGCTCCCCCCCCAAAAAAAAATAAAGTTGAATGATCTGTTTTTAAATGTGTTCTGGTGTGTATATGTAGGCAAAATTGCTTTTTTTCAAGGTCCCTCAAAGTGTCCTCCTTTCTATACCTGAGGTGACAGTGTGTACTGTTGATAATTAGATAAGGGTGTTCTTCATCAAATGTCAGAAAGTGAATGGAACCAGGACTTGAAAGGCCTTGTTCTGTGCCAGGGCCTGGTCTGCTACTGTTGCCAGTGCCAGTTATTTATTAATAGCACAAATATGTTTGTTTGTTTTTAAAGGAACTGAAACTCACAGTTAGTGTACAGCTTAGTCTCCAAGGCCAGTCAAACAAGGGGATGCAGGATCATGCTAACAGCACTGGAGTACAACAAAGCAGAGGGAAACTGATGTAAGTAATAAGGACTTTCCTTGATGGTGGCGGGCGGGGGAGGGAGTGGTAAGGAAGGTTTGGTACCTATTCTGCTTCCTGCCAGGAACTTGGCTAATTGCTACAGCCACTATTGTGATTCAAAATTTGCTTCTCCATCCCCCAAACTTGGATAAGTTGTTGAGCCAATATCAAGTAGGAAGGGGGAAGGTGGGGCAGGAGACATTTGCAGTGGTCAAAATATGAAGCAGGTGGACTCCTCTTTCACTTACTTGTGTGGAGTGCCTTGTCCTTACATCCCCTTGTGCAGAGCATCTGTAAGGGTTCTGAGCAGAGCAGCATCAGTAACATACTGTAACTATGTTCTCAAACCGGGCAGAGGAGATTATTTACTTATTATTTTGAGAATGTATATGATGACTCTCCATAAGATCATAAAAACAACAGCATGAATGATCACTATTTGAAAAGTAATTAAGAACAAGCTGGGGCATAGAATCAGCATAGGACAACCATTGACAAGCTTTAAAAAGTCTATAAAACAGTCCTCAGACTAGAAGCAGACCATGATATAGCTAAAAAATATAAAACCCCTTAGTTAAATGCTTTGATAAAAAGAAATGTTTTGGCCTGATTCCTAAAAGACTGATAAGTATTTTGTGAGCCTCACTGGATGGTATTCCAAAAGGTGCCACCACTTAAAAAGCCCTGTCTCTAGTTGCTACCTGCCTCACCTCTGCAGGTGTGTGTGTGATGGACTGTGCTTTAAAAGCTCATAAGTCCTGTATAAACATGTGACGGACTGTGAAGGGTTAATGCCTCACAGAGCTAGAGAGTCTTTGAGTGACAGGCTGCTCAAACGGATTTCGTTGGATAGCATCAGTTGAGAAGAAAGAGTTGGGAACTGATTGCTAAAGAGAGTTCAGTTTAACACTGATGGAGGAGTGGGAAGGTTGGCAAGGAGGAGTGGGAGGATTGCTGAAGACCCCTATTAGGGTCAGAAAAAGGGTGAGAGCTTTTAGTTTAGAGAAATAATTCCCTGCCTGGTTGAAAAGAGAGATAGCTCTAAAGAGTGGAGTGATCCCTGGTTTGTTTAGAGAAGGAATTTGGGTACTTCGTAGTGTATCCCTGCCTTCTCTGAAATTTGAAGAGTAAGTTAGACTCAAGAACTTATACTGGAGTTTCTGGCTGACACTGAAACCAATGCCTTTCATTTCAAAGATTCTAAGACTTTGTGAAAAGCTTAAATTCTTACTTGCTGGAAACATATTAACTAGAGTTTGTGAAATTACTAAGTTACCTCAGAGTCATTATTGATTCACCTCAGACTTTTTACCTCTGATTTCACCTTGTCCCCTCTATGTTGAATAAAATTGTTTATTTTTGAACTCTCAAAAGCCTCTCATGTGCCATTTTCAGAAATATAAGTTAAAGAGGTGGTCTTGTCTCTTCTCTCAAGTCCCTGGGCTGAGCCAGCATCAAAATAATAACATGACAGGGTGGGAGAGCCATAAACCTTCATATAAGAAAATAGATTAAAAGGACTACTCAGCCAGAAAGGAAGGGAAAATGGAGAGAAAATCCTGCATGTGAGGGAGGGAAGAGGGTGAGTTTGCCATAGGGGGGCATAGAGGGATATTGAGTGAGTGAGCTGAGAAATCTGAATATGTTCTCCCTCCCCAGTTTTCCCTGGTACTACCTATTTCTCATCTCTATGCTGACACAGCTACACCAGCATCAAATTTACTACTGATGCAGCAGTGACGTGGTGCTATGCCAGTATATCTCCAGATATGCTGTGTGTCTTACACAAAGGTGTATCAGTGTTGCACCAACATAGGAGTGGCCATTCTAGGAAGTTTCCAGCATGACAGTGGAATTTTTGTTGTAAGTTAAATTACCAAATTATGTCTCCTTTGGTTATCTAACTCCTTTTAGCCAGGAAGATGGATTCTAGAGGAAAACCTACTATGTTTGGGCAACATGCCCTTCATAGCCCTATGGCTTGACTGGGGATTTGGAAGATGAATGCAAGGAGGGTAGAACGGGGTAAATATGAATCATTCCCTTATATCACTGAGATAAAGGGAAATGAGGGGAGGATTGATGCTGCAGTGATGTGTTAAAAAGGGCTTACTTTGATTGGAGACCTCAGCAGCAGTAACTTTTTATCATGACAACAATGTCAGATAGTCCTCAACAAACAGACATCTTCAAAGTTGTAAGATAATTTGCTCCATAACATGTGAAGAAGAAAAAGAAGAAGAAGAGATTGGATTTATACCCTGCCCTTCACCACCCAGAGGTGTCTCAGAGCGGCTTACAAACTCCTCTCCCTTCCTCTCCCCACAACAGACACCCTGTGAGGTAGTTGGGGCTGAGAGAGCTCTTGACAGAAACTGCTCTTTTTCAAGAACAGCTCTTATCAGAATTATGGCTTGCCCAAGGTCATCCAGCCAGGTGCAAGGGGAGGAGTGAGGAATCAAACCTGGTTCTCCCAGATTAGAGTCCGCGCACTTAACTACACCAAGCTGGCTTGTGGAGGGAAGAACAGTGTTATAAGCTGTTTTGGGTCTAAATGGAGGGGGAAAGTAGGGTATAAATGCATAAATAAATAAATACCTATAAATAATTATATAGAAAGTTTGTGGAGACTGATCATTTCTTATTTGGTGTAATTAGCATTCTGCTCGATTAATCTTTAAAAAAGCACCCACCTACAGAAAAAATATACTTTTACCTGCTGCTCAGTGGTTTCACCAAAGTCATGTCAAATAGAATTCCAGAAAAGACACAACAGTCTGTTCCAGTCTGCTATATTTTGCACTGAAAGGAACAGAACTAGCCGGACAAATTAATATGTGCCATATGGTTATTAGCAAATGAAGTTATTTAAAGAGTATGTAGGAAGGCAACTCAAACATGAGTGCTAAGCACTGAATTAGATATCTATAATTCTGCTGGTTTTCCAAGATGTTACCAGTTTTTAGACTCAGAGGAACACTAGGTGGATTGGATCAATCAAACAAATCGCGAATTGAGCTAGGATTCCATTACTTTGGATGGTCCTAATAGATTAGTAGTTGTTTTAATCAGCAGTCGCAGAAGAATTAAGTAACCTACACTCAGTAATGTATTTCAGTTTTTCCTCTATAGTTTAGTTCCACTGCATTTTTGCTGAAGGCATGGAAACAGTTGGAAGCGGTGGCCCAAGTGGTTAAGATGCTGAACTGCAGACTGGAAAGTCGGAGTGAGCTCCCATCTTTGGTCCCAGCTCCTGCCAATCTAGCAGTTCAAAAGCAAGAAATTGCAAGTAGATAAATAGGTACCACTTCAGTGAGAAGGTAACAGCGTTCCAAGTGCCTTGGCATCTAGTCATGCTGGCTACATGACCACGGAAATGTCTTTGGACAGTGCTGGCTCTTTGGCTTGGAAATGGAGATGAGCACCGCATCCCTAGAGTCAAATTCGACTGGCTTTCGAGCAAGGAAAACCTTTACCTTTACCTATTATTAACTTTAAAGCTGCAAAAACAGGTGCAAAAATGGTATTAGTAGCAAATGGATAATGGATAGCAGCAAAAGTGATATTAGTAACAAATGGATAATCAATTGAAAGGGTCAGAAGTCAAAATAAAATTATGTTAATATTAATATGGCACCCATCACTTATAAATCAGAACAGCAATTGCCTATGAACAGTCCTGACGTTCTAATATATTAAGTGATGGCAGTCAAAATCTGTCACATACCTATAAATATTCCATGTGAGTGTCATATTTGTACATGTGCAATGAGGGAAAATGAAAAATATTTTGTTTTAGTTTCTTGTGAAGAGGATGGGTATTCAGGGGAAAACCTTTGTGTGCAAATTAGAAATTTAAGGCTAATTTTAATTGATAAAAATCTACTATTAATTGGATTGGATCAAATGAAGTCTCATGCTAGTGGAAGCTCCACTAACAGAAAATGGATGCACAATTTCACCAGATTTCTCCTCCTTACCATGTCTCCCTTACACAACATGGCTTTTTGACCATGATCATGCCTGACCTTCGGGCGGGGTGTGTGTGTCACAGAGACTGCTGCAGGAAGGGAAAGGTGGGTGAGATTCACTTACATGAGCTTAAGTTGGATAACACCAATAATTATAAAGGTCCAAAGTGAACATTTTCTTTCTCATTCCCTATTACAGCAACACACACCAGACCAAAATATCTTGAAAACTGAAATAAATGTCTTTAATATTTAGCAATCCTATTAAAATTTGCTCTACTAATTATTCAGTGAGAATAGTGAACCAATTAATCCAATAAATACTGGCAGTCCTTTCAAGTTAAAAAGTCAGGAGGAAGTTAGAAAAAAGTATAGAAGGAGACAAAGAAAATGGTAAGTATTTAGAAAGCTTGGAATAAAGCATCAAAGACTAGAAGACAAAATGAGTAGCCTGATAGGGGCTGGGAGGTGAACCTGAAGGGCAACAGAATTTAACTCTAAGAGATGTGAAACAAGAAAATGATCATTGCTCTGAATTAGTTAAAACAAAAATGAGATCATTATCAAGCCACGTGGATCCATGTTTCGATCACCTCAAGGTTAGAGTACTGTGGCACAGTCTACATAGGTCTGCTCTTAAAAGTTATCTTGCAGAAATCAGTTGATTTAGAACAGCAGTGCGGATTCTGTGAACTTAGGCAGATCATGAGAGGGAGGGCAGGAAGGGTTGCCTCAGTGCTTAGTTCTTGTGGCCCTTTCTTACATGCCCAGGGAAATGCTAATTGCCACTTTGGGGTCAGGAAGCAATTTTTCTCCAGGGTGGTTTGGCCAGGGATCCTGGAGGTTTTTGGTCATCTTCTGGGCATGGAACAGCGGTCACTGTGGATGTGGAGGGGGAAGTATTTGTGAATTTCCAGCATTGTGCAGAGGTTTGGACTAGATGACCCTGGAGGTCCCTTCCAACTCTATGAGTCTATGATTCTGTGATTCTATGGCAACTCGGTTACTCGTGGGTGTTATGTCACATCTATCCTGTGGTCACTCCATTGGCTGCTGATCAATAACAGGGTTCAGTTCAAGATATTGATTATAATTTACAAAGCCCTGTATGGTCTGGGACTCACATATCTGTGGGACCACCTCTCCTGCTATGCTATGACATGACAACTTCACTCATCTGAGTAAAGCCTTCTGAAGCTGTCTCCCTGCAAATGGGTAGGGTCAACAACTGCTCATTCACACATATCCACTGTGGTGACCCCTACCTTGTGGAATGGCCTGCCTGAGGAGGTCATGCATATAAGATTATGCTTGGGATAGAGCAGGTAGAGAAAGAAGTACTTTTCTCCCTTTCTCACAATACAAAAACTCATGGGCACTCAATGAAATTGCTGAGCAGTCAGATTAGAACAGATAAAAGGAAGTACTTCTTCACCCAGAGAGTGCTACAAGCATGGACAGCTTCAAGAGGGAATTAGATAAACTTATGGAGCAGAGATCCATCAGTGGCTATTAGCCACAAAGTATAGAGAGGAACTCTGGGGCAAGTGGTGCTCCGTATTTTTGGTGCTTGGGGGGACAACAGTGGGAGAGCTTCTAATGTCCTGGCCTCACTGCTGGACCTCCTGATGGCACCTGGTATTTCTGGCCACTGTGTAACAGAGTGTTGGACTGGATGGGCCACTGGCCTGATCCAACATTGGCTTCTCTTATGTTCTTATGTTCTCCCCTAGCTATATCATTCTACAAAATGTACAAAACATGCTCAGGAGAGCATACTTATAACAGAATCAGAAGTGTATTGTCTTTGAATTTTGTATTCCTATTTCTGTTGCATTATTCATTGAATGTCTTATTTTGGATGATTACATTTTTTTCTGTGTTCTGTAATCTCCTTGAATCTCGGTGAGAAAGGCACAATATAAATAAGTTAAATAAATACATAGGTAAAATAAAAGATAATAGGATCCAGAAGAATGTCAAATTTCAAGGAATTCCTGAAGATCTTGATAACAGGTGATTAAAAAAAATCTTGAGCAATGTTTTATT
Organism: Gekko gecko; assembly: GCA_029375565.1. Taxonomy (NCBI): domain Eukaryota; kingdom Metazoa; phylum Chordata; class Lepidosauria; order Squamata; family Gekkonidae; genus Gekko; species Gekko gecko. The sequence continues at coordinate 32,712,068 of JAPDNY010000003.1, read as the reverse complement.
TGAAGTATGAAGATTAATGTATAGTAGAGGAAAGTTTTAAAGTAAACTCTTTATGAGCAAAGGATTGGAATACACTCTGAAAGGTACTAACATTCTTTTTAAGGTACACTTTGCTTTCTCATGCAAGAAATAATATAAACTAATAATTTGGTGACAGAATCTTCCAGTTGTTCCTATTCATACCTTTTTATCCTAGCTAGGTAAAGAGAATTCATATTTCTAACAAATTGATTGAGATATCTTAACATAAAATACAGTGGGGTGATGCCATTTAGGTAGCATGGTTTTTTAAGGATAACTGAATCACTGATGGTGCAATATAAAATGTAGGAAATTTTCTGAAACATTGAACAAATAAGTTACAAAATCATCCATGTTTGTTTATTTCAGTCGCATCTCAATAGGTATACTATTTTATTTTCTTTCTGTATAAAGTTTGTCAGCTGGTGGACATTGCTTTACCATATGGGACTACATTATTAACTATTTGACAGACAGGTTGGTTTCCCCTTCTCCCTTAGAGTTTCCAATTGGAGCTGAAGGAATGTTGGTGAGAGGCTGACAGTTAAAAGCAATTCTGTTCAGTTGGAGGGGAGATCTAGCTGAGTAGAAAAGCAGCCTAACTCTGACGGGGTGAAAGTTAAATTATGACAAAGAATCCTAAATGCCTAAATGGAACTATAGTTCAAAAATTCAAGTGCAGAGAAACTTCGTATTCTCCACACTGATTCATTCCAGTGTTGTGTTTAAGCCATAAATAAAAGTTAACTTCTTGTTTGTTTACCCCTGTGGGCTGGATGTGTATGGTCTCAGGGAAAGAAGAACACACAAATGAACAAAGATCTCAGGCTTTCTAATATATATTAGGCTATGAATAAATAGCGGCAGCATGTGACTGAAGCAGTGGTTGATGCCCAGTCCCCAGCTGTTCTGTGCAGTGTCTGAGTGAGGAGTGATTGTTAAAGGGAGCTGGGCTGCTCTGTCTGTTACTGTATCCATGAATGAAAGAGCAGGGACTTTGTGTGTGAAAGGGGCAGGGCTCTCTGTATATTTTAATAGAGGCAAGATGGGTGGCCAACTGTGACCGTCTAACCTACCCTTAACCCTGAACCTGTGTGACAGAGGTTGTGGTGGTAGGGTCTCTGAGTGAGTAAAATGTGTCACATAAGTAATACAAAAAAAACTCCTCAACCTATTTCTGAAATCATAAGATGAGGTCTGTTGGTATTACTCCACACATTCCCAGGACTGTTTTTGTAGAAAAAGCCCAACAGGAACTCATTAGCATAATAGGCCACACCTAACAGCAGAAACTCATTAGCCTATTAGGCCACACCTCCAGTCATCTAGCCACACCCACCTTTTGCTTCTTAGTCTGTTTACCTTGTTCATTGTCAAAACCCAGGGCTTTTTTTGTAGCAGGAACTCCTTTGCATGTTAGGCCACATATCCCTAATGTAGCCAATCCTAATGAGTTTCTGCTGTTGGGTGTAGCCTATTATGCTAATGAGTTCCTGCTGGGCGTGGCCAACTCGGGAGCCTTCCTTCCTGCCCAAAAATAGCCTGCACATTCCTCATTTCAAACAAATATCCTGCACCATATAGACCACATATACCCTATTTCTGTCTTTATGCCCCCACAAGCATCCCTTCTCTCTCACTGACCCTTCAACAAACAAGCTTCCCATTCTTTCACACACACCCTCTCTCTCTGTGCTCTCAGCTATCCCCCACACCATTCCATTTCATTCCATCCCTGCTTTCCTCTCTTGTTTGTTTTTGCTCTTTCATTTACCCCTGCATACAAGCATTGCATCCCCTTTTTTCTTTACCCTTCTGGCTCTTTCTCTCTTATCAATCCCAATACAAGTATCCCATATCCCAAATAAGTATTATTTACTGATTTTTGTAAGAAATAATTATATTCATTACTTACTAAAAATGTATTTTGTATCTTTCAGAAGAAAACTGTGGTGTGTATGTAGATATAATGGCTTCAGTGATCTGCAAATGGTGCAAAGGCAGCAGAATGGAACTTTTGGTTTTCTTCTTCCTGCTACAGCCCAATGAGCCCCTTGGAATTTTGCTTTTAGGGCCAGGGGACCCTTGGGAACAGGATGGGTAACAAAGTGGGAATCTCCTCTGGGAGATGAGAATAGGCAAAAATTGGTCCACCTTCTTTCCGGATGGCAGGATATTTCCAGCAGTGGAACATTAAGATAGGACACAAGCCAATTATATATAATACATACATATTACACACACACTACTTCTGCTACTACTACTACTAAATGTATATGGGAAAGAAGTGAAAAAAAGCATCAATACAGCAACTAGAAGAGCTATTCCTTGCCAACAAATTAAATATTCATTCAAACCTGTTTTTGGGATCCACCTACTATAGAACAAAGCATGCCTGTTCACTTGAATCAATGCTGGCTTGCAAGTACAAAGGTAACTAATCGACGTGTATGTCTGCTTTGCTGATCTAGCTGTGCATCCTGTGTAATTGATACCTCTCTAGCCTAGATTGACTGCTGCCATCAGTGGTAACAGAACAGGCATTGTTTCGCTTTCCAAGTTAATTGTAGTTAATTATTTTCCCATCCCTCTGACACATCTATTAATAGTTATTCAAAATATGATGATTAATGTGTATAAATACAATACATAAGCAATATATGCAACTAGAAAATAACTTGAAAGCCAAAGAAATGCAACTTTTTGCAAAGTTATGGAAAATATGAGAATGTATTGTTGATGGGGAAGATTTTGGTGTTACAGAAATTAAGAGCAATATTAAACCCATTGACTGATGGATTTAGGCATAACTCTGTTTGGATTGCAGTGTTTCAGAAGCATAGATTACGCACCATTACTCAACAGAGGCATGAGACTATTTATTTACTTAATTTATCCCCCACCTTTCTCCCTAACTGGGACCCACAGTGGCTCACATCGTTCTCCTCTCCTCCATTTTATCCTCACAACAATCCAGTAAGGTAGTTTAGGCTGAAAGTGTGTGGCTGGCCCAAGATTCACCCAGCAACCATCAATGACAGTGTGCTATTCTGACACTCTGACCACTACACCATGCTGCCTCTCCACCTAGAACTCTGATCTACTGCAAATGTTACTGAAATCCATGAAACTTCTTTCCAGTTAGGACTAGAACGTTCTGTTCACTCTGTAGGTGATACTGTAAGAAAGCCCCAGAGCTGATCTTGAAAGGGTGTGGTATGTACATTAAAAAAAATCTGACTCATCATATTTCACCTTTCTAACTGCATTTTACTAATTATTATATTTGAATAATGGTGATCCCTGCTAGGAAACCAGGTAAGAAATAGATTTTTAGGCAGAAGAGTCCATCAGGTAGTTAACATTTTTGTGTGCTGAATACATTGTGAATACCTGCACGACCCATTTCGCTTGGCTCACGTGTATCCTAGAAATTTCCCCGAATCTATGTTCCAGCATTTTCTCCAGTATTAAAATAATGTAGAATAAACTGTATTAAATCCAAATATACAAATACATAACACAAAGGTATGAGTAAGAAAAGTAAAAAAGAGCAAAAATTGAACCCAGTGCACAGTCTTCATATATGATCTCTTGCATCAATCAAAAATACACGTCTTAAGTCTATTTATTTGTTAAAGGGGCAATCCTAAGTAGGTCGACTCAAAAGTAAGTCCTATTTCAATGCATAATACATATTAATTCACTGTTATCATATAAATTCTACAGGTAACACAGTTTACTTATTAGCAACTACTACTAGTACTTATTGATTGTATATATTTGTTACATCACTAGTAGTTTTCCAAGCTAAATATGCTATCCTTCATTTCCCAGTGCTTCTGTATATATTCTTTAAAGTCATTCCAGTCTACCAAAAAAATTTCTGCTTCTAAGATGTTAAGTTTTCTCGTCCATTTGTCCATTTCTGCCATAAATAGTAGTTTTCTTAACCAGTCCCAGAGATCAGGATTTTTTTCATTTTTCCAATTTTGAGCATAAGTCATTCTGGCAGTTGTTACCATGTACCATATCAGTGTTCTTTTACTCACATTTATTTCTTCTAGTTTAAGACCTAAAAGAGCCATGTACCATATCAGTGTTCTTACTCATGTTTATTTCTTCTAGTTTAAGACCTAAAAGAGCCAATGGGGGGGGGTTGAAGAAAAGGATATGATTTATATTATTTTAGCTAAATTGTGAAGTATTGTATATCCTAATAAAAATTTGTTTGTTTGTTTTTAAAGTAAGTCCTATTTCATTTAGTTGATCTGACTTCCCAGAAAGTGTTCTTAAGATTGCAGTCTTAGCTTACTTCTGAGTGGTAATCTTGTCCCAAAGAGGGTTACAAAAATTAGGAAAACAATATTGCAACAATTTTAGATACCAGCCTCAAAATATTTTTTAAGAAACTAAGAGAAGTTAGCATTGGTGTGTCAAATCAGAACAGTAAGGGCAAGCTAGGAGGTGTTTTGGTTGGTGGTTCTTCTTTCTGAGGTTTGACAATGGAGTATTTGTCAGAGGCAAGTTTGGGCAGGGCTTGAATAGCCAGAGATAAGTGTGGGTGGTTCCAGAAGTATATTTATTTAAATTGGGCTTTAATATGGGTTTTCATACATTTGATGTACCCCCTTTTGATGTGTGCTAGTGTTTATTTTGTTTGCTGACTATGGAAGATCAGTTTTTGCCTGGGCATGGTTAATAATACAGAATGCTTTCAAGAGGGCTGTGGAAAGGACAGCACAGTGCCTGGCGTTAAACAGGCAGGGGGACAGGAGTAATAACTGAAATGCATTTCTCTCTCAGCTCCACATCCCATTTCTCAGCTCCAAGTTTAAATGTTTCTGTTCTAAATTTCACAGTGGCATCCTCTATGTCTCTCTGTGTGCCATAATAAGCCGGATAACCAGAAACAGAAACCATTGTTCATATCAATGTTTTGTCAACAGTGCTGGGTACTTTCTACATTTAAGTAACCATGTATGACCTGACTTACAAATAATCTTTCCTATTATAGGTAGGAAGAATATCAACAGCTCCTTCCATTCATTATAGACTTCAAGCGCTGAAGCAGTTGGTGTTTGTTTTCAGTGAAGCCCAGGAAATACATTGTTGAATTGGAAGTAAAAAAAAAAAAAAAAGAGCAGCAATGTTGCTCTATATACAACTTGCAGGCTGCTGCTTTCTTGCAGTCTGGCCTTTGAAATGTCAGCTTCAGCCGTTTTGTTTTTGGAACAGGTTTGAGTCAGTGACTTTATTCACCAGCCCTGCCTTTGTGCCTTCAATAGCAACCCAATATGTGCAGTAATGAAACAGATGAGGCTTTTCTTGGCCGTCTGTGAGATAAAGTGATTGTCAAGTTCTTCAGTCAGTTAGTCACACAACACAGGGCTTCAGAAGACAGTGTTTAATGATAAAACAGTACTAAAGACACGTGTACATTCTCTGTGTCAGTTATGACTAGATACAGCAGCGCCTACTAGGTTATACTACATTCAACCAAGCCCCCCCTTCAGCAGAAGCCAATTGATACAGTTCGTGCATGCGGGAAGGCAAGCTAGCGAAGCGGGCTGAGAAAGAAAACATTCTAGGAACCGTTATAATTCCCAGTGAGGTCCTGTAGCTGGAGCAAGGTCATGGACCTAATAAGAGGCTGTGTGCAAACATCAGAGGAAAGAAAGAGGCAGTAGGCCTCCTCCCGCATACCATAGACATGACAAGTTTACCTGACAGTAATGAGCTTTCTTTGTGTAATTTTTGTGTCGGGGTGCTAAAGGCAGTAAACAAGGGCCAGTTTTTAAAAGCTTCAATAGACATAAATGTTATTTATTTAGAACATTTATTTTCCTCCTCTCCAGAGAACTGTACAAGGTGGCTTACAACTAGGGCTGCCAGGTCTCCTGCTATAGAAGGAGACCTCCTGGTGGCAGCTCCTGATCTCTACGGCTGCTCGGGGGGAGGGGGAGGACTGCATTGGAAATCGCTGTCACTCCATCAGTGTGATGTCATTGCATTGATGTGATGCCGTAGGATTCACTGGAAACTCTATCATAAAACCATTGTTTCTGTTGAATCCTGGAGCATTACACTGACGTGATGATGCCGCTTCCAGGTTCAGCCCAGAAGTGACATCATGCAATTGGAGCAGCACTGATCCCCCCCCAATATCCCCACCTCTGAGTCTTCCGCCAGGTGCCAGCCAGTAGCTGGCAGCCCTTAAACAATAAAACAAAGCCACTAAAAACAAGCCAAAGCCATTCTAACAAGCTGTTAAAGAAGAAGCCAGGACTTAGAAGCCGCAAAATACGCAGGTTGAAAATGATATCGTTAATCCTCAGCCAAGAAGTAGACTATAGAACAGCTAAAAGAGATAAAAAAACTCTCAGTTAAAAGCCTGGCTACAAACAAATGTTTAGGCTTTGTGCCTAAAAGACTGTAAGCTAGACACCATGTGTAGGGTTGCCAGCTCTGGTTTGGGAAATACCTGGGGATTTGGGGTGTGCAACCAGAGGAGGGACAAGTTTGGGGACAGGAGGGACTTCAGTGCCATAGAGTCCACCTTCCAAAGCGGCTGTTTTCTCCAGGTGAACTGATCTCTATTGCCTGGAGGTCAGTTGTAATCCCAGGAGATCTCCAGCCACCACCTGGAGGTTGGCAACCCTAACCATGTGAGCCTCATGGGAGAGAGCACCACAAAGGCAAGATGCTGCCATTGAAACTCCCCTGGCCCTGGTGCTGCCTTGCCTCTGCAGGCTGGGGGCCAGAGAGCAGGGCTTCAGAAGAGGATATTAACTGGCAGTCTGGATGTTATGGGTGGAGGTGGTGTTTTGAGATTCTAACCAGAAAAAAACAAATGTAGTTGCAGATTTTCATTCCTAAAAATTCATGTGGTTTGTGGTTTCTGTAGTTAGTGTGGTTTCAGGGCTTCCTTAGGAACCACTCAATACTTCCACTGGCTTTACCGCTGTGTCATAACTCTCTCAGATTTCATGTACATAATTGCTGTACATGCATATACATCCTTGTTTAAAGGATCCAAAGGCAATTTTTGTCCAAAAGAAGGTGAATTTTATTGAATCCCCCCACCAATTTGCCCCCATATTATGCTCCACTTTGCCCCTATAGGATCCTCTGTGCTGCAGGAGCTGAACTTCAAGAGCTCAGTGGGAAAGGGGAAGTTCTGTTCTGCTGAAAGAAACACTTTATGCTAGTAGAGCACCACTTTTTATGTCCTTCTGCCAATCTTTTCTCATAAAATGTATGCCTTTTTCAATGTTATTTACATATCAGTTGCCCGAGGAAAGCATATAACGTACAAATAGAATAGCTGGCATGCAAACTGGGAATGCCAGCAACAAAAATGGGAGAATGGGGATGCTCACAATGACAGCATACAAAAACAAAGTTAAATAAGAATATTCATACATCCCGACGTATCTTACCCCAGTTGGGTTAACTAGCTAATCAATCACCCTTTGATCCATCTGAAATACTGAGATTTCTGTTTGCACTTCCAAATACCTCTAACCCATTCTAAATATTTAGTTTTAGTCCAATTTGTAAATTCCAAATTTTTCTACAGTCCCAAGTGCCTCATTTCTTCCAGTCACGTAATTGCTGATCTGGCTACAGGTAAGCATATAGCCAAAGGTTCCTTACAAAACCAGTGGCTTGTTAGTACCTGTCACAGTGTTAACAATACTGCCTGGGATGAAGAAATTCAGAATGATTCACAATGTTTCCCCACCCCCATTCATAACTGAGAAGGTGAACAAAGCAAATTCTGAAGAAGTGGAAGCGTATAGCCACGCACCACCTCCTTTTGACTTTGGCCCCTGGCCGTGAGTCAAACTGCAGTACATGTTTGAAATAATTAAAGTGTTTACTCTGTTGGGTGGGGGTGGGGGACTGCATTCCAGGAGGCAGACATAGTTCACAAACATGCAGACCAATCGGATGCACGTTACTCAGATTTCTAGGGACTCTGGAAAGTGGTTTAGGTAGGTAGTAGGCCTTTTTAACAGACCCGTTTGACAGTTTCTGCACGTGTATAAACAATGTTGACTTAGAATGTATAGATTTAATAAAAAAAATTAAAAGCAAAATATTCTTCTGCTTGCTATATTATATTCACAAGGGACTCAAAATATACTGAAAGGTTTGGGGGACTTTTTAAAAAGGCATTGGTTGTGAAAATGACCTGACTGCTTAGGCCTCAAAGGGTCAATAGCAGAGAAACATGCAGTTTCCCTTTAAACTTAAAGAATGGAGGCATCTTGTCAAGAAGTTAGGCCAGCGTTCTCTATGGAGTTCATGCTGCTAAACGTACTTGACCCAAACTAACTCTTACAGTATATTACTGCCATCATAACCCTGGCCCTGAATTTGTGATGAAATTACATGTAAGCAGCCCAGCCGGCATCCAGTTCTCAAGAATTTCTTTCTTGCTGCCGTAACATTTGTGAAGTTCCTGATGACCTCATGTCCTCACTGAAGAAACGAACGCTGAGGCTGTTTTCTCAGCCAGCTACTATCCCTTTTACCGAGTGCATCTTTTTGGGGAGAAAGGGGTGGTAACTTTACAAAGTCGATTGTATCCAGATGGCACAGATTTTCCTGAACCTGTGCCAAGCTCTGTTTCCAAAACAACTCATGACCATTCATGACTTATCTTTCCTTAGAAGTGTATGTGGGGGGAATCTCATTGTCTTTTCCAGCAAATCTGATTATAAAAGGCAACTAGTGATGCTATCACAACATACTGCATTTCGTAAGAGAGCTCTAGATCCAGTGAAATTAGGTTTATGTTTTGTTACTTTGTTTCCCCTCTTCCTGCCTTTGGCAATGTTTGTGAAACTACAAGTGACTAGGATACTACCTTGCTAAAAGCCAGACATATGTAGAATTATTACGAGAAAAGTGGAAGTCCTAGAGTTTTCATAGAGGTCTCAGAGGATGGGGCATATACATCCACAGTCTGTACATAATATGAGCAAAATTTTCAGTCTTCACAAACATTACAGTTTAATTCCAGATTAAGAAACCATTGGGGCAGTGATGAGATGAAGCCATTTTCCATTTCTCATGGCTATTTTCTTATAGTCATACAGTACAAGTTAAAGGAAGGAGGTCCCATAAGGATGTCAGCCTCCAAGTGGGACATGGGGATCCCCTGGAATTGCAACTTATCTCCAGACTACAGAGATCAGTTACCCTGATGAAAATGGATGCCTTGGAGGGTGGACTCTATGGCATTGTACCCCACTGATACCCCGGTCCTCCCCAGGCTCCATCCCCAGATCTCCAGGAGTTTCCCAGCTTGGATCTGGCAATCCTAGTTGCACTGTTCTTGTGACTGTAAATTAATAACTGCATTTTTGTTTTGTTTTTGCTTCTCTGATGATCTGTGAAAATATGTTGCCTGTGGCACTATATTGTACTAATAATATAAACAACCAACAGAAAATTTGAAGGAGATTATAATTGGATTTACCAGAAACTCATGGTTAGAAAATGCAGGATTCTAAAGAGGTGACCTGCCTTGATGATGGGCAAGTTTGTATGCAGCTAGAAGAGAAATTTAAGTTAATTACACTCACAGAAAGAATTATGACTTGAAAGATCATGAATGTTTTGCTTTTAGAGGTACAACTAATGAACAACAATTTTGTACTTGTTGCATGGCAAGCTGATCTCCAGGAATGTCTCTGGATATATTCTATACTTTGTCAGTGCTGTACCCATTGAGCCTGGGACCCACTGAGCTACGAGCATGTGACAGAAAGTCATATGACAGGGAGAGGGAGGACCAAATGTAATGCTTCACCATTATCAAGGCCAGGTTCCTGGGCAGCAAACAATTTTAAAAAGCTGGGTGCAGAAAACACAAAGGAAGCATTAGGAAGTGTTCCGTAGTGAGGAACAAGGCAACGCTCAGAGCCGTGGAGGAATCTTTTCCACTGCTGAGTCATCTTTCCCCAGTGTCATACTGCTCCTGTCAGCAAAGAGAGCCGGGAGACATGGCACACTTGTTCTCTATCCAACAACAAAAATGGCAGCTTTATAAGAGCTCATGATCATACAGGAAGATCCCAATCCATAGGCTGAACACCACTGTTCTGCACCATAAACTCAAGCTGTCCTAAATTCACATCACCTGTAACTAACTTCTGTTCCTGGGATTTATTTATTTACAAGAAAGCAATGAGATTTGGGCTTCTATCAGACATAACATGCAACAGTGGTTTGTTTTAACTATGGTTAGTTTGTAAAAACAAGATTCAGATCACAGATGATCATCACAATCTTGGTTGCCTCAAAAATAGTGGTTTCATTGGTTTGGTGTAGTGGTTAAGTGCGCGGACTCTAATCTGGGAGAACCAGGTTTGATTCCCCACTCCTCCACTTGCACCAGCTGGATGATCTTGGGCAAGCCATAGTTCTGGCACAGCTGTTCTTGAAAAAGAGCAGTTTCTGTCAGAGCTCTCTCAGCCCCACCTACCTAACAGGGTATCTGTTGTGGGGAGGGGAAGGGAAAGGAGATTGTAAGCTGCTCTGAGACTCCTTTGGGTAGTGAAGGGTGTAGTATAAATTCGATCTTCTTCTTTCCTCTGATTAGGCATCTCTGTCACCAGAGTGTGCCCAATGATAGCACTAGGAAGAAAACCACAATTAAGGCAGGATGTCCACATTTGTACATCACGTTGAACCATGATTACAACAAATTATGTTTAATCAACTTTACACCATGATTTCAGATCCTGGTCTGATGGGCCCTAACTAACCATAGTTAGTGGAATGGCCTGTGTGAACTGAGCTTCTAATTGGTATCCAATATAACTTTGTAATGTAGCTCATCCGAAGACCTAAACTAGACCTAAGGGAAGTCATGTGGCTGCTCCCAGTCTCACATCTTCTCTCCTTCACCCCAGTTAAGCTTCAGCAATACAAAACGTGTATCATAATATCTGAGTTTTCCTACCATCAACATGGTAGCCAATAAAGAGGAGCAGAATACTGAAACTTGGACCATGATGACATTGTAATGCTGACGTTTTCTTCCTAGATTTTACAGAGCAAGCGGGGCTTCAGCTACACACTCTTCATTGGGTCTAGTTCCATCAAAGAACCAATACAAAAGAGTTGCAGGAATGAGAGGGGCAAGACAAGTTGCCGTAAAGGACTAAACCTCCAAGCAGGGCATCAGTGGACACCCTGCATGTATGGAATAGACATTCATGAACAGAAGCCATCATCAGGAACATACTGAAGCTGAGGTGTCAGTTAAGAAGCTATGATGCTACATGGTCACTGAGCCAGCACACAGTCAAATGGTAATGCCATTTAATTACAGTGATTGCAACCAGAAACATAATTATGATTTAAAGCTGCAAGATGTCTTGTCCCCTTTTCAGTCCTCACTGACCCTTTGCCTGCTCTGGCACTTTATCGAGGTGTTAGGTTTTTACTCTTCTTAACCATGGTCCGACTGCCATAGAAGAACTGCATTCTTTTGGAAGCATGATTAATGCTTCACTTGACAGGAGATCGTGGTTGGCTGAAACTCAACTATGCACTCAGATCTGTATCTTAACTGTTTCAGCTGAGAAACGTTCTTCATGCACCGATTCCAAACTTAGCACAACAAAGCATTACTGGCTAATTAAAATGTACATGCCGGTCACAATGTCATTTATTGTCGTATTTATGTTGGCTTTATCTGCATAGCTGCATATTTCTTAGAAATGAAATATAACATGAAGCTGTATTTTAGGCTTTCTGAAAATGATGTGCTGAGCATCTAAAATTCTGCATCCACAAATGATGAGATACAGAAACATACACCAGTTGCAGAATTAGAAGTTTCTGAAAAGGCCATAGGAGAAAAGAATGCACTGAGTACTGGGGGCAGCATTTATGTAATTCTCATATTAGCAGATATCTGTAATTGTTTGATTTTTGCTCTGTCATTGGTACTTCAAGATAGGCACCTTAATAACAGAAGCTTTGTGCTAGATGTCTAAAGCCTCTAGCTCTTCTAGGACTTCAGACTCTTGTCTCTTTCCCCTTTTTTTAGAAAATAATGAGCCCTGTATTTGTGTGTGTCTTATACAGTCAGCATGCTTATAATATCTAGAGTTATTTCTGGGGGCAAATGTACTTCATTGGTTTTCCATATAGTTTCAGAGTGATGCAATGAAATCCATCCTCTTTGTCTAAAACATCAAGTAAAATGTGGGACATTCGCTGTCTGCATATATGAGAATGGAGACACTTATGTCTACTGAAATGGAAGGTGAAAATTAAAATTAAAAAAATAATGGTTTTGTGCAGAACCATGGTTTAATTAAACCAATTATAGTTAGTGTGATTGTCTGAACAGGGCCAGTCCACTATCTCTGGTTAGCTAGGTTCCATCTGAAACAATTGTTTGAAACTCTTTTATTACAATCCTAAGTGGAGTTGCACCTTTCTGAATTAATGGAAATCAATGGTCATAGAAGGGTATGATGATGTCTAGGATTGCCCTTTTAACCCCAGTTAATGAAGGAAGTAGAGAAACAACTGTGTACACAACCCTTAGCCCCTTGAGGGAAAGGCAATAGATGATTTCATGAGATGTGTGAACAGAGACATGCCTGGTTGTGTTCCTTGGCTCTGCCCTCCCTGACTGTAGTGGAATATGATAGAACCCAGCATTTGTCCTGACAAACCAGGATTTGTGTGATCATCAGCTAACACTGTCACAAACTAACAATAATAAGAAGTAAGCAATGATTTGGTGTTATGTTTGAATTGAGTCAATGTGTAAGACTTTCTCACTTCTAAAAATGTAAAATGTCCAAATATTTGTTGTTTTCTCACAGCCTTTTTTAAAAAAAGAATTTTTGTCTCAGTCTTCATAATGCTGTAGCCTTTGAGAATTTATCAGTAAGTTTTAAAGTTGCCCCAAAGTATAATTTGTCAGTAGCACTATCTGATGTTTCATTTGAGTGTTGTGGCTGTCCTTGATTGGGCATATAACTGAAGGTCAGTTCATGTCTTTTATATAGCATCATCTCAACCATCTTAGCCTTGAAAGTTCTTACCAAATCCATTTTGAATTATCTTTCATTCCAGCTAAAATACCTTTCATTTTACTGCAGGCTGCTGTTGCACTAGAACTCATTTGTAACGAGGGCTGGATCTGCCATAAAAGTCACTTTGTCGGGCTGGGCCATGTGTGCCATAAAACATAATGCCAGGTACTGGAGATATAAACTACACAAAGGAGAGTGCCTGGTAAGCTCCAAGTTGTTGTATCCTCACTGTAAGGCCCCATGGGCTAAGGGGTGTGTGTGCAAAGGAGAACCCATATGTGAGGACTGGAGAGCCAGTGGTGCAGCACTGGGCAGATGCTTCCATGCTACTTGACTGCTGCAGAAAAGGTTGTCCTGCCATGCTGAAGCCACAATTGGAATGGCTCTGCCCATTCCACCCCACCCCCTCAGCAGTCTCCTGTTCCCTCTCTTACACTAGTTGCTCACGGGCTGCATAAGAGCTGTGGACAGGCTGGTCCCAGCCCCCAGGCCTTATGTTTGACACCTTTGCGTTAAACGGTTTCTCTTGAAAGAGCACAACTTTTTAAAAAGGCAGCATAGTTTCATTTTATATGAATTTCTCACGAAAACAAGATATGGAATTTCATAGCAATCCTAGACACCCTTCTAAGTACAGAGAGGTGAATTGGCTCAGAAGGGTGTAACTCTGCTTAGAATGGCATTGCTACTCTGTGGACTTTGACTAGCATGCTGAAACTAGGCATCTTAATTGTCAAAAAGGAATTTGTCTATATTTATTTATTATTAGAAAATGAAATCAACATGCTGAAAGTCAAAATCCTGTACATGTCTCCAGTTGAGATATTGTAGAATTAACAGTAATTTTCTGGAAGAATTTAAGATCACAAAGGCTCAGCTCGGACATAATACAAAGCCATTGGTTAATTAACTTCATTTGTTGTGATTGTATGAATGTGGGCCATAACACTAACGATGGCTCATTGGGGTTCATCAGAACAGAATCTGAAATTATGGGCTGAAGTTGGTCTGTTAATCTCCATTAATAGTCTTAACTGTATGATCTATAAAGGTAGATATCTGGGCTTAATCTTGGCTTGTTTCCTGGTGCTGCCCTCATATATTCCTGGCCAGAGGGAAACTGATGAAAACCACAGTTTGTCGAGGCAAATCAGGATATAAGTGATAGTCACAAGGAGAATTCTCATGTCACAAGCTGGCCACAGTAAAATAAACCATGGTTATATAGAATCTAAAGACACTTCCTTTAGAGTTAGGTAGACAGGCATTTCAAGATGAGCTCTTATGGGTAAAACTGGAAGATTTACCAAGAGTTGTAGCTGAACCTATTATCTTTTTGTATTAAGTCAGTCTTGAATGTGTTCATATTTAATTAACCCATCGATTATAGCACCTTTCAGAAAGGCAGCCCTGTTGGTCTAATGCAACCCTCCCAAAACAGTCAAGAAGTCTTGTGACACCTTAAAGCTATCTTTGTTCATTGTCATCCTTCCTAGTACAGACACCAGGTGGCATTTAAATGAAGCCATTCACTGCAAGGTCACAAGTGATCAGGAGTGCTTTGATAGGTAGATATATCCAGAGAGCTCCATTTGGGTCTCTCTTAATCCAGAAAGGGCATGGTGGTTAGAGTGCCAGACGAGGATAGAACAAAGTCTGAATCCTGACACTGTCATGGAAGGTTTTTGGATGACCTTGGGCCACACACTCAGCTTAACCTACCTCCAATGCTCCCTCTAAGCTGTGGAGTCTTGTGAGCAACAATTCTACTTTGTGAGCTACTGGCATTAAAGTTGTGAGCAAGCGATTTGGCTGCTGCATAAATTAGTTTGCTCTGGAGCCCTCCTTCCTGAGCTAAGACAAAAATGTGTAAGCCAGAGGCTAAAAAACTGTGAGCTAGCTCACACTAACTCAGCTTAGAGGGAACACTACCTACCTCACAGGAGTGTTATGAGGATAAAATGGAGGAGAAAAGAACAATGTAAGCTATTTTGAGTCCCCGTTGGAGAGAATGGAGGAGACTAAAGGAAGTAAGTAAAGGAAATACTTAATGATGAGCTGTTTGATTGCTGTGCTGTACTGTTGCTGTCTAAATAGAAACTCCTTTCGTAGCCTAGTCTAGCCTAATGTGTAAGTTTTTATTGGAAACACATTTGTAGTCTGTTGTACTAGGCATTTTATGTTTCACTATCTGGTATTTTATGTAAATCACACCAGCTGTTCTTGCTGGGATGATTACTGTACTGCCATTTAGATTTTTCCCTAAAGCACATAGCACTTCACAAAATCCGGATTACAGAGCATCCAGAAAATGATTGTAAGTCATATTGGAACTGTGACACTTGACAACAGAAATGGCACAAAATGACATTACTGAAGCTCGTAAGAGAAGGCTGATGATTTGTACAAAAAAAGAATGATGTTCACAATTTAAGATTTTCTACATTTGTATATACCCATGTGGATATTTACAGCGCGCAGTAAAATGTGAAGTTGCCTTGCGCTATATTTTTGACGATGCACATTTCAAGGCTTGAAAGAAACTGGTGGCAGAATAGATGCATTACCAAAATAAATTCTGAGTCTATGTATTTATTATGTTTGCTTATGCATTACAGGACATAAGGGGAGGAGTCATGGCTCAGCGGTAGAGCATCTGCTTGGCATACAGGAGGTCCCAGGTTCAGACCCTGCCATCTCCAGTTAAAAGGATTAGATGCTGTGAACGAGCTTGACCCAAGATCCTGCAGAGCTTCTACCAGTCAGAGAAGAGAACACTGACCTTGATAGACCAACAGTCTGATTCAGTATAAAGCAGTTTCGTTCCTTCATGGATACAAACCAGTGCTTTTGATATAGAATTATCAAGAGATTGATAACCAAGAGCTGCTTCAGTCACATTAGAGAAGAAGGGTCAAAGGAATTATCGCTTTTACACCTTTACCCACACTTTCTGTGCTCAAGCAAAGTGCAGAGAGAGTATTTCTCCTGCTGGAAGATAATGCACATCTCCTCACTGGGGAGTATTGTTTACTTCCACTGCTAATCTCTTTCAAAAAGTCTCTACTTTTTCTTTTACGATTACATGAATGCGAATCTCAACAAGTAGAAGCCTTTTCAGCTCTGTGGCTATCAACTGCACCTGACAAGGATTCTGTAACAGGAAGATTTGGCAGCCTTTTCTATTTTTCTGCCTTCAGGAACTTTATCCACACACTGCTATATAACATTAGAAAGGTATTTTCTAGATTTTGATTTCGGCATCTGTGCTCCTTTCCCTTCAAGTAGGCCTTGCTTACTTTTGATAACAGTACTGAAAAGCAGAGGCCATTCTGGTTTCTGGAACTGGCACATTTGATCTGTGGCCGTGTGAGCCAGAAAACTGAGATTTTTGTTCAAATTTTCCAGAGTAAAATACTGTTAGTTCTCCCTCACTTGTGGCATTAAGGCTCTGGTTTGAAACTGAGGTTCCACTGAAAAAGCTCCAGTTTGCAACAATTCTTTCTCCTGTTTTGGGGGAAAAGACCTTGACAAACAAGGCCCCAAGCATGAAAGCAACTCAGGTGGCCTTGCAATGGCTTTCCTCATTCCTCCATAGTTGGGGACAGAGGGTGGTGCTGGAAGGGGAAGTGTCCCTGAGACACTCGCTGGTGTGTGCTCAGGGCATTCCTTTCCCTGATGTTGTTTAACATCTACATGCACCCCCTAGCCCAGCAGGCATGGCATTTCGGATTGGCATGTCATCAGTACACTGTTGACACCAGTTATTTCTGCTGATGGGCAGATGCCATTCCTGTGAATCTGGCTGAGGGTTTGGAAGCCATGGCTGGATGGCTAAGGCAGGGTCAGTTGAAACTGAATCCGGGTAAGATGGAGGTTCTGTGGCTGGGTGGGGATGCAGGCCACAGCTGAGCTGCCAACTCTTGGCCCTTGACGGAGTGCCCCTTTCACCAGCACCAACTGTCAGTAGCCTGGGCATGACTCTGGATGCCACTTGTCATTGGAGGCCCAGGTTGCCAAGGTTGCCAGGCTGGCATTTTTCCAGCTCTCTACCTGTCTCCCCATGGCCTAGCCATGGTAATCCATGCAATGATCACCTCCAGGATAGACTACCGTAACTCGCTCTATATGGACCTTCCCTTGAGTTTGACCCGGAAGCTTCAATTGGTCCAGAATGTGGCTGCATGGGTCCTTATCGGGACCTCTTGGATGGCACACATTCAACCTGTGCTGTGCGAGCTGCAAATTCAAATTCAAGGTGTGATTTTTGACCTTTAAGAACCTTAGTGGTCAGGGACCCACATACCCTCAGGACCGCCTCTCTCACTATGCCCCCAGTAGGGTGTTACATTCCGGCAGTAAAAATAGCCTGGTGGTCCCCGGCCCAAGAGAGATCTGGCTGTGCTCAACCAGGGCCAGGGCTTTTTTCAGGGCCTGGTGGAACTCTCTGCCAGAGAACATCATTGCCCTGCAGGATCTATTACCTTTTCACAGGGCTTGTAAGACAGAGATGTTCCGCCAGGCTTTTGGTTGAGGACAGCGACTAGACAGCCAACTAATCTGGCACCTCCCATCTCCCCTTCCCTCACCTACCCACCCCCTTAGGAGGCTACAGGGAGGCTGCACTTCCTTTTGAAATTTTTGCCATCCTGGAACAGACTTTTTTATCTGTTGATTTGTATGGTATTTTATTATGTTTTTAAGTTAATCTATATTATCTATTGTTCTTATCTTGTTGTAAGTCGCCCTGAGCCCTGCCACAGGGAACGGCAGCCTAAAAGTCTGAATTAATAATAATAATTTTAAAAGGTTTACATTCTTGTGATGCTGGTTCCGTAGCTATTTGGTTCTCTTTTAAAAATTAACCCAGTGAGAGAACTGGCATAGAACATTCCCGTGCAGTCAAGGAATCTGGGCTTAAAGTTCTGTTGTGATCTGAAGTAATATACAGACTTCTTACCTGCTCTAAGGTGCCAAATGAACTTCTGTTTGTGTTCTGTGTTTCTGCAGGCTGAACAATATGTGCATTTCCCAGTTTTGTCTCCAGAAGATATTCACACATTGGCATAACAGTAAAGGTCTCTTTTATACCCTTTGATAAAGCATCACAGCCAACTGTCTCAAGAACTAAGTTTGAGTCCAGTTGCAACTTTAATACCAGCAAAGGTTTATTCAAAGTATAAGTTTTCATGTGCACCCGAATTTTGTCTCAAGAATTGAATATGTAGTTGACCCTCTCATTGATAGGGAGGTGCAAGTAACATTCGAGTTTTCTTGCAGGATGGGACTGATCATTTTCTAGAATAATTAGGGAATCTCCTTTAGGTGAAGTGCTACATCTGCTCTCTTCCAAGTTTTCGCAGTACTGGAGAGGACGTCTATCCGTCTTTTTGGATATTTGAAAGGTTTTGTTAACATTTTTAATGTTGGACTGTCTTTTCTTATATAATGGTTGGTTGCTGTGCCGGAGGTCTCTTTTTTATTGCCTCCCAAAGACTTCTCTTTTTCTTCAAATGTTATGAGCTCCGGGATTCTGCCGTCTTCCAGTGGTGTCCATGCTATCGAAATGAACACTCACTCTCTAGGCTGAAGGAGACAGCTGAGCTGCTCCACAGTGAAGTCTTTAGAGGCAGGCAGAGGGCGGCACAGGGCCAAAAGGACGGGCTTATCATTGGGGTCCTCTAGGGCCAGACAATGAGAGTGTGAGGTCCCAATGCAGACAGTGCCAAAGCTAAGGAAGGGAGGCAGGGAGAAGTGGCTGAGCATCAGCACCATGGTCAGTATCATTGCCGCCCCCTCCATCTTGCCTGCCCTGATTGCCCAGCACCGGCGTCCGGAGGGATTCAATTCCCAGGGGACAGTCACTTTTGCATGTAGCCTCTCCACAGCCATGGAGTCCCGTGAAGGGGAGCTACAGAGCCTAGTTCTGAGCTTACCCTAAAGTCATTCTGTCCGTCACAGACAGACAGAAATCCCACAAACAGAAAGACACCTTCCCACTGGGCAATATAAGTATCGTCTCCATTTATAGGAGACTTGGAGGGAGGCAGACAGGAAGGTGGAGTTATTCACTCTTCCTCTGTCACCAGTACAATAACACGGTGCAACCCTAAGCAGAGTCACACTCTTCTAAGTCCTGTTGCAGTCACTGACCTTGGAATGGTGTATCTGTGCTTAGGACTGCACTGTAAATGGCCGGTATCTAGGGAAGCATTTGTATATCAGCATGCCACGATGATTTTGATTGTTGTTGTGTTATGGTAAACTGCCTTACAAGCTTCTGATGAAATTGAAGAAAACATCAAAATTGTGTTGTAATGTTACTTGAGGTGGATATGGCTACTATGCTTTGCATATGCAAGCTCTTGCATATGTACAAATTGCTGCTCTGGGTTTCAGCAATGATAATTGCTAATATATACAAGGGGAGACTGGTGAAAATTCATGAGGGAGTTTGAATAATAGGGGTTTGCAAAACCAAAGCTGAATTTGGAAGCGAGTTGCATGAGGGTCTCAACATTTCCATTCAGGTTCTTTAATATTAATATTAAAATTAAAATAAGTTGTATTAAGGAAATCAATCCACTAATCACATCCACTGAGAAACACATTTCTGTTTGTAATCTCCCTCCCACTGGGATTTCTTTATTTATTTTTATTTATAATTTGGATTTATAAATCGCTCAGTCCCTGATCTAATTAATAATAATATAATAATAATTTAAAAACAATTCACAGGTGACATTGATACTTCCAGTTCCAGACTGTGTCGTTGCCTTGCAGGAAGGGTAGGGAGGAAGCACACTTGGAGAAGGGGAAAAGGGAGGAGGGGGAGGAGTGGCAGCCAAGATAGTACCTGTTGCTGTTCTCAACCAAAGGCCTGGCGCAACATCTCTGCCCTGTAAGCCCTGTTGGAACTGCATAAGGTCCCACAGTGCATGGGTGTTATTTGGCAGAGAGTTCCACCAGGCAGGGGCCAGGGCTGAAAAGGCCCTGGCCCTGGTCAAGGACAGGTGGATGTCTTTGGGGCCAAGGATCACCAGTAAGTTGTTCTTGGCCAAGCATAGCACTCTTTGGAGGACATACCGGAGGATGCAGTCCTGGAGGTATATTGGTCCCAGACCACTCAAGGCCTTAAAGCTCAGTACCAAAACCATGAACCTTACCCAGTACTCCAATGGAAGCCAGTGCCGCTAATGCATTACAGGTTAAATGTGTGCTGTCTGTGACATTCCCATCAGGACACGCCACTGCATTCTGCATTAGTTGGAGTCTCTGGATCAATCTCAAGGGCAAACCAGTCTGGTGGATTTCTGTGGCTAGGTTGGGGTGAGACAGGAAAGGGACCAGTTGCCACACTAGGCATAGATGAAAAAATGCCAACTTGGCAACCTGTGTGATCTGGGCCTCCATAGATATGGAGGTATCCAAGACCATGCCCAAACTCCTGACAATTTGCGCCAGCATCAATGGTGTGCCATCAAGGGTAGGAAGTTGACGCCCCAGCCCTGACTCCCTCAACCATAGAACCTCCATCTTAGTTGGATTCAGTTTCAGCCAACTCTTCTTCAACCATCCCACCACAGCCTCTAGACCCTTGGCCAGATTTTGCAGTATCTGGGCAGCCAGCCATTAACATCTACAGCTGGATGTCATGAAAATTTCAGCTGTTGTTCTCCTCATCATCTAAGGCATCCTCCCTCCCAAATTTCATGTAGGTAGGGGAAAGCATCTCTGCTGTACTTGAAAATAATGTTTTCAGTTGCACAGCAAGCATGGAGAGGCATGACCTGTGAATGAACTTTTTCCAATTCTCCAGTCTGGCATTTTTGTGCCTCTTTTTAAAGAAAAGAGAGAGAGTGCAGGTAAGGGGAGCTAAATCCTGCCCCTTGTGTGTTCTGTGTTTATGTTTTCTCCACCAAAAATTGTGATAGGTCAGTGTTTTTATACTCCAAAGTATTAATTAAAGGTATAAACACACTTAATCAGATTAGTATTTTAATTAGTTATTTTAGTATTTAAAATTAGTATTTTAATTAAAATACAAAAAATTAGTATTTTAAAACATTTCAACATATCTTGTATTTATTTATTTATTCAGTTTTTAACCCACCCTCACTGCCAAGGTTTTGAACTGCAGGTTTTCTATATTAATCTGAAGGGTTAATGTAAAAGATATTCTGGACAATTTTTTAAAAAACTTCCATCTTAATTGTTTCAGTACAATGTACAGAAATTAAATAGGAACACAATTTCTTGAGTTTTTCCCTTCTGGATGCAACTTCCTGAGACACTGAAGTAAGAAATATATTTACTACAGTTATTTTAGGGTTAAAACATATTTCTTGCCAGACTGGCCAGTTAACAGAAATGAAGATAACATTGCACTGTAACCAATCATTGTGTAAATAAATAATAATGAACCTAAATAAACAGTTGCATTATATCAAAACTGTGTATTATGTTATTTATATTAGTGAGTGAATTTACTAAATATAAATATTCTAAACATAAATCTTACATTAAGACAAATAAGCACCATAGTTATTACAAATCCGTTATTACAGTTCTGTTCAGAACGAATACATGCTAATGCAAAGCAGACGTCTGTGAAGAAGCAACATTTGTAATCATCTATCTACTAAAGTCCATTTCCAAATAAATTAAGCCATAAATAAGGCTAATATACTGAGTAGAAGAAAGGGCTTGATAGGTTGAGTTGAAAGGTGAGTTTGTTGAGAAGCCTAGGTCTGCTTCTGTTTCCATAAATCTTCATCAGAAAATCTCACCATCTCCTCAGAGCTGGAACTGATGTAACAAAAAAAACACATCTAAGTGTGAAGCCCAGTAAAATACAAAAAAATTCTGAAATCTAGATTCATAAAACTTAACCCAAAGTGAATATTTTGTATCCCAGCCAAAGAGAATCTCAAAGAGAAAACCATGCACATTTGCAAGGAAGGGCAGGAAATTGGCATTACTATGCAGCTGTGCTAGGGCATTGGTGAAAATACCCCCCCTCATTTTATTTTCAATTTAGTGGCACAAGACTAAGAAAGATCTCCAGAGCTTCTGCCAGGAGACTCCTCCCCCATACAAATTGCAGCCCTGTGCAAAGTGTGGTGGAGTTGCAGCCAACTTTGCACAGGCATGCGCGCACACACACGTTGCCACTGATCACAGCAATGGGTTCTACCATGCATTCTGTACACTCAACATGTTCCCCCGTATTATGAGATTGTGTGACTCTTCCATTTTTCATAGTAGCTGATAACACAGCAGAGAATCCCCTAGTGCTGGGTAATATGGAAAAGCTGGTTGTCAGTTTCAAAAAATCTGGTCAGTTTCAACATTGGGTTTTCCCCCTCTGCCTGCATTCCTTTCTGTTCCCTTTCATTCAATGAACTAACTAAAATGCATGCACAAAGCCTGAACCACAAGGATTTAAATGGAAGGTGCTTGCTGGACTCTACTGTGCAGCTGCAATAGAGCAACTGCATATTTAAAAAAAATGGATGCCACTCCCCACACTTCACAAGTGATATTCCAACCCTGATTTAGAAAAAATTGTTTTTAAAAATTGTAGCTGGAGAATAAATATACCAGAGGAAAAAGAATGGTTTGTAAGGTGGGCACAGAATCTGAAGTTGAGATTAAAGGCTTACTGCTCTGAAAATCTGCAGTAAGATGTGTCTGCATAATGGGCCATAGTCTTCTCTCCCTTGTTTTGTCCTAGCTGCTGTTTATAGTTGGCCATCTGGTGATCTTGTCTGGTCTGGAGTGAAAGGAAATATATTATGGTTGCCTAGTAAACAGTTTGCAGGATGTGGTCTCAAGATTTCCAAGGCAATGCAGAAATGTATGAGGGGATACATTGTGTGACTGATATGCTATTAAGCTCCACTTCCTTCCTAGACCAAGGAGAGCGACCAGGTGGCTAGAACTAACAATATTGTCCAAACTGCTAAAACAACAAGAGACGGATACAGGTACAAATCTGGGAAGAATATACTAGATTTGGATGCCTTTAAATGTCTAGGTAAGAATCAAATGCCAGGTGTATTTAATGTGAAAACCTAAAATGAAGAGCTTTGATTTAATTAAGAATACTGAGTAAATCAACTGGTGTCCCAGCTGTGTCATTACCAAAATATCCAGCTGAATAATCAAAAAAGATAAATCTGAAATGTAACCTTTAAAAGACCTTAAAATCACATATAGAGTCCCGTACAAGATTTTATCAATACCATGACTCTTTCCATTGAAATTCTCTGCAGTTTGCAGTGATTCAATAGAAATGATATGTATGGTAGGGAATGTTTCTAAAGCTTGAGAAATATTATAGGTAGAATATATATGTGTACGTCAGTGCACACAAGGACAGTATAGTACCTGAGACTAATCTGATAACTGGCAAAAATATCAAGGTTGAAAAGAGCTGAACGACATCAATTTCAGAGGCAGACACTTGTCTGTTATTTATATGCCTTAAATTAATCAGAGACAAAAGAGTCCAAAATGATCCTGGATTCTGGTTTATCAGCCCCTTGTGGAAAAGCTAAATTTAGCATAAAATAGCCGTAGTACTTTAAATCACCAAAATGGAAAATTTCATTAACAAATCCTGTTCAAAGAGAATTTATGATTCCATGCTTAGATAGTTTATTACTATCTTGGTTTTTATTAGGGCTATAAGTCATAAATCTTTAGACTACCTCTAAATATACATAGAGAGATATAAATCTGGTTGGAATTAAAAATAATCTGTGAACTATTTTTGCCCAAGGTCAGTAACTTTTTGTTGTTTTACACAGACCCCCCCCCCACCGAAGGACTAGAATTATAGTGGCTAACAGAAAATCATCTAAGGATCCTTACATTCTCAACATGTGGAAAGTCTCATTTACAGATATGATTAAAATCAGCAGATTATTTGGAAAAGTAGTAATGAGATCGTGGAACATAAGAATAGACATGTTGAACCAGCTTTGTGGTTCATCTAGTCTAGCATCTTGTTTCCAGCAGTGACCAGTCAGATGCCTACAAGCTAGAGCTGCCAACATCCTGGAGAAAAGTGTCCTGTCCCTTTAATAGAACTTAACATGTTGTAAAGGGCAGCTGACCACATCCTGAACTTTGACAGCTCCCCACCTGTTGGCAATCAGAGGCATTTCTCCTCTGAAACTGGAGATCCCATCATGGTTAGACCCATCCTCTGTTCAACCCCATTTTAAATGCTTCTAGCCTAGATTTCACCCTAACCTGGATAGCCCAGGCTAGCCTGATCTTATCGGATCTTGGAAGCTAAGCAGAGTTGGGCCATGGCTGGTTATTTGGATGGGAAACCTCCAAGGAATACCAGGGTCATGACTCAAAGACAAGCAGTGGCAAACTGCCTCTGAACGTCTCTTGCCTTGAAAACCCTGACAGCACTTTTCATCACCAAGCTAGATTTCATCACCACATCTCTGAGTTCCACAAGTCAACTAAACATTGTATGAAGTGTCAGTGAATCTACTGCCACCAGTTTCACAGGGATGAGCAGGATGTTCTAGTATCATGGGACAAGGGGGAAAGTTTCTCTCTACCCACTTTTTCTACACCATGCATAATTTTGTACACCTCTGTCATGTCACCCTTTAGTTGCCTTTTTTCTAGGGTAAAAAGCCCCAGACACTTTAGTCTTGCCTTGTAGAGCTGGCATTCCAGCCCCATCACCCTTTTTGTGAATTTGCCCCCAGCTCTTTAGTATCTTTTTTTGATATGTGGTTACCAGAACTGTACACATCTGTTGCTACCTGAGACTCTGCAACATGGGGACGATACTGGATTACATTACAGAATTCTTGTTAGGATACTGAGGCTGCCTCCTTTGTCCCAGTGCAGCCCTTGTCTCAGGGGAACTTTTGGAATGGTGTTTAATGAACTGTAGAGGGCAGCTCCAGATGGTCAGCCCTGTTGGTCTGAAGCAGTAGAACAAATGTTGGTCTTAAAGCTGCCACTGGACTCAAAATTTGTAGAGGGCAGCAGCAGGGATGTATGTGTGAAACTGGCGGACATCAAAGACGCCCCTTTACATGAGCAGAAGAGCTTCATACTAAGGCACTTCTAGGGTCTTTTGGACCCAAGCCAAGTTATAAGAAATTTTGAACACTAAAGTATATAAATGTTACTGTTTCTCCAGGTCCCCTTTCTCCATGTCCTCTTTCTCCTCCTTCTCCTCCTCCTTTTCCATGCAGTTGTATGCCATCAGCATGAAACAATATGGGTGCAAGCATATTCAAACTGTCCTTAACGTTAAATAATATAGCAATGCCTAAGTATCTTCGACAGTGTCCATAGGAGCATATCTGAAGCTCATCTTCAGTTTGGCTTTTTTTTTCTTCCTGTGCTGGACCTTTGGAAAGAAAAATTGGCTATATGTGGAATTAACAAATTGTGCTTTTGTAAACCCTGATTAAGGTCACTGTTCTTATTTTCTATGTGTGTAAGGTGAGCTTCTTTCAGTCCTAGTCATATAGAAAGGCTCTAACATGAATTCAGACTTCCACCAAAGAAGTACTGTAATAGTGTCATACCAGTCTTCTTGTATGTACTGTACTGCTTTATAAATCTGGTTATGTGTTGCTTCTTACACAAACAAGCAGAAGTATATAAAAGCAGTCACTAAGATCCCAGTAAAGCAGTATTTTGGTTAGAAGATTTTATTATTTGGTTGAGCTCTTCAGGATCAGGTTGGATTATCTGTTTCAGTTTCTGCTCGTTCATCACAAATACGTGCCACAATTTCAAGTGAATGCATAGCTGCTGACCCCTACAGTAGAATCAGAAAAGGTATTTGGAGATATGATAGTGTAAAAGAATTTAGAAATAATGTGAGAGGAATGCAAGGCAGGTTCTCATTGTCTATCTTCGCTGCTTCTCCCTGTCCTTTTTTGTTTGTTTGTTTAATCAAGATGAAAAAGAGGAGATTTAAATATTTAAAAGTAGTGGTCCTATTTTGGTAAAAGTCTTGTTTAAATTCCACCAAAATCAGTGATGATAAACTTATGTGCAACTAGGTTGTCTTATTCGTTTTAACATTTGAGCTCAAGCATGACTTCACTTTCTCTAGTGGAGGAATACTGGTTCTAATGCATTCAAATAGA
Source organism: Gekko gecko (assembly GCA_029375565.1). NCBI lineage: Eukaryota > Metazoa > Chordata > Lepidosauria > Squamata > Gekkonidae > Gekko > Gekko gecko. The sequence goes on along the minus strand of JAPDNY010000003.1, from coordinate 32,685,820 downwards.
AATATAAACAAGATCAAATGTACAAGATACATATCTATTAGCAACAGCTATAATTGCAAATGAAGAATCAATGATCCAAAAAATTAGCACCCTCTTATTGATTCTATGAACCATTAGCTGCAATAGTAATGAAAATAAATTTTGAATTGCATCACACTTATAATTGGGTCCTAATACCCAATATTTCATTATGCATGTGCGTGTTGATGGGGAGAAGGAATTTTCAGTGTATTCATAACTCTGCAGAATGATAATATACATCTTGAAACAGTGCTAGTAAGAGGAACATCTCGTGATATATTTAACACATTTCCTTTACAGTAATTCATAAACAGATGCACCTAGTCAGAGGGGTTGATTGTTCACACATTAAAGATTCTGTGGTTATCTGATTAAGCTGCCCATGAATTAAACAAGAAATTCCTGGAGGCATTTGTTGACAACCTTAAAGTCATTCCATATTGACTGTATTTCTCAATGGAACTGTGAACTCTGTCAACCAGGGATAACAGCTCAGCATTTGTTCGCATGAGGCAAGAACCCTGGATCGTGTTAATTAATTTTAATTGCTGATTCTGCCCTTGAACTTTGTAAACCAGAGGCTGACGTGAATTCAGAAACAGTTATCCCAGAATAACAATGTGTCAGTGTTGTCAGTCTTTGACTCTGTATATTTGTATGTGTGTTTAAGTACACTCCTGTACTAAATTGCAGCTGCTAAGATATTCAGAGCTATGGGAATGATGAATAACTTCATTAGAGCCTCTGATTCCTAAGTAGGTTTTTTGGTTAAAACAGCAGCACATTATTGAAAATATTCTCTTCTACAAATCCCTTATGGTGCTTTACAAATGTATGTGAAAGGTCTTGTAGGTATTTTTTTGCTCTTAAAATACCAATGACAAATATTCTGAAGCTCTTGGTGCCGTTTGCCTGGGAAGAGAGTTTGGATCCCATGTTTTATGATAAAATATGGCAATACTTGACCACTAATTAAGAGTGCCATCCTAAGCAGGTTAACCCAGAATCCTACTCACATCTATTCAGTGGGGCTTACTTCCAGGAAAGTGTTTTTAGGATGACACTAGATATAGCTGCCTTAAAGACTTTCAGAGTAGAAGAGCTGGGTATATACATTTAAAATAAATAAATGGGACTTTTGTCCAATTAAACTTATTTTATGATAATCAGTCTAGTAATTAAATATGCATTTATTTGCATATGAATAAAAGTTATGAAGGGGGGAAAGGGTTGCTGATACATATTCGTGTCACCAACTTTGAAAAGGCATATTCTACATGAGGAGAGGAATATCTCTTCTAAGATGGTGCCCGCTACTTGCAGTTTTTGCAAGCGTGTGTATTAAAAACAATCAACAGTCTTTTTTATAAAAATGTAGTACCTGATTAATTAGGAGGTTATCTTTTTAGAAGAAGAATCTAGATGCTTGCAAAACAATCTGTATTTTGGCAAGTTTCTGCAAAAAAAAAAAAGGCAAGAATTTATTACGGGGGTTGTGTTTTGGCCCTTTAGTGACCATTAAAACCCAAATAATTTTAATTAAGAAAACATTGCAGTTCAGAAGAGAAAATTATACATTCTGTAATGAATATTTGCAACAAAATGGCCAACTTCTACTTGGTGCACTGAAGGTCAAACATTTATAAAATGTTAATGAACAGGTTGCATTTTTAGAGAATGTATGTTAGTGGTAATACTTGGGAAACAAGAGAGCATAATGTTAAAGGTCCTCCACAATTAACATGATTAAAGAAATTTAGAGGTGTTAAGTTCCTTATTGGTGACAACAGAGTCATTCCATCAAACCATGTCAATTACATAGGTGGTTATCAAAATCCTAATGGGAGGGTTGAATTCATACACTAACAACCAGATGGAGCATATGTATAAGAAGAATAGGAGCTTCAGTTGAAGGAAAATGAATAAAAGAAACCATTGGCAAATATTGTTGAAAATAACAGGGGTTTTTTGCTCTCTCTCTCTTTTTGCAATATTATAGCTATCTGAGATGTCTGTAGGCTTTCAGGACATCTGGTGATGAATTTTCACAACAGAATAATTTTTTTAATAGTTGATCCAGAGTGACTCATAATTGCTGGGTGTTGATTATCTTCTGTGGTGCTGAATCCTCCATATTGCCTTAAAGACATGCAGTGTTTACAAATTAGTTTAACCGAAACAGTACTAGATATGGTTGAAATCATGTGCCAGAGATATTAGTAATTTAAGACAGAATTAAAAATTACAGCCAGTATGAAAAACAGTAGCCTTATGTCTCTTCTTCCTCTGTTCCCTGTGTCATTTAGGAAGGCAAAATGTGTGGCATGACATCATTGCATTACCAGTGTCCACATCACACCATTTATTAAGAGATGACTGAAGATCTGGGAAAGCCTTGTGGCTTACTGAACATCACAAGAAGAGAAGAGGAGGTTTGATGGTTTTGGCAATGCATTAACTGTATTATGTGTAATTCTGGCCTAATTCCAATGGGTTTTCAAATCTAAGAGTAAACGGTCTGACGGATGACTTGTGAAATAAAGACCAAAGATGGATTAAATGACAACAGTGGAAACATTGTAAGAAAATTAGAATAAATAATCAGAACCATCACATATTTGTCAGATTTCTACCCCAAATTTTGAGTGGGTAACCATAATTAGAAGTATATACATAAAATATCCAAATGAAATCAGTTTAAATGAGATTTAAAAAGCCAGTATAAAACCCTACTTTCCCACCCTGGTGACTGAATAAACATGTGTCATGTCTCTTATGCAATATCTTCTGCCACAACTAGCTAAGAGAGATACAAGTTCTTAGTGGAAGTTTTGTTGCTTGGTTGTCCTCATGCTAGGTTTGGGCTAAGTACACCATGGAATGTGGACTAGTTTTTGTTACCTATGATAATACCTCTACCATTCTTATTTGCAGTGCCATGCTTTGAACGTTGTCTCAATGGAAGACTTGCCTGTAAATCTGCTAAGAAAAAACGATGATGAGTGTTGCAAGTGATTGCAAAACTTGTGTTCTTTTCTTTCAGACAATGGTTTCTGCTTGGGGATCCAGCAGCGGTCTGAATCTTTACATTCCTGCTTCATCTCATCAAACTTCTACATAGGCACCTAGCAGCAGCATAGAGGAGCTCTAACTCTTTCATAAACCTGGAGCATTGAGTAGGTAATTTATAGTCATTACAGTCAATATGTGTTTCAAAAAAAGCAAGGGAAGAATAGGACTGGGGTTATTATTGGCCAGTGTTTGGAAAAGATGAAAAAGAACTAACAGGAAGATGTCTCACGGCTTTTTTAGAACCGCAACTCAAAGGAAATCATTACAAAGTGGAGAAGTAAAAGGCCAGTGTCACCGCCTTGTACAGAAGGATCTGAAAAGTTTTTGTATTGTCGATCTCTGATTTCATTACTCCTAATAACTCGTTTCCTGATGGAAGGTAAAGAGCTACCTGAAACGTAGATACATGTCCTTTTAGTTAAACCTTTATCCCTTTGTCATAGTGGGCTTTTTTCCCTTCTTCTGTACCTCCATTCATCTGCTCTACTGGAAGAGCCGCACGGTGTTAGGATATGGCTGTTCGAAGCTAATATGCATTAACTTTTTAAAAACTGTTTTATACATAACCTATTGTATTAATATAAAACGCAAAGGCCATTTTTCCCGTTTCCTGGGAATGGCCCATTACATTGTGAGCAATCTACACGTGCTTTTTTAGAAAAAGACTTTGAACTCAATACAAAAGGAAAATATAATCATGTACAACTATAAAGACCGCTTTCTTCCCCCCTTTTGTGCAGTCTAACTGAGGTGGATGAGTGGCATGGTAATGAAGAGATGGACCGTTTTTATTAGCACGCTCAGTGAAAAGGGTTCTTTTCAGAACTTCAACTTTTCTTATCTTCTCAGTTTTCATGGTGTCTAAAATGGACACTTTCATTTCCTCGCTTCCTTTTAAATGTGCCGAGTAGATTGGCAAAGCTAGGCCAGCTCACCCTTCTATCCAAAGGAGGCTAGAAACATAGGTCATGTCATTTGGATGCTTCCATATGAAAAGTTTTCATGTATTTAGACCTGTAGTGCTACTAGGATAGCATGGTCACAGCTAAAAGATATCTTACATCTCAGCACATTAATTTTGTAAGAAACGTCAATGGAAAGTTAGCGAGTTAATGTTTTCCCCCCTAGAACCTGAGTTAGAAAGTACTAATGATATAGAGTTTTTTCCCTGACTACTGTAATAAGGACTAGTTATCCTACTTAACCTGCTGCCCTCAAAATTGTTTAATATAGTAAGTTTTCCTAGAACTGTTTGATGATCTCAGCCCTCTTCTCTATTATTTTCCTAGAGTTCTTACTGATATTTCTCCACTCCTCCTACCCAGTCTCTCGTTTTCCGTAGTGCTCCTCCCACTACGTTTGCAGCTAGGGGCTTTGGTGTGCTCTGAATTCACTTTAATCTTTCTCAATTAAAAAGAAAATGCGTTGCTCAGAGAAGACAGCAGGTGATTGTGAAGGCCTCTTATAGACAAAGGAGCAAAAGGAGAGTAGGCATAGGTGGTCTATTCTCATAGAGACTTTATCAAAGGGTGCTTTGTTGTCAACGGAAGAGCTCTAATTTCACATCTCATTCTTCACATTCTCATTCTCAGCAATTAATTTAAAGGACTTCTGCATGACCAAAATTCAGTCAGTGTGCAATATAATCTTTATTAAATATTATAAGGAGGTATTACATGAATCTGCCATTTCTCCAAACATGGTCCAGGCTCATCTCTCTCTATCAGCTCTTCACCAGTTGACACTCCATTTGCTTTACTGGTACATAGTCTTGACTCCTTCTGCTTGGTTCATTCTCTCCCTTGGATTTCTTAGATAGCTATATTTTATCTCTGGATTTTTACGGACTGTATTTTCAGTCCATCACTACCAGTTAACTTTCCTGCTAAGATTAATGATCGTGATCGCATCAGGGTAAAGTTACCACTGTCATTCTCTTTACCTACTAGATATCCTTTGTCGACAATTCTGTAGAATATACTGAATGTCCATTACATTAGGCTTGCTGGTTTAGAATACAGTACTTACACCATACCCAGAAGACATCAGACTGCACTTGGAACTCTGCTACTGGCAAGCTTCTGCCTTCATATTCCATGCCACTAATTTTATTTTATTACCTTACAGGGAAATACACTGATGGATCATGATACCTGTATTTCTTTATATAATAAATTTATACAGTCCCCTTTCTGCATTCAGAGGATATTACAACTAGCCATAAAAGACCTGGTTTTCAATAACAATAACAAATAGGATAAAAACACAGTCTCAGTTATCTCCAAAGGCCCCACAAAACAAGACAGGTTTGCATGACCTACAAAATGCTAATAAAGTATTAGGTTTCTGTACCTTGTTTGGCAGGCCATTCCACCAAGTGGGGTCACAAATGAGAAAGTATATGTCCTATATGATGGCACATAGATTAGTTGAACAGAGACCACTGTCAGCAAGCTAAAGAGCTCAAGAAGGTCTCTGGAGAGGTAGCATACATTTTATAAATTAATAAGCTGCCATTTGGGCTCATGAAAGAAACAGTGGTCTCTCAGGTATATTGGTCCCAAGGCAAGGACATCATAGGTAAGAACCAGCACCCTGAATTGAAGCTGGGAGCAAATTGGAAACTGATGTAGAACTGGATATATATATATGATATAAGTAAAGGTAAAGGTTTTCCTTGCTCGAAAGCCAGTTGAATCTGACTCTAGGGGGTGGTGCTCATCTCCATTTCCAAGCCAAAGAGCCAGCATTGTCTGAAGACTTCTCCATGGTCATGTGGCTGGCATGACTAAACGCCGAGGTGCATGGAATGCTGCTACCTTCCCACCAAAGCAGTACCTATTTATCTACTTGCAATTTCTTGCTTTCGAACTGCTAGGTTGGCAGGAGCTGGGGCCAGAGCCAGGAGCTCACTCTGTCACGTGGTACCAGGGGCTCGAACTGCCGAGCAACCAATCTTCTGGTCTGCAACTCAGCATCTTAACCTCTGAGCCACTGCAGCCCTATAAATATATATATATATATGATATAGAACTGGATATATGTGTATGTGTGTGTTGTACAACTATAGTCAACAGGTTTGGATCAATTTAGGGTTCCAAATAATCTTCAAGGCCAGCCCCATGAAGCACACACCACAGCCTGGAAGTTACAGTGGCATGAATAAGCATGGATGCCTAGAAGAGAGGACAATTTCCAAGCCAAATGCAGAAGGAAAGAAAAAATAGTCTTAGCAACAGCACTAATGGCTTCTCCAATAATAAGATTGAGTCCAAGAGTATCTGTAAGATCTTCACTTTAGCAGAATGTCAACAGTGTTAATTATAAAACAATCTATCAATCCATTCTTGTCTATTTCATCAGCACTACCAATCAAGTGTGCTTTGTATGGATTCTGTTTAAACCTGTTCTTCCTTATCTATTTGATCACTGCATTCAAGAATTGTTGCAGAGTAAAGATGGCAGCTTCTGACTGATGTTAATAACAGTTGGAAACCAGAGGGTGTTTTCTCCACACAGGGATTACTGAGCATTGCTGGAACTACAGGTAGAAGGTATCACTGTGCTGACCAGGCCTAGCCAATCCAGCGGCTTTATAGTTGGTGCCAATTGCTGACATTGCACGTATCTATTCTCCTGGTATCCTTTCAGTCACGCTGAAATCTCATTTTCTCACTCAACATGGCAGTCCAATCCTATGCATTTTTTTCCCTCAGAAGTAAGTTGCAATGACTTCATAAGGGCTTATTCAAAGGCATGTAGAATTGTAACCAGAACCTCATAATATAATCACACTTTATTGGCCAGGTCTACATAAAAATAGAGAATATAGATTTAAGTTGAAAATATATTTTCAGGGGTGGACTAAGAAGATAAAATGGTCCAGGAGAAAGCCTGGTCAAGTGGCCCCGGCCACACTGGTGGAGCTACAGGGGCTTGTCTCTTTATGGTCCTGACCCTCCGGGGCACAGGGATCTTTCCCTGTGAGTTAGATTGTCAGTCCCGTCCTGCATATTTCCCCACAATCAGTTGCTCTTGAATAAAGTACCAGTGCTGTTACACAATTTGTTCCTTGGAAGCTACAACAAATGGAAGTCTCCACTATTATGGTACTCAGGCAATCTGATCCATATTTCAATTGAGTTAATAAATCAAAATGTCGATCTGAATTCGTTGGAGTTGGTATGATCCTGTGAGCTCTTGAACCAGCTCAACAGGCCTTGATTTCCTTGCCTCCTCACCTGCCTCGCTCCTCTGGCCTTTACGAGACATTAGACCTTTTTTTCATTATTGCGTTGTGTTTTTGTTATTGTGTCTTTATGAGGACCAACCTCTTCCCTGTTATACTTCACAGACAGCTAAAACAGCCCTCTATCAATGGGCTTTCTGCTGATGTTATAGAACTATGATGGTTGTGTAGCTGCAGTTTTCTAGTGGGTGTGTGATATTATATTTTATTATTGATGTTTAGCACTAGCTGTTATTCTTCAGGGGCTATTTTTTGCTTCAGAGCTTTTTGTGATCTTATTTTTTATACTTAATATTTTATGGTTTTTTAAAAATAATTATTAGCTGCCTCAAGTTCTTTTAAACTATGTGGTATATAGTTTTTAAAAACTACATTGATACATAACTGAAGCATGTATCAGGTTGATAACTGGATAACACTAGAACAGACTCTTTTTAAATTTTTGCACTTGTCTCCTTACCTTATGTCAAATCCAGTGGAAATATCGGGAACCAAATAATATTATGAATCAATTCCACTGCCGCAGAGACCATTATCATTAGCTTACAAGGTTAAAAATTTCTAAGTCCCGCTGATTAAATGGGTGAGATTTGAGTAGGTACCTGATAGAAACTTGCAAAAATATTATTTTAAGCTTTCTGCCTTCACTGCATAGAAACATTCCTTCCGCTGGAGATTCCCATCAGAGCACTTTTTTGTTCCCCCAGTAAACTATTGTTTGCACCTTTTAATATTGTTATTGCTATGGCTTTAAGATTGTTATTTTATACATTGTAGTTTTTATGTTGTTGTAAGCCGCCCTGAGCCGGGGAAGGCGGGGTATAAATAAATAATAAATAAATACAAATAAATATCCAATGAATCTCTAATTTGGTCTGCAGAAAAATGAGGCAGTAGAATCCTAAGGTGGTTGACTGGACAGTGCACAATCAGACTGCGGGTGAGGATACTGTTTTTCATGTTTCTACATATAAGAACTCCCTGCAAATAAGCCAGCATGTCTGGGATAAATATTCTATCCCAACTCCCTCCCTGCTATATTAGGTTTCTATTTGCAAAGAGATTTTTGTACAAGGGGACATTAAAAATATGTGTGTGTCCCCTTCAGTTTAAAACAATATAGTACATTCTACTACCCCATGCCCATCTCAGTCTGCTGTTTGGCTAGACCAGGCCTCAGTGATATACACGAGTTTGGCTCCAAGGCAGTTCCTTCATCTGTCTGTCTGTCTGTCTGTCTGTCTATCTGATTTATAACCGGCACTCACAGCCAAAGCCAGCTCAGGGCAGCTTACATAAAAGAGTAAAAACACGACAAGAGCAAAAATACGTCAACAAGGTTCCATGTTTGATATCCATGCAGTGTTTTAACACTGCATCACTTTACACTGTAGAACTCAACACAGCTACCTCAGTGTCTCTTTCTCTATGTGTAAATTTGTAGATCTCTCTGCTCTAAATGCCTGCTTCCTCCTCAGGCAATTTAAATAAACAGTCTTCTACTATAAGACCTAGTTTTGCAGGGGGGAAATATTTTAAAATATGGTTACTGCTATGATAACATAGAGCAGAATCAAGAGCAGAGAGAGAAAGGGGACTGTAGGAGGACAGCTAGAGTGATTAGGCAAAATACAGGTAGGTGCAGATCTACAAGGTTCTATTGTATGTAAATACATAGCCCTGACTTGACACATGATTCACAGTGCAATCTTAAACAGAGTTACACCCTTATAAGTCCATTGACATTTGAGGTTGAACTGCCAATATACTACTGCATATACTTTTCTCCAAACTCAAAGAGTCCAGCTAAAGTCTTTGGGCAAAGTCCCAGACAAAGGCCATCTCAACACATTGTCCTGATCTTAATCCATTGCATCTGACCAAATGGTGCAGGCATTGGGTGGTGGGTAGAGTTCAGCTTTCAATTCACTGATGTCCAGGATGTTATCTGAGAGGTGTCCTTAAACCAAATGGCACATTCCAGAGATCATCTCAAATACTGATGGTCTACCTGACTCGGAAACAGTGTCCTGCCAAGAGGCAACATGGTTTGAATTCTGGCAGTTTCCTGCCCACAAAGTATTATTGTTTGGATTCTGGGAAGATGCAGTATTCTTAGCATAGAAACACTTCCCTGATAGAAGATGTCCAGAGGGTCCAAACGAAGGACTGAACATTTACAGTGCACTCCTAGGCAGTCTTATGCCCTTCTAAGTCCATTGAAGTCCATATGCTTAGAAGGGCATAACTGTTTAGGATTATACTATTATGGATGCAAAACTGATTGTCTGGAACTGACAATAGCTGGTGAAAGAAACCTTGTTTCTTACTGTATGGAATCACAAGGTAAAATGGAAAATAATTTTTAAAAAATCTACATACAGCCATCTAGAAATGCTGATACTATACACACACACTTTGCTAGTCATTGTATGGATTTATTTTGTGATTTTCTGTGGTTTCATTAATGCCTTTCATTTGGAGTGCATTATCATGCATTTTTATTGTATGCCAAAGAGGCTGCAGCTACTAAGATTTGTTAAACTCTGAACACTTCTGTGCTTTTAAAGAGGGCTTTTAGTTTAAATCATGTAACCATCAAACAGAATCTTAAAAAAAAATATTGGACTGATTTTTTTTGTGTGGGCCTACATTTTTTACCATATTTAGTAATGAGGACCAATTTATTTCATTATTACATCATCTTTTAAAAACCAGTAACTAGCTTTTGATTCACGGTCTAAAAGGTTTTTTTCTTCATTTTGCTGCAATAAATAGATTTTCTTTTTACATATCAAATGTTATATGGTTATTTGAGTCATGTTTTATAGTGCCATCCTAAGCAGAGTTACTCCTTTCTAAGTCTACTAAAGCCAGTGGGCTTCAAAGGGTGTAATTCTACTTAAGGTGGCACTTGTAGTTTGGCAACTGTTGCCTCTAGTGCTGGTCTACAGGAGCTACTCATCACAGTACACTAGAAGTCTTCAATGTGGCACCCATGGGTGCCATGGGTCCTACCATTTTGTTCCCTCATGCCCTCTTCTTTGTTCCCCAAGTGTCCATGGTTTTAACAAGGCTAGAGACCCCTTCAGAAGACAATACTGGGTTTGACGGACCAGTGATCTATCTCAGTCTCTAAGAGCTCGACCTGATGGTCAGATGAATCCTCTACACAACACTTGGACATTTCATTTGAACAAGGCCTTTGTGGACAAGGACATTCCATTGAACAGTAAACTATTACAAATCCGTGCAAAGGCAGAAAGCCTGCTGACCACACCTCTGCTCTATTGCTGGGTATTTGTGTTACTGTGAAAAGCTTTTAACCAAATACTTATTGCTCAACCCCCACAAGAGACATTCCTGAAACATGAATTGCAGTCTGGCATGTGCTGTTCCCACAGCAGCTGCTGTAGCTGACCAGATGATCGTTGCAGGGAAAACAAAGCAGTTTCAAGCAGAGGTGGCTTGCCAGGTTTGGAATGACAGGGGATATGAATGAAAGTGTTGGAAGGGAATAGTAAGGCCCCGCGTTAACATCAAACCTTGGGGAAAAAACTGAATTTGCTTTGATAATACTGATCTCCAAATATAAAAGGGCAATATAATGTCTCTAAATGCCCTCACCGTTCTGTAGTGTGGTTCATTACTGCAGTTCTAAATATATATATCCTAAATAGAAACAGCATTGGAGAATAAAGGCCTGTCCTTTTAATAGAGGTTTAATGGGATGTTATTTCATCCATGCCATGAAAATCTTCAACTACCCTTTGCCACACAGTAAGCCTCTTTAAAGGAAGAGGACATTTTTCTCCAGGCAAGTTGGGAGCTCTAAATAGAAGAGCCATAAGCACATTGGCGCTCTGGTGTATGCAGAGGTCCTGCATGCACCAGTCCCACAGAGCATTTTCATGCATCTGTGGAGTACACAGGCTGGGCCTGAGTCCCAAGTACCCTGTGTCCATTTTTAAATGTATTTTAGTGTATTTCTTTTTCATAATAGTATATTAGAATACTGAATGTATGCAAGGGATATTAGGATGTCTGCTGACATAACAGCATTTTTTGGAGGGGGATGTAGTATTAAGTGCCCTCCCTGCCTGACAGGAGAAAATGAAGATTCCCAGTCACTTCCCACAATTAGAAAAGATACTTTTAGATATTTCTCTGCTAGTCTGACATATTTATTGCTTTACAACTGTTGACCTTAGAACCTTAACTTGTTATTTAGTGTCCCTTTGCATATCTTGGTCATCATCATGTTGCATGTTAATTTGCTGTTCATTCTCTGACTATAAGTCTGAACCTTTTTTGCCATTCTACGGATCTGATAAAGTGCTCATGCACACAAAAGCTCATACCTTGAATAAACCTTTGTTGGTCTTAAAGGTGCCACAGGACGCTAAATTTGTTGTACTGCTTCAGACCAACACAGCTGATCAACTTGATCTAGACACACGAGTTGTTGATTATCCTTTATTCCTGCACATGCAATGCTTGATAAGGATCAGGACTGCAGTGCAGATGGAAAAGGGGCTTCTCTGAAAACAGCTGTGGGAGGGTGGTATGGGGTTCACTGGGGGAACCCATGTAAGGTAAAGGTAAAGGCTCCCTTGCTCGAAAGCCAGTCGAATCTGACTCTAGGGTTGCGGTGCTCCTCTCCGTTTCAAAGCCAAAGAGCCAGCGCTGTCCGAAGACATTTCCGTGGCCATGTGGCCGGCATGACTAAACACCAAGGTGCACAGAATGCTGTTACCTTCCCACCTAAGTGGTACCTGTTTATCTACTTGCAATTTCTTGCTTTCGAACTGCTAGGTTGGCAGGAGCTGGAACTAGAGACAGGAGCTCACTCCGTCATGCGGCACTCTCGGGTCTCGAACTGCTGAACTACTGACCTTCCACAGCCTGCAGTTCAGCGTCTTAACCACTTGAGCCATTCCTGTGAATATTTGTTCCCCAAATAGCCCCCTGCTCAGAACTGGGTTGAACCCCCCACTCAACAAAAAGCTCACTGGGGGACTTTAGACAAGTTACCACCCCTCAGCTGAACCAACCTTTAGGGTTGCCAACAGGCCTGGAGAAAAGTGTCCTGTCCCTTTAATAGAGATTTCAGTATATGGAAAGGTACCTCTGAAGCTTTTTACGGCCAGGAGGTACATAACATCACATAGTCAATAACACCCCGCTATGCCTCTAATCCAGAGATGGGTCTTCCCCCCCCTCCAGAAAGTTGGGATCCCTGCCTGCCTGCCTACCTCACAGGATTGGGGGGGGGATTTGTGGAGGTGAGAAGGACCATGTGTGCCGTTCTGAGTCCCTGGGAGGAAGAGTGAGATAAAAATATAATGGGTAGAGCCTCTTCTCCTCAATAGGTATGAAAACTCCACATTGCCTCCAAGTCAGATCTTTGGATTGGAGCCATGCAGAACAGCTAAGCACTTGACAGAAGCCTTTTAATGGTGTAGCATCTTTCTAATCAAACAAATGGGACTTTTGCTTTGTTCAGTTCTGTGTTTCAAAATCAGTAGCCCAGTAGCCCAAAATCGATAGCCCAAACATCACACAGGGAGTTATAGTATTTTACATTTCTGTCATGATTATTATTGCCTATGCTGAATATTTGGGGGAACAGGAAAATTAAATGTTTAAATGAATAAATATAATCATGTTAGTGTGCATCTGATTTGCAAAGCGTTTTCCGGTGCACCTGGGCCTTTAAGAGTGAAAGATCAGGTGAGTAAGGTTGACTATGAGTTTATCACTGGTGATCTCAGAACAGGTTACTGGACTAGGCGCACTGCATGTCTGGTCTGGTCCGGGAATTCCAAGGTTCAAAGTTCCAGCACGCCTGCCTGACTCAACTTTACAGGGCCTGATCAGAGGCAAAAATGTGCCATAACCATATTCATTAATGGAAAAGCAGGGGGGTGGGGCTCTTGCTTTGCAGCGGAGGCAGTGCCACTAATCAGCTTGGGTAAGTAGATTAAAGCTTGGCAGAAGGATTGCTATAGCATCATGTAATTGAAAACAAATGTCTCGCTTCTGTTCTGTGCAAGAATGTTGAAAGATCAGGGAGAGATTCTCCCGCAAGCCATGTGTACTTGAAGTGACTCAGTTATAAAGGAAAGTTACCTGGTTTTGCATTGGAAAGGCAGAAAGAGGGCACCAGACATACATCAGAAAGTGTGAGGCTTCTCTTGAGATACCCCAACATGTACTATTAATGTAATATGTGAGCATTCCTGTAATTTGGTGAGGCTGGGAATCCCGCCATGCCCATGCTTAGCAGAAGATTACTAGGATTACTTCAACTGCCAAAGTCACTTTATGTGCAGTCAGCATTGCTATCATCTCAAGAAAAACATTTGAGCATCCAAAGAAGTTTTTTTTTTACAAGGGATACTAAAAGGGATCCCTTAAGTCCCTCTCATACTATTTCTGGGCATGCCTGAATGTTGTTTACAAAAGACAGGAAGCACAAGAGACATCTTTTAAAAAATCAGATGTACATTCTTATTAAGGGCTGACCCAAGATGTTTTCCTGCCCTGGTTAGCTGAAATGAGCAACCTGAAACTTGCACCGAGATATCCTCTGTTGCCACTACTGCTTCCCCTCCCCAAAGGATCCTGGGAAACATCTCTCCCATCATGCAACACTTCACCAAAATATCCTCTGTTGCCACTACTGCTACTTTCAAAGGATTCTGGGAACATCTCTCCCACCATGCAGCACTTCAGTGGTTTCCCTAACAATATTGTCACTCCTCCTGCAATGATTTATACTACTTGTTAGGTCAAATTGTCCATATAAGTGTTCAGATGACCGAAGAGACATAGAGCTGGAAGGGGGACTCCAGGGTCATCTAGTCTAACCCCCTGCACAACACAGAAATTTTACAACTACCTCCCCCTCACACACACTACCCCAGTGATCCTGCTCTATGCCCAGAGGAAGGTAAAAAACCTCCAGGACCCCAAAGTGGCCACTGACATTACCCTGGGCATGTAAGAAAGGACCATGAGAGCCAGCCACTGGCTCATCCCTTTCTACCATCCCTCTCATGATCTGTCTAAACTTACAGAATGTGCATTGCTGTCAGGTGGCCATCTAACCTCTGCTTTAAAACCTCCAAAGAAGGAGAGCCCACCACTTCCCACTGGGGAATGATCCTCACTGTCAGGAAGTTCATCCTAATGTTTAGCCGAACTCTTTTGATTTAATTTCAGTCCATTAGTTCTGGGACAACAGAAGACAAGTGTACTCCATCCTCAATATGACAGCCCTTCAGATACTTGAAGGTGGCTATCATATCACCTCTTCATCATTTCCTCTCCAAGCTTAACATACCCAGCTCCTTCAACCTTTCCTCATAGGGCTTGGTCTCCAGACTCCTCACCATCTTCGCTGACCTCCTCTGGACACGTTCCAACTTGTCAACATCCTTCTTAAACTTCAGTGCCCAAAACTGAACACTATACTCTAGGTAACGTCTAACCAGAGCAGAGAAAAGCGATACTGTCACTTCACATGATCTGGACATTATACTTCCGTTGATGCAGCCCAAAATTGCATTTGCCTTTTAGCTACCTCATCACACTGCTGACTCATGATCTACTAAGACCCCCTCAGTCCTTTTCACAAGTACTACTGCCAAGACAAGTCTTTCCTCATCTTATATACACTTGATTTTTATGACCTAAATGCAGAACTATTTATTTATTTATTTATTTATTTATTTATTTACTTTAACCTGCCTTACCCTACAAGTGACCTCAGGGAGGCTCACAACATGTAAACATAGAAGAAGGAGAAAAAGAAGAGGAGGAGTAGTAGGAGGAGTCTCAGAGTGGTTTACAATCTCCTTTCCCTTCCCCACAACAGACACCCTGTGAGGTAGGTGGGGCTGAGAGAGCTCTTTCCAAAACTGTCCTTGAGAGAACAGCTCTGACAGAACTATGGCTTGCCTGAGGTCATCCAGCAGGTGCAAGTGGAGGAGTGGGGAATCAAACTCGGTTCTCCCAGGTTAGAGTCTGTGCACTTAACCACTACACCAAAAAGATTAAAACATAACATGATAAAAGATTAAAAATTCAATTCTATACATAAATCACAAGATGGCAATAATGCAATTAAAGCGCTCTCAGAAAAATGTAGCCCCGTATGTATACTAAATCTACTGATTTTTAACAGGCGGCAAAGAATCCCCACCATTCAATACATAGAAAGTGCCTGTGTAGCATAGATAAATAGTATGAGTGGGTAGGGCAGGGGGGCCATTCTAATGTGGTATCCACTGCCTCACTCAAAGGCCTGGTGGAACACTTCTGTTTTACAGGCCCTGTGGAATGGCTGTAAGGCCCTCAGGGTCCTGATCTCAATTGGGAGGCTTGTTCCACCAGGCCAGAGCCAAAGCTAAGAAGGCTCTGGCCAAGGCTAAGCAGACATCCTGTTAGTTATAGCTCAGGTTGACCCTGTCATCCTAAATAGTGTTACACCTTTCTAATCCCAGTGACTTCAGTGGATTTAGAAGGGTGTTAGCTCTGTTTAGGATTGCACCATCATGTGTGGAAGTACTGTAGGTACCAGGTTAAAGAGAATGGCTAACTGGCAGCCTGCGAGAGGGCATCCAAATGCAATCTCTTGTCACTGTAATGTTTCAGGATGGTGATACACAGGGCTTTTTTTTTGTAGAAAAAGCCCAGCAGGAACTCATTAGCATAATAGGCCACACCCATGACAGCACAGCTCATTAGCATATTAGGCCACCCCCCATGTTACCAGAAGTGTGGTCATCCAGCCACACCCAGCTTCTTCTTCTTATTCTGTTTACCTTGTTTGTTGTCAAAACCCAGGGCTTTTTTTTGTAGCAGGAACGCATTTGCATGTTTGGCCACACACCCTTAATGTAGCCAGTCCTAATGAGTTTCTGCCGTTGGGTGTTGCCTGTTATGCTAATGAGTTCCTTCTGGGCATGGCCAACTCAGGAGCCAGCTGGAACTCCGTTCCTGTGCGTTCTTGCCCAAAAATAGCCCTGGTGATACAAAGGTTTGCCCATGGCCCATCATGTCGATGTCAGTTACCACAAAGACAATCTTACACTAACCCAGTCATTTCATAACATGAAACTAATAGGGTTGTGCCTGTTTGCATCCAATTTCATGTGAATTTTGGTGTCCTGCCCTATAGAATTCTGGATCCTGGCCATTATATCCCATTTTCATGGGAGTGCAATCTTGGTTTTTTGCCCACGTAGTTATAGATTTCATGGTGGATCACAAGCTATTTTGGTTGGAAAGTATATCTCATGTTCAGGTCTATAAACTGTGTTTGGTAAAAGCCCAAAGCATAGGGTTGGCAACTGGCCCAGAGGGGAAGAAAACCTGTCCCTTTAATAAAGGCTTAATGAGATGTTAACTACCAATTGATGCTATCTGCATCCATGCGATGAAAAGCCTCGACTGCCCATTTCCACACATTAAGCCTCTATTAAAAGGGCAGGGCATTTTTCTCCAGGCCAATTAGCAACCCTGTCTAAACACAGTTCTGGAGATTTAGGCCAGCTTGTACTGATTCATAACACAATTCTCTGGATGGAGGTATTCTGTAAGATGCTTCACAAAGGACAGGCAAATGCCCTTGCCATAAAACTGACCTTGGGCCAGTCTAAGCTACAGGGGCATTGTGGAGTGGGAAGGCTCATGTATACCTCCTCGAGCTCTTTCAGAGGAAGAATGTGATGGATTCCCCGCTCTTGTGTTAGCTTGCTAGTGAAAAGGCATTTGCAGAGAAGAATTAGCAAGTGTGTGTGTGTGTGCATTATGTGCCATCGAGCTGCTTCTGACTAATGGTGAACCTATGAATTAATGAACTCTAAAACATCCCAGCAGCAGCAGCAGCAGCCTCCTTGCTCAGGTCTTGCAAACTGCCCCTTGGCACGTAGCTGAATGTATAACCTTTTCCCCATCCACTGATCCCCCCACTGCAACCTGTGCTTCATCAGGGCTTCCCCATTTTCTGTAGAAGTCTCCGAGATCAGGAATAAGTGCAGCAGGGGATGGGGTGAGGAAGGTTAGAGGAAAAGATGTGCATAAATTGGTGGTCAATATTGTTTGAAAATATTGGTCCGGTTCGAGCTCTATGTCTTTATTGATAGCATTGTTTTAAAAGGACCTTTTTTTCACCTCGGTGACTTTGTAAATACAAACCCCAGTCTTGTAATCCGTGAGCTTTCCATCTTTTCATTGGTTTATGTTATTGCATTTTTTCCATTGTGTATGTATGAAACAATAGAAAACTGGATATTAGAATACTTATGAATATTTCATAATACAAAAACAAAAAAAAACTTAGACTTGTTATTTGAGTATTTATTGTTTAAAAAGTGTTCTCATTCCCTTCTCTGGGGCTTCCCAGAGGCATCCGATTGATGACTGTAGGAGACAGGCTACTGAACCAGACAGGGCCCTTGATTTGTTCTAGCAGCCCCACCCCTTGGCAGATGCACATTCTAGAGACTAGGGCTGCCCTGAGAGTAAGGCCCAGGGCTTTTTTTTTTTTTTAAAGAGGTGCTGGAACTCCCAAGAGGGAAATGAAGTTTTCAATCTGTATACTGAAAACTCAAGAACTTTTAAACATTTTTTTAAAAAAATTGTCAAAGAGGTTCCAGAACTCCATTCCATCACACTCCCCCAGGAATATTTCCCCCAGGGGGGGAAAAAACCTCCTGGTAAGGCCTATTGAATGGCATGGGACTTACTTCTGTGTAGACCTTAGGATTGCTCCCTAAATCACTGTAGAGCCCAGTATGCCACCATAAGCCCTGACCTGGATAGCCCAGGCTAGCCTGCTCTTGTCAGATCTCGGAAGCTAAGCAGGGTTGACCCTGGCTAGTAGTTGGCTGGGAGACCACTGAGGAATACCAGGATCATGGTGCAGAGGCAGGCAATGGCAAACCACCTCTGAATGTCTCTTGCCTAGAAAACCCCACAGGGTCACCATAGCTGTGACTTGAGGGCAGTAAAAAATGCCACTCTAAATAAGAAGTAAGGGGGGGGGAAGCAACAGTATATTTAAGGTTAATATAGGAAAACAAAGTTTTGTCTATTGATCTGCCTATTCCTTTACTCTACTTTTGGAACTCATCTTTCTGTGTTGCTGTTGCTTCTACTGCATTTTTTGTTAGTGTAGTAAAGTATTTTTTTAAAAAGAAAATTGCAAACCAGTATTGCATTCTTTAAGCTGTGCTTTTATGGTCTTTTGTAACTGTAGATTATGATCACACATAATCATTTCCCCCCTTTTCACAGGGCATAAAGTATCATATAATTAGCTGCCTCTGCCAAAGCCGCATGACATGGATTCAGCATTACTAGGCAAACACACCCTTTTGTGCCTCACAGGTGTGGGAAAACTTTAAACTCGTTCCACAGCCAAGATGGCTCACTCTGTGTACATACAAATGGGACCAGGAATAGGATGGAAATTGCCCTTTCTCTTTTATACACTATAGTAAACCACCGATAATTTCCATATTATTCCAAGGGGAGTTACTGAATTACCTTCTAATGTTCCTTTTCAGGTTGTCTCCTTTTCAAAATCTAGGTTTTACAGTCCTAAAAAGCCCGAGGTTGGAGACTCTACCTAGGTGGCAAGCTCAAGGTACATTACCAAATAGACATCTTCCTGGGAACCACAATACAATGGTCCATTTCTAATTTTCCTTCTGTGAGCTACATGCAACAGTGTTGTGGTTTGTCCAATAGTGATACCATTGAATGGATTCCTGACTTTCAGCACTAGATGATAGGGACAGTGGAAATAGAATGAACAACTAGTTTAGAGGCAAGTTGCAGAGAAGCTGCATTATATCAGGGTAATGCAGCAAAAATAACCAACTCTTGTGTTGAAGAAGAAGAAGAGGAGGAGGAGGAGCAGGAGCAGATTGGATTTATACCCCGCCCTTCACTACCTGAAGGAATCTCAGAGCAGCTTACAAACTCCTTTCCCTTCCCTCCCACAACAGACACCCTGTGAGGTAGGTGGGGCTGAGAGATCTCTTTCCAGAACTGTCCTGGAGAGAACAGCTCTGCCAGAACTATGGCTTGCCCAAGGTCATGCAGCAACTGCAAGTGGAGAAGTGGGGAATCAAACCCAGTTCTCCCAGATTAGAGTCCATGCAGTTAATCAATAAACCAAGCTGGTTGGATCCTATGACTCCTTTCTGCTGAAATCCTATGACTACCAAGTCTTCCTCCCAACAGCAAAAGTTTCCCTTCAACAACAACAAGAAAAAGACTTCTCCATCAAAAAGTCATTCTCTACTGGAGGATGTCTTTCTCCCTTGAAGAAAGGCTCAGCAGACGAGACTCCTAGGATCCAACCCTCTATTTATATTGTGCCCAGAGGACTAGAGCTAATTTCATGAGATATAATGGGTGCGTTTAGACAGCGTGCTGGAGTGGTTTAAACTGCTCCGGCACGATGCGTTTTTTAAACTGGAGAATCGCGATCACACTCACCTCCTCCTTCCCTCCTTCGGAGCTCCCTGCCGTCCTCCTGCAGGTGGGGGGGGTTCCCCTCTCCTTTGAGCATGCGCACAGGCAGCCCTCTCCCGAACAGGAAGTTTGGCGCGTGCGCAGAAGAGCGATCTTAACTGGTCCCTTTAAAGTTTAAATGAAGACTCCTTTTACATTGTCTCCCCGAAAATGGCCTCCCCGAGATCACGGACTCGTCTAAATGCCTAAATTAGGCACCAGTGAAGCTTTTTTTCATTTAACTTAGGAGCGGAGCTCCGCTCAAGCGCACACCGCTAAGGGGGGGAAAAAATGGCGGACTAAAAGCGGAAGCTGGAGGCAGCAGTTCCCAGAGGGGAGGGGGGTTGAAGCACCCGGAAGTGGCTGGATGGAGCGATCAGACAGGGAAAAGTGCGGCTTGAAACGGAGAATCATGGAAAACACCACTTGGGTAAGTGGTGTCAAAATACTCCGTTTCCAAGGGGGTTTGCTCCAGAAAGCGACGGCTGGGGACGGTAGGCAGATGTTGGGCGTGTGAACGCGCAGGTAAAAGCCGTTTCTGAGCCATGCCGAAAACGGCTCAAACGGCGCGTCTGAACGCACCCATTAAGTGTTGTCCTCTGGTGATACAGACCTATTACCTACTGGCAATAGTGAACAATGTGAGTTCTGTTTCTCTACCAGTATCACCAAACTATACAGCACTATATCCTACACTTCTATAATCTATAATCTACCTGGTGGAATGAGCTCCCATTTAAGATCAGGGCCCTGGGGGACCTTTTACAGTTCCGCCGGGCCTGCAAGATGGAGCTTTTCCTACAGGCTTTTAGCTGAGGTGGTGGGCATCCACACTTTATTGGGCTTCCCATTCAGTGACCCAGATCATCTGGAACCCCAATTTGCGTTAGGCCTCATCTGCTGAGGCTCTGGTTGGGAGTATCGGAATTACAGTTCGTATTTAATCTTGACGTATTTAATTGGTTTTAACTGTTAATTTGCATACCTTTGTGATTGTTGATTTTCTGTGATAGAACTTGCCCTGAGCCTGCTATGCAGGGAGGGCAGGATATAAATCTAACTAACTAACTAACTAAATGGCTGGCCCTAGGTTTTTCCTAAACTCCTTCGGAGTTGAGGTCTCATCGCATTCCAGAATCCCTTGCTTGTAGGATGTACTCTGCACCTCTAGACCGTGCAGCCTTGAGATGGATTCAGATTGTATCTCCATTGAAGGTTAGTGCTCCACAGAATTTATCATCGGGTTCTAATTAAATCTTCTACGTCTGAGAAATCTTCACCAAAATTATCATCCAGGCATTCCGCGATGAGTACCCTCGTCTTGGCAAGCCATGGCATTTCTGCTCTGTAGTTTGTTTTTTTGCATTGGGTTTCTTTCCCCCCTTCGGCTGCAAAAATATGGACATGGAGGTCTGCTGCCAGTAAAATGATAATTGTAAAGGGCTCTGTACCATAACACCTGACTAGAAGCACTGCTGGATCCAACCAGTATCCACCTAGTTTGGTCATCTGACTCTAAACACAGCCAGCCAGATGGCTTTAGGTGTCAACAAACAAGACCTGAAGGCATCTGATTCTCACAGGTAGAGTACCTTTGAACAAGAAGGTCACACTTGTTACGGCTAGACTTTGGTGGACCTCGTCTCCTCTGAATCACTTCTCCACATGCAGCTGCTGGTGCGACCGCGGGTCAGTCGTAAGTTCTGTCAGAGCTGTTCATAGAAAAGCAAGGGAAGTGAGCTGTGTCAGTGAAAGTTCTTGTGTTCTTATGCTTATCTGCTACCATTCATTTGCAAAATACGTTGTCTGTATCCTGAATTCTTCCTGCTTTGAAAAAATCTTTGCAACACAGCTTTATGCTGGTGTCTGTGTCAGCAGGGTGTTCTTCAGCAGATCTGGATACACTGATGAGGAGTGAAATGCTTCTTCCACTTCTCAAGAAGACTCTTCCCTTTCGATCAACTTTTTGTACAAGGATTTAGCACCTACTGGTGAACTTTCCTAAACCGACATAAAAAAAACAAAAATTGTATTTTTCCATGAAATTCATTTAGATTTTTCGCATGTTATATGTACTGCACTGTTTTATTTCAAAATATATAAAATTATAAAATGTGCTTGTAAGTAATTCTTATTAGTTAATCATGGCTTCAATCCTATTTGGCACAGATGTTTCTGTGATTCTCTCTCTTTGTTTGCTTTGAGTCTTAAAGGTGCAACTGGACTCCTGCTCTTTTTTACTGCTACAAACAGACTAACACAGCTGCCCATCTTGATTTACCACATTCTTAGCCAATGTTGATGCTAGAGGTAGTTCTGTGGGTATAATATTTATTTATTTGTTTGTTTATGCATTATATTTCTAGACCGCCCTTCCCAGTGGGAGAGGGCTCAGGGCAATGTACAACAATAAAATACATTCATAAATCAATTAACCATTAAAATAGTAGAAAATATAACAATTGGCATAATTAGATGGCGCTAGGATGCATGGATAGGTGCTCTTGGCAAGATCACAAAGACACCGACCAGAAGCAGCAGTGCATCGTATGGCTGGGCTCTGAAAATGACTTGCATATAAACTTTAACCTTAGACAACACTACAGCATTTCAATGCTATCATAGCATTTGTGTCCCTTTAGGGTCAAACTAGCTCTGATGATGGTATCACAGCATGACACACATCATATGAGTCCCTGTAAAGGAGTAGGGGAGACTTGGGCTGTGGACACACACAGTAAATAATCCACTTTCAATGCACTTTCAATGCACTTTCCAACTGGATGTTGCCAGTTCACACAGTAAAATCCAGTTGGAAAGTATACTGAAATGGATTGAAAGTGGATTATTTACTGTGTGTGACTGCAGGGTTAGAGTGCTGTAGGTAAGGACAGGGGGAGAGTGCTGAACAGGTTCTCCCTTTGTCCCCCTTCTCCTCTCCCCACTTTGAAACTGTTACATTTTTACCCCATCTTTCATTTAGGGAGCTTTGGACAACATACATATTTCTCCCTTTTCCATTTTATCCTTATAACAACCAAGTAAAGGTAAGTTAGTCTGAGAGAGAGAGTAACTGGTAAGCTCAGCCAGTGGGCTCATGGCATCGTGGGGATATAAACACTGGTCTTCTAGATCCTAGTCCAAAACTCTAACCCAGGGGTGTCGAATTCATTTGTCACGAGGGCCAGATCTGACATAAATGAGACCTTGCTGGGCTGGGCCACGTGTGCCATAAAATGTAATGCCAGGTAGCGGAGATATAAACTTTATAAAGGACACAAACACAAAGGGTGTTTTTTTTTTACTTAAAATAAAAACATTCTTAAAACAGCACTCTTGCAATATTTTGTTTATTTAACAGTGCCTGATCACTGACACCTCTTGCTCTGAATTAGTGCATCAAAATGTCTGTGCTGTTGCAATCTTGAGTATGCTGCTCAGGTGTGTATCTGTAAGCTGCAAAACTACAATGACGCAGCAGCAGCAGAACTGGAAGCAGCAGCAGAAGACAGCCAGTTTCACTGCGGGCCTGATAGAAGCTCTACTCTGAGGGCCTGATCCAGCCCCCGGGCCGCATGTTTGACACCCCTGCTCTAACCCCTACCCCCAATGCCCTCTGCTCTCATTTTTCTCCTATTAGGGGATACCTCCAGTCCTTAGAATCCCACTGCAATAAAAAGGCTAAGGAAAGTCCTCCCTCCCTCCCTCCCTCCCTCCCTCCCTCCCTCCCTCCCTCTCCCTCCCTTTCTTTCTTTCTCTCTTTCTTTCTTTCTTTCTTTCTTTCTTT
Organism: Gekko gecko; assembly: GCA_029375565.1. Classification (NCBI taxonomy): domain Eukaryota; kingdom Metazoa; phylum Chordata; class Lepidosauria; order Squamata; family Gekkonidae; genus Gekko; species Gekko gecko. The sequence continues at coordinate 32,662,157 of JAPDNY010000003.1, read as the reverse complement.
CTTTCTTTCTTTCTTTCTTTCAACACAGAAAAAGAAGAGATCAGCACTGGCCTCCTCCACTTTAAATTATACTCACCCTTTCTCTAAGCGGGTTCAGAAAACAGCCCATTTTTGAAATGTGCAGTGCAGTCCGAAGCAGAGTTACAACAACCCTCTAAGCCCACAGACATCATTGGATTTAGAAGGGTGTAATTCTGTTTAGGAGAGTCCTGCAAGTCTTCCCATTCCATCTAGTTTGGCCTGTCATGACTGATAACCGGAGCACCCGTGGGGAAGATGTACAACAAACATTTCATGAGGAACTATGAGGCTCCAAGTGGAAGGGAAAAGAGAGCCCTTCTGACCTCTGCATGGACTAGCCGAGTTCCTCCAAGCAGCCAGCTCAGATTAGGGAATGCTTTGAAGGGCCATGTTCTACCAGATGCAGTCTTGTCCAAATATTTGACCTCTTTTCTTGTGCGCAAATAGATTTAAATTAGCACTGGAAAAGTATCATGTGTTGGAAAAGCACAGCTATAAATCTGAACCTTGAATGATCCACCAGGATTATAAATGACACACAACTTCAGACCAGGAATATTCTTATTGGGTGAAAGAAGAAGGTGTCCTGCTGTCTAAATCATTAATGGTAAATATAGCCCTGTGTTTTCTTCTCTGTCAGAAGGAGCACATGCCCTTCCTAGTTTCTCCCTGATTCTTCCACCCTGTTTTGCTGGGCTTGATTTAAGTGGAAAGGTGATGAGGCAAGGGGACATGCCTGTTTGACTTTGCAGATGCCCAGTATATTGTTTAAACTGGGCTGTCGCACATGTAAAGTGTGGAAGCTAAGGATTCAGTTTGAACAACGCTGACACATGCAGCATTTCAAGGGTCAATTCTTTTGCCCCACAGAGTCATGCTTAAGAGGCCATTTAAGTCCATGGCAAAACAGCATCCAAACCGCCCCAGGGCAACAGCAGGCTGAAACTGGGCTGACCACTGAAGGGAGGTAATGTAATGCAGAATGGGGGAAAAAAACTTGATTAAACAGAAGGTTGAATTCGATTGTAGTGCAGCATTGCTTGGAGGACACCGTGGTGAACATGGATTAAAAGGAGAGTGCAGAAAGGGCCACAATCAGGCCTTTGTTCTGGTTCAGGAAGAAGGATGATATTTCCAAATTCAGTTGAATGATGTGGAGGTGAGTGAAGCCAGCTCCCCCCAAAAAAACTGGTAATAAGGGTCAGGTGGTAATGGGTATAATTTTGGTATGATCAGAACATGATGAGGCCTTCCTTACTGACTATTGACTTGGCTCCTATTAGGTTGGGCTGAGAGGAGTGCAGAGAAGCAAAAGGAAATAAAGCCAGCTAGTAACAGCAATAACAGCTTTATCGTTTTTCCCGTTGTTGACTTGCAAGCCTGACCCTGAAGTGCTCTCTCTCTCTCTCTCTCTCTCTCTCTCTCTCTCTGTGTGTGTGTGTGTGTGTGTGTGAGGGCATAGCACCTGACTTGCTCTAGCCTATTGGGATAAAGAATTTTCCTTGTAGGTGTGACTGGCTTCCCTCCAGGTACTTCAGCCATAGCTATTAGTGAGTGAATTCTTGCTCAGTTCAAGTCTGTTGTGGGCTCAAGGCACGATAATCCACCTGGTTGAAGGGTAGAGTTGCCAGGTCCCTCCTGGCCACCAATGGTAAGAGGGGAGGAGGGCTGCCAGATCTAGGTTGGGAAACATCTAGAGATTTGGGGATGGACTCTGAGGAGAACAGGACCTCAGTGGAGTATAATGCCATAGAGTCCACCCTCCAAAGCATCCATTTTCTCCAGGGGAACTGATCTCTGTAGTCTGGAGATGAGCTGTAATCCCAGGGGATCCCCAGGTCCCACCTGAAGGCTGGCATCCATACTGAAAGGTCAAATGTTTTGTTTGGCCTAAAACAACAGGTTGTGGCAGGAGGAACCAAGAATGGGGTCAGGGGTGGTATTAGTGATTTGGGGTCCCCAGAATGACTATCAACCTCCACTGCCAGGGCCCAGCAAGGAGCAGACCTCACCTTATGTGAGACAGGTGGCAGCCATTGCCAAAAGCCTACTGCCCAAGGCTGGGACAGAGCAGGTACAAGCCACTGCTGAGCCAATTGCCCAAGTCCTGGACAAAGTGGATGTGAATGGCTGTTGCTCTGAGTGGGCAATCTGAACCCCAGCTGGGACAGTGGCAGTGGTGGGAACCTGCTCTTTTTCTTCTTTTCCCCTTCTGTGGGGGTGGGGGGACCATGGACAGTTGACCCACCACCACTATGGGACTCAGGACAACTGCCCATGTTGCCCTTTGGCTAAGACCACTTCTGAATGGGGTGAGGTGCATTTTATACCAGGAAAGTGTATTGTTACTGGCCAAAAACAGTGAAGATTTGAAATTACTACTGATGAAGGTTAAAGCAGAAAGTGCCAAAGCTGAGCTGAGCATCAAGGGGACAAAAATAATGACTACTGGGGAATTACACACCTTTTAACTTTGACAGTGAAGAAATTGAAATTGTAAAGGTTTTGTATTCCTTGGCTCAATTATCAAGCAGAAACGGGGACTGCAACCAAGAAAGCAGAAGGAGACTGAGAAAGCCACGAAGAAGCCGCAAAAGATCCATAAGTGTAAGAATGTGTCACTAGTGACCCAGATTAATATAATTCATACTATAATATTCCCTATGACTATGTATGGGTGTGAAAGCTAAACAATGAATAAAGCTGACAGGAAGAAAATTGATTCATTTGAAATGTGGTCTTAGAAGACAGTTTTAGAGAAAAAGACATAGCAATGTATTCTAGATCAAACCTGAACTCTCTCTAGAAGCTAAAATGACCAGACTGAGGCTATTGCACTTTGGTCATCTTATGAGAAGACAATGGTCACAGGAAAAGACATTAATGCTAGCAAAAGTTGAAGGCAGCAGGAAAAGAGGAAGACCCAAAATGAGATGGTTCAAAGAAGCCCTCAGTTTGCAAGACCTGAGCAAGGCTGTTAACAATAGGGCATTTTGGAGGTCATTAATGCACAGAGTCACCATAAATTGTAAGCAATTTGACAGTATCACACATACATACAAAGAGCAGTGTTCCCTCTAAGCTGAGTTAGTGTGAGCTAGCTCACAGTTTTTTAGCCTCCAGCTCACACCTTTTTATCTTAGCTCAGGAAGGATGGCTCCAGAGCAAACTAATTGATGCAGAAGCCAACTCGCTCGCTCACAACTTTAATGCCAGTAGCTCACAAAATAGAATTTTTGTTCACAAGACTCCACAGCTTAGAGGGAACATTGACAAAGAGTATCTCCCATGTTCTTGGATCCTGGTGTCACAACCTGTTGACATACTATTACAGTGTCCCAGTTCCAAGGAACTTATACTCTAAATTTTGACCTTGGATGTAAGGCAGCATATAATGTGTCTTAACATACTTTATAACAGATAAAGTTTTAGAAAAAGGAAAGGTTGGAGATCCAGTTTGGGAAAGATCATTCCCCCTTCATTGTAAGGAAGGTAGATTCACAAGCCCTGCTCCAGCAAATGACAGTAGATTGGGGGGGGGCAGTGCCTGTGGGAGGGTGAGGGCATATGCCATTGCATCCTCTACAATACTTTAGGAATTCCTCCTCTTTCTGTGGCACTGGGGAAATAGAGACTGGGGAAATTACTAGAGTGTAACAAAGGATGTGGTGTCACTTCTGGGTGGAGGTTTGGAAAATGTGACATCACATGCGTAATGTTCCAGGAATCCCAACAATCTCTATGGATTTTATCATAGAGACTGGGGAAATTCCTAGAGTGTCCTCATCAACACTGTTCCCTCTCATTTTTTTTCTACCACTCCTCAGATCGAGGGTGAAGATTTGAGCCAAGCGTGGGGGTTTGCCCACCATGCTCGGGCAAATAGCAAGCCTAAAGGAAGGAGTCTGCAGCCTGTGGCTCTAGAGCCAAATGTAGGTCAATACAGAACCAAATATGTGGCTTTAAAAAAATAAATCTTTAAGGTATATTGGAGTGATTGGTAGAAATGATAAGTTGTATATTTTCAGTTATGGGAATGGACTTTGTTATACTAGCTCTTTGTTGATCTCTTGCTCTGAATGTAGTTTGGCTGTTCAATTATAAAAGGTTGCTGACCCCTGTTGTAAGGTGTGGCTTGGGATCATTTTCACATGTAAAACATGTCTGAATCTCTTTAATGCTATTTGCCCTATGTATCTTGCAGCTGGTGTGGGTTTCACATTCATATTATAGGCTGATTTAAATAAAAGGTTAAAGTTTCAAGAGGATAGTGTTCAGAGACTGTTCGTTGTGATCAAGCGTTCTATCGCCACTGCCCGTTTTTTCACATTTGCACTCATTTTGGTCTCTCTCCCAATGTAATAGTTTTCTGTGTTTTGTTTTCTTCAAATATAAGGGAAATTTGACCTAAACACATTACTAGATTATAAGGCCCACTTTATATATGATGCCACTGCCCGTTCATGTGTCATGGAGTACAGAATCTGGTCTGGGATCCCCACCCTGTGTCCTGTGTAACAGTCACACGTGAGTCATGAGTTCTCATTTCCTGTGTGTGCTGCCTGATATGGATCGCAACTGGCACATGTGGAGAAGAAGTTTCAGCCTTTTCCATCCCCCGGAGCCATTTCCCCAACCTGTAATGTCCTCAGGAGTGTGCTATTCACCAAAAGGCCAAACAGTGCTCCCACTCAACAATTTCAGGTCAGGAAATGGTGCAGGGGCCAGGCAAAGCCCCTTCTCCACACAATCACAACCTGAACTGGACACCGTGCATGTTGGAATTGAGGAGAACCAGCAACTCATGTGTGATGGTTACGACACAGGATAGAGATGCCAGATGCAACCTGCGTACTCTGCAATGTGTGAAACGGCAGAGTTATCTAAACAGATATCTGAGAAGAGCAATCTATTGGTCTATCAACTCCAATGTTGTTTGTTCTGACAAGCAGTGACTCCCCAGGGTCCCAGGCTGAGGTCTTTTATATCACCCACCATATGATCCTTTGAACTGGAGATGCTGTGGATTAAACCTGGGACCTCCTGCACGTGAAGCAGATATTCTGGTAGTGAACCACTGCCCACATATTACCCAAGTGATGGAATAGGCGCTGAAAACTGGTGGTCAAATTCTCAGGTCACATCAACAATAGTTAAAATGTATTTCCATGTCAGAGAATGTTTTGATTGTGGTTCTTATTCCTTTGTATTTTAGCTCTGGTTTTAATGATGTGTGTTTTTCGGAGGGCTTGGTTTTAATGGTTTTAAAATGTGTTTTTTATTATGTATGCTTTAATTTGTCAGTCGCTGTGGTAGAAAGGCAGGATATAAATGTTGCAAAATAAAAAGATAGCATTCCTAATGGGAGTACAGCGGTAGCACAGAAAGCAAACCATGAGATATGGTGACTTGTCTGAGCTGCACTTTTATATGTCACTCACGTGGTGCAGAAAACTGAGCGCTGGGAAGTAATTTTGTTTTGATGGGTACCGAAATCTGTAATGAGTAAACTGGGTCTTTTGCTCTCAAAATAACTTTGTTCCAATTAAGCATGCCTGACACTGGGCAGCCATTTTAGTCTGCAGCAGCAAACCCCTCTAATTTGGAGTCTTGCAACAGATTTACTGAAGCATCAGCTTTTGCTGGGCCATGGCGTTTATCTTATGCACTTTTGAGTTTTGCATAGGAATGTCACAGATTGCGCATCTTGCATTTCATGGCCTTTTTAACCCTACTAGGCACAGAAACACACATGGGTATATAGGGAAAAATTGTATCTGTCTGCTAAGATCACGCTTCCTGCATCTGACTAATAGGCTTTAGTTCATGGAAATTCATGTTCCAGTAACAGTACTATCCTAATTAGTGTTTGTCAAGAAAATTGAACCTGCAGTTCAATTTCTTGTTCTTGCATTAAAACACTGGTTCAGATCAAAACTTAGGCCTGAAACCTGAGGGAAGAGATCAAAGGGAAACATCTGGGTTTTTTTTCCCCCATGAGAAACTTAACAAGTTGGCTTTGTTCATTTGGATAATAGAGACCAAACCATTTGTCACTGAACACACACCTCACTTCTTTTGATGCTGATCTACACTTCAGAGAGGAAGCATCCTGTCATGAAACTGCTTCTCTGCTGAACCATCTGGTATCAGATCCATGTTAACATAACATCACTGGTCTGATTTTTGATTGGACAGAAGGGCCCTCTGCCCTCTCAGATTTTAGACCTTAAAACAGCTGGTTCTTTTTGTAGCTGTTGCTGCTCTCAGCTAACATGAAGTGATGAGCTGACCTAGGAAGGTACCAGGTGCTGCCTGGTGAAATGCTCTTTTGGACAAAGAGATTGGAAGGATGCCTAACTTCTCCCAAGACAGGTAACTGATGTTAACTATAATTTTGGGTATAATGTGTAGCTAGAACTTATTTAGATTTCTTGTTTTCTCTGCTTATTGCTTTGTTCTTTTGACAATATTCTTGCACTCTTTAATAAAGATATACTTTTACTATATCTGATTGTTCTGTACTTCAGAAGCTGTAATCTAAATCCAGTACCTTAGACTTAAAGTGTCCACCTACTGGTAAATGGCCCATAGAAACTCATTCTGCAAGGGTCCAACTTTGTAGGATTGACTTTCTGGTTTAATCCCAGAAAGATCAGGAGTCTGCCTGTTGGCTTCTGATCGTAGGGATAGTCAAATGGGCTGGTGGCAGACTGCCCCTCTGGTTTATGAGGACTCACACTCCAGGTTTGTTGTGTAATTTTGAGCTCTGCTCCTCCCCATAGCAATGATCCCCGGACTGGGAATTCTTGACAGTGTTACACCCTCATAAATCAATTGAATTCAATAGATTTAGATCCTTTCCGCACTAGTCCTTAAATCCTGGTTCAATCCTGTCCCCGAACTTACATTCTACACTAAACACAAGTTCACCCCTGTAATTATACCAGGGTGTTTTTGCATTCGACACTACACTCGAGTTCACCCCTGTAATTATCTTGGAGTATTTTTTGTTTCCACATTACATTGAGGTCACCCCAGTTTCGCCCCAGACTTGTCCTAGGATAAATGGATGCTGTTATAACTAGGGATAAATGCAAGATATTGTGTCCCAAGTTGAACTCTGATAAAACCAAGTGCAGAAAGGACCTTAGAAGGGTGTAGCTCTGCTTAGGATGGCACTGCTGATGTTAGTCTTAAGGTGCTACAAAGGTGCCTCTTTTCAGTATGCTTAGAAGTATAACCATAGATCCCTTAGAGATGAGAAAGGTATTTTAAACACTACTGTTGCCAAGTAAATCTTGTTAATCTTGGGGGATACACAGAAGAATTTGCAGAGGAAAAGATGAAACCACAAAAGATAAGGAAAGTGTTTTGAAGGTAGGAGTTATCTCAAAGTAAACCCTGTGAATCTGTTTATCTTCTAATACCAGTGGGAATTCTTGATAAATATGTGTGTACCAACATGGAAAATATTACCCCAGTTTCTTTGGGCAGACTTATTGCTAAAATGCATTTAAATTCACTTCAGGATTCTTCTCTTTGTTCCTGCAAGTCGTTAGCACCTGGAAAGAGCGGCTTTATTAAAAAGCTTCTTCTATAGTGGTTTCAATGGCACAACAGCAGACTACATCCTGTTTACAGCCAATACATACCATCTGTTTTTCAGCAACAAAAACACAATTCTTACCTAGGGGACTTTCCTTTACCAATCAGACACTCACCTTTGCTCTTAACTGGTTGGAATACTTCCCTGCAGGGGTGTCCCCTTCTGGAGTAAAGCTGTTTGGTTTCTATTTGTGATATTCATGCATACACTTGCAGCAATTTTATAGCAGAGAATGTGTGTAAAGACTGTAAATAGAAGGTTGTAAATGTTGGGTATAAAGTTACTTTTATGACGAGTCTATGGACAGCGTGTCAGCTAATCAGCTATAAATGGCCTGGCTTGTTCCTGAAATCCCATTTGCTCAGTTTCTGTGTTTTTGTGAGGATGTGTTTTGGTACCACCCACTAGGAGCGCTGAGAAACAAAATGTTCCAGAGAGAGAGTGCATGAGAGAGAGAGAAGCATGTAGAATTACACTGGATTTATATGGAATTTCAGGGCAAAAGTCTGCTATCAAAAGAATATGGAATAACTGTCAACAGTTCATAGCATGTAGTTCTGATTAATAAATTTGTGTTTTTTTATTTTATTTAAGTCAGGGCTATTTTTGGGCAAGAATGCACAGGAACTGAGTTCAGACTGGCTCCCAAGTTGGCCACGCCGAGCAGGAACTCAGTAGCATAACAGGCCACACCCAACAGCAGAAACTCATTAGGATTGGCTACATTAGGGGTGTGCGGCAAAGGAGTTCCTGCTCCAAAAAAAGCCCCTGGGTTTTGACAACAAACAAGGTAAACAGAATAAGAAGCAAAAGGTGGGTGTGGCTGGATGACCACACTTCTGGTAACATGGGGAGGTGGCCTAATATGGTAATGGGCTTCTGCTGATGGGTGTGGCCTATTATGCTAATAAGTTCCTGCTGGGCTTTTCCTATAAAAATAGCCCTGATTTACCTAGTCTGCCTTTCTTACTTGAACTCAATGTGGATTGCACCTTTAGGAAATCCATATTCCTAATTATATGCTGCCTCTCCACAATCCTGCTCTTGGAGTCTTACAAGAAAAAAAAAAGCCATCGAATCATCATAAATTATTAATACAAAAACAAAACAATTCATTAAACACAAGCCAGGGGGAAAAACAGCATTAAGCAATTCTAAAAAATAGACGCCATACCAAAAAACTACTAAAACCCTCTTAGATAAAATGCAGTTATGACAGTTGCAATTTAAAGCAGATGGGGGACAGATTTCTTAAATGTTCCACTAAGAAAAAAAATGTCCTTCCCTCAGGCTATGTTTTGCTCCACAAAATGGGGAAAAAAACAGGTTTTGGTAGTCTGTTTCCAGCTGGATAGGAGGGTGTGATTTTTAGTCAGAAATTGCATGACAGAAAAGGGTTAAGTTAATGGTCTTCAGTTTTAGATACTAATGAAACAACCACAAAAGGCAGCAACAAACTGTTTGCAACATGGGTTGTTTCGTCCTTAGAGAAGCAACACAGTTTGGAAACCCTCCAGGCAATTCAAACCACTTTCAGTGCACTTTCCAACTGGATTTTACTGTGTAAAATAGCAAAATTCTCTTGCAAATGGTCGCTGATGTTGATTGAAACTGCATTATTTAGCAGGTGTGAAAGTGCAAGGCTTGTGTCTGCCACAGGTTCTGTCAACCGATGTGTTCTGGGAGTTCCATAATTGGAACTTAATTCCCAGGCACACATGATTACAATTTGGATTGGGATCAGGGTCAGCATGGTGTCATGGTTAAGAGTGGTGGACTCTAATCTGGAGAACAGGGTTTGATTCCCCACTCTTCCTCCACATTTTTTTTTTCCCATAGAAGTTACATGTTTATTTATACTTTGATTTTTTTGTGACATTCTCCTAAAAATACACTGAAACAGGGCACCAGTATGCACTCCAGTCCCATAGATCCCAGTGAGACACACTCAAGAGCATACCATGTAAATAAAAAGTTTGTCTGTAGTTTGTAAAACTTATTAGGATCTAGGTCCAGCATTTCATCAAAAGAAAATAATTTTAATTGCAGTAAGTTTATTGTAAGAAATTAAGGCTGACAACAAACACATACGTATATGCTTTCACTTGTTTCCTTGTTTTCACTTTTTTTTTTTTGTTTGTTTTATAGTTTTTATATAGTTTTTTGGTAAGTATTACATATTATCTTTTATCCTGTACATTTCATAACGGTTTTTTATCCCTTCTCCCTCCCTCCTCCCCCTCTGCTTTTCCAATGCTTTAGTCCTTTGATCCCAGCCACGGGCACAAGGTCCGAATCTTGCACTGAATGTCCTTTCTTCCTTCTGTTGGTAGCCACTCCAGGTAGGTCTTCCATTTCGTGCTGATTGCTGTAGTCCTGTCTGCCCATTTGGTCTTCCAGTTCAGTTTCTCTATTATGTCTGACTGTATGAAATCAAACAAATAATTATGCCAGATTTCTACTGTCCATTTACTCTTGTCCTTCCAACCCAGAGCAATCACTGCTTTTCCTGCTAGTATCATTGCTTTGAATATAGCTTGGTTCTCTTTACTTACTCCTGGGTTCCCTATTATGCCCATTAACATTAAATTAAAGTTAATGGACAGTGAAACTTTGCATGTTCTCCTTATAATTTGCAATATTTTTGTCCAAAAGACACTGACCTCTGGGCATTCCCACCACATATGGGAAAACCATCCTTTAGCCAGTTTGCAATGCCAGCACATGGGGCTCATTCCTGGGATCATGTTTGCTATTTGCGCTGGTGTTTTGTACCATTTTGTAAAGAATTTATGCTCCATTTCATTAAATTTGATCACTTTAATTCCCTCTATTCCTTCCATTATTTTGCTTGCCAAGTTTTCTGATACCTGACCTTCTTTGGTCCAAGTGTTCTGTAGGTAAGATATTGTCGTGTCTGTATTTGATATCATTTTCCTATAGATTTTCCCTGCTAATCCTTGTTTTGATTTTTGCATCCCTTTGTATAGTTCTTCTATCGGTTCCTCTATCCATATTTTCTCTTTTTCCTTGATCTTATTAACCATACTATATAGGCCTGTTATTTTTAACCAGTGTTGGTTACCTACCTCTTCCACTATCTCGTGCACCGGTTTTAAGTTACGTCCTCTAAACATGTCTTCCAACCTATAATACCCTTTAGTTTTAAGATATTCCCACCATTTATTCTCTTTTATTTCGCTGTATATTAATTCTAGTGGTGTCCATCTTGAGTTTCTTCTTAGCCATTTCGCTTGCCACTTGCTCCAAGATTCTAATGCTGAATGTCTGGGGCCTTTAATCAATTTGAGATCTTTTTTTGTGGCTTTAGAGAAAATCCCGAATCTTCCTATATTGTTGTTTATCTCATTTTCAAATCTAACCCATTTTTGCTCCTCTCCTTCACCTATCTCTAATAGCGACTTTATTTGAAAGGCTTCATAATATCTATTCAGCTCTGGGACTCCCCAACCCAACTCCTCCTTGAGACCGTGTATCAACCTTTTTTGAATTCTACACTTTTTACTGCCAAATATCCACTCTCTAATTGCCCTATTCCATTGTTCTAACCTTTTGTTATGGGCCTCTAATGGTATCGTCTGGAATAAGTATGTTAGTTTAGGTAACCAGAACATTTTAACACTCCTAATTCTAGTAGATATACCAAGAGTTTTATTTTTCCACTTTCTCATTTCATTCTTTATTTTCTTCCATATCGTGCTATAATTCACCTCCGATATTCTATCGATCTTCTTTTGTAACACTATACCTAAGTATTTGAACTTTTTGGTGCCCATTCCAATATTTGTAATTTTGTTTATTTCTTTTCTTTCCTCTTTGTTCACATTGAGGTACATGATTTCTGATTTAGCCATATTAACCTTTAACCCTGAACAGCATTCGAAGTCCTCTAAAATAATTTTTACTTCTTTTATCGCTTCTTTGGGATTTGTCATAACTACTATAATATCATCTGCAAATAAATTAATTTTTATTTCTTCCTTCTTTACCTTATAACCTTCTATCCTTACACAGTTTCTTATCCTTTCAGCTAGTTGTTCTATTGCTATAATGAATAAGACCGGTGAGAGCGGGCACCCCTGTCGGACCCCTCTCTGGATCTGAAAAGTTTGTGATTTGGCATTATTGACCTTTACCACTGCTGTTCCCTCTCTATATAACTCCTTAATTGCTCTTATATAATTATCTCCTATCTCATGCTTTTTCATAATCTGCCACAAGTATTCCTGAGATAGGGTGTCAAAGGCTTTATAGACATCCAATTTTAAAAGACCTAACTTTTTTTTTTGACCGTGTTGTAATACGTTTATTATATTCCTAATAGGGTGGGCTATGTTCCTATCCTTTATAAATCCATGTTGGTCTTCTTTTATTATTTTGGGACTAAACTTCTTTAATCTATTTGCCAGCATTTTTGCGAAGATCTTGTAGTCTTGGTTAAGGAGGCTTATAGGTCTGTATGAACCTACCTCTTCAGGGTCTTTATTTGGTTTCAAAATTACTATTATTTCTGTTTGTCTCCATGAATCTGGGGCCCTTCCCCCCTCAAGATTTCGTTGAAGATCATTTGGAGTTCTGGGGCAAGAATGTCTATCATTTCCTTATAAAATTCACTTGTGAACCCATCTAGCCCAGGGGATTTTCCCTTTCTCAATTCTTTAATTACATCCTTTATCTCTTGTATTGTAATTTCCTCTTGTAATTTGGCTTGCTCATCCTCCTTCAGTGTTATGTTAACTTCCTCTACAAAGTCTGTTGTGTCCCTTTTCTTATATAATTTTTTATAGAAAGACTCGAACGCCTCCCTTATTTCAATGGGATGTTGAGATTTTTGACCATTTACCTTTATACTTTTCACCCTTTGTCTTTCCTTCCTATTTTTCAGGTAATTTGCTAGTCTTTTTGCTGAATTTATGCTATTTCTTTGGAATTCATTTCTCACCATGGCTTCCCTTTTCCATATTGTTGCTGAGTCTAAGGCCTCCAATTGTTTTTTAATTGTTAATATTTGGTTCTGTATCATAGGATTGTATTTTTGCATTAGTTTACTTTGTAGCCTCTCCATTTCTTGGATTTTGGCCTGTCTTCCTAGATGCCACTCCTTTTTTATATTCTTCTCTTTCTTTATACAGTGCCCCCTTATGACTGCCTTTGCAGCATCCCATAGAATATTGGTGGGTACTGTTCCTCTATTTTCCTCAAAATATAGCTTTATCTGCTCAGACATGTATTGTCTATCCCTTTCTGTGACCATTATTAAGTTATTATATCTCCATGTTCTGGTTGTTGGTTGCTGAGTGAATTCTATTTCAACGCTTATTGGAGCATGGTCAGATATCCATATTGGGTGGGTTGTAATTCCTTTGATAATCATATTACTATTCTTTTCTAAAATTATGTAGTCTATACATGATACTGTTTTATGCCTACTAGATATATGTGTGGGTTTAGGCCGGTTCCCCACAGACTCATGTGCCTCTATCAGGCCCCAATTTCCTAACTTGAATGATTTATCTTTTGTTATGTCTATATTTAGGTCACCTGTTATAATCACTTCTCCTTCGGAAAATTGTTTTGTTTTTTTAAATATTTTACCCAGGAATTTCTTTTGTCCTTTATTTGGGGCATATATATTTACTATGGTATACTTCTTATCATCCATTTTAAACTTTACTAACAGATATCTACCATTCCTATCCTCTTTTTTTTCCATAACCTCTAGTTTAAATTTCTTATGAATCAGTACTGCTACTCCTTTACCCTTGGCATCACCTCTGGCCTCTGCTAGTATCTCCCAAGTCGGATCGTTTAGCAACGGCTTGCTATCTTTTTTTCTTATGTGTTTCCTGGAGGCATAAAACATCAATCTTTTGATCTTTTGCCAGCTTAGCTATCCTGTACCTTTTAAGGTTTGACGTTAATCCATTGACATTCAGTGTAAGTAATCTTATTGTTCTATCCATATTCTTTATGATTCTGAACTTTGAGTTCCCGTGGCCCTGGGATTTTTAAGCATATTCTTAAACTACCCCTCCCCCTTCCCTCCCATCCCTGTGGTAGAGTAGACTTGTGGGGATAAGAAACCTTCCCCCTCTCCACTTCATGAGGTGCACACATCCCCTCCTCCCCCTTATACTTGTAATATTAACATTAGCTCAACTTATACTTGGATACTTCCCTTTAGGTGTCTTCTTCTAGTGAGTCTGTCCTGAGGCACTTTTCTCCTCTCTCTGCAGTTCCTTCTTCTGGGTCTGCTTCCCCTCAGGCTCTTCTTCCATTTCCTCTTCCCTTATGTCTTCAGCGTTTATTCTGAGTTGTTTAAGGAGTTCTTTGGCCTCAAGGGCGTTCCGTGCCATGAGCCTCTTCCCTTCTTGGAATATTATGATTGAAGCAGGATAGCCCCAGGTAAATTTTACATTGTTTGCATATAGTTTTTGGGCATAGGGGCGCATTAAGTTCTTTTGCCTAAGTGTCTCCTGGCAAAAATCCTGTCTCACCCAAACTTTCCTGCCCCTGAAGCTCAAGTCCTTCCTCTTTTTTAGCTCCTTATATATTTGTTGTTGTATTTTTTCTCTGGAGAACTTGATAATAACGTCACGAGGGGCTCCTCCCTTGCCTTTTCTTTGCAGGCGGTGAGCTCTTTCGACGTCTTCTGACTGAATCCTGATTCCATTAGTTGTCAGCCATTCTGAAACTACGCCTTCCAGGTTCCTGTTAGAAACCTCTTCAGAGATTCCTGTCAAAATCAAGTTTGCTCTCCTATTCCTGTCTGAGAGGTCATTTATCTGCTTTGTTAGGGAGCCAATCCTCTGTTCATTAGCCAGAGCCTTTTCTCTGGCAAAATTTGCTGTTTGCTTTATGTCGGCAATTTCTTTCCCTATCTTAGCCATATCTACTCGTACAGCCTTAATTTCTTCGCTAATTTTTTCCTGAGATGCTAGGAATATCTTCTGGAGGTTTGCTATCTGTTCTGACAGTTCCTTGATATTTTTTGCCATCCTTAGCTGTTTAATTAAGGCTTAATGAGCTAGGCTCTTGCTGTGTGAGCGTTATCTCACTGAGTGGTTGTAAATAAAGGGTTTTTTACTTGCTGTTTCCAGACTCTGCTGCTGTTTGGATCCTTCTTATCTTCCCACCTGGTTATATGCCAGTATTTGGCTGTTTACAATCCTTTGAGCTGTAAATTCCTTAGTTTACGGGGGAGCTCGGAGTTTCAGCGTCCGACTTGGTTTAGCGCATGCGTGCCTCACTCTGGAGAACAGGGTTTGATTCCCCACTCTTCCTCCACATGAAGCCCGCTGGGTGACCTTGGGTCAGTCACAGTTCTCTTGGAACTCTCTCAGCCCCATCTACCTCACAAGGTGCCTGTTGTGGGGAGAGGAAGGGAAGGAGATTGTAAACCGCTTTGAGATTATTTAGGGTAGAGAAAAGCAGGGTATGAAAACCAACTTTTCTTTGTCATACAGAATGAGGGGGTTGGAGCCCCCCCCCCCGTGCCATTTGTCTGTCCTGAAATTATCTTGGGAGCTGCTGTTTGTCCGGTGAGGGCAACATGCGTATAGCCCATCAGTACATGGAAGTTTCCCCAATGAGGCAAATGGTGGCCTTAAGCTAGTTACACACAGACAGCCTAACTTACCTCACATGGTTGTTATGAGGATAAGATGAAGGAGAGAAAAAATGATATAAGCTCCCCATTGGGGAGAAAGGAAGGGTATAAATGAAGAATATGAATATCCTTGAACTTCTAAAAGATTTTTGACAGGGTATTTCATACACACACATACATACCCAAGTAAGCTTAGCAGTCATGGGCAAGACCATATCTTAAAAAGAATATCGCTGAGCTGGAAAAGGCAACCACGTTGATAAAGGGATTGCTGTGCTTTTCCTATGAAGAAAGGCTGAAGAGACTGAGAAGAATCTGGGACTTTTCAGTTTAGAAAAATAAATGGTTAAGGTGGGACATGATAGAGGTTTACAAACTTATGCATGGGTTGGAGAAAGTGGATAGAGAGAGCTTTTTCTCCCTTTGGCGTAATACTAGAATTTATGGGCAATGTAGAGAAGCCCAATCTCTTTTAAGAAAACAAAATAGTCTGACACAAAATTTCAAAATGGAGTACTATTGGTATATTTATTTTGTTCATGCATACTATGTTTTACGCGGGTGGAGCATATAAAGTGACACAATATATTTTCATGGTTGGTTAGCTTAGGAAGCATTTCTAAAGGCGGGCTAAAAGCTTAGAAGAGCTTTTATACTCAGAACAGGGTTTCAATGAAATGGGACACCATGAAGGGGGTTGTAAACTTTGGAATGCAAGAACCAATTGGAAGAAGGTCTGACAAGTGTCAACAGTTGATTCGCCAGAACCATCCTCAGTAGGCATATAAAGAGAGGCAGCAGAGAGAGAGAGGTGTCTGGCAGGCAATTGAGAGCTGTAAGGTAGAAGTTAAGAGGCATGATAAGAACTACCAAGCCAAGTCTTCGAAAAGTTGGATGAATGAGTCTCAGTCATACAGAAGCAGAACAAATAATATTAATTAATTAAATCATATCTTAACATGTATCATTTATCCTAGCACATCAGGCACTAAAAAGAGTTATCAGATAAAATTATTTGTTAGATATTATCTCAGCCTGTATTTTCATAGCAGAGAACAAAAACTTAGCTACTGGTACAGCGATTCTTTGGTCAGTCCCAGCCAGTAAAATTTTAATTGCCTTCTGCTCAGAAAATAGTTTTTTATCTGCTAGAATGGGTTCCAGTAGAGGAAACTGTGTGCTAGGGAAAAATCTTGTGGGGTGGTATGTAGCTCCAGGAACACCTTCACAAGATCCATCAATAAACCTCCATATTCAGAGACGGTAAACCTCTGAATACCAGTGCTTGGAAACAATACAAGGTAGGGGATTCTGTGCCCTGTTTGTAGGCATCTGGCTGGCCATTGTGTGAGTCAGGATGCTGGACTAGATGGACCACTGGTCTGAACCAGCAGGGGTCTTCTTATGTTCTTATGCATGTCTGCTCTTGCCCTTTGGCTCATGCTGTGTTTTCAGAGCACCTGCAAAAAGGAGAGGGGCAAATGCTCAGAAAACCGTTACAACTGGAAACATGGAGTGTGCTAAGAATCATGACAGAAACAGAGATAAAGGAATGAAGAGAGCGCGTTAGGTCTACTCAAAAGTTTTTCTGAACAAAATATATGAGAAATCAGGGTGCTTATACATTGCAAGATTTCGTGTGAGCACTGTAAATGCAAACAGCTCATATCCAAGCAATGCGTGTATTGTGGAGACTTACAGTCATATCATGTTTTTGTTATTCGTAGCAGAGAAAGATTTTTGCATCTGCATAGTAGCTGTCAGCTCCACAGACTTCTTCCTGCTAGCTGAATGAATTCAGCTTTCTCTACCTGAAGACAAAAAATATTTCTTATGTATACCCCACCTTTTCTCTCAGTGAAGACACAAAGCAGCTTGCATTGCTCTTCTTCTTTCAAAAAAAAATTCTTGTCGTTTTTAATGACTGTTTTATATTCTGCCTTGCTCTTCTCTCCTTCATTTTATCCTCCTGGTAACTCTGTGAAGTTAATACGGCAGAGAGTGTCTGACTGGCCTGATTCTCCCAGATCTTAATCCAACTCTCTGAACACTCTAGGCACTGCCTCACACTTTAACCAGCAGCCTGGGAAAACCATCTCAAAACACATGGTGGATGTGGGCCAATGGATGTTCCATCACTGTTCCCTAGTTCACGTCCCCAGGTTTTTTGGCCACCTCTCCCCTCCACATTGATGACTTCACCATGGCAAACACTGGTACGTCCAGGCTGCTATGGAAAAGGCGAAGTGGCTGTCAGACTCTGGATGCATCTACTTGCAGGCAGCCCAGACTGCTCTTGTTCGGGAATTTAGCCTGTTGTGGGAATTGCTGGTCTTACTATAGAACTGGAGCAGGAAGCTTGGGAGTCCCATGGTGATTTTTTCACAATGATCTTGCCTGGTGTTGTGAAGCTGGTGCCGCAAAAGATGCAGGCAAGTTGGACCTCTGCAAAGTCTGGCTGGCTGCAGGCTCCTCAGACAACCAGTAAAAAATGCTGGGCAGCTTAACAAAAAAAAAACATGTGTATCTGGATGAGCCGTTGTATCTGCATTAGCAGCAGGGCTTTTTTTCTAGAAAAAGCCCGGCAGGAACTCATTAGCATATTAGGCCACACTCCTGACAGCACAGCTCATTAGCATATTAGGCCACACACCCCATGTTACCAGAAGTGTGGTCATCGAGCCACACCCACCTTTTGCTTCCTATTCTGTTTACCTTGTTTGTTGTCAAAACTTTTTTTGGAGCAGGAACTCCTGTGCATTTTAGGCCACAGACCCCTAATGTAGCCAATCTGAATGAGTTTCTGCTGTTGGGTGTGGCCTATTATGCTAATGAGTCCCTGCTGGGCGTGGCCAACTCAGGAGCCAGCCAGAACTCCGTCCCTGTGCGTTCCTGCCCCAAAATAGCCTTGATTAGCAGCGTGTTCAGAGGGATGCTTCCATGCGCAGAGCTCCTTTGATACAGCAGGAGTGTTGAAGTTATAGCTTTCCTTGAGAGATTCCCCCCCATCTCTTTTTGGATTTTTTATACTGGGGTAAAGCAGCAAAGAGGCTGGACCACAGTCCTGCAAATTTAGAGAGAAGACACAATTTCATAAAGTGAAAAGGCATTAGCTTGTTTCTGCCACCACTGCAGGTGCACTAAGACTCTTCAGCCATCGGCTGTGGAAGAATGGCACACAACTGTACTCATGCAGACTGACAGTCGCTTTCCTTGCTGCTCCCACAGAATCTGTGACGGTCTGTCCAGCTGAATAACACCCGGCTGGGTTAATTCAAGCTCAGGCTTGGCTCAGTAGATTTGTACATATAGGTTACGTTCAGATGTCATGAGCAAACCACAGTTTGCAATGAGAATAAGCCTGAAATTCTTGGTCTCATGCACTGTCATCCCCACCTCCATACAGAGAAAAACTGAGGAGACTTCCAGGTTTAGAAAGTCTTTTGATGTAATGACAGTTTTGGAGTGTGGGAGCTATAGCTTTCCTTGAGGGATTTCAAAAAGTAGTTCATCTGGTAAAACTATGGCTGAGTTCAGACTGGCAATTTGCCCTGCTATAGCCACTTTTCAGCCACGTTTCCCAAGCAGATTAAAGGGGGTGTTCACACAGGCACATCTGCCTGGTGTTCCCCACCTGTAGGCAACCCATGCTGTTCCGCTTCACTCCTGCATTAAAAAGATACCTGTTACAAGTGGTAGCAAATCCCAGAGACTCCCTTTATCCCGTGTCAGTCCGCTTCCCGGAAGTGTGAACGCTCAGCCAAAAAGCCAGGAGCAACCCACATTGCTCCCGGCACATATGATTGGTGCATATGATTGGCTGTGCTCTTGCTCTATCGCCCAATGCGCAATGGGATCCTCCCCAAATTGGCTGAATGCCTTTGTGTGTATGGGCGCATGAGTGCACACATAAACATCCAGCCAATTTACCAGGGAAAAGCCATTTACAGCCACACCTCCGGGCCAACAGTCTGAACGCTCCTGCGTGCCTCCTCCCAGTATGCTCCCGCATCTGTCAGCCCCTTGTGACCAGGAAAACCCAGAACTGTTTATTCCGGGGCTTTTTTGCCACGACTGGCTCCCACTGCAAAAAGCCAGTCTGAACTCAGCCTATTTGTCACTGATGTGACTGCTAGTTATCTTCCACATATATGGCAGAAGCAGAGGAGCACATGATTGCCTGGTGAAACCAACAAAGCAGGATAGTTGTGTGCTATCCAACACCCTCCTTTCTCCATAGTGTGTCACATATCATATGAAGCTGTAATGGAGTATTATCCCACCCATGGGGGAAGCATTACTTTCAAAACAGACTGATGGAAACCAAGAGTCTCTGTTCCAAGCAATGCATTAACCACAAAACCACAGGGCTGTGTTGAGATGGTTATTCTCTCTAATAACCTATCTCTTACAGGTTATGAGCCCTCTGACTGAACAGAGGTCAGAAGTTTTTTTTTAATTCCAGGTGTCAAGTGAAAACCTTGGATCCCAGCCAAAAATCTCACAATGTTACCCTTTAAGATCTGTGTTTAAAAGCAGTCTAATCACTCCTGAAACGATTAAATATTAAAGAATCACAATGATACAGAAAAACCTCACCAACACTTGCGTATGTTAGTAAAATTAGCAATAAAAAGCATACATGTCATCTCTTATCCTATCAATCTTAAATTTAAAAGATACAATACAATTTCAAAGATTCTCACAAAAGCACTTTCAGAAAAGTTAAAATAGTCTCACCACAAGCCAGATCTGAGGGATTTGGGGGGAGGGGGGTGCAGGGTATGACTACCTTATATATGTCCAATTACACAAACCTCACATGACTATATTAAAACTGTCTAATTGGTTTCTGCTAAAGGCATGATGTAGATGCCTCTGAGCATTGATTGACATTTTTCTGAGAACATTTGTTTCAAAATTGTGTTTTGCTCATTCCACCCATTCTAGGATTTGGACTGGGCAGAAGGCAATTTATTCATAAATGATCCTTCTCACAACTGGAACAGTGAAACAGTAAAAGGCATGTACATTTGCAAATCTGAAAACTAAAAGCAAATTCTCAGGCCTACTGTGCTCAACAATCTATACCATTAACAATCAAAGTCCGTGATAATGCTGCTTTATACAGAGTCAAATCATTAATCTATCAAGGTCAGTCTGATATACTCTGAGCAGCCGTGGCTCTCCAGAGTCTACAGTGCAGGTGTTTCACATCACCTACTACCTGATTGTGCCAGGGAATCAGCCCTGGACCATCTGTAACCAAAGCAGGTGCACTACCATTGAACAGTAGCCCCTCCAAAAGCTAAGCATAACTGCTTCTAGCATCTTTTGTAGGGTTTGTTGATTATTAGTATTCAGAACAAGGCTTTCTCAGAAGGAGTCCTCTGCTTCAGGACAGCTTTGCATGCAGATGGTCCCAGCTTCAGTCCTTGACATCTCCACTGATGCAGGTATTTCCATTTCCCACACCTGCTTTGGATCCACTTTTCTAGGCCTTGTGCCACCTCATTTCATTATATGGGGAACCACTGTGGAGCATCACAGCTCAGTCCCTGGGCTTTGACTAGGGGTGCCAAACCTTTCCCAGAGGTGAGGAATCTCCTATCCCAGCACAAGTTTCCCATCGCCACTTGGAGTGGCAGAGGGAGGCAAAAAAAATCGCTGTCAAGGTTTCTGGGAATTCCTTGAGAGGCATGATATCACTTTCAGGTATTCCCCAGCAGTGACATCACGCTGCCAGTGCCCCCTCTGTCCAAAGGAGGGGTGGGAAATGGAAAATATCTGCATATACCTGCTTCAGAATAGCCCAGGAAGTCTTACCTTTATGTCTGCAAGGAGCACCAGTTTGGAAACTGCAACCTCCATCCAAGGAGGATGTTAGTTTGAACTTCCTTACACCTTGTGGAACATTTTGATTTGACCCAGCCCACACAGCAGCCATGTCGTGACCCCCTCCCTCATTGCAGCCATTTTGTTGTTGTGTTCACTGCCCTCAAAATATGCCCATGGGTTCAAAAATGATGGGGCCCCTGCAGTCAAAACTGAGCACAGGAAGCAGCAAGAGGAGGAGCTGTTTCCTATGCTCTTCAGCAATGTACATGACAGTTGCCAAAGTCCAGTTGTGTTAGGAGCCAGTGCCTACTGAGGGTGTGGATTTTCACATCTGTGACTGGACTTTTGGCCTTGTAGTTAAATAAAGCATCACAATGTTTATTTCGTATAGAAGCCAATAAAAATATGGAACACTATTTTTTAAATGGTGTTGGCTTGTGTCGTGGGTCAGCCAAGGCTCAGCGTTAGCAAGGACTCCTCAGGAGACGAGGAGCCCTTTGTAGCCAGCCTTGAGTTAACAGGAGAAGCTGACCAGCAGGAAAATGAGCTGCAGGCTGGTCAGGATTCACAGCCAACAGCTGATGCAGAGCCACCAACACCCTCCAGCCCGAATTCAGCAGGTGAACCTCAATGGGCTGTTCCCAGCCCACCAGTACCATCCACACCCTTAGAGTGCTGCAGACGGAGGCTGAGAACAGAGTTAGAGGCTGAGAACAGAACAGAGTTACAGACAAGTTGGCAAAGTGCATGCCTCCTGGCCCAAAACCAGCTGCTTGCTGACAACAAAGATGAGTAGTTGCAGGATTGCTTCTGAGCAGGTGGCTGCAAGCATGACTGTTAGGCATGGGGCTATAAAAACCAGCCAAGAGAGGCTGTTAGGATGGATGCGACACATATGATAGATGCTAAGCCACTGCGTCTCCTGACTTCTGGACTCTTGGCCTTGGACTGAATGACTCTGGCTTGATGGTAAGCTTGCAAAGATTCCAGTGCAACATAGCTGCAACTCTATTGTGACATTATTATAGTCAGTTTGAGCAATTTTACTGCAGACACTGACCACGTGGTTGACTGTTTCATCCTTTGTTTTTGCAAAGTGGACATTTGCTGTTATCACTGGTCTTCTGAATCTTGGCTTTCATACTTTTCATTCTGAGTGCCTGCTCCTGTGTAGCTAGAATGAGTCCTTCCAGTTCTTTCTTTAAGGGCCCATTTTGGAGTCACTTGCAAATATTTTGTCAGCTTTATTCTCTATGCCTTCCAGATATTGACCTTATAAGTGGTTTTGTTTACAGTTGTCAAAGTGAGTTCTGATTTCAATTTTTTTATAATCTTCTTTGGTTTCGGTAACCTTAAAGAAGTCTGTCTTGTACGTTTCAACTAGAAGATTCTTGTTGCTTTTCTTGGTGTAGTCATTCAGTACTTCTTCTTATCTATATACTATTTTCCAAATGTGCCCCCTATCTGCGGATATCTAAATCCACAGATTGGGGCCACATTGATAGAACACACTTTTCTCCAAACTTGGTGTAACCCCCAGGCTTGCAGAAAAATCCTAAAGCTACTAAACAGAAAACAGCTGACTGTGCAAGCAGAGAGAACTGTTCTCTGAATGCAGGCAGGCACATGAGGAGGAGAGCAGAAGGGGGAGAGGGATGATCACACTTGCCTGGTTGCTGCAGACAATGAGGAGGAAGATAACGATGAAGAGATGGCCAGCATCTACTGTTGTTGGCTCTCCCCACCAGCCAGGTTTTGGGCAGGTGGAGAAGAAGAGTCTCAGCTCAGCTATAACCTGAAGGGTTATGGGGGGAGGAGCAGGTATGGTGGCTTGTCCCTCCCCTTGGGCAACAAAGATGCAGCTGCAGCAGAACCCACCACCTTCCCTCAATGCAGAATTCAGGCAAGTGGAGGAGAAGGAGGAGCCGCTGCTGCCTCCAACTGCCCCCTTTCATCAATGCAACAAAGAACCCCTCCCACGGTTTCCTGGCAAACAATGTTCCCCTGCTAGCTGGAGGCAAGCAGGAGAAGTCATGAGCCAAATGTTTGGTCTGACTCTGGGTTAGCAGGCAGAAAGATAGGAGGGATGTCAAAGGGGCAGTTGTGGGGGAGAAAGAAACAAGGGAGAATGAGTGACAGGGAAGCAGGGGTGGAGGGAGACAGAAAGGGAGGTCCTGAGTGACAGGGAAGAAGGGAGAAAGTGACTGACAAGGAAGAAGGGCTGGAGAGAGACAGAAGGGGGGCATCAGTAATAGGGAAAAAGAGGTGAAAGGGGCAGAAAGTAGGGGGCATGAGTGACAGGGAAGAAGGGGTGAAGGGAGACAGAAAATGAATGGGCGTGAAAGAAAAGGGGTGGGGGAGAGAAGAGCAAGGAAGGCAGGTGGATGCTCCCTCCCCGCAAGTTCCTTGTGGGTCCCTATTCGTTGTTGTCATTTTTGTTGTTGCTGTTATTATTATTATTTTGGAGCATCCATACAATGTCATTCACTTTCCAGGTCTTCCTCACTTTGCTTGAACATTCCATAACTTGATTGACACACTTTTTTGGAAAAGACTGGGGAAGCGTACATTTTTTACAGGTTCCATCCATATCAGTGCCATTTTGCTTGCCTTAGTGTCCCCCATGGCTCTATGCCACCAGAGGGCAGAGGACTTTTTTTTTAAACCCTCTGGTGGTGCAAGGGAAAGATAACAGCAGGGACTGTGGGGGCCTGTGTCAAGGAAAGTGCCTGGAAAACTGCTGTGTGGATGCTCCAGTGCCACAGGAAATACTTCTGCTTTTGCAATGGGGAGGTGCCACAGCTCAGTGGTAGAGCTTCTGTTTGGCATGCAGAAGAGAAGGCCCCAGGTTCAATCCCCAGCACCTCCAGTTAAAAGAATCAGCTGGTAAGGGCTGCTGCCAGTCTGAGCAGGCACTACTGAGCTTTGCAGACAGTCAGCACTGTGTGGAAGCAACCACAGTCTAGTTGTAGAAATGAATTGTTTTGCATACCTGGAATTCAGGGTGTGTATATACACACACACAGAATTAATCCTTGGTTGATTTGGTTGTGAATGACAAGTTGCAGTGCCTCACCCAGACTCGCTGCAGAGCTATTAAAACCATGATTGATTCCCCATGTAAAGCTGAGGTCTTATTTGTTCAGATGCACTTTACAAAGCTGAAGCAATTATTCCAAGGGTACCACCAGTGTGTGTTTTAGGAAGTGACCTCCAGAGCTGTTTAGATCACCAATTTTTATACCCTACAACACTGAGGCAAGACCTTTATGGGGCCCCATTTAAAAATGAGCAAAAGAGCCTCCCCATACAAATCCGCTTCCACGTGCTCAGCGTGCATGCCCGAGATCCGCAGCTCCTGCGGCGAACTGCCACGCATGGGCAGCTAACTGCAGCAGGCTCGATTGCACGGGGCTCCACAAGCACTGCTCAATCTCGCGGTGGCCCTCGTTGCCGCGCCAGGGCCACGTTGAATCCAGGCCTTAGACTGCACACAGGCAGAAGGACACATTTGTGTTATTGATGATGGACTGCACAGACTGCCCCAGTTTATTCCACAACACCCCCCCCCCCAATTCCTGCAAGCACGTGTAAGCAGATGACCCTCCCCCGGCCCCAGCTCAGTTCTGGCCTGCAAGGGCCCTCTCTCCTTGCTCCCAAGTAAGCGCTGCTGCCTGTCTTCCGCGGGCCGGGCGGGTTATATTTAGCCCGTTGCGTCCAAGGGGAACTGCAGGGCTCAGAGCAGCAGCCCCGACGCCCGAGCCATCGAGGGGGGCGGAGGTGACAGCAGAGATTGATGGTCCAGGTGGCATTGGCTCTCCCTCCCGCGCAGCGCCCGACCCGGCGGCGGCAACAGCAGCAGCAGCAGCAGCAGCAGCAGCAGCAAGCGGGTGGCTGCGGGAAGGAAAGAGCCGCTTCCCCTCTGGGCACAGGGGGACGCTGCAGACACCAGCGAACAAAGCGGGGCGGGTGGGGGGGGGAGAGAAAGGGAAAGGCAGGCAGGGGGAGGGGGCAGAGCAGCGCTGGCAGCCGCCCGCCCGCCGCCGCCGCAGCAGCCGCCCGGGCGAGCTAGGCAGACATGGTCGCGGCACACACGTCCCATCCGTCCTCCTCCAGCGAGTGGATCGCCTGCCTGGATAAAAGGTACCCGCACCTGCCTGCCTGCCTGCCTGCCTGCGGCGGGAGGGGGGGAAGCGAGGGAAGGAAGGAAGGAGAGAAGGAGGGGCCGGCCGGGTGGGTGAGTGGGTGTGCGGGAGGGAGCTGGCTTGCCTTTGGCGTCGCCCTCGGTCCTTCTCCGCCTTCTCCCCCCCCCCCCCGATGCCTTGTAACATTTTATAGTAATGTAAAGGCCTGAAAGAAAAACGGGCTGGTCAGTCGAGATCCCTGCTGAGGTGGTGGGGGGGAGGGAGATGAAGATGCAAGGGGGTGTCGGGATTGGTGTGGGTGAGTCTGTGTGACTGAGCATTCCGCATATCTAGCTATCATCTATCTATCTATCGAGTGTCTGGAGAAGGGGAGGTACTTTGCGTCTCTCATCTACATCATCATATAACCCCAAGAGCCACCCCTTTCCATAGGGCTCGGGTGCCTGTGAAATACTGCAGGTGTGCCGGAAAGGGGGTGACTAGGAACTGCAGGGGCCACTCTGAGCCCCCCCCCCCATTTCTGAAGCATAGGGCTGCTGCTGTAAGATTTGTAGGCGTGTTAATGATAGGGATCAATAAATCTGTCTACTGGTCCACCTTCTCCTTAAGCAACCGAAACAGGGCCTCACTATTCCTGAAGGAAGGGAGGTAGCCAGGAAAGTTAAATCTGATAGATCCCCCCAGGCCCATAGCTACAGTGGGGCATTTTGGGGCCTGGCTCCCTGACTTCCTGCCAAGGCCCCTTGACTTCCAGCCAGCCCCCCCGGCCCCCCTGGCTCTCTGGGCCACCCAGAGGACCCTCAACTCTCTGGGCTACCTGGAGGACTCCCAACCACTGCCCCTTCCCCTTCTCCAAGCGTGGCTTGCTTCTCCATGCAGGCAAGCCGTGTGGAACACTGCAAAAGTGAGTCTTTAAAATTTTATTTTTATTTCATTTTTTATTTAGTGATCGTCAGTGCCCCCTGACTTATTTAAAGGCCCCTGAATTACAAAATCCTGGCTACAGGCCTGGATCCCCCCCCTGGTCAAATACTGTAAAGAAAAATTCTACTATATTAATGTTGATAACTAGCATTTCCCCAGTGGTGCTTTATTTATTTAGTTATTGATATATTCTGTTTTTCTTCCCAATTGGGACCCAACTCAGCTTACACCATGGTGCACCTCTCCTCCATTTTATCTGCACAACAACAACCCTGTGAGGTAGATTAGGCTGAATGGAGCCAGAGGGACCGGCCCAAGGTCACCCAGTGTGGTTCCATGGCAGAGTGGCGGTTTGAACCTGGGTCTCCCAGTTCCTGATTTGACACTGTAACCACCACACGATGCTGTAAGTTGTTTCCTGGGAGGCTGAGGCAACAATAATGGAAAATTCCATCCCCCTGTCTTAATTTGCTGACCTTCAGTAGTGGCACAACTTTACCTTTTAGCTGACGTAGTGAATGTGTGTGCCGCTTTGGAGAAGGGGAGAGATACTCAGTTCTCTGGCCTGTTGTGAGGCAGAGAAATGGCTAGAGGGTGTTTAGTCCCTTTCCAATATTTGTTTTGGTATTTCGTTGAATCCACAGTGTGCACCAGTTCTACCAGTGTGTCATGTTGGGGAAGGTGCTGTCAAAGTTGCCGTTGGCTTACAATGAACCTGAAGGGTTTTCCAGGCAAGAGATCTTGCCATCACCTGCCTCAGTGAAGCAGCTCTGGACTTCCTTAGTGATCACCCATGCAAGTCCTAACCAAAGTTGAGCCTGCTTTAGCTTCGAAGGTCTGAGGAGATGAGGCTCATCTGGGCCATGAAGGGCAGGGCCCAGAGTAGGATGTTATTGATGTTGTTGTTCAGTCTCACAGTCGAGTCCAACTCTTCGCGACCCCATGGACCACATCACGCCAGGCCCTCCTGTCTTCCATTGTGTTCCGGAGTAGGATACCAGATGCCCATCTTGGTGGTTTGACCTTTAAGGCCCTTAACGGCCATGGACCTACGTGCCTTCAGGACCGCCTCTCCTGGTATACCCCTAGAAGAGTGTTATGCTTGGGAGATCAGAATTTATTGATGGTCCCCGGCCCGAGAGATGTCCGGCTGTCCTCAACCAGAGCCAGGGCTTTCTCTGCCCTGGCTCCAACCTGGTTGAACTGTCTCTCAAGTAATATCCCCGCCCTGCGGGAGATACTACAATTCTGCAGGGCGTGCAAGGCAGAGAGGTTCTACCAGGCGTTTGGTGGAGGACAGGGATGGTACTGCCTTGGCAGTCCCATCTTCTTCCCCCCTTCCCCTGTGAGACAGCGGCACTGTTAGGATTTTAGTGCCATCTATAACTAATTAGATTACTGGATTGATCAGATTGGTTATGATGTTTTACTGTTTCAGCCCAATCTTAAATTGTTTTATCTGATGTTTTATCTGATTATGTTGTACACTGCCCTGTGCCCAGTCCTACTGGGGGGGGGTTAATAAATTCATTTAATTAATAAATAATACTTTGCAACACTGGCAGTCTTCAAACAGCGGCTGGATATCAGGGATGCTCTAGGCTGATCCTGCATTGAGCCAGGGGGTTAGACTAGATGGCCGGTAGTGCCCCTTCCAATTTTATGATGATGGTATGGCTCGGTTGATTTACACAGACATGTTGGCTCTTGGGCTTTATTTGTTTATTGACTTCATTTATGTTCTGACTTTTCCCCCAATAGGGATCCAAAGAGGCTTGTACCATTTCCCCCTTCTCCATTTTATCCATTCCCCTTGTGTGATAAACACTTCAAGCTCTTTGGGCCTAATGGCTCACCACACAGACCCACTGCTCTCCATCTAGGTTTTAGCACATCAGTAGAGTCTTATCTCTCTTGCCAACCTAGCAGTTCGAAAGCAAGAAATTGCAAATAGATAAATAGATACCACTTCAGTGGGAAGGTAACAGCGTTCCGTGCACCTCAGCGTTTAGTCATGCCAGCCACATGACCACGGAAACATCCTTATCCGTGCTCTTTGGCTTGGGAATGGAGATGAGCACCGCCCCCTTGAGTCGGATTCAACTGGCTTTCGAACAAGGGAAACCTTTACCTTTATCTTTAGAGTCCATCTAAAAATGGTGTGGTGTGCTGAGATCTGTGTGGTTGGGTGCTGCACAGGATTGGCTGCACTGGATTGGCTGACTATGAAGAACACCTGAATGTGCTTTTGAGTAGACACCCTAGGCCTGCTCATTCCTGTAAGGCCTTTGAGTCCACAGTGTATCAGCTATCCAGTGCTAACATTTGCGTATACTGTGTATCTTTCCCATGGGAGGGGAAGCGTGAATTTCCATGAAAAAATTCCTTGGGTTTACTAAGTATCTTCCTTTGATACAGTGAAACTGAATTTCCTCAACTATTATCTATAGGAAGAGGAAGGGGGTTAGTTGCCAGGAAGACAAGAAGAAGAAGAAGAAGAGATTGAATTTATACCCCGCCCTTCACTGCCGAAAGGCGTCTCAGAGCGGCTTACAAACTCTTTTCCCTTCCCCTCCCCACAACAGACACCCTGTGAGGTAAGTGGGGCCGAGAGAGCTTCTGACAGGAACTGTCCTTGAGAGAACAGCTGTGCCAGAGCTTGTGACTGACCCAAGGTCACGTCAGCAGGTGCAAGTGGAGGAGTGGGGAATCAAACCCGGTTCTCCCAGATGAGAGTCCGCACACTTAACCACTACACCAAACTGGCTCTCTGAATCAGAGACAAGAGACTCTGATTGGCCCTTCCTGGCAACTAACCCCCCTTTCCTATATATAATGGTTGAGGAAATTCTGTTTCACTGTATCTAAAGAAGTGCACATGTACATGAAAGCTTATACCTTGAATAAAACTTTGTCGGTGTTAAAGGTGCCACTGGACTCAAACTTTGTTCTGCTGCTTTAGACCCGCACGGCTACCCATCTGAATCTAAATATGTTCTTGTACAACAGGATTATTTTTACTGGTGATCTTACATCTTTCGCATATTCCTAGGAGAAGATATCCCTGCCTCAAGGCCAGTGTAAACTAAGTTGGAGACAAAACAATCTGCAATGGTCACCATGGCTTTGCTTCCCCCTTAAAAAAGTCCTTTAACAACTTTATCATCGGGGCAGTCATGGTGATTGTTCCCCAATGCTGACAGACAGGATAATTTGCTGTTGGATCCGATTGTAAGTTTAGCAGTAAACACTCCACTGTTAGTCATTGTTTCTCATTAACACTGATTAAAGGGTGAAAAAAAGAGGGTAGTAAAATAACACTTTCCTTTAAAGCACCTGTATCGTTTTGGGCTTTTTTTGCAGGTTTGTTATAGATGGCCAAAGAAAGAACCCAAAGTGGGATTTCATTCTCCCAGTGATTTAACTTCTGTGCTAGGCGTGTTGCAGCATAACCCCTTAAACTGATCCTGCAGATGGTGAAAGGATGATATCGATAAATATTTATTTGGTTTGCTTTTTGGAATTTCCTTCAGAATGGTTGATATTTATGCATGAGGCGCTCAGTACGTACTAGAAGATTATTGAGAGAGAGAATGAGTTGGCAGAAGGGAGAAAATACAGGCCTTAAGATTCTAACTGTGAAACCCTAAGTATAGTCACACCTTTGTAAATCCATGGAAGTCAGTAGATGTGGAAGAGTGTGACTCTACTTAGGATGGCAAGGCAATGGTTTTGTTAGGTGGCACCGACAGCAGAGGGTAGCATTGTGAAGCCAAACCAAATCTATACTTATCAACCCTAAGCATGAATGCCACATGCCATAGGTTCCTAATCCAAACACCTTCCCCAGAACACATATCAGAACTACATGCCATACCTCCATGCAACTTAGTGACATGATCAGACGCTGCCAAAGGCCCGCACCATGATGCCGTCATCTTTAGATAGAAGGAAACAGATGCAACACAGTGCTGGAATTCTGAATAAAACAGATCCATAATAACCTCTGGGTATCAACCCACAAACCAAATATCACTTGAGTTCGATACCAGAAGGATGACCTACCTTTCAACCTTCTCCATAGTGCCACAAGCAGAATGCAGAGCCAGCAAGCTGAGAACCAGGGTACGGTAGTGGTTAGACTAGGATCTGGGAGACCCAGGTCCAAATCCCCACTCTGCCATGGAAGCTTATTTGGTGACTTTGGGTTGGCCACCCTTACTCAACCTAACGTACCTCACAGGATGGTTGTTGTGAGGATAAAAGGGAAGAGTGGAGAATGTTGTAAGCCGCTTTGGGTCCCCATTGGGTGAGAAAAGTGAGGTATAAATAGCTGAATAAAATTCTCCATCTATGGTTTGGGAGAGGCGGCGACAATATGAGACAGCATTTGCTTTGCCTGCAGGTGGTTGCGCGCCATTAACGCCTCTTGCCTTAAAAACAAGTCTAGCTCGCCACCTAGTGGTGTATAACTCTAAAAGAGGTAGAACTTATGGCTGCTAGGAAATCTTAGGATCTCCTGGCTATTCGTACGATAATTATTATTAATTTATAATTATTAGTCCTGCTCCAGACCATGGCCTTGTCAGGTGAAAGATCTCAGGTTGGGAAAGACCCTCCTCTGCCTGGGACCCTGGAGAGCTACAGCCAGAATAGAAGATGGTGAGCTAGAGCAACCAGTGGTATCAAGAGAGAAAGTCAAGCCGTTATATGCAATTCGTTTCGACAGAATGCTGGCCGGGAGGGGAGGTTTCATACCACCTTCTAGATTGTTGATCTTTTTTATGTGCAAATGGAATTTTTGCTATATTTGTGACCCTTTCATCTCTATCAACTTGAACATTGTGCTCTTACTGAACATTACTGTGTTCTGCTATATGGTAGTGTCAACAACATGTTAGATGGTGACTCAAGACAATAACCAGCGGGAGAGAGAAGAGGAAGAAGAGGAGGAGGAGATTGAATTTATGCTCTGCCCTTCACTTGGGAGTCTCAGAGCGGCTTACAAACTCCTTTCCCTTCCCCTCCCCACAACAGACACCCTGTGAGGTAGGTGGGGCTGAGAGAGCTCTTTCCAGAACTGTCCTTGAGAGAACAGCTCTGACAGAACTATGGCTTGCCCAAGGTCATGCAGCAACTGCGAGTGGAGGAGTGGGAATCAAACCCGGTTCTCCCAGATTAGAGTCCATGTATTTAACCACCACACCAAAGTGGCACTACCACTACCCAGCGGGAGAAAGAAACAACAGGCACACTCAGATTTTGTTTGTGGTCTCATTTTCACTGCTCTGCTTAACAAGAGGGATGGGTTTCCATCAATTGAAAAGAAGCAGGATGGGTTAGGTCTGCCAGAAAAGATGGTGTCCCATCCCAGCCTACTCTGTGAGCACTGCCTGTATCTACCGCGAATGGTGATGTGGAAACAAAGCCTCTATAAACTACTGAAATAATCTGATCCATTTTTGGAGATAAGGAGAGAGCACAATCTCAGTGGACGCCTCCAGAGAGCCAGTGCTGACTTAGCACTTGGCACTGGCATGAGCTTGTGGGTGTTCCGTATAAAGGAAAGTGATGCTGGGCAGCTGTTATTTATCATTTATACTGCACTTCAGTTTGCTAAGTGTGTTCATAGTGTTCATTGTGGATTGAAAGCCAGAGGTTATTACGGAGTTGCTTTTTGCAGAATTCTTTCCTTCCATCATGTTGCAACTGTCCCCTTCCATTTATGAATGATGGCGTCATGTGGCGTGGCCTTTAGCAGTCTCTAATCATGTCACTATGTTGCACAGAGGTATGGCATAGTTCTGATATGTGTTCTGGGGTTGTCATTTGGATTATGGATCTGTGGCATGTGGTACTCAAGCTTAGGCCTGATAAGTATATTTTCTAGTAGCAGCACTCTGCAGATATGGAGCTAGAATTCTATTCATGTGAAGTGGAAACCTGCTGATGCACCTATTGGGAACACCCAGTTTGCACAGTCACTAGGGTTCTAGTTCACATGAATGGAAGCTGTACCCGCATGGAAAATCCACATGTTGTTCCAGGAGAGCATTTCATTTTGGGCTGCTCTGTGTGTGTGTGTGTGTGAGCTGTGAAAATCAGCCCCCTCCTTATTCCTGCAGAAATTTGAGGCAGGATCCAAGCCATTACACTAAATTTATTTGGCCTCATTCTCATGTGTGATAATCTGGTGAAATTATGCCATTGCTTCTAGTACGTGACTCCAGAATGTACCACATGAGCACACTGGAGCCAAAGTTAAGCTTCTTATGACCTTGCAAGAGAATTAAGCATGCACATGAATGAAATTGACTTCAATTAAGTGGAAAATATCATGATTTTTTGTTGGCTTTTGTCCTTTTTGAGTTTGCTGCATATCTTAACTCATTCAAACTTCTTCTTGAAATTGACTGTGTTGCAGTATAACACTGTTGCAGTATAACACTGTGATAGTAGGTAGATTGGGGTGATGTTTACATTGGTGTAAAACTATTATTATTTTTATCATAGGACAGTTCCCATCTAGCATCTGGATATTCGATGGGTAAGCTGATTGACCATCTGGTAGCTCCTAATGAATTACCTCTAGCACTAAGCTTGTAGCTATCTGATAAACAAAGCAGTTACTTCTTTGTGTAGCAACCAAAGGGCATATATCCACAAGCTCTGTGTGATTAACCTACATGTACACGGGAGCTTCTGCATTCCTGTTCTCCAGGCCTTTTGATTATTCGTGTATTACTGTGCAGGTACAAACAATACATACTTGAAATTCTTTTCTTACCACTTTATCTAATAGTAAAGCCTCCCCAATTCATGCAGAAGGCCCAGCCACGGCTGCCATTATGGCTCTGCACACTTGTGAGTGCTCCCAAAAAGTTCTGCAGAAAAATCTTAGTTTACCACACAAAAAAATCCACCCTCAAACCCTAAGTTTCAGGTAACCGCCAAAGTAAATGGTGATATCTATGCATGTGGAGACCAATGCTCCCTCTAAGCTGTGGAGTCTTGTGAGCAAACTTTGTGAGCTACTGGCATTAAAGTTGTGAGCGGGTGATTTGGCTACTGCAAAAATTAGTTTGCTCTGGAGCCCTCCTTCCTGAGCGAAGACAAAAATGTGCAAGCCAGAGGCCAAAAGACTATGAGCTAGCTCACACTAACTCAGCTTAGAGGGAACACTGGTGCAGACATAGCCAGAGAGCAAGCACCACGCTCCTGAGTTCTGATGGTATTTTCAAAATGTTTACTGAACTGGTCCCAGCAGGCCTCAGACGGACATAAGAACATAAGAAGAGCCCTGCTGGATCAGACCAATGGTCTATCTAGTCCAGCATCCTGTTTCACACAGTGGACAACCAGTTTCTCCGGATGGCCAGCAACAGGGCATAGAGGCCGAGGCCTTCCCCTGATGTTGCCTCCTGGCTCTGGGATTCAGAGGCTTAGTGCCTCTGAATGTGAAGGTTCCCCTCAGTCACCATTGATAGTCTAATCCTCCATCTAATCCCCTTTTAAAGCTGTCTATTCCTGTGGCCATCACTCCATCACTCCATCCTCTGGCAGTGAATTCCACATGTTAATCAGTCTCTGCATAAAGAAGTATTTCTTCTCTTGCTGCCCAGCGCAGATACTTGGCTGATATAGTGTGGAGGCCATGATGGCAGAGAAAAATGGCTTCTTCGTTTCCTTCCTTGAAGCTGTGGAGCCAAGAAATGCGCAGGCTGACCCATGCCTCCTGCCTAACCTCATAACCTGCCTAACCTCATATGCAGAGTTCAAGGACTTCTCAGCTCTGGGCTGCCACAAGAATGTCTCTGTCATTTAAAAGTCATTTAGAAATGCCATGAGGTCTGGTGGGCTCAGGTGCTCCTGTTCTCCCCCACCTTACACCTTATCAAAGGCTGAAAGGATCAAGGATTTCCGGACTGGAAAGAGACTGCAGTTTGTTTTGACTTCCAAATCGAGGTGCTTTAACACATTGTGGGTTGGTTTCTTGGAATTCTGAGCCAGGATTCAACAATGGTCTAAAAGAGAGGAGAATATAATTATTGTGTTGTCGAATATAATTATTCTCACTGTGTCACTGTTAGCCTCGTTCAGAATTTATATGCCAAGCAAAGGATAACAAGTTCCATTAGTGGACTGCACCCAAACTTGAGTCTCATGAAGTCTTAAAAACTAATAAATAATCTGAAGATATAAAACTTTGATGTGTCAGAGACCACATCTACTACATTAACAAATCTATTAATTACAACTTTCTCAAAATTATAAAAGAAAATCAATGTGCAGTTAGGCCATTTTTAGACACGCTATTGCAAGTTAGCTATAAAAGTAAGTCACTGGAGGGATTTAAAACAAGTTTATTAAATCAACTTGTTCCAGCAACACATTATTTATTTTTTCATTTACTTCCTTTATAGTCTGTCTGTCACTGAGACTCAAGGTGGAGTATACAGTTTTAAAAAGTGCAGTAAGAGCAGTACAATACGTACATGCAAAAATGCAACCGGACTGGATCATTAAATTAGATAAACAGTGCTGCAGTATAATGTACAGCACTGGTACCCAGTGTGGTGTAGTGGTTACAGTGTCAGACCAGGACCTGAGAGATCCAGGGTTGACTCCCTGCCGTGTCATCGGGTGATTCTGCACTAGACCTTAAATCCTGGTTCAACCCTGTCCCCGAACTTACATTCTACACTACTCTCAAGTTCACCCCTGTAATTATCTTGGGGTACTTTTTGTTTCCACATTACATTGAGGTCATCTTGGTTTTGCCCCAGACTTGTCCCTGGATAGATGGGTGCTGTTATAACCAGGGATAAATGCAAGGTATTGTGTCGCGTGTTGAACTCTGATAAAACCAGGGATGTGATCTGAGTGCAGAAAGGACCATAGACGCTTGCTAAGTGACCTGGGGCCAGACACACACTCTCACATTCTCAGCCTAACTCAGGATTGCTGTGAGGATAGAGTGGAGGAAAGGAGACCAATATAAGCCACTTTGGATCCCCACTGAGAAGAAAAGTGTGATATAAATGAAGTAAATAAAATGCAATAAGTAAAATAAGATGTACAATGAGCAAAGAAATGAAGACTGTCCAAAATTTCATGAGCATTGTAACTGTGACCTGAGAGCCTGGCGTGATCTGGTCCATGGGGTTGTGAAGAGTTGGACTCGACTGTGCGACCGAACAACAACAACTGTGACCCCTTTGTGAAAAGGCCTCCTGCTCAAGCAGTGGGAGAACATTTTTGTTTTCTCGGTCATTCCATTGCAGACCTAAGACTGGCAGCCCTTAAACAGAGAAGCTTCTAAGGGAGATCACAACAGCAGATTGCTGAATTTGAGTTTGTTCACAAGTTCAGAACAATGAACCCCCACCCGGGGCTGAATAGGGATATAGGATTCTTATCTCACTACAAATGCTAATTTTCTGCCCCCAAGCATTACCCCTCTACTCTACTATAGCTAATTACTATGCACATTGCACCTTTGCATTCTTAGTTTCTGCTTTGTCCCACTTTCAGACTGGGAGATAAGGACTTGGAGATCTCCATTGTCTGACAAAGGGTTCTTTGACTCTCAGAAGCTAATACAACCAAAGGCTTGTTGATCTCTAAAGTGCTACTGGACTCAAATTTAATTGCTCAAGTGGTATATCCCATGCCTTCCTGCTATGTCCCAGCCTTCAAGCCATGGCCTGCTGGGACCAAATAAAGACTGTAATAATAATTACATTAATAATTATCATATGGCCTTGTGTGTAATATAGCCAGGAGATCCTCAGATTGTCTGGCAGTCAGAAGTTCTAGCTCTTTTAGCATTATGCACCACTAGGTGGTGAGCTAAATTTGGCATTTTTTAAAGGCAAGAGATGTTTCAGAGGTATTCCTCAGAGATAGCCCTTCCGAATACTAGCCAAGGCCAACCCTGCTTAATTTCCAAGACCTAACGAGATTGGGCTAGCCTGGGCTATCCAGGTCAGTGCAGTAAAGACTGTAACTGCTGAGTAGTTATGCACTGTACAGATACACACTTAACAGCTCACTTTCAGATGGGTTGAATCATACCCAGTATTTCTAAACATACAATCTATAAAATATGCACAGAATGCACAC
Source organism: Gekko gecko (assembly GCA_029375565.1). Taxonomy (NCBI): domain Eukaryota; kingdom Metazoa; phylum Chordata; class Lepidosauria; order Squamata; family Gekkonidae; genus Gekko; species Gekko gecko. The sequence continues at coordinate 32,625,865 of JAPDNY010000003.1, read as the reverse complement.
AAATGGCTCTGGCTTTGAGCAAATTGTATGGAACATATTCCAAAGAAGTGTTCACTCGTCTGTATATGGATCCATCCCAAATCCTATTTAAAGCATGCAAAACATTAAGTAAAACCAGGTATTAGTTTCACTGAATGAAATGCACTGAATCTCATAAATAGGAATTCAGGTTCACAAAGGCATTTAACATTTCTTCCTGCCAGATGTTATTACGCTAACTGAGCCTGCTATATTGTAACAGGCTTCTGAGATTGCTCTAATGTGCTATTTAGCTAGCAATGATTAAATATTTCCTTGAAAGGTACAGTTAAAGGGATCCATACGATCCGTGAACAGTGAACTCCTTTCAGGATAATTCACTGAGGTCATAAAGAAAGTTAAGCTGGTTTCATCCAAAAATTGACTTCATCCAAAGTAGTATTGACTTTTGTTGGTGTAACTGTTTCAGAAATATCCAATGGAAGGGAGTTGGCAGAGCAAATCTATCTTCACCTTCCCAAATCAGTTGACCGCTGGTCTTGAAACGTGTCTCTGTGGATGTCAAGAGAGCCTCACAAACAGCATGTGCCATGGCCTGAGGCGGCGGAGGGAGGCCATTTTACCCAATTCCTTCTCATTACTCCATCTTTGGCACATTTTGCTTTCGAAGCTCTTCTGCTCCTCAGAGAGGAGACTCTGGACCATCCTTGAGGAAGGAGATGACAGGGAAGATTGGCTTTGTGAACTCCTTCCACGAATTCTTCCACAAGATCCAGCCGAGCAGTTTGATTTGTGAATGTCACCTTTAAGGATCATCATTGTATTCCTCCTGTCGCTTCCTGATTTATCTCACACTCACTTATGAAGTCTAGCTTACTGGCTTCCTATTTTTTTAGATCACTTTCATATGGGATGGTTGCCCCAGCTTGGATGATATTGAGGAGCACTTCCTCCCTCCCTGCTTTCCCGCAGCATTGTGATGTTCCCATGCACTTCCCAGATTTTCCCTGGCTTGCAATCTTCCCAGAACCTGCTTTGCTGCAATTTTTTCAAATGACTGCTCTGTGTTGGGAAATACCTGGAGATTTTGAGGATGGAGCCTGAGGAGGGTGGGGTCTGGAGGAGTGGAGAGACTTCAGTGGGGTATCATGCCATGAAGTCCACCTTCCAAAGTGGCTATTTTCTCCAGGTGAACTGATCTCTATTTCCTGGAGATCAGTTGTAATCCCAGGAGATGTCCAGCCACCGCCTGGAGCTTGGCAACCCTATTCATGTATCATTCTAGTGTTCGGAGAGTCTGCCTGTCCAATTCTCTGAATCCTCAGCTTTCAGTTTAAAAATCAGTAGGTCTCAATCCCCTTTAATTGTAGAGATATAAGGTGCTGTAAGGCACAACAAAGGTGCTAGATACTTACTTTAAAAAATGAAAGCTGAGAATTCAGAGAACTCCATAAACCCCTTGTTATAACACAATAAGGTTGCGGTCACCCACACTAAATAATCCACTTTCAATGCACTTGGGCATTCTGGGGGCTTCTTCTCCCTTCCTTTGTTTTAGAGGTCAGTAGCCAAAGACTCCATCTTGGAGCTAACATCAGCTAGAAAGATGTAGCTTAGTTAGCTAGACGGTTTATTGTTTTTATTCCTCCATGTAACCCTCCCTAATACTTTAGTAAACTTCTTTTTTAGATAATTTACACTTGTGTGTCATGTTATTATTGTTTTTATGTGCCAACAAAACCCCACTAGCCTGTCCCTCTGTGTAAAGCACCTTACTTTAATGAAACCTTTACAGCATTAACATGGAATCTCCAGGCAGCCCAGGAATCTGGGACCTCTTCTAGAAAGCATAGGCACTGCTTTCTGGGCGCCTTCATTGCCCTGAATCAACTGAGAGTGGAAAAACACACCCAGTAATTTAAAAATAATTAAGCACAAGATGTAGTGATGGCCAATGACTTAGGTCACTTTAAAAGAGGATTCAACAAATTTATGGTTGATGGGTCCACTAAGAGAGCCATGTTCCTCTTGAGTAGCTGTGCTGCAAGGCACCTGCTGAGGAGTGTTTTGGCCTTTTTGGCCTGCTGATAGCCCTTCCTGGAGCAACTTGGCACTGTTTTAAAGATGATGTTGGACTAGAGGGACCATTTGACTGATACAGCAGATCTGTGTGTGTTCTTTTGTCCCCTGTGGCCACCTGTTTCAGAAGAGGCTAGCATGTGTTAATCTGCCCTTTCTTGCGGAATCGTTGACGAGCTCCTCCCAAAACAGTTCTAAAAATACTGGGCTTGTTCATGGCAGCAGTGTTGGATCCCATCATTTTTAATTTATAGCAGCAGAAAGATGCCTTCTTGGAAATGACAGAGCTGTATATGTGTTTTTGACTGCTATTGAGTCCAGGCATCATCATCCATGAAACCACAATGTTAAATTGTGTTCAAGATATTGTGATGTAGCTTTTTTTTTGCCCTCAAGTCACAGCCAACTTATGGTGACCCTGTAGGGTTTTCAAGGCAAGAGATATTTAGAGCTAGTTTGCCATTGCCTGCCTCTGTATAACACCCCCAGTATTCCTTCGTGGCCAACCCTGGCCCCCCGTCACACGGAGGATTTGCCGCATGGAAGGCATGAATGCCAGGTGGAGTTTTGGGGCGCGATCATACTGCAACATCTGGGAAGCGTAGGGCTCCCGTGGCCAACCTGTGGCGTGCCGCTGAAGCTGTGCAGGTAAAAAGTATCTCAACAAATGTACTAGCAAATGGTTTGCCACTGGCTGCCAACAGAATAGTTCCGTGTGATCGTGGCGGCGTGCGGCTTTTCCCCTGGCTGTCCTCTTCGATGCGCACGTGCTGACAGACGAAACCGCGGTGTGCCGCTGTCGCGTCTGATCGCGTCCTGGCAGGTCTAATTGCGCTGGTGCAAAGAGCCATGCCTCCCCCCTGTGTTATCTGGCCCGTGTGACCAGGGCCCCTGATTAGTTTCTGAGATCTGATCAAATGGAGTTAGCGTGGGTTATCCATTAATCTACAGATAATTATTTTTGTATTTATTGTTGTTACCCACCAGTATTCCTTCTAAGCTAAGTTAGTGTGAGTTAGCTCACAGTTTTTTAGCTTCCAGCTCACAGATTTTTGTCTTAGCTCGGGAAGGATGGCTCCAGAGCAAACTAATTTATGAAGTAGCCAAATCGCTCGCTCACAGCTTTTAATGTCAGTCGCTCACAAAGTAGAATTTTTGCTCACAAGACTCCGCAGCTCAGAGGGAGCATTGGTCTCCACATGTATAGATATGTGTGTTCTGATGGTGTCAGGAGTTACACTGAACTCAGAGGGATTAGAAGGGTATAACTCTGTTCACAATTGCACTGTGAACATCCTACTAAAATGAAAAAAAAGGCAATGAAATCATAGACCTTTCAGATGTTCCAGTCATATATACTGAAGCCCGCTAATCATAAGAGAACATAAGAACATAAGAGAAGCCAATGTTGAATCAGGCCAATGGCCCATCCAGTCCAACACTCTGTCACACAGCGGCCAAAAATACCACGTGCCATCAGGAGGTCCAGCAGTGGGGCCAGGACACTAGAAAGTCTCCCACTGCTGCCCCCTCCAGTACCAAGAATAGAGTGCATCACCTGCCCCAGACTGAGAATTCCCATCTATACCCTGTGGCTAATAGCCACTGATGGACTTCTGCTCCATATGTTTATCTAATTCCTTCTTGAAACTCTCCATGCTTGTAGCTGCCACCACCTCCTGTGGCAGTGAATTCCATATGTTAATCACTCTTTGGGTGAAGAAGTATTTCCTTTTACCGGTTTTTTCCCCGACTGCTCAGCAATTTCATGGAGTGCCCACGAGTTCTTGTATTGTGAGAAAGGGAGAAAAGTACTTCTTTCTCAACCTGCTCAACCCCATTCATAGGGTGCGTTTAGACAGCGTGCTGGAGCGGTTTAAACTGCTCCGGCACAATGCATTTTTTTTTAAACTGGAGAATCGCGATCACACTCACCTCCTCCTTCCCTCCTTCGGAGCTCCCTGCCGTCCTGCAGGTGGTGGTGGGGGGTGTTCCCCTCTCCTTTGAGCATGCGCACAGGCAGCCTTCTCCCGAACAGGAAGTTTGGCGCGTGCGCAGAAGAGCGATCTTAACTGGTCCCTTTAAAGTTTAAATGAAGACTCCTTTTACATTGTCTCCCCGAAAATGGCCTCCCCGAGATCCCGGACTTGTCTAAATGCCTAAATTAGGCACCAGTGAAGCTTTTTTTCATTTAACTTAGGAGCGGAGCTCCGCTCAAGCGCACACCGCTAAGGGGGGAAAAAAATGGCGGACTAAAACCGGAAGCTTGAGGCAGCTTCCCAGAGGGGAGGGGGGTTGAAGCACCCGGAAGTGGCTGGATGGAGCGATCAGACAGGGAAAAGTGCGGCTTGAAATGGAGAATCATGGAAAACACCACTTGGGTAAGTGGTGTCAAAATACTCCATTTCAAAGGGGGTTTGCTCCAGAAAGCGACGGCTGGGGACGGTAGGCAGATGTTGGGCGTGTGAACGCGCAGGTAAAAGCCGTTTCTGAGCCGTGCCGAAAACGGCTCGAACGGCGCGTCAATCTTATAAACATCGATCATGTCACCCCTCAGCCGTCGTTTCTCCAAGCTGTGTGTAATGGGAGCGTATGCTACTGGCCATCCTTCTGATGTGCATGATCAATACATTGTGTGAAAAGGGGCAGTGTGCTTATTTACTATGTCTTGGTATGTATGAAGACAAACCCTGAAAAATATAGCGGTTACTTTGTGTGTGCTGAAGCTGTGTGTGGATGGTAAATACGCATGTTGCCTGTTTTAACACAATACTGTGATCGCATGAGTTGGGAGGATTGTGGCTCTCATGTGCTCCCATTACATGCAGTTGGTGGGGCCTTACTATGAAGCTATGAAGGATTGTAATGTCTGGAAAGGGCTATAAGCAGGGCTTTTTTTTCTGGGGGAACATTCCAGAACAGAGTCCCAGAACCTCTTCAGCAAAATTATTTTAAAAATGTTTAAAAGTTCATGAATTTTCAGTAAACAGATAGAAAACTTCATTTCCCTCTTAAGAGTTCCAGCACCTCTTCCCCCCCCCCCCTTTTTAAAAAGGCCCTGGCTGTAAGGTAATTAATAGTGCGACACAGCCAATCAAAAACAAAAAAATCCTACTATAGGCCTAGGGTTGCCAGCCCCCAGGTGAGGCCTGGAGATCTCCTGGAATTGGAACTGAATTCTAGGCAAAAAAAGAAAATGGCTGCTTTAGACGGTGGATTCTGTGGCATTATACCCCACTGAGGTCACTTAGGATTGTAATGCAAGATATAAGGGATGATTTTTACCAAAATTCCAAGAAACTTCAAGAGGCTTTTCCTGTATGATTATATTATAGCAGTAGAAAAGAGCAAGAGTCCAGTAGCCCCTTAAAGACTAACAACATTTGTGGCAGAGTGTGAGCTTTTGGGAATTACTCATGAGCAGTGACTCACCAGAGCTCCTACCCTGCCACAAATTCTGTTAGTCTTTCAGGTGCTGCTGGGCTGATTTCCCACTACAGCTGCCTCGGGGTTGCGCCGCCATTTGCCCCGATACTATTAGTCAATTTCACACCCGAAGCTGCAGGGCTGCATTTTGACCCACGGCTTCGCCCGATTTCCCCCGCAGTTTCGTAATCCTGTTTTTTTAGGATTACGAAACTGCGGGGAAATCGGGCAAAGTCGCGGGTCAAAATGCAGCCCCGCGGCTTCGGGTGTGAAATTGACGAATAGTATTGGGGCAAAAGGCGGGGCAACCCCGAGGAAGCTGTAGTGGGAAATCAGCCTTACTGTTTTCTACTGCTATAGACAGACTAACACCCCTACCTATCCTGATTATATGACAGGCATTTTGCAAGTGTGTTTGCTTTGTTTGAGAAGTACTCCTTTTTCTGTCCTTAAAAGAATGTAAAAATATAGCGTTGGTGTGGTAAAGGCAAATCACACTGTACGTGAGTCACAGAAGTGTCTAGAACGTTGAAGTCAGATGTGTCCTCAACATATCCTGTGGTAGTTCAATAATTCATGAGGAGCCCGGCAGACATTCCTGCCACACCAGGACAGCTGTGTTACAGGCTTTGCTCTGTGATCAGCTCCTTCAGGCAAATGCAGCCGTCTGCTGAGGGGCACGGCAGGTTCTGCTTCCTACTTGTATGTAATGTACTGGTGTGTTCCTTTGCATCATTAAACCAACCTGGCCTTCTGCTTGAAAAACCTCTTAACAAATTCCATGTGAGAGAGTCACTTTTGCGAAAACGAAAGGTTTAGCTCACCACTCATGGCAACTGCTGAATTTTGTTTTGAAAGAGCAGGGGATCTGCCTGTGGTTAGATACTGCACAACGGCCATCGTTTATCGCCTGGATTTTGTTGTCCAGACAACAGCACGAGTTAGATATTCTTCAGGCTCACTCTAGGCACACATTGCAGTCCTAAACAGAGTTATACCCTTCTAGGTTCATTTACTCCAATGGATTTGGAAGGGTGTAACTCTGCTTCCTTTGACCTCATCAGATCTTAGAAGCTAAACAGGGTCGGTACTGATTAATATTTGGATGGGAGACTACCAAGGAGGTCCAGGGTCACTGCACAGAAGCAGGCAATGGCAAAAAAACACCTCTGAATGTCTCTTGCCTTGAAAACTCTACAAGGTTGCCGTAAGTTGTCTGTGACTTAGCGGCACTTTCCACAACCAACTCTGCTTATGATGGCATTGTCGATTCCCTAGCAGCACTCAAAAGGTGCAGCTAGACTGAAGAGGTGCTTTCCTAAATCCACTGAGAATATTCGTCTTCACAGCACTCTGGAATGTAATTATTGCAGGTGTAGTTATTAAGGGTGTGATCTAGAACGCCTGAAGTGTTTTAGAACCCCACTGACTTCGTGGAATCAGTGAGGCGTCAATGCGCTTATTTTTAATGGCACTGTACCTGTTGTCATTCTCCAACATTGCCCAGGGTCCAGTGGCTGAATTCAGAGATGGAAGCAGAGATGATGATATTTTTTTTTGTATTGTGCTTCTGCATGTTCCTTGTTTGACAGATTGCAGTCTGAGAACAGAACACAGCCTGGTACTATAAATAGCTTGCTATAATTAATTGCATGTGGATAATGATATTACCCCAAAGGTGTGTGGGCAAACATTGATAAAACTTGAATTTCTGGTCTGTGGAGGAATAATTAAGTGGCAGTTCCTTGCTGAATGAACTATGAAGCAATCACCATTACTCTCCACAGCCATTCTTCTGAAAGCCTGTTCAGCAATGAATGGAAAAGAGCTCCATTCGTTCAGAAAGAATTATCAGTAGGTCTTAGAGTGTTGCATTAGGGCAGAAGCATCGCCCTGATACTTAACTAAGGCCCTGGTCACACAGGCGGGATAATCCACAGGGGAAGTGGGGCTTTTAGAGCCGGAGCACGATGAAGCACGGTAGCGCGATCTGATGTTCCCCCGAGGCTCCATGCTCAGGCCTTTGGCAGCCAATCACACGAAGTGAGGCAACACAGCAGTACCGCATTCGTGTGCATGCGTGGGACGTCGACGGGCACTGGCTGCGATGGGCTACCAGTGCTTCCTGATCAGACACCCACACGCACCGCATGTTTTCTGGAAGATACTGCCTGGTTCCTGGTATCTTTTAACTCTGTGTCTTCGGGCCGAAGCTACGGGTTGGAGACAGGCGTGCCACGCATCTTATGTAAAGCTGTTCCATGCTGCTGTGGCGCCGGCTTCCCATTTGGCTCAGTACAAATCTCTCCTCTGTCTGCATCAGGACACAAGCTGTTTAGGGAGAGCATGCAAGAGAGGGGGGGAGGAGCGGCCTCCCAGGGGCTCCAGCAGGGCATTGCACTGTGCTGCGCTGCAGGAAGGAAACGGCACCTGCAGCACACACCCCCAGAAAGTAAAAGAGGGTGACCTGGCAGAGGGGGAGATGGGGGGGCAGGAAAGACAGAACAAGCTGGGTAAAAAAGACAAATCACCCAGCAGTTGCCAAGCAGGGTGTTCTGGAGACTGCCCCAGGAAATAACAAATGGTTCAGGGGTGGGTGTGCTTCCAACCCTCCCCCCCCATATGATCGCAGAAAAATGTTCCCTGGCTGCTTTTAAACACAGATGACTGAATTTTCAGCTGACTTGTTTCCTTTGTGACAATTTGCGTATCTCTTTAGAAAAGGTGGTGGGGGGATTCAGCTCCAGCTGTCTGCTTTTTGCTCACAGTGGATCGATGGTGGGGAGGAGCAGTTGTAACACCTTAAAGCCACATTCAGATAAGGCGGTTAGATACCGTAGTGACCCTGGAGTCGCCACTAAATGGCAATAAAGTGATGCAGACAGCCGATGCTGAGATGAAATAATGGGAGAGTGGAGGCGGCATGAAATGTAGACAAATTTGTGAGACGATGTGATATCGTTTGCACAATGGTGGGAAATACCAATGCAAATTGGACCTATGTCAGCTGGAACTGTGCTTCAAAACTGCTTGGCTCAGTAGTGCTGGCATAAAGCATTCTGCCATAAAGCAGTGTTGCTGAAAAATGCAGCAAGACCCAAGATACCTAGTGCAATTTTTTTTAAAAAAATGACTGCTTCAGAATTTCCTGAACTAAAGAAGCCAACCCATAATATAAGCAAGTGTGCTTGATATATGTAGGTCAGTTCCAACTGGTACTTTGGTATGGTTTGACTGCAAATGTGAAACAGGCCCCCCCCCATTTCTGCACAGCATTGTGGTGCATTGATTAGTGTTGCCAGCTCTGGGTTGGCAAATACCTGAAGATTTTGGGGGTGGAGCCTGGGGAGCGAGGGGTCTGGGGAGGGCCAGGACCTTAAAGGTAAAGGTAAAGGTTCCCTTGCTCGAAAGCCAGTCGAATCCGACTCTAGGGTTGCGGTGCTCATCTCCGTTTCAAAGCCGAAGAGCCAGCGCTGTCCGAAGACATTTCCGTGGTCATGTGGCCGGCGTGACTAAACACCAAGGTGCACGGAACGCTGTTACCTTCCCACCGAAGTGGTACCTATTTATCTACTTGCAATTTCTTGCTTTCGAACTGCTAGGTTGGCAGGAGCTGGAACTAGAGACGGGAGCTCACTCCGTCTTGCGGCACCCGGGTCTTGAACTGCTGAACTACTGACCTTCCACAGTCTGCAGTTCAGCGTCTTAACCACTTGAGCCACCGCAGCCAGGACCTTAGTGGGCTATATAATGTCATTAGAGTGCACCCAGGGAAACTGATCTCTGTCACCTGGGATCAGTACTAATTCCGGGAGATCTCCAGATACCACCTGAAGGCTGGTGACCCTATACACTAATGTGTTCTCCAGCTGCAAACTTTTGTAAACCTGGTTTACTGCACCTAGATTCAAGTTCGGTAGCCCCTTAGAGACCAGCAAGATTTACAGATATCTGATGAAGGGAGCACTGACTCTTGAAAACTTGTACCGCCAAAATCTTGTTGGTCTCTAAGGGGCTGCTGGACTCAAATTCAGGTGTTCTGCTACAGACCAACATGGCTACCCCTTGAAACTGCTTTACTATGATATTTTTGGAAAATGCACCCAAGGCCGCTTGTGTACTTCAGTTCCACAGTTTCACTTTATAAGAGTGGATGTTTATTAGATGCACAGAACACCCCAAGAAACCTGAAGTTTCGACCTGGAATACAATACAATACAAGAACTCGTGGGCACTCCATGAAATTGCTGAGCAGTCGGGTTAGAACAGATAAAAGGAAGTACTTCTTCACCCAAAGAGTGATTAACATATGGAATTCACTGCCTCAGGAGGTGGTGGCAACTACAAGCATGGACAGTTTCAAGAGGGAATTAGATAAACATATGGAGCAGAAGTCCATCAGTGGCTATTAGCCACAGGGTATAGATGGGAACTCTCAGTCTGGGGCAGGTGATGCACTCTATTCTTGGTGCTGGAGGGGGCAGCAGTGGGAGGGCTTCTGGTGCCCTGGCCCCACTGCTGGACCTCCTGATGGCACGTGGTATTTTTGGCCACTGTGTGACAGAGTGTTGGACTGGGTGGGCCATTGGCCTGATTCAACATTGGCTTCTCTTATGTTCTTATGTTCTTAAGTTTCATATAAAACAATCCCAGTTCTGTTTCCCCATGACTGTGAAGAAAAACTTGTGGACGTCACGTGATGCTTGCGTCTAGTGTAATGTCAAAACCACAGCGGGATGATTCTTAGAGAGCAAAGCTTCTCTGTGTAACAGAGCTGCTCTCTCTTTCTTTTTGCCAGCAGCAGCAGAGTATACAGGTTAGCCCATACATGCAGAGTTGGTATATTTGCATAAGTTGTTACCTTTGCCTGAACCAGGATTTGGGTGGCCCTTTCTCCAGAACACTGCTTGAGGTAGTAAAAGGAGCCTGTGTGGTATATTGGTTTTAATGGGGGACTAGCAGTTGGGAGACCTGAGTTTAAGTCACTCTGTCATGAAGCAATGCTGATTCTGTGAACTTAGGCAGATCACGAGAGAGAGGGCAGGATGGGGTGCATCAGTGCTTAGTTCTCATGGCCCTTTCTTACACATCCAGGGAAATGCTGATCATCACTTTGGGGTCAGGAAGCAATTTTCTCCAGGCCAGTTTGGCCAGGGATTGTGGAGGGTTTTTTTTTTTTGCCATCTTCTGGGCATGGAGCAAGGGTCACTGGGGTTTTTGGGGGGAGGTATTTTTTGAATTTCCTGAACTGTACAGGGGGTTGGACTAAAAGACCCTGGAGGTCCCTTCCAACTCTATGATTCATAGAGTTGCTGTGAGAATAAAACAGAGGGGACATCCTGTGAGTTCTCTGGACAAAAGGTGGGATGAATATGTACAAGACAGATAGAATGACAGGAAAGAAGTGTGTGTATCGTAAGAGCATGAAGAAAGCTCCTCCTTTGATCCCATCTTCGTGAGGGGGAATATTGTGATTCTGAAACACTTGAGGCTGGTGCAGGCCTTCCACTGGGGTCTGAAGAAAGTGAACAAAAATGAGTGATTATTACTATATTTATTTAAAAAAAAAACACCCCAAAATGACTTTAAGCTTTGGTGAATTTGTAGAAAACATGCGCAACAAGTGGGGACCCACAAAATGTTGCAGATTCTGTTATGATTTATTTTCATTAGTACTATAACTTTTGGGGATGGGGATGGATTGCGGGGTGGGGGTGGAGAAGACAACCTTATCCAGGGAATATAAGCCCTGACCAGGGAATATATGTGCCACAGAAACCCTGGTGTGGTGTGTGTGGGGGGGGAGGAGAAACAGGGTGCTCCGAATTCCAGGTCGAAAAGAATAGGCAGGTCACAAAGCAGATGGAAGAGAGACACACACACACACAGACTGTGGGACTGGATTCGGGGGGTGGGGTGAGGGGAACCTGCATATCCTGCCCAGAGCCAACTGGGAGGCAAGGGGAGGAAAAAGCCTGGCTGGGGACTGGCAGCTGCACCCAGGTGTCTGGGGAATCCATGCAGCTGAGTGGCTCCTTGTTTGAGGAGATCTCAAGGCTGCCCCTGCAGTTGCCTGATGAAGCGTAAATGTTGCCTTCTCCTCTTCTGCTGCTAGGGATGCCAGCCTCCAGGTGAGACCTGGGGATTCCCCAGAATTACAGCCCATCTCCAGACTACAGAGATCAGTTTCCCTGGAGAAAACGGATGCTTTTGGAGGGTGGATTCTACGGCATTGTACCCTACTGAAGTCCCTGTCCTCCCCAGGCTCCATCCCCAAATCTACAGGAGTTTCCGAATCTGGAGCTGGCAACCCTACCCCCCCCATCTCCTGCCAGTGGTCAGGGAGGACCCGAGAACCCTGTCTGCTGACAACCATGGTACTGCCACTGCCTCATTGTTCCTGTTGCCAGCCTGGTTGTTGCTCTCCAGGGTGGGCTCTGACATGCTCTCTGCCCCGCCTTATCTGAAAAGGATGCATTTCCTTTAACCTATGGTTCGCTTTTTACACGATAAACCTTGTGGCCTATTGAAATGGTTGAAATCAGATTCCACCTACACAGCCAGCAAACTGAAGAAGTCGAAGGAAACACATCTTTTAAGTATCTAGAATGGGTGTCTTTGCAAAGGCTGTTTGGAAAATGTTATGACTGGACGTTTTCAAGCGGAGACTGGACGATCATCTTTCGGGTATGTTGTAGGTATGTTAGGTATGTAGGGCTATCTTTCGGTTATGCTCCTGCGGAGTGCAGGGGTTGGACTAGATGACCTGCAAGGTCCCTTCCAACTCTAACATTCTATGATTCTATGATTCTGACTATGAGGACTCCTCATATCAAGTTACACTGATTACATGGACTTTACGTTTTATCTTCTAAGGAGGAAACATTGTATCTTATGCCTTATCAGAGTTATAATATGCACTAATTTTGTTATTGTGACATCACCAACTTTATATTTGTTAAATACAGTTTATACTTTGTCAATTTCTGATGGTATTTCTACTAGTGGAATTTGTATATCTGGGACCTCTGTGACACTAGTTTTTTCCCCTTGTTGTTTGGATTTACAGTGGTGGTGGTGTCTGGGAGCAGCTGCAAGCCCAGAGAGGCTCCTGTGCTCTGCTGCAGCTGGGCTCAGTGTGGTTTTTGGTTTCCGCCTAGGGCGTGGGGCTTGGAGCATCTCCTGGGCTCTGATGCCACAGCAGGGCTTGGAGTGGCTCCTGGGCTTCACCATGGCCGGGCAAATTGGCTGCTCTTGGCCTCTGTCACCTCCATGGCCAGGCCTGGAGCCGGCTCCCAGGTTCCACCACCAGCTCCTAGCAGTTCCTGGGCTCCACTGTGGCTATGGCCAGGCCTGCTGGCAGCTCCCAGGCTTTGCTGCCACCACAGCTGGGCTTGTTGGCATCTCCCTGCTCAATGCTTTGTTTAATTTGGGGAGATTTAAATGCCCCAATGATTTTTTTTTAACTTTTCAGATTTTTCTGCAAACCTAGGGGTTCTTCCAGGTTTGCAGAAAAATCTGTTTGGGGTAAGTGTGGCCCCAGTCCACTGGTTTAGCTAGCTGCAGATGGGGGCCACACTTGGGAAACAGAGATATAGATGGCTGTGTCATCTGCATACAGTAAGGCAAGTATCAGTCCGTTTGCTAGGGTTGGTGGGTGAAAATCTGGATTTGACCGAGCTTGCACTGTTGAATTACTCTAAAAGCTAAATAGCAGGGGGGCCAGATTACAGTCCAAAATACAGGAATTCACTACATTATAAAATCTTGTTCCAAGAGGCTTTTGAAGCCAGTGGAACTGAACTCACGTGACATTTGTACAGTTGACCGCATGCAGTGGATGTGGATCTAGGGCCATTTTTTGTACTAAATATTATTCTTTGTAATAAATAGTATTCTAATCAGGGCTTTTTTTTTCTTTTTGAAAAGAGGTGCCAGAACTCTTAAGAGGGAAATGAAATTTTCAATCTGTATACTGAAAACTCATGAACTTTTAAACATTTTTAAAAGAGGTTCCAGAACTCTGTTCCGGCGCGTTCCCCCAGAAAAAAAAGCCCTGGTTCTAATTATGTTGGGTTTTTTTGTAATAAATAGTATTCTAATAGGGTTGCCAACTCTAGTTTAGGAAATACCTGGAGATTTTGGGGGTGGAGCCTGGGGAAGGTGGAGTTTGGGGAGGGGAGGGGCCTCAGGCAGGGCATAATGCCATAGAGCCTACACTCCGAAGCAGCCATTTTCTTCAGGGGAACTGATCTCTGTCACCTGGAGACCGACTGTAATAGCAGGAGATTTCCAGGTGCCACCTGGAGATTGGCAGCCCTGTATTTTAATTATATATTTTTAGTGTTGCTTATGCTTCCATTCGTAAGCTGCCTTTAGCCATTGTTCAACAGAAAGAAAAGCAGGGTATTGACAATTTTAGTAAATAGATACTTCAGCTTGTTGAAGTGTGAATCAGTGGCATGTGCTAGAGTGCTTTCACTTCAGACTACGGATGAGGGATTACATTTTTGAATGCTTCTTCCCATTATAAACTCCTTGTGTGTGGAAATCTAGTATGTCAGAACCAGTATGATGTAGAAGATTAGAGTAGGACTAGGGAGGCCTGGGTTCAAATCCTCATTCAACCATGAACATTAAATGGACGGTGCCAGTCACTCTCTCTCAGCCTCAGTGGTTGTGTAAGAATAAAATGGAAGAAAGGAGAACCATAAGTACTTTAATGCCCTTCTTGGAGGAAGGGTGGGATAAAAGTTTTTTTGTAGAGAGAGCTAGATGCTAGAAAAACAAAGTAAAGTCCTCTTTATCAGACAATACTGTTTTCTGTGACAATGAAGGGTCTTTTTTAAAAAATGGGGAATCACTCATGAGTAATGTGACACAGTACAGCTCAAGGAGGATTGACTATATGTTATTTAATTAGCTCACTACTGCCCATTTGATGGGGTAATGCTCCAAGTGCCAACATTATTTCAGCAGGGCTCTTTTAGAAATAGCTTTTAATCCCCTTCCCCCTTTTTTTACCTGTATTTCCTAATCTTCTTGGAAGAACTATGACAAGAAAATTAATATCTCACTGCAGAGTTTAAACTGGAAAAAAAGAAAAAAGAGGCCATAGTTTTTCTTAAAAGAGAAGAGCATGAAAAAAAAGTCTGTAGTCTGAAGTAAAATGATCTCCACAGTGTTACAAACAAGAGGCTATTTTTTATGGAACAAAAATAATTCAACACCAAAGCATGTTTGTTTTCTTTCACCTGTGTTAATAAAGAAGGTATTTTCATCCTGGCTCTTCCCTTCTTCACCTGAGCCATCCAAGTTGAGCTAAGATACTGGAGAACACCTCTTTAATCCCACATGACCCAACACAAACTTTATCTGAGGCCATGTTAGTTCTTCTCCTCAGGTGCTCTCTTCCCTGGTGTAAGCTTTGGCCTGGTTTTATTGTGATGCTGGTGGGCAAGAAGACCTTACTGGTGACGCTGTATATGCACAGTGCTTCATTTCATTTCATTTCATTTCATTTCATTTCATTTCAATCTCATTGAAGATTGTACTTGCCGTGGGATCTCAGCATTTTTTTTTTTTTAGTTGTGTTAGGTTAATAGAAAACAACAGAAATATTTAGACATTTAAATTTCAGTATTTTATTTTAATCAAAAGATAATTTATACAAATATGCACCATTAAATATACAGAGTTATGGGTTCTGTACCTATATCTAGTTCTAGTTTTGTTCTTGTGGCATATTGTATGAGTCTGGATTATGGTAGTTTTATATTATTGGCCATGTATTGTGTATGGAAGAGCTACCTACTTTTTCAAGTTAGAATTCTACCCATGATGCGTTCAGCCACTAGGCATGCAATGTTAGCGTGCTAGAGACTCATAGCTCGGTAGATGTTGCAGTAAAGGGTCACAATAAAACAGAATAGGAACTACATTTCATATACACAGATCTCCTGTCATATAGGGGGGCAGAGAGATAAATTGTATTAGAGATTTTTTTTAGCTGCTATATTATTGTTCATTGCCATAAATCACATTGTTTGTGCAATGGTCTACTAATTTTTCTTATTTTCTGAAATACACAAATAAAATTACGTCAAATTCTTTTATAGTAGGTTTTCGTTGAGTCTATATTGGGTAAGAATGGAAGCCATTTTTCTAGGAAATTGTATATAAAATTAAGGTTACCCAGGCATTTAAATTATCTGGAAATCTTGTCCAGAGTCCTGATTTCCCAGAGTTCATTGTTTTTAGCCACAAAGAGAATAGGCAGTTGGAGACTGCCCCCCTCTGGAATGTGTTGCTCAGAACAATTGTTTCATGTAACTTAATGGTAAGGCTAGTTTTTCATTTAGGAATCAGTTCTATGCCTGGGTCTACCCAATTTTCCTCATCCATATTGTAGTTGATGCACCTAGTTTTGCCAAGAAAAAAAGCACTGCAGATTGAGGATACAAAACACAATTTGGCAAAACACCAACACAGAGACATACAGATAAACACAAAAGTATTCACCCACTGGTGAAGGACAAATGAATCATCCTGGCTTGGGAATTCCATAATTTGGGTGCCTTGACGCAGATGGCTCCTTTTTTGGGTTGCCAGCCACCAACCTAACCTCAAGGTTATGGAGGTACCAAAAAACTGGGCCTCCCAACGATGATTGCAGTGGTTGAGTAGGTTTGTATGTGAGTAAGCAGGCCTTCTGGTATGCTGGCCCTTTCTTTGGTGTTTTGCAATTTATCACACTAGCAGTCTGCCAGTTTGGTGCAGTGTTTAAGAGCACAGACTCTAATCTGGGTGAACCAAGTTTGATTCCCCACTCCTCCACATGCAGCTGCTGGTGTGACCTTGGGTCGGTCACAAGTTCTCCTAGAGCTGTTCTCTCATGAGCAGTCCTCGAAAGAGCTCTCTCAGCCCCACCTGCCTCGCAGGGTGTCTGTTGTGGGGAGGAGAAAGGAAAGGAGACTGTAAGCTGCTCTGACATTCCTTTGGGTAGTGAAGGGCAGGGTATAAATCCAATCTCTTCTTCACTAGGAGAATTGCTATCCCTCTGGAAAATATTTCTAGTTACAGATGTTTATAGATAAGTTTAGGTTGTGGTCACATGCGCCAGTTAAAGTGGGGAAGCAAGGCTATTTCTTCCGAAGAAATTTGACCTGCAGTTGCGTGATCACACCATCCTGTGTGATCAGACGCAACCACAGGGGAGTCAGGTTTTTTTTTTGCTGATTGTTTCTGATGTGTTTAAATGAGGAATCAGTGAATCGCATCTCCGCACTGAGGGCTTCCTATGGAGTTTGCGATGATGCACATACTGAGAAGGGGGAAAAAACAACGGCATGGAGTTGGGATGGTCTGATCAGGCCATGATCAATGTCATGAGAGTGCGCTGGAGTGATTGGACAGGGGAAAGTCCATCTGTGGCCTGTCGCAACCCATTTACTACTGGCTTTTCCTCAGGGTCTTTTAACTCTGCTTCTGTGGCAGAGCAGAACGGGTTGCCAATGGCTGCAGGGTGCTTCCCAGATGTTGTCATCTGATTGCACCCTTTAAATCTGCCTGGCATTCGTGCCTATGGTGGGTCTAATTGTGCGTATGATCGCAGCCTTAGGCTTGCATATAAAAACATACTAAATGAATAAAACTTAGACTGGTATTTGTTGCCATCAGGATGAGGTTATCAGATTTGAGATTTTTAATTTGGCTTGGTGGGATTTTTACTCTGACATTTTTAAAAGAATTGATTTTAAGGATAACCCTTCCATAGCCTTTGGGATAAAGTGAACCAAGCATTCAAAAGAATATATTTGGTGCTCCTTTTTTTTTGATAAACAGGTAATTTCTCTCTCCTCTGCTCTTTCAGGCCTTTGGAGCGTTCCAGTGAAGATGTAGACATTATTTTTACCCGGCTAAAAGAAGTGAAAGCTTTTGAGAAATTTCATCCGAACCTTCTCCAGCAAATATGTCTCTGTGGCTATTACGAGAACTTGGAAAAGGGAATTACACGTAAGATGTCTTTCTTCATGGATGAGTGAGAGTCTATATGAGTAAACCAGGCTTCAGATCAGAGTCTTCAGATTTTGAAAATCGGTAGCCTTGAGCGTTCTTTTTTGAAGATGCATACACTGAGCAATAATGCTGCGGTTAGTTTAGCTTCAAAATGATCTGTCATGTGAGCCCTGTCTACTTAGTTCCACAAAGTGCTTCACTGACCCTCTTCCTATTAATAGGAAATCTCTCAGCTTTATGTAAAGACTGCATCACAGTGGGTTGGATCCTGTGATCTGTCAGCAGAAGGTGCTGATAGCTGCTGTTCTTCTCAGCTGTGTGTCCCACTCAGCGGCTATTTCCAGCCCCAGAAATATTTATTCTGGTGGCTGCAGGACCCATGTGGAGTAATAAACATGTGGGTTGGGAGGCTGCAGTAAGGAGGGGAACGGGTTGTGTTCCCTCTTTCTTCTTTTATCAGCAGAACTCCAGAGATGCAGAGGGAGAAGGGTGCAATTACACCTCTGTTACCCCTTCTTACTGTGGCCCCTGACATGCCTGTCTTTTATTCCAGATGGGTCCAGCAACCACGGGAATAAACTTTCCCAGGATTGGAAGTGGCTGCTGTGGAGAGGTGAAAGCTGGTAGGATCCTTGTGTGGACTGGATCCAACCCAGTAGTTAGAGCTGTCTTCATAATTTTTGCACTGGGGTCTGGTAATACGTATGGAAGAGAGGTAGAGAAGCTGTTGTGGTCTGGATGAGATGGTACTTCAGCAGGTCATAAGACACGGGAAGATACGGTGTCCGCCACTGACAGCGGCAGTCTCTGCCTTCACGGCCATATTTTTGGTACTTTCTAAATATTGTGAACATCCTCCCATTCTTTACATTCCTAGAAAACAAGAGAAAGTAAGACAGAATCGTGGGACTGTCATATCAAGGCTGGATAGACCATAGGTATCTGTTGATGAGCGTGTGTAAAGAGTCTGTTGGCAGGTGGAGATTTTGTGAATATTCCTGGTTGCAACATGGAGAACCGTCCTGTCTTAACAGTCACAAGAACTATGTATTATGAAGCTACCCCAGCATCACCTGCCCAAGGCCTCCCCAAGGCCTCCCCAGGCCTTCCCTTCCAAGATGCAGAGCGAAAAAGGATTCTTGTATTACTGTGTAGTAGATGGGGGAAAATGGTGGGCAATGAGTATGCAAGGCCACAGTTGTAAGATTGTTTAAGAGTCGGGACAGGTCTCTCGGTTGTGACTTAAAACCTTTCATTTTCACATCACCTGGCATCTCCTTCAAAAATACCCTTCAGTGGAGGTGCTTCACAGGTTTAGCGGCAGGTCATCAAATGTTCTTATTCACCTTGGGTCCTCCTGAGATGCTCAGGAGAAAGGCAAGCATATAAATACTTTATATAAATAGGTGATGAATGATTTACATTCAGCTGCAAACTGGCTCTGATATCTTCATAACATGGAGATTTCTGTTGCATTGAGTGACATGATTTCCTTCTCTTCCCTTAGGGGGTGTTTTCATGGGGCACTTCCTGGTCCTTCTAGTGTGCCTTTCATGCTACTAATGGGGCATCATAGAAGGTTAGAGGAGGGTCCAAAAGGCTGAGCAAGTGGTAGATGTTTTGGTGTAGAGAGGAAATATATTCTTTTGGTTATTTAAGGACTGGCAATTGCTTTCCCACGCAAATAAGCTTTCAAATCAGAGTGAAAAAATACTATCCCCCACCCTCATATTTAAACATCCAAGGAAAAATTCAGTTTCAAATCCAACAGCAATGTCAAAGTAGTAATAAGAATAACAGAATCATAGAGTTGGAAGGGACCTCCAGGGTCATCTAGTCCAACCCCCTGCACATGGCATGAAATTCACAAATACCTTCTTCCCGTACCCCCAGTTCCATGCCCAGAAGATGACAAAAGAATATTAGTGGCCAAATAATGGAAGTCAGATGAACTACCTTTAAGAGAGGAATTAATTAAGAAATTAATAGAGGCTGCAGAAATGGACAAGTTAAGTATGATATTGCAAGGGAGAGATGGAAAGCGGTTCCAGGAATGATGGGACAGAGTTTACAAATGGTTAGAGTCAAAATGTGTATAGTAGACTCTGAAAGTAGATTATGTATCATTGTGTAAACAGAAGATGATGTTGTATTCTTGAAAATATAAATAAAGTGATTAAAAAAAAAAGATGACAAAAGATCTCCAGGATCCCTGGCCAAACTGTTGTGGACGAAAATTGCTTCCTGACCCCAATGCAGTGATCAGCATTTCCCTGGGCGTGTAAGAAAGGGCCACAAGAACTAAGCACTGAGGCAACCCTTCCTGCCCTCCCTCTCGTGATCTGCCTAAGTTCACAGAATCAGCATTGCTGTCAGATGGCCATCTGTTTAAAAACCTCCAAAGAAGGAGAGCCCACCGCCTTCTGAGGAAGCCTGTCCCACTGAGGAACCGCTCTGTCAGGAAGTCCTTCCTAACGTTTAGCCCAAAACTCTTTTGATTTAATGTCAACTGTTGGTTCTGATCTGATCTTCTGGGCCAACAGAAAACAACTCCACACCATCCTCTATATGACAGCCCTTCAAGTACTTGAAGATGGTTATCATATAACCTCTCAGTCTACTTACCCAATTAAGCTTCATCACTTTCATAGAATTTATTTATTTATTAAGATTTGTGACATTGTTGGCACTTTTGTAGACGTGTTGTTAAGGCTTTTCTTAAAAGCAGGCACAGAAGTTTTTAACATGAACACACGAGGCTGCCTTATACCGAATCAGACCTTTGGTCCATCAAAGTCAGTATGGTCTATTCAGACTGGCAACAGCTCTCCAAGGTCTCAGGCAGAGGTCTTTCACATCACTTCCTACATGACCCTTTTGACTGGAGATGCTGGGAACTGAACCTGGGATCTTCTGCGTACAAAGCAGATGCTCTACCACTGAGCCACGGCCGCTCCCCTTTCTAAAAGTGCCAACATCAGGAAACTTCTAAGCAGGAATAAATTCCTTTATTGTTGGAAACAATGGAAGAGGAGACACACATACGGCAATGATTTATTTCTTGTCCTCAGCGATGGAACTTGAAAGTGCTTCTGCAAATATTCCAGATAGTGTAGTGTTTCAAAGTTAAGAGCCAGTACCTTTAAATTGTCTCTGATACATATTGGTAACTGGAAAAACTCCTGCAGTATCCATGTTCCTCGTGACTGGCACGCATCACCAGTATGGCTGCCACATTCTAGGACTCAGGCTTACAAATCGCCTTCATGGGCAGCCCCCAGTATAGTGCATTACAGTAGTCCAGTCAAGTATGCTGCTCAGAGTGAGTGCAGCACTTCCTGAAATTTCTTAGTCCCCCCCACCCCCAATGACATCCATATAGTATCAAATCTGGTGGGCAATGAGGCATCTTGGCTTAATTCTGAAGGTGTTTTTCTGAGTGTCTCTCAGATTAAGATGGAACAAAGCCATGCAGAAAGCCGTACCACTGTATCTACACTACACTACAAAAACTTATCAGTTCTGTATAAGTTTCACCATCATTGTATCCCCCCCAAATCATCCTGGGAATTGTCATTTGGTAAAAGAACGAAGTTTGAGTCCAGTGGGACCTTTAAGACCAACAAAGTTTGAATTAAATTTTGTTGGTCTTAAAGGTGCCACTGGACTCAAACTTTGTTCTGTTGCTTCAGACCAACATGGCTACCTACCTGAATCTATCTGTTTGGTAAAAGTTCTGCTAGTTAGCCCTACTACTAACCCACTCTTACTGATCCCAGACTGTCTTGGGGAAGGGGAATAATTATTAAACAACTTGACCCCTGTGGTGTGGATATGCCCCCATTGGACATATATTGTCATAACTGGTCAGCTTTACAGCAGTTGTGGTGAAATGCTTCTTCCTTTTATTATGCAGTGTTTCGTCAAGGTGATATTGGAACAAATTGGTATGCTGTTCTGGCAGGATCTTTGGACGTGAAAGTTTCTGATACAAGCAACCACCAGGTAAAATTTTGTCTCTAGAATGTCTCAAAGGGAGATCTGTGAAACGGCTGTGAGTTTTGTCAGTGTGATCTGCCTTTCGACCCATAGATATTTGCAAAAGAACTGACTAGAATGATCAGTTCTCATACCCCTGTGATACCAGTGTAAAGTCGATTTCCCACAAGCGCTGCTCTCTCGCCCTTCCTTTTTGCCCCAGTGGTACATGTCAGTTTCAAACAAGCTGCTGCACAGCCACATTTTGCCCTGCAGTTTTGTGTGATTTTCCCCGTGTCTACTCAATCCTCAAAAAACAGGATTGAATAGATGTGGGGGAAATTGCACGAAGCTGTGAGACAAAATGCGGCCACGCAGCAGCTTGTGTGAAATTGAGACGTACCATGGGGCAGAAGGGAAGAGTGAGCGCAGAGCAGCGCTTGTGGGAAATCGGCCTAAGTCTCTCTAAAAATAAAATATTTTGCGAGAGGTTTTTAGCACAGGGAACTTGGGCCCAACTTGGGTCCAGACAGTAAAATAAAGATCCCCAGACCCACCACTTCTCCTAGCAGTGAATGCCTTAATGGTCCTGGAGGAAAGGGGTTTAGGAAGTACCAAAACCACTGATGTTCAAAAGTGAGAAGTCCCTGTTGCTAAATATTGCAGCCCCCCCCCATTATCTCCATGTAGGAAATAGCATACATGATATCATATACAAAGGACAGTGTAACTGTGTTTGCCACAGATTGGACTGTACCCATGTAGGAAAAATATAATTTATGAAGACCCTAAAGCTGGAGTTGAGGATAACCAGAAAACACAAAACATATTATCTTCTGATTCTTAAACCAAAAGTTGGAGGGGGCCTAAAAGACCACTCAGTCCAACCCCCCTGCAATAGGATGGCCAGCACCCCTGATAAATAATCGTCCAACCTCCACTTAAATGCCTCCAAGGAGGGAGAACCCACAACATTCCTAGGCAACCAATTCCATCCATAAACCACACTTGTTAAAAAGTTTTTCCTAATATCCTGCCAATATTTTCCCAGCCGTAATTTTAAACCCATTATTATGAGTCCTGTGCTCCACTACCAACTGAAACAGCTCCTTGTGAGCAAGTAAAGTGCTGTCAAGTCACAGCCTGCTTTTGGTGACCCCGGCAAGAGGCTTTCAAGGCAAGTGAGAAGCAGAGGTGGCTTGCCATTCCCTTCCTCTGCAGATTCTTCCTTGGCAGTCTCCCAGCCAAGTACTGACCCTGCTTATTTTCTGAGATCTGAAGAGATGGGGCTATACCATACTGCCTTCCCTCCTCTAAACGTAAAAGATAAAGGTTTCCCTTGCTCAAAAGCCAGTTGAATCTGACTCTAGGGGGCAGTGCTCATCTCCGTTTCCAAGCCGAAGAGCCAGCACTGTCCAAATACATTTCCATGGTCATGTGGCTGGCATGACTAGACACCGAGGCACACGGAACACCAGAGTGGTACCTATTTATCTACTTGCAATTTCTTGCTTTTGAACTTCTAGGCTGGTGGGAGCTGGGACCAGAGACAGAGCTCACTCCGTCACGTAGCACTCGGGTCTCAAACTGCCAAACTACCAACCTTCCGGTCTGCAGTTCAGCGTCTTAACCACTGAGCCACCATGGCCCCTGATCCTCTAAATGACAGCCCTTCAAATACTTAAAAAGAATAATCATATCCTCCCCAACCTCCTCTTCTCCAGGCTGAGCATCCTCAGTTCCTTCAGCCTTCCTTTGTAAGGCTTAGTCTCCAAACCCCTAATCATCCTCATCACACTTCTCATCATCCACTATAAAGTTTCTATGTTCTTCCTATAAAAAGGCCTCCAGAACTGGACACAGTACTCCCAGTGAGGTCTGACCAGTGCAGTATACAATGGTACTATCACATCTCATGTCCCAGATCTTATGCTTTTGTTGATATACCCTAATATCATGTTTGCCTTCTGGCTACTCATGCTCAATTTGCAGTCCACCAAGACACCAAGATTCTGTCCAGAAGAGTATCCCCCATTTGGTATGTGTGTATAACATTTTTACTACTCAGATATAAAACCTGACACATCACTATTAAGTCACATCTTGTTCACATCTGTCCATTTGTCTGATGTATCCACGTCTGATTGTATTTTATCCCTATCTTCTGGAGTGTTCACTACCCCACCCAATTTGGTGTCATTGGCAGATTTCTGTGAGATGTTGCTGTGGATTTCGCAGCTGTAGAGTAAGTGGATAAGTGTGGAGGATCCAGTTGACACATTCCAGCATTTCTCTTCCTGATAATGGCTGCCACATTTAGAAGACGAAGAGGAGGAGGAGGAGGAAGAGGAGGAGGAGGTTGGATTTATACCCCACCCTTCACTACCTGAAGGAGTCTCAGAATGGCTTACAATCTCCTTCCCCTTCCCCTCCCCACAACAGACACCCTGTGGGGTAGGTGGGGCTGAGAGAGCTCTCTCAAGAACTGCCCTTGAGAGAACAGCTCTGAAAGAACTTATGACTGACCCAAGGTCACACCAGCAGCTGCAAGTGGAGGAGTGGGGAATCAAACCTGGTTCTCCCAGATTAGAGTCCGCGCTCCTAATCACTACGCCAGACTGGCTGTGAAGAGCATAAGAGATCAGGCTCCTACATTAGCCTACCTCAGCTTCAAAATGATACACTACTTATTTATATGAAACATATGAGTAGTGGAGGCCTAGATACCATAAGTTTGGGAAATGTTAAAAGTACATTTTACCAGAAGAAAGGTTCATGAGTTTCAGAAGGAAGGAGCTAAATTTGTGACTTTTAGTAATCACAATGGATATGATAACGGAGACAGCGATCTATGAACTTTGGCGGTTGTGTAGTGGTTAGAGAGTTGGACTAGGACCTCAAAGACCCCCGTTCAAATCCTCATTCATCCGTGAAGCTTGCTGGGTGACCCTGGGCCACTCCTCTCAGCCTAGCCTATCTCGCAGGGTCGGTGTGGGGTTAAAACGGGGGGGGGGAAAGACTGATGTCCACCAGCGTGAGCTCCTGGTAGGAAGAGTCAGATAAAAATGTACTAAATTTTAAAAATGAACTTAGTTTTTTAATAATTATTCCTACCGTGAGCTTGTCCACTGGAATACTCTTTTTTTATATATATATATTATTTGATTTTTTTTCTTAAATCCAGCATCTTTGACCAACTGGCTCCCAAGCTCTTTCTGTGCAGCCCCGCTCCACATCCGAGGCTGTTTTAAAAGCCGCTGACTTCACATTGCCCTCTTCACATTGTTGTTTTAAACCGGTTGTTGTCTGTTGCTGGCCCGATTTCCTGTAAAGTGACAGGGGGTCGGAGGTTTCAGAGTATTTTTAAATCAATTTATGCCCTGTGTCTGAAGCACTCTGCCCTTTTCAAGCGGCACCGCTTTCCCCCCTCCTTTTTTTGCAGAGTGTTAGAACGTTCCAAAAAAAAGGGCGGGGGGAAAGGCGGCGCTTCCAGAAGTGCCACAGACATTTCAGACACCACGCTGTAGCGATTCTGAAGCACAGACAACGCCTGAAAATGGAAGAAAGGAATTTAAAAACAAAAACCCAGCTTTGCGAACAGGACACAATCGGCTCTGTTTGAAAAGTAAAATAAAACCCATTAGCAGCCAGAAGCCAAACTGGTTTGTGTCTGAAAGGACACAAAAAATCCTGTTAGTAACCAACAGCTAAAATGGGTTACTAAAGGCTGATTGGAAACGAGTCTTTGTTTATTTTATTTTATTTTTATTTATTTATTTATGAATAAATTTGTGTTTGTTCATTTATTATATTTATGTATCGCTTTCAGTTCTCTAGTGAAACAACCAGGTAATAAAGAAGATGGGACTCCGGTAAGTAGACAGAAAGCACATTGCCTTTACCGGGGAAGCCTGAACTTCAGACTCAACGCCTGCTTTGATTTCCCAAGAAATCACACTAAATAGTTCAAGCGATCAATCCCGGCTGCAACTGGGCAACCAGGAACAGATGGGTTGAACTCTATATAACAAACAGGGTCAGAACAATCTAGCCCCAGAGACTTTGTTTTGACATGGAGTCCAAGTATATTACATGCTGTATGCAGGGTTTAGGAAGCAACAGAGTGTTGATAGTTTTTGTGTGGATTTATTATTTGATTTTATTATTATTTCTTTACATTTGCTAGTTGCCTTGGGTACTCTATATACCTAGCAGAAAGGTGGGCTATAAATAGCCATGGGACATTTGGCTAATGGATATAAGAACAAATAAAGGTGTTACTGATTTTTTTTTTTTTACATTTTAAGTTCAGCTGTATTAATTGGACATATCTATTTTATTTTATTTTTCTTTAGCATTATCAATATGCATACTGCTTTACAGAACAATATTGGTAAGAGGTCATTGTCCCAAAGGCTCTGCAATTTAAATTTTGACAGAGTGGCAGAAACTGTGGCTCAAGGCTCAGACTGAGAAGCCAAAGATCGTGTGTCTGGTCATGTCTGGAAAACACAACTGGCAAGCTCGCGCAGCCTCAGTTTGCATTGGGACCATGAGTGGAAGAAAGAGGAGGTTTAACCCTTCAACCTTTGTTTGGTTTTGGCCTTCAAAATTTGACTCTCTGCTTTGTTGCTAGCATTTTAAAATATACATCCTTTGAACACCCCTGCTCTTGTCAAGGACTAGTAAAAGCTTTCCTAACAGGAATGGGTTGGTCAAAGATGAACCCTACCACCAGTCCCTTTAACTAACCTGCCAGCCAGAGACCAAGGAACTAAGTCTCTAGTCCTCCTGAGTCTAGGATCAAGAAGTCAACCCTGCAAGAAAGGATGCTGACATGATGAGTTCCAGAAAACAGTTATTCTGGTAGCTGTAGCCAGTATGTATTCAGAACTTGATTCAGACTGAAATCTCAAAACCCAAGAACACCACAGGATATAATTAAAGTGGTTTGCTAAAAGAATGTACAGGAATATACAGTACAGGAGCAGTGAACAGTGAGGATAAAATAATAGAACTAAATATCTAATCTAAGCACATTTAAAAGCACTGGATCTAAATCCAGGTATTATCTGGTAAGACTGAGCTCAACAGAGTGTCAAAGTCCAAAATAGGTGTTCCACCCTGAATCAAGAAAGTTAGATATAATCCAGCCAAAGTGTCCAAGGACTCATGCTGTTAGGATCCTAGCTGACCAATCAATGGTCAGTGATGTAACTTGACCAATTAAGTGACCCAACCAATTAGGTGAGTTGTCATCATGAGGCCATGCACCCCGCAGCTGTACCCAGCTTAATTAAGCAAGCACCTTCCGGCATCCATGGGTCTTTATTTATTTATTAGATTTGCTAGGCCACCCTTCCCTACAAGTAGGGCTCAGGGCAGTTTACAATGAAATAATATACAAATCTCAGATTAAAACTAGATTAAAGCAGCCCAATAAATACCAATACATAAAACAGCATAGACGAGATGGCAAAAATGCAGCATATATAAGATGGCGGAAAGGATACCACCTCCCTAGCCAGAGGGGTTATAAGGAATGGGGACTTGTGTAAGAGTGCCAAAGAATGCCTCCATCACTGTCCTCAACCAAAGGCCCAGCAGAACATCTCTGCTTTCCATGCCCCGCGGAATGGTAACAACTTCCGCAGGGCACGGATGTCTTTCGGCAGAGCGTTCCACCAGGCGGGGGCCAGGGCTGAAAAACCCCTGGCCTTAGTCAAGGACAGCCAGACTTCCCTCAGGCTGGGGACCACCAGGAAATCCTTATTTCCTGAGCGTAAGGCTCTTCCAGGGGCATACTGGGAGAGGTGGTCCCAAAGATATGTAGGTCCCTGACTGCTAAGGGCCTTGAAGGTCAGAACCAGAACCTTGAACCTGATCTGGTGCTCCACTGGAAGCCAATGCAGCTCTAATGAGATGGAACGTGTAAGCCTAGCTCCCTCCTGGATTCTTTTGGCCTTGAAACCGCTAGGCCTAATGGTCTGATCAATACCTGTGACAACCTCCCATCTTTCTTATCTCACTCTTTGAAGCTACCATCAGCTTGACCTCTTTCCTCAGAGATCTTCCATAATTTCTGCTTGTTCCAAGCCTGAGCCGATGTTTCTGAACTGACAAAAGACTAGCTAGTCTCTTGACACCCCCCCCCCCAAATTGTAGATAACAAAGAAGGAAGCCAAGTTTCAAGCAGCTGAAGTTAAAAGAGTTAACCTGCTTCAGGTGAAATACCTGGCTTAACAGCCTGAGCTGTTGCTGAGTTATTTCTGACTAATTTGTTTGAGAAGAGTGGCTGAATGAACAGAAGGCAGAACGAAGTGGCATTGAACCAGGTGTATTATAACTGACTCTTGGGCTGGTATGCAACTCTAGGCAGGACTTGGCACAAACTTTTTTTCTGAATTGGCATTTTATATATTTAATATCTTCAGTTGGTGAAGACATACATGTTGTTTCTTTAATGTAGACCTTAAGAATGCTGGTAATAGTATAAATAGAATCTTTACAGGGCAGGTTTAAAAATCACAATATTAAGCTGTCTGTGAAAAAACACTGGATAGAATTAGTGTCTGCAATATGGCGGCTGGCCACAAGAGGGCAGTGCTAGAATGTGTAAGATTTTTCTCCCTTTTCACATTATAGTATACACTGTCTTAAACATCTTTTCAAACTCATATATATTATTTATATTATATATTATAATAAGTTCACTGAATCTATTCCAGCCTAAGCTCTGTGGTGTAAGGCCTTCTGCTTCAGATGCAGTGATTGCTGTAATGTTATTTAGAAGAAGAAGAAGAAGAGTTGGATTTGTACCCCGCCCTTCACTCGGAGTCTCAGAACAGCTTACAATCTCCTTCCCTTTTTCTCCCCACAGCAGGCACCCTGGGAGGCAGGTGGGGCTGAGAGAGCTCTGAGAGAACTGCTCTTGAGAGAACAGCTCTGAGAGAACTGTGGCTGACCCAAGGTCACACCAGCAGCTGCATGTGAAGGAGTGGAGGATCAAACCCGGCTCTCCAGATTAGAGTCTGCCGCTCTTAACCAATACACCAAACTATAAGAAAAGAATCAGCAGGTCAAGGAAGATATCAGCGACCCTTACTGTTATGTTTTTGAAAGTCTGTTTGGTGTAGTGTTTAGAGAATAGGTCTAATATCTGGGAGGCCCAGTTTCAAATCCCCACTGCCATGCTCACAAGGTGACCTTGGGCCAGCTGTGCTCTCTTATTCTAATCTACTCCCAGGACTGTTGTGAAGGTAGGATGGAGGAAGGGAGACCAGTGTACGCTGCCCTGAGATCCTTGTAAGAAGGATGGGACAAAAATGTACTAAATAGATACATCTTTATGTGACTTCTTTTTTTATAAAAAGTAATGTGCCTTCTATTATGGTCCTATCCAGGCCTGCTAGAGTGGAATACAGCAATGACAATCAACAGATGGCTAATTGGCTTACGTTGTGGTGACATTTGCTTGTATGAGATGCTAAAAGTGAGGCAAGGAAGAGCATTTCCCGCTCTCTTCCCCCCTTTTAAAGTTCTTCCTCCAGCCTTTTTCTGTGGAAGCTGCCATGGCCACCCCAGCTCACATGCACTGGCACCTCCAGCTGACCTTTTTTCTTGCTGCTGCCAGTTCTGGATTGCGCTTTCAGCCTTCCTGGCTCCCCCCCCCAGCTCGTTAGAGAAGCAGCCCAGGTAGGTGGCGTGTGCATATGACAACACAGTCAAAAACTGTAACCCTGTACCCCAAAATACTTGATGCTTGATTCAAAACATTCTGATATGAACAGTGTAGTACTCTAAATAACCATTCAGATCCACTCCAAAGACGCCAATGTAAATACTCCAATACAGCTCAACAGATTCCTAACAATATGTTGTCGAAGGCTTTCATGGCTGGAGTTCATTAGTTGCTGCAGATTTTCTGGGTTTTGTGTGGCCGTAGTCTTGGCAGCTGATAAATGTCCACAAAACTAAGAGGAGTAACAGTTGATCGATGTCCACAAAACACGGTTGCTAAGAGGTGTGGCGACGGACCGCCCAGGTTCCCCATCCGTTTCCTTTCAGGACTTTGCCAGGCCACCTCCAGTGATGGAGCGCCAAGCTCTGCATATTTCTCTTGACTGTATACAGCCGTCTATATCTCTTCCAACCGGCTTAAATAATAGATTAATAATAATATTTTTGGGTACGGTGTTACAGTTTTTTGACTGTGTTGTCATATGTACAGGCCTCTTTGCTGTACTTGTGTTTATTTGTTCTAGCCTTCAGGTCGTGGCCAGAGATACCCCAGAATTGCTACTGACTTCCAGGCTACAGAGATCAGTTCCCTTGAAGAAAATGACTGCTTTGGGAGGTGGATTGGATGGCATTATAACTTGCCGAGGTCCCTCCCCATCTCCAAACCTTGCCCTACCACCCTCAAAATCTCTAGGAATTCCCCAGCCCAGAGCAGGCATCCTTAAGCTGAAATGGGATCCCAGTTGGAAGTAGCAGGAAGGGGCAGGAATGGAACTCAGACCAGGCTTGGGCTACCTAGAGGTTTGAAAGGCTGGTTCGGGCCCACCTGGCTATTAATATCTTGGCATCTTCACCTCTATTAGGTTATTGATGTTTAACATTTTCCTTGTGGTCAGTTAACAGAAAACCATAGCATTTGTTTAAAAATCCAGCTTATGCCTTGTTTTATTTTAATCAAAAGTTGTTTGACGTACACACACATCTTTAAACAGACAACAGAGTTAAGGGGCTCCACACACATTTCTAGCTCTTGTTTTGTGCTTTTATTTACTTACTTCGTTTATAGCCTATGAATGACAGAATTATAAAAGAAGTGGAATAAGGTCCAGTGGAATACATACAATAAACAATGCACTTCAGCCGGGTCATAATGTTAGAGAAGACTGAAATAAAGCCAGTACATCCAACAAACAGTGCAATGAAGGTGCGGGGGGAGAAAACTGTCTTAACATTTTCACAAAAGGGGCAACCCTGTTCTCAGTCTACAAAGTGCTCTGTTGCATAAGTCTGTTTTCCCATGATGCCCTTTTGCATGATGACTGAATGGATGTGGTGGCCTTCTCCCCAAGGACCACCCCTGGGAAGATAGATAAGCAAGAGGGAATCTCATCATTGCCATGATGGTGGCTCTCGGTCACTCCTCCCTGCCTCCTATGTTATAGGGACACAATATTATAAAATCAGGCTACGGATGGTTGTTGTTTGAGTATCAGACGCTGAACCACATCCTATTTCTGTTTTTCACAACAGAGAGGTAGAAATCTTAAAGGCAGTCGAGGAAGCTCCTTATTCCAGAGCTGTGTTTTTCCTTTGCTGGAAAAAAAAAGAAATCTTTGTTCTTTTTTTAAAAAAGGTTTCCTTTCTTATAAAAATGTAATGTTGCCTTTATGTGTTAGTTAAGGGACGATAGCCTGTTGGGAACAAAGAGGCGTAACGTTCAAGTAACTTTTTACTTTCAGAATATCAATGTTTTGTAGATTTTTTTTTTCATTCTCATGTACACTTCAAGGAATTTGTGACCCCACGACCCAGAAAAGAAAGCAATAAATGAGTCGGGATAGGCCAGGCATTCAGGATTATTATGTAGCTCGTTTTTTTAAAAATGCAAGTTCTGTCCTAGGGGTTATTAGTAAAAGGATTAAAAAATAAAACAGTCAGTGTCATAATGCCTTTATGTAACTCTGTGTGTCAGCTGAAATACTGTGTATGGTTCTGCTTGCCCCATCTCAGACATATCATACAACTAGAAAGAAAGCAGAACTGAAATGATAAAATGCAACTTCCATCCTTAGAAAAGGCTGAAACAGTGTTGGGCTTTTTTTTTTTTTTTTGAAAAGGACTTAATGCAGTCTGAAGTTGAATTATACTCTTCTAAGCCCATTGACTTCAGTAACTTTGCTTCAATAACTCTGCTCCAAATTCCACTGTAAGGGAAGAGATGAGAGAAGCTTCTAGAATAATGCAGGGCGTGGAGAAAGTACTTGTCTCCCCCATCTCCTATGGTGCTGGAATTTGGTGGTGCTGGAAAGTGTTGTCAGGTCACAGCTGGCTTTTGGCGACCTCATAGGGCTTTCAAGGCAAGAGGCATTCAGAGGCGGTTTGCCATTGCCTGCCTCTGCGTCCTGACCCTGGTAGTCTTTGGAGGTCTCCCATCCAAATACTAGTCAGGACTGACCCTGCTTAGCTTCTGAGATCTGGGCTATTCAGGGTGCACACAGTTAAGTTGATGGGCAGTAAATCCAGGACAGACAAACAAAAGTACATACAAGGCATGATTTGTGGCACTTGCAGCCACAGGATATAGCGGTGGCCGCTTGCCTAGATGACTTTAAGGGTGATACAAATTCATGGAGAGCTTCATAAACCATGATGACTCAGGGTGCGGTCATATGGACCTTTTGGTCAGGGTTTGCCGCTGTTCCCTCACACATGTAAATTTCACGTTCACATGTGCCAATCCGCCTCCCGTGCCGAAACGGGCTCACTCCTGCAATGCTCCTGGGTTTTCCTGCCCCCTGGAAAATCAGGTATTTTCCTGGCATTTGTGCTTTGAATGCACGACTTTGCCCATCTGGACAGCCCATCTTTCGCAATGATTGCAACTAGGGCTGTCTGACCGCTCTTTGTGTGTGTGTGTTTTTTAAAGCTTCTGGTTTGAGCGCTTGCATAAACATGCACTTAATAAATCCATTTAACATTTAATAATGGATTTATTAAGCGCATGTTTTCTCAAGCGCTCAAAGGGAAGCTTTTTAAAAAAACAAAAACGCACAAAGACGGCCCTGGAGGTGGGAACGAGAGGCGGGGGCTCCAGCAGCCTGGATGGGGGCCGGCAAGGAGGATGGCGGAGATGGCGGGGCCTTTTTTTGGTGGGACAATGGAGGCAACAGCAGCAGCAGCACCCCCCCACAGTGGCGGCAGGAGTAGCAGCCGCCCGAGCCTGCCCTGTGGCCGGCAGGATCACCTGGGGGGACAGCGCAGCGGCAGGCGAGCAGGTGCTGGAAGAGAGGGGCCAGCTGCATCTAGTCAGCCCAACCTGAAGAAAAATGTTCCCGATTTAAACAAAGTGAGAACAAAGTGCGATTACTTTGCCGGTGTGACTGCACCCTCAATGGACCCTCTGTGTTTGAAGGCTATAAATACCTGTTGTTGGGAGGCGACACCAGTAGGAACCTTGGCTCTTTATATCCCAGTTGGTGGGCTGTGACAATCATCCTTAAAAGTCCCTCCTCTCCTCCAGGGCTCTGAACCAATCCTCATGATTTAGGCCCCACACAAATCCAAGTGATTGTCAGCCAGTCAGAGCCCATAGAACTCCACTAGATGGGTGTGAGGGAGCCAGCCTCAGCTTATAAAAGGGTGAAGAAACCTTACAAAAAAAGCTTTTGGATCGGGATTTCATGGCTCTGGAGAGGAGAGTCAACTTATCCAGGCTTTTCTTTGGCTTTTTAGTTAGGGTTTGGGGGTCAGCTTAGGGAAGAAAGCTTGTTTTTGTATGAAAAATAAGCATCCTGTTAAGGGTCTGTCATTCCTAACTGGTGTGTGTAGTGTAAATTCTGTGGTAAGGTGCTCTGTGAGAGAAAAGAACTGCCTTGAACCTCCTGAGGTAACCTGTCCAGAGAAAGAGGAAGCAAATCTCCCCTCAGGGGTTATTTACTCTGTTTGAGAGCCAGCTTTACTTAGCATATCTAAGTTATCCACACATCATATTTACCTTATTAAACACTATTTTCTGTTAAATCAACCTTTGTTGTTCATTTCCATCTGTGTCTTGTCTGTTAAGTCAAAAATCTAATAAACCTGATCTCTATTTACTTGACATATAAGTACAGCCGTAGCCTAGCAGGTTTCCGAATAAGAGACTTTTTGGGAGCACATAGCTGACACGCTACCAATCTTTAATTTAGTGTCCCCCCTTTTAATTTGATTGTGGACAGGTGGGGTATAATAGGGTTGCCAGGTCGGATTGACCAGGCGGCAGGGGAGGGGGAGGGACTTTTGGGAGTGGGGGGGAGCGCATGATGTGTGTGTGATGTAATGATGAGCTTTTCTGCCATCTCCCCTTTAGCAATCCCTTTATTCCTTTATTATCCAAAGGCCCCACTGCTTCTCTGGTTGGTTTCCTGCTCTGGTGAGATTAAAAAAAATATTGTTTGTCTTGATGCTTTTAGTAGCCTGCTTCTCAAAATCTCTTTTTGCATGCCTAATTAGTGACTTACATTTCTGTTGCCAGAGCCTGTGGTCCCTCTTTGTTCAATTCATTGGAGCAGACTTTCCACTTTTTAAAAGAAGCCTCTTTACTTTTTATAGGTTCCTTGACTTGCGTTGTTAACCATGCAGGCCTTTTTTTAGACTTGGCAGTTCCTTTCCTAACCTGGGGAGTGCATTCTATTTGGGCTTCAATAAGTGTGGTTTTAGACAGCTTCCAAGCATCCTTGGATTTTGCTCTCATGTTTCCCCTTCAACTTTTTACTATTCCCCTCATTTTTGTAAAGTTCCCCCTTTTGAAATCCAATGTTACCATTTGGGGCTTTAGGGGTAAGTTTCCATTGACCTGAATGCTGAACTTAATAGTATTGTGTTCACTGTTCCCAATTGGTGTAATGACCTCTACATCTCTCACCAGATCTTGAGAACTGCTCAGAACCAGGACCAAGGTCACTAACCCTCTGGTTGGCTCTGTGACCAACTGTTCCAGTGCACAGTCATTTGTGATGTCTAGGAATCTCATTTCTACAGCATGACTCGAGCACATGTTTACCCAGTTTGGTCTTCCTCTTATCCTACTGCCTTCAACTTTTCCTAGCATTACTGTCTTTATATCAAAATTAGCACCTCCAAATCCCCCCCCTTTTTAGCACAACATTATAGAATTTACAGTAGTTTTTGAGTCAGAGACGATCATCCCCCCCAAAATAAAACTGATTTTTTTTTTTAGATCATAAACTTTGCCTCTTCGATGCAGAATCCATCAGGAAGGATTCATATTCATATTTAGGCTGTGTGCTCCGTGCTTTTCCAGGGCGGCGGGGGGGGAGAGAACCCTGCAATCATCCATTTTAGCCAGCCATGAAGGCCCTCATTGGCTTTGTGATATGAACTTTGCACTCCCTTTTACAATTTCTGCGGCAAGGTTTGGAAACAAGCACCGCTTTCAAAGTTCCCCACGCATCTTATTTTTAGAGCACTGTTTGGCTGACTGTTTGCTGGCACCCAAGATTCCCTGCTGCTTCCTGGGATTGGAGAAGGGAGAGCAGCGCTCAGGGCATATAGATGATAGAATCCCCGAAGATAGCCCTTGGGAACAGCAGGAGATCCTTGAAAGTTAAGGGGCCTAATTGGCAACAAACTCTTGATTTCTCCCAAGCTTGGTAGATATATAAATGGAGAACAGGAAGAAACTGGGAGTTTGAAGTCTATGAAACCAAATGGTCTACTTGAACTGAGGGAGCAAAAACTCATTCTTAGAAGTAATTTTTTTTTACTCCAACTATCAATCCTCTTTCCGAAAATCTTAGGCCCTTTGTATTATGGACTCAGCCTCCCTTCTCTTTTTCAGTGCTATTTTTCTCTTAATGATATTTGATAATGAGATTCTAGGTTTGCTTCCCATAATTAGAAAAGACACCTTTGGACATTTATCTGCTATTCGGACATATTTATTGCTTTATAGCTGTTGACCTTATAACCTTAGCTTGTTATTTTGGACTTTGCATATCTTAAACATCATCATGTTACATGTTACTTTCCCTGTCTATAAGTTTGAATCTTACACACCATACCTTGAATAAACCTTTGTTGGTCTTAAAGATGCCACTGGACTCCAAATTTGTTCTGCTGCTTCAGAGCAACACGGCCGACTACCTGGATTAATGATATTTTGTTTTCTGTTTTGAACTGCTTGACCTATATAACTCTGGGTGAATTAATAGGAATGGTTCCCTTAACGGTCTCAATTCTTCTGCTTTGTTCTGCTCTCTGAATAAGTGCTTCTTATTCTTAAAACAGGGATAAAGAAGCTTGGTCTTTTAAGGGAGTCAGAATGAAAGGCACAAGGGTTGTTTAAGGTAAAGGCAGGCATTATTTAATTGAAATCCTTTGGGTTTTGGGTGTTGAATTCAGGAGTTCAGGGTTGGGGCAAAGGGGCCTCACAAGTCTGGGAACCCCCACTGTATTGGTTCATATAGCCTCTGTTTATTGGACAAAGTTGCTCCTCTCTGACTTTTCACCTTTGACCTTCAGGAGAGCAACTTTGGAGTCAAATACAAGGCCTCTACGAAGACCTACAAGATCTGTTTAATGAGTCAGCATTTGTATCTATGAATGAACTTATATACTAAATATATATATTTAGTATAGGTCCCTTCCAACTCTAACATTCTATGATTCTATATAATACATTTATTGAAGTGATATTTCATATACTTTCACTGTCCACCCCACACTGCAGACCTCTGCCTTTTCCCTTATGTTGTTTTTGCAGTCCCTTGTTCTTTAAAAGAAACACATTGCAGGGCAGTTTGGGCTGTGGTGTGTGTGGTGGGGGGAAGAGGTGAGAATGTCATGATTTGCTGATGGGCAGCCCTTTGTTCAGTGGCGATTTACCTCAGGATCCAAGGCTATGTTATCTACTGGCAGTATCTGAGGGGGTTTCCAAATTCGAGGACCTTAAGACTGTGTTTTGTTCCAGGGTTATCTCTATGTGACCCTGGTTGAATTTCTCTATCCAGAGTGAATACACACTTTTAGGGAGAAACATACGTGAGAATGCAACAGTGTTGGCTGCTGAGATCCACAGGTTTGTTATGAAACGAATTAACTTTCCTGCCTACACAACTTCATTGTTTATTTTCCTTTCTATGGGGAAAAATGTTAATGTTTAAAGAAATTTATCTCCCAAATTTTATTTTCCGTGGAAATTTGTTCTTATCTACATAATTAGACAATTGTGTGTGTGTGTGTGTAAAGTGCCATCAAGTTGCAGCCAACTTATGGTGACCCCGGCAAGAGGCTTTCAAGGCAAGTGAGAAGCACTTTGCCATTGCCTTCCTCTGCAGAGTCTTCCTTGGCAGTCTCCCTTCCAAGTATCAACCCTGCTTAGTGTCCAAGAGCTGAAGAGAGTGGGCTATACCATGTCTTCTTCCCTCCCATTAGACAATTGTAGACGTAACGAAAAAGTAATGCAAGGGGGTGTATGACAGGAGAAAACTCAGTAGGTTAAGTTATTCACATCACTGAGAATTCACAATACCATAAAAGGCAGAGGAAGACAGAAAAAAGCTGGCGATCCAGGTACAGAACTGTTACCTGTATTTTGCTGCTATAGCACAGCCACTGTTTGTGATTGCTTATATCCTGATTGCAACACACCCATGAAGTCAGGTGTTACCTACATTCTTTTTAATGTGTTTCTTCCCTTTCTCATTCCTCCGTAGGAAAAAAGTGTTTTGCCAGCGAGGCATCACAACATTGTCACTAGGCTGAAAACATTCTGTATCAGTTGGTGACATAATATCTGGTGCTTTAAAGGACCCCAGAATTAGGCCTCATGTTTTGCTGATTATCACCTTGTTAATTTTTTTCCTCATATCTCTTTCTTTTAGATAGGCAGGGGTTGATCATTTGTAAGTAGTAGGTACCAAAGTTGGATTTGACATCTCGTTCTCTGGCCTTATCCTGTGCTTTGGACAGTGTTTGGACACACAGAAATTTAGCTGATTTCCCTTCCTCCTAGCATTTCTGTAAGTGATAGAATCATAGAATCTCAGAGTTGGAAGGGGCTATACAGGCCACTTAGTCAATGCAGGATCAGCCTACAGTATCCCTGATAAGTGTTTGTCCAACCGCTACTTAAAGACTGCCAGTGAGGAGGAGCTCACCACCTCCCTAGGTAGCTGATTCCACTGTTGCACAACTCTTCATGTAAAAAAGTTTTTCCTAATAGCCGGTACCTTCCCGTCCTTAATTTAAACCCAGTATTGTGAGTCCTATCCTCTGCTGCCAACAGGAACAGCTTCCTGCCCTCCTCTAAGTGAGAGCCCTTAAAGAGAGCAATCAGGTCCCCCCTCAACCTCCTCTTCTCCAGACTGAACATTCCCAAGTCCCTCAGCCTTTCCTCATAGGGCTTGGTCTCTTGGTCATGTGATGCCATGGGAACAGAGCCAGGGAAAATGAGTTCTGGCACCTCAAGCTAGTGGACATTTCTCCCCCTGATCTGATATCCCCATTCCGTAATAGCAAAATATTTGAGAGTGATTCTGATCCCACTGACAATATCTTTTATTATTTTACACAAATCACATGGGCGTAAAATTCTCAGGCTGAGGACTTGAGCTGGTTTAGACATGTGCTCTGGTAAAACTCTGCCATCCCTTTTTCTAGCTAATAAGTTCTCCTGTCGTAAAACTTTTCTTTACAATCGAAACCTCCCATGTATCCAGCTGACCTATGACGTGAAGTCCACCCACGTTCAAGGGTTCAGTGTATGCCTCTTTTCTTCTGATTCACAGGATGCTGTGACCATATGCACCTTGGGAATAGGGACTGCTTTTGGAGAGTCGATCTTGGATAACACTCCTCGCCATGCGACTATCGTTACAAGAGAGAATAGCGAACTGCTTCGAATTGAGCAGAAGGATTTCAAGGCGCTATGGGAGGTAAGCTCAAACAAGTATGTGGCTGGTGAATGTCATCAGGAAGAGGACACGAAGTACAATCGGCCTGATCCTGCCATTATATTGAATGCACTGAGAACATAACACAGCAGAATGGCAGGATGGCTGAAATCTCTTCATGGCCTGTGACTTTCTAGGACAGTCTCTGTTTTAAGAAGTAATTTCCCCCCATTCTTTTTCTGACTTGTTCCATAAAATGTTGTGCGTTACTCTGGATTTTCTGACCTCCATTTTTGCTTCCATCAAACTCGCTTTCTTTGATTATTTGCTACAGGGGGAAAGTTTTTTGAAGCATGGGTGTTGTTTAGATGACCTTTTTGCTGCTTTTGATTTGGCCTGCTTGTGGATCTTTAGTTCTGTTGCCTTAAAAGTTTTTTGTGCTGCTAAATATTTCCTACTGTTGTGGATGAAGCCCTCTGCCAGAAGTCTGGACAAGTTAGAATGTCAGCAGGGTGACTGAGGGTGGTGGTGGGGGAAGAAATCTCATTAGTTGGCATGTGGATGACAAACGGTTGACGCTCTCATTGCTTTTAATTACTTGTGTCTTCATGCTTAGTAAGCATCACTCATGTATTAACATACTAATCTGGCAGACACTCAGGAGGAAGTACTTTTGAGATTTGGAAATGTGACCTGGAAAATGTTATATGCATGGAGAAGGCTCATTTCAGGCAATCCAACTTCCTGAGAATTCAGGTTCTGCTGTGTCCTCAAGATGGATAGTTTCTTTATATGAGATCCATAGAAATGGTATAGATGCATTCTCTATGCATCAGAATGTAAAGGATGATATTACCCTGAATTAAAAATCTGTTGTCAGCAGTAATAGGGACTGTGATTCAGTTGTTCTGGAGGTATATGGCCAAAGATCTTAATAGGATCTTACGCCTTAGAAACCAAAGTTTGATGTTAATTCTCAGACCCAGTTATGTGGCACAGTTGTGGAAATGGAGATTGCTTTTTGGCTTCAAGCGTATTTGGACAACCCCAATTCCTGAATTTTGTTTCTTAAAAGTATTAATATTTGGCATCCTCAGAATGATCCCTCTTTTACTGCTCATTCCTTTTTATTTTGATTGAATGTTTACATTTACTAGAACACCGCAGGCATTTGCACATTTAACCATTTATTGCTGCATCAGGCAGGACCATGCATAGAAATTGCTAATATTTGACATCCACTTTAGAAGAGCCAAAGACTTAACCAATGGCAGTGGTTGAAGGCAGTAACTCTTACCTGACAGTATTGTAGTCCTGAGGATGAAAAAGAAATGGATCTTCGGTTTGGATCCTACTGAGCACACAAAAGCTCTCAGATGGAAGTCTTTTTCTGTCTCCACTTCTCCACCTGCCAAGTCACAATTGGCTTATGATGACCCTGTAGGGCAGAGATGTCGATCTCATTTGTTATGAGGGCCGGAACTGACATGAATGTCACTTTGTAGGGCCAGGTAATGCCAGGTACCAGTGATATAAACTATATAAAGGATAGGAGCTGGAAAGCTCCATTGGTGTATTCTCAATGCAAGGCCCCATGAGCTAGGAGGGGGATCCAAAGGAAAACCCATATGGGCAGACTGGAGAGCCAGTGGTGCAGTGCTGGGCAGATGCTCCCACGCTGCTTGACTGCTGCAGACAAGGTTGTTCCACTGTGCTGAAGCCACAATCAGAGTGGTTAACCCTAAGCCACTCCCCCTGAGCAGCCTCCTGTTCCCTCCCTTGTACTAGTTGCTTGCTGCTGTAGGGTTTGTGGTTTGCCATTGCCTGCCTCTGTGTAGCAACCCTGGAATTCTTCTCCCACCCAAGTACTAACCAGGGTCACCCCCACTTAGGTTCCGAGATCCAATGAGCTTGAGATCGCCTGGGCCGTCCATGTCAGGTCCCCCTTCTAGAGGCCCCCAGAAACAAACGATGAGGGTCAGGGTAATTCTTACGGACAAAATACCAAATAAGACTGCAGGGTGTACCGTCTGGTTCTCTGACAATGCAAGTGGAGTGTTTTGGGTTCGTAGGATCCAGTCCATTGTTTTTATAAACTGCATTTGCCCTTTCTTAGCTTTAGAGTGTCACTGTCATAGATATGATTGCCTGCTTTTCCCACTGTCTGTGCCTGGAAACAGCTCCATGATAGGAACATATTAGGCAGGCGAAGTATTTCCCTTTCACTTTACCCCCCAAGCTGGGAGAAACGTCTCCAGTTCCTTTATTTCACTTGCTAAGAATCTATTAAAGGCATAGATCCCCTGCTAGAAACAAAATTGTCAAGAAATTACACATGGTATATGTGTGTTTGTGGGGTGGGGGGAGGCTGTTCCATCAGTATCTTCAGAAATTTACCTCAATTTGGAGAATATGAACGTTTTACTAGGTTTTTCATGCAATATCCATTTTTAATATTCAGTCAGAACAACTGATATTACCCTTATGGCATCATCTACTGAGAAGAATTGGCTAGGTTTATCCTCTGATGACTATCTCCATCTAAGTAGCACTCTGTATACGAGAGTCTGCCTGTATAGATCATGTTTTCCCTCAGAGACGGTTAGTTTTACCCAGGCAGCTGTTGTGGCAGATTGTAAAAGGTGAAATCTCTAGGCAAAGGTTAAGAAAGGGATCTGATCCCTTATTTCCAAACCAAGAAGGTCTGAATAGTGAGCCCCAACTCCTTTGGGCTTTTAATTATGTTTTAAAGAAAATTTCTGAGAATCCTCATGTGAGCTGTGCAAATAACTGAGCAGGCTTTGAAACTGGCATTGAATAAAAACAAATGGCTGTTTTAAAAGTGGAGGCTACGTGTGTACCGTGTCTCAGTGGTAAATGTGCAGTTGTGGGTTTACTAACTCACCACATCTCTAATAGACATCCAAATTTTCAGGATTTTTTTTTGTGGTAGTACTCGCTGGTACTGAGTGCTGGTACCTGGTTAGGGGGCTTCCAAGTCCTTTGGGGAGAATTGATGGAAATTGTTACAACCTTATGTGAGTACTGATACTAAAAAAACCCCAATCCCACTGGAAGACCTTAAATGAGTTTGTACACAATACAGTAGAGTGCAAGAGACCTCACTGTGTGGTTGTATGTTGTTCTTTGGCTGGGTGGGTCGCACAAACTCAGACAGGAAAGGAATAAATTTGCTGAGAGGTGACTTATTTTTAGAAGTCCTGTCTATTGAAGTGTGCAGCTTGAACTTCCTTAGATGACAACAGATCAGCAAACTAGTATTTTATTCTACAGGAGAGAAAATTTTGCATAGTTAAT
This sequence comes from Gekko gecko, assembly GCA_029375565.1. NCBI lineage: Eukaryota > Metazoa > Chordata > Lepidosauria > Squamata > Gekkonidae > Gekko > Gekko gecko. Next base: position 32,584,433 of record JAPDNY010000003.1, on the reverse strand, counting down.
ATCATGGGCAGGAGTTGGTATACATGTGTAATACCAGCAAGAGGAGTGTTTTTCGGGATAACGCAGTGTGGAGGCTTTTAATTCATTCTTTGGAAAACTTCTGCAAAATCTGGCTGTTCTTCTTACTAGGTATGGTAGCAATGGACAAACTGTTATTTTTATCTCAGCATTACTTATATCTGAAGTTCTTTTGATTGTGTAACTATCTGAAAATTAATTTCTAAGGAGACTGTTATATAAGCTTACTTAATGTCAGAATGACACTTGATGAACTCTTGAATGGATCAGGGTGAGAAAGGGTGTTTTTTTTTTAAAGAACCATCAAAACAAGATTAAAGGCGTTAGTTCAAATATACTTCTACCTACCGTCTGTGCCCTTACATCAACCACTTTCACAGATTCATAAATGCTAGCTTTGTATTGAGGTATTAACACACAGTGGTAAGAATTCTATTTCCAGTTCCAAGAACAGATCAAAAGCCTTTATGTACCTTAGCAGTAGTATGGTGGTAGGTGCTTTTACTAATTTGTAGCAAAATAGAGAGAAGGAGTTGTTTCTCTCTTTTTTTTTAAGAGAGAACAAATTGTGTTCCAACGGTCAAGAAATGTTGTTTAAAACTGATTTAGAAGAGACTTTGGGCATAGTCCAGCTTTAATTAAAAGTCCCATAGATTTCATTTGTGGTCTAAGAACAGACATAATCTCTCTTATTGGGAAAAAAATTAGATTTTAAAGTGCTTTGGTTTGACTAGATCATGTCCTTTGCTTTTTTCATCAGCCCATGGGCTCAAATATGTGCTGAATAGATATTTTAACTATTAGTAGTATTTAAATACTACTAGTACATGCGGGAAACTGTGGGAGCAATCCTATGCAGGTCTACTCTCATGTAAGTAGGGTTACCAACTCTGAGTTGAGAAATACCTGGATGTTTTGGGGGGTGGAGCCTGGGGAGAGCAGAGTTTGGAGAGGGGAGGGACCTCAGCCAGGTATGACACCATACAGTCCACCCTCCAAAGCAGCCGTTTTCTCCAGGGCAGTGTTCCCTCCAAGCTGAGTTAGTGTGAGCTAGCTCACAGTTTTTTAGCCTCTGGCTCACACGTATTGTCTTAGCTCAGGAAGGATGGCTCCAGAGCAAACTAATTTATGCAGTAACCAGATCGCTCACTCACAAGTTTGATGTCAGTAGCTCACAAAGTAGAATTTTTGCTCACAAGACTCCACAGCTTAGAGGGTGCATTGATCTAGGGGAACTGCTCTTGGTTACCTGGAGACCAGTTGTAATAGCAGGAGATCTCCCGGTGTGACCTGGAGGTTGGCAACCCTAAATGTAAGCCCTGTTTTATTTAATGGAGCTTACTCCCAGGAGAGTGTTCTCAGGACTGCAGCCAGTGTTGTATAATGGTTAATGTGCTGGACTAAGATTTGGGAGGCCCAGGTTCGAATCCCCAATCTACCATGGAAGTAATCTTACGCCAGTTATACATTCTCAACCTAACCTACCTTGCAGGGTGGTTATGAGGAGAAAGTGGAGAAGCAGAGAATAATGTTTTTCTGTCTTTAACTCCTTGTAAGAAGCCTGTCAGTAGACAGATATTTTGCTGTAATTGTTCAGGTTTGAGTGGCAATAGTGGTGCGGTGTCGGTGTCACCAATTTTGGTTATATTTTTGGCTTTTAAATGTTGCAGGCTGGAAATTTTCTCAGTTCATTTAAGAAGGAGATCAAATTCTATATAAAACATGAAAAACGAAGATGAACTTCAGATTCTTAGTCCAGCCGCTTAAATTATTGGGTTGATTTATAGAATGCTGTTCTGCCATTTTATTGCTCAGTAATCAGCTCCAGTAATCTTGGCTATGATATAGTGACTCCTCGCTAAGCAAGCCCTGTAGAAGGATAAAACCAGAGAGCTAATAAAGTGCGGAATATTTGGCTTTATAGGATGATCATGTGATTTGAAATAGTAAAGTGTTTTGAGACCCTCAGAAGTACTAAAAGCTTAGTCAGGGAACATGCAGGTGTCTGTAATGGCACGCTGTCATGCTCTTTGCCAATGGCTCAGATTCATCTAGTCCAATATGGCTTTATTTGTAAAACTTAGGAGAAAGAGATCTGGGAATGTAGCACAGGGATCTGATTGCACTCTGCAAGATGTCAGCTGCATTATTCCGCCTTGTAATATGACAGCGATGTACAAGGAAAAGGTGGGAAATAAGAAGGTGCTATCATGTAATTCTGAAGAAATGCATCCAATAGCTGATGCCAAGCATTTAAGCATTCCTGTGAGGGTAACATAGCAAACGTCAGAGGCAAAGAAACAGTGTGTTATTGAGGCCATTGTGTTCAGAATACACACACATTTTTATGACTTGGGGGCAAGTTCTGAAAACAGTCTCTCTGCAGGTTTTGGATGTGGTTCAGGTAGAAACAGGAAACACTGGTTGCTTTTCTAAAAGAGAAATGATCTCTGTGTTGCAATCATGGCAAGCACTATCTGGCTAGCACCTGTGAGGTTATTAACACTTCTCACACACATAACACTCAGAGCAGTCTTGCAATTAAGAGATGGGGTTTTTGTAGATCAGTGATAGGCAGTGCCTGACATATGTGTCAAGTTTGCAGCTCGCCAGGCCATCTGCTTGGTTTACAGGGCCAGTTGCCTGCCCAGGGGACCAAGGTGAGTCCCTGAGGTGAAGGTAGTGCCACTGGGGCTCAGCTTGCTCCTGGTTTATCAGGCCAAGTACATCCTAGCCACTCCCTTCCTTGTTTCTTTTGTTTGCCAGCATATTATAATCTTCTCAGATAGAAGAGCCACCATTTTGTAATTTATTTTATTTAAAACATATTTATTCTGTCTTAAGGCTAGGGCTGCCAAAACTTCTGGTTTTACCATAAAGTTTGCAGTAATTCCTAGAGCTACCCTTTGTCACTTCTGGGTAGCTCTAGGAATCTATGGTAAGAACTTCCTGTAAGTAGACAAGGCCTTATTTTTCTTTTGAATTTTTCTCCTGGGACACTACCCCTCCCCACAACCTTTCTACTGCAATTATGGCTCTCAAGGCAGTGAATAGTTATAAAACATCAAAACCAACTTTAAAAATACATACAAACAACTAATAACTAAAAATACAAACAACAACTAAAACATAAACAGGAAGGGGGGCAAAATAAGAGAACACCAAACAAAACAAAAATGATCTTCACACGCTGGCAGAAGAGAAAAATAAAGGCCAGACATGAGGGAATTCAGAGAATGCTCTTCCTCACGTTGTCCCCTGTTATCTTCAGATGAGAGGAGCCTTTGAAGGTGACCAAAAAAGGTCAGGTAGGTTCATATGGGAATAGGTAGTCTTCAATTTATCCTGGTGCTAAGCTGTATAGGACTTTACACTTCAATATCAGTGCTTTGAATCGGGCCCTGAAGAAAATTGGATGCCAGTATAGCTTTTAAAATAGGGGAACGAGAGGGGGAAGAGGAGGACGAGGATGAGGAAGAAGAAGAAGAGTTGGATTTATACCCCACCCTTCACTTGGAGTCTCAGAGTGGCTTATAATCACCTTCCCTTCCTCTCCCCACAACTACACCCTGTGAGGTAGGTGCAGCTGAGAGAGCTCTGAGAGAACTGCTCTTGAGAGAACAGCTCCGAGAGAACTTTGACTGACCCAAGGTCACCCAGCTGGTTTTATGTGGAGGAGTGGGGAATCAAACCCAGTTCTCCAGATTACTGTCCACCACTCTTAACCACTACACCAAACTGGTGGATCCAACCATCCTACAAGGGGCCTACCTCAGGCCTATAGGCCTTCCTCCAATTTAAGTGGCTGTTCCTCCAAAAAAAGAGACACATTGGAGGAAGGTTTCCGTCTCTTTCCTTTGTTATTAAGCTCGTATGACCAGAGGTCTTGAGCATAAAACCAATACATCACAACAGGTCAAAGAAACGAAACCAACATTATAAAACACGAGAGACAGGCAAAAGGCAAAATACAGAACAATAAAATAAATGGATCTCATAAAGAGATACCTCCCAGGACTCAACAGGAAGCTGATATCTGGACAGAATGGGGGTAATCCAAAGAGCCCTGGGGACAGTTTATTGATCACAAAGCAACAAAAGGTGGTTTACAGTCTCTATTGCACCAGATGCACAGCCACAGAAGCAGTCTGAAAGTGGAGTTTTAGCGAATGGTCCTCTCAGTTCTGCTATCAGCAGAACATTCAATCTGGCAAGTGTGAAAGCACGCCTGTGGTTAGGGATTGTAAAAAGTTTCAAATATGAGGGAAAGGTCATAGAGGGAGGGATCCTTAGGAAAGTTTCAGTCACTGTTTGGTGGTGTGGGAGGACCAGGGTAGGATCTATCCCATTATTTAAAAATAGCTTTAAACCATCCTCTTAGGCACTAGGCACTCTTGGTAAATAAAAATATGTAAAGAATGAAGCAAGCTTGTATTTCTGCTGCAGGGCTTATGTCCTTAAATACAAGGGTTCCATAATATTGGGCACATTGTTTTGACTTGGACAAATGCTACTTGTATGGAGGCAGTCTTAGCGTTACAGTATACATACAAGTTTTGAGCAATATTGTTTGAGCCAAATGTCCAGATGTTATCTGTGTTGTCCAAATGAACATTGTGAATTCTAGAAATCTCTTACTGGGTAAAGGCAAGGAAGAAGGGATATACAAAAAGTCTGAAATGCTAATTTACAAAACACAGACTTTCAGAGAGATTTCTGTAGGAACCCTACACATAGTTTCATAACATCCATCCATCATCTGTCTATCCGTCCGTCCGTCCGTCCATCCATCCATCTGTCCGTCTGTCCGATCCATCCATCCATCCATCCATCCATCCATCCATCCATCCATCCATCCATCCATCCATCCATCATCTATCTAATCTAATTTTATTTTATCTTACACCTCACCTTTCTCCCCGGTGTGCCTTACATCACTCTCATCCATTTTGTCCTCTCAACAACTCTGTGAGGTAGGTTAGGATGAAAATGTGTGTTTGGGCCAAAGTCACCCAGTGCACTTTCATGGCATAGTGGGGATCCTCACTTGGGTCTCCCAGATTTTAGTCCAGGGTTCCTCAGCCCTTTTGAGCCTATGGGCACCTTTGGAATTCTGGCACTGGGGGTGAGCACTACCACAAAATGGTTGCCACAAGAGGCAGAGCCAACTGCAGAATCTCAGGGAGTGGGATCATGCCTAATTCTAATAGTAATACTTTATCAGCATTTCAGGCAGAAGCTCTTTCTTAGCAGGATGCCTTTAAAAATGCACATATTCTTTAAAAATATTTTCTTGCACACACAGAGCTTATCTTCAGTCATGAATTGAAATTTCTCACTCTGTGGTGGCAGTTGCCACTAAAGCAACCTGTTAAAAATCTACACAGTCAATCTGATCTTCAGTGGCCAGTCAGAAGCCCTGCTAGGCAAAAGCCCCACCTGGCCTTGCCTCCTTTCTAAAGACACTCGAGCACCAGAAAGAGTGTCAATGGGTGCCATGGCATCTATCGTAACCACTGGGGGGAGCCATGCCCTAGTCCAACACGCTAACCACTACACCAGTTCCCAAGAAGAAATATCAAGAAGGAAACTTTGCAAATTGGTGCATTTCTGTTATGCACCAATTTCCTTTATACTGGTGTAAATCTAAAGAATAATCCACTGTTACCATCAGTGTTCACTCAAAGCTGAGTTAGTGTGAGCTAGCTCACAGTTTTTTAGCTTCTAGCTCATACATTTTTGTCTTAGCTCAGGAAGGAGGGCTCCAGAGCAAACTAATTTATGCAGTAGCCAAATTGTTTGCTCACAGCTTCAACGCCAGTAGCTCACAAAGTAGAATTTTTGCTCTCGAGATTCCACAGCTTAGAGGGAACATTGGTTACCATAGTAATAGAACACAGAGTTTGGCTTAGACTCTTTGTCATTAAACATTTGATTACTTTTTAACCATATGTTTTGTTTTCCTTGTTTGTCAGTCAAAATGTTTCTAGTTTTTAATCAACAATGCTCTAGTTGGCACTATAGTTAGACATTCATACCAGGCCCGTAGCCAGGATTTTGTAATTCAGGGGGCCTTTAAATAAGTCAGGGGGCACTGACATCACAAATAAAAAATGAAATAAAAATAAAATTTTAAAGACTCAGTGGCCCTGTTCACACAGAGCATTTGCCCCGCCGAAGGCACGGTAGCCCTGCAGACTTTCTGTGCGTGATCACACCGGCACATCTGAGAGGCATAGCACTCCCATGGCCAACCTGCGGCTTCCTGTGGAAAACGCGGAGTAAAAAACTACTAGGGATGAAGCACTAGTTTCCGGAAACCCCGGGGCAAAGGCTGGCGTCTGATTGCGGGAGCGCCAGTATCCTACAGCTTCCGACGCCCACCCATGTCCCGGGGTTTCTGGATGTTGTAAGTTTCCATGGAATGAGCACCAACGCCGAATGGCGCATGCGCACATGCAAGGCAATGACAGCGGCCTGCCCCCCCAACGGCACATGCGCACTTTGCTACAGCGCGGCTTGCATGCTCTGCTGTGCTGCTTTTTTGCTGCACTGCATCAGCGCGGTGTGATTGGCGCTTGGCGCCCGAGTGTGGCAACCTGGTGGCCCGTGTGATCGGGCTACCATGCCTTATTTTGCTCCAGGGTGAACTGCCACGCCTCCCCCCCGCGTTTTCTGGCCCGTATGACTGGGGCCTTTTGCAGTGTTCCACTCTGCTTGCCTACATGGAGAAGCAAGCCACACTTGGAGAAGGGGAAGGGGCAGTGGTGGGGAGTCCTCCAGGTAGCCCAGAGAGTTGGGGGTCTTCTGGGTGGCCCAGAGAGCCAGGGGGCCTGGGGGCTGGCTGGAAGTCAGGGGGCCTTGGCAGGAAGTCAGGGGGCCAGGCCCCGAAATGCCCCACTGTAGCTATGGGCCTGATTCATACGGAATAAAATTCTGGCTTCCTGCATAAGGGGACTCAGCAGTGATAAAGGAATTCATTCAAAAGCCTTATAGTGCAATCCTAAACAGAGTTACATCTTTCTGCTGTTATTGTCTGAAATGGTAACACCTAATGCTTGGAACACTTCCCACCCCCTTTGTAAGAAATAGAATTTTTGGGAAGTAAATGCACTTAATCTGAATGCATGATCCTTTTTCACATAGTAAATTGGAATTGCAGGGTCAGACCTCAACATCAGTCAACATGCATTCAGTAGCCTGCGTGAATAAATACAATGTTCCCTCTAAGTGCCAAAAGACCTACTAGGGTTAAAGTTGTGAGCAAGCCTACATTTAGAAAGAAAGAAAGAAAGAAAGAAAGAAAGAAAGAAAGAAAGAAAGAAAGAAAGAAAGAAAGAAAGAAAGAAAGAAAGGGAGAGGTGAAATGAAAGTAAATAGATGTGAAAATAGGAGTGGAAGGAAGGAAGGAAGAAGGGAAGAGGTGGAAAGAAAGCAAGTGGATGGGGAGAGAAGGGAGGGAGGGAAGGGAAGGTGGAATAAAAGCAAATAGGGAAAAGGGAGGGAAGGCAGGCAGGCAGGCAGGAAGGAAGGGGAGAGGTGGAAAAGAAGCAAATGGAGGGGAGAGAGGAGTGAAAGAAAGAAAGAGAGGGCCCCCCTGCAGCCTCCCCATGGCACTGGCAGCTGGAGGCCCATGGAGGAACCCTGGGTTGTGGGAGGGAAGGTGGGTGCACAACCTGACCCCCCCGACCTCCTTATTTGCCAGAGAGTGGAACCCCACAGCCCCTCAGGTGTTGGTGGTGGGAGGCCCACGGAGGAGCCCCGGTCCGAGTTCCCAGCAAAAGCCCATTGGGGGGAAGGTGGACGTGTCGCCTGGGCCCCCTGAACCTCCTTCCCTGCCAGAGAGGGTCAAGGGACGACTCATCTGATGTGGCAGCAGGTCTTGGGTGGTGCTAGGGATGGGCAGAAATGGGGGAAATTGAAAAGGTTCCTGTTTAATTGGCTTCTGTAGGTGATGCATGAACCTGGAATTGGGTGTAGGTGGGCGACTATATGTATGGGGGGGGGTTAATGTAGACTGGGAAACCTAGTTAGGATTGTCCATGCTCTCAGGGGTCTGCTTTGTGCAGATTCCTGATTACGTGAACAGAGACCACTCAGATGCAGTTTCTGTTCAGGAAAGGTTTGTTTACTGAAGCTGCTGAGTGGGTGTCTGTGTGGGATGGGCAAGGTCTGCCCCTGCAGCACCCCTCTTCCCCTTGCATATTTGGTTCACCTGAGAAGGTGATAGATAGGGCTGCCAGCTCCAAGTTGAGAAATACCTGGAGATTTTGTGGGTGGAGCCTTTGGAGGGCAGGGTTTGGGGAGGAGAGGCACTTCAGTGGGGTATGAATACCTTGAATAAAATATTGTTCATCTTAAAGGTGCTACTGGACTCAGAGTTTGTTCTGTTGCTTCAGACCAACACAGTTGCCCACCTGGAGGCCAGCTGTAATCCCGGGAGATCTTCAACCCTAGTGGTTGGCTGGTTTCCTTGGAGGTTGGCAACCCTAGTGATAGGCTTTTGGTGTTGCACTGCTACTGGCAGATATTAGATATTTCCCATCATTCATACAGCAATACCTGGGGAACCATGAGTTCATCGTAACTTCTTGGATACCCAAGAGTGATTAGAAATTACCGGGCCTAGAAGAATATAACTCTGCTTACGTTTGCACTGTTTTTTTCCCACCTAGGCTGTGTGTGCATTTGATTTAAGTGTTGCATGGCCACACCAGGAATATTTAGTGGGTTGGGTTTTAAAGCAGTTTCTTTGGAGGCTGTGCATAGGTGCAGGGGTTTGGGGTAGGATATGAGAAAGGAGCAGAGTTGCACCTTTTTAAGTCCATTGAAGTCAGAAGGTTTAGAAGGATGTGACAGTATTACAGGATCACACTGCCAGTCTCCTGCCATGATGTGGCCATTCAGCAATGAAGCAGGCTGTTCGAGGTTACTCAGACATGTTCATTTGTGATATGCAGTTGAGCCCTTCCAGCTTCTAGCAGATTATGGGACTGTATAGCTTTCACCATACAGAAACAAGGTTTTGTGAGCTATGTACATAACAGCCCTTGCATCTCACTAGCCCAGTTTTTAGAGACAGTGGTGGCACCAGAATTCCCCAGAGAAACAAGTGAATTCCACAGCCTTTCCTGTCTGCTGTTTGGTTTAATTGACGGGGATATTTATAGTGCAGCCCTAAATGGAGTAACTTCAGTCTAAGTCAGTATATTTAGACTGGAGCGGGGATGGCCAAACTGCGGCTCGGGAGCCACATGTGGCTCTTCCACACGTATTGTGCGGCTCCCGGCAGGGTGGCTGGGGAAGCGAAGGGGAGGCATACCTCCCTGATCAGTCTTCCCTTCCTCAGCCAGTGTTCCCCTCCCTGGGTACCTTGAGGTGGGGGGGAGCAGAGAAAGAAAGCAACTTTAACTTTAAATGTGTTCTCAAAGCACCCCCTCACCGGCTGGCTTGAAGAAGGCATTTGTCTCTTTAAATCCCTTCTGTAAGCCAATCCAGCTGGTGTGGGGGAATGGGGGGTTGGAGAACACATTTAAAGTTAAAGTCGCTTTCTTTCTTTCTCCCTCCCTCCCCCATCTATTTGCTTTCTTTCCACTTCCTTTCCACCTTTCTCTCCCTTCCTTCCTTCCTCTTTCTCTCTCTTCCTTCCTTCTTCCTCCCTCCTTCCATCTATTTGCTTTCTATGTTTCTCTCTCCCTCTCTTTCTTTCTACATCTTTCATTCTTTCTTTCCACTTCTCTCTCTCTGACAAATAAATATCATTAGCAAACAAAGAAATATCATTGGACAAATAAATATCATTATCAATATCTGTTCTTACCCCTTTTGTTTTTTATTTTTGGCAGTCCCATTTAATGTTAATAAAAAGCAAATCTGCATGTTTTCCAATAAAACCGTGTAATATTTATTCAAGTCATGCGGCTCTCAAACATCTGACGTTTATTCTATGTGGCTCTTACGTTAAGCAAGTTTGGCCACCCCTGGACTGGAGTGTCTCTGCATAGGATTGCACTATTAGGCTCTGACCAGTCATGCATAAGTCTTTGCTGTATACCCCATGCCAGGTTTTTAATTAAAATGCAATGCTTAGGGGAGAAATCAGGAAAGATACCATAATTCATGGCTGTCTAGGGATTCAAGATAATTCTGTTTATTTTTAAGTCAAGATTTATCTGGTAGGAAATTTGTACATGTGAGCGAACAAGTAATAAGAAGTCGAATGAAGGAAATTTTGTTTAAGTATGTGTAAAAGTGTGATCTTTTGAAATGGAATACACGCAGGGCTCTTTTTGTAGCAGGAACTCCTTTGCATATTAGGCAACTCACCCCTAATGTAGCCAATCCTCCAAGGGTTTACAGAGCTCTTCTTACAGGGGCTACTGTAAGCTCTTGGAGGACTGGCTACATTAGGGGTGTGTCGCCTAATATGCAAAGGAGTTCCTGCAAAAAGAGCCCTGAATACATGCATCTTAATTTGGCTCTTCAGCCCTCTGATGATAACTTCAGTCGGGCCTGGTCCACATATCCAGCAAAATGAGAGATATAATCCTGAAATAATATGATGAATGGAACACATTGGGCTAAAGATAGAGAATGGTATTGCCAGTCTATGGGTGGGGCCTTGAGATCGCCTGGGATTACAACTCATCTCCAGGTGACAGAGTTCAGTTCCCCTGGAGAAAATGGCCACTTTTGAACTTGCAGAAGTTCCTCCCCAAACCCCGCCCTCCTCAGGCTCCACACCCAAAGTCTCCAGGTTTTTCCCAACCCAGGGCTGACATCCTTAATGGAGGATGCTGTTTTTTAATGCTCTCCAGTACATAAAAGTTCTAGCAAGAGTAGGGTTGCCAACCTCCAGGTGGTGGCTGGAGATCTCCGGGCTTACAAATAATCTCTGCAGTATTGGCTTTATTCTCTCTCTCTCACGCTTCTTTCCCAGTGTATTTTTTAAAAAGATTACTCCTCTTGTCTCCTGCGCTTGGGCTTCCTTTGTGTGCAGTCCCACCTCCCGTGATGGCTATTTTGTGGCTGTGCCCACCAAGCTGTGACAGAATTCCAAAGGTGCCCAAATGCTCAGAAAAGGTTGGGGACCCCTGTGGTATGCTATTTCTTTCTTGTAATTTGCAGACCACATCTCTCGTCTCCTGCATCTATTCTAGAGATTTTTGATGATTGATTTCCTCTAGCTGAGAAAAGATTTGTCAGAAAGCCTTTTAAAGCAACATTCTGGCTAACCATTTCCTTGTAAAAAAAATTTTTGTCTTGTAAGTGAACATTTGCTTTTTATGTTAAAAATATACCATTCTCCCCCTCATCCCTGAATATTTGATATTTATAGGGGCTTTCATCGTTCTGAGAACTGTGCAATAACTATTGTGTTTTGTAAAACAAAAATGACGACAAAATCCCTTGTGTTTATATTTCTGGATTTTGAATTTACACAGTTTATCCTATCGTGCTCATTCTCGTGATCATGTGTAACTAGGGTTATTTTGGGGATTTATATATTTTTAATCTGTCAGTTGATGTTGTTCTCTGGCTTCTTTTCAAATACATCTGGCTTCTGCAAAAGATTAAGTGGTTATGCTTCCTAGAGGCACTGCTGTGCCTCTTGGTCCCAGGTAAACATGGATTTGCCGTTGGTTAGCTGTTTTTCCTTTAACAATAATTTGCTTTTAAATATATACAGCCATGGTGCTGTCTGCTATAATATGCTTAAGCTTGATTTCAGAATGATTTGGATAATGCATGAGGCTGAACCTAGGCATTGTGTCACAAGATGAAGTGAGGATAGAAGATATTACTTTGGTGAGAAAAGTGTAATGGAAAGAAGGCACATTTTCTTTTCTTGGGCAGTGTTTTGCACAGGACGGCGTTAGGCCAATGATGGTGCCCACCAGTTTGTTCCCTGATGCCCACCTACTTCTTCCCCAAAGCAAATAGCCAATCCTGGCTTGCTCTTAGGCTGAGTTCAGACTGGCAGTTTGAAGCGGGAGCCAGTCATGGCAAAAAAGCCCCAGAACAAACTGTTTCCCGGTCACACGGGGCCAACTGATGTGGGGGCATACTGGGAGGAGGTGCGCAGGAGCGTTCACACTGCTGGCCTGGAGGAGCGGCTGTAAATGGCTTTTTCCTGGTAAATCAGCTGGATGCCTATGTGCGTACGAGCGCATAAGTGCATATACGCTCATGCACTCATACACACATAGGCATCCAGCCAATTTGGGGAGGTAGAGCCTTGGGTGGTAGAGCGGAGCACAGCCAATCATATCGCTGCTGCCTTATGCGCAACACGGGTTGCTCCCGGCTTTTCAGATGAGCGTTCATACTTCCAGGAAGCGGAATGCAGCGAGATAAAGGCACTCTCTGGGATTTGCTACCACTTTCAACAGGTATCTTTTAATCCCGGGAGCGAAGCAGAACAGCACAGGTTGCCTGTGGGTGGGGAACACCAGGCAGATGTGCCTGTGTGAACACCCCATTTAATCCGCTTGGGAAATGTGGCTGAAATGTGGCTCTAGCAGGGCAAATTGCCAGTCTGAACTCAGCTTTACATATTTTGAATAAAGAGTTGCTTTAGAAGAGTTCAGGAAGCTCCATCGTTGTGTCTATGGGGAGCACTAGTTTAGAAACATCATAGGAGGATGCCTGGCTCAAAACCCCTTAACAATTTACAGAACTTCCAAAAGGTTTGGGATTGAACCCGGCTAGGGTGGCCAGCCCTCAGGAGCAAGATTTGGATGGAGACTTCAAAATCAGCTTCTGTGATGCCGTGATAACACTTCCATTTTTGGAACCAGAAGCAGGAAGGGCCTGGGTAGCCAAGGCCCACCATTTGCGGGGCTAAGCGGGGGAGGAAGAGGCTGGCCAGTCGCTGGGTTGGGGTGGGAGGGACTGGGCTAGTGGTGGGAAGATAGGCGCCTCCCCTCCTTCCACAGGCCAATGGCTAGGCAACAGGGTGGTCAGAAAGGGGAGGCCCTTTTAAAAAGTGGTTGTAGCCACTCACCATCCCCACCTGACCAACGGAGACCTGGGAGCTGCTTGCCCACCCATCCTGTCCTGTTTTTTGCGCCATTTGGGGATGGACATAACAGGTTGGGTTACTGGTAAAAGGGGGTTGTGGATCATTGTTGGATTGTTGGTTAGTTTGCAGTGTTAGTTCCATGGTACACATCTTGTCACAACTCTTGGCGGTAACAGCATGGGGCTGGATCCATTTGGCGGAAATTGGCCTGCGTGCCATTTTCCGGTGGTGGGGACCCCTTTAAGGGTTTTGGTGTGAGGGCGGAAGGGAGCAAGCAAACACAAGGAATAACAGTGGTTACCCTCACTGCCAGATGGCAGGGGAGTTCACAAAGGGGCAGGCGTCCAGGCGAACCCCGGCAACCTGCCATCCTGCAGTCTCTACCCATGCCGGCTGGCTGGGTAACGGATACCTCAGCTGGCGGATGGGTCAGCTGATGGGTTGGATCCGGTGGACCCATGCTATGCCAATGCCTATTACAGCTATAACCAATAAAGTTGTGGCCAGTTTTATCCACCTAATTTCCAAAGAAACTGTGTATGAGTGGTCAATTTAAATGGGGAAGGCTGGCCAAGCCTCTCCATCCCAAATATGACCTGGAACCGCAAATGATGTCATGGTGTCACCCTGTGCTTTAGAAATGTCCCAAATCTCTATGGTTTTTACTAGGCTGGGGGCCCCTGTATTGGATGAACACAGAAATTCTGAATTGAGTGTCTATAGCACCACTCAGTAAAGTTCAAGAAAGCCAATTGTAGGTGTGATAGGAAGCAAAGACACTTCCTCCATCTGCTCTTTTCTTTTAGACTGTTTAAATTGGCTGCTTCCTTCTGGCAGTGTGACTGGGGAAATTAGGATTTGTTTATATTTTTCATACAGCAATGAAGAGGAAAACTTAACACCATTCTAAATTAGGTATGAGGATCATCAAGTATGCCTTGGGGGTTCATTTTGACTGAACTGAAAGGTAGCTGAAGACCATGGTAGTAAAATGTTCTTCCTGAGGTGACGAGGCTTACAGTGCAGCTGTGAGATACAGAAGATGGAAGCAAGAGGACAGTTCCCCCAGCAAGAGCTGTGAACAAAAATGGAGGATTTTGAGGCTCTGAGAATTCCAGATCGATAATCTGACAACATGGTTTATCAGTAAGTTAAGGGCGAGTCCTCCAGAGTGGAAGCAGTAAACAAACTCCAGAAATTGTAGTGAAGATTCAAGCCGTTGAAGAAAGCGACAAAGGAGGTGCAGGGGAAACAGCTTTATAATGAGCTGGAGTCAAAAATAATACCAAGAGCCAGAGAGAATTGTCTCTGGGGATAAATTAAGAGCAAGCCTGTCAGCCAAGCAAGTTCTCAAAAGAAACTTAGTTTCTTATGACCAATTTAATTTTTCCCCGTTTTTTCCTCTCCACCTTCAGATGAAGCAGCTGAACTACCAAAATGCAAGGAATACAGGGAAAAAATTCTCTATAAGTACAAAAACAGCTTTAACCATTTGACTAGCTTTCATGGCCGGTAGAATATGGGCTAAAAGGAAATTACCGTTGTATTAAAATACAATTATTTATTTTGATAATGACATTCAGCTTTTCTCCATAATGGGGACCAAAAGTAACTTACAATGTCGTTCTCCCTGCCTCCATTTTATCCTCACAGAAGCCCTGTGAGGTAGGTTAAGCGGAGAGGAGAGTGACTGGCCTGAGGTCACCCAGTCAGCTTCCAAAGCACAGTGGGGATTCAAACTCACATGTGCCAGATCCTTGTCTACATGAAAGCATAAGATTGCACAGTCTTGTATATGGCTATATATTTCATTTAGATTTATAATATATATACAAATGGTTACCAAGTAGGTATTTACCAGGGGTTGTTTGGGCCCGGAGTGTGCCGAAGCGCTGCTCCAGGATCCCAGGAGCATGCACAAATGGCGGTGGCGGCAAGCCCTGCCCCCAGCTCCCACCCCCAAGCTCCTTCTCTCTAGAGTTGCGCCGCAGCAGCAGCACGATCTCTCCATTGTTTTCTCTGGCCCTATAGAAAACAGTGGAGAGGGCACGACTCTAGAGAGAAGGGGTTTAAATTTTAAACCCCTTTTCTTCAGAAAGAGTGGATTAAAATTGGCCACAACTTTATTGCTTACAGCTGTAGTAAGCCTTGGCACAGCATGAGGCAAGGACCCTACTCCTCGACTGATCTGCCCAACGGATAAAGATGGCGATCTGAGGTGGCATGGTGTCCTAAATAGCCATCAGGCGCCCCCGCCCACCAAGTCCCCTCCAAGCCAGCTCATAGGGTCAGTCCCACGTCCGGTGGGTTCCAGCTTTCCGCGCTTGACTCAGACCTGCCCCTTCTGCCAGGCAAAGGAGGGGAGGGGAATCCATGGTTGCTCTCTGGTCTCACCCTTCCCTGCGGCACCGCAAACAGCTTCCCGGGTGGTTCTGGGACCTGGCTTTACGTGTGAGTATGCAAGGGCTTCCAGTGAAAAACAATAGCAGTCATTCACTTAATAGTGTTAAGTGAATGACTGACTTGTTTTACGTAGCAGGAGGCCTGGCAACCCTAGAGGGGAAGCAAGCATCTGGAATATCCTTTTCACAGTAAAACCATCCTTGGTTGTGCTTACAACATCAGTAAAGCAGAGAAACTCATCTCTCTACAGTCCATGTTCTTCCTCTTATGCTCTTGAGGGAATCTTGTTGATAAACTAGGAACTGCTGCCATGCTGCTCAAATTAGTGTCATGCTGTGCAATCTTGCATTCTCATCTTTTTTTTGCATGTTGTTGTTGTTCAGTCGCACAGTCGAGTCCGACTCTTCGCGACCTCATGGACCAGTTTACGCCAGGCCCTCCTGTCTTCCGCTGTCTGCTGAAGTTTGCTCAATTTCATGTTCGTTGCATCGATGACACTGTCTAACCATCTCATCCTTTGCCGTCCCCTTCTTCTTTGACCTTCAATCTTTCCCAGCATCAGGGTCTTCTCCAGTGAATGCTCCCTTCTCATTTGGTGGCCAAAGTATTTGAGCTTCAGCTTCAGGATCTGGCCTTCCAGGGAGCAATCAGGGTTGATTTCTTTTAGGATTGACTGATTTGATCTCCTGGCAGTCCAAGGGACTCTCAAGAGTCTTCTCCAGCACCATAGTTCAAAAGAATCTATTCTTCGGCGCTCGGCCTTCCTTATAGTCCAACTCTCGCAGCCATACATTACTACGGGGAATACCATTGCTTTGACCATGCGGACTTTTGTTGGCAAGGTGATGTCTCTGCTTTTTATCATGCTGTTTAGGTTTGCCATCACTTTCCTCCCAAGGAGCAGGCGTCTTTTAATTTCATGGCTGCAGTCACCATCTGCAGTGATCTGGGATCCTAGGAACGTGAAGTCTGTCACTACTTCTACGACTTCCCCTTCTATTTGCCAAGGAGTGATGGGGCCAGATGCCATGATCTTAGTTTTTTTGATGTTGAGCTTCAAGCCCACTTTTGCACTCTCCTCTTTCACCCTGAGCAAGAGGCTCTTTAGGTCCTCTTCACTTTCTGCCATCAGAGTGGTATCGTCTGCATATCTGAGGTTATTGATCTTTTCCCCAGCAATCTTAACTCTGGCTTGTGATTCATCCAGGCCAGCATTTCGCATGATGTACTCTGCATATAAGTTAAATAAGCAAGGTGACAATATACATCCTTGCCGTACTCCTTTCCCTATGATAAACCAATCAGTTGTTCCATATCCGGTTCTAACTGTTGCTTCTTGACCCTTATACAGGTTTCTCAGAAGACACGTGAGGTGGTCTGGTACTCCCATCTCTTTAAGAACCTGCCATAATTTATTGTGATCCACACAATCAAAGGCTTTAGCATAGTCAATGAAGCAGAAGTAGATGTTTTTCTGGTACTCTCTTGCTTTCTCCATAATCCAGCGAATGTTGGCAATTTGATCTCTAGTTCCTCTACCTCTTCGAAACCCAGCTTGTACTTCTGGCAGTTCTCTATCCACGTACTGTTGGAGCCTAGCTTGTAGGATTTTGAGCATGACCTTGCTAGCGTGTGAAATGAGTGCAATTGTGCGATAGTTTGAACACTCCTTGACGTTGCCCTTCTTTGGGATTGGAATGTACACTGACCTTTTCCAATCCTGTGGCCACTGTTGTGTTTTCCAAATTTGTTGGCAAATTGAGTGCAGCACTTTAACAGCATCTTCTTTTAAGACTTTGAATAACTCAGCTGGGATACCATCACCTCCACTAGCTTTGTTGTTAGTAATGCTTTCTAAGGCCCATTTAACTTCGCTTTCCAGGATGTCTGGCTCGAGGTCAGTGATTATACCATCGTGGTAGTCAAGGACATCGAGGTCCTTCTTGTATAGTTCTTCTGTGTATTCTTGCCATCTTTTCCTAATCTCTTCTGCTTCTGTTAGGTCCCTACCATTTTTGTCCTTTATCATGGCCAGCTTTGCATGGAACGTTCCCTTGATTTCTCCAATTTTCTTGAAGAGATCTCTAGTCCTTCCCAATCTATTGTTTTCCTCTATTACTTTGCATTGTTCATTCAGGAAAGCTTCCTTATCTCTCCTTGCTGTTCTCTGGAAATCTGCATTCAGATGGGCAAATCTTTCCTTTTCACCGTTGCCTTTAGCTTTCCTTCTTTCCTCTGCTATGTGTAAAGCCTCATCAGACAGCCACTTTGCTTTTTTGCATTTCTTTTTCTTTGGGATGGCGGTGATTGCTGCCTCCTTTACAATGTCACGGACCTCTGTCCATAGTTCTTCAGGCACTCTGTCTATCAAATCTAGTCCCTTAAACCTATTCTTCACCTCTACTGTATATTCATCGGGGATGCGATCTAGGTCAAATCTGAATGGCCTTGTGTTTTTCCCAACTTTCTTCAATTTAAGTCTGAATTTTGCAATGAGTAGCTCATGATCTGAGCCACAGTCAGCTCCAGGTCTTGTTTTTACTGAC
The DNA here is from genome assembly GCA_029375565.1 of Gekko gecko. Lineage (NCBI taxonomy): Eukaryota > Metazoa > Chordata > Lepidosauria > Squamata > Gekkonidae > Gekko > Gekko gecko. The sequence continues at coordinate 32,566,442 of JAPDNY010000003.1, read as the reverse complement.
TGGATAGAGCTTCTCCATCTTTGACTGCAAATTATATAATCAATCTGATTTCGGTGTTGCCCATCTGGTGATGTCCATGTGTAGAGACGCCTCTTAGGTTGTTGGAAAAGGGTGTTCGCTATGACCAGCGTGTTCTCTTGACAAAACTCTGTTAGCCTTTGCCCTGCTTCATTTTGTTCTCCAAAGCCAAACTTGTCTGTTATTCCGGTTACCTTTTGATTTCCTATTTTAGCATTCCAGTCCCCTATGATGATGAGGACATCATTTTTTGGTGTTAGTTCTATGAGCTGTTGTAGGTCTTCATAGAACTGGTCCACTTCAGCCTCTTCTGCAGCAGTGGTTGGGGCATAGACTTGGATTACTGTGATATTGAATGGTTTGCCTTGGATTCGGACCGAGATCATTCTGTCATTTTTGAGATTGTATCCCAATACTGCCTTTCTCACTCTCTTGTTGACTATAAAGGCCACACCATTTTTTCTACGGGATTCCTGGCCACAGTAGTAGATATAATGGTCTTCTGAGTTAAATTCGCCCATTCCTGTCCACTTTAGTTCACTGATTCCCAAGATGTCGATGTTCATTCTTGCCATCTCATTTTTGACCACGTCAAGCTTACCTTGATTCATAGATCTTACATTCCAGGTTCCTATGCAGTATTGTTCTTTGCAGCATCGAACTTTCCTTTCACCGTCAGACACATCCACAACTGAGCGTCCTTTCGGCTTTGGCCCAGCCGCTTCACTCTTTCTGGGGTTACTCGTACTTGCCCTCTGCTCTTCCCCAGTAGCATATTGGACACCTTCCGACCTGAGGGGCTCATCTTCCGGCGTCATATCTTTTAGCCTTTGGTTACTGTCCATGGGGTTTTCTTGGCAAAGATACTGGAGTGGGTTGCCATTTCCTTCTCCAGGGGATCACGCTTGGTCTGAGTTCTCTGCTGTGGCCTGTCTGTCCTGGGTGGCCCTCCACGGCATAGCCCACAGCCTCATCAAACCACACAAGCCCCCTCGCCACGACAAGGCAGTGATCCATGAGGGAGTTTTTTGCATATGGGAGTGCAAAAAGTCCCACATCTTGTATGATGGTCATTGATTCTCAGATGGATGTGAATATTTTTACACAACTGGCAACACCATTTTCAAGAAAAGGAATGGATTTTAATCTTCTTCTGGTGATACAAAGTTGTACTTAATTGATTATTCGGAACCTAATGGCCACATGGAAGGCCATGCATTTTACTACTTGGGGATGACTAACAGAGAATCAAACGTGGGTCAAATGTAATATTGGCTAGAATAAAATTGTAGAACAGTACCAGTTACTGTTTTCTCTAATAGAGAAGGAGAGAAGCCCTTGGGAATTAGTACCATGATGCAGTAGCAATTTCCCACATTTTGAAATTTTTTAATGACAGAAAAGTAGACTTTTAGTGCAATTCTCAATTCCTAAGCAGAATTATATCCTTTTAAGTCCATTTTGAAAGCATGAAATTGCAAGTAGATAAATAGGTACTGCTTTGGTGGGAAGGTAACAGCATTCTATGCACCTTGGCTTTTAGTCATGCCGGCCACATGACCATGGAGAAGTCTTTGGACAGTGCTGGCTCTTCGACTTGGAAATGGAGATGAGCACCGTTCCCTAGAGTAGGATTCAACTGGCTTTTGAGCAAGGGAAACCTTTACCTTTAAGTCCATTGAAGTCAGTGAAATTCTTCTTAGGCTTACACTTTCACAGTGTTGCTTTGTTCTGGAAAATGTACTATCTTCCCAAGTTAAATCTCTTGCCATTACTCATGTTGCTGTCATTAAAAATCCTGTCCTTGCTGATTTGGGGCTTGGTCCAGTGTTAAAAAAACCTCTAACAATAATTGCAAACTGCTGTGTTCCTTCTGTTTCATTTCTTGCTTCATCTCTCAGAGGACACCAAGGGAACATACACAACCATTGCCTTTGAAGAAGAGATATTGGTCATAGCACGCTGATCATTCTTATGCAGTTGGATAAATTCCCCAGTGGAACTGGCGTCTCTCTTTCTTTTGCTCCCTTATACTGAGTTAGATTATGGGGCCCTTGCAGGCACCTGCCAGTAAATTACTGGTAAGAAATCAGTAAAATGTGATAGTTAAATCTTGTATTTTTATTAAAAGCATCTAAAATAAATGTTCTGAATCACAAATCTAGAATTCATTTGGGCAGATACTAGAAACGTTTCCTGTTAAATGCTGAACATGCACCATGATACAGTGAAAACATCACCAGTCTCAGGTAATTGGTGGAATATGAGCCAATTCACGCATTTCTGTGAGACATTGTTTGATTCCTTTTCTATGGGGAGTTAAAATACTAATTTTAAATTAAAATTAAAAAAAAAATCCCTTCCTGGGTTGCCATTTTCTAGAATGGCAGTTTGGAACTTTTGTCTTTCAGTTCCTTTGAAGAACTTTCACAGGCGGTTCTCCTCCCAAATATAAATTTTGAAAACATTCTGACTCATTTTTAACTATACCAACAAAGCAAAAACATCCAAAGGAAGTTTAGAAAACAAGTTAAGGGCCAAAATTTAAAAACATCAACAGATATAGATAAGAGTGCATATGTTTATTTCAAAAACATATAAAAACCATAAAATGTTCAAAGTGACAAATGCTGACATGTTTCGGCTCACAACAGCCTTCTTCAGAGGTCAAATAGTATAGAATACAACATGCAACAAAGTCCCTGTTACACTTGTAAGGCAGTAAACAATGGATATGAGAACAAAAATGGAGTGTTCCAATCTCGAATTGAATGACACCAGAATTTTTTTTGTTTGTGGGCCCACAAATGTATCTGGCTTTGTGTCAAAAGCAATTGCATATATTGGAGATGGTAATAGTACCAAAAGGTACCTTCCAGTTTGCTTGGTTGGTTTAGTTTTCCTTCCCCTCTCTTTGTGTGTGTCATTTTAAACTATGCCTTCCAGTGACCTTTAAATTACATAACTAGATATGTGTGCTGCTGCTTCCCACCACCAGCATTCATACATGTGTTAGTAGAAATGATGCTAAGCTGCTTTGATTTCCCTTGTAAATGTTTAGCCTATCAAAGTCGATAAACAGCATCTTCCCCACTGAATACCATCAGTTTTTGAGATTGCCTTTAAAGACTGTATAATGTTATGTAGGCGGGCAATGGCAAAAACCACCTCTGAAGGTCTCTTGCCTTGAAAACCCTACAGGGTCGCCATAAGTCAACTGTGACTTGACGGCCCTTCCCACCACCATCACCCTTTGTTTGACAGAGTGACTCTTGAATACTTGTACTTCATGAAACACATTCTTGGGAACTGCAGCATTTGAACATGCTCTAGCACTGTGGCTGCTGTGCTACATCCTAAATTTTTATTTTCCGGGGTAGCAAGCAATGTTCCCTCTAAGCTGTGGAGCCTTGTGAGCAAAAATTGTACTTCGTGAGCTACTGGCATTAAAGTTGTGAATGAGTGATTTGGCAACTGCATAAACTAGTTTGCTTTGGAGCCATCCTTCCTGAGCTAAGACAAAAGTGGGTGAGCCGGAGGCTAAAAAACTGTGAGCTACCTCACTCTGACTCAGCTTAGAGGGAACACTGGTAGCAAGGCTGGTCTGCAAAGGAGGATCACTTCCTTCCCCTGGTCATATTGCCTGCTGCCAGGTCTATGGATACTCTGCCTTTAGGCAGAATCAGAAGTTGAAATTCTATGCCTGGAAAAATTCTGGAGTGTGCGTGTGCGTAAAGCACTGTCAAATCACAGCTGACTCATAGCAATCCCATAGGGTTTTTGAGGCAAGTGATCAAGCAGAGGTGGTTTGCCATTGCCTTCATCTGCAAAGCCTTCCTTGGTGGTCTTCCATCCAAGTATGGACCCTACTTAGCTTCCGCAATCTGATGAGATTGGGCTACACTATACCATTCCACATCCCAGGGCCAGCCCTAGGGTCTTCTGCACCCTAGGCGGGGCTACCTCCTGGTGCCCCCCCCCGCGAGCCCACCAATCATGGGGGTTGCCAACCTCCAGGCGGGGCCTGGAGAAAAGAAAGTCCAGCCAGTCCCCCCCTCCTGCTAAACCTCCTGCTAAACTGTAAGGCACCCCAGCCCGACACTCCCTCCCTCACCCCGTGACTCACCTGGGTCAGAAGGGGCAGCGGCTGGGGCTCCCCCCCCCCCAGGGTGCCCAGGCAAGGCAGGGAAGAGGCGGGGTTTTACACCGTCGTCTCTTCCCTCTTCCCTCCCCTGAGCCCAAGGGGGGAGGGGGAGGGCGGGAAAACACCACTGCCACCGCCTCCTGCGCTGCTTCCACCTCCTCTCCCCCCCGCAAGGCGCCCACTGGGCGCTCTTCACTGTGGATGGCCGCAGAAGGGAGGCGGCAGGGGTTTTTTCGGGGGTGGGCGGGCGCAGTTTGGTGCCCCTGCGGCCGGTGCGCTCTAGGTGAGTGCTTAGCTCGCCTAGTGGGCGAGCCGGCCATGCCCACAGTTTGTGTGCTGTATACAGATTTGCTCATTGTATGGCCTAATTTAGTGATGAGGCTGAACAGTGGCAAGAAGGGTGCAGGACACTAAAGTATCATTCTAAGCTGCTAGAAAAAGTATGCGGCCTGAAAGCTGCCAGCTAGGACCTAATTAAGGGTACCTAACAGGATAGTAGGTATGCAGACACGGAAACAACATTAATTAATCAGTGTATCCATTTTCCAATTCATCAATTTTCCTGGTGGGGCCCTGTTTGACCCATTGGGGAAATCTATGAGTGTACATGTAGTTTTCTCCAACAAGCCCCAAAGAGTACCCCTGGTACCTTTGCTGATTGTGAGAATGGGACACTGGGGAAGGCTAAATCTCTTTCTCCATGTATACCACAGTCACAATCTGAATTAGGCACTGTGCATGTGGGAATTGAGGAGAACCCACAAATCATGTGTGAACAGGTGAGAGAGCTTCTCTGGTGGTCTCTGGTCCTGCTATGCACAGTGCTGTTTGCTGCCACAAGTGCCTTCTCTCCACTCTCCCCTTCCAGCATTTTTAAAAGTTATCAGGCATGTGGGAGCCCGTGGACAGGAGGCTTTAACCCCTTCTCCCCATGCTGCTTTCTCTATCCAAAATGGCCCCTGGATCCACTTTTCGTGCCATTACTGGGGAAACATGCAGGTACCGATACAAGACTGGGGAAATGGTGCGGGGCAGGGGGAATGATTAAATCTCCCCTTTCCTTATGGTTCTGATCTAGCCTGGGTCCTGGAACTCCCCGTGTCTTGTCTCTTTTGTCCGCAAGAGGTTAAACCATAAATAAGGAAAATATGGTCTTTGTCAGCTCCAAAGCCCTTCAGGGGTTTCTTTTTACATAATTGTATAGAGATATTTAGCAGTGGGAATAGATTCTCAGAAGAAACTGAAAGCAAAAAGAAGTAGTTGGGCATTACATGCCTTGCTGTAAAAAATCTCAGCAGCTTGTAAAACTCTCCTCCTTTATGTGGTAAGCACCATATTCCCAGTGGTTCTTCTTCTCTGTTTCAAAATGTAATCTGATCTGAAGAGAATCCCCTCCTGCCTAGGAGCACTGCATTAGCGGCATTCCCAGTGCCCTGGTCTCTGCAACATGTATTTCCCCCAAGGCATCTGAGTCCTTAGTACGGATATCAAGTACCCTGAAAAAACTAAACCTCCCAGGGTGTATTCCTAGTGATCAAGAGCACAACAGGGTCTAAATTTCAGAAGAGGTGCTATAACAAACCAGGTTAGTTTTTGGTTTTATTTAGAAGATAAGCTATCACTTACCGCTAGATCCAGCTGCCCTCCTTTTTGGAGGTGGTTATGAATGAGCAGGTAGCCGGGCTTTCTAAACCCTGTAATGCCGTTGTGGCTTGGCCCATTGTGCATTATTTCACCTTGGCCGTTATGCATAGAAGCACCCCGTGTATGCATATTTGTGTTAACTGGCTATATAGTATTTTTGATTGTTTAGTATCTGTACCAAATGCTTAACAAAGGTTCTGGAGAAAAAATACAATAGAAGCATCCAGTGAAGAAATTGAAGCCATTAATGCTGTGAGTCTCCATTTATTTGTTCACTTATTTAAGTTGACACCCTCCTGCCTTTTTCCACAATGGGGACTCAAAGTGGTTCCCATCATTTCCCTCTCCTCTGTTTTATACTCACAAAACAACCCCGAGAGTGTGGGATGGGCCCAAGGTCACCCGGCAAGCTTCTGGGGCAGAGTGGGCATTCAAAACCTGGGTCTCCCAGATGGCAGTCTGACACTATATCCACTGGCTCGCTGTAGCTGTCCTGCATGCTCCTGTGGGAGTCTGCAGTCGGTGGCCACCATCTTGCAAATTATGGGTATTTTCTCTGAAACTGTGTTGCTTCTCAGGATGATATGCTGAGGGAAAGTTGCTCTCCACAGCATTGCTACGGGAACTACATTGTATACTCCAGCTCTAAGCGGCACTCTTTGACCCTCTGGTTACATTGGCTGGCCACCGTTCCCTTCTGAAACTCCTTAATGAAGTTCATAAAATTGTTGCTTATGCAACAGAGCGCCATGCGACAAGTGGAAATTGTAATACTGTGCTATCCGCTGCAGCCTTGACTCATGCTGCCTTCATGAGGCAATAGAGGATGTTTACACCAGTATTGCTAATGGAATGCCAACAGAGACAGCATTTCTAAAAAAGAAGAAAAGAATGTCTTGTCAGTTATCCTTGTAGCATTTAAAGCAAATGAACACACAAAGCTACCTTGTACTGGATCAAAATTCAAAGCAATCAGATCAACAGAAGACTGCATGTAACGCTAGTATAGTATTTATCACAATAATCTGGTCTGGATACAAGAAAACAACGTACAAATTAATATTTAATGGGTTGTTCATTTAAATGGTGTAGATGTTGTGGACGTTAACGGTGATCTCCGGATTGATCTACCGTTTCGATTTCTCTCTTCTTCTGAACGAAGACAAAGGCTCTGGTCACACTGCAAAGGTAATTGCGCTTTGTTCCCGCTTTGTTTAAATCGGGAACATTTTTCTTCGCATTGGGCTGACTAGATGCAGCCAGCCCCTCTCTTACAGTACCCGCTCGCCTGCTGCTGCGCTGTCCCTCCAGGCGATCCTGCTGGCCACGGGGGAGGCTCGGGCGGCTGCTGCTTCTGCCGGCACTTTGGGGGGGGGGGGGTGCCGCCGCCGCCATTGCCCCATGAAAACAGGCTCTGTCGTGTCCGCCGTCTCTGCCATCCTCCTTGCCGGCCCCATCCAGGCTGCCGGAGCCCCTGCCTCTCGTTCCTGCCTCCAGGGCCGTCTTTTGTGCGTTTTTTTAAAAAGCTTCCGGTTTGAGCGCTTGACTAAACATCACTTAATAAATCCATTATTAAACGTTAAATGGATTTATTAAGCGCATGTTTGCTCAAGCACTCAAACCGGAAGCTTTTTTAAAAAAAAAAAAAGCACAAAGAGCGTTCAGATGGCCCTAATCGCAATCATTGTGAAAGATGGGCTGTCCAGATAGGCAAAATCGCGCATTCAAAGCGGAAGTGCCAGGAAAACACTTGATTTTCCAGGGGTCAGGAAAACCCGGCATCATTGTGTGAGTGAGCCTGCTTCGGGGCGGGAGGCGGATTGGCGCGTGTGAACGTGAAACTGACATGCGCAAGGAAACAGCAGCGAATCCCGATCAAAACGGCAGTGTGACCGGACCCAAAATGTAAATGTAGAACAAGTAGCGTTCTAGCTACTGAAAAACCTTTTGAAAAACAATACATTTGTGAAACAAACTTATACAGTAGCGTACCCTACATGAATAAATAATACAATCATTACAAGGAACTAAATACATACTACCTTACAACACAACTTGTCTCAAGTCAGTTTCTTGATTCGTATTTCATCAGGGTTTGTGTTTGCGGTTCTCTATATAATACAACAATAAATTACTAAGCACACTTTTACATAAATCAATACAAAATATATAAAATTTGTCTGAGCCAAAGCTTGCCCCAACTCCATGATAAGAATGTTAGCAGAAAAATTTCAAGCGGACAAAATGCTGCTAATAGCCTTATCAGATATGTCTCATTACGACCATTATATACATAAATCACATAAATCACATCGACAAGCAAGGAGTACTAGAACAACTTATATGAGTGTATTCAGGCTGACCAGAATTAAAAAACTATTTCAATACATTTTATATAAATACAAAACATCCATTAGTATGGAAAATACAGAAGTATATGTATACAGTCCACCTGTTACCACCTTCACACCACCTCATTGCATTCCTATACTCCATTCCACTCCACAATGGATTTCCCAATTATTGTGATTATATGACCTCGAAAACCCTCCCTTTTTGCACTAATACCAGTCATTAAAGCTATAGATAACATGATAAGTCCAGAGATGCATTTAAACCTAATGGTTGACAAATATTGAGTTTAAAAATAAGCCTCCCTGCGGAGTAGGACCCTGTAGATATCTCTTTTATTATACTTGCTGGGCTCGATAACCTCAGGTACCACAAACTTAAAGTCATCATGCTTGTGACCCATAGACATAAAATGACTGACAAGTGGGGCTTCCACGTGTTGGTGCTTAATTTTGGACTTATGTTCCAGGATACAAGTTTTTATGGAATGTGCGGACTTCCCAATATATTTCAAGCCACAAGGGCAAGATTATTAAATAGACCACTCATTTAGTAAAACATGCCGAATAAGGTGTCAACACTATTTCCTGTTTAATCTCCGGGAAGTCTAAAACGCGTGTCTCCCAGCTTAATGCACACGTAGCACACCTCTGACATTTGTAGTGTCCCATAGGTGCCTTGATTGGTACTGCTGCTGTTGGTAAATCTGCCCGTACCAAAAGTTCCCCAATGCTTTTAGTTTTACGAAACCCAATCCGTGGTTTCTTGACACACCCTGGAATATCATTAACTATATGCCAGTATCGAAAAATGATCTTTTTTATATCAAGTGCCAAGGGGATATAGTCAATGGTCCAACAGATACCCCCCGCTTGTTGCCTAGCCGATTCTTTAAATAAATCATTTCTATCCTTCATATCAGCTCTCTGCCGTACCGCTTCCACAATTCTTTTGGGATAACCCCTATCCAAGAATTCATCTGCAAGTCTCTCAGCCTCCTCTAAATAGTCTTTTCTTAAAGTAGAATTCCTTTTAACCCTCAAAAACTGCCCATAAGGCACATTGTGCCTAATGTGCTTAGCGTGAGAGGAGGTGAAGTGTAAGTATGAGTTCTTATCCATCAGTTTCCTATACGGGTGTACTGCTAGATGACCCTGCTGGATGTACACTGTTGTATCCAGAAAATGTACTTGTTCCTTATCAGTTAGTGATGTAAATTTTATGGATTCATGTACCGTATTGATCCATTGCATGAAATCCATCTCCATAAATGGTTCATCCCAAATCAGAAAGGCATCATCAATAAATCTCTTATAGAAGATCAGATGTGAAAAATAAGGATTATTAAGGGCATTGTCAATCCATCGTTTCTCGAACTCCTCCATAAATAAATTAGCCACCAAGGGAGCAAACGTGCTCCCCATTGCCACCCCCTTTACTTGCCAAAAGAATTTTTCCTCAAAATGAAAAAAACTCTTTTCAAAAATTATGTCTACCAGGTCCAATAAGAAATGTGTGGGTGGAAAGCAGGTTTCCCTACATTCCAAAACATTAGCAGACACAAATGTGCCTCCTCATGGGGGATATTTGTAATAAGTGATGTCACATCCATTGTCATTAATATAGCTGCAGTGGGGACTTCCATACCCTCAACCTTCATGATAAAGTCCTTTGTGTCTTTAAGAAAGGAAGGAATGCGCAACACAAATAGTTGTAGAAAACTATCCAAAAATTGCGACAAAGGTTCAAATATGGAATTCACTCCCGAGACTATCGGACGCCCCGGGGGGCTTGGGAGATCTGCTTCTGTATCTTAGGGATACAATTAAAGATCGGAACCCTCGGAAATTGATTAATGAGAAAAGATGCTGTATGATGGTCAATATAATCCAATAAAAGAGCCTCTCTAACCGTTATTTTAATAATATCCAGAACCTCATTGGTGGGATCATGTATGACCAGTTTATAATAGTTAACATCTGATAATTGTCTCTGCACCTCCTGTGTGTAGTCATCCCAGTTAAGAAGGACTACACCTCCGCCCTTGTTGGCTCCTTTAACAACTATAGACAAATCAGAAGAAATATCCTGGAGGGTGCCCTCTTCCTCCCAAGTAAGGCTGTACTTAATCCATCTCTCCTGAGACTCCAAATACTTGACATCCTCCAGAACCCTCCTCTCAAAACCCTGTTATTGACGGTACGTTAATCTGGGGAACAAACTGGGATTTGCTTCTAAATAAAACTGGAGCACTGAAGTCTGATTTATCAAAAAAGGCTTTTAATTTCAATATTCTAGTTAATTTAAATAGGTCTACTTGAGTACGAAATGCACTATATTTTGGTGTCAGTGTAAACCCTAATCCCAAATTCAATACTTTCCAATCATTCCTACAGAGGATTCTATTAGACAAATTCACTACTAATTCATTTTCCTCCCTCGTTTTGTCACTTGATAGTTTTCCCTGGCCCGTTGTTTCGAACGCCTGTCTAAAAAAGGTTTCTGGTTTACATATTCTTCACCAGAAGTAGTCGCAGAATCTTCCCCCTCTGTGGTATCAAAGTCCAACATTGATTGGTGGGAATCTGCCTATGTAACTCTCCTGACATTATTTATGTTTGGGGCATGCCCATTTATATACTCTATTGAGGGCGTAACCCCTATTGTCCCTTTCCAGTTTTTTAATCTTGGTTTCCCTGATTTTATCATCATAGAGTTTAAGTTGGTCTTCAAGTTCTTTACGTCTATTCTCCAAGGTATCAAGTGGCATGGCTGACTTCAATTTCTCCTCTACCGTTTTGATATTCCCTTTAACAGTCTCAGCTTCCTGAGATGCCTGATCTATTATTAACATCATCAAGTTGTACGAACACTTGTTCAGGATGGCTGTCCATTTGGATCTAAACTCCTCTTTCTCTAAAAACATTGCTGGACGCTTCTGAAGCCTCAAATCTCGTGGAATAATGTCAGATTGGCAATATTCCATCAAGGAAGACGCATGTAAAGTTATTCGAATGTCTTTTTTACACAGGTATTCTAATTGTGTCTAATCCATAGGATTCCTAGCACTACCTCCTTGTCTTAACTGGGGTACGCTATCAAAAATTCTATCTCTTTCCACTTCAGAAAAGGTAAACCTGCTATTGATATGCGCCATGAGTACCAACAGGATGACAATTACTCAATGGATGGCCACAGTGTATGACCAAAATTCAAAGCAATCAGATCAACAGAAGACTGCGCATGTAATGCTAGTATAGTATTTATCACAATAATCTGGTTTGAATACAAGAAAACAACATACAAATTAATATTTAACGGGCTGTTCGTTTAAATGGTATAACGTCTATGCGATTGCACAGACCAGGCTCACAGAACACAGATTGGCCCCCAGTCTGTGACAAAATTAGGTCCGTGGTCCGGTCCATGCCCATCCCTAGTTCCGAATGTGTGTGAATCTAAATCTCTCCAGATAATGGTCAGTCCATGACAAGGGCTGAGTGAAACATTCCCTTATTGCCTATCTATGTGCCACATCCCCAGAGAAAATCAAATCCAAGCGTGTGACCTGCTGTACATCTAGGCACTAGAATGTTTTCCCTTCACCAGTCACCAGAAACCACATGAAAACAAGAGAAAGCCCAACATGAGTGTCCAGGAGACACATAGCCAAAAAAGCTGCCACAAAATACAGATCTGATGGTTGGTATCGTATAGTGTCATGATTGCACATTGCTACGGAAGATTCTCTCCACTGGCACCACCAAATAGGTAGAGGCAGGACAGTTAACAGGAACAGTGCTTAATGCTCAGCTCACACAGCAAACAGGTTAGCAGAGAACCCAGACTCCATCAGGTGTATGTAAAGTTTTGTCAAGTCGCAGCGAACTGATTGTGACACCAGCTTGGGGCTTTCATGGCAAGTGAAAAGCAGAGATGGCCTGCCATTGATTTCCTCTGCAGAGGCTGCCTTGGTGGTCTCGCATCCAAGTACTGACCCTGTTTAGCTTCTGAGATCTGATGAGATTGGGCCTTCCCTTCCGACTCCATCATGACTCTCATTTATCTTAGATGTGCCTGTGTGCTAATGGTGAATGTAAGCCAGGTCTGGCAGCAGCTTTTTAGGTAAGCAGAGTATGGATGGAGGTCCTCGTATGTCAAAGATAAGTTTTCACATAAAAGTTTTGATTGGACACAGAGCTGCTTCAAAAGAAATAACACTGAATGATAAGGTTTTATTACCATTAGGTAAAGGTAAAGGTTCCCTTGCTCGAAAGCCAGTCGAATCCGACTCTAGGGTTGCGGTGCTCATCTCCGTTTCAAAGCCGAAGAGCCAGCACTGTCTGAAGACGTCTCCATGGTCATGTGGCCGGCATGACTAAACACCAAGGCGCACGGAACGCTGTTACCTTCCCACCGAAGTGGTACCTATTTATCTACTTGCAATTTCTTGCTTTCGAACTGCTAGGTTGGCAGGAGCTGGAACTAGAGACAGGAGCTCACCCCGTCATGCGGCACTCACAGCTCTCAAACTGTTGAACTACTGACCTTCCACAGCCTGCAGTTCAGCGTCTTAACCACTTGAGCCACCGCAGCTCCATTTTTATTACCATTATTAATGGTTTATTTGTTTTTGTAATTTATCATATATTTACTGCTGTTGGTTGAGTTTATTTCCCCACCCCACCCCTTTAGCCGGGTAGTCATGTTTAATTAAAATATAGTTATTTTCTCCCATTGATGATAACGTGTTTGGCTTTACCACCCATTGGCTTGAGTAATTTCCTGTGCAAGTGTGCATAATTTATTTGCATGTTTGAAGTAATAGTCTGTCATTTGCATAACACGAATGTAAACCCTTAAGCAAACAGGAGGCTGGAATGAGGATGCGATGTCTTCCTTTCCTGGTCGCCGCTGAATGCATACGGAAGCGAGTTTGCATTTCCGGCTGGGCATCATGCTGATGGGGTTATATCTCACCAGAATATCAAAGCCCTCCCTCTGAATTCATTTTAATAATTAATTAGGAATTTAACAAGAAGCAGATAAAATTACTCTTGCTACAATCTCTCTTGGCTGTTGTTCTTGAGGCCCGTGGTTGTGATTTCCATAATAATTAAAAAGTTACATTGCTTTTTGAAGGCATGATGAAGGATTGTTATAGTTAGACTCGGTTTTATTGTAAGGATGGGTTTTTTGTGAGCTTGGGTTGAGTACACATGTTCAAATGCTCAGCCAAGAATCTCCCTGGTGACCATTAGCAAGCTGCTGTCTCTCATTCTACACTCCTAAATTCTAAATAGGATGGTTGTGAACATGAAAGATTAGCCCCCAGTATTAATAAGTCTTATCCTCACTTTCAGTTTCAGAATCAGTAATTTCATCGAATGATATCATGCTTGGGGCAGGGGGTTAGAGTTTCAAATAACTTCAAGTACGATAAAGAAAAAAATGAGCATATTATCTATGTAGTGAAATATGCTTTAGGAAGTAGATGCTGAAGTTGACATACCTTTTCATCAGTGAGAATAGGCAGATATTTCTGAGTTCTATAAAAAGAAGGATTCATCATTAATGCAAATGCATTTAGTCTCTGCAGAATTAAAAAATGGCCTGATCACAAAGCTTTTAGTTCTTCAAAATGCATTGTCCAGCAATATTGTTTTGTAGGTTGGCATTATAGGTATTTAAAGTGGTAAACATTTTTCATTGCACGACTGTCCTGTTTTAAGACTTGGTTATGTAAGAAGAGCTGAATCATACCAATGGTCTGTCTAGTCCAGCATCCTGTCTCACACGGTGGCCAGCCAGTTACTATGGAGGGCCAACAACAGAGCATAAAGGCCAAGGCCTTCTGCCAATGTTGCCTCCTAGCACCAGTGTTTAGAGCTTTTCTGCCTCTGAATGTGGAGATTCCCTTTAGTCACCATGGCTTACTTACGGAGATGAATTTGTCAAATCCCCTTTTAAAGCCATCCATGCATGTGGCCATCACTACATCTTCTGGTAGTAAATTCCACAGGATGTAGAGTTACTAACAGGGCCAGTCTATGGCTGGTCAGGTACTCTTCACTCACTCTAATATGCATCCTCGATATTACTGAATAAAGAGGTTGACTAGTAGGGTATTCTGTGGTGTTGCCTATTGTGATCTGAACAGAGCAAGTGCTTGGTATGGGGCATAATGCTTGACCAAGGGTATTGCCTGCAGACAGTATATCCAAGCCAATGTAATGGAGAAACTTAGTTGTGCACGAAAAGGGTATGCCTGCTGTTCCTTCTTAGTACAAATTGACATGATCATAGTGGTTTGTTGACTTGTGGGCTCTTAGGTGAATTATGAGGGTTGAATATGCACTGAAGCATCCCAGTTGCTTCATCATGGCACAATTCAACAGTAACTCTTGTCCTGCATGAGCTCTGCTGTCACGGTTAAGAGCTACGTAAGACCTCATTCATTTCAGTCAGGCTTTTACAGGAGATTTCCCCAATGGATTATGGCCGTGTGTCTGGTTTTGTGGATAACCATACTATCCCTCTGCCTTTATGTGGAAATTTGACAGCATGTTGACTTAGAGGTCACATTTTGAACAAGAAGCCAAATAAATCTTGTCATGCAAGTCAGCCCTTGAGTCGTAAGGGCGCCTTACAGGCCGCCTTAGTGCAATCTTCTACCCAGTGGAGGGCATCAGAAAGTTACAACATTCCCAACAGGTGGCCGCCAACCTTGCTTGAAGATCTCCAGCGAGGGAGAACCTCTTGCCAAGTAATGGTTTCTATTTTCAAACTGTGTTCCCCTCTCACTTCTCACATAAGCTTCTTCCATGTGACAGCCCTTCAGAAAGAGCTATTACCTGGCAGAGGACAAAGACTCATCAAGGGTTATTTCTGGCAGTGGGAGCTCCTACTATGACTAGCCACAAATGTTTAAAAAATACATGATAAGATTTCTGAGACTGTGGAACTTTTATGGGATTAAAACAAACAAACAAACAAACAAACAAACAAACAAACAAACCTGCTTGTCAACTGGTGATTTTATCTCATACCAGCAAAGCATCAGTTATGTAGCCATAGCTTTGCAGCATGTGGCAGTTCTCTTTTTCTTTGGACTATGTTATTTATTTATTTTATATATATTTTATACATCCATGTGTGTGCATGTGAGTGTGTATGCACCTGGAAGTCATGGCAACCTCTGGTGACTGACCCCTACTGGGGGCCTGGAGGATATTCAGAGAGGAGGCTGAATAAAGCCTGCCCCTGCCCTCTGGTATTTCAAGGAGGTCTCCCATCCAAGTACTTGCCAGAGTCGACCCTGCTTAGCTTCCAAGATCTGATAAGATTGGTCTTGCCTGGGCTATCCAGGTCAGGGCATGTTGTTATTTCGAGTTCATTGTTCCTTGTTGTACTCCCTTATCTAACGAGCATTTTCTTTTCCTAACTACATTTGGTCATGTTGGGAGATGGCCAAATTCAGATTACCAAATTGGTTTAAGTAAGCCTGTGCAGAGTACTGAGTGGAGTGAAGCGGTTGCATGATTTTGTTCACAGTGCACAGCTCACATTTTTCATGCTGTCACTTAAAGTTTCTCAAAAGTTGTCATGCCACCACCTGGTCACTGGTTTGCCCCATTGATTTGTATGAGACTGCAAATGGCTGAACACCACATCTGCAGCTTTCTTGAACTATGTGCAGTGTGGGTTGCTTTACTTACTGGGTGAATGTTTAACGTTAAAAGCTGTGTGACCATTTTCCTCCCTGCCAGATTCAGGGCTGATCTGTTCACTTTGCATGCTTGGAATACTAATTTGGTCATATGAGGAAATATGCTACATTGCGGGAAGTGTGGGCAGCTTGTTTGCTTGTCCCTGTCCTGGATCAACCTTTTAAAATTTTCTTTTCCCCTAAATCTTCTCACAGCTCTGCTTGCATAAAATGCAAATGGCACAGTCATGTGAAAAGGCCAGGGATAAAAATCAGCCCATGAGGCAGGGAAGATCAGAAGGACCTATCAGTTCTTTTCACTGGTGACCCCACGCCATGTACAGTTGTTGTGGTGTCCAATTCTTGGAAATGTGTGTCACATGAAGCTGGCTTATACTGAATCAGACACTTGGTCCATCAAAGTCAGTATTGTCGAAGAAGAAGAGGAGGAGGAGGAGGAGGAGAGATTGGATTTATAACATGCCCTTCACTACCGAAGAAGAAGAAGAAGAAGAAGAAGAAGAAGAAGAAGAAGAAGAAGAAGAAGAAGAAGAAGAGATTGAATTTATATCCCGCCCTTCACTACCCAAAGGAGTCTCAGAGCTGCTTACAAACTCCTTTCCCTTCCCCTTCCCACAACAGACACCCCCTGTGAGGTAGGTGGGGCTGAGAGAGCTCTGACAGAAACTGCTCTTTTTCAAGAACAGCTTTGACAGAACTATGGCTTGCCCAAAGTCATCCAGCAGGTGCAAGTGGAGGAGTGGAGAATCAAACCCGGTTCTCCCAGATTAGAGTCCGCGCACTTACAATCCCTTCCCCTTCCCCTCCCCACTACAGACACCCTGTGAGGTAGGTGGCATTGAGAGAGCTCTCCTGAGGACTGTCCTTGAGAGAACTTATGACTGACCCAAGGACATCCAGATGGCTTCATGTGGAGGAGTAGACAATCACACCCTGTTCTCCAGATTAGAGTCCACCACTCCTAACCATTACACCAAACTTAGGCTGGCAGAGCTTTTCAGGATCCCAGGCAGAGGTCTTTCACATCACCTACTGCCCAGTCCTTTTAACTGGAGATGCAGGAGAAATGAACCTGGGACCTTCTGTATGCCAAGCAGAGGCTCTACCACTGAGCCACAGCCCCTCCCCTAGTCCTCCTGCTTCTTTCATCCTTTAGTAAATAGCATACAGTTTTGAAATGGATAGATATTTGGCTTCTTCAGGCAAGTACAGTGAACCCATGCACATGACAAAAATGTTACAAGGAAAGCTGTCTCATCTGTGGTTGTCGGTAACATCCTGCCAAATGGCAATAGTCTTTGTTATTATGGTATAACCGTGTGGTAAAATATTTTCCTTGATCCATCCTATATCAAACATAGTGACAGTGCAATCCTAAGCAGACCTTTTCAAGTCTACGCTCATTGATTTCAGTGGACCGTCCTAGATTGGAAGTAACTCAGCACAGGATTGCCCTTAACACTGATGCCTGCTGATGCATAGTAAACCAGTTTGCTACAGACCAGGCCTATTTAAAAACATCCCTAGTGTCTTCTATTTTTATGAAGGAAGTCATGGCCAAAACAGCAATCAGTAAACAAACTGGACAAATGGATCCCATATGAACCGTTGGGCACGTGCTTTGCTGTTCCCACTATAAAGGCTCATCTTCAAAGGGGCTGTAAAAGAGAGAGAAAGAGAGATCTTATTTACTTGCAGCCATTATGGATCCCAAGACACTTCTACTGCAAGAGCGAAAATTATTATTATTATTTCCTAGTGGCCAAACCTACTCTCTGTTTGAATAATGGTGTTGTAACATCTACAGTCTTAGCTGGTTACCCTTGACAGTTGTGTTCCATTGCTAGAATCTACAGATGAAGCAGATTCCGTAGTCTAGTTGTGAAGGAACAAGGCCTGCTACCTATGTATGAAATGTCTTTCAACTTGGGGCTCAACCATTAGTGTTCGAATGAGCTAAAAGGTTCACAAAAATAGTAGCAATTGAAGGAACATTTAGAAAACGATAACATTTAGTAATACTGTGCTTAATGATTTCTTTATTTATTATGTGTTTGTGTGTGTGTGAGTGCCATCACGTTGCCTCTGACTTATGGTGACTTGATCAGGGCTCTTTTTGTAGCAGGAACTCCATTGCATATTAGGCGACACACCCCTAATGTAGCCAATCCTTCAAGAGCTTACAGATCTCTTCGTACAGGGGCTACTGTAAGCTCTTGGAGGATTGGCTACATTAGGGGTGTGTCGCCTCAGAGCCCTGGATGAATTAATGTCCTCCAAAGCATCCTATCATTAACAGCCTTGCTCTGGTCAGGCAAACTGAGGGCCGTGGCTTCCTTTATAGAGTCAATCCATCTCATGATGGGTCTTCCTCTTTTCCTGCTGCCTTCTGCTTTTCCTAGCATTGGCCCCGCTGAAGGCACGGTAGCCCTGCCAACTTTCCATGCGCGATCGCACCGGCACATCTGGGAGGCGTAGCACTCCCGTGGCCAACCCGCGGCTTCCCATGGAAAATGCGGAGTAAAAAACTACTAGGGTCGAAGCACTAGTTTCCGGAAACCCCGGGGCAAAGGCTGGCGTCTGATCGCGGGAGCGCCAGTATCCCACGGCTTCCAATGCCCGCTCATGTCCCGAGATTTCTGGATGTTGTAAGTTTCCATGGGATGCGCACCAACGCTGAATAGTGCATGCACACATGCAAGACACCGACAGCAGCCCCCCCCAACGGCGCATGCGCACTTCGCAACAGTGCGGTTTGCGTGGTCTGCTGCGCCGCTTTTTTGCTGCGCTGCAGCAGCGCGGTGTGATCGGCGCTTGGAGCTGGAGTGTGGCAACCCGGTGGCCCATGTGATTGGGCTACTGTGCCTTATTTTGCTCCGGGGAGAACTGCCACGCCTCCCCCCCCCGCGTTTTCTGGCCCGTATGACCAGGGCCATTATTGACTTTTCCAGTGACTCTTGTCTTCTCATAATGTGACCAAAGTACAATAGCCTCAATTTAGTCACATTAGCTTCTAGGGACGGTTTAGGCCTCTTTATTTTAGTATTTATTTACTTAGTACATATTTTCTGTGTGCTATTATTTATCCTCCTAATAATTAGAGATCAAGGTAGCATGAATGTTGTTTACTTCTGTATTCTTTGAAGTGAGTGTGTTTGTTGTCATTCAAAGAGCAGGTTTGTTTCCTTAGCCTTAAGGCTAAAAGCGGTAGTTTTCCTGTACTCAGCCTGGGGTGGAGTGGGTTGAGAGGAGATGCACATCAAACCAGTGAACAGGTTGATACAAATTGATTTAGACAGCAGGCAAACTTGTCAGCCTGTTCAGATTTTTAATGAATAAATGCTCCTGGGCACTTTCTGTTTCTTCAGTGCTTTTGAAAGTGCTTATGAAAATTTAAACTGTTGTTATCTCATGGTGTCTTGGCTTGAAAATGCCATGAATAAAATATGGTTGCTTATTGCTAAAGACACTCCTTGATTACTGGAAAAACCCAGAACAACATAGCAGAGGTTGATTGAGTGTGTTCCTGGTTAACTGGTGCAGCCGAGTTCTTGGCATCTTTCTGAGGTAAAAAGCAAAAAAACAGCCATCCCGAGGAGTGACTTACAGATTGCTTTAAAAGTTGAACATTCCAAAATGAGAAGGAAATGAAGAAAGGGTCTGAGTGTGAGAGACCATATTACCTGTACATGCTGTGTAGTGTAATTAAGCATAACGTGTTTCTGAGCTTGAGTGCTTGGCCACTAATGGATGTTAAACGCATTAATGCCTGTCCCACTTCTGTATTCCATTTCCCAAACATTACTACTTTGAGCAAATAATAAACATTTGTGCGTTGCCCATTAACGGTAGGTTAC
Source organism: Gekko gecko (assembly GCA_029375565.1). NCBI lineage: Eukaryota > Metazoa > Chordata > Lepidosauria > Squamata > Gekkonidae > Gekko > Gekko gecko. The sequence continues at coordinate 32,546,698 of JAPDNY010000003.1, read as the reverse complement.
AAACTGTAAAAGTCCCGATTTCCTGCCTCCAGTTTCTTTGACTGTGACCATCTGTTCAGTGGATAAATACATCTAAGAAGAATAAATCATAAACGGACCTTTGAACGACGGCAGTCTTATTTACAGGAGGGCACCTGTTTTGGCTACTCTTCCTGGCAGGGAAATTGGATAGCAGACAGTCAATAACATTTAAACAGAATGTTATTCTTGTATCTGTAACTGCCTAGCAATTGTTTCTCTAGTGGTGGTGGCGGCTGGGAGGAGGGGGCAGATAATCTATGCTACATTTGCTGTTTAATTTGGATTGCTGGTGATAATGCGGAGCCCTCCTGCTTTAAGCAAAGGTAGGATGCAGAGGCAGAAACATTAGCGGCAATCTGCTGCAGAACGAAGGAGATAAATCAGCAGGGCTCGCCTCTCGTACATCACTGAGGGAGAATCGGAGTGCAACTTGACCATGTGCCTGAACGGTCACATCACTAAGAACAACGCAGGATGGATAACGAGACTAAAATGTACCCTTAGGGCTGGTTCTTTGGTTTGACTGATGAGGACACTACAGTGTAAGTGTTAAGGTTTCTTACCATATGTTGGGGACCAAGGGATTTTTAAAAATATAAATCTTTGTATTTTCACATTTGGAAAAGGAATGAAAGGTAATGCAATATAGATGACTGAGATGGTATGACTCTTGGAAGGAGATTCTTCACTTTGTGCCTGCTAATCCTCTGTTCTAGTAGGAATTTGGCTATTTTACATTTGCTTTCTTGGGTTTTTTTATCATGCACTGAATAACTTGAGAAGTCAACAAAAAAAGCATGCTTCTCAATGTATTTTCCATTTAATGTGCAAATAGAATAATGTTATTCTAGATGTTAAAAACTGGCAATAAAAAGATGCTTTCAGTAGATATTTTTTAGTTTTCCATAATTCAGTATAGATAGTAATTTTCCTAAAGTTTTTTTTTTTTTAAAGTGAGCAATTGTTTAATTTAACATCATTTCAACATCTGGAAAAGAGAGAAGGGGAGGGATGATACAGGAACTGAATAAGCATTGATTGCCAGGATGAAAATTGCATTTAAGAAGTTTGTGCACAAATTTGATTTCATGGTGTATGGGTGGGTTTTTTTGGTCAAAATAACCAAATTAGATTATCATCGTTAATCAGTGAGTAGCGTGTAGCACATAGACGTATTTTTTTTAAAAAAACTTTCAATACACTTATCTTGTACTAAGGTAGAAAACTGTAGACAGAGATTGCATCCAGGAAAACTCTGGTAATAGTCTTGAGAACAACTTGTGTGAATAATGTATGCGAAAGTGTGGAAAGAAACAAATGGAATTTTGCAGATGTGCTTTTTGTTCAGGGTGCAAGTTATACTGAAACGTGATCAACATATATATATTATGGTGTTAGGAAAGGGGGTGATGGCAGAAAATGCTCATTTGGGAAATATAAAGATCTGCCTCTCTGACAGGAAGCAGGTGGCAACTTAGAGACAGGGTATTTTCAGTGGTGGTGCGTTGCTTTTGCTTTCTCCTTCAGTCTCTTCTGACGCCTACCATAGGGTCTTTTAGGTAGGGTTGCTGTGTCCCCCCTGGCCACTGGTGGGGAATAAGGGGTAGGGTTGTCAGATCCAAGTTGGGAAACTCTTGAACATCTGGTGGTAGAGCCCGGGGAGGACAGAGACCTCAGTAGGGTGCATTGCCATTGAGTCCACCTCCCAAGCCTCCATTTTCTCCAGGGGAACTGATCTAGTCTGGAGATGAATTGTAATTCCGGGTGATCCCCAGGTCCCACCTGGAGGCTGGCATCCCTACTTTTAGTTGCTAGGCCAAAACATTTCTTTCCTCCCAGGCTTTTAACAAAGGGATTATTAGCTCTTTTGTCATTTTGTGGTCTGGTTCTGGTGTGAAGTCTGTTTTGTGGATATTTTTTAGGGTTTTCAGTGGCTCGTTTTTAATGGCTTGTTTTGTTTTTATAATTTACTATATCCGTAATTATTTTGGTACTGTTTTTACTTGTAAGCCACCTTGAGCAGGACTCTGGAGAGGCAGCACATAAGTTTCCTAACTAAGTAAATTTTTAAAAATCATAGTGTGATTGATTGTGTAAGAGTTGCTTGCGTAGGGAAGTGGTTTCCCACTTCACCACAGTCTTGAATGTACTGGGTATCTGTGAGCATCCTTTACCTCTGCTTCAGTTTCTCAGTCTGCAAACTGAGAATAATGATCTAAGTCATGAGATTAAACTGTTGTCAAATTGTATGCACCTGTTCCTTCAGCATGCTGCCTTGTACCGCTATACAGGAATTGTATGTTTGTGTTTGTAGAGGACATGTAATGCGCTAGTGGTTTTGAACCAGGAATTTTGGCCATTGAGGCAAGGTGTCTTATTTCTTGCACCACTGGGGCATCTTGCAGGCAGAAAAAATGACTGAGTTCATCTCCGCTTGCTCTGCGGGGACCATCCTCTAAACGGCCAGGGAGTGCAGCACTTTACTTCCCAGCAGAACACAGTGACCTGAGGGACAAATAAGGATCCATTTGGCCTTATGTAACTGCTGATTCCTTCTTGGTATTTAGTCTGAACGATTTGTCAGTCAGAGCAGATTAGACTGTCTGGAGGCTGCGAGAGTCAAAACGTGGTATAGTGGTCAGAAAGCTGCTCATAGGATATAAGAGACACAGGTCCAAACCCCATTATGTCGTGAAGCTAACTAGGGAAGCTCGAGCTGCTCGTAATCATCAGACTAACCCACTTCAGAGATTCCTTTGTGAAGATAAAATGAGGGAGGGACATCTATGTATGCCCCCCCCCCAGCTCCTGACAGAAGGCTAAGACGAAAATTAAACAGAACCCTTACACATCACCAGCACACTTCTGGTTGTGACCCACAACCATGAAGGTAACTCAGCTGAAGAGTTGTGCTTATTATTGCTCAGATACTGATTGACTTCCACCATCACAGGTCCTCCAAGAGCTTGAGGTGACTTGTTTTATTTATTTATCTTTCCAATTTCTGTTCCTCTCTCCCCCACAATTTTGGGGATCAGAGCAGATTACAACATAAATAAGCAATTTAAAAACAGTTAAAATCTGTACATACAGAGTCAACAATTAATCAGATGGCATATAAATTATGCCACTGTTCCCCGGGAAAGAGGGGAGGGGAAGAAATAGAGGGCAGTATATAAGCCTGGTGATACAGTTCCATTTTGCAGGCCCTGTGGAATTGAGCCAGTTAGGTGTAGTGGTTAAGTGTGTGGTCTCTAATCTGGGAGAACCGGGTTTGATTCCCCATTCCTCCACTTACACCTGGCTGGATGACCTTGGGTAAGCCATAGTTCTGATAAGAGCTGTTTTTGAAAAAAGAGCAGTTTCTGTCAGAGCTCTCTCAGCCCCACCTACCTCACAGGGTGTCTGTTGTGGGGAGGGGAAGGGAAAGGAGTTTGTAAGCCGCTCTGAGACCCTTTTGGGTAGTGAAGGGCGGGATATAAATCCAATCTCCTCCTCCTCCTCCTCCTCCTCCTCCTCCTCCTCCTCCTCCTCCTCCTCCTCCTCCTCTTCTTCTTCTTCATCCCACAGGGCCCAGATCTCGGTTGGAAGCGCATTCCACAAAACTATAGCTATCGCTAGAAAAGGCTCTAGCTCTTGGTCCTTGGCCCTGGGACTGTCAGCATGTTGTTGCTTGGGGAACATAACGCTCTTTGGGGGTGTATGCCAGGAGAGGCAATCCCAAAGACTGCTTACATATGGGTTTCATGCAGTCTCCCATTTTGTATTGCCAGATGTGCAAGGATTTTGCATAGGTACAAGGAATAAAGTAGAGGAAGGCAATGGCAGGCCACCTCTACTTTTGCCTTGAAAGCCCCATGAGGTAGAACTTCATGGGATCGCCATGAGCTGGTTGCAACTTGATGGCACTCTTTACTGTATAAGGAACAAGGATCAATATATGGGGAGTGAATCTATGTGAATATATGAGAATAATGGCTTGCTCAGAGTAGTACTAACTTGAGCAAACCAGTAGCAGCTACTAATGGTGGCCAGCATGTCTCAAGCAAGAGCGTGAGTGGATGATGGTGCAGGATAGCTAGGAAGAGGTCAGGTTTCCTCTTTCTACAGCTCTAGTTCAACTGATCCAACTAAATGAGATTTGCAGTGGAAACTGCCCCGGCCCTCCCCAGTGTGGTAACAGTACCTGTAGCTGTAGTGTGTGAAGAAGGAGTTTGTCTTCCTGCTGTCTTCCCTGTTTGGTTTGAGAAGAGAAGCTGAGAAAACCCTGTATCAATTTTAATCTATGCTAGGTGTGAGGGATACGGGACTTGTCTGAAGGTGCCTGAGGTGACAAAAAGAAATTACTGAGAAATACGGCAGCTGCGCTTTCCCCAGGCATATCCCTGGGTTGAAATGGTTTAGAGCACGGGTGTCAAACATAAGGCACGGGAGCCAGATTGGGCCCATCAAGGGCTCTTATATTGCCCACGGGCAACTGGTGCAAGGGAGGGAGTGCTGGAGGGGAGTGGGCAGAACCACTCCATTATGGCTTTAGCACAGCAGAAAAACCTCGCCTGCAGCAGTCAAGCATCGTGGGAGCATCTACCCAGAGTGCACTGCTGCTCTCCAGTCCACCTCTGTGTGTTTTCCTCTGCACCCCCCACCCCATGGGGCCTTACAGTGAGGACACACCAACTCGGAGTTTACCAGCTGCTGTCCTTTATACAGTTTCTATCTCCAGTACCTGGCATTACATTTATGGCACACATGGCCCAGCCCAACAAAGAGACATTTATGTCAGATCTGGCCCTCATAACAAATGAGTGTGATGCCTCTGGTTTAGAGTGTGGCTATGAGAAGAGCAGGAAGTGCCTAAACTGATTCCCCTCCCACCCCAAGAACTCTTAAACAGAAGCTTTGAATTTTGAGACTGTGGCATGAGGATTCCAAACTAATAATCTGGAAACCCCGTCCCGTCTCCAGTTGCTGTCTACATCTAGACAGAGGCTGCTTAGGTTCAACATCTTGTGCCTCCGGACTATTTTCTGAGCCCTAGTAATGTCATCTAGTGTGGAGAATGGTTCCATACTGATAGGTCTGGATTTGCCATTCACGCCGGTTTTGCTACTCCATTTGAACAGGGCAGGAATCAACATGGGAATTGATTGGCATCTATTCAACATGCTTGACACTTCCAGGACTCTCCATCTGGAAGCACCCCTAGACACAGTAATGTGGAAATGAGGGCCTGATATTATAAAGTCACCGGGAGATTATTTTTACCTCATCAGTTTCATGTGGAGAATTGTGTGTATGTGTGAATGAGCTCTACGTTGGTGACAGCTGGTATTTATCACATCGAGAAGCCTATTAGTTCTCAAATCCTTGTTAAAACTGCCTTGACATTTCTTGTTGATGTCACCATGTCTGAGTTCCATTTTCATTTGTGGTCCTTTGTCTCTGCCAGTGTTGTCATAAATTTGTCAGCCTTAGACAGAGGACCCTGCACAAGCAAAGTTCAAGAGAGCACTGATTAAAGCTCATAAATCTGTCATACTGGTCAACAATGAAGAGGGTTAAACCAGATACAGTTAAGAGTTCAAGTCAAGGTTAATTGCCAAGACAGACATTTAGTGGAGGAGCTGGGAATACAGAAAGCAGGGCTAGGAAGATGGGTAGACCAGATAGCAGGAATATTCTCAGGGGGCAGACTCCTTGGGGAAGAGGGAAGTCTAGAGACGCCCAATTAGGAGCAGAACTACCTCTGCAGCTCTGTCAAGGTTCCATGGCTCAGCAAGATATTTTACAATATCTTCAGTGCCTTCGGATAAGAGAGAATCCTCTTTGGAGAATACCATCTTTGGATTCCTAGGCAGGAAGAATTATGATTTAAGGGCCCAAGACCCTGGGTTTCAAGGCCAGTCACTGTAGACAAACTCTTGTCTGTTAATTGTCTGTGGGTGTGGTTCTTAACTTACTCAGCTTTTGTTAAATTACATAGAATGTGCATTTACCATCACAATTCCACAATGGACATTTTATATTTCTATACTACTACTGTCTCCTGGAACTCTTGACCCATGATAATGGTAACTGGTTCACTTCTCTGTTTTAGGAGAGTCTGGACATGGGGATTCTTAGATTAACCTGGGAGCCACTGGGGACCATGAAGCCACTCCCCCTTAAAGGGACACTGCCTCCCAGATGCCAATCAGTGGCATCTAGGGTTGCCAGGTTTCCCATGACCACTGGCGGTGGATGGGGGTTAGGGTTGCCAGTTCCAGGTTGGGAAACTCCTGGAGATTTGGGGGTGGAACTTGGGGAGGACAGGAACGTCAGTGGGGTATGCTGTCATAGAGTCCACTCGCCAAAGCATCCATTTTCCCCAAGGAACTGATGTGGTCTGGAGATGAGTTGTAATTCTGGGGGACCCCCAGGTCCCACCTGGAGGCTGGCATCCCTAGTGGCATCCTAATATGTGTTAAAACAGAAAAGTGCAGGCCCTGGCCTGGATAGCCCAGGCAAGCCCATTCTTGTCAGGGTCGACTCTGGCAAGTACTTGGATGGGAGACCTCCTTGGAATACCAGCAGTTGGGAGGCAGAGGCAGGCTTTATTCAGCCATCTTCTGAATATCCTCTAGGCCTCCAGTAGGGGTCAGTCACCAGAGGTTGCCATGACTTCCAGGCTCACACATACACACAGGCACATACAGAAAACACCAAAAAAAGGGGGGAGAAGCTGGGATTTGTCCAATGCCATTTCCAACTTTTCATGAGGGGAGGGGCCCCTTGTGGGAGGATGGGGGTAACCAGGGGTACAGGTGTGGCTTGCCACACTAACGCAAAAGGAGGTCAGGAAGCAGGCTGAGGAGGACACATCTGTTTTTTCTCCACTGGAGAGCCAGTTCTGGTGTAGTGGTTAAAAGTGGCAGACTCTAATCTGGAGAACCAGATTTGATCCCCCACTCCTCCATGTGCAGCCAGCTGGGTGACTTTGGGTCAGTTACAGTTCTCTCAGAGCTGTTCTCTCAAGAGCAGTTCTCAGTCAGAGCTCTCTCAGCCCCGGTTACCTCACAGGGTGTCTGTTGTGGGGAGAGGAAGGGAAGGAGATTGTAAGCTGCTCAGAGACTCCTTTGGAGAGTGAAAAACGGGGTATAAAAACAAACTCTTCTTCTCCATTGTTTGTGCCGGAGAGAATCAGGAAGAGAACTGGGAACACCATGGCTGAACATCGTATCCCTTCTTCTTTTTAAACCCCTTGATGCCACGGTAGGCTGGGCTGACAAGCTCAGGAGGCAGACACCCAGTGCCCCACAGATAAACAAGTACGGATAAATAGATAAACAAGCAAGTTTTGAACAAGCAAGATAAGAGCAAGAGCCTGGTATGTCAGACCCAGCTTAAAATGTATAATTAGGCCGATACAATATATGTTACAAATATGTTTCAGTACTCTATCCAGTACATCAGCTTTTTCACCAGTTTATACACATATATCTCACTAACCCTTTAATACCATATCGGAACATAACATGTTTGTTTCAGTGTGACATATCAAAATGTATAAATATAACATCCCCTTATCTATGAAACATAACACCAGCTGCCAGCCTGATTTGCAACCCTGAACTTGCCAACACCATTTCAAACTAAGCAGGTACCTTGCAAAATGGATTGGATGGAAAAGGTCTGGGATATAATTAAAATGACAAAACTGACTGCTTTGAAACAGGGTTTTAAATGTGGGGTGTCATGCCTGAAGCAGGAGTTGGGGAGTGAGGTGTCCAGTTTCAAGAGCAAAAAACGATGCACGTTGATGAAAGACTGCTCCACCGACACCACCGCCCACAGTTTTTCATGCAGAGTTCTTTTTCCTTCATCAGACTGCTGTTCTGGAAATATGCCTGCTTGAAAAATCCAGCGTGGTGTGTTGATAGCCATCAAATACATTAAGACTGGGGCACCTCTCCTCCAGGGCCTCTTTCAGTCTTTCAGACAACTGCCAGCCTCTGCTTTATATGTTTGTTTAATTTATTTATTTTGTTTACTTCACCTTTCTCCCCAAAGGCCACAGTTAACTGTAGAATCCTCTGTTCTGTACATCTGAGACCATGGCACTGCCACTCAAAAAATGATTTCAAGACAAGGAGAAACCTTTACCTAAGGTCATTGCGAGCCTCTGCGGGTCAATTTCCTTCATTACATATTTTTCTTTATAAATTATTACCTTTGCAAAACAAAATGTTGCCTTGGATTGCAGGAAATGCATATTCCTTCAAGCGAGGCTACTTTGCCATTTTGGTTCTGTGCTCTAAAGGACTTTGTGTACACACTGTAAAACTAGACAGTACGTGTGACATGAGTCAGGTCAGAATATCTTGCAATTCAATTTGTAGTCAAATGTAAAATCAGGGAACTAACATTCCCAATGCTTCTGTGTTTGTTTTGGTTTGGGAGTACAGCGTGAGGAGAGGAGGGCTGTTTGCTCAAGGCAAAATGGCTACTTGGATGATGTCTGTCCTGCTGTGAGTCTTTATGTGCTGCACTCAGTGTTCATGAAGATCTGTAGTGGGGCAAACAGCCATCCTCCCACAGCTGTTTCAGCTCAGGAAAATGGTGTGGGTGGGAAAGGTGAAGCTCCTCCTCCCTCCTGCTCTCCACTCCTGAGTCAAATCTGCTCTGTAGCACTTGGGAATGTTAATTCATTGTCGATCTTCTGTGCAGTCCCACATGGGGATTGTTCGTGAGCAGGCCTGTCACAGAGCGGTTTTACCAGCTAAAAGCCTCTAGGAGTGCTGCATGCTGGAGCTGGAACCAGGCCGTTCCCGCTCAAAAGGTCATGTGCTCCCAAACGTTAGTGCCCCTACCTTCAGTTACTGTTTTGCTGCCAAAGGAGAAGGTTTTAGCTGCTTCATCTGTGAGTCTTCTTCCCTCAATCTTTGATCGGTCTTCATGAGTGGTTCAGAAATGGAGTTTGTTCTTCTCTCCTCCTCTGTTCTTGCCCCCCCCCCACTCTGTTGTGCGGCAGGCACCTCGTGACCCCCTGATGCCCAGGGTGGCCCACAGGGCTGTATTATAAAATGGACCTGTTGTGGGGCCAAGATGATGCAGACGGATGAGCACCAACTATGCTTGTTCTGCTTAGGAGAGGGGCACAATGTGGCAACATGCAAGACTTGCAAACCAAAACAGAAGGAGAAAAAAAACCCAACCGTAAGAAGCAAGAAAGCTGGGTTCCCAAAGGTTGAGTGAGAGAGAGAAAATATTTTGAGTAATAAATTAAACAAAACATATGTATTTATTAGAAAGTGCACTAAAACTATACTTTACAAACATTGGTACAATCTGCCCTTGAAGTGGCAAATATTTGAATGAAGAAGTTCTGAATCTATATAACCTGATATATATCAATATTTCTAGGTTAAAAACCTTGAACCAATAAAACAGGACGAATAATTCAGTATATCTAGGTTGATAACCTTGAACCACATTAAAACAGGACCAAACATGTTTTGGCCTCCAAGGCCTTCCTCAGCGGTCAAATTTTTGTATAGACGTACACACTATAAAATACAAACATGTTTTAGTGCCAAGGCAGGTTGATTATAAGGCCTGAAAATGAACAAAATATAATTATTCAGTTATTTATATATGAAAAATAAACAATATAAGTACATAAAACTTTTATTGAGTTTTTTTGGAATTACTTAAATTCCATATATCCTGTGTGGCAAAAGAATTGGGTTGTGTGAGGGCTATCTTAAACTTTTAAGCAAACACATCCAAGGCATGCAGGTTTAACAGTTCTCTGTCTGTCTGTCTGTCTGTCTGTCTGTCTGTCTGTCTGTCTGTCTGTCTATCATCTATCTATCACATAGCTACTCAAATAGAAAATTAAGTTCGATTAATTAAGGACCAAACAAGTTGCAGCTCTTTGATTCTAAATAAGACAATCCTTATAAACACATACCTGAACATGGCCATCATAACTTTCAGAGTGTGAATATATGTATTAGCCTTTAACTGACAGTGGCTTTCTACAAACCCCATATATAGTATGGAGTCCTGGGAGGACAGGGTCCATAGTGAAGTACAATACCATATAGTCCACCCTCCAAAGCATCCATTTTCTCCAGGGACTCTGCAGTCTGGAGATGAGGTGTAATTCCAGGAGATCCCAGGTCCCACCTGTAGGCTGGCATCCCTGTTTCACATTAGTTCTGTGAAACTGGCTGCTAAACTAAATTCAACATGATTTCCTTTCAGTAGAACTCCCATCCAAAATAGCAGAGGGAAAGAGCTGCAGGTCTCTTATGTAACTAATAGGTATGGATATTTGAATTCCTGAGCCAGTATAGGTAAAGGTAAAGGTTCCCTTGCTCAAAAGCCAGTCAAATCCGACTCTAGGGTTGCGGTGCTGATCTCCATTTCAAAGCCAAAGAGCCAGCGCTGTCCGAAGACATTTCTGTGGTCATGTGACCGGCATGACTAAATGCCAAGGCGCACAGAACGCTGTTACCTTCCCACCGTAGCGGTACCTATTTATCTACTTGCAATTTCTTGCTTTTGAACTGCTAGGTTGGCAGGAGCTGGAACCAGAGACAGGAGCTCACTCTGTCATGTGGTACTTGGGTCTTGAACTGCTGAACTACAGACCTTCCAGCCTGCAGTTCAGCATCTTAACCACTTGAGCCACCGCAGCTCCTTTGAGCCAGTATATAGGAGTTTAAGATGCAACCTTATTGGTACTGTCGCCTTTTTGAGATTTTGTAGGAGGTAAAAAAAAACATACACAACCCCTCCTATGTAATCCCATTAATATAATATAATATGATCCATTAGAGGGCATTCAGTATCTTGCAGCCCAGTTCTGCCCATGGTTTTTGTTGTTGTTGTTCAGTCGCAGAGTCGAGTCCGACTCTTGCAACCCCATGGACCACATCACACCAGGTTCTCCGTCCTCTGGAGTTTGCTCAATTTCATGTTTGTTGTATCAGTAACACTGTCTAAGCATCTCATCCTTTGCCATCCCCTTCTTCTTTTGCCTTCAACTTTTCCCAGCATCAGGGTCTTCTCCAGTGAGTTCTCCCTTCTCATTTGTTGGCCAAAGTATTTGAGCTTCAGCTTCAGTATCTGTCCTTCCAGGGAACCGTCAGGTTTGATTTCCCTTAGGATTGACTGATTTGATCTCCTTGCAGTCCAAGGGACTCTCAAGAGTCTTCTCCAGCAAGGGGCTTCCGGTCGGAGTAAAATGGCGAATTGACACACTTTGCGAGTTGTGCAGAGTGTACTGCGGCATCTGATGACAGTCTGGGCTTTATCTGCCCAGCGCAGCACTCTCCAGGCGGGGGAGTGGCAAGCAAGCAGCGAAGCCTGAGGGGAGTTGAGATCGGTGTGGATAAGCTTCGGAGGAAGCTTGTTTACACTTGATCTCCTTCCGTGAAGAGGGCAGTTGCAAATCAACTCTACAGATGCCAGCCGGGCTGAGAATTCAGCATAAATTCGCCATCTACCGATCTCTTTATCATCAAGATTAACATCGTTTACAGAAGAAGCACCGCTGAAACCCGGGATTACAAGCAAGGTAACAAACGAATAAGAGCTTACCGGTTTAAAGAAGATTGTGAAATTGAAACGTACGGATAAGCGTTGAAACCTTTAAGGAACTATTCCGCTTGAATTAAAAGTAAAATGAAAGCTTTCCTTTAGAGAAAAAGGCTGAAAAGTGACTTTGTTTTGCATTCCTGTGGTCAGTCAAGTCTAAACTTTACGTAGCAGAAACGAAACTAACTGTGACTCTATGATACAGGAAGTGGGCTAGAGTGGAGGTTTTAGAGGCTGTTGTGCTCGAAACGGATGGACATTTTATTGTGTGACACCACCCTTACCGGAAGTTGGATTACAGAGACGGACAGATGAACAGGAAGTTTGGAAGGAGCCTACTCTAGCCAGAAAATCATAGAGAAATTGCGCCCGACATTTTGGGGAGGACTAAATTTTAAAAAGTTATTTTCAAGCCGAAAAAGCGTTTAAACAAGTTTTAAAGGTGGCGATTTGGCTTGAAAACTGCTAATACAAAGACTGACTAGCATTGAAGTTGTCTCCAAGACGGATTTGAGGTCAAGACCCAGAGCTGCTTCATCACCTAGCCCAAGAATGACTGCAAAGGAAAAAAAGAGTGGCAAGCAGCTATGGAAGTGATGGAAAAACGGATGACCGAAGTGGTGCAGAATCTTGGAAAACAAATAGAATCACAGCTGCAACAGCAACTACAACAACAGCTGCAAATTCAATTGGAGCAAATAGAACAAGTGCAAGTCCAAGTACAGAAAAAAATATGGAAGAACTGAAAGAACTGGTACTTACAGAAGTGTCAGGGATAAAAAAAGATACAGAAGAACTCAAAAAGGAAGTCAAAAGTCTGGTGACAAAATCTGAAGATATGGAACAAAAGGTTAAAAAAACCCTGTTAGAAAATACAAGACTGGAGACCATGATGGAATATAGGGCTACTCAGAATCATTTGAGATTGAGAGGGATAGAAGAGGAGGAAGATCAGGATCTACGGGCTCTAGTAATTAAGACATTGACAACTTATGTAGGGGAAGATGAGGGAGATTTGGATGCAGACTTTGACTTGATTTATAGAGTAAATTCAGCTTATGCCAAAAGAAAGCAATTATCCAGAGATGTGATTGTTCAATTTGTGACAACAAAGATGAAGGAAGACGTTTTCAAGAAACAATTTACACAACCGTTGGAAATTAATGGAAAGAAAATAATAATTTTGAGAGAAATTCCGAGACCGATTCTACAAGATAGAAAGAAATTCAAGAAATTGACAGACAGACTAAAAGAAATGAACATTAGGTTTAGATGGGAGATTCCATATGGACTTACATTTATGTATAATTCGGTGAGATCTACTCTTAAATCTGAAGGAGATTTATACAGATTTAAAGAGAGCAATCTGGATGATTTTAAAGATATTTAACTCAACACCACTATGGATTACAAATTTTTATCTTGGAACGTAAATGGACTAAATTCACCAAGCAAAAGAAGATTAGTGAATCATTGGCTGGAGAAACAAAAATGTAATATAATTTGTTTACAAGAAACACATATTAGAAAACAAGACAACAAATATTTGACTAATAAAAAATTGGGAGAAGAATTTCATTCCTCAGCAACTAATAAGAAAAAAGGAACAGTGATTTATATTTCAAAAGAATTGGATCCTAAACAAATTTTCTCGGATGAAGAAGGAAGGTATGTTGGCGTGGAAATACTGATGAACAGAAAAAAGACATTGCTTATAAATATATATGCACCCAATGGTGCAAAAGAGACTTTCTTCAATGACTTGACTAAAGAGTTGGATTGTTTAAATTATGACCAAATTGTTCTTGCTGGAGACTTTAATGGTACAGTGAATAACACATTGGATAGAAAGTCCAAAGCAAGTGGAGAGACAGTTGGAAAGTTACCAAAAATTTCTTTCAATTGATGAAGCAAGAGAAATTGGAAGATGTTTGGAGGAAGTGGAATCCTAAGACTAAGGACTACACGTTTTATTCGAATAGACATAATTCCTTTTCTCGAATTGACATGATTTGGATGTCAGAGGAGATGGCGCAAAAAACTTATAAAATACAAATTTTACCGAAAACTAACTCTGATCATAATCCCCTACTTTGGATATCTAAAGCAAAACCTAAACAGTTATATTGGAGAATTAATGAAGATTTATTGGATCAAAAACAAATTAATGAGATCTTAAAAAAGGAAACGAAAAGTTTTTTTGAACTGAATTTGAATAAAGGTACGGATATACAAGTTGTATGGGATGCTTACAAAGCAGTAATGAGAGGTATGCTTATCTCTCTGAACTCCAAGAACAAAAAGCAAAAGATCCAACAACAGAAAGACCTTCATGAAAAAATTCGACAAAAAGAAAAGGAATTAAAGAAAAGACCAGGGAAGAAGAAGATTATTAAAGAGATCCACTTTCTGCAAGATCAGCTGAATGTTCTACTAAACAGAGAATTATATTGGAATTTGAAGAAATTACAGCAAAAAGCATTTGAGGGTGCAAACAAACCAGGAAAGTTTTTAGCATGGCAATTGAAAAATAGAAAAGAAAGGAATTTTATATCTAAGATTATTGAAGATGGAAAGGATGTTATGAGCTTGAATGGTATAAAAAGGGCTTTTTTTAAATATTACGCCAAATTATTCAAAAAGAAAGGAATTGACCAACAGAGAATCAAGAAATATTTGGAGACGATTGAAGTTCCAGAGCTGGGAAAACAAATTAAGGAATTATTAAATGGTTTAGTAACGAAAGAAGAAGTGACAATGGCGATAGAAGATGCAAAGTTGGGCAAAGCTCCAGGACCAGATGGCTTTACAGCAAAGTTTTATAAGAAATTTAAAGAGGAGCTAACCCCTATTTTAGTACTTCTATCGAATGAGATAAGAAAGACCAAATGGATCCCAGATTCATGGAAAGAAGCAAACATTTCATTGATACCTAAAGAAGGTTTGGATTTGACTCAAGTAAAGAATTATAGGCCAATATCGCTATTAAATAACGATTACAAATTATTTGCAAAAATAATTTCAGAGAGACTGAAAAAATATCTGAAAGATACAATAGCGGAAGAACAAGCTGGATTTTTACCAAACAGACAAATCAGAGACAATTTAAGAGTGGTGATAGATGCAATTGAATATTATGACAAGCATCCTGAAAAGAAGTTGGATTCCTCTTCCTAGATGCGGAAAAAGCTTTTGACAATTTAAATTGGGAGTTCATGCTGCAAGTTATTGAAAAAATGGACATTGGACAGTCCTTTTTAAACATGATTGTGGCAATATATTCAGAACAAAAAGCGGCTTTGAATATAAATAAAGAAAAGACGGACTTCTTCCAAGTCCAAAAGGGAACACGTCAAGGCTGCCCGTTATCCCCGTTGTTGTTTATTTGGATATTGGAAATATTATTGACAGCGATAAGAAAAGATAACAGTATTGAAGGACTTACAGTGAAAGGTTTTGTCTATAAATACAGGGCATTTGCAGATGATGTAATGTTTATGATCCAAGACCCAATTGAGAAAATACCACAATTGATGGAAAAAATTGAAGAATTTGGTTCAGTTGCGGGATTTTATGTTAATAAAAGTAAAACCAAAGTGATGTGCAAAAATATGACGAAACAAAGACAAACAGAACTTCAAGAGAAAATTCAATGTGAAGTAGTTACAAAGACTAAATATCTTGGAATTGAATTAACCATGAAAAATATTGATTTGTTTAAAAACAATTATGAAAAGGTGTGGCACAAGATTCAGCAAGATATGAAGAAATGGGACACTTTGAATTTATCATTGATGGGAAGAATCGCGACTGTAAAAATGAATATCTTGCCGCGTTTGATGTTTCTATTTCAGACTATTCCAATACTAAAACAAAGGAAAGTACTGGATTCGTGGCAGAAAGAATTATCCAAATTCGTATGGGCAGGAAGAAAGCCAAGGATTAAAATGAAAATTTTATGTGATGCAAGAGAGAGAGGAGGCCTACAACTACCAAATCTAAGACTGTATTATGATGCCGTCTGTTTAACATGGTTGGAACAGTGGATTAATCTGGAGAATAAGAAGTTATTGGCCCTGGAAGGGCATGATAACAAATTTGGATGGCATGCATATTTATGGTATGGAAAAGTAAAAATGGATAAATTTTTTAAACACCACTTTGTAAGACAATCACTGTTCGAGACATGGATGAGATACAAAAATTCTTCTCAGAAGAAAGACCACTTTGGATTGTACCAGCTGAAGTGATTAATCCATATTCAAGAAACCAAGGGCTAGATTGGCTACCTTATAAAAATCTTTTAAAATCTGAAGGGAAAAATTTTGTGTTAAAAGATAGATTTGATGTTGAATTTGAATATGATTGGTTGAAGTATAGACAGATTTATGATTTAAGACCGATAAAAAAGAACATGGTTTTAGAGAAAAGAATATTGAAATTGAAACTGTATGGCTTGAGAAAGGAAAAAAAATGATTTCTAAACTGTACAAGGTTTTATTGAAATGGTACACTGAGGATGAAACTGTAAAAGAGCAAATGATAAAATGGGCTGTAAATGTTAATAATGAGATATTAATGACATCTTGGGAATACTTGTGGAAAAAGTCAATGAAAATTTCAACTTGTGTAAATGTTAAAGAGAATTGTTATAAAATGATGTACAGATGGTATATGACGCCTAAAAAAATTGCTATTATAAATGAAAGTATGTCTAATAAATGTTGGAAATGTAAGAAACATGAAGGGTCTTTTTACCATATGTGGTGGACATGTGATAAAGCAGTAAAGTATTGGACAGAGATCCACAATGAGATACAAAAAATTTTGAATTGTACTTTTAAGAAAGACCCACAGATGTTATTGTTAGGTCTTAAAATGGAAGAAATAAATGTAGCCAAGAGAACACTACTATGGTACTTGACTACAGCAGCAAGACTGACTTTTGCTCAATGTTGGAAACAAGATAAAGTACCTGAAACATGGGAATGGATTAAAAAGACGTTGTTTTTGGCAGAAATGGACAAATTAACAAGAAAGTTAAACAACGAAGAAGATGAAACTTTCTTTGAAGACTGGAAAGACTTTCAAAAATACTTGTTGAAAAATTGGGACATTAAACGTGGTTTGATCTGCTTTGATAGTTATTAAGAGGAAAATGAAATAGAATTAGACTTTTGAATTGTTACCGGTTGTAAGAGAAAATAAGTTTAGAAGTAACTGTACTAGAACAAGAGAGATATTAATGGGGTTGGAGCAGTGCGGGAAGCCTTGTTTGGGGGGGAGAAGGGAAATTAGAAAAATGGATATGTAGGTTGGTTGAAAATGTATGAACATGTGATATATCCAATAATAAACTGTATTTACTAAAAAAAAAAAAAAAAAAAGAGTCTTCTCCAGCACCATAATTTGAAAGCATCTATTCTTCAGTGCACAACCTTCCTTATAGTCCAACTCCCATGTTCAGCAATAAGTCCAGCTGTATTCAGTGAGTGTTCACTTATTCTCAGTGCCTCTGTAGGAGCAGATAGGAATTTGACCGTAATTGTTGGAAAACTGATAAAGCACAGAATATATTTGTAAAGCAATTACATAGAAAAGGATGGAAGTGGTCATTTATTTTACTGGGTTGTAGGTGATTCCAGAGGCAAGAAAGCTCTGGAAGCCTGCAAATGTCATTTACAGAAGAACATTTATTTTTATTTATTTATTTTATTAAACTTTTATCCTGCCCTGCCTGCAAGCAGGCTCAGGGCAGGTTCCTTCAATGTTAAAACAATATACAATAACAATTAAAAGCAATTTAAAACAAGATTAAAACAATATACAATAATAATACAATCATAAAATACTGGGCAGAATCTAATCAATAACTCAGTAGCTAAAATAATGATGGTATAGTTCCCAGATGGTTGTTCAAATTCAGGGCACTGGTGGGAGGCCAATCAGAAGAGGAGGGAGAGTCTGCTGCCTCAACTAAAAGCCCAGCAGAAGAGTTCCATCTTGCAGGCCCTGTGGAATTGTAATAAATCCTTCAGGGCCCTGATCTCATATGGGAACTCATTCCACCAGGTAGGGGCAAGTTGGACATTCCTGGGGCTGGGGTGTTGATTTGTAGATTTCAGTGCTCTATGGAGCTCCTATGGGAAGAAGCGGTACTGTCAGTGTTCCCTCTAAGCTGAGTTAGTGTGAGCTAGCTCACAGGTTTTTAGCCTCCGGCTCACACATTTGTGTCTTAACGCAGGAAGGATGGCTCCAGAGCAAATTAATTTATGCAGTAGCCAAATCACTCACTCACAACTTTAATGCCAGTAGCTCACAAAGTAGACTTTTTGCTCACAAGACTCCACAGTTTAGAGGGAACATTGCTGAAGATATGACTGTATGGTGGGGTGGTTGAATTAAGCTGCAGGTAGTAAAGTAATTCCTGTCCTGTTTCATGTCAGGAGCAAAAATGTATGCAGAAAAGTTTTCCATTTCAGCGGTCACATAACATCTTCCATAGCATAGGCACGGAGAAATGCATAGAATCTTTGTTTTTGAGAACTGCTTCATAGAATGACCAAAGGTCAGTGGAAGAAGGAAAGGGAGGCACTGCAGTTAAAAACCCCCAGCTGTGAGAATGTAAATGTGACGAGTTTACTGGATCGGGATTGTGTGACAAGCTTACTGGTTTGTGGGAACTCTATTGATGTGATTTACCTGGATTTCAGTAAAGCTTTTGATAAGGTTCCCCATGACATTCTGATGGGCAAACTGTGGACTGGATTATAGGACAGTTCAGTGGATAGGGAACAGGTTAGAGAACCACACCCAAAGAGTGGTGGTCAATGGTTTTCATCAGATTGGAGGGAGGTGTCCAGTGGGGTGCCGCAGGGCTCGGTTTTGGGCCCGGTACTTTTCAATATTTTTATCAATGATCTGGATGAAGGGGTAGAAGGGCTACTCATTAAATTTGCTGATGATACCAAATTGGGAGGAGTAGCAAACACCCAGAAGATAGAGTTAAAATTCAACAAGACCTGAATACTCTGGAGAAGTGGGCAGTTGCAAACAGGATGCAATTCAACAAAGATAAATGCACAGTATTACATCCGGGCCACAAAAATGCCAAGGGCAAATACCTGATGGGGGGTATGTTTCTGGGGAGTAGTGTATGCGAACGAGACCTTGGGGGTAAGAGTGGACTGTAAACTAAATATGAGCAGTCAATGTGATGCGTTGGCAAAAAAGGCAAATTCAGTCTTGGGTTGTATTGGCATCGAAATTGCAGGAGGTCATAGCCCTTCTGTATACTGCCTTGGTCAGGCCGCACCTTGGGTACTGTCTGCAGTTCTGGAGGCCTCAGTTCAAAATTGGACAAAATTGAGAGGGTGCAGAAGAGAGTGATGAGGATGATCAGGGGTCTGGAGACTGAGCCCTACAAAGAAAGGCTAAGGGCCCTGGGAATGTTTAGTTTGGAGAAGAGGAGATTGAGGGTTGGAACACCTTCCCTATGAAGAAAGGTTAAAATGCTTGGGGCTCTTTAGCTTGGAGAAACAACGGCTGAGGGGTGACATGATCGAGGTTTATAAGATTATGAATGGGATTGAGCAGGTTGAGAAAGAAGTACTTTTCTCCCTTTCTCACAATACAAGAACTCGTGGGCACTCCATGAAATTGCTGAGCAGTCGGGTTAGAACAGATAAAAGGAAATACTTCTTCACCCAAAGAGTGATTAACATATGGAATTCACTGCCACAGGAGGTGGTGGCAGCTACAAGCATGGACAGTTTCAAGAGGGAATTAGATAAACATATGGAGCAGAAGTCCATCAGTGGCTATTAGCCACAGGGTATAGATGGGAACTCTCAGTCTCCAGCACTCTATTCTTGGTGCTGGAGGGGGCAGCAGTGGGAAGGCTTCTAGTGTCCTGGCCCCACTGCTGGACCTCCTGATGGCACCTGGTATATTTTGGCCGCTGTGTGACAGAGTGTTGGACTAGATGGGCCATTGGCCTGATTCAACATTGGCTTCTCTTATGTTCTTATGAGGGGGGATATTTGTGAGAGGGCAAGGAGCTGTTCCAGTTGGCAGCAGAGGATAGGACCCGAAGCAATGGGTTTAAATTACATGCAGAAAGGTATTGGCTGGATATTAGGAAAACTTTTTCATGGTCAGAGTAGTTCAAAGGTGGAATCAGCTGCCTAGAGAGGTGGTTAGCTCCCCTTCACTGACAGCTTTCAAGAAGAGGCTGGACAAATATTTGTCAGAGATGCTTTAAGCTGGTCCTGCATTGGGCAGGGGGTTGGATTAGATGGTCTGTATGGCCCCTTCCAACGCTATGATTCTATAATTCTATGAATATTAAGGAGACATAAATTGTCTTTATTTATTTATACCCCGCCTTTCCTCATATGGTTCAAGGTGGCTTACAATAATAGTTTAAAACTTTTCCAGTTAAAACCAGTTAAATCACCTCACCATATCAACACTTTCATTTCAGTGTCTTATGATATGAAATCATAAACTGCACAGGGCAGAGGACTCGTTAAGTTTTCTCCCTAAAATTCCTTTGCAAGGATTCTCATTTAACTTACTTGCTGTAGTGGAACAAGACTATCAGAGCAATCTTTCGCAGAACTACTTAAGTCTAAGCCCATGAACTTCAGTGGACTTAGGTAGGAACAGCTGTGCACAGGAATGCATTGTAAATCAGTGCAATTTATGTAACTTAAACAATTGGTCCAAGTTCCAAATTGTGATTTTAGGATTATTAACTTGGGACAACTGTCTCTAATCTGTTAAGTCACTTTGGCTCCCTGTTGGAAATAAATGAATTTTATAAATGAATTTTAAAAATACAAAGACATGGAAGTCTCAGTACAGTCTTCCCACTGTTTCCTGTTATTTTTCCATCACTATGTTTCTCTAAGGAACTCACCTGATGAAAGAGAGGTGATATGAGACCCCCTGATTTTGCCAATGGTTCTTAGTTTGTTTTTGTGAACATTAGCCTCTCACTTACTTCAGCTTGTAAAGATATCGAAAGATTAATGGACTTTGTTCAGGGATAACTGGTTGTTAAAAAGCTTGCGGTCATTATTTTTGTGCATAGCTATACAAGATTTGGACATCAATGGTCAGATGTGGGAAAAACTGTATTTTTAATGGCATTCTGAAAAGGAACCAGTTTTCTCTGGCATGCTATTGTGTCTATCTTGCACAGTTTGCTTCTGTATCAAAATATTATAATTTATGTGCACCAATACTGTGGAATCTGTGCAGTCACAGGACACCAGGTTGAGACACGTCTGGGGGGCTGATCTTTTTACTTCTCCTTCATTATGCACTTCAAGATCTGTTTAGTTGTTTATTCATTCATTTCTGACATTTTGATAGCCCTGCTGACACGCTTTAATTCAACTAACCATGGTTAGTGTGGCTGTCCAAATGCAGGCCACTTGCCTAATTATGCTTAGGAAGAATCCAGAAAACCAGCATCTGAAGCCAGGATCTGGAATTGATTTATTAATCACAGTTAGTCTTAACTGTTGTTTTGAGTATTGTATGAATTCAGATATCCAGCTTGTTCACTGGTGATGCTCTCCCAAGGAAAGAGGATGAAACTGTTTATTGAGCCAAACCAGGATTTACGTGATTCTGAGCTGACTTAACCATCTTTCGCTGACTAAACATAGTCAAAGTATGGTTTCATGTTATGATTGAACAGAGCCAGCGAATAAATGAAATACATGGTGTTCAATGCCAAGATCCCTTTGGCTTGCTGATGACTCTTCTGTTATCAGAAGAGTCCAGTGGCCTGAAGGTGTCTTGTTATCGGTGGAGAAGCCATTCAATGAAGAAATCTGAACGTGGAAGGAATCTTCCAAGAGTGGAACCTTCAGTCAGCAGAAGACAACCTTAGGGTCCAGCGCCAAGTAAATTGATGGGCAATTAAAAACTATAATAATTACATAAAACAACCAAGAGTCCAGGAGCACCTTAAAGACTAACAAAATATGTGGCAGAGGATAAGCTTTTGTGAGTCACTGCTCACTTCTTGTTAGTCTTTAAGGTGCCACTGGGCTCTTGCTCTTTTCTGCTGCTACAGACAGACTAACACTGCGACCCATCTGGATAAAACAACCAGCAGTTTTGCATTACTAACAGTAATTTTCAGAAGCGTCCTCTGTGTAAGTGGCCATTTTGTGCATGTGGTCCTTTCTTGTGCACATGTGTTGCTCTAGATGTGAGGTTGCTCACTTCTCCATCATTTGAGAGAATCAGATATCTAGGTGGATCTTGAATGTGTGCTTACTAGTGGAGGAGTGTTCAAAAGAAAGTTTGCTGTACTAGGACAACAGTCCCCAACATGGTTCCTGTAGGTGCCGTGGCGCCCGCTGACATCTTTTCTGGTGCCCGCCAAGTGTTTTTTGGGAGTGGGTGGGGCCAGGTAGTGGGTTTGAGCAAGTATCTACACTGTGTTACTGAAGTAAAGCTGTGGCAATCACTTTTGGCTGGCTCTGCCTCCTGTGGCAGCCATTTTGTGGTGGCCATTTTGTTGCTGCACCCACCATTCTTTCACAGAATTCCAAATGTGCCTGCAGGTTGTAAAAGGTTGGGAAGCCCTGATCTAGAGCCTCTGTGCTTTGCTTGATCTGAAACTGTATATGACCATTGTACATTGTCCCCAAAATACAAGAAGAAGAAGACTTGGTTTTTATACCCCACTTTTCTCTACCCTAAGGAGTCTTAAAGCAGCTTATCATCTCCTCCCCTTCCTCCTCCCAACAACAGTCACCTTGTGAGGTAGGTGAGGCTGAGAGAGTTCTGACAGAACTGTAACTGGCCTGAAGTCACCCAGCAGGTTTCATGTGGAGGTGGAGGGAATCAGACCCAGTTCTCCTAATCGGAGAACTGTTATTACGACTGTTTGAATCCCTTTCCCAACTGGGTTGTGTCCATCTATGCAGAGGACTGTTTTTTTTTAAATGAGGTTTTAATTATACTGGCAGAATGGCATCTAGAGCATCTCATAGGATTAATGGTCGATTGGGAGGAATTCGTGGTCTGAAACCTATCCAAAGATCATTAATTTCGGCTAGTCATTAATCCTTCCAAAAGCCCTAGGCAAGGGTCTTTGCTACTGTTCAGAGATAGAAATGGGAGGGGGGAAATGCTTATGGAATTATTTTTTTTAAAACCCTATCTTGTTAAGGTGATCTCATATATGTTTAAAAGCTTATCACTTTAGGGTCTGGTATAATATTAAAGGATATACCTTGTCTGTGCATAGTGGGGGTATGCATTAGGTAACATTTGAACTTGTATCTGGGCCATTTGGGCTACAATCCTATGCACACCTATCTAGGGGTAGATCCTGTTGATCATTTATCAGAATATCTACCACACATAAATAAATACGGTGGAACGCTTCATCAGGCTTATGTGCCTAGCTATAATTACTCATTCATTATATATGCACTGGATTGATCCAGTGGTTGATCAGCTTGGTGATATTTCAACAAATTTTGGAAAACATTTATTTTATTTTGAAAATGCATAGATTAGCATAGTTTGTGTTAAAATAGATAGCCAGTGAGTTTTTTTAAAGCAACTGAATATGGAACAGGTGCATGACGTAAAGACATTTCCCTTTTCCTTGAGAGTTTTGGAATGTAATACCATTCAGTCAGATTGCAAGTCTAGAAACTTCTCTGTAAAAAGGCTTCCAGGGAGTTCTCGCTTGGATTCTGTGAGATCACTGGGGTAAAGGATCATAATCATAAACATTTCTACAGTTATAGGGGTCCTTGGTCAAAAGACTGTGTGGACATCATGATAATCCACTTGCCTGTCAAGCGTACATGTGCTGCCTGGGACAAAATACAGCTCAAAATGTATTTTCATTCCACTGAATAATCCTATTAGTTAGTTGTTTCATTATTTTTCTGGCTGTTCCACAGCATTGCCATTCCATTCTTTGAATATGATTTTAAATCTTTCATCATCGTCATAGCTAGCATGTAGGCGCTCAGTGTAGACATTAGATACAAGAACTATTAATGATGCCATGCCCAGGGAGACTTGCCCATAAGAACTGAGATAACAGCGTTACCCCACCATCTGGTGAGGTGAAGGATTTTGGACCATTCCCTTAGGAGGTTTGGGATTACCCTGCACTCCTGCACGTCAAAGAAATCACAGTCTCTTTCTTCTTATCTCTGTATGGTGGTATTAATTCCACTCTGGGATTACAAGACCTGAAAATGCTCTGATTCCCCTCTCCCAACATAATGGAGACAGTTAAGTAAAATGCTTTTATCCTCTGTGTTATGTGGTAAGGTTCCAGTGTTAATGGGTGCAGCAATGAGTCTCTTCCACCTCTCACTGAATTGGAGTTGAAATGATTATTAGTAAAATTTGGAAGATGTTGCAAAAAAGAACAATTTTTGATTAAGTGTAATAAAAAAATTGCTAGTTTTTAGTAAATGGTTCATCAGGTTTAATACCTTAAGTGTAATCCTAAACAGATTTACGCCTTTCTAAGTCCATTGAAGTCAATGTGCATGGAAGGGTGCAACTCTGTTTAGGATGGTACTGTTGAAGTCTCAAGAATTGTATTTAATGAAGAGCTTAACTGGGAGTAAACAAGTAAAAGCACATCTTTGCTTATTTGCCCAGTGACTACAGCAACGAGTCATACAAGTTAACCAATGTAGGCCCCGGGCACATGGGCCAGATAACGTGGGGAGGAGGCGTGGCTATTTGTGCCATCGCAATTTGATCCGCCATTAGGTGGTCAGATGCGATAGCGGCATACTGGGGCTTCCGCTGTCAGCACGCACGCAGCAAAGTGGACAACCAGGGGAACAGCCACGCGCCAGCGTGATCACACCGCGGGAGTCCGTAGGCGGCCTGTGGCAAACTATTTGCCAGTAGGTCACTCCCGGTACCTTTTAGATGCGCAGCTTTGGCAGGAAGCTGCAGGTTGGCCACGAGAGTGCTACGTTTCCCAGATGTGCCAGTGTGATCACGCCCGGAAACTCCGCAGGGCTACCATGCCTTCGGCGGGGCAAATGCTCCGTGTGACCAGGACCGTATTTGGATGGTTAATTGTGTTAAAAATTCTACACCCTGCCTTCACTGTATGCTCGTACCTTTTTAACCTTTCTTCATAGGGAAGGTGTTCCATCCCCTTAATTATTTTAGTTGCCCTTTACTGAACCTTTTCCAATGCTATAATATCTTTTTTTGAGGTGTGGTGACCAGAACTGTACAGAGTATTCCAAATGAGGCCACACCACAGATTTATACAGAGGTATTATGATGCAGGCTGATTTGTTTTCAATCCCCTTCGTAATAATCCCCAGCATAGCATTTGCAGTTTTATTGTCATCACATACTTCAGTGTGGTATCTACGACAACTCCAAGATCTCTCTCCTGGTCAGTTACTGCCACATCGGACCCCATCAACATATGTTTATAGTTAGGATTTTTGTCTCCAATGTGCATTATTTTGCACCTATCCACATTGAACCTCAGCTGCCACCCCAGTGTAAGTCTGCCTAGGATTCATTCTGGCCCTAATGCTAAACAATTTGCAGTTAACATTTTATTTAGTTTTTTTTTTTTAAATTGCTTCCTTAATCTGAGGATGAAAAATCTTTCTCATCCAGTGAGAATTTTGCCATATGCTTATAGAAAGTGGTAGAAACAGCCACCTCTGTAGTTCTCCTGCTGTGTAGTCAGGGCTGCCAGTAATGGGGAGATGAGGAGTACAAAATTCTGCAGAAGGGTATCACTTTGGTGGCCCTGCAAGCTGAGCAAGGTAACACTAATAGTAGCATACCTGTTTTAATGGAACATCTTGTGTGTTCTTATGAATGTGAGGGGCTCAGTTAAGTGGTGAGGAGGGCATCAGAGGAAGTATTTTATCTGGGTAACTGTGGTTGCTCTCATTGGCCCTGCACATAATTTATTCATTTGTTTCTCATTCCTATGTGGTTAGATTCAAAGCTCCCTATGGACCTTATTCTTCGAGATCTGTTTTTAGCTTCTTCTTACTACTGCTGTTTTGGCCTGATGTCAGGTTTTGTGGAACCCTAGCCTAAAATTCTCCAGGCCAAGGGTCAGCAGCTTTGCATTCTCATAGATGTTCACCAGCGGTGTGACCTGCAGCTATCCAGTACACCATTAGAAGTGTCTTGCTTTACTGAATTGCTAATTACCTAATACCTGCCTGGGGCTTTAAACTTGTCATGGAGCATAATAGTGTAGAATGATGTTTTGAAGCTCCTTGATGGACAAACAATAAGGAGAATTTGTTGGGTAAAAATTTTCCAAAATCCCTCTATTACACCAGTTTATCTCAATGAAAAGTGAAAAACTGAGTGTGAGGTGTTTGGTTCAGAGAGATTCATCTTAGTTAGTTTTAGAAGTTCTTCATATTAAGCATAGATGATGACTCAGTATACAAGTTCTGTAGAACCAGCAACATTTCAGCAGTTTCATAGATGGAGGTTATCAGTAAAAATGATAATTTATTTATTTATTTATTAGATTTATACCCCGCCCTTCCACATGGGCTCAGGGCGGTGAACAAGAGGCAGCAAGCCATACATTGCCAATAACACATAGGGGCAATGACATATAAAATACTTAAAAGCATACAAATCACTAGCAATACAACCATTAAAACAGTGGAGAACAAAACATGTAACTCAGAGCCGGTCAACATTCAACACTCTGGCGGCATATTACCCCTGCTCCAATGATGTCCCATCAAGTTGTAATCTCATACCAGGGCCAGTACGTCTCGTGGTATCCCCACGGTGATGGTCCAATCGTGGTGGCAGCCCCTACTCGAAAGCCTGGTGGAAGAGCTCCATTTTGCAGGCCCTGCAGAACTGCATAAGGTTGAATAATGGGGAGATAATGAAAAATTCTCCTCTAGCAGTCTAACTAATTTGCTGCCTTTTGATCAACTGACCAAGTCATGTATGTGCCAGTGCTTATCTAAGAACGTAAGAACATAAGAGAAGCCAATGCTGGATCAGGCCAATGGCCCATCTAGTCCAAAACTCTGTCACACAGTGGCCAAAAACATCTGTCTTGGCACGTTCCTGTATAGCCCATCTTCTCAGTAACTGAGATGGGAGAACATTTATTTATTTATTTATTTATTTATTTATTCAATTTTTATCCCACCCTCCTCACCAAAGGCAGGCTCAGGGTGGCTTACAGTAAAAAGTTAAAAATATATTAAAACACATGTGCTTATATAATACAGCATCATAAATACAAAACATACCAATTCATAATACAAAATAAAATAAAGCGCTGGTAGCGATGGTGTCCCAGAGGCCATGATGGAATATGCCCCAAAATGGCCCCCATCAACAGCCGGCATAGCTGGCTATTTGATTTTTTTTTTTATATAGTTCAGCTTACGTCTGACATAGATGAATAAGGAGCTCAGTTAAAATGGTTGTATTGGCAGATTGGAAAGGCACAATGGATCTGTGTGGGATTTTGCTTTAAGTTGTGGTGATTGTTTCACCTAATGGCCAGCTTGTAAAGCAACCCAAAGTATGCCTCCATTTTGTTATATGCCACATTCTACGGTGGTTTACTGTAGACTGATTAACCCATATTTTGAACATACCAGCTTGTCCATCTAAATTCTTCCTGTGTGAGGATTCCAGAAGTCAGCTAGATGTGAGTCCAGTAGCATCTTAGAGACCAATAAGATTTTCGGGGTATAACCTTCCAAGAGGCAACACTCCCTTTGTCTGGTATCTGATGAAAGGAGCTTCACCTCTTGAAAGCTTATACCCTTGTTGGTCTCTAAGGTTCTACTAGACTCAGATCTTGCTGTTCTACTGTAGACCAATGCAGCTGCCTCTGAAACTATCTTCCAGAAGATAGATCCAGTTGGTCAGCCATGTTAGTCTGAAGCAGTAGAACAAATTTGGAGTCCAGTGGCACCTTTAAGAACAACAAAGGTTTATTCAAGGTATATTCATGCTTTCGTGTGCAAGGCACACTTTTTCAAATACATTGGAATGGCAGGTAAGGTTCAAACTTATAGCTAGAGAATGAACAGCAAATTAACATGTAACATGATGATGTTCAAGATACCTGCGTACCTATATGCCCCCAGCTACCATCCTAAACATACCAAATAATCCATTGTATACAGCGAAGCTCTATGCTACAGCTGCCTCTGCTCAGGTCCTACAGACAGAGATGCCACTGGATTCTAAATTTGTTCTGTCTTCCAGAAGTCAGCTTGGGTAGTCACGGACAGAGTATAATGACAATGCTTTCTGAGATTTGTGGGAGTAGCAGAGCTGCAGAAGTAGGCAGCTCCTGAAAATGGCAGACGTGGTGTGTCCCCTCTTCGTGTAACACTTAGCCAGACTTAGCACACCATTTCCTTGCACTGATGGCCAGTTGTGTGGAGCAATGATGGGAGAGGGCACTGATGTCATGACTTGAATATAAACATTACATGGAGAGAGGAGCTACCACTAATCCCCATGCGATGCTACAGCAAGCCTTTGCTTCAGCTCAGTCATTAACATATCATGATTATTCTTTTGTTTCTCATTAGCTTTCTTTTTCTTTGAAGGGATTCCTCCCCCTCCCCCACATAAGTATATATATATATATATATAGAATTTTTTTTACAACTTCCTTCCTGGTGTTCTTTTTTTTCCAGATTCCAAAATTAGAGCAAAACCCAATTCCTCATGGGACTTCCTGTGCAAGGAGGCATTGAAATATGGCAGCCCCTCGCCTGAAGGTGTTTGGGCCGGTGGATGGCCTATGCTTTTACGTGCTAATTATCCCTAAATTGGACAGTATCTTTTGGTTCCCACCTGTGCATAAATTGTATCATTTGTACATTGTGGTTCTTCTTCAATATATGTGGATATGATTTGCTAAAGAAACTATTGAACCAAGTCTTGCTTGCTTTACTGTTTGTTCGATATGTCATCTGATTAAATCAGTTACTATTAATGATTGATTTGTCAAAATTAAATCTCTTCCCTAGATAATTTTTGAGAGTGAGCTGGTGGTTGATTAAAAATGGCAGCAACATTAAAACTGGTACTTTGTGTCTTTTATGTAAATTATTATTCCAGTACATTTAAGGGGATATGATATTTCTTTTGCAGTTATAGAACTTTGAGCTTTATTGGAGTGGATGTGTAAATATTATTTACACCAGTGCAAAACCCATTTGATTCTGGATATATTTTGTTAGGAGCAGTCAGTTCTGTTCCTTTGTCTGCTATGTAATGGATTAACATTATTATTAACACTCTGTTAATGTGTATGCAAAGGTGCTGTGCCCCATGGAATGGTTCCCAGTGCTAGTTCACCTCCCAGTTAAATCAGAGTCTCAGTTTACATTAAGGATGTGCACCACATTAAAAAAAAATGTATTTTGGGTGCCTGAATATCAGGGAACCAAAAATATCAGTATACCCAGTTATTTGAATTCCAAATACCAGCTTTTTCTGGGAGCTTTAGGGGCTGTTTTTTAAACTAATGGCATCAAAACTGCAGCATAACTGCTGGTGCCGTTCACTAAATAACCCTCACATTTCAAGTGAATTGGACCCAAGAAGTCTAGTTCTATAGACCCCTGAACAAGGTGCTCCCAGCCACCCTCCATTGTTTCCTGGGGGTGGTGGTGGTGGGGAATCCAAGATTTCTTCAGGGCAAAGAGTAACCAAACACTTGAGGAAGCTGAGCAACCACTGGCCACTGGCCAAAGTCTCGCAAAGCAAGGAGAACTAACAAGTCCAAAAAAACCAATGCAGAACCTGGGAAATCTTAGCAGAAATATGGGACAGTGTAGCAAACTTAATTCAACATATGTCAAATCAGAGAATCCAAACCAGTGTCAAACTAGAGAATCATCACCAACAACCCATTTTTAACAAGGAACCTGTTGCAAATGCAACAAATGTTAAACTGGAGAATTCAATCCAATATTAAAGCAGTGGGGTACTCCAGGGCTCAGTACTGGGACCGATACCATTTTTTAAAATTTAGTGACATAAGACTAAAAAAGCTCTCCAGAGCTTCTGCCAGGGGACTCCTCCCTTATACAAATTACAGCCCTGTGCAAAGTGTGGTCTAGTTGCAACCAACTTTGCACAGGCATGTACACACACACATGTTGCCATCAATCACAGCTTGCAATGCCAGTGTCAGTGGGTTCTACCATGCATTCTTTACGCTCAGCGTGTTTCCCCATTTTATGAGATCATGTGACTCTTTCCCTGTTTTTCATAGTGGCTGACAACACAGCAGAGAATCCCCAATGCTTGGCAATATGGAAAACAGGGCTTCACAGCTGCTTGTCAGTTTAAAAAAAACATCTAGTCAGTTTCAATATTACTTCCCCCCACACACACACCTGCATTCCTTTCTGTTCCCTTTCATTCAACAAACTCACACTAAAATGCATACGCAAAACCTGAACCACAAGTATTTACATGGAAGGTGCTTGCTGGATGTTACTGTGCAGCTGCAATAGGGCATCTGCATACACTTTTTAAAAAAGTTTTGGATTCCACCCCCCAAGTAAAATTTCCACCCCGATTTAGGAAAGTGCATTTTTAAAAATTGTAGCTGCAGGATAAATACACCAGAGGAAAAAGAATGGTGTGTAAGGTGGGCACAGAATCTGAAGTCAAGCTTAAAGGTTTACTGGTCAGAAAATCTGCAGTGTGTGTGTTTAATGGGTCTCAGTTTTTGCTATCTGAGAGGTAGGAAAAAATGATAGTTTGAAAATAGAAAAACTCATTTTTTTATAGTAAACAAAAGAAAGTGTGTGATTTGGACAGATGTAGTCATAACAGGACTAGCAGCATTTTTGTATATCGTGTTAAACATTGAAAACATTGAACTCTTTAATAATGTATTATCATATACATTATAGCATATTGACAAGGGACAAAATTAGTCTCACTTAGATAGTAAATTCAACCTTGAAAATATTGTCTGTCTACAGTATACTGAGGAGTTGTCATTGCTTAATGCTGGAGGTTGTCACATATAAAAATCTTCAAACTGCGCATTCTGAGTGGGTGAAACTTGTTGAAGCAGCTACTTAATGTCAAAAGAGAAAATATTTCATATTCAGGGCTCCCCCAGATTTCTCAGGGCGAGACTCTAAAAAATCCCCCCGGTTCCCCCCCCCCCGTTCCTCACATCTCTCATGGCAAAACTCCCACCACCAAATATGCATGAAGCAATGTGCAAATTACCCTATCATTCTCTACTTTTTCTCCCTTCCTTTCCCCATGAAAATAGTAAACTCCAAACAAGCCATACCAGGAAGCCACACTTGACCATGGCCTCCTGACAAATGTCTGCTGCTTGTTTGGAAATTTGCGGGGGCCCCTTCACATTGGTGTGAGCACAACCATCCCTGCAAAGTAGCATGCAGCAAAAGCAGGAGATTTATTGAATTCCCCAGAGCATCTGTATATAGTCAGTAGTGGCAAAGCAACAGAATCCTGTTAATGGGAGTCTGTACATTTGATCTGAGCAGCAGTCCCATGCAAATTTATCTCTGACTGAGCCTCATTGCACATAAAAGTGTAGGGATGCCAACTCTGAGTTGGGAAATTCCTGGAGATTGTGGGGGGTACAGTCTGGGAAGAGTGGGGTTTGGGGAGGGGAGAGAGTTCAGTGGGGTCTAATGTCAGAGTCTACCTTCCAGAGCAGCCATTTTTCCCAGGGAAACTGATCTCTGCAATCTGGAGATCAGTTGTAATTCCAGGAGATCTCCAGGCCCCACCTGGAGTTTGGCAAGCCTAACAAAGGGGGCTACTTCAGACCAAACAAGCATAGGATTGCTCTGATAAAGTCATAAAGGCAGACATTCACGGCAGCTTCTGCATGGATATTTTATTCCAGTCTGGCTTCCTTACTATGGCACCGTTTTCAGGAGCATCCACATGACGTCCTCCATTTGCCTTGTTCCTCTGCTTCTACCTGCTTTGCTGTAGTCTTTTCCTAACCTGGCTTGGTATGGTCTTTTTGGATGGATCACAGTCCAAGTGCCTTTGCTTGCACTGTGGATGACAAGGGGTGTATCTTTGAGAATTCTGCCCATGTCACTGCCCTGGATTCACCCTCCCACAGCAGCTATTTTTTCTCTGTCCCATGTGCCTCTAAAGCACATCCCTGTGCCTAACCTATACTTTCTGTGGTACTCAATAACACATTTCAAACAATCCAATCAGTGCATTATTTCATGTGCCGTTTTAATATGCAATTATAATTTATATGGTTTGCAAGCATCCTTCTCCCCAGTGGGGGCCCGAAGTGATTTACATGGTTCATGGTTCTCTTCTCCTGCATTGTATCCTCACAAGAACCCATATTCACTCTGACGTCTACAGAGTGTTTCTGGACAGACCAGAAATGATGAGAACAATTAAATAATGCATTAAAATTAATTTATGAATAGTAGAATAGTCACTTATGGCACTAGATTCAGGTGGGCAGCCATGTTGGTCTGAAGCAGTAGAACAAAGTTTGAGTCCAGTGGCACCTTTAAGATCAACAAAGTTTAGTTCTGGGTACAAGCTTTCATGTGCATGCAGAGTTCTTCAGATATGTGATGAAGTGTGCATGCACACTAAAGTTTATACCCAGAATTAAACTTTGTTGGTCTTCTGTTAACATCCTCTTCTGTTAACATCTTCTTCTGGAGAACTGGGTTTGTTTCCCCACTCCTTCACATGCAGCCAGCTGGGTGACCTTGGATTAGTCACAAGTTTTCTCTGAGTTGTTCTGCTCTGAGACTCTGAGTGAAGGGTGGGTTATAAATCCAATTCTTCTTTTTCTTCTTCCTCTTCCTCCTCTTTGCCACTAGACTCAAACTTTGCACTTATGTCGCTGATAGAATCCCAATGACAGAATCACTCTTGAGTTTAGCAGTAGACTGTGTTGCTCATTATGAAAATAACCTTTTTCTTAGCAATCCGGAGGTGTATTCTTTTTTTTAAGTTTCACATTGTGCCAAATAAAAATCTTTCCTCTGAAAGTCAGATAATTAGGCATTGTCTAAATTAATAAGCAGATGCTTTGTTCTGGAACAGCATTTTGTGTGAAGCTTCTGTGCTTTTTTTTACTGTGTGAATGATAAAAGCCTGTTAGTGTGAGGTCCTCTTCTGTTAACATCAGGTAACAAAAGCTTTTGGTCTCTGTGCAAATGGCTGCAGGGTCCACTGAACACTTACGACGTATACTATTATTAAATCAGCACCCTTTTCAATCTTTAGTTTGTGTTGCCTGCGGGAAGTCAAAACCATTTTGATCTTTCTTCATAATAATGAACTTCCACACTTTTTGCGCAACTGGCCACACTAGAATCTTTGGCAAAAACAGGCTTAGAATTCCTGGGTTGAATCTGAAGTAAATTTTCTATTAATGATAGGCATCTCCATCCAGAGAATGGAACTATTTTACCTCCCCCTCTTCCTGTACCCTGTGTATTAGCTCACTGAGTGACTGTGGGCCAGTCCTGCTCTTCAGCTTAACTTACCTCATAGATGTGAGGATAAAATGAAAGAGAGGAGAGTGATGTAACTCTTTGGGTCCCTATTGGGGAGAAAGGCAGGGTATTATTAAATAAATAAATAAATAAATAAATAAATAAATAAATAAATGCTGTTCCTGTTGGGCCAGAGGCCATTTCAGGGAGCTCGCTGGACTCTTGTGGAAGGGGTAGGGCAAAATGTTCTGTCCTGCAGTTAGAAATGCCTTCTGTTCAAGAAAGTGGAACTTTGGGTCCAATGGCCTACGTTTAAGGCAAATTCTGTGTTATACAACAGTGGCAAAAAGAAGAACATCCAGCTATTAACAAAACATTTCCCATCCTTCCCCACTATTCAACAGCTGTTTTTTTTTAAAGTGACCCAAAAGGCTGAGAGCTGTTGAGTCACTACCCTAATTAGCTGTTTGGTGGCAGGCAGGTAGTTTGTAGTTGCATTAAGAACCTTAACCTTTCGGTGAGGCCCGGGGCAAAGCTGAGTGAAGCTGGCATTTCACCTACGACAAGGAACCAGACCACTGTCTCTCAGCTCTCCTAATGAGAACCTTCAACGTTAATCTAAAATGGAATGAAAGATTTGTAAATCCCCCCCATTTGAATCAGCTAGAAAGTGAAACTGTTTAAATTGCTAAATTGTGTTTTTGCTTGTCCTACTTCCCAATGGCCTCTTTTCTGGAAATTGTTCGTGTTGGATAACTTAGCACATAACCTGTACAATATTTGTAATCACTGTGTCATCTGCTGTGTAATCTATTGTAGGGAAAAAAATCTATAAGAACATAAGAAGAGCCCTGCTGGATTAGACCAGTGGTCCATCTAGTCCATCATCCTGACTCACACAGTGACCAACCAGTTCCTCTGGATGGCCAACAACAGGGTGTGGAGGCTGCAGCCTTCCCCAACGTTGCCTCTTTCCTGGCACTGGGATTCAGAGGATTCGTGCCTCTGAATGTGGAAGTTCCCTTTAGTCACCATGCCACTGATAGACTTATCTGCCTAATCCCCTTATAAGAACATAAGAAGAGAAATTAATAAAACAGTGGGTCACAACTATCTAGGTTAATTTGAAATTAAGGGGCAGTTTATTTACCTGATAGGGAGAATAAGAAAAATGCTCAGGTGCCATTCTTCTAGGAATCCACTGATCAGGCCTGGATTAACCATTAAACAAAATAAGCACGTGCTTCGGACACCAAGGGAAGGGGTTTGTTTTTGCTTGTTTGCTTACTTCCATTTATTGTTAGATAAATATATATATTTTAAAGTTTATATATTGTTATGGGGTCTGGCCTGGAAGAAAACTGAATTTTTACTCTCTTATTTCACCTTCAGCACATGGAAGGGCCGAGGGGCACCATTGTCAGACTGTGCTTAAGACATCGGTTGGCCTTAATCCGGCCCTGCCACTCATACACAACTCAAATATGGATTAATAATATGAATTTATCAATGTTTGGTAAAACTTCCTTCTCAGCTAAAAAACCTTTGAACTTCAATTTGACTCACACTTTCCATGACTCTTTTCCCCAAGGGCCATCTTTTATCAGGTAAAGCAGATCTCAGTGGTCTCAAATCATGTGGTCTGTTTGCTCAAAATCACGTCTCCCAGACATCCCCCCCCCAGTAAAAAGATACAAAGTCCTCTGCATTTTTTTTTAAACAAAACTCTCAAGGAGAAAAGCAGCTTGGGAATTGGGTACAATTTTGACGGGACAAACAAGAGGGAAGGAAGGGTTTCCCACCCCTATCAGACTGAATTTCTGTGACTTGCATCCATGGGAAAGCCACCCTGGCTATTTCGAATTAGTTACATGGTTTTGAATCATTCAGTGGATACATTGACACTATGGACTTCTTTGTTAGATATTTCTTCTCCTTAGAGACTTCTGGAAACTGAAGTTCTATAAAGTAAGATTAGGATCTGTAATAAAGAACTCTCGGGCATTGGCAATTCCCTGGATTCTCTGGAGAATCAATAAGAGTTACACCCTACCCTATGTACATTTTGTAGCAGGGATGGCTTATGTTACTTTGTTTTGGAACAGTTTATATGGAAAGCGTTGCTAAGTGCATGTGTATGGGGGACAGCAGGGTGTGTTGATACTGCACTTGGGACTCCATGAGTGAAGAACAAAGGAAACATGCAGAAGCTGCCAGTGGCAGACTTACATTTTTGGGACCCTGAAGCTTGAACTGTTATGAGGGCCCCTTCTCAACCAGCAACAATAGAGCCATTTTGAGGCCATATGAAACGGGTACTAGAGCATATTCTAAAGTCAGTATTAAGTAATTCAACCCATTGGCATATGATTCTGTCACTAAAGTAGCCTTATTTTAATAATGAACACTTAAAAAAAACCCTCCATCTATTTTGTTGAAAAATTCACTCATTAAAAAAAAGTTGCTTCAGGGCCCCTCCATGATTAGGGGCCCTAAAGCTTCAGTTTTGTTAGTTTCATAGTTGATCTGCCCCTGGAAGCCGGAAATGTTTTATGAGTTCTGCTGCTCTGTGATGTGTGTGAAGGAAAGAGAGAGAGAGAGGGAAGACACCAGCGTTACAGAAAAGGTTGTGTCTCTGACCTTTCTTATATTTTAAACTCGAGTCTCCAACCTTGTGGATCTATTGGGCATTTTTTAAAATTTTGAAAACGGTTATTGGGCACCATAATGAAATGTCTGCCATTGGGCGGGGGGTGGGGGGCTAGGTCCAATACAGAATGTTGGGAGGTTCCATAATGGAGGCAGCTGTTTCATCATCACTATTCCCTGCAGACACATGGAATGCCTCATAGGTTCTTCTGAAGCACCTCCTCCTGCTTCAGTGAAGTGGAGAAATGTCAGGATTAGCTCCTAGTGAAAAGATGCTTTGAGGAAGAAGCCCAGTGGGCACCCGGAAACACATCCTTCTCCTTAGAGAGTTCTGGAAACTCCATGGCACCCACAGGGACCAGATTGGGGACCACTGTTTTAGATGGTTTATAAGCCTGTCTCTTGTTACCTTCCTCTCTTAATTTAAGATTTGTTCTCTCATTTGCTAAGAACGATATAGATTTATAGCATGTAACACCATCGCTTTACATAAGATGCCACAATTTGCTCTGTTATGATTATTACTAACCAGTTACTTTCCTTTCCGAAACCAGGCTTAAGCATGTTCTTATCCTGTCACCCCCTCCAGCTCCTTCCCCTTTCTTTGCTGCCTTTTTTACTGAGTTGAAGTTTGGCTAATAATGTTTTGAGGGGCAAAGACTTGTCGTGCTGCAAACTACTATGCACATTCATGGTGCTATACAGAATTTGGTTTGCATATGTTTTGTTTTTGTTTTTCTGCCAGGCTTCAGTTTTTTTGTATGTTGCTTGCATTAACTGCAAGGAGAACTAAAATCTAGCAATGAGTAAAACTGCTGATTGGTGAAGATGTTATAGCTGTGCAGGAATCTACTCCCTTAAATTGCAATATGCTTTACTCCAAAATGTACTAAGAAATATTGACTGTTCCATAGAACTGACTGTTAACACTTTCCCATCCAAAATGGAGGAAATCTGAAGTGCCCTTTTGAAGTAGAGGATGAACAGTGATCTAACTTAGGTGCCGGTTTAGGGAGGGAGATAAATAGCCTATGAAATGTTTTCCCAATGATTTTGCATTGTAATCAAATCTTGCTGTGAGGCATGGAGTCTGGAGAGGTGCAGTGTAGGTTCTTTAGAGTGATATTTGCAACCATATAAAAACATTCCTTGAATGGAATATTGAATATAAAGTCTTCAGGAAAATGCAGATGTTAAAGTAATATAGAATATACATTAACAGTCCATAGTTCTGCTCAAATACTTTAAAAATAGTCAGCTGAATAGCTATTTGGGGTATACCTTCTGTCTACTAGCAATGTTTCCCATATCTCTGGAATTCAGATGCTGTATGTCTTTGGTGCTCTCATGAATGTTTGAAAGGTCTGATGTGGTATAAGTTTTAGTTCATCTTCCCAGG
This sequence comes from Gekko gecko, assembly GCA_029375565.1. Classification (NCBI taxonomy): domain Eukaryota; kingdom Metazoa; phylum Chordata; class Lepidosauria; order Squamata; family Gekkonidae; genus Gekko; species Gekko gecko. The sequence goes on along the minus strand of JAPDNY010000003.1, from coordinate 32,509,528 downwards.
CTTCACTACAGTGGCCATGCTTGGTACCAGATTATACCTAAATGAACTTTTTTAAAAAAGGCTTGTTAATGCAGCTTTCTTAAAATGCCATCATAAAATAGCACATCATAAAATAGCATAAAATTACAGGCTACTGGATTCTTCCTTTGCCTTATTACGGGGCCAGCACTCTTCCAGTATGACTCATAAAAATATGTTTACTTTTGTATCATGCTCTCACTCTAAACTTTGTTTTTCTTAATTTGGAATCCTGGAATCAAAAAGTCACCAAATGAAGAAAGTTGGTGTAGAACAACATGTATAAAATATAAGTTAATTATATGTATTTTTACTTTGGACATAGCCAGGAGAATTATAGTTAAAGTAGCCTGATAGAGATACAGATCCAGGTTCAAAGGGGGTCTCTAAAGTTGTACACCGTATACAGCAGAAGACTGAAAGGAGGAAAATGGCTGCAGAGCCTTTTCCGTGGCTCTGCTTTCATTGTGGAAGTTCTTCCATGAGATGGAAATCTCCACAAGACTTCCTTCTGTGGCCCTCAGGAGACCAGAACTTTTTTTTTTCTTTTATGAGATTTTCTGGGGATGGTTTCATTGCTGTGGTGCTAGCCATTGTTATTGAAAGCTGACGTTTTGTCTTGTGGTTTTAAATGGTTGTTATTTAGGGTTGTCAACCTCCCACTAGGGCTTGGAGATCTCCCACTATTACAATGGATCAATACTACAAAGATCCAGTTCCCTTGGAGAACATGGCTGCTTTTGAGGGCAGCCTCTATGACATATCTTGATGAGTTTCTTCCCCTCCTGAGACCTCGCTGTCCCCAGGCTCCACCCCCCAAATCTCCAGGAATTTACCAACCCAGAGTAACCCTATGAGTGCTTGACATGGTATTTATGATCCTGTGAACTCCTTTGGGGCATCCTTGGTACTGAAAGACAGGACAAATAAATAAACAAAATAAATGTTACCTCGTCTTTGCTTTTCTTCTTCACCTAGGACAAGTGTGTGCATGCATATATTGTGTTGGACCCTAAGCAGTGTGAATAGGGATAGAGGAAAACAACTCCCTGATTCCACTGCAACCTTCTTTGTTCCCTGAAATTGTACTCCTTCAGGTCAGTGGACTCTCAGAAGCAATGTAGGAGAAAGCAGGAGGAGGGGGCATCCCTGGAAATCACCCTCCCTCCCTCTGAAAATGAAAATACTGTTTCACTGGTGGAATGAGTTCCACTCATGGAACAGTGATTCTGAATTCAAGTCAAAGATGGAGTTTTCCAGAACAATTTGAAAGTATATGATGTTGTGACTCAAGAAACACAAGGAGAATCAGGAGCCTCTTGGCTATACAAAAGCTGATTTATGGCGCTGATAAACAACATATTAACTGGCCTGATGGGCACAATAGAATGTGAAAAAAATCCATGAGAATATGAGCAGTGGGAGGGCTTCTAGTATCTTGGCCCCACTGGTGGACCTCCTGATGGCACCTGGTATTTTTGGCCACTGTGTGGGAGTGTTGGACTGGATGGGCCATTGGTCTGATCCAGCATTGGCTTCTCTTATGTTCTTATGAGAATGCCAGTGAGATCATGTTCTAGGGAATAGTAACCTAATCCCACCCTCCACTTGTGGAAAAGTTTCTTGAATCATTGTTGATGAAGAAACTTATTTCCTATTTATTTCTTTAGAAAAAGTAAATGGTGTCTCACCAAAGACCTACCAAGATCGTGATTTCTTCAGTTTGTTTGTTCCTATTTTTAACAGCTGAGTAGAAAGTTCCAACCCCAGTTGTGGGTATTTATTTCTTTTAAAATTGATTTCAGTATTACATTGGTACTTTACCTATTTTCCATTGAAAAATGTAAGGTGGTATATATAAGGTTCCGAGGAACTAAATATACTCATACCTGCTTAGCAACACATAGGAGGCTGTATCATGTCTTCTGACCACACATTGGGACCACTTACTGGCTTTTGTTGGCATTTAGATTCCAAATTACTTAGAACATTTTTATTGTTTTTCTTAACTCATTTAACAGTTTTCCTCACTGCTGTGGGACCACCTGCTTGTCTCAAAATATCATAGTTTTAGCTTCACATATCGTACTAAGAAACAAGATTTATGACAAACCATAGGAAAGGTAACCATTTCATAGGGCTATAAATGAAAGAAACTCAGTACGATTTTTCATATTCTTTTTCTCATTACACAAGGCTGACTGTCTTGAGAAAGTGTCTGAAAACTTCATTTAGTACAAACTGTGGCAACAAGAATCTTACCGTGTAGCTACAGGGTAGAGAAATAGCTCCAGTTTTTTAACAGCTTTGCTGCCTTCCATTGTAAGAACATAAGAATATAAGAGAACATAAGATAAGCCAATGTTGGATCAGGCCAATGGCTCACTCTGTCACACAGTGGCCAAACTCTGTCCAACACTCTGTCACACAGTGGCCAAAAATACCAGGTGCCATCAGGAGGTCCAACAGTGGGGCCAGGACACTGGAAGTCCTCCCACTGTTGCCCCCCCAAGCACCCAGAATACAGTGCATCACTTGCCCCAGACTGACAGTTCCTATCTATACCTTGTGGCTAATAGCCATTGATGGATCTCTACTCCATCTGTTTATCTAATTCCCTCTTGAAGCCGTCCATGCTTGTAGCTGCCACCACTTCCTGTGGCAGTGAATTCCATGTGTTAATCACTCTTTGGGTGAAGAAGTACTTCCTTTCACCTGTTCTAAGCTGATTGCTCAGCAGTTTCATTGAGTGCCCACGAGTTCTTGTATTGTGAGAAAGGTAGAAAAGTACTTCTTTCTCAACCTGCTCTATCCCATGCATAATCTTATAGACCTCGATCATGTCCCCCCCTCAATCAGTGTTTCTCCAAGCTAAAGAGCCCCAAGCATTTTAACCTTTCTTCATAGGGAAAGTGTTCCAACCCTTTTATCATTTTAGTTGCCCTTTTCTGCACTTTTTCCAATGCTATAATATCGTTTTTGAGGAGTGGTGACCAGAATTGTACACAGTATTCCAAATTGTGTTTCTGAATCCAAATAAAAGTGCTGGTAATAATGTTTAAAGCTGTACCTTTCTTATGACCAAGATATCTGAAGTATCTCCTCCTCCCATATAAACCTATGAAATAAATCAGTAAATCTATTTGGGTTCACAGGCCTTCACCAGGTGTCCTGACCAGAGTTCCCATGGTGTTGGAACTAAGATTGGGAAGGTATGTGGAAGAGTGACTTTTTGGCTATGGTATCCAGGCTTTGGAACTCTATCCTCCAATTAGTCCCCTCACTATTTGCCTTCCACCATCTGGTAAAGACCTTTCCATTTTAGAAGATATTTGGGACTGGGTAAATTTATATTAAACATATATTCGGACACTGCTGCTTTTTATTGCAATTGGTTCTATTGTGATAGTTTTGCAGTTTATTATTTTAATATATTGGTTTAAACATTATGTGACAAAAAAGTAAGGAAGAGGTATTTTAAATAAATAAATATTATATCTGTTGCCTTCCGAAAATGTTGTCAGACCCAATTTAGAACCATTTTCAGTAGAGGAATAAGGCATTTTTTACTGAGGAAGAAGAATGGATTGAACCACTTCAAATTCCAAGTGGTGGGTTCCAGCTTGGAATGTTTCTTGAGGTAAAAAGCTTCTTGTGAAGAGAAGACTAGCGCAGCGGGGAGAATAGTTCTATGTACTCTCTTTGCTCGCTGTACTGTTTTTTAGTTTCCAAGGAGTTTTGAACGTAGAGGAGTGTTCTAAATGTGATTCCCCCACTTGCACATTGAAGTGGTGAGATCCATTCTTATTCCCTTGAATGTTTAAATCAAGTTTATCTCCACCAAACCAGTGGAGAGGAGGGCAAATCCATGCCCTCACAGTAAAACCCTTTGTATCTTCCCCAGTCCGGAAGTATCTCATTTGCTTCATTTCTTTCCTTCATGAAGAAGCACATGAGTTCAGCTGAAATACTACAAAAGTGTGTGAAGGCCCAGGGGTTGTATAGGAAGCATAAATCTTCAGGTTTGGTGAATGAATCATAGTGGAATCATGAAGTGCTAGTGGAATCTGGTGGTGACGACAGACGGCTTGGATCCCATAGTGCCTATTCCATCCCCTCCTCTTTGACAATTTAGCTCAGGGGTGTCCACAGGCCGGAAGCGATCCGCTCAGAGCTTTAATCAGGCCCACGGCTCTCTTCTTCACCCTGACCCCCTCCCCTGCCTGTCCTCACCCTTCTGAGGGAGATCAGGCTGTCGAACTTCCCAGCTGACTGGGCCTTGTCTTTGCAGTTTCTCCTCCGGCAGGAAGCTCCTCTGGGCTGAAGCACAAAAAAAGGTGCAAAGAAAATGTGGAATGGATTTTTCTTTAATGTCTCTAGGCCCAGATAGACTATTCTAGCACTGGAATGGCAGCCCCCAGAGTGGAATGACGGTCCCTGGGAGTAGCAGCTGCATTCTGGGAATGGAATTCCACTCTGGGGACTGTCATTCCAGTCCCACAGTAGTCTATCTGGGCCCAGAACCCTTACTGGAAAATCCATTCCGCATTTTTTTGAGCTGCAATGTATTTCAATGGAGTGGAGTTTCAGTTTCCAGTGTTTGTATGCCAGTTGAATTTGTCTCCTTGCAAATAAAGAGCTGATGTTTTGAGCCAGCTTGCCTCTGCTGAATGGACCTGAGAACAGGTGCCTGAGTGAGTACTCTAGCCTGGGAATCCACAGCCAAAGGGGGACATTACACTGGAGAGCCACTGTCACTCTGAGTAGACCTGGGGGGTGGGGGGGGGAAGCTCACAATGCCCAGCCATTTCATTTTTTCCTTGGCTCAGACAGAGTATTTTATATTTTTAGTTTTTAGTTTTAGTTTCTGCTGTGATCCTTGTGCTTTTTCTTGATGTTTTATTTAACAGATTGCATTGCCAAATCCCACTATCCCTCCACCTTTCCATTTTAGGTAGGCATCTTTTAAGGGTAGGAGGGGAGAAAGTTTGGGAAGGGTCAGTTATCAAAGACTGCTAAATAAAATATGGCCAAGAGTGTTACTGTTTTAAGCATATTTGTATTTTAAGTTTAAAAACCCCTTTAATTTGTATTTTAAGTTTAAAAATTTGTTGGCATCCTTTATAAAGTTAATATCTTTGCTACCTGGCATTACATTTTATGACACACATGGCCTGGCCTGACAAAGTCCTATTTATATCAGATCTGACCCTTGTAACAAATGAGTTTGACACCCCTGGTTTAGCTGAAACTTGATATTGTGGGTCTCTTAAACAGAAGATAGCCCAAGCTCTCTTAGTAATGAATGTCTTAGAGACGAGTGTCCAAAATCTATTGTTAGACCATGAAGCTAAAGGTCAGTGGGAAGCTCACAGGTTCATGGCTCTGGAAACTGGACTTCATTCGGAGCCACTGAAGTATGAAATTAAAACAGTGTCAATATCTGCTGGAGAAAGTCTCAGGGGATGTCCTCCTTCACTCCACCACAGCTTCTATGGTTGCCTTTATGTGTATAGTAGAGTTACTATGGCAGTGTTGCCATTGCTTCTCCAGGATAATGTGAAGCATTAAGATAACCAACAGCTGCCAGATCCTCCTTATAGTTAGATTAATGCAGTAATCAACTATGGGATGAAGTTAAATGGTGGACTGTTTCCAAACACAGAGAGATAAGTCCCTCAGATTTATTACATCTTCATCCCTTGGAGATTACCTTTATTAATGGTGGTAGCTAGCCATGCAAAAATGATGCTTGACTACACCAATCAAAGACTGATATTTGTGCTTGTTTGTAGAACAATTCCAGCTCTCAGAATAAGGCAAGCACATGAAACAAGGACTTATTTTGTCACAGCTGTGAACCTCTTGCATTTTTTCCGTTAAACCAGCAGCAGTGTGGGAAGGGGTATCCAAGTAAATAGGGTTCCTAAAAACTTGAGGATTTCCTGTCACCCTGAGTTGTTACCCTTTTGTCACTCTGAGTTGTGCTGTAATCTAATATTTGCAAGATTAACTTGACTGTTACCTCTAGAGGGACTAAATGGGTGCCAGTAGACAACCTCTCTGCAGTTTCAGAGTGGAATCTTAGAATCATAGCGTTTGAAGGGGCCAAACAGGCCATCTGGTCCAACCCCCTGCTCAGTGCAGGTTCAGCCTGAAGCATCCCTGACAAGAAGGCGTGTCTGCATTTGGAACACTATTACTGCTTTTTACTTCTTTTTCATTTCACCCATTTCTAAAGTCCCACCAGTGTCTCCTTTTATCATCTGTGCCCATGTCCTCTGCTGGAGACCATTCTGTTCACATCTGTTCATGTCGAGTTTTCCATGCTAACCAGCTTCATAATATTGTAAAATTTCAAGAAAATCAGGTCTGCATGGTTTCCACTCTTCCTTCTTTTGTGGGCAAAAGAAGATGTACAGATCGTACATGCATCTTGTTTGATATTTCCTTTCCTCGTCTTTGCCTATTGCCAAAGAGATGATCATCTTTTCCTTTTCTTGGCTGGGTTATTCCATGATCTCTATTATATCATTTAGTGTTTCACATCGAAAGCTACTTCTGAGGCAAGAAGGAGGTAGGAACCGTCTTCTACCTCTCTGTATAGAGAACAAAGCTTTAGAGAGAGGGAGGGAGGGAGGGAGGGAGGGAGGGAGGGAGGGAGGGAGGGAGGAAGCCAGCCGGGACACATACAGTTTCAAGCTGCTCAGCAGCAGTGGGAGCCCCTGCTTTTGAAAATTAACTAGCAAGCTGAGACGTTTGCCTTGCAGAATATATTAGAGCTGAGATCAGAACTTTGGGCCCAGTTTCTCAAGGGTAATAAATAATCCTTCATAGCCATTTGTAGACTATGGAGAGGATGATGATGCCGATAGTTTAAATATCAGTCATAATGATCATTGCTTTCTAGAGGGTGGTGAATTGACTCACACAATGCAAGCTACTACTTGATGTTGTAATCACTGGCATGTGTCTGGCCGTTCCTCCCACCCTTAAACTGCCTTCCTCCAACTTAAGTGGCTCTCCTGCTAAAAGTTGGCAAAAGGCTCCTTTAAGCTGAGGAAAATTTCCCACCTTTGCTGAGCAAAGTGGTTGGATATACACCACTGAGTGAGGAATATGCATATGAGAAGTAGCCTTATGTAGACAGCATACAGAATTGTGAACCTGAATGCTCCATTGAAATAAATGGAATGTGTGTATGAAGAAGAAGAAGAAGAAGAAGAAGAAGAAGAAGAAGAAGAAGAAGAAGAAGAAGAAGAAGAGATTGGATTTATACCTCACCCTTCACTCGGAGTCTCAGAGCAGTTTACAAACTCCTTCCCCTTCCCCTCACCACAACAGACCCCCTGTGAGCTAGGTGGGGCTGAGAGAGCTCTTTCAAGAATTGCCCTTTCAAGGACAGCTCTTGTCAGAACTATGGCTTGCCCAAGGTCATTCAGCAGGTGCAAGTGAAGGAGTGGGGAATCAAACCTGGCTTTCCCAGATTAGAGTCTGCTGACTTAATCACTACACCAAACTGCATTGGGCTAAGAACAAAAGAGAAGCCAATGTTGGATCAGGCCAATGGCTCACCCAGTCCAACACTCTGTCACACAGTGGCCAAAAATACCAGGTGCCATCAGGAGATCCAGCAGCGGGGCCAGGACACTAGAAGCCCTCCCACTGTTGCCCCCCCCAGCATCAAGAATACAGAGCATCAGTTGCCCCAGACTGAGAGTTCCGGTCTATACCTTGTGGCTAATAGCCTTGGAAACTTAATCCCGTGGGAAGACACTGCTGTTGAGGCAGAAGACTCCAGGTTTCTGATGGCCTGGCAGCAATGAGATGGGGGGAGAAGGGGAAGATTTATTTTAAAGGCTTGTTTGCACTTGGTGGAGCCTAGGAAAATGGCACACCCAAAGAGGGAGGCCGTAGGTAGGGGCTAGCTGGCTTTGGAAAGGGCTTTCAACATGACTAAATGATGTCATAATTAGGTGACAATGTTCACCGTCCATGCTTCCAACTGAGTAGTCGGGGGAAGCAGTGGCAGTGAGAACATGAAGGCAGCAGGAGGGTGGAGGTGGCAGAGGAATTGAGTAGGAAGAATAAATTAAAGAGACAAGGAGGAGGAGAAAAAGAAAGAGAAAGCCAGCCTAGAAAGGGAAGAGAGGCTGGAGGATTGGATCCCCTTGGCCCTTGGAGTAAAGACACTGAATCCTGTAGAGGCTGCTAGTAACACACAGGTCATCTCTCTGAGAGCAACCTGGTTAATGTCCCAAGTCTAGGGAACTGATAAGCTGCAGAAGGGCTTCCTTGCTTGTAAAAAAAGTTGCAAAAGAAAGAATATGCACTCAGAACTATATTCTCTGGTGAATTTATTTAAAATATAATGGAAGGAAAAACTGTAATTGGTCCCCATTACCCAAGCCCTTCACAGACCCTTTGATCATCTGGCCAAATATTTACCAGTTTCAGAATCTTTGATTTGTGTAGATAGCTACCATGCTGATACTAGATGAGCTGCTGATGACCTCTTCAAATTAATGTTTCCATTAAATATACAAGGATTAAAGGCCTTCTTTGATAGGAAATTAACTGAAGAAAAGGGCTTTCTCTTGGATTTAATCATAACGGAAACTGGCTCCTCTTTGTGGGATTAGCAATCAAAAAGACTGATTGAATATTAAAAAGGCATCCAGGGTTCTTTGGCAGAGCTTGTTGTGAGAAGTATTGCATAAGGACAACTCTGGTCCTGCTAAATTCAGAACTTGTCATCATCTGTTTCAAAGAGAATGAGATGTCATCATTCAATTCCTTCACAACGAAATGATGAATTTAAGAAGTTTTTCCCCAATATAAAATTATTCTAGCTCCAAGAATTCTGTATCACAAACTGTTACATGTAGACGATTGGATGGATTTCTTGTGAAACTTAAAAGGATCTGAGATCTGATAAACAAAATGACACTGAGGATTTCAGTCAGTCACGGTGCAGTCCTAAACATAGTTACCCCCTTATAAACCTGTTGCCTTCAATGGTTTTAGAAGTATGTAACTGCTCCGGGTGTAACTCTAGCACTGCACTGTCAAAAAGTCCCAAATTGTCATCCTTTTTTAAGAGAACGGTGAATTTACATTGTCTCTCTTTGCAATACCTTATAGGTCGTGGATTTCATCTTAGTCTGCGGGATGATAGGAAGGAGAGCAGATTACGGCCCTGTGCAGACCATTTAATCTGGGGATAATAAATACATGAAAGGGGAAAGAGGAACTATCCTGGCCCATACAATGATTGGCTCTTCTGTATGGACTCTGGGCACACACAAGCTGCGGGCTTATGGAAAGAGCTGTGAAGTTACAGCTAATTTATGGCAACTTCCATCGGGTTTTCAAGGCAAGAGGCAACCAGAGATGGTTTGCAATTACCTGCCTCTGTGTACCAACCCTGGACTTCCTTGGCAGTCTCCCATCCAAGCACTAACCAGGGCAGCCCTGCTTATCTTCTGTACAGACCTTCCGGCCCTAAGTAACAAATGTTAATATTGGGAAATTCTGCACTGGCTTTCCCCTTGTTGTTTTACAAAACCCATGTTGGAACAGAAATTCCCCTCTGCGTTGCATGCCGCTTTCGCTTTCTTTAATCATCGAGTTTTATGGTACCTTCTGCATAGATTTATGGCCGTTCAGGGGTGGCTTTGCAGTCATTGCTCCAAGGTATTTGAATGTGGTTTTGAGCTGCACCTTTTCCTCAGTGTTGAGAAAATGTAGAACAAATGCTAGATGAAGAATCGCCCTTTCTTTACCAAGGCATGGAAGTACAAGGCATGCTTTCACTCTCTGGTTCCACTGGAAAAACACTTGTGCAGGAATTCAGGAACTGGAGAGGGACGAGAGCTCAGCGGCAGAGTATCCGCTTTGTGTACAGAAGGTCCCACTTTTTGTCAGGTGATGTGAAAGACTGCTGCAAATCCCTTGCTGCCATTCCTAGTAGACAGTACAGGCTGCGATAGACCAATGGTCTGACTCAGTATAAGGCATCTTTATGTGTTCAGTTGCTTTTGCTAAAAAAAAAAATTCCAGATATGGCTCCCCTTGTGAAAAATATCTATCCTGGTAATGTGCTCATTGTCGGCGAGATGCAGGATGTTCTGCTGCGAAAGTGATGCCCAAACAACTTAAAATATGGCTGCAAGAAAAGAGATTCTAATGCAAAGCAGAATGCCGCCTGATTCAATAGTTTGCCTCTCTGTGTGTTTTCAAGTCGTATCTGTTGACTTCATCATTGCAAATAAGTGCTTGCAACTGTTGGAGCTTGAAGAGGGATATTCTCATGCTGCCTGCATCATCCCCCTAAACTTCCAGCTATGTTCTGATTGCAGAATCGCTACTACAGAGATAATGGAAGAGGCAGAAAGGACACAGCGTGACTTCCCCGATTCTGAGTTATGTTTTCAGCATAAGCACTTAGACAGTTCATCATCTGATTTGTAAAGTGAATGTATTTAGTGAGGAGCTGTTTTTACTGACTTCAACAGCATGTAAAGATCCTGGGGTTCGTGAAGTGTGCTGGTATCTCACAAATGTCTTTTCAGTACTGTCTTAAGCAGAGTAACACTCTTCTAAGTCCGTTGAAGTCAATGTGCTTAGAAAGCAGTATAGGATGGTGCTTTTTCAGCTTTATAGTGGAAATGAATAATTAGTACAAGTGGCCCTTTCTTCCCATCACCCAGGATGCATTTTTTCCTTTCCTCTCTGGGTGTGATCTCTGCCCAGTTCTTAGTGGGTTCCTCTAGGAGATGGAATTAGAATCTTTCTGAATTTTGAACTGGAAAACAACATGATGTCATTTCTGCCCTTAAATTAACTGAAGCAGAAGAGTACTAAGCAATTTGTGGTGTGGTCATTGTTCATACATTAGTTTCCTTGGAGATGTGCTCTTAAAGCCTGCTGTCTTCTCTTGGCGTACGTGTCTCTTAGCCCAGCTGCCAGTTATTTGGCATGGTTTCAGTGAGTCAGTCACTTTTTTGCCTCTTGATTGAAACCCAAGGAACCGGTGTGCTTTCTGCACAGAGCAACACTGCATAAATTGCAGGAAAAGAAAAGCAGAATGAACCACATGGATCCAGTGCCAATTGCCATTTGGTGCACCCATTGGCTATAATGAGACTTAATAATCTTATAGAATCTTGAATTCATCTCTGTTCTATAGATATTTTTTTTTGCCTTTTCACCAGCTATGAAATCCCTTTTGTTAAGGACACCCCAAATGAGCAGCAAGCAAGCTTTTGAGTCCCCAGAAGTCTTGCAACTCTTCCAAGTCCAGGGTGCTGGTCCTTCTGTGTAAAGCCCTTCACAACATGGGGCCCACTTCTCTGAAGGGCCATCGATCCTGAATCAAGCCCATGAGGCAGCATTCTTCTGCTGTAGAATGCATTCTTTTAGACACTTCTTGTAACACACATTCTTTGTCTTTCAATGAGTCAAAAAAAGCCTAGAACCAGAGGAACATGCTGTGCAGAGGACTGTCCCACAATGGAGCACATCTGGAAGGAAGGTTTAGGATCCAAGTCTTAGGATATGGGAGAAGAATACTAATACTTTATTTAATCAACCAAGAAGGAGACTGCAATGAAGGGAGATTGCATACAAAAAATCAGAAGGCGTTTGAGACTTGGAAGAGCAACCATGAAGGAGCGAGAAAAGATCCTCAAGTTTAAGTAAGACTCACTGGAGACAAAGAACAAGATAATTCATACTATGGTTTTTCCATTATTAACAGGACAGAAGCAAATGGATTAATTTGAAATGTGGTGTTGGAAGAGAGTTTTATGGGTACCATGGACTACCAAAAAGATAAATAAGTTGATTTTAGATCAAATCAAGCCTGAATTCTCCCTAGAAGCTAAAATGACCACATTAAGGCTATTGTACTTTGGCCACATCATGAGGAGATGGAGAGTGGAGAAGGCAATAATGCTAGGAAAATTTGAAGATGGTAGGAAAAGAGGAAGACCCAACATGAGAGGGATTGACTCCATCACAGAAACCACGGCCTTCTGTCTACATGACCTGAGCAAGACTGCTAATGATAGGCTTTTGAAGGTCATTAATTCATACAGTCACCATACGTTGTCAACAACTTGACAGCCCATAATACATGCACATTTATTTTAAACATTTATACCCTGCTTTTCTCCCAGTCAACAGTACACAAAACAGCTTCCATCAGTAAAACCAGTCCAAGCCCACGTTTCACAGAACAAATAATAACTGATCTGCACTCACAAGCTGCTGTAGTTGGCTGCCCAGTATCTCCTGACTATAGTGCATTCTTTTAAAAATATTAATTATTGCTGTACTACAGGAAAAACAAACCATTGATTTTAATATATAGTATTTATTTATTTATTTATAGTCTGCCTTGCTTACTGGAACCTGAGGCAGATTACACAGAGTGACAATACAGCCAACAAGATGGGACCTTTAGTGAACAATGAAACAGGGCTTGGGTTTTAGAACCAACCAGGAGTCTAAAGAACCCAGAACTGAAGCAAAGCCTAAGACTGATTTCACACTAGCCTTTGTCTCGGGCTCGCTCCTCCTTTCCCTCCGCTTCTTCTGGTCAATTTCACACCATTTGTCCCATGGCCACCTTTTGACCCACCGCTTCCTCCGTTTAGCTCTGGCTCAGTTCGATCCTTGATTTGCCAGAAGTTTCCTGTTGCCACACGGAGAAGAAGTGGGAGGGGGAAGGGGAGGGATTAAGAGGGCAAAGACAGGGGAGTGGGAGGAGGGAGGACGCAGGAAGCCACAGGAAACCTCGCCAAGGAAATCAAACTCCGGGAGCAGATTGAAAACAGCCACGTACCAAGAACTCTAGTGTGAAATCAGTTTAAATGGTCTGGGGCAAACTGCCCAGCCGGTAGACAGGGGTAAGTAACATGTGCGAAATCGGCTTAAGTGTTAACATGGCACATTAAATGATGCAAAATTACACAATAGGCTCCAACCCACAGCAAACTGTACACAGTAGTACAGATCATAGTCCCCGATGATTTATCCGAGTAACTTTGGGACGCCTTTTGTACAGTGCTACCATACACACACATTAGAAAGCTTATAAATTAGGTTCTGGAATTCATTTTGTTTCAAGATGCCATGGATGCCTCCCCTCTAGGTTGTTTATAGCAGAGATTCTCTTATGGAGTGCTGGCAAACTAGATCTGCTGCCTTTCCAGAAAGCTTTAACGTTTCAGAGTGTGGCCATGTTGGTCTGCAGTAGAACATCTAGATTCAAGTCCAGTAGCACTTTAGAGACCAACAAGAGTATTGGAATATGAGCTTTCAAGAGACAGAGTCCCTTCAAGAGGAACTTGGCTAAACATATGGAACAGAGGTCCATCAGTGGCTATTAGCTACAAGGTGTAGATAGGAACTCTCGGTCTGGGGTGAGTGATGCTCTGTATTCTTGGTGCTTGGGGGGGGGCAAAGTGGGAGGGCTTCTAGTGTCCTGGCTCCACTGCTGGACCTCCTGATGGCACCTGGTATTTTTGGCCAGTGTGTGACGGAGTGTTGGACTGGATGGGGCCATTGGCCTGATCCAACATTGGCTTCTCTTATGTTCTAACATTCTCATGCTCTTTTGCCTGACATATCTGACAAAGGCAGCTTTGACTGCCTCAAAAGCTCATTACCCCCCCCCAAATCTTGTTGGTCTCTGAAGTCCTACTGGATTTGAATCTAGCTGCCTTTAATGTATGAATGTTTCTAATTTTTCAATTTTGTTCTCATTAGATTTGATTCAATAACAGCAACAGTCACTATGATGTTGTTACTGCAAAACCTAAGATTTAGTGGCCAGTGAAAAATGGCCACAAGGCAGGTCCCTTTTATGACATTCAGTTAAATGGGATTGATCTGCAATGCAATGCATTTTCCCTCTATTTAAACCTGCCTTGGAGGAATGCTTACTAATTACTCTCATGTACTGAATAGGCAGTGTCTTAATTTAGAATCATGCTGGTGAGTCTTCTGTAAATCTGTAAAGGTAATCTTTTATTAATGCTCTGTTTTTTTCTTCTTCTGAAGCCTGCATTAGGAAATAATAAATCAGCAGAGTTTTGGTAGGGATCTGGAGGAGGAGGAGGAGGAGGAGGAGGAGGAGGAGGAGATTGGATTTATACCTCGCCCTTCACTTGGTGTCCCAGAGCGGTTTACAAACTCCTTTCCCTTCTCCTCCCCACAACAGACACCCCATGAGGTAGGTGGGGCTGAGGGAGCTCTGAGAGAACTGTCCTTGAGAGAACAGCTCTGACAGCACTATGGCTTGCCCAAGGTAATCCAGCAGCCACAAGTGGAGGAGTGGGGAATCAAACCTGGTTGTCCCAGATTAGAGTCCATGTACTTAACCACTACACCAAATTGGCTCCAACTGTGGAAACATTTGATAGTAGTTTTGCAAACCTGTTCTGGACCAGTAACACAGATCTCTGGACAACGTTTACAATGGAGCAGGATGTGGTGGGATCCATTTTCACTTGCTTTAAGTAGAGGGTCGTGTGAATATGCCTTTTTGTTTCTTTCTCCATTGTTATATTGTTGTGAGCCTTTTTGATTGATCTATTTTCATGCTTTGAATGGATGTAACACCATCCTGCTTTATTATTCAGACCAAGGTAGCATTCAAAACAAAACCATCTCCCTTCCATTTTTTTGTTTTGCCACTGCTTTTGAACGCTGCTTATCAGATTGATTCAGATATAACTGCCCAGGGGTCTTTTCGTAGAAGAACAGCTGCAGGAGCTCATTAGCATATGGTATGCTAATGAGCTATTAGGCTATTAGCATAAGCCACACCCCCTGACATCACCGGAAGTGATGTCAGAAGGGGAAGCAAAAGGGGGGGAAGCATCTTCAAAAGCCTCCCCTTCCCTTCCCCCCATTTCCTCCATTGTTCTCTATGGTGGGAAAAAAAGTTATTTTTTCCCCACTATAGAGAACAATGGAGGGAATAGGGGCAACCTGTTTAGGGGGCCATAGAATTGGACCCCCTGGTCCAATGTTCTTGAAACTTGGTGGGTATCTTGAGGAGAGGCTCCATCAGCTATCCTGTGAGTTTCGAGCCTCTCCCTCAAACCCCCACCCCGCCAGCCCCCAGAATATACCCAATGTTTTCACCATTGACTTCAATGGCCCATAGGATATAATGGAGCTGAAATTGACATGCGGCTGCCTGAAAGACTCTCCGGGACGCCGGCTGGGGGCGGGGCTTGGCTCCTGAGCTCCCGGAGCTGCGCTCCGGTGGGCTCCCCCCCGAAAAGACCCCTGTAACTGCCTGATCTCCTAACTGTAGTGAGGACATCAGGAGAGCCTGCACAAGCACTCATTCCTCCCCCAATCCCATTCGATTCACAAACTTCCCTTCATGTTCTTTTGGGGGAGCCAATGTGGATTTGTGTTTTTAACCATGTTTGCAACCTGCAGCGTGGAGATCAACATGATTTGTAGAAATCCTGATGCAGAGATATCAGTAGCTACAATTAATTCGGAAAATGTAAGGCAGGTGACACCAGTGTTTTCGAACCTGTGGGCACCTTTGGAATTCTGACACAGGATGGTAGACACAACCCCAAAATGGCTGCCACAAAAGGCAGAGCCAACCGCAGAATATCAGAAAGTGAGTCATGCATAACTCTAATAGGAACTGAATAAAGTTTAAGTCCAGTGGGACCCTTACCACCAACAAAATTTAATTCTGGATGTAAGATATCTGAATAATAAAACTTGGACCCCGTTCACACGGAGCATTTGCCCTGCTGTAGGCACGGGAGCCCCGCGGACTTTCCGTGTGTGATCATATGAGCACATCTGGGAGGCGTAGCACTCCTGTGGTCAACCTGCGGCTTCCCTCCGAAAATGCGGAGTAAAAAACTACTAGGTTCGAAGTACTAGTTTCCGGAAACCCCAGGGCAAAGGCCGGCGTCTTATCACGGGAGCGCCAGTATCCTGCGGCTTCCGACGCCAGCCCATGTCCCGGGGTTTCTGGATGTTGTAAGTTTCCATTGGATGTGCACCAACGCTGAATGATGCATGCGCATATGCAAGACACCGGCAGCGCCCCCCCCCAACGGCACATGTGCACTTCGCAACAGCGCGGCTTGTGTGGTCTGCTGTGCCGCTTTTTTGCCGCGCTGCAGCAACGTGGTGTGATCAGCACTTGGAACTGGAGCGTGGCAACCCGGTGGCCCAAATGATCGGGCTACCGTGCCTTATTTTGCTCCGGGGTGAAATGCCACACCTCCCCCCTGCGTTTTCTGGCCCGTATGACCGGGGCCTTGGTTGGTCTTAAAGATGCCACTCAGACTTTATTCTGCTGCTGCAGACCAACACAGCTACCCTCCTGAATCTAACAGGAACTCTCAACATTTCAGGCAGAAGCTTTGTTTAACAGGATGCCTTTTAAAATGAACATGCTGTTTAAAAATATTTTCTTGCTGCATACACACATTTTACCATCAGTCATGCGGTGATCATCCTCATGCTATGGCAGCAGCTGCTGTCAAAGCAACTTCTTAAAAATCTTCCTAGCCAATCACATCTCAAATGGCCAGTCAAGAAGCCCTGCCAGGAAAAACCTGACCCTGTCCACTTTGTTAAAACACTTGGCGGGTGCCAGGAAAGGTGTCAGCTGGGACTATGATGCTCGTGTGGGTATTGTGTTGTGTGTCTGTGATGTAAGGAGTAGATGGAGTCTGCTCTTGGAAGGTGAAAAACGGGAAAGCAGGCAGACCTATGGAGTGCTCCTAGTGGCCTGTATGCTGTCATGCAGTTGTTCTAGCAGAACGTTTTCCCTTGTGCAAGAAGCAAGCGAGTCCCACTTTGCAAAGCAAACAGATGTCTGGATACATGCCAGCATCCGTGCTTGATTCAAATGTAACAGGGAAGCATGATCTGTTGCTGTGTCATTGAACCTGCGGGTTCCTTGTGTACATGCTCACATGCTTTGCATGGCTGTGCAAGCACAAACTGTAGATTGGATGTAATGCCAAAGTATGGTTTGCTGCAAGCGCAGTTAAAGGGTGTGGTCACACGGCAAGTTTACCACAATTTGTTCCCATTATAGATTTGATCGGGGATATTTTTTAGCAGGTTCGGATGATCGCACATCCCTTGCCCAACTGCTTGCATCACACAACAAGGCTCCAGGCACCATCCAGACAGCCATGCTGACCAAGTGGCGGCATGGCACAATTTTTTTTAAAAAATTATTTGCACATGTGTAAGCCATGGCTCCTGCTTGGATGCAGTGGTTTTTTCACAAACAGCAAACAAAATGAACTACTGGCGTGCAAATGAGCGCTGGTCTATGTGCGCTTGAGCATTCATGCATTTGATATATTCAGCGCAGGATTGGTCAGGTGCACAACGGTGAAAGCCGGGGGGGGGACGACTATCGCAAGAAGGACGTACAGATGACCTAATTGCATTCATAGTGAGGGATGACTGTCCAGATAGGAGAAATTGCGGATTCACAGTGCAAGTAGTAGGAAAGTACTCGATTTTCCCGGTGCCAGAAAATGCACTAGAAAACTGGGAGGATTGCGGGGGTGAGTCCACTTCAATATGGGAGACAGAATCGGCTGTCTCATCAGCCCTTTTAAATGTAGTAAGGAACAGCTGTGAAACCTAATCAAAATGACTGTGTGACCACGACCAAAGACTGGTCATCATATTGCAGTATACAAGGGGAGGGGAGATGGGTAAATAGAGGAGGCAGCAGACACACCTGAGGATTTCCATACTTGTTGCATAGAACTGAATCATAGTTTGCTGTTAATACTTACTCAAGCCATAATTTGTCCTACAGGTAGGGTTGCCAGCCTCTAGGTGGGGCCTATAGATCTCCCAAAAATATGATTGAGGTCCAGGCTACAGAGATCAGTTTTCTTGGAGACAATGGATGCTTTGAAGGGTGAACTTCATGGCATTATACCCCACTGAGGCCCCTCCCCACCCTCCCATCCCAAACTCCACCCCAAATCTCTAGGAATTTCCCAACCCAGAGCTTGCAATCATAGAACAGAGTCCCATTCATTACCAGAATTAACAAATTACTCCTCCTGCTAATATTGTGTGGCTGAAATGCTGTGTCATCCCTAAGGAACTGGATGCCAACCTTCTAAGGTAATCAAGGAGAAAGGGATCATTCCAAAAACTGTTATGACAATAGAAGCTGTACTAAGGTAAAGGTAAAGGTAAAGGTTTCTCTTGCTCAAAAGCCAGTTGAATCCGACTCTAGGGCATGGTACTCATCTCCGTTTCCAAGCCAAAGAGCCAGCGCTGTCCAAAGACGTTTCCGTGGTCATGTGGCCAGCATGCCTAGATGCCAAGGCGCACAGAATGCTGTTACCTTCCCACCTTAGCGGTACCTATTTATCTACTTGCAGTTTCTTGCTTTCGAAATGCTAGGTTGGCAGGAGCTGGGGCCAGAGATGGGAGCTCACTCCGTCATGCAGCACTCGGATCTCGAACTGCCGAACTACTGACCTTCCAGTCTGCAGCTCAGTGTCTTAACCACTGAGCCACCGCAGCCCCTAGAAATTGTACTACTTAACACTAAACACGTAATAACAGGATGTAATGATGTTTATATTGAGTTTAAAATCTGTATGCATTTTATTTTGTTCTGTGTGTTCAGAGTTGTCCATGTGTCAGAACTGAGTTTATACCACGCTTGATCTTAGCCAAAAGGCCAAGTTTACAAACCAAGAGAAAAAATATTGTATAAAAAAACCTCCTTTTAAAAAAATTGCTGCATATGGATTCCTCTGTTTATAGGTTAAGTGAGGGACAAAGGAACTTCTCTTTGGAAGGCAGTATTACATAAAAACGGAACCCTGCTGGATCAGGCCAGTGATCCCTCTAATCCAGCATCATGTCACACACAGAGGCCAGCTAGTTTCTCTGAAGGGCCAACAGCAGGGCCATCCCTGACATTGCCTCCTGGTCGCCATGGCTAGTAGCCAGAATGGACCTATCCTCCATGAATCTGTCTAATCCCCTTTTAAAGATATCTATGTGTCTGGCCATCACCATCTCCTCTGGCAGTGAACTCCACCATTTAAATACCCATTCCTTTTTTCCACCCTGAATCTATTGCCCATCAACTTCATTGAGTGGAAGAAATTATGGGAGTGGAAGAAAATGTTCTCTTTGTCCGCCGTCTCCACCCCATTCATAATTTTATAACCTCTACAGTGCCTTGGCTGTCTTTTTGTCTAAAGTGACAAGCCCCAGGCTCTTTAGCCTTTCCTCATAGGTAAGATACTCCACCCCGTTGATCGTCTTGGTTGCCTTCTTCTGTGCTTTTTCAAACCCTCCACCCTTTGTGAGATAAGGCAACCTGAACCGTACACCATATTCCAAATGAGGCAGTACACAATAGTATTTTGAACTTATTTGTGGAGTGTGTGCTCCTTTTTCACAGCATCACCTGTCACCTTTTGTAATCCAGGGATGTCACAAGGCACAGTCCTCTTCCTTATGCTGGATGAGGTTTTGAAAATGTTATGTTGTTACTAAAAATACACAGCTCTCCTATTGGAAGCTCTTATGTAACAGTCTGGCAAATTGCATTAAGTTGGAGAAGGAAATTCAGGGATGCTGAAATAGGATTTTGAAGTAGCAACTCAAGTCATACAGAGCATGATGAATGGCTCTTGTAAATTACATGAGGGTATGTAGGAACACTGCTTATACACAAAAGCAATCAGATTTGCAGCTTCATTGTGGGAGCAAGTTTTATTTTATTTATTTACATTTATTTTCCCCATCCTTCTCTCCAGTGGGAGCCAGAGTGGCTTACGTCCTTCTCCTGTCCTCCATTTTATCCTCACAACAAGCCTGTGAGGTAGGTTAGGCTGAAAGCTTGGAACTGGCCCAAGGTCCCCCAGTGAGCTTTCATGGCACAGTGGAGATTTGAACCTGGGCCTCCCAGACCCTAGACACCCTAATCACTACACCACACTGCCTTTTTTTTTTGTAAACTTCAGGTGCTTACTGCTTGCAAACTTTCACAGGCCATAGCTACAACTAAAGGCAGCATGTAAACTTTCACGTCTCATTCATTTTTAAACAAGGCTGGAACCTCCACTTCATTAATTTCATCATATTCTGTACTTACTCCAGATGCAAAGCCTGATCTTTAAGTGGTTGCATCCTGACATTTATAAATAGTTACATTTAAAGAAATGGAACTAAAGGCACCATAGATAAGCTGTGGCTTTAACACCTGCTGACATTAACTGCATTTACAGTTTTTTGATGGGCCGATGCTGATGAACATGACGTTGTAGGCCATAAGCAAGTTATTCGAGGAAGAATGCTGTGTTTGAAAACCTCTTTTGTAAATGGACGATGTAATTAACCTGCGGGATAATTGTAAATGTCTTTAATAGGAAATTGTTTAATATTGCATGATTGCGATCACACACAGAATTAGCTGCGCCATAGGTACGAATGCCAGGTGGATTTTAAGGGCGTGATCAGACGCAAACATCTGGGAAGCCCGTTTTGCTCCACCGTAGAAGCGGAGTAAAAAAACATTAGGGAAAGTCTGGTAGCAAACGGGTTTGCGACGGGCCAGGAACGGACTTTCCCTGTGTGATCGCGCCAGCACTCTCTCATGGCATTGGGAGGGTCTGATCGGGCCATCGCGACTCCATGCCATTGTTTTTCCCCTGTTTCAGTATGCACATCATCGTGCACTGCATAGGGAGCACTCAGTGCGGAGATGCGGATCATCGATCCTCCATTGAAGCACACCGGAAACACATGGCAACCCCCCCGATTCACCTGCGGTTTGTGTCTGATCATGCAGTGGCAGGTTGCCCCCACAGCTCCCAGTTGTGATCGTGCAACTGTGGGTCAAATTACTCTGGAGCAAATAGCCTCACTTCCCCCGCATTATCTCACACGTGTGACCCCCACCCATATCCCGCATTAGGGCATGCAAATAAAAACTGCATAAATAGTTGCAGAACAAACTCTGGTACCTATATATTGATGTAAGTCACAAGTTCTATTACAAACAATGTATTAAGATGAACCGATGTTGAAAAAGAATCCCTTAGACCTATTATGTAGTAGTAGTAAATGTTCATTGCGTGTGGCCAAAGGCTGTTACAAAGTTGGTCTAAATAAAACATAGATAAAACATAGGAAGAATAACAACAACCATCAAGCTATGATGCCACACAATTAAAACAGATTACAAAACTACAGATTTTATGTTTCAGACACCTACTTTTGCACTTAGTTTCTTGGCAGCAAGAGAATATTGGGCTGCCATGTATGTAAGTTATGGGTCTACATCCACAATAAGGAATATTGTTTTCTCCTCAGCTTTGCATGCAGTCAGATTGGCTAAGATTGCTGCCAGAAATTTAGGTCTGGGTTCTCAGTATAGAGGACAACGCAGCATGTGGTGAGGAAGATCCTCAACCTCTGCCGTACCACAAACACAAATATGCTGAGTAACCTATTAGCATGAGTAGCATACGGTTAATATGGCAGATTGCATGTTTTGAAAGTGAAGGCTGTAAAGGCTGATCTTAGGTTGTAAAATATGATGTTAGGAAAAGTAATGGTATCTGTTGTAATCCACTTTGAGCCATTTGTACCAGGGAGAGAATTTAAAGCCTATTTTATGCCTATCCATCAAGATATCAAAGGTATCTGTATCCATCCATGGAGTTTGGTGCTAACTGGGGAATCCCCTGGGAGTCAACTAGATAATAATATTAATTAAAAATACCGTTGTATCTAGTGACCCAAGTGCTATCATTCTGGAGGAGGATGAAACATTGCCTTGAGAGATGGAAGGCTGGGGCTTTTGTTTGCTTGCACCCAAATTTACTTAAAGCAAACATGTACCTGGGCTCTTACTGAAGGAAGGCCAAGTTTGGCCTGCATCAAGGCAGCTGGAATGCCCTTAATCAAAGCTAGGATTTTTTTAAAAAAGATTTTGAACAGTCTCCAGGTTATTGATGAGAACATCATTCCAGCCCCCAAATTCTGCTCCAGGTAGAAGTTGGGCTGTGGCCTTGCTCTGATACAATTTCAGGGCAGGATCAATCAAAAAGCTTCCTTTGGTGGGACAGAATTTTAGAATGCCCCTCCCCATTTGCCAATGAACTGTTTTTTTTACGATTTCCAAGTGGGTTTTCCAGGAGAGTGCTTCACAGAAAGTAAGTCTGAGATACTGGAAGTTCTTCCATTGCTCAGTAGGAGTAATGTCAATGGACCACTGGGATTTGCAGAGCTTTTTCGCCGAAGACCATCACCCTGGTCTGACTCTTGATGTAGTTAATAGTTGGGGATTCTTCCTTACAAAAGTCATCTTTACAGATGACTTCTCTACAGATTTAGGGATTCTGCTTCACAGAAGTCACCTTCTTTACAGAAGTCATCAATCGTGAACAATAGCCTCCTAAACCCGACTCAGGTAAAGGACAATAAAACCATATCATCTGCATACAACAGAGTGGAAATTTTCTTTGAGCCAAGTGAAGGTGGGTTTAACTCTGGCCCTGACAACCTCTCAGTGATGTTACTAAGAAACAGATTAAAAAGTAAGGGGGCTAAGACACACCCCTGTTTTACTCCTCTGCTTATTGGGATGTCCTCTGTCAGAAAGTAAAAAATGCCCACTCTTACTTCAGTAGTTGTGTTGTTGTGAGTTCCTGTAGTAAAAATAAGGAGACATTTATCTATATTGGTATCTGCTAATTTATGCCATAATCTGTCTTTATCAACTGAAACAAATGCAGCAACTAGGTCCACGAATGCACTATAAAGGTGTTTAGTGGGATCCTTTAAACATTGTGTGGTGAGGGTTATGATCTGTTTAGTGCATTGTCCTTTCCTGAAGCTCACTTGTTCTGGGTGAATGACCTGATTAGCCTGTTCCAACTCCTCCAGTTTACTGAGGAGGTATTTTCTGTAATCTTAGAGGATATATCTGACAGACTTCTTGGTCAATAGTTTCTGGGGTCCTGCTTGCTGCCCTTTTTGAAGATGGGAATGATTATGCTTTTACCAATCAGGGAAGTATTTAAATAACTCTTGGGGAATTGTGTCTTCCGTAGGAGATTTGCTTAATGCAAGAAAGGAAATGAGGACTTTTATCTCAGGAACTGTAACAAGGGGCCATTAGGGCTGAATCTGAAGATCCTAACTATTGCCCACCTGAGCTAAGGTAGAAAAGGCCCCCAAAGCTGACCATAATGCAAGTGCCAGTCTTTGGCTGAAATCTGGGCTTCCAATAATGGCGATGCTTTACCCTGGGTATTAGAGACATTAGAGAGCCAGTGTGGTGTAGTGGTTAAGAGTTCCCTTAAATAATTCTAAATTTAAATTTAAAAAACACTGAATGGATTCATGAGATCACAAAATTACTGCTTATCCGATGACATCCTTCTCACCTTTGCAAACCCATTAAGGCCAATGGCAAAGATTAAAAAGGTGGGCTTGGCTTCTCAGTCTTTTTGGCTAAGATCAACTGCAGCAAGTAGAATTGCAAGTGGGAATAAATAGATAAATTTGACTTAACACAAGTGGCTTCCACGGTTTTTTCCTTGTGTTTCTGCCTGGGCAAGAGCTCTAGTGCAAGTGGAAATTTTGTTCCGGATCTGAAACCAGAGTAGAACGAGAGGAGCTCAGCAAAATGAGCTAAACCCTGTAAAGTATTTAGGTGCTTTACAGGTCAATCCAAAGATGGCCCTCACATATGCCAGAATTTACACTGGTGTAGCTAGCTGGTCTCCCTCATGGATCACTGCCTTGTCGTGGCGAGGGGGCTTGTGTGGTTCGATGAGGCTGTGGGCTATGCCGTGGAGGGCCACCCAGGACGGACAGGCCACAGCAGAGAACTCAGACCAAGCGTGATCCCCTGGAGAAGGAAATGGCAACCCACTCCAGTATTTTTGCCAAGAAAACCCCATGGACAGTAACAAAAGGCTAAAAGATATGACGCCGGAAGATGAGCCCCTCAGGTCGGAAGGTGTCCAATATGCTACTGAGGAAGAGCAGAGGGCAAGTACGAGTAACCCCAGAAAGAGTGAAGCGGCTGGGCCAAAGCCGAAAGGAAGGACGCTCAGTTGTGGATGTGTCTGACGGTGAAAGGAAAGTCCGATGCTGCAACAAACAATACTGCATAGGAACCTGGAACGTAAGATCTATGAATCAAGGTAAGCTTGATGTGGTCAAAAATGAGATGGCAAGAATGAACATCGACATCTTGGGAATCAGTGAACTAAAGTGGACAGGAATGGGCGAATTTAACTCAGAAGACCATTATATCTACTACTGTGGCCAGGAATCCCGTAGAAAAAATGGTGTGGCCTTTATAGTC
This sequence comes from Gekko gecko, assembly GCA_029375565.1. NCBI lineage: Eukaryota > Metazoa > Chordata > Lepidosauria > Squamata > Gekkonidae > Gekko > Gekko gecko. The sequence goes on along the minus strand of JAPDNY010000003.1, from coordinate 32,485,116 downwards.
AATAAGAGAGTGAGAAAGGCAGTATTGGGATACAATCTCAAGAATGACAGAATGATCTCGGTCCAAATCCAAGGCAAACCATTCAATATCACAGTAATCCAAGTCTATGCCCCAACCACTGCTGCAGAAGAGGCTGAAGTGGACCAGTTCTATGAAGACCTACAACAGCTCATAGAACTAACACCAAAAAATGATGTCCTCATCATCATAGGGGACTGGAATGCTAAAGTAGGAAATCAAAAGGTAACCGGAATAACAGACAAGTTTGGCGGCCTTGGAGAACAAAATGAAGCAGGGCAAAGGCTAACAGAGTTTTGTCAAGAGAACACGCTGGTCATAGCGAACACCCTTTTCCAACAACCTAAGAGGCGTCTCTACACATGGACATCACCAGATGGGCAACACCGAAATCAGATTGATTATATAATTTGCAGTCAAAGATGGAGAAGCTCTATCCAGTCAGTAAAAACAAGACCTGGAGCTGACTGTGGCTCAGATCATGAGCTACTCATTGCGAAATTCAGACTTAAATTGAAGAAAGTTGGGAAAAACACAAGGCCATTCAGATTTGACCTAGATCGCATCCCCGATGAATATACAGTAGAGGTGAAGAATAGGTTTAAGGGACTAGATTTGATAGACAGAATGCCCGAAGAACTATGGACAGAGGTCCGTGACATTGTAAAGGAGGCAGCAATCACCGCCATCCCAAAGAAAAAGAAATGCAAAAAAGCAAAGTGGCTGTCTGATGAGGCTTTACACATAGCAGAGGAAAGAAGGAAAGCTAAAGGCAACGGTGAAGGAAAGGAAAAATTTGCCCAACTGAATGCAGATTTCCAGAGAACAGCTAGGAGAGATAAGGAGGCTTTCCTGAATGAACAATGCAAAGTAATAGAGGAAAACAATAGATTGGGAAGGACTAGAGATCTCTTCAAGAAAATTGGAGAAATCAAGGGAACATTCCATGCAAAGCTGGCCATGATAAAGGACAAAAATGGTAGGGACCTAACAGAAGCAGAAGAGATTAGGAAAAGATGGCAAGAATACACAGAAGAACTGTACAAGAAGGACCTCGATGTCCTTGACAACCACGACGGTATAATCACTGACCTCGAGCCAGACATCCTGGAAAGCGAAGTTAAATGGGCCTTAGAAAGCATTACTAACAACAAAGCTAGTGGAGGTGATGGTATCCCAGCTGAGTTATTCAAAGTCTTAAAAGAAGATGCTGTTAAAGTGCTGCACTCAATTTGCCAACAAATTTGGAAAACACAACAGTGGCCACAGGATTGGAAAAGGTCAGTGTACATTCCAATCCCAAAGAAGGGCAATGGTCAAGGAGTGTTCAAACTATCGCACAATTGCACTCATTTCACATGCTAGCAAGGTCATGCTCAAAATCCTACAGGCTAGGCTCCAACAGTACGTGGATAGAGAACTGCCAGAAGTACAAGCTGGGTTTCGAAGAGGTAGAGGAACTAGAGATCAAATTGCCAACATTCGCTGGATTATGGAGAAAGCAAGAGAGTACCAGAAAAACATCTATTTCTGCTTCATTGACTATGCTAAAGCCTTTGATTGTGTGGATCACAATAAATTATGGCAGGTTCTTAAAGAGATGGGAGTACCGGACCACCTCACATGTCTTCTGAGAAACCTGTATAAGGGTCAAGAAGCAACAGTTAGAACCGGATATGGAACAACTGATTGGTTTAGCATAGGGAAAGGAGTACGGCAAGGATGTATATTGTCACCTTGCTTATTTAACTTATATGCAGAGTACATCATGCGAAATGCTGGCCTGGATGAATCACAAGCCGGAGTTAAGATTGCTGGGAAAAAGATCAATAACCTCAGATATGCAGATGATAGGATGATACCACTCTGATGGCAGAAAGTGAAGAGGACCTAAAGAGCCTCTTGCTCAGGGTGAAAGAGGAGAGCGCAAAAGTGGGCTTGAAGCTCAACATCAAAAAACTAAGATCATGGCATCTGGGCCCATCACTCCTTGGCAAATAGAAGGAGAAGTCGTAGAAGTAGTGACAGACTTCACGTTCCTAGGATCCCAGATCACTGCAGATGGTGACTGCAGCCATGAAATTAAAAGACGCCTGCTCCTTGGGAGGAAAGCGATGGCAAACCTAAACAGCATGATAAAAAGCAGAGACATCACCTTGCCAACAAAAGTCCGCATGGTCAAAGCAATGGTATTCCCCGTAGTAATGTATGGCTGCGAGAGTTGGACTATAAGGAAGGCCGAGTGCCGAAGAATAGATTCTTTTGAACTATGGTGCTGGAGAAGACTCTTGAGAGTCCCTTGGACTGCAAGGAGATCAAATCAGTCAATCCTAAAAGAAATCAACCCTGACTGTTCCCTGGAAGGTCAGATCCTGAAGCTGAAGCTCAAATACTCTTGGCCACCAAATGAGAAGGGAGCATTCACTGGAGAAGACCCTGATGCTGGGAAAGATTGAAGGTCAAAGAAGAAGGGGACGGCAAAGGATGAGATGGTTAGAAAGTGTCATCGATGCAACGAACATGAAATTGAGCAAACTTCAGCAGACAGCGGAAGACAGGAGGGCCTGGTGTAAACTGGTCCATGGGGTCGCAAAGAGTCGGACTCGACTGTGCGACTGAACAACAACAAGCTAGCTGGTATCCTGTGGAGTAAAAATAGAAGAATAGAAAGAAATATTGTGTCACTTTAAGGAACAGGTAATGTAATTCCATAGCCCATAGAAGTTCTATAATTAATGCAGCTCCTTTTGTTTTGTACCCTGAGAAGCTCATTGATTCACAAATCCTGAAGAGCAGGAAACACTTGTTTCTTATTTTTTAGATGCGAGGGCTAAAAGGACTGAGACCAATTCTGCAATTGCTAGAGTGACCTTAGGATCCTTATCACTGAGCAAAAGAACCAGGGTTTCTGGAGTACAGGGGGATGATTGGTTGAATAAATGTTTAATATAGTAATCCCCCATAATCTTGAAACATCTACATTCCTGCAGGAAATGAAAAGGATGTATCAATCCTGTTAAGGGCTAATTCTGTCAGTGTAGGGACGATTCAAAAATCTCCCTTGCAAAACCACTGTAGGTATAATGTTCAATCTTGCAAACAAAAAAAGCTCTGCAATAACGTGGGATGGTAAGATAGTGCATATAAGGGTAAGAAAGACCAAAAAAGGGGGGTGAGCAAACTCTGCGGGCTCTCAGCATCAAACTACTATGGTCAATTTCCAAGACTCACCTTTTGATCAGAGAAAATGCTTTGGTTTCAGCTATCTTGAAAATATCATCAATCAACATTCTGACTTTCATCAGTTTTTCATCCAGGGCTTTCATCCAAGTTGATTTGTGGGTATCCCAATTTAAAGCTGCTAACAAACCATCTTCAGCACAGAGCTGTTTTAATCTCAGTTTGAAGGCAAATGGCCATGCTCTTGCTTCCAAGGATATCTGTCCAAATTCTGCCCGTAATGCGATGTTTAACACGCAATTAATGCAGCTCCATGGATCCCTGCAAGTGGAGAACTGAATTCCTTCATGTCAGTGGGCTTCAATCCATGTGCCATGGAGCCTCACCTGTTGGGCTCTGAATTCCATAGACCTGCTGTTATCTGTTGGGTTTGGGGAAAGAAATTTCTGCATGCATACAGAGTGCCACGCTTTCTGCCTCTTTCACATTCATGCTAAGGTGGGCAGGAGACAGGCAGGAGAGGTCATTCAGCTGTGGAGAAGATTCCTCCAGGACTCTGACCTTTGGCTTGTTCCATACTGTGGTACTTCTTGTATTTTGATTATGTTTCCTTGTCCCTGGCTCTCTTGCTCTGTTGCCCATGGTCCTGGCCTAGGCATAGGTGAGGTCATACCTCTGGCTTTCCCTGTCCTATCAATGTGACATCAAATGTAGGCAGCTCAGTGAATCCATGCTTGGGGGGGGGGCAGTTAAAATAAAGTCCTCACTCTGGAAATTGTGAGAGCATTGTGATGTATGTTCTCACCTGAAAGTCCTGTGACGGAATAAGACAAGAATACAAAGGAAGGAAACACAGGCATTCTGGGAACATCAGCCAGCCAACTCCACGGCTCAGCTAGGGGGAACAGCTGTGGCCTTCCCCCAGATAAGGGTTCAACCCTTGCTAGGAGAAGAATACTTGGTGACAGGGAGATACTTTTCTGCACTTCCTGATTTCCAAGACAAGTTACTTCCACCTTCCTAGTAGTTCAGTAGTGACAAGCTCTGTGGGAGAAGGGAAACAAGAGATGATGGTTTGAGTCTTACCATGGTGAAATGTACAGTTAAGGCAAACCTTTACTTTTGGGTCCCTGACCAGCAATAATCATGTCAGCAGTGAGGAAAAAGGGGGTGAGGCAGGATTCAAAGCCATCCACAGCTTTAAGAATCACATGAGAAGGCAATGTGAACTTGAGAACATAATGTTTGAAGTTACCAAAGGGAGGCCATCTAAATTTTATCAACTTAATGATTAACTTGCAATCTGCCAAATATAAAAACCAGCTACTGCAATGCGTGGGATAAAGATCTGAGTTATCTATTTGGAAATATATGTGGGAAGGAGGATTGAAGACGTCTGCTAACATTAATTTAATGGAGAATAATTATAAAACGTGTTTGACATGTTACTTGACACTTGGAGGAGACTGAAACAATCTTCCAGAATACTTTATGCAATGATTGAAGAAATGGAACAAAGAGGACTGATTTGTTGCAGATAAGGTGGGGCTGTCTCTATGTAAAAATTGGTTGGGACAGGAAATTTAGATGTAACAGGTCAGCCATACAATCCTAAACAGGGTTACATCCTTCTAAGTGCACTGAACTCAGTTTAGGAATGCACCGTGGAATGCCTATAGACCTCTTAGTGGTAATTTTTGGATTCCTCAAAAAATTAAGTGGGAAGTGAAGGTCATATTTAATTTACAAACAGCTGCAAGAATTTTGGTTGCTTAATACTTGAAGAAAAAGCACTGAAGAATGGTTAAATAAAACCTGGACAGCTCTCTTAAATTAACTTGTTTGCTACAATTCAAAGAAACAATATGAAGCAGTGTGGTCATGAAACTGTTTATCTTAACTGGGCAGAGAATTTGTGGATTCTCCAGTCTGCCCTTATTTATTTAGATACTTATATCCCTCTTTTCTCCCCAGTGAGGACCCAAAGTCAGGTTACAACACTGTTGTCCCCTACTTTATTTTATCCTTACACCAGCAACCTGTGAGTTAGGTTAGAGTGAGAGAGAAGGACTGGCCCAGGATCATCCAGTGAGTTGCCATGGCAGAGTGGGGACAGTTTTTGCTTTCTCAACTTACCCTGTGCTGAGTTAGCGGAAGGTTTGTAGGGGCTGGGGGATTCCCTGCAGCTATTACTCGACCTGTGCTTTTTAAACTTCTAGTTTAATGGACTTTCTTTTGTGTTTCTTGAATTTTTAATTCTGAATTTCATTTGTAAGTCATGTCAGGAACATTAATGAGAAGTTGGGTTTCTTTAAAAAAAAATTCCATTGTGATCATAGACTGTCGTGGAATAGGGCTGTGCAGTTCAGCAAAGGAAGCCGCAAAGGAAACATCCAAGCCCGTTTTATAGGTAGCTGTCATCTCTGATTTCTATAAGGTTTTTAGATTTTTAATTGTGTGCCAAAATACTAGACATGTTTCAGATATGGGCTTCCAAAAAGTGCAGGTTTCTACAGAACAGGAAATCCACACTGGATTTTTGGTATTCAGTATTACATCATCATCTCCAACTATGGTCCTCAGACTGCCACCTATTGGCTGGTCCCCTGCCCTCCCAGAGGTGACCCACTTGGCATTTATTATTTATTTACTTCATTTAAGCCCTGCCTTTCCACCAAGGGGGATCCAAACTGGCCTACAGTGTTCTCTTCTTCTCCATTTTACCCTCACAACAACCCTGTGAGGTAGATTAGGCTGAGAGTATGTGATTTGGCTTAAAGTCACTCAGTCAGTTTCCATGGTAGAGTTGGGATTTGAACCTGAGATTTCCAGATCCTAGTCTTACACCAACTGCTACATCACTCTCTGGCATAAACTTGAGCCCATGCTTTTGCTAATGTAGCTTTCACTTTGTGGACTGGGCTCCCGAGGTGGGGAGGGGTGGGACACTCTCTAGAAAATGTCAGGAGGCGCTGCAAGGCCGTTTATTTGCCACGGCTTTTAATGGACTATAGACTGCAGGCATTTTTTTTGAAGAAAGTGCTTTACTTTACTTTATTTGAGGCTTTACTGTGTATGTTTTAAATTGTGGTTTGTAATCTAGCCACAAGGAAAAGCATGCAATAACTTTTTTGATAAATAGTAAAAAAAAAAAAATCTGTAGTTTTGTAATCTATTTCCTTCACAAGCTCAGGTCTTATCAACTGTCTGGCCTGCTTACCTTACAGGTCACAGTTAGCAGAATTCATAATTTCATTGGTACCTGCCCTGCTAGCATTGAATGCTTTCAAAGGAAAACATCAGAAATCCTTGCCTTGGAAAAAATGAAAGAGATGTTCATGGAAGGGAAGACAGAAATGAGCATTTTTTAGAAGTGTAAGGTCAGTTTTCTGCTTTGCAGCATTTCTACTCATGGCAAGGCAAACTTAATACACATCAGTCAAGTCTACATATGAGAGGGACAAACATAGCCAGAGATTATTTTGTGGGTGTTTCTGTGAAGGCTACTTTCAATGAGATCTAATATATTTTGTTAATGGTAAGTAATTGTACTTACCTTTAAGCCCCCCCGGGACCACCTCTCCTGGTATTCCCCCTGAAGGGCATTGCGCTCACTTGATAAGAACCTTCTGGTGGTCCCCAGACTGAGAGACATCTGGCTATCCTCAACCAGGGCGTTTTCTGCCCTCACCCCAACCTGGTGGGACTCTCCGCCAAATAACACCCATGGCCTGCGGGGCTTAATGCAGTTCCACAGGGCATGAAAGGCAGAGATGTTCTGCCAAGCGTTCAGCTGAGGACAGCAATGGCTTTTCCATCTAGCTGGCACTCCTGCTTTTCTCCCTGCCTCCCACCATGAGGCAGTGGCATACTTCTGGCAGTTTATCTCCATGTATTGGTTTACAAGCTAATTTTGCTTTAAACTGTAAATGTAATTTTATTAATTGTGAATTTTGTAAATGGTTTTCTTTGATGTACACCACCCTGAGCCCTATATTATAGGGAAGGGCAGTTTCAAAATCAAATTTAATTTAAAAAATAAACATTTGGTGTGGCAAGGGAGGACACCCTGGGAGCAGGGGGAAGGGTCAAGGACTTGACCCTGTTGGCATGGATAGGGTTAAACCCGTGGCCAGGATTTTGCCCGAAGGCCATCAGCTGGGGCATGATTAGATAACTGGATGGGCAGTTTTCCTGATGGGGAAAGGCACCTCATTGGGCTGGAGAAGATGTTGGGGGATGGAGGAGGACAGGGTTCCTCCCCCGATTCCCAATCCAACAGCAACTCTTATACCAGGATTTAAGGGTGGTTATGGAGAGGAGTCAGGAGGATGAGTGATAGTCAAAACTTCCATGACGTGCAGAAGTATAAGGAACCAGGCAGTTGGAGCAGGGAGTGGCACAATTCTCTGATGAGAATCGAGTGTGATTGCTTGCCAATAAAGTATGTGAGTTCTGGGTTATTTGGTGTTCTCATGTTCCTTGAGGAGATGGATGGTTGGCCACTTCCCAACCTTCTATGAGCACCCATTTTTCCTCCCTTCCCTAGGCAGGGCCAGAGAAGGACCCAATGGCTACATTAGTCTTCTCATTTTGATTTATAGTCAGATTATGGCTGGCCTGGACAGTCATTTAAGTAATATAACAATAGGTTTACAGCATTTCACGGTCTATCTGAAATTTGAGTGGAAATGTTGATATGTGGCTTGAATGTCTTTGGCATTGTTTTTAATAAGAGCCTCTTCTTCACTATTGTTCTGCTTCTCCCAAGAAATGAAGCAGGCAGCTATTAAAACTTATTCTTCTTCCAAGCCAGAAAAAACATCTTGCCTCTCCTTCTTCTATGTTTTATCTTGTTTTACCCTCCAGTTGTTTAATGCATTTTATACTCAGTGTTTTCCTTGGCTAGGTTTTTTTAATGGCTTGTTAATTTTAATGATTTTATTATTTTATCTTGTGCGCTGCCTTGAGCAGGCAACATACACATTTTCTGAGTCAATGAATAAATAGTGAATGGGAGAGAAAGCGGAGTCTGCTATGAAAGTTCCTGCCCAACAAGAGGAATATCCAGGAGTGCATCATTGCTTGCCGTGTGCAGTTTGCTGCAGATCTTATGGACTTCTGTACCAGGCTCAGAACTATCTATGTAAACAGGGTTGCTTTTTAAAAAAAAAAATGCTGTCAAGGTACAGCCAATTTATGGCCCATAGAGTTTTCAAGGCAAGAGGGGTCCAGAGGTGGTTTGCCATTGCCTGCCCTTGACTTCCTCAGTGGTCTCCCATCCAAGTACTGACCAGGGCTGACTCTGCTTAGTTTCTGAGATCTGATGAGATCAGGCTAGCCTGAGCTATCCAGATCAGGGCTAAACTAGGTTGCTAAATATAGGGAATTTGCACCCCAGGATCTTCTAGTGTGAATGGTAGTGCTAAGCGGGGTTCCTATTCCCCAGGCAGGGGTGGGGGATCCCTTGCTTTTGGGGTCTTCTGTCTGCCACCAGGCAGTTGGCCACCAGGGGAAACCCTGCCCCCAAACAGCATGATGTCACACAGAAGTGATGTCATCACATTGAGGATGTTGCATGATGACATACTGGGTTTTTTTTGGCAAAACTATATGGTTTAAGGGCAATTTTATTTATGTATTTTTCAGATTTTTACCCCTCCCTCCCAGCCGAAGCTGTCTTCCGGTGGCTCACGTATAAACAGATAATTACATTAAAACATAGTTATAGCTGAAACCAGGGCTATTTTTGGGCAGGAACGCACAGGAATGGAGTTCTGGCAGGCTCCCGAGTTGGCCACGCCCAGCAGGAACTCATCAGCATAATAGGCCACACCCAACAGCAGAAACTCATTAGGATTGGCTACAGTAGGGGTATGTGGCCTAACACACAAAGGAGTTCCTGCTACAAAAAAAGCCCTGGGTTTTGACAACAAACAAGGTAAACAGAATAAGAAGCAAAACTTCTGGTGGCACAGGGGTGTGGCCTAATATGCTAATGAACCATGCTGTCAGGATGTGGCCTAATATGCTAATATGCTAATGTGTTTCTACTGGTGGGTGTGGCCTATTATGCTAATAAGTTCCTGCTGGGCTTTTTCTATAAAAAAGCCCTGGCTGAAACAAATATAAAATCATAATAAAGTGCTAGTGGTTCTTAATAGTCATATAAGTGATATCAGCCAGTGTAGAACATTCTCTTCTCGCAGTCAGCTCTTGGTGTTAGTTGGATGTCCCTGCAGGGTTCGCGGTCCTTTAAGGCTGTAGATGACAGATTTCAGGGTCCAGGGCCCTCTCCCTTTTAACCAACCGATGTCCTTCATTGGTGGTGGCAGCTCCCAAAAGCCTGGCAGAAGAGCTCCGTTTTACAGGCCCTGTGGAACTACAAAAGGTCCTGCAGGGCCCTGATCTCCTCTGGGAGCTCATTCCACCAGGCTGGGGCTGCCACCGAAAAGACCCTGGCCCTGGTTATTAACAGTCTAGCATCCTTAGGACCCGGGAGGGCCAGCTGATTCTGCCCCCCCCCCGCAGTGCTTTCTGGGGAATATGGGGAAAGGCGGTCCTGGGGAACATACGGAAAAAGGCCCTTTTACCATAGAGTTTGGCCATCAAACCAGACCATTGCTGTGCAACGTGCCCAGTGTGATGATGTCACTTCCACGTGACATCATCATATTGGGGAAGTTGCTATTCGGGGCAGGTACTGCCCCACTCCCAGAAGGCTCCCTCCCACCCTCTGCTGGCACGGCATTAAGCCTTGGCAATCCTAGGGATAAGAGACCTCTAGAAATATTTTCTGTGTCTGGATCATGGCTTACATGAATACCTCCTGCTGTGAATTCAAAAGATAATATTTTTTCATTCCCAACTACACTGTGAGTGAGGTTTTATGGTTAAATGATTATGCCTGCTTAGTTGAAATAATCAGCTAAGTTTTGGGCTTTTTTGTAATCCTCAGTTACTGGGATATGAATGAAATACTAGACAGAGAATTACATAAGGTTAGAGCTCTGTTTGGCTATGTTCTATTTTGTACAAACCTATTAAAATAAAACAAGGTAAATTTGTATGTTCATTAATATGGCAACAGTACAATATGATTTATCAACACCTTAGCAGGTGAGTAGAGATTTAGAGGAAATCAGAAGAATGTTGCCTTTGTTTCGTTGTATTCTTTCTTTCCCCAATGACTGGGGTATGACTGAAATACTAGATGGAAAATTACATAAGCTGAGGGATCTATTGATTATGTCTGTTCTGCTCTGCACAAGCACTCACTGGTGAGCCGTATCAAGGAGATGATACCATTTACAATTACAGCGATTTACTGTACATCGCATCAATACAGAGGTTCAGAGAAGTCCTTCCACAAACTGTGCGTCATTATCTACTGTTAGTAATTGAGCTGTGGCAAATCTCTGTCTATACTGTCTATATATTTCACTAAAATAAAAATCTCATCCCTAAACTGAGATAATGTGTCCTATCCAGTTACATGAAACAAGACAGAAAACCAATGTATTGTTACTGGCACTAGATCTTGTTTAATGGCTTTTATCTCTGCAACATAAGATGGCACTAGTTTTTGATTTAATTCCAAGCAAACTTGACCATTCCCCCCCCGAGTGCCAGCATCACATTGGATTGAATTTGAAATCTGTGGTTCCTTTTCTGTACTGGAATAGCTTTACCATCCTCTTCTTTGGATATCCCTGTTGTTAGAAAACTTTAGAATCGTTAAGGATAGAACTAACCAGGACGCTAAAATACTTTGTTCTGAACATTACTGGGGCTTTTCAACCTGTTTATTTCCTATTGAGCAACGATATTTTAACTTTCTTACAGTCCCAATATATCATAAGCTTTTCTTTTTAGCCTGGGCAAACGCACTACCTTTGGCAGAAACAGTGGGCCATCAGGCTGGAGCCCTCCTAGCCCAGATAGCCTCTTCACGCAGAAGAGCAGACATTGAATCACGAACTTTTTTTCTTTAGTTGTGGTTTATATTCCATTCAACAGGCTTGCTTTATAACACAAGACAAAGATGTTTGTGAGGCCTCTAAAGATGGAAGTCATGTGTCTGGTGCCAAATGCACTGCTGTTTGCTTGAGGACACTCTGACTATCTGACTACGATAGCCACCCAGATGCTTTTTGGACCTGAATTGGAAAATGTTCTAATTCAGCAGCTGTGCATTTGGCACCAGACACATGACTTCCATCTTTAGAGACCTCACAAACATCTTTATCTTGTGTCTATAGATCTTGCTGCTTAACCTTCCTTTTCTTGGTCCAGTATTAACTTATTGGTTATCTTATTGTACCTCAATACTGTTTGACCTCTGAAGAAGGCCCCAATAGGGTGGAAAGGTGTCAGGTCATGTGTATTGGCCTTTATGTTTAGGCCACTTGAACTTTTTAATGAGGCTTTCATTGGGCCCTTATATGTTTTTAACTGTCTTTCTAATAAATACATGTATTTTTGTATTTTATAAGTTTCAGCTAGGTTTTTAATATTGGCCCTTTATCAGACTTCTTTCTTGCCCTTGTGGTTCTTGATTCCAGTTTTTGGGTCAAGTTTGTTTTCCCCTTCCTGTGTCTTATTGCTTTATAACACCCCTTGTTGCCAAGCTTCCTTTCTGCTCATATGATTCTCACATTTTATTTCTCTTGGCTGTTAGCGATAAGGGAGTTACGCTCCCTGTAGTTAAATTTATTCTTTCTCATCTTAAAGTTAGGAGCCTTGTATGTATAGTGTAAACCTAGCAACTGAATTTTTATTTTTTTTAGATGTTATTTGTTTTTTAATATTTAAAAATGTGGGACTTTTTTATTTGCCCTCATGCTTTGGCACATAGGTGCTTGAATTTTTGAACAGGAACAGGACTCCTTTCCCTTAAGCTGGGTCCTGAGGTTCCCTCCTCCAACAGAGAGGACTTCCTTCAACAAAGACAAACAATCAGAGGAAGCCTTTTCCATCAGAAAAAGTCATTCTCCATTGGAGGAGAGCCTTGAAGAAAGGCTTAGCAGGAGAGACTCATAGGATGTGTTTCATAGGAGGGATTCATAGGATCCAACCCACTGTTTTCACAGGCAAAATGTAGATGGACTGTGCTTAGCAAAACAGAAGTATGTAATGAAACCATTATGTGGTAGTTTTTGAGAACACAGAGATAGGAATGAACTTTTGTAAAAATAGTAGTGTGTACTGTGAAATCATATAAGGCTCCAGAGTTAGTGACCTCCACGTTCTGGGAGTGAGTGGAGAGTCTCAGACTTATTTTGACGTATTTATTGCTTTACAACTGTTGATTTTATAACCTTAGCTCGTTATTTAATTCTGTTCTCACATATCTTAAAACATCATCATGCTACATATTAATTTGTTGTTCTGCTCCTCTATAAGTTTGAACCTTACCTCCCATTGTATTTGAAAAAGTGTGCATGCATATGAAAGCTCATACCTTAAATAAACCTTTGTTGGTCTTAAAGATGCCACTGGACTCAAATTTGCTCAATCAAAGTGACATTTATTCTTTTCTTTCCCCCCCAGAAATATCGTCAATATATGTCAGGACTTCTGGCTCCTCCTTATGGTGTTATGGAAACTGGCTCCAACAATGACAGTAAGTATAATTAAGTTTTGAAAGTCTATGGCTTGGATCCACCAGAGTTTTTCTGGCTTTCTGCCCTGGGGAGCATGGCTTCGTTGGTCTGTCCCTTGCATCTCTTCAGCCCATCCAAGTCCCACAGGAGCAGTTCCACTACCACTACCCCCTGGCTCTGTGGGTAAAATGTTTGATCTTGGAACGAAAGCTACCCACAACAGGAGTGAGATCCCCCATTTTTGTTGATGTGGTTTTAAAAGCAGCGGTATAGGGCCAGATTTGCATTGGAAATGTGGTGAAAGTCAACCAGCCAAGAGTGCTGCAGATTTGGTCAGAGGTGTCACCTGCTGCATTCATGCTCAGAAAGGTACAAAGCCAAGTCTAAGACTCCAACGTTGGATAGTGAGGGAAATCCATGATCGGGTTTCTTTTTTTAAAGGGTAAAAGTAGCGCCCCAGGGCCGAATTCATATTGGGGAACGAGATACAAAACGTTTAACCTTTTCCCCAATACCATTGTCGTGACACAAATAACCTCCTGCAGACTGCTGTTTGCTGTCAGAGGAAGAATGTACAGATGTGTCTCTTTGCCCTGGGAAAAATGCCACAGAGGAGTAAAAGTCTGGGAGTCTCTCTGACAGCCATGCCTGAGTCCAGAGAGGGTCCCTTGCGTGACCATGAATCTTCTATGATTGCCTAAGTTTGGCTCTTGCACTTCGTACCGTTCTCAGCCATGAATGCAATGGGTTCCTTTTGAACTGTAACACAAGAAAAGCACATTTGTTATTTTGTGGTTGTGAGACAATATTTGTCTGTTTTATTAAATACCTGCTCCATCTATAGGTATCTGGATTTTTCATATATACAAAAGACAGCCCAAGATTTAACATTATATGGTGCTGGAGAAATCCTTGGGGAAAGTTAAAGTGAAGGTGAAAGGACACCTTTGGGGAAAAAATCTAGGAAGTTCTTTTTGGACTAGCAGGGATCCTTATGTAGACCTATCTCTGATGTGAGTTCTATGAATGAATCATCTTTGATAGCAAATTTTATCCCCAAGCAGTCTTATTCTGATACATTTCATATTTCCTTGTAGGGATGCCTGACAAGGATAATATGTCTAGTAGCAGTCTGTGTTCAATCTCAAAACACTGCAGCAAGGTAAATCACATTTTCTTTTGCTAATCTTGGGAGTGGGAAGAAGGGAATCCCAACATGTAAAATGGGTTTGCGGAAACATTAATTTAAAAGGTTTGGAGCCTGTCAACCATTTTTGCTGATGGGGTGGGGAATTTTTGCTCATTTCCCCCTCCAATGGCAGACCTCTGAGTGTGAGGTTTCTTGATGTTGTATTAGTGATCCCCCCCCAGTTCAACAGAGAATGCAGCGTTGTCAGTGAAAAAAATTAAGCAAGCAATTGGTGTGGTGGAAGAATACATTTTAATTTGCTCTAAGACCCTACACATTTCGCATAAGCTTCATCTGAGGACCTGTAAAATATTATAGTCTGTACACTTCTCACAGCAACTGTTTTTGGGTAAAAACTTCACCTGTGTGGGTTGAAGTTGCTGGTATCGCAGGTAGCAGTATAAGAGCATTTGCATGATGTGACCACAAGCAACCATGCCATTTATGTTTACATTAGGTCTAAGTGACATTCATGGAATGCTAGCAAAATATCCAGCGCATGAAAGTTTTAAACAGAAAAAAGTAAATCCAACCAAATGACTATTAATATTCCACAGTGATCCCATTAGAGCATTAGGTGGCATAATTCCTTAGAATATTCACTTCCATTTTAAATTCAGAGGCCTTTATAATCATTTATTTTTTTCCATAACAAAAACATGTCATAATTAATAATGCATTTTTCTCAGTTGCGTATTTGGCGGGGATAGGAATGTGTCTGGGTTAATCTGTGTAGCTTGTCTTTTTATTTTATGATCTTTACATTTTAGAGGGGGGAGGCTCCTGAATGGTGTGCTCATTTCCTGTTTCTGTAGGCCAGAGAATCAGTATACTTGCAAAGTAGGACTTCAGTGTCAGATCATAAGAAGTAATGGCTTTGGCCCATTTCATTCACATTAGAGACAAATAAGGTATCATGCTGGGTTTCCCAGTATTGTTTGATGGAAGTACCAGCCATGTGGAGCTCTAATCTGGAGAAGTGGGGAGGTTTTACCCTTTCACTCCACTCCAGTTTTGCTTATCACCCACCCACCCAGCCCACAGTTACTATCAGTCCTTGAAGAGAAAGAAATGCAGGAACCTTCCCTTTCACTTCCAAGCCTAACACTGGAGCATTAAAACAGGTGCTGCATAAGAAAACAATTTGTTCTTTCTTATTTATGTCCGCCACTGCCCTTGTGTCTGTTCTGCTTTCTCCAAGAGGCTGATCTTCTTAATGCATCTTTTTAACCTTTACTAACCTTGCAGACATCACAACAGATACTTGATTGTGCCCTTTTCAAACTGCCTTTGTATTCTGTTTTAGTAACTGGTTGCTAATGGATTTCTTCCTGTCATTTCAGACAGACCTGTTTTAGTAACCGGCTGCTAGCGGAATTTACTTACCTGTTCATACAAACCCGCTTGTGCTGGGTTAGCAAAGTGTGGTTGAGCTGCTTTTGAGGGAAACGGCTTTCTTCCATTTTCTACATTGCATTCCATTTCATTGCACTTCTGAATCACTGTGGTGTGTTGTTTAAAATGTCCATGGTGCTTCCTACACGGTTGCTTTCCCCCTGCCCTTTTTCACTGTGTGATCTTCCTTGGACTTTTTTCTTTGAATGTTGTAAATTGAGCACTATGGTGCTAAACTGATATAGCACTTCAGTGCAATAGTGGCACCATTGAGATGCCTTCACTCCATTGACTCAAGGAAACTCAAGTGCTATACTGAGACAATGAGATTGCGGCTGTTGTTACCTGGAAACAAGAGGAGAGAAATAGCTCACTTGGCAGTGGGTGCTCAGAGCGTCAGTGATTGGTGTGATTGGCGTTGCTAACCTTAGAAGGTGTCTGTAGCAAGCATCCTGAAGTTCACCCATCCATGCAGCCCATCCATGCCCAGATGCAGTTGGCTGGTAAGTGGCTTGTTGACAAGTGGATCACAGGTATATATCTGAGGGAGGCAAACTCCTTGTCCTTGTGGGTTGAAGTAACGCTACCCTTGTTGGTCAACTGCGAGAAGGATGAGGGGGGCAAGGAGGGTAGCTTGGAAGAGTGAGAATCCAGAAAGGCAGCATGTCATTGGACTATACAGAACAATGTTTGAGTCCAGTGGCACCGTTAAGACCAATAAAGTTTAATTTTGGGTATACCGCTGGAATCAAAATTTGTTCTGCTGCTTCAGACTAACATGACAACCCACCTGAATCTATCTTCATAGGGCTATATATTTATTTACTTACATCACATTAAACTTCAGAAACTAATTTACTTTCCATCGTGACAACCTGTGAAACATCGACTAACACCAGATATGATATGCTGTGCAATAAATGACAGTGTGCTAATGATGCAGCAGCTGTGGTTTAATAATCTGTCAGAAAAGACAAACAGGCGAACAAACAACCCTTCAGAATGCTACCACAGTTGGAAAATGCATGCGTAACTTGCCAGGAACATTTGGGCAGATGTCCTCCCAAGTTCATTGTCGTTGGAGCCTCATCAGAAAACAGTTCTTGGGAAAACACCTCACGATGAACAGAATGCAGGCTCATCTTTGAAGGTGATGCTGTGTGCCAATCTCTTGGGCTTCACGCTAGCTTCTTCTTTCAGGATGCTGCGTAACTCCCTGCAGTCGGGACACCTGGCTGGTGAATTACCAGACCATGAATTATGAGATACCACCCACTTGTACTCAAGTTGCAACATTTTTGTTTTTGTGCAGCATTCCTCAGGTGTCCGCTCCTGGCCACGCCTGGACATCTCCTCTGAAATTCTCTAATAACAGTTATAATTCCCGTGAGAAGATTGTGGGGCTTCCTGGATTCTCTCTTCACCCCAAAATACTAGGAGGTCAAGAGTTTCCTGCTCCTTCCAAGATTCCCCCTTACCCCACTCATCCTTCTCACAGCTGCCCAACAAAACTAGCCCAGTTAGTGCTTGGATGGGAGATCACCAAGAAACTCCAGGGTTGCTATAGAGAGGGCGGCAATGGCAAAACACCTCTGTTAGTCTCTTGCCTTGAAAACCCCAAGGAATATCCATAAGTCAGCTGTGACTTGGTGGCACTTCACACACACACACACCCTGAGGAAACCCCCAGGTTTGCAGAAAAATCATAGAACCAGAGAAAGTGAGAAAACATATTTTTTAAAAATTATATAAAATATTTATATACCCAACTGTTTCTTTGGCATCCTGGGAGACAAAGTGGGGGAGGGGAAACGTTTTGGGAAAAACATTTAATCTCATGATGCTCCACAACCCACCGGAAGGTTACAAACCTGAGATTAGTCCAGTGACCTCGAACATGTGGACACAGTGATCTTGACCACAATGGTACGATGTGAATTGCCACTTCTGATTGGGATTGGGAATTGTCCTCACTCCCCACTTCCACTACACATCTGAATCACTGTCAGTGAATTGGCTGTTCCATATCATTTTGAAGGCCATGAGTGTTTGGAAATGAATAACGTATTGGGAGAGGAAAGTAAACTGTAAAACTCTTCATATGCAACACGTGGAGAAGCTGGTGACAAATAGGTCTGTCTTGACATATGATCCTTGACTTGTGATCAGTTTGTTCTTTATATAAGGTAAAATATTGAAATGCAGCTATGACAACCCCGTCCACTTCTCTCTCAGTCAGAGGCAAGATTTCCCCTCCATTTTTCTTTTCGTCTGTGACTGAACTGCCCTATGTTTTCTTCTTCCCTGAAGAATTCTGGCTCTCCCACCCTGTCACAGTATAATATTTTGGCTGTTTGCTCCGTCCAGGAACCTGAGGGGAGAAATATGAGAATTTCAGGCTAGCTGCCAGAAATCTCCATAGTAGAGAAGAAAGGGATTCCCAAAAGAACAAATCTACCCATGAATCCTCCCAATATTTGGTATCAGTACAAGCATTTACTAAATGAACTGTGATTGCTTTGTATATAATGATGTAAACCTATTCAGTTTGATTACTTATATGGAGTTGGATCGTATATAAATTTTCTGTGTGCAGAAGCTCAAATTCCCTGCTTCCCATCTCCTGAAATGCTCCAAAATGCTGGGAGACAGGGGAACTCTGGAGGTGCATGTTGGGGAAACAGATGCTGCTAGATGCGGACAGCATTGGTGATAATCACACCCATACATACATGTTTGGACCTTTTCAATGGGATCCAACCTGTATTAAGGCTGCTTTCATACAAAGGGGTTTGGGGTTTTTTTTTTTTTTGGAATTGACATCATTTGTTCAGAATCAGACAATGTTGCTGCCAAACCACTGCATTCTAGTGTTTACTGAGTTACCCTTCTGTCTTTTAAAAGAAATTATCTATGGCCATTTTTAACTGCACAGAATTATAGCAAGTATTGTGGAGTTTCAGTGTGGATATAGTGTTTTATATATATATTTCCACTTTCCATATTCCCACACTTCAGCAGTGCAAAAGGCCAGCAGTGTACAGCAGCAGGACATTGTTGCAATTATCTTTGAGAACATGAACAAAGTCAAACTTTTTTGACATTCAGATTTCTTCCTGTAGCTGAAGTGTATGTAACAAACTTGTGGAAATGCTGAAGGGTTGAAACGAAATTTATTCTGAAGTGGTCCAGTTAGGAATAAAATAGATTAAAGTGAATTTAATCAGCCACTGTATGTAAACCAAGATAACCAAGAGCTTTTGAATATTACTGAGGAAAATTTTAACATTCATAATTTCTTACAGTATTAAGACAGTTGTTTGATGCAGCTATTCAGAGACACTGTGGCAAAAAAGTCAGAGCGAGACTGATCAAACATGACATAGAGCCTGTATTAGACCCTAATCCATGGCAATGATGATGGTGAAAAAGGTGAAAAAGCAATATTTCTCTGCCATCACAGTGTCTCCACATAATCGTCCACATGAGCTGTTTCATGTGGTCTGGGGGCTTTTATATCATAGCCCCTGGGAATTGGATTCTGACCACATGACGACCCCCCTATGATCAATTCATTACTAACTTTGTAGACAAAATCGCCCAGACCCTCTCTGGGTTAGATGCTAGTCTGGATGCAGATTCAGACGATGTATTTTTGGCACCTGCTTGTCCAGTTTATATGGATACTTTCAGCTTGTGGAGCCCAAGGATGTGGACAAGATCCTTGGACAGGTGAGACTACCACCTGTGCTCTCAACCTTTACCCTTTGTGGCTGATAAAAGCTGCCAGACGGGGGCTGGCTGAGTGGGTGAGTGGTAAGTGCTTCCTTGAGGGCAGGGGTTGTACCCCCTGTGTTCAAAGAGGCCGTGATTAGGCTGTTGCAGTGTGCTCTACTTGGGGCTACCCTTGAAGAGTGCTGGTCAGAGTCAACTATTGGGAGCACATGACCCTGATGTTACAGCAATTACACTGGCTACCTATCCATTCCTGAGCCCAATTCAAGGTGTTGGTTTTGACCTTTAAAGCCCACGGCTTGGGACTGGGGTATCTGAAGGACCATCATCTCCCATGTGTTCCTGCCCAGGAAGTAAGACCACAGGGACAGGGTCAATACTTGTCAATCAAAGAAGTTTGTTTAGCAGGCATATGAGAGAGGGCCTTCTCAGTGGCAGCCCCAAGATTATGGAACAACCTCCCCATAGGGTTGCACCTGCCCCCCTTGTTTTTGATCTTTAGGAGGCAGTTCAAAACAAGTTTATTTAGGACCACATTTGGTTAAATTTGCTAGTCATCCTTAGTTGTGATATTAAATTTTGGGTTTTAATGTATTACATGTGTTTTATCTATGTTTTGTGTTGCCTTGAGCACCAAAAGGAAGAAAGGCAGCTAATGAGTGTTTTATATAAACAAATTCTTTTTCTCGGGATATTCATACCAAAAAGAGAGAAACCGGATCTTTGCATTACATGCTCTGCAGCTTTAGCGCCGAAATTACTCTACATTGGTCCTATATCAACCTCAGACTCACAACATTTACCTGTCTAGGGTTGGAGATAGTCATTTTGTTTCAGAGAAGTTAAAAGGGGCAATTTGAAAGAGTGGTTGTTTTTTTGAAGTATATGTCTTCTTACCCACTTCTGCACATTTTAATTCCAAGCATAATTGATGGGAGTGAATTGAGAGCCAAATGAAATAGGTGTGTACACTATGGCTAGTTGAATCACTCTCAAATTGCTTTCAATTCTCTTGAAAACAATTGTCTCTCTCTAACCAAAGAAGTTTTTGTTTCCTGGTTGAACAGGAATTTTGCAATCTAGGGAAAGCTAGAATCTGAGCACCACCCCCAAGGGCATATACCATGCCATTGTGCATGCCATGACAAAATATAGTCTTACCATGTTGGTAAGTGTGCCACAAGAAGATGCCATTATATGAGTTTGTGTCACTCTTGCACATGGCACATTACTGGTTTAGCCCTTTTAGTGTTTGAATGGATTTGCTTTAATTGGTGAGCCAAGGAGCAGTTGAACTTGAAGAAGTAAGGTGAACAAGAGGGTGTGCCTAATGGTGTTCCATAACGAGGCCTTTCTGATCAGGAGTGGTGGCAGAAACTCTAGCTGCTGGTTGGTCATTCTTGGTATAGGCCTTTGCTTGACAACTGATACCTGTAACTCCATCTGAACTGTGGGTGAGGTTAAGGGCCAAACTAGAAATCTTGGGGAACCAATAAGTGTTTATTGTCATGTCTGCCAATTCACATGTAAAGCTGAGGTCTGTTTTTCCCTCCAGAAAACAGTGCACTTGGGTAAAGGTAGTGAAACCCTTCTCCTCCTTGCATTATGATGCTGTTTTCCAGTGCTTTCATCACTTTTCTTCTAGTTAAGTTCTTTTCTGGTATTGTAGCCAGGCTAGGTCAAAGTCTTTAAAGCAATGTGACATAACAAAGTAAAGAGTGAGCTCATCGGCTCCACTCACCAGTGTGCTCAATTTTCTGTAAAAACAACAATACCCCAAGCTTTACTTTAAACCTAGATGTGTAGACAAATATATACATGGATGCATCTAGGTTGACCCTTGGCCTGGTTGTCCTAAATTTCAACTAATCATCTTCCAAGAATTTCCTCAGATCCCAGATAAGCCAAGCTAACTGGAAGCATTTGAAACGTTGCCCCTCACATTCTGCTGGCAAGGCATAACTGACAGAGTGGTGACCTCTTTTTATTGCCTTTGTTTGTCATTGACTCTTGCCAAAGAATCTCAGCAGGCCAGCTTGGGTATTCATGTTTAGGAAAACTGGAAAACAGGTTTTATTTCAGTTAGCTTACAAACAGCAAGGACTATTTTAAATCTGAACCTGTTGCATTAGTGGTTGTTTTGTGTGTGCGTGTGTGTGCACACGTGTGTGTGCATATGTGTAGGCATGCACACACTAATTTAAACATTTTAGGCTTTAATTATTCATCATGCACTTGGTTTCCATAAGATTGGTTGTGAACCAAGCGTCCTGTGGATCCATATGGCAAGACTGAAAAAAATGAAATTAAAATAATATATTGTTAATAAAGCACTTTATAGCAGAATCTGCTTCCACAGTAGCAATACAACAATCTGAGAAGGAACTATTTTATGTGGTGGCATGTTTTGAGGAGTTGCATTTTTTAAAAAGTCACATGTCTGCACATAGAATAATGGACATATGAGAATTGTTGATTAAAGTAACATGAGGTCGTTCTACTTTACAAATATAAGCTATCTTGGCATGGCACCATAGTTTATATTTAAGTTCATTTGTTTGTTTATGTAGGCAGTTTATATGCCGCTGCTCAGGGAGAACTGTTCACAGCAATATCGTCAAAAAAGAACAGTTAACAGTAAAACAATAATCAGTAATAAAACAAACCAGGTTAGCAAGAGAAACACGTCAGCCTAGAAACAATACAGCAGCAACCAACATTAAGTCAGCTCAGGGGTTCACCTGCAAAGGTACAGTACAGAAGAGCAGAATCAAAAAGATGGGCTCGATCCAGACAATTTCCCACTAACAGAAGGAGAAATGTCATTTCCACTAGTTCCTCCTTCCCGCTGTGGACCCCTGATCAGTACCTCATGCTATTCCTGAAGATCTCCCGTCACTCGAAAGCAGCATTGTGGGGAGCTCTATGAGCCGCATTGGGAGGGGGAAGATAGGAAAGTTCTGTTCTGGTGATGGAAGGCACTTACAAATTACAATAAGTTACAAAACTTAGTCTGCATCTAATCCACTCAGAGGTTCACCAGGCAGGAAATAATAAGAAGTCATAAATTCCATAGTAAAATGCTAATATGGTGAATGTGGGAGAAAACAGTGTTAGATGCTAGAATCTGAGAACATTTTCGGGGACTGCATAAAATGATTGCATCAAGAGTGGCACTGAATTGCAAGACGTGATAAGGTCAGAAACTCATCGGATGCTCTTGTTCCTTTGCCATGTATTCTGTGGGATTCGATCACTGGGCATAAAGACGTGCAAACACGCTCCATTAGTTTTTGCAGTTGGACAGTTGCTGGGAAAAGTAATTATGGTGAGAAACACAGTAGCCCTTTTCAAGGTTCAGTTCTCCTGACAAGTCAAGCGCATGTGAGTAGCACATTTGGCAACTGTGACTGAAAATGGCAAAATGAATTCCTTGAATCTTCACAATTATTCTTTCAACTTTGGCAGAAAAATTGAAAAAGGAAACCTTTTAAAAACCAAGATTTGTGTAGTCAGTCATAGAATCATATAAAGAGTACTGTAGACACCTGCCTGCAAATAATTCTGAAACTGATGTTACAGAGTCAAATATAATACAAAGCCAACAAAATAATTGATAAATCTATGGCATAATTGTGACAGCCCCACTTTCCTGGGGGGGAGAACGACAGGTTGGTATCAAATATTTCAGAAATTAATAAGAATGAAGGAAAGTCACTAAAATGATTTAATGCCTGTGTGACATTTATTTGCAAAAGATTTTTCTTACATGATCCTATGCACACTGGTTGAGATGTAAACTCCACTGATTGTAATGGGCTTTCCCATTAAGTGTGATTAGGATTGTACTTCCAAAAATCAATCACTTGATATATCACTTCTTGGTTGCCTCTCCAGAAGAGTGCTTGAGGCAGCTTACAACATATTTCAAACAACATAAACAATAAACATCAATCAATGCACAATTTGAAATAACCCAGCAACAGCATTAAATTGGCATTACGTCATAAAATAAATTAAAGCCAGAAGAAATGAGATTAGTACATTCCCATATCATGTGCAGACAATGGTCCCATTATTTTCCACATTAGTGATCCTGGCTTGAATCCCATGCAGAGCAATCAGATCTGTACTGAAATAAATGGTAACATTCCTGTCTCTTCCCTCCTGCTGCAGTCATCAATGCCCCAAGAAATTGTTTCCCCATGGATCAGTGGTAGGGTTGCCGTGTCTCCCCCGGCCACAAGTGGGAGATGGGAGGGGGTAGGGCTGATAGATCCAGGTTGGGAAACTCCTGGAGACTTGGGGTTGGTGCTTGGGGAGGACAGGGACCTCAGTGGAGAAAGCCACAGTCCACCCTCTAAAAGTATCAGTTTTCTCCAGGAGAGATTATCTCTGTAGTCTGAAGATGAGCTGTAGTTCCAGGGGATCCCCAGATAAGCTTGCCAAGCCCCAGGTTGGGGTGTGGGTTCCCCTGGTTTTGGGGGCTTCAGCCCACCACTGGCCAGCTGACCATTGGGGCAAACCCCATCTCCAAACAGCCACATCCCTGCATTACTTTCCCAATGTGATGATATCACCCAGAAGTGATGTCATCATGCTGGGGATGTTGTGTGGGAACACTCTGGTTTTAGGGCAAAACTCTATGGTTTTAAGACAGTTTTACCACAGAGTTTTACCCTCAGACCAGAGCATCCCCATGCAATGTCCCTAGTGTGATGATGTCACTTCTGGGTGATGTCATCACATTGGGGATGTCCTGGAAACCCCCCTAAATCCCCCATGGGAGCAACAAGGGGACCTGGCAACCCTATCCCCAGGCCCTGCCTGGAGGCTGACATCCCTAGTCAGTGGATCCTGCAGAGCCTTGTGTCTAAGTGAAAAGCTAGAGATTTGCCTTGTGGGGAGGGGGAATCAGCAAAAGTTATCTCCCTCCCATTTTTTTCAGAGGTCTATGGGAAGGTAGCATAGTATCCAAAACTTTGCTGTTCTACAAATATTTAAAGCTTTACAACTTAGAACTTTGCATTGTTTCATATAGATATATATATAAATCAAATAATGGATTGTGATGTCAAGGTTGTGATGTGGAAGCAGACAATGGCAAACTTCCTCTGAAACACTATGGGGTCACCATGGCAACTAGGACGAAGAGCACAGAATATGTATTCAGTACTCAACAGGATATGGATAGATCTTTCTAAAAAGCATTTATTTGTTTTTAAAGTCATGCACCACTTTTTGAGCTATTAGGACTCCTAAAATTAGGTATGCCAACCTCAGTTGGGGCCTGGGGATCCCCTGGAATTAGAGCATATCTCCAGAATATGAAGATCAGTTCCCCTGGAGAAAATGTATGCTTTGGAAAGTGGACTCTATGGCACTGTACTCCACTGTAGTCCTTGTCCTCCCCAGGATCCACCCCCAAATTTCCCAACCTGAAGCTAGCAACTTGACCCCCTCGTCCTCCCTCGGTGGCTGGGGGGACCTGGCAACTGTACCAAAAATGGTCCACAATACAAATAAAACAGCCTGATACTGAGGCAGACCACTGGTTCATCTAGCTCAGTATTGTCTTTTCTGATTGGTTGCAGCTCTCCAGGGCCTCAGACAGTGAAAGATCTTTCCCAACACCTTCTGCCTGAGATCTGGGATATTCTGGATATTCTGGGAATTGAACCTGGAACCTGCTGCTTGTTATTCTACAGAGCTTTGTTGTGTGTTATGTACAATCAAGTTGCTTCCAACTTATGACGACACTATGAATTAATGACCTCCAAAATACCCCATCGCTAACAGCCTTGTTGGTCTTGCAAATGGAAGGCTGTGGCTGCCTTTATTGAGCCAATTCATCTCATGTTGGGTTGTCCTCTTTCCCTACTGCCTTCAAGTCCCCCTAGCACTGCTGTCTTTTCCAGTTAATCTTCTCAAAGCTAGGTAGTTTTCATTCAACAATAAATAAATAAATACGATTTTAATACGCTATTGAAAATACCTGTAAGATAAAAGCAATTAAGAAAATGAGAACTTTTAACAACACAGGAGGTCAAAACTGCATCCGCAGAACCAGCCATAAAAGCCACCCAAACCTTTAACAGTCTCTAGACTCTTACAGAATTCAAATAAACCTTTGCCGCCATTCTAAACATCTGAATAGAGGTAGCCTCCAGGGAAGGCATTCTGCAGGAAGGGTGCTGCCATAGAGATGCGTGTGTGTGTGTGTGTGTGTGTATATAGGAGCCTTGTCTTTTGGAGTGCTATTCAATTTATCATAGAAGGAAAACAGGAAAATACAACACAAATTTCGTTCCAGTCCTTCTTGTATGCGTTTATGCACTGAATGTATTCCACTTCAGCATTCCTTTCCTTTTGACATTTGCCATAGCGTATTGTTTATGGTACTGGTTGGGCCATTTTGTGTTTTTTAAGAAGGAAGAACATGGCATATAGACAACAGTTGTGTATGAGCTCATTTTTAGATATTTGGAAATCTTTTATAGAAACTTAAGAACATAAGAACATAAGAGAAGCCAATGTTGAATCAGGCCAATGGCCCATCTAGTCCAACACTCTGTCACACAGCAGCCAAAATATACCAGGTGCCATCAGGAGGTCCAGCAGTGGGGCCAGGACACTAGAAGCCCACTGCTGCCCCCTCCAGCAACAAGAATAGAGTGCATCACCTGCCCCAGACTGAGAGTTCCCATCTATACCCTGTGGCTAATAGCCACTGGTGGACTTCTGCTCCATATGTTTATCTAATTTCCTCTTGAAACTGTCCATGCTTGCAGCTGCCACGACCTCCTGTGGCAGTGAATTCCATATGTTAATCACTCTTTGGGTGAAGAAGTATTTCCTTTTATCTGTTCTAACCCGACTGCTCAGCAATTTCATAGAGTGCCCACGAGTTCTTGTATTGTGAGAAAGGGAGAAAAGTACTTCTTTCTCAACCTGCTCAATCCCATTCATAATCTTATAAACCTCGATCATGTCACCTCTCAGCCGTCATTTCTCCAAGCTAAAGAGCCCCAAGCATTTTAACCTTTCTTCATAGAGAAGGTGTTCCAACCCTTTTATCATTCTAGTTGCCCTTCTCTGCACTTTTTCCAATGCTATAATATCCTTTTTGAGATGTGGTGACCAGAACTGTACACAGTATTCCAAATGAGGTCGCACCAATGATTTATACAGGGGCATGATGATACTGGCTGATTTGTTATCAATTCCCTTCCTAATAATCCCCAGCATAGCGTTGGCCTTCTTTATTGCAGCTACACATTGTCTAGACATTTTCAGCGAGTTATCCACTAGGACTCCAAGATCTCTCTCTTGGTCCGTCTCTGCCAGTTCAGACCCCATCAACGTGTATTTATATTTAGGATTTTTGGCTCCAATGTGCATCACTTTGCACTTGGCCACATTGAACCCCATTTGCCACGTTGACGCCCACTCACCCATCCTCAACAGATCCCTTTGGAGTGCCTCACAATCCTCCCTGGTTTTCACCACCCTGAACAACTTTGTGTCATCTGCAAATTTAGCCACATCACTGCTTACTCCCAATTCCAAATCGTTAATAAACAAGTTAAAAAGCATGGGACCGAGTACTGATCCCTGTGGTACCCCACTGCTTACCACCCTCCACTGAGAAAGTTTCCCATTTATACTCACTCTCTGTTTCCTATTTATAAGGCAGTTTTTGATCCACAAGAGGACTTGTCCTTTTATCCCATGACTATTGAGTTTACTTAGGAGCCTTTGATGAGGAACTGTATCAAAAGCTTTCCGGAAGTCAAGGTAAATAATATCTATTGGGTCCCCCTTGTCCACATGTTTGTTCACTCCCTCAAAAAACACTAACAGGTTAGTGAGACAAGATCTTCCCTTACAGAACCCATGCTGAGTCTGCCTCAATAGTTTTTGTTCATCAATGTGCCTACTAATTCTTTCCTTAATAACAGTTTCCACCAACTTACCCGGTATCGATGTCAGACTGACTGGCCTGTAATTTCCCGGATCTCCCCTGGAGCCCTTTTTAAAGATGGGAGTGACATTAGCTACCTTCCAGTCCTCAGGAATGGAGGCAGATTTTAAAGAAAGATTACATATTTTTGTCATATTTTGTTACATATTTTGTCAGGAGATCCACTTATGTGTTGATCTGCTACTACTGTTCTTATATTTTTGTTTCTACTCTATATACCTTTCCCCTTTCTTTTCAAATTAGTTTGGTGTAGTGGTTAAGTGCGTGGACTCTAATCTGAGAGAGCCAGGTTTGATTCCCCACTCCTCCACTTGCAGCTGCTGGATGACCTTGGGCAAGCCATAGTTCTGTCAGAGCTGTTCTCTCATGGGCATTTCTTGAAAGAGCTGTCTCAGCCCCACCTACCTCACAGGGTGTCTGTTGTGAGGAGGGGAAGGGAAAGGAGTTTGTAAGTTGCTCTGAGACTTCAAGTGAAGGGTGGGGTATAAATCCAATCTCCTCCTCCTCCTCCTCCTCCTCCTCCTCCTCTTCTTCTTCCTGGATTTTGAGTTTTTCCCTTGATCTCCCCCTGCTCTTTTGAAAGAAAGAAAGAAAGAAAGAAAGAAAGAAAGAAAGAAAGAAAGAAAGAAAGAAAGAAAGAAAGAAAGAAAGAAAGAAAGAAAGAAAGAAAAGCATTTACAGTTTGTTGAAGCAGAACAGCACCTGTGTTCAGTAATGCATGTCTAATGTGCGTTTAGCTGTACTATTTGCACATATTTTACCAGCGGTGTTAATAGGCATAGTTCATACAAAGAGAAAGGGTGTTTAATATCTACAGCTTATTCTTCATTACATGTATCTTCCATTTCAACTATTAAATAAGGGCCAAGGACATTGCATGGGGCACCCATATTTTCTTCTCCTGCAGAAGAAAAGAGCAGCTTGGAGAAGACTTGAAAAATTATTTGGGGCTGAAGAATAATAGGAAGGGGGAGAGTTAATTGCCTTTTCGGTGTCCCGTGTTTTCTCTACTCAGATACATACCATTTAAGACCAATCTGGGCTTAGTGAGAGTGGTGGACTATAAGTGATGTAAATAAAGAAGTATTAAAAGCAGTAAAGTGCAGAACTCTGTATAATCTCAGTTTTGACTTACTACAACTAGAAAACTCAGAGTAATTATCTTCAGCTTTGTAGAGACACTTCCCCATTGAGAGTTCTTGGGGGTTCTTTACATATTGTTTGCTGACAAACCATTTTTTTACTGTTTAAGGTTAAAAATGTCCATTGACTTAATTATCTCTTCTTTTTCTGATATGGAAGAGGAAACTGAGGATGATAAAAGTTAAACTGGTGGATATTTCATATCTGGGAACAAATTTTAGGCTCTTAAGCTCTTGATTCATAGCCTTTTTCCTTGAATTTTAGCAGCAGTAGTGTGAAAAAACCCCACACCCTGATTTGAATTATTTACTGGTTGGTAAGGACTTCTGGCCCTGCCTTGGATAGCCCAGGCTAGCCCGATCTCAGAAACTAAGCAGGGTCAACCCTGATTAGTATTCAGACGGGAGACTACCAAGGAAGTTCAGGGTCATGATGCAGAATCACGGAATGTCTCTTGCCTTGAAGACTCCACAGGGTTGCCATAAGTCAGCTGTGACTTGATGCCAAAAAAAGGGACTTCTGGCACGTTACCTTTCTAAAAGGACACGTGAGTTTCCAGGTATATCTAGAACAGTGATTTTGTTGACTGCTGCAAACACCTGGCTGCATATGGGTTGAAAGGCAGAAGAAGCAGGCTTCTTTCTGCAGGTGCTAGGGACAGGGTTTGGTTATGTGAATCCGTCTTCTGTCTGCCATCCACTAAGCCTGAACTGTTTACATACTCTGAAGACTAGAGTCCTAACTTTGATCTGCTGAACTGTTTATCATCCACCATCCACTAATCATCCACCATCCAGAATTTACAAAACCGGAGCAGTGCAGGCCAGTATAATATATACAATAAATGATGCAAGGAAAGTGGACCACATAATTTAAAACAATGGAATAAATACACTATAATGCATCTAATAAACTGGATTTCATAGTCAGAGATCAATTAAATTAAAAAATGGTAATGTATGCAATAAGCAATACAGTGTGAAGGAAGAAGGGAAAAGGAAAGCTCCCTGAAACCCTCACAAGCAAACTAATCACAAGTCTTTAACAGTAGTCTTAACAGGTCAATCCAGAATTGTACTAAAATCTGTTCAATGAAGATTCTTCCCAGGAAAGTGTTCTTAGAAGGGCAGCATTAAGTCCATCCCATGGTTTCAATGTATGTTCAAAACAGACTGGGGAAAGGCAAATCATGTTGACGTCAACTCATACAAAGTATTGCACAAATTGTCGTTTATGTGATTTCCCTTTGGATCAGCTTTGATACCAGTCTCTGAACATCTTGACTCCCTGTTTGACTGTTGTATATGTTTCGGCTTTTAGGGAAAGCTTCTGGATTCCTTCCATGAATTCACCCTTCCATGAATGGAACAAATTTGCACAAGTGATCTTTGCTGCTTTCCACTTTCCTTGTGGCCCCTGTAAAACTACTCCCAATTATGGCTGCCAGCCTTCCAGGTCGGGGTTTGGAGTTCATCCATGATCTGCAGAAGACAGAGATCAGTTCCTCTGTAGAGAATGGCAGTTTCAGAGGGTGGACTCTGTGGCATCACATCCACAGAGTCCATATCCATTGCAGGCTCTGCAGGAATTTTGCAACGTGGAGTTGGCAACCTTTCTCCCAAGGACCAGGAGACCCTTAGGAATAGTGTTGAATTTGATGCATGGGATTACAGAAGGAAATAGGAACCAGAAGAAATAGGTTTCTCTCTCCTTGCATGAGCTTTTGCTTTGTGTGTGCAGCTTGCTCCATTTGCACAAGAATCCAGGAGGATTTCTGGAGTCCTTGCTGTAGCCCTTATACCATATGCCACAGTATTACCGAGGTTCCCTTTAAGGACGTGTGTGTGTGGGAGAATGCACATGAAAGCAGAAGGCTCTTTCACTGAACCTTTTCCACTCATGGAAGGTTGAATCCTACCTTCTGATGTCCTACAAGAGGCAAAGTAGGGTTTAGGGAATTGTTGGCTCCCTTCAGCCTCTAGTTTTTTTTAGTATGTTGATTTGACTTTTATTTTAAACCACCTGCTTTCACATTTATTTTCATTCTCATTATTATATTACTCCCCCCATTTTATTTTTCAGACTCCTTTCATTGAGCATCACATCCCACTTCGACCAGATAAAACCATTACAGAGTTATACTACAGTCCCAGACTGATAGATAAATGGAAATAATTCACGAAGGAAATATTGAGATGTTATTAGTATGCTATCAGACTAGTGTTGGATTCTTTGATGTCACAGATGGAGCTTTTTAGGGATGGAGGTCCATGGAGCTTTGTGTTTTGTGAATTGTATGAAACACGAACTTCCATGAACTTTCCTGGTTTACAAAGCAGTTTGTGAGGTCCGTGAGGTCCGTGATGGGTGCAACCTGGAAGTGGGCTCAGAAGGCATTTAAATGCCTCCCAAACTCACTGGTACTACACCGCAGCAGCAAAGGGTTCCCTGGGCACCAACATGTCTGGCCCATGGACCACCCCAATGGACCAAATGGACAGCTGAAAACAAATCGCAGTCCGTGGGCAGTCTGTCAAAACTGCAAATACAGGCACCAGGCAAATGGACCACAAACCAGGCCCCAGCTCACAAATAGGGCACATGCCAGTACATAAAACAGGTTAAAACAACATAAAACAATCAATTACAATATTAAGTGCTCTAGATGTTAGGTCTGTGGACCGGTCCATGCTTATCCCTAGAGCCTGTTATGTTACAGAACTGTCATCTCTGACTCCCTCTGTAACCCATGTAACCCTGTTCAAGAGAGCCAAAGCAACAGCATGATGTGCAGAATCTGCAATGGGAAGGGGAATTATGAAAAATTCCTCCAATGCACCAACAAAAATAGACCATAGAGTCCTACCCTATTCTCTTTGTTTCCAGGGCTTACCATGGGTCAGTGCAGATTTGGCATGTACGCAGAGCAAAGTTTGAGCTCAGTGGCAGCTTTAAGACCAAGAAAGCTGAATTCTGGGTATAAGCTTAAAGGTGCCACTGGACTCAAACTTTGTCCTATTGCTTCAGACTAACATGGCTAACCACCTGAATCTATTGATGTGCACACAGTTTATCTTTGGCCTTCCCCCGGACCTGAAATAAAGCCCCCCAGGTGTATGTATATGATAGCAATGCTCATTTGACAAGTAAATATGTTTGAGTGTGTTAATAAATGTGAGGTAAACATAGCAAAATAGTGGTGATCACAGTGAACATGCACACAATGCTGCCTTATGCTGAATCAGACCACTGGTCCATCAAAGTCAGTATTGTCTACACAGACAGCCGGTGGCTTTCCAAAGTCTCAGGCAGAAGTCTTTCATGTCACCTACTGCCTGGTCCTTCTTTATTTATTTATTTTATTTGGCTTCTGTCCCGCCCTCCCCACCACAGCAGGCTCAGGGCGGCTCACGGGGCTTACGGGGGCTGAACACGAAGGACCTTCCACATGCAAAGCAGAGGCTCTTCCACTGAGCCACAGCCCCTCCCTGTACCATATTCAAAGATGTCTAGTGATGGTTTACCTGGGGTGCTTGATGGTCCAAGTAGCATAGGTGGCTACTTTTTTTACTATGATGAAGGGGCAAGCATTTTCTTCCATCTGACACCCTGGCTTCTTGGCCATCCATTCTGTCTCTTGCTAGTCAGGTAGCTGGATATCCTCCCTTCATCCATCTGGTGTGTTTTGTTTTTTTTAAACCCTTCCTAGAAACTACTTTTGTTTCCACCTCCTCCCCACCCTGGAAAGAGACATTGCTACAAAGTTCCACCCCATCATGATAGTTACAAGTTAGGTGGTGTTTTTGGAAGACAGACAAGTCCCTCTCCACTTACAGAACTTTGGATCTGAGCAGTGATCTGTAAGTTCAGTGCACCAGGATATAAATTCTGAGAATGGGGCGCCTTGAATCCTGTGCTATTGCAACATTACAAACCAGGACGCTGCTTTAGCAATACATTGGTGATGCATCAACATTGCAGGAAGATATACAGGTACATATAACTAGAGTAAAGCTTACAAGCCCCATCATTGTATGAAAGCTTTGCGTTAACAGAATTGTGGAAGAATATTTATGCAAAGAGCACTATCGTAACCAAGACTGGTGTCGTATTCTGACTTTCAAGAAACCATGGCCATTTAAAATACGCTCACTGTGTTCTTTGTTGCTTCTTCATCACTCTCCAAGGTTCCATCAGAAAAAATCCTGAGAGCTGGAAAGGTATTACGGAATGCAATCCTCTCCAGAGCACCTCACATGATAAGAGACCGCAAATATCATCTGAAGACATACAGGTATATGTGATATATTTGCATGGGAACTTTTTAAAAAAAATGATACTGTGACTTTTAGTTGAGCCTTGCCATCCCTGGCAATCTCCAAAGACGTGAAATTATTGGGTGACTACTGTAATCACAACCAAGACAGAGGCAAGCCCATGGAACTCTATCAGATGACAGTATGGTGCAGTGGTCAGAGTGTCAGACTAGGATCTGGGAGACCAGCTTCAAGTCCCCACTCTGCCATGGAAACTTACTGGGTGAACTTGGGCCAGTCGCACACTCTCACCCCAACCTCCCTCCTGGGGTTGTTGTGAGGATAAAGTGGCAGAGAGGAGAACAAATGTAAGCCACTTCAGGTCCCCATTGGGGAGAAAGGTGATATATAAATGAAATAAATGAGTAAAATTCTGGCCTGATTTCAAGGTGGCGCTGGGTATGTAAGATTAACTGATAAGTATGGAGGTGGGGTCCTTATATTTTCTTTCTTCTTGCACTGCCTTTCTTCTGTAGTGGAGGTGGTCCTCCTCTGTGGAGCATGTTCCTTTTGTGCTAGGCACTCTTTGACTCTTCCAAAGGCATAAGAACATAAGAGAAGCCATGTTGGATCAGGCCAATGGCTCATCCAGTCTCACACTCTGTGTCACACAGTGGCCAAAACCCAGGTGCCACCAGGAGGTCCACCATTGGTCTCGCATTAGAGAAAGTGCCTAGTTCTTGAGGAACAAAGCCTGAGTCCTGTGGCACCTTTAAGATCAACAAAGTTTTATTCAAGGTATGAGCTTTCATGTGCATGCACGCTTCCTCAGATATAGTGAAATGGAACTTACCATAAGGTTGATGGAGTTCCATTCCAGGTGGCTTAATGTGGTGCCTTCCATGAAGATAGATCCAGGTGGGTATCTGAGGAAGTGTGCATGCACACAAAAGCTCATACCTTAAATAAAACTTTGTTGAACTTAAAGGTTCCTCTGGACTCAAACTTTGTTGAACTTAAAGGTTCCTCTGGACTCAAACTTCGTTCTACTGCTTCAGACCAACACGGCTGCCCACCTAGTGCCTGAGGAACACAGTTCTGCAACAGAGGGTGAGTCTACAGGGGACACAGAGGAGCGAAAGAGGAAAGAAGGTGCAGGATCCAAGGCAGTAGTATTCGTGGTACCAGTATTATGTGCAGTATTGCCCATTCTGGCTAACATCCCCACACCTAGGTCAGGCAACCTGATTTAAGTATGACAGCATGCTATGTGGGATGTCTCTTAGATCAGGGTTCCATAATGTATCCAATGGTACATTTTATGTGGGGTTCTGTCTTGAATTGTAGCCAGAGTATCTGCATGTTACAGGTTTGGCAAGTTTATTTACAGTAAATTTCTGTTTTTAGTTTATGCTTCTGTGTATCCTGGTGGGGGCAGCAGTGCCTTGTTGAAATGATTTATTTGTATGGTTTCGGTGGGATAGGAGTTTTGAAGGCAGGGGAATTTCATGTCTCTTTCTTTCCTTCCGATATGGATTTTAATGTACAACAGCAACTGAGCACATTCTTTTTGGGAAGTGGAAGAATTGAATTAAATACCATAAGGATGATTTTTTTTGTTGTTCTTGATAGTAAACGTACTTGGGAAGTAGGATTTGATTTTTTTAATTTCATAGAAGCAAAATAGATTAAAGGATATATTTCATTCCACCTCCAGTCTTTTGTGTTATACAGATCTCTTTGTCAGAATTAAAAGATCAAAGTGGATTTTCATCCAGCCGCAGTTCTTTGTTAAGCTGTAAATACTCTTTTTCTACATTTTTAAAGCATGTGAGTTGCACTTTTTGCACCAACCACACCCAAAGTGACCCACAACAGTAAGGAAAACAAAATCTGTGGGTCCCTCATAGGTATGCCAGCCTCCAGGTGGGTCTAGGGGATCCCCTGGAATTACAGCTCGTCTCTAGACTACAGATATCAGTTCCTCTGGAGAAAATGGATGCTTGGAGCATGGACTCTCTGGAATTTTACCCTGCTGAGGTCCCTGTCCTCCCCAGATTCCATCCCCAAATCTCCAAGAGTTTCCCAACCTGGATCAAGCAACTGTACCTGCCCATCCCCCTCTGGTAGCCAGGAGGGACTTGGCAACCCTAAATCATAACAAACAAATCATCCAAAATGCTAAGCAGAAGTCAATTGAAACAAGGTTTATACTTGTCAACAATTACCATGCCATCATAGCACCAATAGAATTCTGTAAGATAAGTGGCTTTTTGGGGGGCATTGAACTATTCTGGGTTTTGTTTTTGTTTTTTAGTCATCATTTGACAATGAAGCAACATCAATGAACTGGCCAGGCAGACTTCCTCTAGGGTTCCACTGAGGGGCACTGCTCTCCTTCCCAGTTATTTTGTTTTCATTTAAGTTTAAGGTTCCAGGTATTATTTTAACAAGTTCAGTTGAGATATTACGTTCTTGTGCCATCTAAAAAACAACCTTTTCCAAAGTTTTAATCGGGGTGAAACAAATGTTTAATGGGAGCAGGATCTTGACAATAAGCTCCAAACCGAATTTACCTTGAATTGTGTGTGTGTGTGTGTTTATATTCCATTTAGACAATCCATATGCCACCTCTTCAGAGAGCTGCTCAAGGCGGCTTACAAAAATACAACAAAAGAAAAGCATAATGGCATAAAATTATCAAAATCAGCAGCCATTATGAAGCAGCCAATAAAAGGCCAGAAGCATAAAAGCACGTAAAAGCCCAGAGAATAACACATTTGGCAGCCTAACTGGTCCACGTAACAGTACTCAGGCTGGAAGCTGATTATAGTAAAACAAGATCACCCCCTTAAGTCTGGGTAAAAAGAAATGCACCTGAAAGGTACCAAGCAAGCCTCAGTGTGGGAGGTATTCCTCAGGTGAGGAGCCGGCACTTACAAAAAACATACCTATTTAGAGAGTCTTATAGGTAAGAACCAACACTTTGAATTGTACCAGGAAACAAATGTACAGGTAGTGACGATTTTTCAGTACAGAGGTGGTAACAATCCATGACTCGCCCCTAATAGAAGCCTGGCTGCCGCATTTTGCACCAACTGAAATTCCTGCACCATTTTTAAGCCACCCCACGTAGACTGCATCACATTAATACAGGGTTGCCAACCTCCAGGTGGGGTCTGAAGGTCTCCCAGTATTACAGTTGCTCTTCACACTACAGAGAGATCAGTGCCCATGGAGAAAATGCTTGCTTTTGATGGTGAGCTCTACGGCAGACTCCACTGAGGTCTCTCCTCTCCCCAATCCCCTCCGTTCCCAGGTTCCATACCCCAGATCTCCAGATATTTCCCAACCCAGAGCTGGCAACCCTAGTAATCTAACCTGGAGGTGATCAGTGCATGTATCATCCTGGCCACATCATGGTACTGTGTGCCACAGAGGAGACCTGAGCGTCAAGACACAGGTTGAAGCACTCCCAGTCTATGAATCTGTTTCTTTGAGATGGAGTGAAACCCTTTCTAGGACAGGCTGACTCCTCAGTCATCAAGCAGCATTGTCATTGACTGACAGTAGCCCAGTCTTCTCTGGGTTGAGATCCAGTTTATTGGTCTTCATCCAACCATTACCTTCTCAAGACACCTTTTCAGGACTCCTATAGACCCATCCAATTCAACTGTAAAGGAAAAATAAAGCTGGGTGTCATCCACATAGTAATGCTAACTCACTACACCTGTCTCCGCATGATCCAGGAATCCTTGATGTGCCTGATCATGCAGACAGCACCCTGTTTATGTACATACATTTCAGCATAGCCTTGCAAAAGTGGGGGAGTTGAAACTGCTGGGCACGTCCTATTATATTGCCCTTATGATTGTGATTTCATGATTTTATTACTCCTATTCTTTAAAAAATTCCAGGTAGACCTAACAAATTGTCTATTGCCTTTCTCCTCTCAGATCATGAGCTTTGGATCATGGCTCCAGTGGCCAGATGTTGTGCAGCTACTAGAGATTATCTTAGTTCTACATTCATCTAATGGATTATACTTGCTCAATTTAATGTAATTTATGTAACCTTTTTAATGTACCATTGCTGGTATTTCTGAGCTGGTCTTTGACCATAATAAAGTATTCATTCATTCCAGAGAAAGGATATAGTTTTAGAGAAGTCAGTCCGCAATCCTTCACCCCTCTCTTAATGGTTATTCATTCTACTTTATTAGAATATGTGAAAAGGATTCTTGTATTGCCCCAAATTTGTCAACAGTATATTTCGATTATTTTTTTAAAAGATTTTATTTTTTAAAACAAACAAAACAACTAACAGACAAACACAAATACAACAACTAACAAACAGAAAAACAAACACAAATATTTTGATTATTGAATTATAGAAGGTTTGTGACAAAACTACTGTCTGCCTCAGTGCTTCCCAGCATGTCACCTGCTGATGTGTTTCCTGGTGCCCACTTCCTTCTTGGGGATAAAATCTGAAGGGTCTTGAATGGAATAAAACAGGGAGCTTAAATTTTCTCCATACTACTTAGATAGGGATACCCTGCTTTCATCCCCAGCTAGCCAGTGGGAGGAAATTCGCCCCCCCCAAAAAACAGCAACACTGTATGCAAAGTGATGTCAGCACATTGGTGACATTGGGGGGGGGGTGCTTTACTTTTTGCACAAAACTCTATGATTTGAGGCTGGTTTTACCATAGAGTTTTGTCCAAAAAGCAGAGCATTTCCCCCTGACGTGTCACTTCCGGGTGACATCAGTGCATCATACAATGTCCTCACCCACCCCCGGAATGCCCCCCTCAAATTCCCCTGGCGCAGCAATGAAGGAACCTGGCAACCCTATACTTGAGTGACCAAATGTGCCCAGCTCATTTCTACTAGGCCCTTCACTGGGTTTGGGAACCTCTCCCTGTAGAAATCTAGAGTGCAAACAATTCCTCTTTCTTTGGAAACTGAAAACAAACAATGTCTCAAGGAAAAGGGTCTACCCAGGCTTTCCATTGCTTGCTTGGGGGAAGTGGCAGGACATGCTCAGAAAAGTATTTGTGTCCGCAGGAAGCAGCCATTCAGAGACTGCTGCCTTCATCATAAGGAGAATGTGTGGCCTGGAACCTCCAAACATGATTAATCTCCCCATGGCTGGCTGCCATTTTGTGATGACTCCCCTCTATGGCAGCCATTTTGTGGTGATGCCCACTTAACTTCCTTAAAATCTCCAAAGTGCTCAAAGGCTCAACAAGGTTGAGGATCTTTGGACTATCTGCTGAAAGCATTATGTAACATTTGAGAACAGCTAAAGGACCTCTTCACCTGGATTTCACATCATATAAGAGTATTGCTGCAGTGCCCTTCAGTCTAACTCACATGCCTTGACCGGTATTATCAAATTGTTACTATTATTAAATGGGTATGTACACTTGCTATGAGCTTGCTATGCAAGGAGGGCAGGATATAAATCGAATTTAATAAATAACAAATAAATAAATGCACATTCCAGAAGTACCAATCCCTTTGTGTCAGAAAGATGGGATGGCACTGAATTTGTTGATTAACATTGATATAGTTATTATTAGGTTTAAAAGTAACCACAACAAATGCTGTTAAAATCCATTGCAACAATCCCCCGGTGGAACTTGAAATATACCTCAGAGGGAGTCATTTCTTAGTTCTATTGTCTCTAACCCCCTGAAAGCTGAAATAGCACCACGGAAACAAGTTTCTTTGAAGTAACGTTTTCCTAAGAGTTTATTTATTTTCCTTTTCATGTCATTTTTTAAAAACAACAAACTTGGAAATTTAATTAAGTACTATGAAACCAGGCATGGAGCGACCAAGAAGGCGCTGTGAAACCTTTCTCCTAAATACAGCCAGTTTAATTATAAATTACTGCTGTAATTAGTTCTGCTATATCTCTTGAGTAAAGAATCTCCTTGTCCTGTGCCAAATCACAGGGATGCTTTTGCCATATGGGCAATTGTACAGAACAAGATAATATTTTATTTGTGTGGTGCTCACAGTGGGAATTAAACGTACAGAAAGGGTAGCTTTACAGAGTAATCCTGTGCAGTTAACTGTAGTCTATGTCTGTTGAATTCACAGGGTTTAGAACAGGAATAACACTGAATGGGACTGCGGTTTTGTCCTGAATAGTTGTACCTTTCTAAACCCACTGGGTTCAATAGACTTGGAAGGGTGATTACACTTAGGAGAGTAATCCTAAACAGGTCTACTTACACAGAACCCTGCTCAGTTCATTCAATGGGACTTGCTCCCAGGAAAGCGTTTTTAGGCTCTGTCCTAGCCTAGCACCATAGAGTGGTGCTAGCGATCTTGCTATTATACCGGCTGCCTATGCATCGTGACTTGCCTTTGTAGTTTGTCATTATTTGTGGTTGCCTCTAAGCCCTGGGGTGATTTCCCACTAAAGCTGCCGCGGGGTTGCGCCGCCGTTTGCCCCGAGATTTTTAGTCAATTTCACACCCGAAGCCGCATCTAGAAAGGAAAGATCAACCTATCATTTTGTACCAAGCTTTGCAGACACTCAGAAGGTGTGAGAATTGTTCTTGCTGCTTCTGAGTGCTGCTGTAGCAGGGTAACGAAGTGAGCAATTCCTTTATTCCACCGTGCTCTGAAGATATTTGAAAGCAGCAAGAAGGATTTCTCCCCTGTGTTTTCAAATGTTTGCACAACCTAATGGGAAGTGACAGGCTGACCTCTCCCTTGGTGGTGAAAAGTGCTGTTGAGTTGCAGCTGACTTCTGGAGACTCTGTGGGGTTTTCGAGGCAAGAGGTGTTCAGAGCTGGTTTGCCATTGCCTGTCTCTGCGTAGCAACCCTGGGCTTCCATGGTGGTCTCCCATTCAAGTACTAACCAGGGACAACCCTGTTTAGATTCTGACCAGATTGGACTAGCC
The DNA here is from genome assembly GCA_029375565.1 of Gekko gecko. Taxonomy (NCBI): domain Eukaryota; kingdom Metazoa; phylum Chordata; class Lepidosauria; order Squamata; family Gekkonidae; genus Gekko; species Gekko gecko. The sequence continues at coordinate 32,445,685 of JAPDNY010000003.1, read as the reverse complement.
CAGATCACCCAGATTAGGGCGACTTGTCCCTTACACTCCCAAATCTTGGAAAGTGGGGGTAATTCACCTTTTATGCTCTCCTTTCATACACTTACATAATTTCCAGCAACAGCCAGCGATGCATATCAGTTAGGGTTACCAATGGGCCTAGAAAAAAATGCCCCATCCCTTTAATAAAAGCTTAATGTGGAAATGTTGAAGCTTTTCATGGCATGGAGGTAAAGAACATCACCTGGTAAATAACCGACCATTAAATCTCTATTTAAGAGCCAGGACATTTTTCACGTCCCCTTCTCATTGTGGCCCCAAACGCCCCTCAAAATTCTGATCCTAGGGAGTCTTCTGTCCCCCCAGGCAGGAGGTCATTCTGGGCTGCAGAAGGAGGGGGGAACAAGAAAGTAATGCTCCAGGGGCAGAAATACTTTGTTGGATCCAAGCTACTGTGTCATTCAGCCCAGACAGGCCTTCCTGGTGAGGGGAGGAGACTGCATTGAATAAATCAGCATCATGTCTTCTGGGACTAAACTAGCTGAAGCAGAGTTCCTTGGTGCCATTATTCCTGATAATTGCTTCAAGCAGATTTCTTCTCCTGACCTGGTTCAGTTTATTGGTAAATTATTATGGCTTATAAAGTTCCTGTAACCATTAGGGGCATTGTAAGCACTAAAAGTGAAATCTAATTTTTCCCTCCCTCAGACAATGCTGCGTTGGAACAGAACTAGTAGATTGGATGATGCAGCAAAGTTCGTGTGTTCATTTACGGACACAGGCTGTTGGCATGTGGCAAGTATTATTGGAAGAAGGCGTTCTCAACCATGGTAAGAGGAGCCTTTGCTTTACACAAAATTCCTCCCATCATAGTTTAGTTGCTGCGTAGATGTTTTAACAGTTCTAAAGCGTTCATAATTCTGTTAGAAATATGGCACAGTCTGAAAAAAATCTATACCTCTGTATGTGTGTTTGTGAAGACACGTTTCCATATAGGCATGGACAAATACTACCAAATGTGTTTAATAACAACAGCATTTGCTCAAGGGAGGACCTGTTTGTTGCCAGATTCCCCACTGGGATACATGTTGGTCTACACACAGAGCCATGTTGTGCCTCTGAATGGACTCCCGTTGGTGACAGGCTGTGGACATGTGTAATGCCTTTCAGTGGTATGCCCGAATTCAGCTCTTCCTTTTATCCATAAATGTGAAGGGGTACACAGGTAAACCTGATTATTATCTAGGGTGAGGGACAAGTTTTACCCCCACCTCTTGACTGTATAGCAAGTTACAACCTTGTCTTGTCATTCTCAGTTTTGTCAATCACTAGCTGCATAGCCCTACACTTTGTATGCCCAGCTCCATTCTTGGTTTCCATGTCTTGTCAGATTAGAGCAAGGGTCCCCAACGTGTTGCCTATGGTCACCATGGCACCTGCTGACACCTTTCCTGGCACATGCCAAGTATTTGTATAAAGTAGGCAGGGCCAGGTGGGGCTTTGCTCCAGTAAGGCTTCTGATTGGCTCTGCAGTTTTTTTTAAATGTTGGTTTGGCAGATGATGCCTCCACAGCTCAACGATCTTCACTGTGTGACTGAAGGTAAATTCCAGCAGCCATTTTATGGCTGGTTCCTCCTCCTGCAGCAGCCATTTTGTGGCAGCCATTGTGTGGCTGCGCCCCCATGCTCTGTCAGAATTCCAAATGTGCTGACAGGTTCAAAAAGTTTGGGGACCCATGGATTAGAGTAAGAAGCTGAAGTACGGCAATCTCTATGGCTTTCGTAGAAACTTCACTGAGTCCCATGTAGCATATACATTTTTAAATGTTTGCTGAGAGAAGTGTGTCTTAACTGTGTAAGAAATAGGTCAGGGAATAAATCAGAGTTGCATTCTCAGTTAAATATCCTCATCTAACCATGGTCAAGCATGTTTGTTGCTGGTTTTTTTCCTCTAAAGAACGAGCACAGTGCTTTGGTAACTTCATGCCCCTCCATCCATTTGACACGATAATGTTATTTCACCTTCACTGCTTTCTTCTGGACCATGTTAACCCTGGGGGAGTGTTGACATGTCACAGAGGGAAAAGGAAATCCAGAATAAATTTGGTGTGGCATCTGAGATGCTGTTGGGGTGGGAGAGGACTTCCCCTTGTGACCGTTCCCTTGAAGCGCTACACCTTCATCCTACACAAAAGATACATGCAGAATAAACAGTTCTTGATTTTGGATTAACTAGAGCCTCTTCTGCATGGACTTTATAATATGCCTTCTCTTCTGTTGGGATTTCAGTGTCTAATGCGATGGCTCTGTGTAATTTTGATTAATGGTTTTATGTTTTATCTTACTTGATGGTTTTAGCAAACCTCGGTAGCCTTAAAAGTATTAATATGACTTGATTCTGATTTTTTGGGGTGTGCGTGAAGATAAGAATATATTAATAACAGTTGAACTGTTTTTATCATCAGCTCTACTCCTATTTTCCTTCGATTGTCTTTCCAAATGTTAGAAAACAAGAAGAGGCTTTGCTAGGTGAACTGCCCATTTTATGTTATGGCTTACATCCCACAGGCTGGAATGCTTTTGCCTTTGATTAGGCCACTATGACAGAACTTTTTGTGCTTAATGGCACTCCAGGGCTAGTCCTCAACATGTGATGGCCATGCCATCAACTGTGTTGTACTGTTGTCTCATTCAATATTCCTTTGACAGCTTTTTTCTGCCCAGTAGGATTGTTCTCTTTGTCTATTTGATTTTATGCAGTTTCAGCTTTGAGCCCTTCCCATGTCAATTAGTTAATTTCAAATAAACTTTATATTGGTACTTCTAGTGGATCAAGAGCAACACTTCCAGGACAAATACTTATTTTATCGATTTTTGGATGATGAACACGAGGATGCCTCTATGCCAACTGAAGAGGAGAAGAAAGAATGTGATGAAGAGCTACAAGACACCATGCTTCTGCTCTCTCAGATCGGACCAGATGCCCATATGAGGATGATTCTTAGAAAACCGTAAGCTGATTTCTAGGGTGCTGCTTTTGAGACTCATAGGTGTGGTGTCTGGAAAATGCCTCCTGAAATTAATAGTACAATCTTATGCAGAGTTACTTAATCCACTGCAGTTTAGACTGGAGTAGGATTGGACAAGAAATTGTGTAGCTATGGGAGATCAATAGGTTGTCATTGGGAAGCATATTTGACTTTACCTTCAAAATCTCTTTGGCCACCATGCAGTGTTCATCCCTTACTATGGTTGGGACAGTTGTTGAGTAGCAATTGTGAGTGGACAGGCAGCCAGAGCAGAAAATGTTTAGTAGCTCACTTCCTTCCTCCGTTTCTCTTGTTCTCTCAGCAGCAGTCTACAACAACTCGCACAGCTTTATTATCTGGCCAACTGACCACTTTCAGTCATTCATTACCATCATTAAAGCAAATTTTGATCAAAAATGTTTTGATAGCAAGGGAAACAGTGCAGGGAATGTTCTCCTTCTGTGGGAAGAAGAATCTCCAAGTATTATTTTCAATTTAAGAAAGAGTATAAAAAGTTACAGATGAGCAAGCAACACCATGCTGAAAGGGAAGCGTGGCATCTCTTCACAAATGTGTCACTGTCTGATAGCCCTATGTTATTTTGGTACAAAGAACCTGAAGTAACGTCAAGCAACTGTAGGCTGCCAATAGTTGCAGTCTCTCTTCTGAGAAAAATGGCTGCAAAGCTGCCTCCACTATCACCTCAGTGGGGTTTGATTGACACCACCCACAGGGCCTGTGTATCTTAATGTAAAAAGGGTTGCAAGTGGGCCTTTTGAACGTGTCAAGAATTCTGAACCATTACTGGAGATGGGGTATCTTTATTATGGCCAAGCATTTGAAAATGGCGGATGAGGCGATAAACCTTTGCCTCGACTGTATCACTTCAGAGAGCATCTCGAGAAAGAGCATAAGAAAACAAAATGTTGGGGGAAGGCCTTCTCTCTGAAGTACTAGTATTCTGTAGGAATTGGGGCGGGGGTTCTTCATGCTAGTCCCTGCTCTTTACTAGGGTTGCCAGGTCCCCCCCTGACTACCAGTGGGAGATGAGGGGGTATGGTTGCCAGATCCAGGTTACGAAATTTGTGGAGCCTGGGGAGGACAGGAACCTCAGTGGGATACCATGCCGTGCCTCAAAGCATCCATTTTCTCCAGTGGAGCCGATCTCTGTCTTCTGGAGATGAGCTACAATTCCGGGGGATCTCCAGGTCCCATCCGGAGGCTGGCATCCCTATCCTCTAAGTCCAAAGTAGTGCAGCTCAGACACAGGATTGCCTTACCACTCCATCTGCTGTTTGTGAGACCCAGGCTCATTTTGACTAGATTATTATTAAAATGTACAAGAGGTTTAGGGCACTGGCTGGAAGCTTGACTTGAAAAAAGACACCCAATTTGCAAATCGGCACAGCTGCTGCCTTTGAGTTGTGACTCTCCCAGAGGATGCAAAACTCACATAATTACTGTGAAAGAAATAATGCAATTTCCACTCCCCCCCAAAAAAAAATTGCTGAAAAGATTACTTTGAGCATTTGATTGTATAATGAAGCTGTTGCTTTAAAAGGTGCTTTCTATTGTTTCGAATCTGAAACTCACTTGCAAAATGTGTCACTTGTTTTGACAGGCAACTTAAAAAATTCTCTATTTATTACATTAACTGCAACATTTTAACTGTCAAATGATGAAAGAATGTCTGTAGTTTTTAAAAAACAGAATAAAGCTGCAAGAGGGAAAACTGGCAGATTCTTGTTACCATCGGGAAGAGGGTTTTTTTGTTAAAAAAAAACCCCACACGTTGTGATAAATGTTAAATTAGCTTCTTTTCTTCAGTGTAGCAAACAAGGCAGCCAGCTTCTAATGATGTATGCGGTAAGACGTACACATCCATACTATGCTACTAGAAAAATATTACTTGTACAATTAAAAAAAATCAGTTCAAGAATGACAATACCAATTGCATTTTTTATTTTTAATCTGTATTTAGTGGATTTAGCTGTTATGAATGCCGTTTAGCTTCCATTGAAACATCAATGTAAACATTAAAGAAAAAACTCTATGAATCCAACACAGTTGAACCTAACAATTGTTGTTAGAATCTGCACTTGTGCAATAAGGATATGGCTACATTTTTTTTTTTTTGCTTAGCAGATTGCTTGGTTATTTGAGGATTCTGAGAAGGATCCTGAGATTCTGAATCTTCGGTGATAAAAACCATAGAGCAGGGGTCTCCATGGTGCCCACTGACACCTCTTCTGGTGCCCACCAAGTATTTTTAGAGTGTGAGCAGGGCCAGGTGGAGCTTTTGCCCAGCAAGGCTTCTAGATTGACCGCTGGAGAGTTGATTGGCTGTGCAGAGTTTTAAAAACATTGCTTGGGTAGCAGCTGCCAGCACAGCACAAGGATCTGCCCACTATGACTGAAGGTAAGCTGGGGCAGACATTTTGTAGCTGGCTCCACCTCCTGCAGCAGCCATTTTGTGGCAGCTATTTTGTGACACGCTTGTCAGAATTCCAAAGGTGCCTGCAGGTTTAAAAAACAGTTAGGGACCCCTGCCGTAGAGTACTGACCTAGGGGGCTTCCACATGGAGATTTTGCCCTATGTGGCCAGCAGGATGTTCCTCTTTTGGGGGGAGCCACCTCATAACACTGTGTACATTCAGAGCATGTTGTGTGGGGCTGCTGGGGCTCTTGATTTAAGGGGAAATAACATGATGACTGAAGGTGGAGCCTCCATGTCAAACCTCTACTCAAGGCAGGTGGGTGGCATTAAGCACTGCCTTCAAAATGGCACAGCTAAGCACCATTTTCTTGCTTCCCCTTTCAGCCCTTTAATGGGAGTTTTATTTTTAGTTTTGTGGGAGTTTTATTTTTATTTCACAGCTGATCCTTGATGTCACTTTAATTGTCATTCAGCTGTGAAGTGGAAAGGGTGTCTGCCCAGTGTGAGGGGGCATACAGTTTCTTGCCTCAGCACTTCTGCACTGGCATGGCCAATCACACGTGGGAATGGACAGCAATGATCAGCCTGTGGGAGGTCTCTCTTCCCACCTCCATCTCACCCTCTGCTGTTTCCGTAGCAGGGGCCCTGTTTCGTACCCCCATGTGTAATATAACCTACTTTGGGTGTAAGATATCTAATTCTAATTAAGCTCTCAACTTCTTCCCTCGAAACTGGTAGCCAAAGACCAAATTATGATGAGTAGCCAAAAGGAACCTCATTTGGAGTTGATGAGGCAAAAAATCTAGTAAAATATCGCCCCCAAACTTGAGCAGAGATACAAAAAGGTAATACTTCCCTGGAATTAGATGATAGTAAGACCAACTGCCAAAATTCCTTAGGATTGTTACTTTCTTTTTTTTTTTTAATTATGAAGTTTATTTATCGTTTTCAGTACATAAACCAACAAAATAAAACAAAACAAACACAAAAACCAAAAACAATAAGAGAACTCCCAAGTTTTCCTTATAGTGTCACACTTTTTATTTCAAATTACAGCCCTATATTTAGATTTAAGTTGAAATAGAATTATGAGAAACCTTGGATCATGTTTCTTCCTATCAACCATTTGAATTTTTTGTTGTACCTTTATGGAACCAATAGTTTTCCTTTTTGTAATATTTAATTTTATTTGACTGTGCCACAAAGGCAGATTCCAATAACTTTAAAAGTTGGACTAATAACTCTGAGAGACAATCAGAACCTTTCAAGTTTTGATATAAGGAAAGAAGGTTCCTAACCTCAAAAGAGTTCCAAGTACTGTATTTTCTTTTTTTCACTAATGGGGACCAATGAGTTGATCTTAATAAATCAGCCACCGACAGAACAAGAATTTCCTTCTCACCAGGTGGGTGCAAGATATTGAAAAGCTTGGTTCTGCAAACGCCAGCATCTTCATCCTCATGAAGAAATAAATGCAGTGCTGTAGGACTTTGAGGGGGATGTCTACCATCTCTCAGCCAGAGCTCCCTTTAACCATTAACCTAAAGAAAGGCAGACATGGTTTGAAAGCTTATAATATGTCTTTGCAAGGGCAGCTGTGGTAGTTACAACATGCTGATTTTGCAACATTCTGCCACTGTAATGCCTGAAATCCTAAAATCAAGAATCTGTTTGCCTTTTCATGTAGTAGACAGGCTCTGTGCAGAGAGCTGTCATCTGACAAAAGTTCAGACCAAAAAGGCTGCGTAATAGAAATCTTGATCCTGAAGAGTTGTAAGTGCATGACCAATAAGGTTGCTGCTTCAACTTCTGCACTGTGTAAACACTAAAAGATCCATTACAGTATGCTGTTTGCCTCTCGCTTACAGCTTACCCTCAATGTAGCTGCATTTTCTCTTTCTCTTGGGGACCTAATTCTCTTCCCTGGTGGGTTTTGAATTAAACACTCAACACAAAATCGGTACTGTACGAATACTTAAAAAGATTTTGGTTACCTGTTGAAATTAGTGACACAAAATTCCCTGTGGAAGGAATGGATGTAACAGCTATGTCAATCTTTTTGGTGGGGGGACTCTAAAAGAGCAAGGGAAAGCGGAACTACATGGCATCTAAGCAAGCAGAAAATGCCAGACTATCTAACATCTGTATTCCTCGTGTTGGGTGGAAATCAAGGTAGCAGCCTTGCATTTTGAAGCATGAGTAGAATCGTAAGTGCCTTAGCTCGTCCCTGAAATAGAAGCGTGTTTTTTAAAGTAGGAAAGCAGAAGGCCAAACCACTTATACATCTGCTTTCTTTGATCTTACTATAACAGGCTTCTGCTTTTCGTAATGGGGTCTGTGAATTGCAGATAGCTTCTGTAGCTGCCCTCCGGGCTTCTGTTTCCCTTGCTTCTGAGTAGCATAACTGCTTCTAAAGATCTTCACACAGGCATCTTCATCACTGGGATTAGTACGTGTGAATCAGTCGTCAGAGATCAAATATCACAATGAACCTTCAGACCACCTTAAACATTCTAACTCTCAAAGGAATCAAGTCACATGTTCAGCCCACAGAGGTCATGTGACAGCTTCTCCTGTGCTTGTGTACAGTCTGTAGATCACCAAGAGATGTTCCACTAATGCCATGTTTGTCATTGTAGATTAATGGGCCAAGCCTTGTGCTGCTGCTGTTTTTAGAAGTTGCAGTGACTGTGTTTTATAATTCATGTGATTTTATTAGGTTTTCTTGTGAACTGTCTGTTGGGTAGAAAAGTGGTGTTTAGGTATTTTAGATATAATTCAGGCCTTTTTTTCTGGGGGAGTATGCCAGAACAGAGTTCCAAAACCTCTTCGACAAAATTCTGTTAAAAATGTTTAAAAGTTCCTAAGTTTTCAGCATACAGACTGAAAACTTCATTTCCCTCTTGAAAGTTCTGGCACCTCTCTCTGTCTCTCTCTCTCAGAACAACAACAACAGCAACCAGACCCTAACATAAATGATGTGGGTATCAATCCTTTGGCAGGAAAAGATTTCAGAAGATTGGGCTTTTCATTTCTGGAGATCATTTTGCCTTGTCACAATAAGCAAAGCCATAAGTAGTTGTTCTATGGTTTGTTAGCAACCTTTTCTGACTTTCTTCTGCAAGAGTTGGGGTCTAGTTATAGCAAGGCACCAATGGAGCCCAACCTGGGTACACATTGGTTTATAAATAAGGATTAGATCCTTAAAGGTTTTTGTGCATCCCTGAACATGTTTTGGTTGTCCCTGAGCAATCCTGAGCGGAGTTACGCCCTGGATGGCCCAGGCTAGCCTGATCTCGTCAGATGTCAAAAGGTAAGCAGGATCAGCTCTGGTCAGTACTTGGATGGGAGACCACCAAGGAAGTCCATGGTTTCTATGCAGAGGCAGGCAACAACAAACCACCTCTGTTAGTCTCTTGCCTTGAGAATCCTATGGGGTTTGCAGTAAGTCTACTACAGTTTGACAGCACTTTCCACCACATGTCCATTGAAGTCAGAGGCCTTGGAAGGTTTAACTATGTTTAGGATTGCAGTGTAAATGAAATTGCACTGTATATGGAAAAAGAAGACACGCCACTACTTCCAGAGATTCAAGAGGAACCAAATATAACTTCTGTAGCATAAGGGAAATTCCTAGGGTTGCCAGCCCCCAGGTCCGGGCAGAGGATCTCCTGGTTTCAGGGGCTTCCCTCCTCCATGGACCAGCTGGCAGGCAGCAGAAACCTCTCCCCTAAACAGGGACATCGCTGTGTGACATCCGTGTCACAATGATATCACCTGGAAGTGATGTCACCATGTTGGGCGCACTGCAGGGGATGCTATATTATTTGGGCAAACACTATGGTTTTGAGGGCAAAAAACCCATACAGTTTTGCCCAAATATCAGAGTGTCCCTGTGTGACATCCATGCCCCCCAAATCCCCCCACCGGAGGAACGAGGAGACCTGGCAACCTTGATAATTCTCTCATTCCTAGTCCTGCTAAGCAGCTACTCAGGAAAGGGAAGGGGGCTACAATTTTGCATCCCATTAACAGCAATTAATTGGTCAGAAAATGCTGCAGGTTGCTTCCTCCTTTTCAGAGTTAAGCAGGGAGGGCATGGGGTAGAATCCATTAGTGCTGGGATCCCTAGGCTCAAGGTCTGATTATTGCTATACACATAAATCATAAGTCAAGTGAGATATGATTTGAGGTATATTTACTGGTGCAGTTAATCCTCTCCTTCCTTTCCCCCACACTGTCTATATTTTGTTCCACTAGGGAATGATTGAGCTGTCTCCTGATACCAAATTAAATAGAATCATTAGAGGAAATTTAACATCAGGTTAAACCTTAAAATAAGGTTTATTTGATGTTGCTGGGCTTGAATAATGGTGTCATCGATAGAATTCGAGTGTCTTTCCTCTGACTGAAATATTTAAACATAAAATCCAATCTCCCAAACTTTCCTTCAGACCTAACAATGTTTGTTTCAGTGAATGTTGTGGTACCGGGTATGAGGTCCTATCATTTAATATGATAGAAGACAGGTGGATGGATGGAACAAAAGTTGATTATTTTACAGTTGTGTTGAGAAATTTGTAGCATTGGAATGGGCATCTTTTAGTCGAAAGTGGCAACTGAATCCTTTTTTTTTTTGTTCATTTATTTAAAATATTTATACCCTACTTTATTTCCTGAAACTCAAGGTGGCTAGCAAAATAGAAAAAGCTGCAAGATCACACACACAAAAAACATCATAAGCCTCCAACAGAAAGTTGAAAATATAGAGACTCCTTACCCCATATCTTACACATGGAACAAGCATTCCTCCTTTGCCAAATACTGTCTTCCTACTCAGTGCCTGTGGCCTTTCTGTACTATTTAGGTTCTCTGGAACATCACTGCAGACTCCTGTACAGGGCCTAGCACATGGTTGGAGTTTTATAAAGCACACAAAGTAGTAGCAGCTTATAGATAGATATAGATATATAGGGTGGCACCTTGCTCTCTTCCCCCTGGAATTCTTTTTTCTTCACAAATAGGAGTTCATCCGTGTTTATTGTTCAAGCAGAAAAGAACAGGCTGCTAAACAGAAAGCACAGCAGTGGCTGCTTGATTCTGAGGAGCAATTCCTTATTCTTGTCCACATTGCCGTAACAGAGAAACTTGAGTGTCTGTGACCTTGATGGACTACTCAAACAGTTGATGGTGTTTATTGATCATATAATTTCTCCTGAACTCTCTCTTCTTCCCCTAATGTGCAGCCTGGTTCTCTGTCTACCTCCCATTTATTATCCCCAGCTGTAACAGGCCATTGCTCACCTGATGAGTTTGCTGCAGAAAGTAGGTCTTCACACAGCAGGACTCCTGGAAATCTACATCAGTGGGCACCACACAGGCTTGCAGAAGCTGTGAGGGCTAATATTATACCTCATGACACCTGGGAAAGCAGAAGAAGGGAACTCCTCCGCAACTGATGGCCGCTTCTGATATGTGATATTTTCACTCGTGCTAAAGGAAAGCTCAAGAATGCATAAACAGAATTTGAAAACGTGTCATACACAACTGGCACTATGCTTTCTTGGCAAGAAAAACCACAAAAGAAATTCTTTGAGTAGACCTGCTTTGGTGAAATACGGATTGTAAAGATTGCAAACAAATAGAGATTCCTTAACGCTAAGCTGTCACTTGAAAGATACAGGTGTAGCGTTTTTGGCCTATGGGCTATTCCCCAGCTATACAAATGCAGCCGTTGCTTTTGCTTTTACCACATTCTTAGGAAGCAGGAAGCCATTGCTAGAGTTACAAACCCCGTTTTTACAAGACAGCAAAGAAAAGACAACAAGCCCAGCCAACCAATTGCTCCTCTACACTAACAAGAGGTGGACTGCCATAACTTTCTCCTTCCCAAGAACACAGTGTTGTATAGTGGTTAGAATGGTAGGACTAGGACCAAGGAGATCTGAGTCTGAATCAATGCTTTGTCATGAAACTCAGTAGGACCTGAGTTTCATTTCGTTTCCAAAATGCACCACCAAAATACCAAGGCACCGTCTGTTCTTCCATATACCAGTTTATTCCAACCTGTTTGGTGGCAGAAAATGCCGCGGGCAGAGATAAAATACTGCAAGTGAAAATGTGGCCAGGTAGTGCAACAAACCCATCTCTGCCTCTCTCTCTCATTTTCTCTTATGCATTATTTATAAGAATAAATTATTTATAATTTATAAAAATAAATAATACAAACAATTTAAGAGACTATAAACACAGGCACATAAACAGGAAGGAAGGGGTGACTGAGGGAACAAGCAAACAAAACACTGTCTTCTAACGTTTGATAGAAGACAGTGATCAAAGGGGACAAACAAATCTCCCTGGGAGGGAATGCTATAATTTTAGTGTCACAACTCTCATGGGTGTGTCGCTTTCTTTCATGAGCATAACTAGCTAGCAATGTTGAGGGAAACGTGGCCATAAATAAGGGGGTGCAGGTGTACCCCCGGGAAGAGGAACGGAGGCTGTAAAATTTGTTACTGACAAAATAATTAAAATTCAACTTTCAACTTCTTTTCAATACATCTCCCCGAATTTAAAGATTCTGAACCAGTGTTCAGTGTTTTCAACAATGTCTCAGGCCTTATTGACAACACTGGTTTTGCTAGCAGTTGAAAGAGATTTGGGCTGAGTTCAGACTGGTAGTTTGCCCCAAGATAGGCGCATTTCAGCAATGTTTCATAACTGAATTAAAGGGGCTGTTCACACAGGGACATCTGTCCGGCGTTCCCCAGCCGTACTCAGCCCATCTTGTAACACTTCGCTCCCGAGTTTAAAAGGTACCTGGTAAAAGTGGTATGAAACCTTGGAAAGCATGTCTATCCCACGTATATCCCGCACCAACAAAGTGTGAATGCTAAAATCTGCAATTTTGATTGTGTGCTTATGCGCATATGTACTCATGCGCATAAGCACATATCTCCAGATTAGCAAAAAAGAAAGCCACGCCTTTGGGCCAACAGTGTGAACGCTCCCTTGTGCCTCCTCCCAGGTATGCTCCAGCATCAGTCTGTGCAGTGTGACCAGGAAAACCCGGAACAGTTTGTTCTGGGGCTTTTTTGCCATGATTTGCTCCCGCTTCAAACTGGCAGTCTGAACTCAGCCTTGGTAGAACACTAAGACTTCAATAATGTACCCTCTGCTTTTGCAAACATGACAGCTTCAGTTCCCCTGAGTGCAGTGTCCAGTTCTGACTGTGACTGTGGCACACATAGAGAAGGGCTTCAGTCTTCCCCTCCTTGCCGTTTTCCTGAAATGGTCCAGGAGAGGCATTGTTTGGCCTGTTGGGAAAACCCTTTAGTTTTCACGTGGTTTTCTCACAGTGAACCAAACGGTAACCCCCAGGGCGATTTCAGGCCAAGAAAATGACATGAAATGGGAAGCTGTGCTCCACAGATGCAATCTAAACCAGACATTGCACAGGTGGGAACTAAAGGAACTCAGGTGTTAGTGTTACAGAGGACCCAGAATGAAGAACCCAATCCTAACCTGCCTATCCCATAATACACGCTTTATCCTTAGCACTGCCCTCAAATACTGGCAGGCCCTTACCTGTGACTCCATTTCAATAAAAAGTCAGAAGAGTTGATCTGATCCCTCTTATAATGTGCAATTTGGCTCTGAGAAGAGTAGTTGTTTTTTAAAGGCAATACAAGTTATTACCTTCTGCTATAAAAAAAGATTGCTAATCTGCAGTAATCAAAAAGCAGTATAAATATAAATTAGTAAAGGTAAAGGTTCCCTTGCTCAAAGCCAGTCGAATCCGACTCTAGGGTTGCGGTGCTCATCTCCGTTTCAAAGCGAAGAGCCAGCGCTGTCCGAAGACGTTTCCGTGGTCATGTGGCCGGCATGACTAAACACCAAGGCGCACGGAACGCTGTTACCTTCCCAAGTGGTACCTATTTATCTACTTGCAATTTTGCTTTCGAACTGCTAGGTTGGCAGGAGCTGGAACTAGAGACAGGAGCTCACCCCGTCATGCGGCACCGGGTCTCGAACTGCTGAACTACTGACCTTCCACAGCCTGCAGTTCAGCGTCTTAACCACTGAGCCACCGCAGCTCCACCCAAAATGGATGCAAAATTGTTGCAGAGTTGTGAATGGGTGTGTTAAGTGCCATCAAGTCACTTCCGACTTATAATGACCCTATAGATGAACATTCTCCAAAACATATAATTGTTAACAGCCTTGCTCAGGTCTTGCAAACTGAGGGCCATGGCTTCCTTTACTGAGTCAATCCATTTTATGTTGGGTCAGCTTGTTCCATGTATAAGTGTGTGATTTTTGCTTGACAGGCCAGGCCAGAGAACTGTTGATGACCTAGAAATTATATACGAAGAACTTCTTCACATTAAGGCTTTATCTCATCTTTCTACCACAGTGAGTCTCCTACATTTATTACTGTTTGTGGTAAATTAAGGGAGTTGGGACTGATTTGTGTTTACTTCCATGTGGACGCAAAGGGGGGATGATACTGATGCGCACCACGCTGGCTCTGCCCACCCCACAGCCTTCACTCAACGGAACCTTCTGCTAATTGCATGAAAACCCTTTATCCATAGCTGGTGGTCACTTGTCCTCTGCCCTTGTCCCGTTGTGAGAAGACTGAATGGGCACATGGTATCCTCAATATCCCTCAATCTATTCAAAGAGTCAGGGGATCTTGATACTGCTGGAGCAGTCTTTTAGCTGAAATCATCAATTTCTTCTGTCTCCTCCTTCAATCCACAATCAATATAAGAGTATCTGGCTGTCTTCCACCAGGGCTAGGGACTTCTTGGCCCTGGCTCCAACTTTGTGGAACTCTCTGTTGAATAACATCAGGGCCCAACGGGACCTGTTACAGTTCTGCAGGGCCTGTAAGGCAGAGATGTTCCGCCAAGCGTATGGTTGAGAACAGCAATGGGGTTTTAACAACAAATTGGCCAACTGACTACCTCTCACCTTCCTCCCCCATCAAGGGGATGCAAATCCATAATATGATGCCATATAGGTCTCTACTCTGTATGTTTGTTTTTAAAACCTTACTATTTATTTGTATGTATAAATTGAGGAATTGTTTTAATCCTTCTGTTGTGCACCGTTCTAAGCCCGCTTCATGGGGAGGGCAGTATGAAAGTTTAATCGGATGATGATGATGATGATGATGATGATGATGATGAAGAAGAAGAAGAAGAAGAAGAAGAAGAAGAAGAAGAAGAAGAAGAAGAAGAAGAAGAAGACATACTGTTTTCTCTTTGGAACATGTGATGCTGACTTAGACCAGATCAGACCACCTAGCTCAAAATTGTCTACGTTGACTGGCAGCAGCTCTCTGTGGTCTTTCTCAACACCTGTTCCCTGATGATCTTGAACTGAAGATGCCAGGAACTGATCCTTGCAGGCACAATAATGTGCTGTACTACTGAGCTGTGGCCCTTACTTCATGGCTGGTTTTAGTGCAAGCAGGAATGCCTCTGATCTAAATTTGCTTCTCTTCTTCGGAATTGTATTTCTGATGCTGCCTTGCTCTTTTACTCCGATGACTTTACACAAGTCAAAGCTGGAATAATAGAAGGCAGAGTTTTAAAAACACTTCTTTTATCTTGCTTTAAGGTGAAACGGGAACTCTCAGGTGTTCTAGTATTTGAATCACATCCTAAAGCAGGAACTGTCTGTAAGTGAAATGAATTTTATGAGTTTCACAGTTGTGTGTAATGTTGGCCAAATGGTTTGTTGTTGTTGTTGTTGTTGTTAGAACTGAAAATTCAGAACCTAGTTGCAGAAAACTCAGGAAGACAGGCTCTGAGTCATTTGACCAAGGGGACCATTTGTGCCTAGGTGTGGGAGCGTAAAGCAAGGATGACTTGGGGGGTGGTCTGGCTTCACTGTAAGCCAGGTAGCTATCAAGTGGCTTCCTGTAGCCTGCCTCCAAGGAGCTGGCCCAGTGCGTGGGTGAGGAGGGGGAACTGGACCCCCAGGTTTCCCTTTGGTCAGCAGCTTGGGTTGTAAAGGCTGAGGATTATGTTCTATTCTGGAACTCTCTCAGTGAAGACCCACACTCCTACCCTATGCTTTCAAACTCGAGGAACCCGTAATCAATAAAGTTGTGTCCTGATTCCTCCCAGTATGGTGTGTTGGTGTCATCTTCCCTGCCTGGCGTGGGCTTGTCCCCAGGCCAGGCATAATACAGCTGGGCTGTTCTATGTTACATAGAAATTGGGGATTATGGTACAAGAGTTGATTTTCTTGGAAACCATGGCTTGCTTTCTCTCTCTCTCTCTCTCTCTCTCTCCTTCCTTCCTTCCTTCCTTCCTTCCTTCCTTCCTTCCTTCCTTCCTTCCTTCCTTCCTTCCTTCCTTCCTTCCTTCCTTCCTTCCTTCCTTCCTTCCTTTCTTTCTTTCTCAAAAAAAATTGGAAATGAGTAGGTAACAACCATTGGACCTCAGGTAACACAACTGGAGTTTCAGGTTCATAAGATGAAGTTTATTCGAGCCATATTTATTTGGATGTCCCGATGGCACTTATATCCTAATAGCTATGCTTAGGATTACAGCCCTAGAAGTGACACGGTTTCTGTAACCATAAATTTTGAAAAGATATGCTATAAAATTTCAGAATAAAATGTCTGTTTCCTCCTTAAACCTTTTATTGGAAAACCAGCAAAAACTGTTATTGTGAAGTTTATATGATAGGCTATGAAAATCAATTTATTTTCAAATTATGCCTTGTAAGAGAGACTGGACCACAAAAAAATCTTTTCTCCCTCTCTTTTAGTATTTAATCAAGGAGAAGAAGGAACCTCTTGGTACATTATTCTGAAGGGATCAGTAAATGTTGTGATTTATGGCAAGGTATTAAATTTTAATTTTTTTCATGTGTTATTTTAAAAGTTTAAGAATTGGCATAGGAATAATCTTTTAATTATAATGAGAGCATATTTGAAATAAGAATGTTATATGTTAATTTCAATAAGGTAAGACATCATTTCAGTTTAATAGTGTACTTTTCATTTCAGGTGATGGGGTTTTGATTCAAGATACATTCATGATTGTCTCTTTGGTCCCCCCACCCCCACATAATAAGGGATTTTCTTTTTCATAAGCAGCATACTTTAAGTTTTCTTAGTGAGTCAGCTTGACAATTCCTGTACCCAAACACTG
This sequence comes from Gekko gecko, assembly GCA_029375565.1. Lineage (NCBI taxonomy): Eukaryota > Metazoa > Chordata > Lepidosauria > Squamata > Gekkonidae > Gekko > Gekko gecko. Next base: position 32,429,054 of record JAPDNY010000003.1, on the reverse strand, counting down.
ATCATTTTAATTGCAGCAGTAACTCATACATAACAGATCTGAAGTGGAAGATTTGTTAGTTAAACCCCTCCTTTGGAGATCTGATAGCTTCTTCAGGCTATTCAACATTTGGCACTAATTTTATTACAGTTGAGACTGATATCTTGATAGGTGACTTGATAGGTGCACCATCATTCTAAGTTTTATTCACCCTTTAATATATTGTAGTCCTCATAAATTAAACCTTAAAATACCATCATACATTATACTAGGTACCTCTTATACTGGATGCAAACTTAGTTTAGGGTTGAGCCTAGAATATCCAGTGGCTTTATGACAAAGTTACAAAGTTGTTCACAGGCTTTGATCAGTGATGATTGCATCACTATGGAGACAGTTTTGAAATTATCCATTACACTGAAAGATAGGAGGGAGACAGACACACAGCATTCATGGTATTACTCTATGAACCATTGCTAGTACAAATGCCAGTACAAACAAATGCAGAAGAGGATCTATCAACAACCCATGTTACTTTTTAAAAATAATATATAAATAAATTGTATAAAGAAATAGATTTGTAAGTATTTACTGTAGGTTATGTTGCTTGCAAATTGTAAGCCACTCTGTTTTCATATTTAAAGAGATAGGATAGAAGAGTTCTAAATAAAATACATAAAAATATTCACATTTGATGTTGAGAAAAAGCTAGAGCTCATAAACCCCTCTATCACCAGAAGCCACATTGTAAGTAATAACATTTGGCTCATCAGTATGATCTATATATCAGAGGCTGACAGTCTGTTGTTAAAGAAACCTGATTAAAAAAATTGACTTAAAAATCCCCCAACAAAATAGTAACTTGGCATCAACTGTGGAGCCAGAAGTCTGTCTCTCTCTGAATAAAATTTCAAACAATAAGCCCCATTCTTCTCCTGCCCTTGCTTTTCTTTAGTATTAGTAATAACCAGCTGCCGTGTATTGTTATCTAGTCATTATTTTGGCTGTTGAATTCCCGCCAGATGCATTTGTTGTGGTTACTTGGCTTGGAAAGCCAGTGTTTGTGCATGGAGTGTCAATGGAACAAACTCTAAATTATGGCTTCTCTGTATAAATGTTTTGTTGTTTTTAGGGTGTGGTATGTACCCTACACGAAGGCGATGATTTCGGCAAGTTAGCATTAGTAAATGATGCTCCAAGAGCAGCTTCCATTGTTCTTCGAGAAGATAACTGCCATTTCTTGAGGGTAGACAAGGAAGATTTTAACAGAATACTCAGGGTAAGTGTTGACTAAAGAAGACACCAATTCATTTGCCCTTCTTAATAGCTTACCCTCAAGTACTTGCAAACAATTATTTACCTCTCAGTTCTCTGTATATATGAGATTCCTTCACTATTATGTGGATAAGTAGAAGTTGTGACTACTTCACTGCCGATGTAAACAAGATGGAGAATTGATGCCAGCTCTCTGGGACAACCACTGAACATACCTATACAAAAACATAAGGTTGGATCCAGACTAAATGGCAATTTCCACTGATTCTCTTATCCTGTTGCAGACCCCCCTCATGTTATTCTTTTGGGTTCCCCAGAAACAGCATTTTATGGAGGTCAGTGGGCCTAAGTAAGACCATGTAGTACTCTCTGGGCACAAAAACTTTTCCCCACAGAACATGACTTTTACACACAAACCCTTGCATAGCATCCCAAAATAGCCCTCCAAACATGTCCTTATACCTGTGGAAATGCTGGATCCAGCACCATGCCTACACTCTGCTGATGTTACTGTTGCTGTGGTACCAATTCAGCTTTCATCAAGCACCAATTCAGCATTTATCAAGCACCTCTTGCCAGGAATCATAATGCACTTACAAGCTGGAAAAAACAACAACCAATTGCTGTACCAAGGAAGTAGACAGTGGATGCATCATTTGGAACTGTGAAAAGACTGATCTGGAAAAGTGAGATTCATTTCCCACTAATTATAGGGTTGTACATAAATGCATCAGGTTTGATGCAGGAAGATGCATCAGTAGAAAAATGAAGCAGAAATGTCTGTTTGGCCTCCTTACATCTCTTTGAGAGTCAGGGATAAAGTCAGGGAAAATTCTATCTGTACATAGAATTACAGCCTATGGCTGTGACCGAAAGAAATCCCTAAAGAAATTTATGGGACTTGTTGGAACTAATTTGTGCCTTGTGATTTCACTGAAATTAAAGTACAACCTTCCATTATATCAGATCCCATATTCTGTTTTTCCCCTGACTAGGTTGAACCTTTAAATCATTGCCTTTCAGTATTTATTTAAGGGTACATGAAAGCAATTCATATTTCTTTCTTCTTTTTTAAATGTTATATTTAGAGAATTGTTATTAAAATTCTCTTTCAGGATGTCGAGGCCAACACTGTAAGACTGAAGGAGCATGACCAAGATGTCTTGGTCCTTGAGAAGGTCCCACCTGGAAATAGGGCTTCAAATCAGGGCGGCTCACAGCCTCTTCAACACAAGTATGTTTTCATTGCATAGTGTCAATGCTAGGCTGCAATTAAGCATTTACAATGATATTATGATTTAAACAATAGTGTATTCTCTCTGTCTGTGGAAGAATGCAGTGTGTCAGATTTGGGAAGAAACGATCAGCTAATCACATGCCCAGCAGTCACAATACATCATCTTCCAAATCTCTCTAGCTAAGGCCCTTCAGCTTCCCACGACAAATGCAGTTCTCACTGTATATGGCCTCTTATGCACGCTCAGCTTACTGCGGAGAATCCGAGCAGTCAAGCCTTTAAGCTTGACTTTGGATTCTGTTATGTATTGAGACTAAGCCATTCCTTAAGCTGTACCAGGGATGGGTCGAGCTTGCTACTTTAGAACAATAGTTCACCAGGATCCTGGAGCTAACCAATAGATAAGTAGTGTAATGTAAATAGTCTATTACTGGGAGTGGGTGTGTGTTGGGTGTGATGTTTGCATGCTTTATAAGCAGGGCTCAAGCCCTGCTAGTTGTCCTTAGAGTTTGCTTAATAAACTAGAGCTGATCACTGCAATGCGTCTAGAACCCAGTATTTAACAGATTCCGTGCCTGCAGTATGCACCATCCTTTTTCTCTGGTGTATTTATTCTGCAGCCCAGAATAAATACCTGGTCTCTGTGCTGCCTTCTCATGATGCCCGATTTGAACTGAGCAGCACAAGAAGGCAGCCCAGCCAGGTTTGCTGTGCCCGCAGGAAGCTGATGGCTCCTGGCAGGCACAGCTTGGCACTGCCTCCTCCTTCTGCCCGGTTGAAACTGGGGGGCAGGAGAGGACAGCCCAGCTGGGCTCACTGTGTGTGCAGGGAACCAGTAGCTCCCAACAGGTACAGCTTGGTGCTGCCTTCTCTTGCTACCCAGTTTCAACCAGCGGGGAGTCATTTTTTTTTTTTACAAGTGGCATGAGACTAGCAATGGTCTCCTATCACTAACTAGTCTCATACTGCTTGAAAAAAAATTAAATGTAGTCAGAGGAGTGGCCTACAAGGAGTAGGGACAGGGCGGAGGGGGAAATCCAAGGGAATCTGTATACTCTTGACGTTCCTTCAGGTTTGAGGCAAAGCAAGGGGAAAACTGCCACAAAAGCACTCTTACAAAACACAGGGAAACAGTGAACAGAAAGTAAACTGAGCACTGAAGGGAGGAAATGAAATGCAGAATGAAAAAGAAAACCCCGACGGACGTGCATGGTGAAAGTGAGGAAAAACACCCATGCATAAGGGGCCTATATTCACTGTGCGTAAGAGGAATATTATAATTATAGCATTATAATTAAGCAGGGGAGTTACACAGTGTTAATTATTAAGGAAATATATTTTAATTTTTGGATTTCCCAATTCTCATAATGCTTAACTATCCATTATTCACTCTGCATTACATTAAAAAAGACTGTGGTGAATTTAGGAAGAACAGGCATATATTGGCTTTCGTCTTGAGAACAGATTTGAAGCCTCAGATGAAAATATCCAAGGAGCTGATGCGAGCCAGAGCAGATGAAACTGCTCAGATAGAATTGTCCTGGATTTCCTATCTATCAAAATGAACTTTTTAAAGAACCATCCACATTTGAAAAGCAACTCTTTTGTATCATTAACCATGGTTCATAGTGAGCTGTTTACCTAGTTGTCATTGTAGACGACTGAAATACTAATAATGATATAAATATGTATTGATTCTTGAGGTTTTTTTGTGTGTAACCCATCCCATTCTTATAACTAGAATTTCCTAAAGCAGCAGGAACCAAAAACCACAGCTGTTTTGCGGGACAACTTTTCTTCTGCAGGAGGAATATGGTTAAGTTATTTTCTGATTCTGAGACAGTTCAGACATCATGTAAAACTACGGTTTAATTACGCTAATTGTAGTTAGAGTGCTTGTTTGAACAGTCTGTCAGTTATGGTTATTTGGGGTCCAACAAACCAGAATTTGAAACAATGGTCTGAAGTTGGTTTATTAACCACAGTTAGTCCTAACTAGAGTTTTGCAAGAGACACTGGATTAATCCTGGCTTGTTCCCTAGCACAGGGAAGCTGATAAAACCATTACTTGTGGAGGCAAATGGGAATTCAGTTGGGGATCTCAGACTGAATCTCGCCTTCATAAACTAAACACAGTTGAACTGGACCATGGGTGTTTGTATTAGGGTTATGATCTTTTTGGGGCTCATTTATTATTATGTCAAGAATGCCTCTTTAGCTGAGTCTGCCTTGTACTGACAGTTCCTTGCCTTTGGGGACTGTGACCACTTATTTATATTGATGTTTAAGTCCCATTTGCCCAGGCTAGCCTGATCTCATCAGATCTCAGAAGCTAAGCAGGGTCAGACCTTGTTTGTATGCGGATGGGAGACCTCCAAGGAAGCCCATGGTTGCAACAGAGAGGCAGGCAATAACAAACCATCTCTGTTTGTCTCTTGCCTTGAAAACCCTGAGGGGTTGCCATAAGTCAGCTGCAACTTGATGGCGCTTTCCACTGCCGAAGCCCATTTGCCCTTCTTACAGTTTCCCTGCCACTTTGGCCTGATCCTCCAAACCTGGCCATACTGATCTGTACATCCTCTGTTCTTCCAGTATTTCATCTTCTGTCCTGCCCAGTTTCCCAGCCATTTAAGTTACCACTAGATGGACTGTTCTCCATCACCTGATCTTACGTATCTTTTCTTCTTTGCCCTCTTTAGGCCCCCCTACTCAGGTTCATATTCCTGGACCTCATAGCAGGAATGAACAGAAAGAAGTAGGGTATTTTCTGATTGCTCTTGAGCCCTTCGTCCACAGAGCCCAGTCTCAGACCATTTCTGCATTAGGGACTTGCCTCTAGTTTCCAGCAAATTGAAGCTTGATCGATTGTTTTGAGTCTGCTGCACAGGTTCTGCATTACTGTTTTATCTTGGTGGCTTGTTATCAGTTGCTCCGGTTCTGGTGTTCTGCATCAAGTTCAGGTTCTGGCCACTCCCCCTTTCCATCATTCATTTTAGTCCCACCCAATGTGGATCCATGCCGGCTGCCATTACATAAAAAAGCGGTAGCTTAACCGTAAAATGGCCACAGGAGAAAAATGAACAAGCTCCAGCGAATACAGCCTTACATGTAATTAACAATGCTTAATTCACAGCCAAAAGAAAGTCAGGAGCAGTTGTGAATGGCAAAAGTACAAAGTGTGCAGGATACTCAGAACACACTGATTTTAAAAAATGGGAATTTTTCTGTGTGTAGTCACATAGAACATAAGTCAGGACTCATTGATCAATCCTCCTGGAAAGGAAGTAGAATAATGGGGAACAAGAACAACATGTAACCCTCAGTGCACAGCATGGCATGAAATCATAACAGCAGCCATGTAACCCCATATAGAATATAAACATGGGAATCAACCAGCAGGGATTTTGTCAGCATTATAACACTGCAAAAGACTGCATATAAAAAATAAACCAAGCTTATCCCTAGGGAGTGTACATGGCAGATATGGCACAGCGAGGGGTGTTAGTGGTGGCGGCCAGATTTGTCATGGCAAGGGGGTGGAATGGTGGTTGTGCAAACCGCAGAGCACTTTGATGTAAATTAACCAATGGGAGCATTGCTGGAAGGTTAAGTGCAAACAGTTGAATTCCACACTTGGAAACCATGAGTTCAGAATTGCAGCAAAGAAAATTTCAGGCAAAGCTAGAATTCAGAAAATGCAGGGTGAGAGGTAGGAACATGTGGATCAAATCTTGGGTACGCAGAATCCTGTGGGGAAACAATCATTTGCTTCGAATGATTGAGAATGCAGACACTGGGGTAAACACTTTTGTGGAGACAGTCTCAATCATAGCCAGAGATAGGATAGTAGGCTACTGGGATCTCCACTAAGCATTCACATCTGACTGTTGCGCATCCGAGTAGCCCATTGTTCTATGGGCATCAGCTTTCCAAAATGCCAAATAGAAATTCTTTACTTGATGATGACAGAGATGGAGCTTCCAACAAGCACAGTGTATGATTTTTGCTGAGCTGTGATCTCTCAACTGTGGCTCACATTTCACACTCAGACTTCTGCAAATCCACTCAAACATTACCATGAAACTTTGCATAGATTATCCTTTTCCCTCTGTCTTTGCATTATGCCTTGAGGTTCCTTTTGTAAGTAATAACATATACACACAAAACTGCTATTGGTGTTTTTTTTAGATTATTTTAATGTGGTGTTTGATTATCTACCATATGGTACAACTTTTTAATGATAATGGTTTGCACAAATTGGTTTCCATAAACTCTTTTCTACATTTTGTGTGTTAGGGCAAGCAGAGCTCGTCAAGAGGTGTCTTGTGAATTCTTGAGACCTGTTTTTTTTTTAGAGTTTTCCCAGGTTTTTTAAACTGTTCTCACTCAATGCAACTGTACCAATTTAAACAGGCATTAGCCACTTTTGCGTCCTGCAACTTGTACGCAAATATACATTTGATTTCCCCCCCCATAATCTCCAGTGATTATTTTCTGTGTTTTTGTCTGTGTTTCTTCCTGTTACATATTTACTAAAGTTAGGACTAGGTTGAAACTGCTTGTTGCATTTTATTTTCAATTTCATATCAAAAAGCTCTTCCCATTCTCTGCAATAGTTGACATGCAGGCAATACATTTGCCCGGCTTTTCTCAGCACTGTTTATTTCTTTCTTCTGTTGACGTCTGCCTTGCTGCTCTTGGCCCTGTTTGCACACACATTTATTTTATTATTTGGGCCCAATTTAGTTCTTGGTTATTGACTCTCAATTATAAGTAGATTTTTTGAATTTATCTTCTGGTGTTCCAGAAATTCCCATGTGGAGTAACTGCCATATTTGTTGAGTTTGAACAAGAAAAGGGAAATATTTTGTCCCTGTGCTATCTCAAAAATAAACCTTTCCTTCCATTATAGATCTTGCCTAAATTAGAAAGTCACATAGGCTGCAGTCAGACTGGCAGGTTGGCATGGTTTGGGCATGCCACTAATTACTCCATTGCATTTTGTGACAGAGATTTTTCTCCAGACTTCCACCCTGATCCGGCCTCACCGCATGCTTCTTCTGTGGTTGACCATTCAGTTTAGCGCTGCATGTCAACCATGGAGCATGCAGTCTGGTCTTATTTTTTTTGAAAAAACAACTTTTTTGGAGAACATTTTTTAGTGCACATGTGCGCACATGCACATATGCTCTACCATTTTAAAACAATATGGCAAAACTGGAACGAAAGGTTCATACTTCTGAACTGGTTTGAGTGCGCACTGGAGGCGTTCAGACATCCAGAAATGTGGGATGAATGCGCGGGGATCCATTAGCACCAGAATTCATCTGCTGTCTATTTACTCCGCATCCAACTCATCATATGACAGGGTGAGTGTGACTGGGGAATGGCTGCCAGATGTGGATATGTGAACGAGCCCATTTAATCTCTTAAGGTAAAACAACTATATCGGGCCAAACTGCCTGTCTGAACACAGCCATAGTTGTTCTTATGTCACTAACTGGCATGGCTTGCCCTAAACAATTATGATCTGAGGATCCCCAGCATCCCTCCCTCCTCACAGGCCTACAATCCCAAGAATTTCCCGGGGAAAAGGGAGTGGCCATTAAACCACTATAACTCCATATTGTGGATATGCTCTTACTACTAGGAAACTGGACAATAAAGATGAGAGGGCAGCTTCAGAATGCTCTTGGCTCGCCATCATAAGAATCTTTCACACACCTGGAGACAGGAGTAAGGGCCAAACAAAATATTACTTTTTTAAAAAAGAGCACCTGTTCCCCCCCCCCCAAAAAAAAGCTGGTTTCTTGAGAGAAAAATCATGCTGGGGAGGCGTTATTTCCCTGATTTTGCTGCTCCATGTGCACAGATGCTTCACATGGAGCAGCATAATCAGGAAAATAACTCCTCCGCTCCAGTGTGTTCATGTGAGAAAACGGCTTGTAGGGAGGCAGGATTCCTTTCTTCCACCACAGCACCATTCCCAGTCTGCTTGGGCTCTCCTCTTTTTTATTACATCAGCTATTCTCCACAGCTACTGTGTGGCTGAGGGGAACACAAGACCCAACTCTTTCGGCCCTAACATTCTCCACTGAACAAGTTCCGAGGCCTAAGAAGCTTTTATCCTTAGCCTCTCTCGCATTAGAAACATTGGCTTTGGTTTGAGGAGCATGTTGCTAGAAATGCCAGTTGGGTCCTTTCCATACGCAGCAGTTCCCTGTCTCTGCTAGTTTGTTTGAAGAGCTTGCTGCAAAGATGAGCCTACCAACTCTCTCTTCTTGGGCAATCACAAGCCCCTCTAACAGATTCCATGCAGGGAGTATGCCTACCAACTAGTTTTCACCTCAAGTGTTCCATTTTCACTTTCATATTCAAACTTCAACAAAGTGAACTCTCTCTGTGTGTCTTTCTGCTTCACTCCCCAAGATAGCATCTCTGAAGGACGTGCACTTGGCTTACCATGGCACATCAATGCAGCTCTTCCCAAGGGGCTGGCAGGTAAAAGAACTGTGTGACGGCCAGTTCTCAAAGTACGGAGGAGCTCCCAGAGCTCAGCTCCACCACTTATTTCTCTGCAGGAGCTCCTTTTGCAAGGGGGAAGTTTCATATCCCCCCCCCATTCGAATGCAGTAAATTGATGCAACATTATGGGCACCAAGTGGTGCATTACAAGTTCAAAAAAGGAAGTGGGGTGTGAAACAGCAGTTCTTCAGTGCAGTCTGAACTGTAATCATGTTAGTCCATGTTTTATCTGACTTTAGGTCCATATAAAACATTGCGTCATGCGTGGTGTGGAGAGAGTAGAACTCTTCTCTCTCCCTCATAATGCTAGGACTCAGGGTCATTAACTGAAGCTGAAGGGGTGAGAGTCCCAGGACAGACAAAAGGAAGTACTTCTTTACAAAGGAAGTGGTGATGGTTGCCAACTTGGAAGGCTTTAAAAGAGGACTGGACAAATTCAGGGAAGATGGGGCTATCAGTCATGATGGATATCTGTTCCTTCCAGAACTAGAAGTAGTATGTCTCTTTAAATCAGTTGCTGGGGAGCACAGGTAGGATGATGCTGTTCAGTCTTCTTGTTTGTGGAGGTGGCTGTTCACGGTGTGAATGCTGGATGAGATGGGCCTTTAGTCTGATCTGTCATGGCTCTTCTTATGTTTTTATGCCAAGCTCAAAAAAGAAAGAAAATGCAGGTAACATAGTGAAGCGAGTAACAGCATTGTATAGGAAATAACATACAACAAAAATGATATTTAAAAAAAGTCAGGGTGATTTAGTGGCCCAAACTTTGGGTGGTTTACCACAGGAGGCACCAGTGTTCACACCACAGGTTATGGCAGGCGCCACATTCACCATGGAACTGCTGGACTCACATAACTTACTCTTAGTAAGTAGCCACTGCTGTCCTTATAACTGGGAAACACTGGAAATAACTCTTCCCTGCTCTTCTGTCTATCTATCTTTCTGACTACTCTCTGTATGAAACAGGATGCTGGACTAGTTGGACTACTAGCCTGATTCAGTATGGCTCTCACTCGTATTTCTTCTGTAATTTTTTGATCCCAGATTATCCTTGTCCAATCTGAAATGGAAGCCAATAAACCTAAGGCTCCAATCTGGTGCATACTTACCTGTGGGTAAGTCCCACCAAACATAGTGGGATTTACTTCTGAGTAAATGTGCATAGATTTTCACTGTAAATCAGGTGATAATACTGCCTGGCATTATGAAATGTAGAATCATTAATGTATGCTAAAAATCCAAACATTTTTTATTAAAGTCTGTAAAGGTTGTCTAACTAATGCCAAGCAAGTTTACGTATGTTATTTATTTGATACGGTTATACCCTCTCCTCCTTCCTTCAAAAGGCTCAGACTGGTTCTTTGCTGATTGTTTTCCTTTTCCTCATTCAGGTATACTGTGATGTCAGGAACTCCAGAGAAAATTTTAGAACACTTCCTAGAAACAATGCGTCTTGAATCAAGTGAAGGAACAGGTAGGCTGACTAAACGCTTTATACCTGGAACTGAACTTTATTCGTCTTGGAGGTGCCACTGGACTCAAACTTAGTTCTCACATCTGTTAACTCTTGTATTTGTATGCGAATGTGCTGCCATTCACAGGTCTTATCAACTGCTTTAATCCAATCTCAGCTATACTTATTGCCCAGTAACTTATGTATCTTGACTCTAACTTGCCCCTTCTGGCAACTAACCCCTCCCCCCACCTTTATGTAAGGCTTGAGGAAACTTGTTTCAATGTATCTGAAGAAGTGTGCATGCACACAGAAGTTTATGCCCAGAATTAAACTTGGTTGGTCTTAAAGGTGCCACTGGACTCAAACTTTGTTCTAAAGACCTTTCGGTAATTGTACAGTAATACAGGAAATGAGGGCTGTAGTTCTTCACACAGGCTACCTATATTCTGCTTAATAAGGTTGTAGGAACCTAACTGCACGACTATAGATGAGGCTTCCACTTGCATTGTGTGTAATTGGTGCTTTCCATGGATGTTAAAAATAGCCATGTATTGACTAAAATGCAATACCTGATGCTTTATTTTATCGAGGTTATATGCCACTTTGGATGCCATTCTTTGGAAGCGGGTCCATGGCTCATTGGTAGAACTCCTGATTTCCATGCAGATGGTTCCAGGTTCAATCTCTGGCATCTCCAGGGGAAAAGCTATAAGGTAGCAGATATTGGGGAAGATCTTTCTGTGTCTCAAACCAGTCAGAAAAGACAGTATTGAGCTACACAAACCAGAGTTCTGACTTAGTACAAGACAGCCTCCATGAGTTCATAAACAACCTTGTTTCAGTGACTTAGTGCCATGTTTTTAATTTTTGTTGGGTATATTTTGTAAAAAACAAAACAAAGCTGCCTCTTTTAAAATTATTTTCCAGAGAGTCTTGGGGCAGTGTTCCATTGTCAGCCTACAACTTTGCAATTTCAGCCACCAAATCAAAACATGAGGTCACCCATGCCTGTGAGTACTTGAAAATAGCTTTTGAGTGAACTTGTAATCAGTCCAAATGGTCTCACTCATGGAATTGTGTCCGTCCCCCCCCCGTTTTTCTTTTCAGTTGCAGGAGGTGCAAATGTCTGCAGTGACTAATTAAATTTTTATGTTTGCAGAAAAATAAAAAAGAAAAATCTGAAACAGTTTTGTTATGCACAAAAAACAATGGTTTGAATAAGATTATTTGGATTGTGTGCACATTCAGCTGAAAGCTATTTTTAAGTATTTGACAGTACGGGTGACCACAATACTTCGATTTGAGGCAGTGGATTTCCATGAGGACAAGGCTTGTAGACTTTTCAGTAGTTGATTTATTCAGGGTTTGCAACCAATGATTTGTCCAGCATGTTGAAGAAAACATAAGAACATAAGAGAAGCCAATGCTGAATCAGGCCAATGGCCCATCTAGTCCAACACTCTGTCACACAGTGGCCAAAGATACCAAAAAAAGTGAAACGTAGTCCTCAACAATATCTCTTTGGCCTCAAAACTCAATCTGGCCCAGATACCCAATGTTCCAAAGCTCTTATTCCTCAACACTGTTTTGTTTCCAACAACACACAGCCCCCCTTTTCTTGCCCTTATCTCCCTAAGTCCTACTTGACATTTTGCCACCACTCTTTTCCTTATTCTCCTTCCACCTTCTCAGGCTTCTCATTTGCAGTGCCCCTTTTTGGTTTACCTACCTTATCTCTGTATCCTTTAGGTCCTCTCATTCCTTTGTCTCTTCTTAGCAACCCCAGCTCTTTAATGAACGACACTTTCAGGAAGAGCAGCCTTACAGAGCTCTCAGAAACTGACAGGCCCGTAGCCAGCTAGAGGCGCTGAGGGCAGTGCACACTGTTGAATTAGCAGTGCCCCTATCAGGCAGTTGCTCTTGAATGCTCAGACAACCTTGTGGCTGTGGGCAACCCGGGATGCATGCAGCTTCAACTGGCTGACCTTTGCAAGCCACTGTGTCCAAAGCCCCAGCAGGGAAGCCAAAGCCAGCAGCCAGAGCACAGCCAAGGAGCCCAGCCCAACCTGCTGCTGGACTTAGGCTGCCACAGTCTCACTCTGTTGCTCTGGGACTGGCAGCTGTGCAGCCCTGCGGCTCTCCCAATCAGAACTGCCTTTGCTCATGGTGGCTGAGGTTGGCCAGGGCAGGCACCGAGAGCAAGGTGCCCCAACTGAAAGGATCCAACACCTGGAGAGCCATTCTGCAGATGGATGCCCCGATCTCAGCTGTGGGACCGGCGTCTGAACCGAGACTCAGGCACGTGGCCATCAGTGGGGGGCTGAGGGACTGGCCAGGTGCACTCCTCTCCCTCCCCCATTCCCTCTCCCTTAATTTAAATTTAATTTAATTAGCTCCCCTGGTGCACTGGTGCCCCCTCACAAAACATTCCTGGCTACGGGGCTGCTGACAGTCATCTTCTTGTGGCGTGGTTCTCCTTCAACATTATGGTCCCCATGCAAATAGAACATTTGTATAAACAGTTAAATACTCAAGAGGACCAGCCAAGGTAATATATGGAACAGCTTTAAGGAACAGTAGCTGCCAGCCTATTTTTTATCGAGCCGTTTTTCCAGAGTTCAAGCCTATTTTTCATCAAGCCATTTTTCCAGAGTCCCATTTTATCAACATACAAACTCTGTGAGGTAGGTTAGACTCAATGGTTTAATATTATCCAGTGAACTTCATGAACATAGAGGGTTTTCCTAGTCTTATTCCACCACTTCAACCATGACACCACACTCTCTCACATCATATAAAGACTAACCAATTCACACACTGCAGATTAACTGTAATGAATTGTTTTTACATTGCCTTGGACCTTACAATGCCATGGGGAATGGCCTGTGAGCAAATCAGAATTAGATCCAGATGTGTCACTCAGAGCTGTATGGACTCTGTGGTCAAAATTCTAAACTAAGGTATCCCAGATTCCACAATAAATTATGCAAGTCAAACCTTTGATTTGCCCATAATGTTTAATATTTGGCTTAATTATTTTGGATGTGTCCAAACCACGAGAGCTAGAAGAAAATTGTTCTTTTAAGAAAGCCAAGACCGAAATTGCAAGTGCATTGTAAAGAACAGAAAGATTGGAATGCAATAATGAATCAGCCTCTCTTGTCGGGTTGCTCAGATGCCCAGTATAAGCACATTTGAATCTGCCTTTAAGCTTTCATATAAAAAACCTGGTACTTATACATTAGACTTGCAGTCTGTCTTGACCTGCTCAAGAAATGTAAAAGGTGCTTAACAGTGCCATCCTAAGCAGAGTTACACCGTTTTATGTCTATTGAAGTCAATGGACTAAAAAGGGTGTGATTCTTCTTAGGATTGCACTGAAGAGTCTCAGTGGCTGAGTTCAGACTGGCAGTTTGAAGCGGGAGCCAGTTGTGGCAAAAAAGCCCTGGAACAAACTGTTCCGGGTTCTCCCAGTCACATGGGGCCGACTGATCCGGGAGCATACCGGGAGGAGATGCGCAGGAGTGTTCAGACTGCTGGCCCAGAGGAGCGGCTGTAAACAGCTTTTTCCTGGTAAATCGGCTGGATGCCTATGTGTGTATGAGCGCATGAGCACATATTTGCTCATGCGCTCATGCTCCCATACACACACAGACATCCAGCCGATTTGGGAAGGATCCCATTGCGCCGACACCGCATTGGGCGGTAGAGCGGAGCACAGCCAATCATATTGCTGCTGCCTTATGCGCAATGCGGGTTGCTCCCGGCTTTTTGGCTGAGCATTCACACTTCCGGGAAGCGGAATGTAGCGGGATAAAGGCACTCTCTGGGATTTGCTACCACTTTCAACAGGTATCTTTTAATCCTGGGAGCAAAGCAGAACAGCACGCGTTGCCTACGGGTGGGGAACGCCAGGCAGATGTGCCTGTGTGAACGCCCCCTTTAATCCACTTGGGAAGCGTGGCTTAAATGTGGCTCTAGTGGGGCAAATTGCAGTCTGAACTCAGCGAGTGAAGTGTATTCCATAGACAATACCATTTTCTGCAGACTTTCTGTGTTCTGTATCTCTGATCAAAATGATAGATTTAGTGAACAAATTTGTAATCAGTGCAAAAAATCTCGCCCAAAATATGTACATGGTTTTCCATTTTATATGTGGTGCACCTAATATTCTCCCAGTCATTTCTTTTGTTTTGCTTTTCACATTTATAAATCAGGACCAAAACTACATAGGATATTGGGAGTTCTGTGAATAAACATCCAAGTTTTTTCTCCATGCAGAGCTCTAGCTTGAATCAGGATGATTTGGGGCTATGCGTTCCTACTTTTGAAAGGGGGATTGGATTTAGCTTGAGAGCTCATTTGTGGAACCTTCTGTGTAGTTTGGTCTTTTGTATCTCATCACAGTGGAGGGTCAAAAAGCAGCTCCCCATTAAATTACATATGTTTAATCAATACAAAATATATCTGACCAAGCTGAATCATTGGTCTTATTTAGGGAGCCAACAAAGCCTTTCACTGAAACAGAAAGTTATCATGGCACAGCGTGCTTTTGGAACATAATGTGGTTGCTTTTGGTCTTCTTTCCACAGATCCTGGCTTTCATGATTTTGTTATGATGCACTGTGTGTTCATGCCGAATAACCAGCTTTGTCCGGCTTTGATGGCTCAATATCCTTTTTGTTTAATGGGGGGGGGGGAAGCTTGCTTTCCTTTAAAATGATCAGCCTCATGAGATGTGAGTGTGCCAGTTGCAAATGATCCAAGTACTGGTCCCTGCAGTTGATCCCTGTGCTGAAATCTGAAAAACTGAGTATGCATTTGCAACAAGTAGGGGGCAGTTCCATTTTCAGTGCAATCTCAAACAGAGTTGCAGCCTTCTAAGACCACTGACTTCCGTGAACTGAGGGTGTAACTCTGCTCTTGATGGGACCGTAATGTTGCAGTCCTGAATACACGTTCCTGGAGGTAAGCCTCATTGAATAAAATGGGACCTACTTCTGAGTAGACCTGCTTAGGACTGTTCTTTACTTGAGACTGGTTCAGCTATCCTGCCTGCAGCTAATTGATTTCAATTTCAAAATATGTCTAGGACCCCCCACACACACACTCTGTCTTGTTGTTGGCACCCACTCTCTCAATACATGCCTCGATAGGCTTCAGCCCTAAACATTCTCTCAGTCTCCTTCCAGGTTTGAAAGCCCTTTTTGGAGGGTTCCCCCCAGTAATGTTGGATTTGAATAATTGTACATGCCCATGCTGCTCACATCTGCACGGCCTGAGAATTTGATGCAATGTGCCCCAGTGCTCATCCAGGAATAGAGAGGGGAGCAAGGAGATGGAAGCAAGGAGGCAGCTGGGTTCCAGGGAGGCAAAGTGGCCGGGTTTACTTTCTCCTTTCAAAAGAAATCGTGCAGGTGAAATTAGCAAGGTGTGAAGGCGACATCAGCTCAGGCAGTTCAGTGTAAATTTATACTTTTATGTTGTGTCAGAAAAGGATCACGATAACAATGTGTGTGTGTGTGGCACAATGGCTAGTTCAGTAAGCAAAAACTGGCCAAGATGCACACAGCACTGAAATTTGGCATATTCATGTACTTAAAAGTGTGCTGTATCTTTATTATTGAATTACTTGTGACCGTTTATAATTCGCACGCTTTTGAGAACATGGATTTAGTTCTTGCTGCAGCAGTGGTTTTACCATTCCATAATATGAAGCAGGAGAGGGAGGGAGGGAGGGAGGGAGGGAGGGAGGGAGGGAGGGAGGGAGAAACAACACTGGGGCATATTTGCTCAGGTCTGTCTTTTCCACTGTGATGAATATCACTGAATCAAGGCCTTTCATTCATAGAGAAAAATTAACCACCGTCAGTGGACAAAGTCAATGGTTGTTGACAAAGGAGTGGTAAGTATCCAGCCATCTGTGGATTTTGGAGCTTGGGACTTTCCTGCTTCCGCCTCCTGCTGCCACTCACCGAGCCCTCTGACATTTCTAATTCCTGTGAAGTCAGTGGACCCTCAGCAACAGCATAGGGGGCAAAGTTGGGATCTGCAGCAGGAGGGGCAGTTGGTGGAAATCACCATCCCCGTTCCACAGATGGAAATGCCATTCCATTGGAGGAACTGTATGGCTGGATACACGCCATGGCCAATGCAAGACTACAAGAATTTCTGGAAAGGCAAATTCACCTTTGCTCATCCTTCCTCATTTGTTTCTCTCTTCTCTATCCACCTCTGCTGCCTTTTCAACTGGTAGGTTATACCTGGTTGTTTAATTAAAATTGTAAGCTTTGGGAAACCAGCCCCACTTACATCGCTTTGCATGATGTAGTGAATTCTTTTGCATGGTCTATTGTGAGTGTTAAGAAGCAAAGTAAGGGCTCAGCTACACTTGAAACTCAATGGGCAGAGCTTTCAGCATTTTAAAGAATTAAATTTTCAAGTGTATGGGGCCCTGATTCATGCTAAGACTGTGTGCAAGGGAAAGGAGAATTGTCCCGTAATGCTATTTCCCTCAATTGAAATAGCCTGGGGGAGCCACGTTTTGCCTCAGTGGTGTAAACATAAGGTACCTTCATCATGTGTACCACAGGGTTAAGCTGGTATAACATTCATTCTCTCTCCCCAGGGAACCTTGGGAATTATAGCTTTGTGGGGTGATCTAAGAAACGTCAACAGAGAAAGTTCTCAGCACTTTCACCAGATTATATTTCCTTGAATTCTTTGGGAGAAGCCATGATAGTTAACCTGTTATCTAGCTGCTAAAAAGATTTGTTAAGGATAGAGATATACCCTGCTCTGTCAGCACTTACTCTTGTAGAATTCATAGGGTTCCCCCCCCCAAGAAATTGGTTAAAGCAAAACATGGCCAACAAGTACAAATATATATATATATATATATCTGTCTGTCTGTCTGTATAAATATATATGTAAAGACTGGCATTTGGCACGCATCTGCACCCATGTGCATACTCCACCATGAATGGAATTGGATACCAGATTGCACTGAAGAAGGCACCGCTTGCTTCAGTTTTGAGGCAACAAAATTTGCCGAAATCAGTATTCAGTCACAACATCATTGTTGATTAATACTTCAGAAATTACAGCCTCTCTGGCATTTATTTATACATAAAGCTATTATTCTGATAGATACGCAGCCCGAACATTTCAGAAAGGTTTTTTCCCCCCTCCCTGAGTTTTCCTGTGATAGCATTTGCATGGGAGAAATTATTAGTGGAATTAAAAATAAGTAGACGAGCAATGGGAATAGGGGGGAAAATTAGTAATGCCTGCGGTGAGTCACTTAATAAGCAGGTTAAAGGATATTAAATAATTACAGTGCTTGCATGGTGGAAACTGCATGAGGAGACTGACTCGGTGAAATGTTTCTGGATATCTGAATTATTATAGAGACTGAAGCTTAAGCGCAGCTATATCCCACCTCCATAAAATAACCTATCTAGCTTTCCTTTTTCTTAACTAACTATTTTCCAAACTGAATTAAAATATGGGTTGTTATAAATATCCCCAAATCCCAGCAGCCAAATTGCTGTAATGGGAGTCCTGACAGAATGTCTTAATTTCCTAGTAGCTTTTTTTATTAAGACTTCAAGGAAACGGTTATAAAATTATGGCTTATTAAGCTTCACTTCCTAAATGTTTCACCCCCCCCTTAAATTACCAATTTAGTTGCATTGTACAGTTGTTCTTCTGGGGACTGGAAAGCTTTTTTCCTAGATTTCTTGTGGGGGTTCCCCCCCTCCGTTTGAGCTGTTGAAAATCTTTGGAGTCATACCATAGATTGCATGTCAAACTTCTCATGCTTTGATTTGAAGGAAGCACTTTATTTTAAGAATTATTGTCACATTGGGCTCTCTGCTTGTCAGAACTGTCATATGTGGAAAATATTCTGGGCCATTAATTCCACCTGGGAAACACAGGATACCACTGCATTCAATTTGCCTTTTATTCATGAGCCGCTTCTCTCTCTCTCTCTCTCTCTCTCTCTCTCTCTCTCTCTCTCTCTCTCTCTCTCTCTCTCTCTCTGTATCTCGCATCCAGTCAGACAGTCTACTTAGAATCACATTCGAAGCTAAACAGAAGTCAAACCCATGTTTGCAGACCCATGTTTAGTGACCGTGACATTGGGGTTCAAGATAGATGTTATAACGTGCAGTAAAACTAAGGCTGTGCCAAACAATCATGGGTGTCTAATTTTCCTGTCAAAATTTGCCCTTTCAAAAAGTGATAGAATTTTGCACCTGACTGAATTGGCTACTTTTTAAAAACACTGTTTTGAAACTATTTGGAGTTCCACTACCTATGGGGACCCTTGAGGCCAGAGACAGCTGCCTCAGGAAGCACTAATAATAATAGTTGGGAGAAGCAGAATACACGATAGATGTTAAACCATAATCATTAAAGAATCCCCCCCCCCAAGTACAGATTGCTGCTGATTTCTACATGGAGACAGGAAGGGAGAAGAGGATGATCTTTTCAACATTCCCCTTGTGTTGTTTTTCTCTCCCAAGAGTGGCTAACCCTAAACTACTTTTATCTCCACTGGAGATAAAAGAAATGCAGGCACTCTCCCCTACTCTCTGTGGAGAACACAGCTCCAGCAGCTAAAATCTGTAAAGGAGGGGGGAGTGGGGCAAACCATCCTTCGTTTAAATAGATTATAGGCCTACCCACAGTAAACAGTAATGGATCCAGTGAGCCCTAGTAACACCTGTGATAACATGCTCCTCTGGTTATTTAAAAGCCAACCTGTTTCCCTCAGCCATGCTGTTGTTCACAATGCCCCTACTCTCTGAAGGCCTGTGTAAGTGAACAATCAATGGGAGAGCCAATTTAAACGTAGCCACCAGTTAAGAACCTATTAGTCAGATCCTTCTACAGAAGCCATGCTCTGTATACTTTCACCTTTGGAAGTAAGGTAGCTGGTGATCAGAGACAGAGTCTTTTCTGTGATGGCACTCAGAACCTGCAATCTGTCCCCACTGTGGTTTACCAGTTTGGTGTAGTGGTTAGGAGCATGGATTCTAATCTGGGAGAACCGGGTTTGATTCCCCACTCCTCCACATGCAGCTACTGGTGTGACCCTGGGTCAGTCATAAGTTCTTTCAAAGCTATTCTCTCAAGGGCAGTTCTTGAGAGAGCTCTCTCAGCCCCACCTACCTCACTGGGTGTCTATTGTGGGGAGGGAAAGGGAAAGGGATTGTAAGTCGCTTTGAGACTTCTTCGGGTAGTGAAGGGCAGGGTATAAATCCAGTCTCTTCTCTTCTTCTTCTCTTTATGCAACAGGTGGAAACATTATTTCTGCAGGAGCATTTTTTGGGGGAGGGGTCTTTTTCTCTCTGCCCATCTCTACCATTGTTCACTCTGGTGGATATTCATTTCTTCTCTTTGGGATCCTTTTTAATCTGCCGCCGCTTTTGATAGAAAATGGTATCTTTCATTGCTGACTAATGGTTCTAGTTCTTCAACTAGTTTCAAGTTGTTTTTAATTGTATGGATTTTAAATTCTTTAAATTACTCAATTTCTACCCCGCCTTTCTCCCCAGCAGGGGCCTAAAGTGGCTTACGTTGCTCTCCTCTTTTTATCCTCACAGCAACCCAGTGAAGTAGGTTCGATTGAGGGTGTGTGACTGGCCCCAGGTCACTCAGAAGCTTCCATGGCGGAGCTGGGATTTGAAACTGGATCTTTCAGGTCCTAGCCTGACATTCTAACCACTGCACCAGTTTGGTGTAGTGGTTAAATGAGTGGACTCTCATCTGGGAGAACTGGGTTTGATTCCCCACTCCTCCACTCACAGCTGCTGGATGACCTTGGGCAAGCCATAGTTCTGTCAGAGCTGTTCTCTCAAGGACAGTTCTGGAAAGAGCTCTCTCAGTCCCGCCTACCTCACAGGGTGTCTGTTGTGGGGAGGGGAAGGGAAAGGAGTTTGTAAGCTGCTCTGAGACTCCAAGTGAAAGGCGGGGTACAAATCCAGTCTTTTCTTCTTTTTTTTACTGGCTGCCATTGTTTTATAAGCCAGCTCTGGTTACTTTTTAATGGATAAATGGTATCTGTGCAGAACAAATATGCTAAAGGAAGACGCATGTGAAGGGACTGCCTCCCCCTGAATGCTTACCCCCACACAAACACACACATGGGGGAGGCAGTGAATATTGCCTCTTCTTACCACCATCCCTTACTGGAGTCCCAGGCTAATGCTGCCTTTGGACAATAAATTATTGGTAGTAGAAACCTGAACATGCCCTACCTCCCTTGAACTACAGCAGTGGCCAAGAACACCAGGGTCCCCCTCTTCCCCATTTCATGCTTTTAGGTATTTAGCTAAAGAACAAAATTATGGTAAGAAAGAAAATCCAGTAATAATCCAGTTACATAATATATTCTTAATGTAGTCTTCTCCTGGAGAGTACTCCAGAACTGCCAATTGGTACAGAGTGTTATCAGGGGCTAGCCAAAGGGAGCCCTGACCTGGACGCCCCAGGCTAGCCTGATCTCGACAGATCTCGGAGGCTAATCAGGATCAGCCTTAGTTAGTAGTTGAATGGGAGACCACCAAGGAAGTCCAGGATTGCTAAGTGGAGGCAGGCAATGGCAAACCACCCCTGAATGTCTGTCTCTTGCCTTGAAAACCTTATGGCATTGCCATAAGACAGCTATGACTTAACAGCACTTTTTACTGTCATCAGTCACTGGGAGCATGTCACTTCCCTTCTGCTTTGAGTTCCTGGAGGAGAGGCAGAGTATCCTGTCCTGTTATATAAAAGGGTAGTGGTCTGGCAAGATTCTATGCTTGGAAAAATCAGTTTGCTCCCTGATATGTCACTCAGAAGCTGTCCCTATCCACTAGCTGCGTTGCCTGAGTTCTCTCCCACCCACTGCAGCCTAGGCCACTCTTCTCTGATTGGGCCAACATTTCAAGCTCATTCGCATATGGAAGCTTCACTCCATTCCGCACCTCAAACTCCCCCCCCCGCAAGACAGTTGGAATTGTCAGTTGCTTATGCAACCTGCTTTATTCTGAGGTGAAATATGCTGTGCAGCTGACTTTCCCCTAGGGTTCCCAACCTCCAGGTGGGACCTGGATATCTCCCGCTGTTACAATTGATCTCCAGATGACAGAGAAATGGCGGCTTTGGAGGGTAGACCCTATGGTATTATACCCTGCTGAGTCCTTCTGCCCCCCCCCAATGCTGCTCTCCACAGGATCCACCCCCCAAATCTCCAGGTATTTCCCTACTTAGAGCTGGCAACCCTACTTTCCCCTCAGTGCATGTTGGTAGGCAACCAAGCTTGGTCCTGTTACCTGTTTTGGCCTTTGGGAGAAAACTCATTGGGGCCATTCCTGATAGGGTTGCCAACTCCAGATGGGAAATTCCTGGAGATTTGAGGGGTGGAGCTTGAAGAGGGTGAGGTTTCAGGAGCAGTGAGACCTCAGACAGGTACAATGCCATAGACTCCATCCATCAAACCAGCCAGTCCATCCTGGGGAACCATTGTTGCCAATATCCAGGTGGGGGCTGGAGATCAATCAGAATTACAACTGCTCTGCAGGAGGGAGGGCAGAAGTCAGCTGAAGTTAGAGGGGCAGATAACGGTAGGTTGATGGTTAGCTGGGAAGGAGATGGGGTTGCCAACTCCAGGTTGGGAAATTCCTGGGGATTTGAGGGGTGGAGCCTGGAGAGGGTGGGGTTTAAGGAGAGGTTGGACCTCAGGCAGGTAGAATGCCATAGATTCCACCCTCCAAACCAGCCATTTCCTCCTGGGTAACAATTGTTGCCAATCTCCAGGTGAGAGCTGGAGATCACTCAAAACTACAACTGCTTTTCAGGTAGCAGAGATCAGTTCCTCTGGAGAAAACGGTGGACTCTGTCATTAAAGCCTGCTGAGGTCGCCACAGCAAATTCACACTGTGTGCCCAAAGCCAGGGCAGTCTCCCAGAGCCTCTTTCTAGAGCCTGTTGTATTTATTTCCACAACAGGCTTTATTCCTAGTACAAAAAATAAATATATTTTGCAAACTCTTCATTGTTTGCTATTTGTTTTTTGATTGATAATGCAGGATTCTGGTGCTTCATGACCAGGGGCCACATACCTGAAGGATCCTGATCTGATCCTATGTGGCAACTGTATATGGTGCAGCAACAGCTTTCGGCTATGTAGCCCTGCTCCAGATGCAGTGCACTAATTCTTGTTCATGATCAGATTTTTCTGTGGATGCCCATTTTGTGGAAGGCTTTCAAAGAAGAGTTGAGGAAGGCCCATTCACCTGGATGGCATTCCAAAGGGGCTGCCTACCCAAACTCTTTAAGAGAGCTTTTGAAGCTTTTAGTTGCTAGCTATCAGTTAGTTGTTGAGTTCATTCTTGTTTATTGTTTATTTTATTTGGAACTGATTTTTGGTGCTTTAACCTTGTTACTCATCTGGGCTCTCATTGAAGTTACTGAGCTGTGCCTGTATTATTTTGAAAATCGGGTTCCGTTTTACCAGCCACTGTTGAAGATCACTGAAACATCTTGATTTATATCTGGGAGAGATGTACGGCTGTTATTCTTTCCACAGTGGGTATCTTCTGCTGCAGTTACTTTCTGTTTGGAGGTCTATGGAAATTATTTATATATGAAACTACAGAGGAGCCAACTGTTGGTTTTGAACACGTTCTTTTTGTAAAATATGTATAATATGTTTAATTGTCATGAGCAATCTGTTGCATATGTGCTTATACATTCTATTGTGTTATGTCCACTCACCCATCTTTGTACTTCAATTAATGTAATATACAGTTTTGAGCATATATTATTGTGAATTGTGGATGATCTTCCCTTGGTGGGTGTCGTTTGTGGCTATTCTTGTGCACTAAGGGCTCCCTATTGTCTTTGGCTTGCATTAAAAAGGCAGGGATCTCAAGCTGAAGAACACAAATATGTCTATTGGTTGAAACAGCTAGCATAATAATGGGATTGTGTCATAGATTCTGAAATTACAATAATGCAGTAATATAAACAACATATCTGCATTGCTACTTACTTATTTTGTGTTTACTACCCATGTTGTATTGGTATTATATCTTTGCCTTGCTGGCTAAGACCATAGGTCTAGTTCATACACTAACCTAGATCCTCTTTTCATCCTCCTTTTCTGAGAGCAAGGTAAGAATCAGGGAGATTGGTTTATGGATGTATATCCCCATGTATGTAACCTTTGAATCAGGCATGGCCTCAAATTCACGGTGCAGGAAAAGTTGTGCGCCCACTCTTCCCAACGACACAAAGAGGATCAGCAACCTAGGCAACTTACGAACTGTACCCACGTCTCATTATGTGAACAATCAATCGGTTGTCATTTAAGATGAAGTGGCCGTTAGGCTTACCTTTCCCCCCTTCTCATCAGGAATCTGAAGACACAAAAATCTTTAAACCCGGGAACATGTGAAAATCTCATTGATTGTGAATTCCTCCTAGGCAGTTATGTTTCCTAGAGAATGAGAGCTAATTGACTGAAAAGTATGTCATGAGCAAAGTCTGGGGGTTTCTGGGAAGGGATATAAAAGGCTAGCCAAGTTGAATGTTTTCCTTGACATCAGGGTACTTACCATGCTCAACCTTCCCAAGGCACCGAGCAAGAAAAAATGGATTACACCCTAAACAATAAAAGGCGAGTTATCCGCCTAGTCCTGCAGTGGGCTGTTTTGTATGGAGATCTCCTGCAAGAAGATGAAGCTGCCATGGCCTTTCTGGAGGTAGGGGCATAGCCGCTACAGGTGCCATTTGCTTTCAGAAGGATATTTATTTTTAAACATTTATTTGCTGCTTTCTCCCTTGCAGATCTCAAGGCAGCTTACAGCATAAACAAAACACTATAAAAACAACAATTATAAATTAATAACAGCCACCGTTTATGGTATTAATTGTAAAAGAGGCACGAAAAAACTATGTTGAGGCTATTTTCTCCCGTTTTAGAATTCACTTTCCAAGGAGTTGCCTTTAAACTGCAGAGTGATATTTCTGTCTGCCATGAATTTTGCAACAATCAATATTGTGGCTGCAATCGTAGGAAAAGAAAGATACCAGCTCATTGGAAAATGGTGTCTTATTTTGTAATATGAACTGTGTCAGGTTAGAATCGTTGTGAAAATATGGCCATTGGGAAGACATGGGAACTAGACATTTGACTCTCATGTTAACTGGATGGAGCAATGTTGTGCAAACTTTCACAGAGAAGCTGCAGTTAATAATTGCTAGTAGCATATCTTTCAGAAATAATACAAATTTTAAATGTACAGTATAATTTTTTTTAAATTCCAGACTGTAAACTGAGAAAGTAGATTAAACCCTTTCCATGATAATCAAAATTACTTTTATTGATCAGATTACAAGACAACAGTGACTAGTCATTCATATTGTCTGGTCATGTTTGCAGAGTCACACTACATGTGATATTGGAGTTTTGTGACTGGAACTTCTTATGTCTTTTGTCCCTCTTGAAAAAAGCAATGGAAGGAGGGGCTGATATGGATCATGGAAGCTTGGCACTTTTTTTCTCTCCCTATGCCATATTCCTAATTGAAATGCCTTTCCTCTCAGGTTTCTATTAACCCTACTAGCAAAACAAAGTCAGCAATAGTAGGGATACCTGTCTTTTTCTCTACTGGGGCTAAAAGCCCAGCATGGGGATAGTTTTTGATTGGGAGAATGTTATCAGAGTACGAAACTTCCCCTTTCCTCAGCACCATGGTCCCCAAGATATTGTATCTTGGCAAATCAACAGTTTGTTTGGATTATTGTTTGAAGAGTATTTTTTATCAATTACCAGGAGTTTTATGTGTCTGTATCAGATGATACGAGGATGATTACGGCACTCAAAGACCAACTCCCAGAGCTGGAGAAAATGATGAAACAGCTGTAAGTGTAACTTTTGATTGATTGATTCTTCACAGACATCTAATACTAGCCATAAACCATTCCTGTTTTCGGAATAGCCACCAATGAAGAACTTAGCTAAAGCATTTTTACGAATGAGTCCAGTGGCACCTTTAAGACCAAGAAAGTTCAATTCTGGGTATATGTTTTCATGTGTATGCATACTCTTTCAGATACCTGAAGAAGTGTAAAGGTAAAGGTAAAGGTTCCCTTGCTCGAAAGCCAGTCGAATCCGACTCTAGGGTTGCGGTGCTCATCTCCATTTCAAAGCCGAAGAGCCAGCGCTGTCCGAAGACGTTTCCGTGATCATGTGGCCGGCATGACTAAACACCAAGGCGCACGGAACGCTGTTACCTTCCCACCAAAGTGGTACCTATTTATCTACTTGCAATTTCTTGCTTTCGAACTGCTAGGTTGGCAGGAGCTGGAACTAGGGACAGGAGCTCACCCCGTCATGCGGCACCCGGGTCTCGAACTGCTGAACTACTGACCTTCCACAGCCTGCAGTTCAGCATCTTAACCACTTGAGCCACCGAAGAAGTGTACATGTACACAAAAGCTTATACCCAGAGATATCTGGAGAAGTGTGCATGCACACAAAAGCTGATACCCAGGATTAAACTTTGTTGGTCTTAAAGGTGCCACTGGACTCAAACTTTGTTCTGTTGCTTCAGAACAACATGGCAATGCAGCTGCCCACCTGAATCTCTTTTTAGGAATATATCTATCCCATTGTTCCTCTTCATTGGCTGCTCCTTGAGGATGGCAGAGAAACTGAGGAAAAAAATGATGGTGAGGCATTAACTGTGTAATATTAAATAATATTGGAGAGAGAGGGACTAGAGGAAGGGCTAGTTTATACTAACTGTTAATATACACAGTTAATGCCACACAGTCATTGTTCCCTCAATTTCTCTGCCATCCTCAAGGAGCAGCCAAGGTAGTGGAAAGATGGGCTGGAAGGGTGGACCTTGAAGCACACTGAGAGACATCTTAGGCATTTTGTACTACTAGACAATATGTTGGAGAAGGCAACACAAAGTTTATGAAAACACTTTTGAGCCTGCTTGTCCTTAAAAGCTATGGGGATTGTAGCAATTTCAAGTGGAGAAAGAGTGGGTAGAGAAGGGGTTAAGTACCTCCCCTGTCCTGCTGCTTCTGAACATATTGACCACATGAAGCTGAGTCAGACAGTCAAAGTCAGTCTTTCTGGATTCAGTATCTCTGTATTGAACCTGGGATTTATTTCATGCAAAGCAGGTACAGTACTATTGAGCCACAGACCCTCCTCATTCTTCACTCTAAATTCCTGTGTCCTGAAGAAGTTTCCCCCCCTGGTGTGCTGTTACATGTGTTTGCTAGAGTTCAAGTTCAAACCTTTTCCAGCTGCTGTTGTGGAAGTATCTCAAAGAAAAGGAAGGCTGGTTCTATCTTTGATGCCATGGTGCTAGCAGCAGCGTACTGCAAAATGGCAGCCAGTGGGCAGAGTTCCCATGTGACTTTGGTCAGCCCTCCCTAACACCTCTATCTGGAAGTATCCTAAGGCTGCATTCAGACATATTGAACCCAGCTAGTTGTGACACTGGAGTGCAGATTGTCTGTAACTTTTACATAGGAACGTCTTATAAAGCGCACATAATCATTAAACTGATGGATGGTTGATCAAATCTTCCAAAAGAATTTCAGTGAATGTTGTATTTGCTTTTGATAGATCAGAAGAAGCTAAAGCACCTCAGAAAAAGGTAAATATTTTTAATACTCGATCATAAGAATAAAAATGCCCTTATAAAAACTGTTGTTTTATCAACCAGTGCACATATCCAGTGAAGAACCATTGTGGTGTAGTGGGTTGGGTGTCAGACTAGGATGGGAAGACTCTGGTTCAAATCCCTGCTCAGCTGTTATATTCATTAGGTGAACTGCCTTTCTTTCTCAGCAGCCTGTTGATAACCATAGGGAATTATTTAAGCCACCTTGAATTCCTTGGAGGAAAGATGAGATCATAAATCAAATATCTGCTCTTTACCATGTGTTCTTGGGCCAGATACACCTGTACCACACATTGATGTGGTAATGTGTCACAACCAATCTTGTCATATATATCCACATCATATGTATTTTAGAAAACATGTTTGTCATGGAGAGACATATTTATATGTACATGTAAACCACTGGATTTGAACATATTAAAAGGGTCATAGTTGAAGATGCCCTTCTGTAGCCAGAACACACCGGTATTTTACTGTATGAATGTTTTGTTAGTCTGTGGATATCACTGTTATGTACAATAAACCTGATATTTTCCTCACTCTTATGAGGACGGTGTTTTGTTTTTCCAGCACAAAGTTCTTTTGCAGCACTTTAATACAAGTGATGAAAGGACTCAAAAACGGCAGCCTGTCAGGGGAAGTGATGAAAGTAAGTGAATGTGTGGGATCGTTAGACTGTGGTGCTGGAAGAAAATGAAACTCAGGGGCGTGGTCCACTAATGGTTTATGGCATGATACTCTAAGCCCTGAACCAAATCCACCCTCATAATGAACTTCGCTATAGATGAACTCACTTCACCCTGATTTTGCTGTACTCTAAATCGAGGTATCTGTTAATAAGGCAACCCCACGCCAGAGAGATTCAGCCAAAAGTGCACAACATTCTCTAGTAAAGATCAAAAATTATAACAAGCTTGCTGATTTCTAAGTGACTTATGGAGCAATCCTAAACAGAGTTACATGCTTTTAAGTTCTGTGAAATCTATGGGCTTAGAAGAATATAACGCTGCTTAAGGTGGCACAGTTAGCAGCAAGTCTACTCACAAGTAATCCCCATTTCATTCAGTGGGGTTTACTCCCAGGAAAGTATTTTTAGGATTGCAGCTTCAAAGTTAGGGATGTATCCATATGTATGTTGTTTGTTTTTATTTTCATCGATGGCTGAAAAGACTGTTTCTGTCCCATCTGTTTTCTTTGGCAAATTCCCTTTTTTGTTTGGAATTTTTAATGGTATTGTATGCCATTTTTACATGTTTACACTCACTTTTGGGGAAAAAACCCATTAGTTTTGTGTGTGTGTTAAGTGCCATCAAATGACTTCCAGAACTTCCTGTCATTAACAAACTTGCTCAGGTTTTGCAGACTGATAATATCACTGATTCAACCCATAGCTCTTCCAGTTCCTATTCACTTGAAGAAATGTAAATCTGTTCTTTATATGATCCACTTCGGGAACGTTGCTTAGATTGCATTTTAGCACAATGAATGTTTTGGTGTTTTTCTTCAAATGTATTCAAATTTTAAATATTAACAATTCATGGTCTTTACCATAGTTAGCTCCTGGTCTTGTCTTAGCCAAGAGACTAGAGCTTCTCCATCTTCTGCTTCAAATTATGTCATCGATTTGATTTCTGAATTGGCCCTCCAGTGATGTCCACGTATACAATAGTTTGTTCAGTTGCCTAAAATTTGTTTGCAGTGAACAATTTGTTGTCTTCACAGAATTCTATAAGTCACTCTCCCGCTTCTTGCTGAGCTCCCGGTCCAAATTGTCCGATAATTGATTCTACTTTGTTTCTTTTGATTTTCATGTATGGCTGAAAAGATATTTTCATCCCATTTATTTTCCTTGTCAAATTCTCATTTTCAATTGGAGTTTTTAATGTTATTATAACATTTGCTATTATACACAGTTTTATGGCATCCTTAAACTGTTTATACTCTACTTTGAAAAAAGGGCATCTATTTTAGCAGCAATATTTCTATTGAATTTCATTAATACGACTGGGTTTTGAAGGATGAAGCCCATTTTGTCCTTGGTGTGAGGGAAAAAATAGAAGTATCTGAAACTTCCAAATCTAAATATCTCCTAATTTGGCAAGGTCTTGACTTAAAATAATATGTAGGGTTCATACTCCCAAAACATCGAAGCCTGTAAGTCTTTACCCTTTATAATTTTTTTATATTGTTCCTTTCGGCAGTGCAGAATTGCTTAGAGAAAATATATACTATGAAAAATTGCAGGAACATGCATACCTGTGGAATGATTTTAAGGTTATCAAAAGATGGTTTGTAGGGAAGCCAAAAGGATTAATCTCACTGGTCTTCTGCATTACAAATAAGAAAAACTAGAGGAAGGAAGCTATTAATTACTGGAAGTGGACATTTTATGAACATTCATGATATGATGATTAGAGTGCTGGATTAGGGCAAGGGAGACTTAGATTCAAAACTCTGTTCTGCTACGATGTTCAGTGAACAAACTTGGGCTAGGAAATAAATAATTTAAAATAGTGAGGTAGAATGCGAGTAGTCAGGTTAAATATGACGCTTCCTCTGTTTCCTTAGTTTAAAAGTGCAATCCTAAACAAAGGCTGAGTTCAGACTAGCAGTTTGCCCTGCTATAGCCACGTTTCAGCCACGTTTTACAAGCAGATTAAAGGGTCAGCCTGTGCTGTTCCGCTTCGCTCCCACGTTTAAAAGATACCTGATGAAATCCCAGAGAGTGCCTTTATCCTGCTTCATTCTGCTGCTGGGAAATGTGAACGCCAACCCGAAAAGCCGGGAGCAACCCGCGTTGCGCATAAGGCAGCAGTGATATGATTGGCTGTGCTCCGCTCTACCGCCCAATGCGGTGCTGGCGTAATGGGATCCTCCCCAAATCGGCCAGATGTGCACATGCGCACATAGCCAAATTACCAGGGAAAAGCCGTTTACAGCTGCGCCTCTGGGCCAGCAGTCTGAACACTCCCGCACGCCTCCTCCCAGTATGCTCCCACATCAGTCCGCGCAGTGTGACTGGGAAAACCTGGAACAGTTTGTTCCGGGGCTTTTTTGCCACGACTGACTCCTGCTTCAAACTGCCAGTCTGAACTTAGCTAGAGTTATACCTCTCTAAATCCATTGAAGTCAAAGCATGTAACTTTGTTTAGGATTGCACTGTGAGTTAGGTGCAATAGTTAAATAGTTTAGGACATTCAGTATGTTTGGAGGACCACTGTATATATAAGGAATGAAGTGAGGTCCTTCCCGTTCTGCACCATATTGTCTGTCCTGTTGTTCCAGCCACTATTTATAATTCAGTTTCTCTTTTCTGTCTGAAGTTTTGTTCAAGGTGTACTGCGTAGATCACACCTATACCACTATCCGAATTCCTGTGGTGTCTTCTGTTAAAGAAGTCGTCAGTGCAGTGGCTGACAAACTGGGCTCTGGAGATGGCTTGATATTAGTAAAGATGAGCTCTGGAGGAGGTAAGGCATTTGCATAATCTTTAACACTCCTCATTTACCTTGAAGCAGTGGACCATGATGGAATGGAAAGGCTCATACTGATCTTTTTAAAGACTTTTTCAAATTAGTTTTAATATCTGACAAACTGGACTCTCTCTGTCTCTCTCTCTTAGGAAGAGCTCATGAGCAAAGAGAGTTGAAGTTTCATACTCCTCGTCTCCCCCATTTGTAATCAGAAATCTAAAATCTCAGATAGGAATATACCCTATAGATTAAGTACATGGCATAATTACTTTATTGGAAGAACTGAAAATGTAAGCTTTAATTGATTTAATAATTACATTAATCTTAGCTGATTAATCCATGGAAGCTGATTTTAATTGACGGACCTGTGCATTATTGATACACTTGTTTATATTTGAGACTCTTTTGTTTCTGGTATGTTACTGTAATAAGGTATGGAAAGACAGCATTAAAGATGGCCTTGCCATTTTCTATGAGGGCTGACATTGGTTTATTAAATTGCAAGTTATCCTGCTTTTACCTTCAGTGTCTCAGAAAGACCACATACCTTGAGGTTTCTCAAATATCCAAATGCACTTAAATTTAATTAGTTTGTGAAAAGGCCACATGGTTAATCAATTTAAATTATTTAGCTGTTGGCAGCCAATTGAATTTGTTGTAATCATTTGACTTAGTCCTTCCCAGATAATTTTTTTAAAAAGATTTAATACCATGGTAACTTTGTGTTGATAGATATTCCCATCCACATATAAAGGCAGGGAATATTCTTGAGGCAGGGAAAAAGTTATGCTGTTTATTTTATATCTACGTCCGTCCGTCCGTCCGTCCGTCCGTCCATCATCTATCTATCTATCTATCTATCTATCTATCTATCTATCTATCTATCTATCTATCTATCTATCTATCTATCTATCTATCTATCTATCCATTCATCTTCATCATCATCATCTCTCTCTCTCCCTCCCTCCCTCTCTCTCTCTCTCCCTCCCTCTCTGGGGCTGGATGATGACCAGCCCTGATTTTGCACAACAGGTGAGAACATGGGCAGTAAGGAAGCTGACTCTGGTAAACTAAAGGGACCTGAAATGATGAAGCAGGAAGGAGAGGACAGCCTTCCTGCTTTTTGCTTTTGTTTTTCATTTGAGCACCCTAGGCGAGTACACTGCCGCAAAGATCTTTGCAAAGGAAAATTAAGGCTCACAAGATGGCACAAGCAACTAGAGAGAGAAGTTGCATGGCCTAACTGCACATTACCAGTGGTTATGCAGGCATAGTCCACCAGAACCCTGTGGTACTTGTGGAACCTCCTACCAGCTGCAAAAGCAGTGAATGCCCTTGCCAATGGTGAGGATCACATTTCCCTGCTGATGAAGCATTGTCGTGTACATGCTGTGTGTTGTATATCGATATGGACTACTACTAAGGAGCACATCTGCGCTAGCAAGACCATGCGGTCAAGCGCACTTTCAGGAGGGTAAACAATAGCCGCAGAGGATCCTGAGGCAGACCAATCAGTTCACCGGGATCCTAAAGCAGACCTATAGGGAACACGGCCACTGTAAATAATCTATCATGGGGAGTGGGGTGTGTGTAGGTATGGTGTGCTGCACAGATATAAGCCGACTTCGGGACTGGCTAGTTTGTCTTTGAGCTGAGCTGTAAATAAACTATGAGCTGAAATCATATGTCTGAACCCAGTACTTTACACTGTGAAAATGGGATATATGTGCAGCCACCCTGAGGAATGACACCAGAAAATAAACTTATGCGCATCTATTGCATTACAAAACCAATTGCCACCAAAGATCATAATTTTCCACATTGTTCCAGTGGCAGATATTTTGCAGAATTTGATAGCTGAAGTGTTAAAGAGAAAGGCCACCTAACGAGAAAGTCTATACCATAGTCATTTGGATTATTCTGTTAGGATATCAGCACCTCTGGCTGATCCTTATGCTGAAGTATGTTCAGAGGGTATAGCAGATCTACACCTGAAACTGCAAATAGACTATCTGCTAATTCTAACAGAGGTAAATAGTGACTAACTCAGATTCCCAAGATTATTACAGGCCAAGTCTCCTAATATCTCTAAATACAAATCCAAAGACTAACATGTACTTGTACAAACAGGAGAAGGAGTGAGTTGCAGGATTCTGTCAGGATGATGTGTCCACACTGTGATGGGTTGTGCCTTAATGTTCTGTTGGAGAAGGGCTTTTTTTAAAGCTATGGCTGACTTCAGCACGTCTCACTCCATTTTCTTTGTTTGGTTACAAGATTAATATTTGACCTTTAAGGCTGAAAATTATGCCAAGGTAAGGATTTGGAAAGGAAACACTGCTTTGAGATACTGCTGAGCCCAATTTTAATGTGGCACTCTGACAGTTCATTAAAACTACACTGAAATGCAAAAGGAACTCTTGTCAAGGGCTGTTCTTTTTGCAAATAAATTGGTGCCAGTAGTTTCAGTGTTTTGCAATTTCAATAGGATTTCCTTCACCGGAGTATGTGGCTATCTAAGGGATATATGCTAGAACAGAGTGATTTATAAGTCAGTTAAACTCTTTTGCACCTGTCAGGGATGCACTAAATAGAAGTGAGTTTTAATTCTTTATCTAGGAATTATTGTAAGTCACTGGCTTGGATCCAGGCTAATATTTCTGCATAAGAACATAAGATAAGCCAATGCTGGATCAGGCCAATGGCCCATCCGGTCCAACACTCTGTCACACAGTGGCCAAAAATACCAGGTGCCATCAGGAGGTGTACCAGTGGGGCCAGGACACTAGAAGCCCTCCCACTGTTGCCCCCCACCCAGCACCAAGAATACAGAACATCAATTGCTTTTGACCAAGAGTTCCTATCTGTACCTTGTGGCTAATAGCCACTGATGGACCTCTGCTCCATATGTTTATCCAATTCCCAAACTTCTGCCCAAGAGGTGTTTCCACCTGTGGAAACATTAGTCTGGATCCAACTTACTATATGGATAAAAACAGATTATACTTTCCTTAACAGATTATAATGTTAATTTTTTAGAGTTTCTAAGTGATAAGCCCTGACCTGGATGACCCAGGCTAGCCTGATCTCATCAGATTTTGGAAGCTAAGCAGGGTCAGCCCTGGTTACTATTTGAATGGGAGACCACCAAAGAAGTCCAGGGTCACTATGCAGAGGCAGGCAATGGCAGACTACCCCTGAACATCTCTTTCCTTGAAAACTCTACAGGATCACTATAAGTTGGTTGCAACTTGACAGCACTTTACACACATACACACAAGTGACAGCTTTTCTGATCTGGGGGTTAGAATAGCTTGCTTGCTTTCAGGTATCGTTAACGTCTCAAGGCAAAAGAATGATAAATCCCCATGACGGCTGCCGTGGTACTTCAGGCATGCTTCCATTATGGCCATGCCTTAATACTTTGTCATCAGCATGGCCTCTGTCTCCACACAGCGTGAGAATTGATGCATGGCCACATTGGAATTCAGTTTGGCCGGTGGTGTGAACCCTAAAAGAGTAAAACCAAAGATTGGAAGACAGGTTTACTGGGATCCTAGGTAGGTTTAGAAGGGGAGGAGACAAGTAGGGGGGATTGAGACTGGGGAATGTGCAATAGAGCTGAGAACTGCACGGACTTCGGAAGCAACTGGAGAAATTTCTGGATGAGGTCAGAAGGTGGTTGTTGTCCAAGCAAAGATCTATCCCTAATCCAGAATCATAGCCAGTCTGATGAACTGGTTCTAGTGCGGAACTTGGAACAGGGAGAGCTGGGTTCAAGCCCTTGCTCAGCTATGAAGTGCAATAGCCTTGGAGCAGCCAGTCCCTCTCAGCCTAAGGAATGTAGTGAGCAGAAAATGGGGGGGGGAATCCCAGGAACTGCCCTCCGCTCCGTAGAAAAGGAAAGAAGGGGAAAATGTAATAAATAAATACATAGCCATGGTGGAGGGGACCATTAGGCTGCCTGAGTCGGCAGAGCTACAAAGAAACCTGGGAGGGGCATGTAGTAGCTAGATTTCAGCCTCTACTTAGCCTTACAAACCTTGCCGTATGTAGGATTGCCAGGTCCTTACCTTCTGCCAGTAGGGAGCTTCAGCCTGCTTCCCTGGATTGTCAAATCATGCACACCATGATGACATCACCCGGAAGTGACATCATTATGCTGGGCACGTTGTGCAGGGGACACTCTAGCATTTGACCCAAAACTCTATGGGCACCATAGAGTTTTTAGCCAAATGTTACAGTGTCCCCCGGGTGACATGCCCGGTGCAATGATGTCACGTCCAGTTGATGTCATCATGCCAGGCACTTTGGGCACAGTGGGGCTTTTGGGGGGCAGGGCTTCCTCCACTGGCCAGTTGGCCAGCAGCAGATTGGGGGGCCCAAAATCAGGGGAAATCCTGCCCCTATTGGGGGGATGGCAACTATAGCCATAAGGCACAGTAAAATGCATCTTCGCAGTGTCACTTTTGCAGTGCAAACACATCACATGCCCATAGTGATATCCCAGGTACATCCCCCAGAGGCTATAAAGATGAGAACGAACTTCATCTGGATTGCTGTTCACGCTTTCTTATAATCTTGTAGTTGCCCCCAAAAATGAGTCTGATATTTCTGGCTAGGTTGGTCTGAGCCTGGCCAATCACTGCGTAAAGAACTTCATCTGCCGTTTTCCTTGCAAGATAGGCCGAATACAAATGAAACACATTTTAAGAAGTAAAGAATTTAGGAGGTCCATGTGAAAGTTGCTGGAAACGTATAGACATTGCCACGTTCACACACTGTGTTTAATCAGAGCTTGTTTAAACCATGCTTTCTGCCACAACCTCTTGTTAATCTGCCAGATGTAAGTAACAAATGCCAGGTTGCATGTAAGCTCCAGTTTGTCCACTAACTGCTCTTCATCTTCCCTATATTTCCATCTCTGTGGCTACAAAACTGCAAAGGCCAGTGCTATTTAACAAATTATGGTGAATTCAGACATAAGAAGTTAAGAGGATCCCTGCTGGATCAGTGGTCCATCTAGTCCAGCATCTTGTTTCTTACAGCAGCCAGTCAGTTGCCCTAGAGGGCCAATGAACAAAGCATGATGTTGCCTTCCAGTGCTGGTGTTTAGCAGCTTACTGCCTCTGAATATGGAGGTTCCTTTTATTTACCCTGGTTAGGATAATTTACCACATAGTTGTCCACTCACCCAGTTTGGTGAAATCCTTCTGTAACTCTTCATAATCCACCTTGGGTTTCAGCATCCTGAATAATTTGGCATCTTCTTCAAATTTGGCCACTGCTATGCTCAAACCAAATTCCAGGCCATTTATGGACAAACAGTGGTTGACAAACTAGCTACAAACCCTAGTTTGAAATTTCTGATCTGATGCCAACATGGTTTGTTAGAAAAGCTGCATTCCTGACTCACAACTAACCAGTGTAAACCACAGTTCATCGTGGTGTCTGACCATAGCAGCAGAGTATTCATAGAGAGCAATCCTAAGCAAGCCTACTCAGTATCTTATTCAGGTCTGTTCAGTTGGGTTTACCCCCAGGGAAGTGCCTTTAGGTTTGCACTGATAGTTCAGTCATGAGACTAGGTATAACTAGAAGGTGACTACACTGTAGAAAACAGTAGTGTTCCACCTTGGTCAACCATTCTGTTCTGTACCAGAGATACATCTAAGTTTGTGGCTAATATCCTTGATAACTGTTGTAAATTTTGCAACATACCTCTTATGCTTTTGTTGTTTTACAGAAAAAGTGGTGTTGAAACCTAATGATGTTTCAGTGTTTACAACTCTCAGCGTTAATGGCCGTCTCTTTGCATGCCCTCGAGACCAGTTTGACTCTCTGGTATGTAAGTGTTGAACTCTTTGAAACACTCCCAATTCAGAGGCTCTCTTTAGAACAGGATCCTTGACACAGGTATTTCTTAGCCTGCATTTTTTCTTCTTTTCAGCCTTTTAATAGTCTTTTCCGGATTTTCAAAGCATATGGTAGGCAAGAGTGTGGTAGAAGTCCATTGCTATGAATAAATAAAATACTTGTATAAAGTAGGGTATTTATTATTTCCCATTTCATACTAGAGATCGCATGCAAGAATAATGTTACTCAAGTTTCTGATGTGAAAGTGATTATGTATCCCTGTCCTATATGTTTTTCCTTTAGTAAAGAGAAGTTGAATGCAATAAGATGAAATATTATATAGGTTGGGGTATGATACAGCCATAATTCTTTTATAAGCTGGCAATGGGAAGAGAGCCAATATGGTAGCCATCACTGTTTAATAACAATACTAGCACTTTTTACGTTACTGTTAATTGGTTTTAGCACTGTTTTAAATGTTTTGTTTTATTGTAATCACTAGGAATAAGGCCCGTTGTGGAAATAAATACGGGCTCTAGAAAGAGGCTCTGGGAGAGTGCCCTGGCCTTGGGCACTCAGCGTCAATTTGCTGTGGCAATCTCAGCAGGGTATGACACAGAGTCCACAATGTTCTCCAGGGGAACTGATCTCTGCCATCTGAAGAGCAGTTGTAATTCTGCATGATCTCCATCCCTCCCCTGGGAACTGGCAACAATGGTTCCCCATGAGGGAATGGCTCGTTTGGAGGGTGGAGTCTATGGCATTCTACCTGTCTGAGGTCCCACCCCTCCTCAAACCTCACCCTCTCCAGGCTCCACCCCTCAAATCTCCAGGAATTTCCCAACCTGGAGTTGGCAACCCTATCTCCCTCCCAGCCAACCATCAATCTAGTGTTATCTGCCCCCTGGCTTCAGTTTTCCATCTCCTTCCCTCCCTCCTAGAGAGCAGTTGTAATTCTGAGTGATGTCCAGCCTCCACCTGGAGATTGGTTCCCCATGAGGGATTGGCTGGCTTGGAGGGTGGAGTCTATGGCATTGTACCTGTCTGAGATCCCACCCCTCCTCAAACCTCACCCTCCCTGGCGCTGCCGCTGCTGGTGAAGGAAGGCAGGGGAGCCTTTGAAAGGCCCTGGGCAGCCTTCTCTGCGGTGCAGCTGCTATCACCCTGACAAAGTGCCAGCCTTGCAGCCGAGGGAGAGGGGCTGCAAGGCTTCCCGTCCTTGCCACCACTTGCTAGGTCTGCCTCCTTCTCCCCCATAGAGGGGTTGCCACTCTCTCAGTGGAGCGTCCATCCCCTTCGCTGGCTCCCTCCAGATTGAGGGTGAGACGCTGGCTGCCGGCTTTGTGGGCGGGGCTGAGGCAATGCAGCCAGGGGGTTGGCAGACCTTCAGAGTGGCAGCTGAGGGAGCCAAAGGCTGTGGAAGCATGTGGAGCATTCACACCAAAATAGAGTTATTATATAGAGAGATGTGCCGATTTTATGTAAGCCACCCTGAGCCAGCTCAGCTGGGAGGGCAGGGTAGAAATGTGAAGAATAAATAAATAAATAAATAAATAGGATCCCATCACTCTATGATTAAAATCCTAGAAGATGTTCACATCTTTTTTAAAGTCTGGTTTTCTATGAGCACACAGAAAACATATTTACAAATATTTACCAGAAGTAATTTCACCATTCTCTAAGGGGGTCACTTTTACAGACTTGGATGGGGGTGGAGTGGTTTGTTTTAAAACTCTGCTTTCAGTTCCTTTTAACTTCATTCAAAGCAGCTTTCATAGCCAAGTGGTATCAGCGTGAATACTTATTGCTACAAGCCTTGTGGTTTGCTTCTAATAAGCTGCTTTGTAGCCTTCAGTTCCTTTCAGGGGCACCGCAAAAAAAACAACATTATCATTGCTTCAGGTGCAAAGGTATTTTTAGAACTACACCTATTTTTCAATACAAAAAGAAAAGTGCAGGGTACAACTACAGAAAAAAGCTTTGTTAACCAACACTTGGTTAACTGGGCAGCTTGGTTAATCAGTGTGCTGGCAAAGCGACTTGGGGCAAGTGCTGCATGACTCACTCAGTCACAAACATTTTTTAAAAATTATCATATAGCATTGTGTGTAGTATAGCCAGGAGACTGGAGGATTGTCTGGCTGCCTGAAGCTCTAGCTATTTTAGTGTAAGCTAGGCTTGTGTTTCGGGCTGAGAGAGCTGTGAAAGAGCTGTGACTGACCCAAGGTCACCCTGCTGGCTTCATGTGGAGGAGTGCAGAATAGAACCCAGTTTTCCAGAATAGAGTCCGTTGCTCTTAACCACTACACCACGCTGGCTCTCACTCGGCCACGTACTAGCCGAGAGACTTAGGCAGGAGCTGACCATCTCTGCCTCTGTGGATTCTATGGGTCTAAATCAGGAACAGAACTTGCAAGACAAATTAATTTAAATACATTGTTCTTCAACTCAAGCTTTCCACCATACAGAACAATGCAACAAATATTTATATAGCAAACACATATGTTTAACCTTGAGCAGAAACTTGCAACAGGTGGTCTCTCGGTGAATTCAGTTGAATAATACATTCTTGTTTGCAACATCTCCCCCGTTCATGAAGGTGTTGGATTCTTCAGATTTACTCCTTTTTTGAAAGGAATTCAGTTCCATCAAACTGGACAACACAGCAGCCGGACTATGGCCCTGGTCACACAGAGAATTTGCGGTGGAAGAGATACGAAAGTGATGCGGAGTTTTGTGGCGCGATCACAGGATCACATCTGGGAATCGTAGCACAACCATCAACGACCTGTAGCAGCCACCCGAAAATCTGGAGTAAAAAAAACCCGGGGACAGCCTACTAGCAAATGGTTTGCTACAGGCCGCCGATGGGATACTTATGTGTGATTGCGCAAGCGCACTCCTTGCCGCGCGTCAAAGGTGCTCCTGGACAAAGAAACCCCGATGTTGCCATGGTGGGGTCTGATCACGTTCTCGCACATTTAATTGTGCTGCCACAAAAAGCCACGCCTCCCCCCTGCGTTATCCGGCCCGTGTGGCCATGGCCTATGATTTGCAGTGTGAAAGACATAGCCCTCATACAGGGTGATAAGAGCTTAGAAAATCTTTTCCAGCTCTCCAGCAAACAGCCTGTCCTTTCTGCTAACCTACATTCTCTGACTCTGTCCTTACTGGGCTTAGTAAATGCATGGGGGGGGGAGAGAATGTGTGTATAATAGTG
Organism: Gekko gecko; assembly: GCA_029375565.1. Taxonomy (NCBI): domain Eukaryota; kingdom Metazoa; phylum Chordata; class Lepidosauria; order Squamata; family Gekkonidae; genus Gekko; species Gekko gecko. The sequence goes on along the minus strand of JAPDNY010000003.1, from coordinate 32,389,328 downwards.
CCCCCCCCACTTCTGGGCTCTGGGTTCCATCTTTCACACTTTGGCCTTTCTGAAAAGTGAGGGGACACTTTGGAAAATGGAGGAAAGTCAAGCACAGGTCCCTTCAGGGGGCTCATTCAGTCCTGCTCTTTATTCATAAGTCTAATAACAACATAGTTTAGCCAAAATTGTGCAGTTGCAGATCTGATGTATTTTAATGGGAGAATTCAGTGCCTGCTGTTAAAATGAATTTGATTTAAAACATTTTAACTTTACCTGGCTTGAACTCACATTTTTAATACTTATGCTGCCTTTTCTTTTGGAAAAGTTTATAATGTATGAGGCAAAAGCTTTAGAAAGTAGACTGGGAAGTTTAAGGGTCTGATTAGAGTAGACGGTAACGTTAAATGCAAGTTGGGTTGGGGAAAATCCCAACCCAGCTTGCTGCAACATGTGACCCAGCACTCACCATACAAATAGTGCGCAGGGGGAGGGACTGGCTCCTGTGCATGCGTGTGGCAGCATGAGAAGCTTCATTATTCCCTCCCACCCCACCGTTTTTGTGCGGGGAGGGGCTGTTTGTTGTACTGCTGGTTGTACGAGTCTGCTGGGGTCTCTCACTCATTAAATGTGGATTGAGCTGGGGTTTCCCCCCAACCCAGTCAGCCCCTAAATGGACAGGCCAAGCTGGGCAGCTGCAAGCCAGCACCATCAGAGACTTCAGCTGCCACCGGGAACCAGGTTGCCTCATAGAATCACAGAATCAGAGAGCTGGAAGGGGCCAGGCAGGCCATCTAGTCCAACCCCCTGCTCAGTGCAGGATCAGCCTAGAGCAGCCCTGACAAGGGTTTGTCCAGCTGCTGCTTAAAGAATGCCAGTGAGGGGGAGCTCACCACCTCCCTAGGCAGCTGATTCCACTGTGGCACAACTCTGACTCTCAAAAAGTTTTTCCGAATATCCAGCCAGTACCTTCCCGCCTCCTCCTGCCCTGCTGAAGGGCCTGAGCTTGATGACCTGCTGTGACCCTGGCTGAGCAACTGTGACTTGGCTCTGCTTCTTCCTGGCCACCAGCAGCCCACCAGGAACTTTCCCGGAAAGTCAGCTGGCCAGTCCTCCCCTAACATACAGAGTTTTTAAGATCCCGATTCTGATACTTCCATTGCCAGAACAAAAAGCGCATAGGATCGTTTAGCACAGCTTATCTCCCCCACTCATGGTTATCGCCTTCCCATGAGAGGAGATAAGCCGTTGTGTAATTTGATGATAACCAGTTCTCGTAGCTGAGCAACTGGTTACTGCAGTTAGCACTTATGTTTACCTACGAACTATTTGCTGAGGAATTATCTTAATAGTCAGTTTAAAATCGCTGTGGCTTTACAGTGTGTGTTATTTTAGACCTATAAACTGGATAGCCTCTAGGGCAGGAAGGAGAGAAGGAAGCCGAACTATAACCATTCTGCTCTCTTTTTTGACAGCAACTGGTCACCCGGCGGAACAGATAAGTCTGCTTTTAAGGAAAAGGCAGCTTTCCCCTTCCAGTAGCTGCCATAAAGCTTTTAAAAACATGCATCCGCTTGCCCCTTGCCTTTGCTAAGGCTTTTGAGGGTTCTGCCTTCGGAAACAGAATACCAGGATTAGTCAGAATAAAACTAATATAGATTTACAGCCTAGGTGTAAACCAGTTAAATTCTCTGTGCTTTTGTTTCAGTTGGCTTGGCCCTAGTGGTCTCTAGATGATGCTTTGTCCCCAGACGTCTCCCTATGGTTGTATTATGTGTGTATGATATCGGTGTCATACCAGGCATGTATTTCCCATCAGATACTAATGTGTGGGCACAGCACTTCAAAATAAGCATGTAATAAACGCTTAAGGTCCCTTGTATATAGGCTTGAAAAGCGCAAATAAGGTTTCTTAAGCAATCCAAGAATAACTTTACAATTTGGACCTAAAACAATGGATTTTTCTTTTCTTTATGCCGAATTCAAATGTTATGCCAATACCTCGGTGTCTCTTGGACAGGAATACCCAGAGTGAGAATGGGCAGTCTCATTGGCCAACACAGTAAAGGAGAAAATGATATGACTGGGTCATCTAATCAGAGCTCATTTTAGGCAGCATCCTTCTCAACATGTTAAGCACTGTCAGAATTGACCTACTGAACAATTGGGACATGTTTTTGGCTATGTTGGTACTTATTTAACATCTAGCAAAATGGGAAATATGCCCTCTCCTGGAATAACAAGCAACTAGAAGCATAATTTAATTTATCATTGGGGTGCTAACTGAAATTATTGGTGTCAAAACTGAAAATTGTGGTAAAAGATACCCTTTTCTGCAGGAATAGGCTGTATTTTCTGTTTCGTATATAGAGCCATCGTTGAAAATGGCACATACTCTGATGTGGCAGGCACATGAAAAAGTGCTTTTTCATTTTTTTATGCCGTATATGAAAATGCACAGGTTTTTCTCTGGGATCAGGGAATCAATTTATGAACATTAAACCAAGTTCTGAAGAAAGTAAAAAGAGGATTGTTTATGTTTGCATCATTCTTTTAATAAGGTAGATGTTTTATCTCTATGTACACGGTAAAATACCTAAACCACACAATATACTGTTTGCTTCTGCTTACTAAAGTTCTTCTGTACAAGTAAATCATTTCAGTTGTGGAAGTTGTAAGTCATACTACAGTTTTCTGTAATAGGACAAAATGTGCATTAATATAGTGGGTATATTTATTTTTATTTTGGTTCATGCTTCACAGTTCCTATTTTTAATTGCCATATTTCCTGAGTAGCATAATGAACATCTGATCAAAGCTTGATTTCAAAATAGGGCACTATCATTAACAAATATTGCCACAACAAATGATAATGACAGAAATGTGCAACCATCCCCTGTTCAGAAATTGCAACTCACCAACTCTTGTTAGACATTTTTGGTTATATTTTAGTACACATTCTGGGAAGCTGCTTTGTACCCAGTCCTTCCAACATGCATGGTCCTGAGTGTCCTCCAACCCTCAGCAGCAGCTTTACAGAAAGTGCCCGAGGGAAGATAGAAAGGTGGCCATGTCTCTCTGTTCATGGGAGCTTGGATCCAACCCATTATAGATGGTACATTTTTCTTATTCCACAACGTATATCACAGGTGGGTTTTTCTTATCCTACAAGGGATACCATATGTTTCTATGCATGCTCAGCTGCAGGAATCATGCATGAGGCCCAGCTCTGGGTCTGGAAATCATGCTGTATGTATTACTCATCGGTGCTGACCTAAACTGCTTGTCTGCACTCATTACAAAACTCATCAGTTTACTAGTTTACAAAGAGACTTGCTGGAGTGTAAAAGTGGGAGACTTCTGTAGCAGAAATGTGTTGACAAGCAGACATTCCCCCCTAAGCTATATGGGAAATTGCAAAGCTAAACGGTGCTTAATGCACAGTATAGACTGCAGGACCCGGAAGCAAATCAGAATCAAACCAATGTACCTCTAAGCGCCATCAAAATGCCACTGAAGATAGATGTTAACTCTCACTTGGGAAAGGAAGTTGTTTAGAACTTTGGGTCTTAGAGCAGAGATGAGAGGAACCATGTAAGACCCAAGAGCTTTCAAAGATATCAATTAACTAACCTTTGCTGATTGTCAAGTGATTTAGAGTTATACCTTTTTAAGTCCTTTGGAATCCAGGGCTTTCGAAGGCTGTGTCTCTTCTGAGAATGGCACTGTTAAATCATGTTTAACAAATGCTAGGGAGTGCTACATAGGGCAAAAAGTGAGAATTATGTAGATATTATCTTAAACAGGGATGCCAGCCTCCAGGTGGGACCTGGGGATCCCCCAGAATTACAGCTCATCTCTATACTACAGGGATCAGTTCCCCTGGAGAAAATGAATGCTTTGGAGGGTGGACTCTATGACATTGTACCCCACTGAGATCCTTGTCCTCCCCAGGTTCCATCCAGAAATCTCTGGGAGTTTACCAACCTGGATATGGCAACCCTGCCCCCTCATCTCCCACTGGTATGGGGGGGGGGAACTTGGCAACTCTCATGCCAGTCTTTTTGTACTATATGTATGTGGTGTGTGTGTGGGTGTGTGTCTAACACCAGTATTTCCCTGGAAAAGCCCTTAGGATTCTCCTCTACATTTGAAAAAGAGAGTTGCTAAGAAAGAGATCATATTAATAAAGATCTCAAAGTGTCACCATTCTTGTCCACAGACACCACTGCAGGAACAGGAAGGCCCCTCGACTGGGACCATGGGAACATTTGAACTCATGAGCTCCAAAGACTTAGCATACCAAATGACAGTGTACGACTGGGAGCTCTTCAACTGTGTGCATGAGGTAACGAGAAATCATGCGTCCCATCTAAATCATTTCAAGCTTTCCCATCTAAGGATGTGGCCTAGTTTATATACATGGAGCAGAATTAGATAGTAGAACCCAGAGGTGGACTGTACACTTGTTGAAGGGGAGGGATGCTATTTATTCAGAGTTTAACAAGTTCCTCCTTAGCTGTGCTGCTTTTCCTGCTTATTATGGAGCACTCAAAACTGCAGTCTAATGTGTTATATTTTATTCTACCTCATCAGAGCTCTGCCACATAATTTGCACCTCGTTCTGCTGTGCAGATAAGGTGTAGGATAGCCTGTGCAGACATCAGTGCCTCAACTCACATTTCATACAAGCTGACTTGTACCAAGAAGCATTCAGAGGTCACATCAAGCCTGAGTATGGACAAACCAAGCCTGTTGTTATCCTCCCACATGCACACCTTACTTTCCCCTCCTTTTTGAACTGAGCGGGATGATAGAATTCCAGCTTAAAGCCAGTTCTAGTTACCTAGGATGCACGAATGTGGATACGCAGTTTAACTGGAGTCAGTTTTTCCTCCAGAAGCTGCGATTTTAAATTAGAGTTTAATCCAGGCTTAGGGCCAAACTGAGCATTATGCTGGGGGTTCTGTGAATGACGTTCACGGTGTTTTCTTCCTTTAAGTATAAAGCATACAGCACCCAGTTTGGATCAGAACCATGGCACAAAGGAAGGAGAGGCCTGAATTGGCCCAGTGGAGTTGCTGTTTGCCACACTGGGACAGACATGCAGGTGGTAGCCACATCAGTCAGTATCTCTGTATGTTTCCAGTTTGGTGTAGTGGTTAGGGGCAGGGACTCTAATCTGGGAGAACCGGGTTTGATTCCCCACTCCTCCACATGCAGTTACTGGCATGACCTTGGGTCAGTCACAGTTCTCTGAGAGTGTTCTGGAAAGAGCAGTTCTGGAAAGAGCTCTCTCAGCCCCTCACAGGGTGTCTGTTGTGGGGAGGGGAAGGGAAAGAAGATTGTAAGCCACTCTGGGACTCCTTTGGGTAGTGAAGGGCAGGGTGTAAATCCAATCTCTTCTTCTTCAGTGGAGTTGTTTCAGGTAGGAAAAATGGCATGTGGGCTAGGCCTTAAACCCCCTGCCTTGTACTTGAGTCCCAGTCATAAGCTGCTGTTTAAGGAAAAATCTCCAGGTGCTTCATATGCAGATCTCCCAGCATCCTATCTTGTCTGGCCTGAGGCTTCCATTTTGTGGCGGGAAACTCATTTTGGGTAAGCCACACTCCTGTATTGTCTGTCATGGGTGTAACCCAAGTTAGTGTTGAACCGGGATCCCTTCTTTGTGCTCTGATGAAAAACAGAGTAGGGGCTATGTGCACTCAAGCTTAATATTAGCTGGAGATGATGACTCAATGAAGCCAAAGTCAGATCATTAATCCATTTAACTTATTGTTCTATACTGTAATTGGCCTTGACTCTCTAGGGTCTTGGCCAAGGAAAGGTCTTTTCCCCTGTAACTAGAGATGTCAGGAAATCTTCTGCAGGCAAAACATGTATTCTGCACTGCATCACAACTCTTGCAGTAAGCATTTCCTCTCTTAGTTGGCAAGACTAATAAATGGCAAAAAAGAAAATCATCCTGTCATCGGGATAGCCCAGGCAAGCCCGATCTTGTCAGATCTCCAAAGCTGAGCAGGGCTGACCCTGGCAAGTATTTGGAAGGGCAACCTCCAAGGAATATCAGGGCTGGGACTCAGAGGCAGGCAAAAGCAAGCCACCTCTTTGAAACATACAAGCCCCACTAGGGGTTGCCAGAATTCACCATGATTTCCAGGCTCATAAGCACATATATATATACACATGCAGTTTTTTAAAAAAAGGAAAAAGGAAAAAAAGGAATCTCCTAAAGGCTGGACAAAAGACACACCTCACCTTTCATTTGGGGTGATGCTTAGTTTGGGAGGAACGACCAGGAGCAGTGTTCTCTCTAAGCTGTGTTAGTGTGAGCTAGCTCACAGTCTTTCAGCCTCTGGCTCACACATTTTTGCCTTAGCTCAGGAAGGATGGCTCCAGAGCCAACTAATTCATGCAGTAGCCAAATCGCTCGCTCACAACTTTAATGCCAGCAGCTCACAAAGGAGAATTTTTGCTCACAAGACTCCACAGCTTAGAGGGAGCATTGGCCAGGAGTAAGCCTCCTATATTCCTCGTGTACACTCTTGTGCGCATCACACGGAAGTGTGTTTTACCAAACAGTATGCTTTACAACATACACTGCAATATACTGTTTTAAAGAACATAAATCCTCTGTCTACTTCTGATTCTCCCCTGTCTCCTTTGTTTTGTCGTCCCCCCCCCTTTCTAGCTTGAACTGGTCTACCACACATTCGGAAGGCACAGTTTTAAAAAGACGACAGCCAATTTGGACCTATTTCTGCGAAGATTTAACGAAATCCAGTTCTGGGTAGTCACCGAGATTTGTCTCTGTTCCCAGCTCAGCAAACGAGTTCAGCTCCTGAAGAAATTTATTAAGATAGCTGCCCAGTAAGTATAGACAACAGAGGTCAAAATATCCAGCGGTGTCAAATGTGCACTTTGCAATGATTGGAGAAGACATTAGCTTACATCAGCCAAAACCTGGTGACCATTTGTTTCAGATGAAAGCGGTTTAACTTCACACAGTCTGTTTGGGTTTTTGAGATGATGCCGGATTTCTTTTTTGTGAATCTGTTACCCCCAGATCTGCTTCCGATGCTCTCAGGCTATCTGTGAGGCTGAGTGATTAATTGCTCAAGACCCACTTGCCCCCTTTTGCCATTTAGGATAGAGTTGAACCTCTGTATCTTACAACGGCATGCAGTAGTAACTACACTGTCCTGCCTTTGCATTATCACAAAAATTGGTGATGACATGTAAACAGGAATATTCAAGGGTTTGCTATAAAGCAGTATTTTAAAAATTATGAATGGGTAAGTAGTGATTTTTTAAAAAAGATCCAGGGACCGTTTGCATAGTCCCAATCCTCTAAAACAGCAGTGTCTTCACTGCGAGCAGTATTTAACTATACAAGTTGCTGAGCGTTCTCAGCTTTGTCCATATTTTTAGATAATACACCGTCCCATAAGGAAAATCAAAAATACCCGACAATCAAGGGCTACTGTATTAATGCCAGTAAGCCCAAGTGTTGCACAGCAGCTACAGTGTTGGACAAGTTCACTGGGTGACTTTGGGCCAGTCACACTCTCAGACCGACCTACCTCACAGGGAATTTGTTGTGAGGATAAAATAGAGGATGGAAGAACAGTGTTGTAACTCTCTTTGGGTCCCCATTGGGGTGAAAAGTGAGATATAGATGCTTAGATAAATAAACCAATACAATAGCAATAGGCAAATATCTTAAGGTCCAAATCAGAAAGGGCCTTCCAAATGGAACCAGTATTGAAGAAATTGCTGGAAAAAAGCTTTTCCGGAGAGTTCTAAACTCATTGGTAATTTGCAGGGGCCTCCCTGTGAATCACAAAACCACAGCCCACTACCATCCACAGCCATCCCCCCAAATTTACCTGTGGAAGCTATGGCTGGGAAACCAGCAGAGACTGCCAAGTTTGAAGGTGGTGATGGTGTAGCATAGGAGGAGTCTCTCTTTATCCCTGTGTATCTCCCCTCTGCTGTCCTTGCCTGGAGACCTGAACATATATGTGAGAATGCCCAAAGCTCCAGGAATCCTGAGAAATAGAGTCCCCTCCTGACACCTGAACTGCAATCCCAGCTCTATTTCATAACACGTGTATTGGTCAGCATTATAACGTATTTGGATTAATATTCCAACCCTAGCGAATATGAACTTCAAGAGCACCACCAGTTAACAGACTTGTAAAGGGAATTTCTTCTTTTTTTGCCTTTATAAAAATGCCATGCTTCAGCTTGCTTCTACATAGCAGGTGTTGCATGTTCTGATCAGTAGAGGGCAGTAGCTTATGTGCAAAAGAATGAAAATGAGATCTTCCCCACCAATCCGTAGCACAAAAATAGAGAGGAGGGAGTGTTACTAAATAAATTATTTGAAAAATTTCCAAATACATTTTTAACAAAAATCAAGCATTATGCATGCATGGTAAGAAAAAGCTAGTTGGGGGGAAATTGGGGAGTTGAGCAGCTAGACAGGTTCTCAGTATCACAAGAAAATGAATCTCATACAGGCCAGCTTGAAATTCTCCTACCGGTTCCCAAGTTTGTTGGACCATTGCTTTGTTTTTTGTTTGTTTGTTTGTTTTTTAAATCTTTATGGACCATTGCTTTGGTAAACTAAATAGCAAAAGGTAGGCTTGTACTTATTACTTGGCCTACTTGGGAAGGTCTGTAAATTTTCCAAGTATAAATTGCCATGTTGTATTTCTTTCTATTAACTTCAGTGTTGTGGAGTTCTTTCCCACAAGAAAAATTGCTACTATGGCAACAGGTTTGTTGGGGGGGGGTTTGGTAAGAGCAATAAATGTAAAGTAAATGTGAGTTAGCAAAGGAAGACGTGCTGTAATTTGTTCAGAATAAGTGAGTGCAAAGATTTTTATTCATTAAAAGCCACGATCAAGAGCCCCCACACACACTTTCATACCTTCAAATGGAGACGAGCAGATGACTGTGAACTGGCTCCTGTACCCACAAACACCCAGCTGCTATTTGGGAATCTGATGAAATTGCATGCTTACAAATAGGGATGGGCATGAACCAGAAAAATGCAGTTCATGGTTCATGGCATGTTTGGTTTGCGAACCACAGATTGTCATGAACTTTTAACAGCTAAACAAACCAGTGAGGTTTGTGATGCAGCAGAACAGATTCCCCAGTGTGCAAGTGACACCAAACTTGCAGGGTGATCTGCAGCTGAATCTCTTCTACCTGCCGTCCAAGTTTGATGAGGATTGGATGTATGGGGTCTGAGTTATGTGCCCCCTAAGAAAGTGCCCTCTTCCTCTATCGTTTCCAGTGGAGGAAAGAAACCAGCAAAAAAAGCAAGGGCAACAGAAGCCCAACAGAACAGAATCAAAGTTCCCAAGAATCTCTGCAGCAGAAACTGAAGGTGGGGGCATTTTTGCAAGCCCAGCAGAACCAGTACAATGTATGGAGTGCCCAGAAGTACCAGTGCAAAGAGTGCCCAGCAGAATCCAGTGCCATTGTGGCAATGCCAGTTCAATAGGACTGATGTGAAGCACAGAATCACTCTCCAAGCAAGGGGGTGCAGGTCCAGCAGACCCAGTGCAGTGCAGTAGTGCCCAGCAGAACCAGTGCCATTGTGGCAATGCCAGCTCAACAGGACTGATATGAAGTACAGAATCATGATCTAAGAAAGCCCAATTTGCAAGCCCAGCATAACTAGTTCAGTGTACAGAGTGCCACTGTGGCAATGCAAGTAAAAGAGGATTGATGTCAAGCCAGAGAATCCCTGCAGTACAAACTGAAGGGGGGGATTTTCTCAAGCCCAGCACATTTTTTCAGGCCCAGCCCCAGTGTACAGAATGCCCAACAGAACCCAGTGCCGCTAGGGTACTGCAAGCTTAAAAGGACTGATCTTAAAGCAGAGTCAGAAGAAATCCAAGCAAGAGGGGGGATTTTGCAAGCTCAGCATGACCAGTTACAATGTGCAGAATGCTCAGCAGAACCCAGTGTCACTGGCATTGCAAACTTAAAAGGATTGATCTCAAAACACAGGGTCATAGATCCAAGAAAGGAGGGTGGGATTTTGAAGCTCTGGTCAAGAAAATGGGAAGTGAACAAAAAGGAATTTTGGCGGGGGGGGGCTTGAAACTGACATGACTAGTTTGAAGCAGACAACAGTGTCTCCAAGGCTGGAGAATCCCCCCCCACATTGCTTTGAAGTTTGGAAAACATTTTGTTTGAGCGGAGACTATCTGGAAGTGTATCCATTCACTAACTCCCATGGACTTCTTGAAAGTTCATGCCAGTTGATCTGCAATGAACTTCAGTTTGCAAATCACAAACTGGCCAAAATGCATTATGAACTTTAGTCCATGAGCCAGTTCATACCCATCCCTACTTACAAACAGGCCCTTCATCAGCAATGGTGATTCCCAGGCGACTGCTTTAAGAAGGGAGGAATGTTCGGCAGGACAGCTCTACCTCCTAACATGGTTTGACACGTTCAGTGACTATCACCTCTTTTCCCTCTCATTTGGCAACTGCAAGATCAGTTAGTTGCCTTGCCTTGCCTTAGGCAAGCAACTCTTCATGCAAGTGCTTCTGCATTCTGTGTTCCACTGTTAGCGCTTTCACACATGCTGAATAATGCACTTTCAGTCCACTTTCAATGCACTTCAGTGATCATTTGCAACTTAATTTTGTCATTTTACACAGTAAAATCCAGTTGCAAAGTGCATTATTCAGAGGTGCATGAAAGTGCCACACTTCGGAAAAAAAATATCTTTTATTATGTTTCCTCTTTCTCAAATTCTTTCTCTTTTATGCTAACTATGCCCATATCTTCTGTTTCAGCTGCAAGGAATACAAAAACTTGAATTCTTTTTTTGCTGTAATCATGGGGCTAAGCAATGTTGCCGTGAGCCGCCTCACCCTGACATGGGAGGTAAGTTCCCACCGGCCAGTAGCAGTGCAATCCTTTGCAGTGCTACTCCAGTCCAAGACCATTGACTTCAGCAGGCTTAGACTGGACTAACATAGATTTGCACAGGAAGCTTACAAATCCTGACTTCGATTTGGTCCATTACCTTAGTTGCTGCTGTGTTTGGAACTTCTACAGATCTAGTGGGAATTTATGCTCCTGTGAGGGCTTTGTATCGGCTCAGTGGAATGCTTGACATTTTCTCCTTTGGTAGCCTGATTCACACGCACTGCTGGCCGCAGCGCAGACTGCCCTGGAAACACCTCTCAGTTTCAAAAGCAGTCTGCCATACATCATGATGGACTGGCATTTGAGAAGAACAAGTCTAACAGTAGATCCAGGTGGTCAGCCGTATTGTTCTGAAGCAGAAGAACAAATTTAGAGTTTAGTGGCACCTTTAAGACCAACAAAGTTTTATTCGAGGTATGAGCTTTCATGTGCACACACACTTTTTCAAACAACACTGGAATGGAAGGTAGGTTCTCTAAGTTTGAACCTTACCTTCCTTCCAATGTATTTGAAAAAGTGTGCATGCACACGAAAGCTCATACCTCAAATAAAACTTTGTAAGTCTAACAGTGCAATCCTAAGCAGAGTTATACCCTTATAAACCCACCGATTTCAGAGAACCTTGGAAGGTATGACTTGGCATGCCCTGACTTGGATGACCCAGGCTGGCCTGATCTTCTCAGCTCTTGGAAGCTAAGCAGGGTTGGCCCTGGTTAGTACTTGGATGGGAGACCACCAAGGAATTCCAGGGATGCTATACAGAGGCAGGCACGGCAAACCATCTCTGAACATCTCTTGCCTTGAAAACCCTACGGGATCACCATAAGTTGCCTATAACTTGACAGCACTTTCCACTACAACTTGGCTTAGGATTGCAATGTAAAAGCCTTTGGAGAACTAGAGGTTCATTGATTACCAGCATAAATATTCCAGTAATTCCAACCCAAGCCAGAGAGTTATGGTGCCAATATGGCATTGTTGCCCAAATAGCACATTAGGATCTGAGAGACCCAGGTTCAGTTTCCTGCTCCTCTATGCACCTTGAGACGGTCACTTTCTCTCAGCCTAACCTACCACTCAGGCTTGTTGGGAACTCCAACTTCGGGGCGGGGCTTGTGTACTACCTTGAGCAATCTCCAGCTAGGATTCCTGGTTGCAGAATTAGTCCAGAATCTATGCAGTGGTTTTCTATAAACAATATAGCTGGATTGCTATGACTGCAGGGTTAATTAGATTAAATAAAATATAGTAGTAAAAATAGAAATTCCCACCGGAAAATCTCTTGGGGAAGCCAGATGGTAAAATGGATTCCTTTGCTGCCATATAACTTTCTGAGGATCAAGAGGAAAATCTATCCACACTGGGTATCTCCCCCCCCCCCGGTTCGGATCCAAATCTGTTCCAAGCTTTGTGGCTCTCTATTTATAATCTGGTTGCTAGGAGACTTACTGTATTTTTCTTTGCCGCATTGTTACAAACAGGGTGGCAAAGGGAACAGTCTCTTCCATCTCAAGGCTGTGTTAAAAGAGCTGTGGTGACAATTAAGTCTGCCCTTGCATGTGGAAGTGGGTGTGCAGCACGTTGTGTACATGGCTGATGGGGAGACAGAATCATGCGCTTGGGGCTGTGCATGCTGTGGGGGGGGAGTATTGTTTAACTTAAAAAGCAGGGTCAAATCAACCTTGACTTGACACAAAAGTTCTAAATATTATTATTTTTTATTGACAGAAACTTCCAAGCAAGTTCAAGAAGATCTATGCAGAGTTTGAAAGCTTAATGGTAAATGACAACAGAGTTTTGCGGATCCATTCTGTTTCTGAGTACCTGAACTGAATTCCTCTGTTTTTTTAACATTTTATATGTCCTTGTTTGACTTTAAGGAGTTTATGATCCCATTATAGTGCTGATAAAACAGGCATGTATGACTAATAAATTACACTCTCAGGGAACCCATTCTGAGAAAATGTGTGCCCTGCTTAAAGTCGACCTGGGAAATTTAGAAAACGATATTGTCCCTTTATATCTCTGCTTGATTGTACATTCTGGCTTTAGATTTTATTGTGCATTATTGTTCCAGAGTCATGGTTTTACAGCTTTACAGGAGATGACCCAGCAGAAGCTCAAAAGAGAAAAATGAGAGAATTCTGTTCAGATATGCACATTGTTTGTCACTATGCCTGTAGTTTCCCCATGTGATAACAGACAGAAATAATGACATTGTAATTAGAGAACCTGTAACTTATACAGAATAGGCAAACTGATGATGATGTCATTTGTGGCTGTCTTTGTTTTTAAGGAAGTCTTTTCTGAAAATTAGACCTCAAGATCATTGCAATGTAACATAACAGTTATTGATTGTAAATAAAATGGCTGATCATTTTTTGTTTTCTTAGGACCCTTCAAGAAATCACCGGGCCTACAGACTCACTGTGGCCAAGCAGGAACCTCCCGTAATTCCATTTATGCCTTTGCTTATAAAAGGTAATGAGTGGAAATGCAGCAAGATCAGTGCAGCAAGCCCAATTTGTCATCTCTGTCTCATGAGGGGTGTTCACTGCAATCCTAAGCAGAGCTACACTTTTTTAAGATTATGGAAACCAATAGGCTTAGAAGAAAATAACTCTGTTTTATATATCTACAAACAGCCTGGAATTTTACTGATTTTTATGTGCAAATGCAGTCTTATTGGGTACCTGAACATCAAGAAACAGTGTGTATGGTGTAAGTGTCTTGAATTTAATGCCATGGTTTAATTACTGGCAGTTATATGGGCTCTGCTTTTCTTTACATTGCAGACATGACATTTACTCATGAAGGGAACAAGACATTCATCGACAGTCTAGTAAACTTTGAAAAAATGGTACGTAGCATATATTCCAATGGAAAATACTATAATACTCTATAAAGGTGAAGACTCAGCTCTCTGTGGTATCCACAACCAGTTGAAATCTTAGGTTGGTTTTGGATATGGTTTTTGAAAAATATTACCTACACTGTAGCACATAGGAAGTGTTGGAATGTCAGCCTTGCATGGCCACCCATCATTCAGAAACCTGAAATTTTGGAAACTGCCTTTTTGCTTTTCACGCAAACACCAGGGAAGAGGCTGAAAGGCAAATGTGAATTTGAGCCTACAGTGGTCATGAAGATCGGGAGCCGAGGAGCAGGCAAGGAGCTTTCAGAATGTCAATCTGTTCAGAGTTGCAAAGGGTCTCAGGTACCAGCAGACTTGTAACTCTGAGGCTAGAAATGAGCCGATAATTTAATTTTATCCATACGAGAAAACCATTAATTCCAGTTTACACTCCTGTTAGTTCTGTATAGCACTGACTGAGTGAAGCCATACCAGAATCTCTCATAAAACTATTATTTATCTCTCTGTTATTATCATTTTTTTCCAGTAGCCAATTTTGCTGGCAGGTATCACTTTTGTTTCCAATGGTTAGGCAATTATTGACCTCCCCGCTTCCTTAGAAAACAGGTTTCCTCGATACCCATCAGTTAAGAGAATGTATGTTTCGATCTCTTTTTTCTCTCCCTTTAAACTGTTGGAATGAAAATTATCTCCCAATAAGCCTCTAGAGGGCAACATCCTACACGCCAAGCCAGTGTGATCTAATGTAATGCTGGTGGCAGCTATACTGCTTCAACACCCATTTAAAAACTATTCTAATTTAGCAAATGGATTCGATACGGCATGTTGAACAAGCAGCACCACCTCTGAAGCCTGTAAGGACAGTCCACATTTGACAACAGATTCAACAACCTTTCTCTTTTCTTACTGGTGATAAAGATCTTGTGCCTGAGGTCCGCTACTCACCAGGAACAGATGACATGTTCAACCTGTGTCTCATGTGGAGACTGACATGATTTCAGTACCATCTATTTAAAAAGATTTCTTGAAGGCAGAAAACTAAACGTCAGGAGGAAAGGATTCTAGCTTAACCTGGGTGTAGAGAGTAGCCATGTTGGTCTACTGTAGAACAGCTGAATTCAATACCTGACGAAGGAAGCTATGACTCTCAAAATTTTATACCCCAAAACATCTTGTTGGTCTCTAAGGTGCTACTGGACTTGAGGTCTAGCTTAATCTTTTCTCTTTTTATGACCAGGGGATGTTGTCTGATCCCCTGGCAGTCTGAAACAGTCCTCTTTAGGTACAGGTTGAACACCTCTTCTGCTCTTAGGGAGGACTGGCCTCTGATCTGTGGCCAAACCAGCTTTGCTTTCGTTTTTTATCTGACCTCAGCATTTTCAAAACTTGTTCACATTGCCCTATTTACAGACTCACCCATAAGGCCTGTGGGCATCCAGGAAGTCCTAAGCACTCAAGTAGTAGTATGTGGCACTTATACTGTTAGGGTGACAAACAGGATATAAGAAGAAGACAGAACTGTTATAAAAACAGGGGATCTGTGGGGGGGGGGCGCATATTTTCATGCAGGAATGAGAAAAGCTGCTGAAACGTATTTATTTATTTGGTACCTTAACTGCCACATTCTTGATTTAAATATTTACATAATAAAATGTAACGACCACGAACAATTTGATTCTAAAACCAACATGAGCTCAAGAAATTGTAATATATTCAAAAGCACCCTAAAAAGCTAGCTGGCTAATAAATTTGAAGTGCCCTACAGAATTCAAACATGCAGGGGAGAGGCTGTGGCTCAGTGGAACAGCCTGTACTTTGCTTGCAGAAGGTCCCAGGTTCAATCCCCAGCATCTCCAGTTAAAAGGATCTGATAGTGGGTGATACAAAAGACCTCTCCCTGAGACCCTGGAGAGCTGCTGCCAGTCTGAGTAGACAATACTGACCTTGATGGACTGATGGTCTGTTTCAGTACCCGGCAGCTTCATACAGGAGTACTGCCTTTTCCACCTGGCCATACATTATCCAATGCCTCGGTATATCCACACAGCTGTTTCCCCACCTAGCCATGGACTGTCGGTTCTGCTTGGTCCAGGACACTGGGGTGTGTTGCCATTGCAGTTGGCATCTCCCATCCTGCCCAGAATTCGGATCAAGTGGGGTGCACAGTTGAAGTCCTTGAGAGGCATCAGTGGAGGCCTGCCCACCTGCAGCACTATGCCCACAAGCAATCCTCCTGACAGCGTCATGTCTTCTCGTTGGAAGGCTGTGATGCATATGCACATAGACGAGCACTGTTTAGAAAACCTTGCATTGAAGGAAAAGCAACCAGCTTCGTTATATACTGTGTTTCCCCAAGTATCACTGCCATGGCCCTTGCCAAAAGCAGCCGCAGGCTATTCTGAGGAGGATCCGCCACACAAACTCGTCCATCCGTGGCACGATAGAATAGCGCCATCAACCACTGGTTCTTTTGACTGAGTCTCTTCACCCTTGAGGTGTGAAATGAGGATTAGAGAATTTGTGCATATTGGTTTTCAGGTTTTATGGATCTGGACAAAGGGAGTTCATACACTGCTCCTTATGAAGGTGGGGGGAGAAAGAGGGGGCAAGCATTATTTCAGGTTTGGAACATAAAGATTATGCAAAAAGGATTTGACTTTAAACCCTTAGTAGTTTTTCTGTATGATATACATGAATATTGATAACGTTTTGAAGCCTGGTCTAGGAGCGGATTAGCAGATAATGTGCTGGCCCACTGCCACTATTCTAGGCTGTCCTCAGCCTGAACTTGGATAGCTGTGTGTGTATCTGGGTGAGCTCATAGCAAGCTCAGTGCAGCCCTGTACAAAGTTCTAAGCTCCTTGACTTCAATGGGTTCAGAGTTCTAAACCCGTTGACTTCAAAGGGTTACAATTCTGTTTAGAATTATTAAATCAGAGTAACCATTGTCTTACACTGGGTTGCGATTTAGGATCCAGAACCTGAAAAGGTTAGTCAAATAGAAAAGAGGGCCAACAATACAAGCTTAATATATCTAGTATATGAAAAGATACATGTATGCATAGGCCTTCTTCAGAGGTCAAACACAGCGAGAAACATATTGGCTAATATGTATGATTGTATTGGCTAATATGTATGATTGTACAGTACAATCATACAGATACAAAATATAAATACAAGAAGGACCAGAAAAAAGTTGCTGTAAAAAATAAAAAGAAATGGGAAATTAAATACAATAAAATGGATAAATAAATTATAAGTATATACTACTAAAAACATATTGACTTACTTCCAAAATGAAACCACTAGGCACAGAATAAAAGTACAAATGAGGCCTCCAAAGGTGCCATCACATGCCAAGTGGTGTTTCACTGGTACTAATCTAGAAACAAAAAAAATGTATAAACCAATGCATTCTACAATTTTAAAACTTAATTCAGAAAGTAATAAATAAAGAAAATTATTTAGTTACTTCTGGTAACTGGGAAAGCAATAACCAGCAAATGATACTGCATGTAAGGAAGGGGAAAACCTGATGAAGCTAAGAAGTTAAGCAGGAGCAAAAACCGGGTGCTGAAAAGCCCCAGAGAAGGCATCCGCTGTGTAGTGGTCATGTGACTTGAACACTGTATGATATTATAAACTAACTTGACTTGTTTTACTAATAGCAAGGAATATTAGGGATTCTGCCCTGTAGAATATCTTTTGGTAGGTGTGTGTGTATGTATAGTTAGTTAGTTGGTTATATTTATTTAGTATTTAAATTTATTTAGTTCTGTATTTTGTTACATATGCGCACACACACACAAACATGTTTGCCATTGCCTGCCTCTGCCTGGAATTCTGTGGTGGCCCCCCATCCACATATTAGCCAAGGCCAAGCCTGTTTAGCTTCCAAGGTCTGACAAAACTGGGCTCGCCTGGGCCACCCAAGTCAGAACAATTGAGTATATCTAATTATGATTATATTTTCCTTTTAGCGCATGATTTCCAACACTGTCAGAACAGTGAAATTTTGCCGCAGCCAACCTTTCAGTAAGTATTGTAATGTCTGGATTGTCATGACTAAAAATTTCCATCTTCTTCTAATATCAAGGGTTATTGACTAGTCTGCTCCTTTTGACATCAGCTTTTGACTGCACAGTGCCCTGGGGTCTTTTAGGAGACAAACTGCTATATAGTTTTGAGACATTGTAAATGCTGTCTGAGCTACTAAAATAATGTATCATGAAGCTTGACTGGCAATATTGCAGTTAAGTTAATTAAAACAAGACAAAATTATCATTTAGTCTATTTATTTACTTTAATTGGACATCTTTCTATATTATATTATTTTATATTAATATAGAGTATTCTGTGTTTCGTAATCTAGTTTTTTTAACCATTGACTCTATGTTTTGTACCGTTAATGTTGCATTTGTTTTTTGTGATCCTCCATGAGTCTGAACAAGAACAGCTGACTGTGAATGAAGTCTATGAACAAATAAAAATATATGCTTTTGTTAATGGTGAAGAGAGAGTTGTATATGCTGTGCAGATTTCCTTATAACTAAGAATACCAACAGCACATCATTTCTGTTTCCTTAGGCCCTGATGCATCTCTGGCAAATAAGAACCATCAGGATGTCCGAAGTTACGTACGGCAATTAAGTGTGATTGACAACCAGAGGACTTTATCGCAGATGTCGCATCGCCTAGAACCACGCCGTGCTTAAACGTTTCCAACGACGACGCCTCCCTTTTTCTCAACTCCAAGGTCATTTGTTAAGAATGCCACCTCTTCCCTGCTGCTGCACTGCCACTACAAATGTAAGCAACAACAGATTCCAAATGTCGTAGGTAATTGACGCACAACGTACCTGCCGTTGGAGAAATAACAGATGAGATGAATGAGATCGTTCACCATTGCAACTGGGAGGGGCCACACGTGGTATGCACTTAGTTAATTTTGAAACATACTAAAAAGTCTTGTACATAGTAGAAATCTTTAAAAGGGGGTGGGGGGACAAGACGCTGAAAGAAAACAGTAAACTAGTTGATAAATTATGAACCTAAAACTTCAGCCATTTCCAAGGAATGTATAGATGGGATCTCTTATCTAATGAAAGAAATTGCAGTATTTTCTCCTCCATTATCAAATTCAAGGCTGTATTCTGCCATGGTTTTGCATGTTTAGTCCACATGAGCACCAGTGTCAAAAGAAAAACTAATGGCATAAAGTAGGGATAGTAACATATTGCCACGGCTTTAGTATTCAGGGAGTAGTAAAAGCCTTTCCCTGCAACAGGATATTTTTTAAAGTCATCTCTTAAATGCATTTGCCTTAGTGAAGTAATGCATCATGACCACTTAAATAAACCCCAGAATTTATGGGGGTTTCTTCTACGGGAGGTGCCTATGGTTTACATTTCATTTCTTTTAGGGTTGTTAGCTGCTAGTCAGGACTATTCAAAATAATACTACAAAATGAAAGAGGTTTTCAGAAAACAGCATTAGAAGAAGCAAAAAAGAAAAAAAAAACACAAACACTATCAGTGAGAGCACAATCTGCACAAGTAATTTCAGGGTAATCTTTTTCTGGACAATGAAACTTTCAATATCAGCAACTTCTCGTTAATTCTTGACTAGGTCTAATTTTGGCATACGTTTTGCACTTTGAAGCTAGGTGGCCTACAGAAATGTTAATGCTCATTTGTTATGGAGTTATTTGTTTTATGTATTAGTCATTGTGCCATAAAATTAATTTTTTACCTACTTTCTATTTAGCATGTAATTGAAGTACAATTTGATGTACATTTTGCAGCCCGGAGAAAAATGTGTTGTATGTTTTATGTAAATAAAAATGCACTATCAAATGTAACAGCCAAGATGAGTCTGTTTGCCATCCTTTATTAAAAATGAGAGCCATCTGTTATTTTGTACTTTGACCTCTGTTAATCTATTACGATAGATACTGCCTTTTTCCTAATGGGGACTACAGCTGAACTCTGCTTTAAGCGCTCAAGAGTTTTCCTCTCTTCTCTTAGTCACTTCATTAATGTGTGCGGGTTTAGAGGTGCTTAAACCAAGAAGGTGGCTCTACTGCTATGATGAACAAGTATCTGGGCTATAAATCCTTTTCTGCAAGGAAATGAACCCACCGAAAGTATCTAAAGAACACTGCATAATTTGCTTCCTCAGTCAAAACAAATAACCAAGTGCAGTACAAAGTACATGCATCTGCTCAATGTCAAATGGATATAAGGGAGAATTCTGGGGATGAACAAGGGGAAAATACTCCTTAAAAACTGTGAAGTGAGGGATACTGTCTCTCCCCAAATGACACCCTAGCCGCCCTTTAAAAAATGATTTTAACACACTAGGCTGTAATCCAGTCCACAGCTTGAATTTAAACTAACATTAAAATTGGAGAATGACTATTGTTAGACCAAGATTTCTTGATTGATTGTGGGAGGGATTGAGGAAATTACCTCAGGATTTGCTGGAATCCGAAAGTAGCCTGAACAGGATTGTGGTAAGGGGTACTGTGCAAAAGGGTTCCTTAAGGGTAAAAGAGATGAGTTGAGTCTCTTGGTTCCCCACACATACACATTTTAGGGTGGAAGAAGCATTTTTGGAAAAGGAACTTCAGGTTATGTTTTGCACAGAAAAACAGAACGGGGTTAAGAAAAACGTTATGTGATACTTTACAGCGATAATCTCGGAGGATGTCTGTGTTCCCTCCCTAATGGTATTAATTGTGGTGGCATGAATAATCGAGGAACGCAGCTGGTGTGCAGGAATGTATAAATGATCAAACTAATGCTGCTTTTGAAACAACAGTATTCTCCTCTGTGCCACTCAAGCCACCCCCCATGGTCTCGAAGGAGCTAGATGTTGATGACAAAATAAACAGCTTAAATTAACACTTACGACAATTGATATCCTTCTCATTAGGTTTCATGTCAACATCCACCTTCAAGGATGGGGACAATTTACATCTCTTAAAGCAGTTTTTTTGGTGTGTTTTTTAAATGCACTGAGAGCTTTTTGGAACTTTGAGTTCTGCTGCTGCTGCTACAAGTGGAAGCGTCAGAGAAAAATATCGACAAGCAGAAATGTTGGCGTGTGAAACAACTGGGTTTTGAAGGGTCCTGAATGTTTCACATTCTTTATGTTCTAATCGATGATGTGTCTTAGCTCAGACATCATAGGAAGCCAGGGGTTCAGTGGACAGTTGATCGTCTGAATTCAGGCTATGGTTGGTCAGGTACCTCATATCTGAGGTTGGTTTATCAACAATAGTTAGCCTTAATAATGGTTTCCCATGATATGTGGAGATGGACATCTTACTTCTGGTTTGTTCCCAGGTGCTGCTTCTCACCCTCCTCAACTTAAAGAGATGACTGGTAAGAATGGCTCAAAATCAAAGCTTCTCTTGCCTTTCCCTAGCAGTCTCTGTGTCCATGTCTCTGACTGCTAGTCTGCCCAGCAACATCTTCATCCCTTTCTTCTCCTCTGCCCTTTTAAAGGTCCAGGAGTGCTGGTTCTTGCCTTCCTTGTGTGAATAGGGAAAATTTTAACTCTGTAGGGCACTTGCTGGAAGGCCAGATACTGAAGCTGAAGCTCAAATACTTTGGCCACCAAATGAGAAGGGAGCACTCACTGGAGAAGACCCTGAAGCTGGGAATGATTGAAGGTAAAAGAAGAAGGGGACGGCAAAGGATGAGATGTTTAGATAGTGTTATTGATGCAACAAACATGAAATTGAGCAAACTTTGGAGGACAGTGGAAGACAGGAGGCCCAGGTGTGACATGGTCCATGGGGTCGCAAGGAGTCAGACTCAACTGTGCGACTGAACAACAACAGGGCACCTACTATAGAAACATGCACACAAAACTCTATTTACACTTGGTCTTGCTGGTTTCCTTGTTGGGATTTGCTCGTGAGAATGCTCCTGGTATTTGGTGGGTGGTACTTGGAGGGAGAAAAAAACATCCAGCTTTCAATTTTTTTGGCCATCTTGTAGGGTTTTCAAGGCAAGAGACATTCAGAGGTGGTTTGTCATTGCCTGCCTCTGCGTAGCAACCCTGGATACCCAATATCTAATCATGGCTGACCCAGCTTAGTTTCCAAGATCTGAGATCAAGCTAGCCTGGTCAGGACATTTTGATATTGTATTTTTATATTTTTTTGTTGTTCAGTCGCACAGTCGAGTCCGACTCTTTGCGACCCCATGGACCAGATTACGCCAGGCCCAATTTTTGTATTATTGTATGCCATTTTCAGGGTCCCATCAGAAAGAAGAGCCGGGGTGTAAATGTCTAAAATGAATTAAGAATGTGAGAAACCCCAAGAAGGGAGCAGGTGGGTTAGGCATGCAGTAGTTGCTTCAAGAGTCTACTCTGGTAATGAGAAGGGATTGCACATCGGGTTAGGTGTGCTTGGGTGAACTAAGGTTGCCGGTTGTGGGCTGAACCTGGAGGTGGGGTAGACACTTGGGTGCTTGGTTCGTATGTGTGGGGTACACTTAAATTTGCAATGGGAACTTGTGTGCCTGGTGTAAGGAAAGAGTTAATGTGCAAAGCCAAGCAGCTTCTTTTGCAAGGGACCAATGAAGGAAGCGTGGCTCCATGGCTGCGTGCTGCTCTGGCCAGTGATGAGGGAGTTGGTGGCGCAGCAAGGCTCGGTCGGTAGTTGGGGGTCCAAGTGCAGGATGAGATGCAGCCCAGACCTCACCTGGGGAAAAGACACTTGAGCCAGGATTTACTGAGGCACACTGTCACTGAGCGATAACTGATTTTAACAAACCGACCACAGTTACATCGTGGCTTCTCATGACATGTCCTCATGCCCATGTCCTCAGTGGAATCTGCTTGAGTGTGAACTACAGCCAACATGTTGCTTTTTGGACAATTTTCTCCCTCCACACATGCACATCCCTTTTGTAGCATAATGAGTATAAGGAACAGTGCAGATAGGAGGGATCAGGGCTTTTTTCTGGGGGAATGTGTCGAAATGAAATTCCAGAACCTCTTTCAGAACGACACAAAATTATTTTTAAAATGGTTAAAAGTTCATGAGTTGTCAATATACAGATTGAAAATTTCATTTCCCTTTTGAGAATTCCAGCACTGTTTTTTCCAAAAAAAAAAAGCCCTGGTAGGGATTAATTCTCTCACTTAAGGAATGCACTGGAACCCCTGAATCTGTTCTTCTGTAAGCCCCGCTTGTCAGTAGAGGTAGTTTTCCCTCATAAGAGACAGGAACTTGAGAGAAAGCATGAATTCCAGAAAGAGCTTCTAGCCCAAGACAACACATACTCAGACGTTTAATCTCAGGTATTCCCCAGTGTGGGATGGTCAAATCTCCCCCCCACACCTTTTCTCTCTTTTTATATTTTTGTTAATGGTTTAGTTCTCCCCCTATTTTGCTGTCAGCTTTATCAATTGGTTTGTGTTTTGTATACATTGGATCTACATGCAGAAAATCAAGATATAAACTTAAATAAATGGTTATTATACACAAATGTTTTCAACAGATGTCCAATGCAAACCATTAAGATATGTATATCTATATATAATGTTATTTATTGATGCACAAATAATGAGCAAAATGCATACACTTCTCAAGAAAATTCACAGCAAATTAACAGAACTGGGAATCAAAAATTAGCTTTTCACAAAGCGGGAGTCAAATCAAAGGGGAGGGATCAAAACAACAGAATAAGAAATTTACGATAATCTCAAATCCAAATCATGTCTAAAGCAGAGTGTGGGACCAATGGACCCATGGGTCAGGGGTATAGAACATTTCCAGTCTTAATTCTGCAGACTCTTGGAGCTTTTCTTGGAGCTGACTTTTAGCATCAGAGCCCAGCTAAAAGCAAAGTGGTGCCAGGGAACAGTTTCCTCATCGTAAGTAGTGGGCAGTGGAGAGGATTTAGTATCCCCCATCCAAATGCCCCTTTGCCTCTTATAATGGAACTTACCCCATTCCCAGTTTATAAATTATAAATAAATAAATGGGGAGACCTGAGTTTAAAGACATGGAGGCTCAGGTTGAAAAGAGCTGGTTAAGTACAATTATGGGTCAATCTAAAAACCTGCCTACTCAGCGAAAAAAACCTCCCCAATGTTTCTGTCATGGCTTGCACCCATCCCTGTTTTTTAAAAAAACTCATACCATTATTCCCAGGAACCACTGACAAACAGCAGGTTGCAAATTGCCACACATGTGTTCTGATTCTGAAATCCCACTTGAAAAATAACAGACTGTGGACTGCACAGTCTGCTGGAAGCTGCTCAGCCCAGCCCTGTTGTAGGGAATAGAAACAAGCATGAAAAGTGCAACCCGTCGCTGTCATCCAGAACCTCATGCAAAAACAAACTTTTAATCATGAGGTTCAGAATTGCCAAAGCCCAGTTTACAACTCCCTGAGCTGACATGGGGAATTTTTCTTTTCCTGTTGTGCTGGGAACCATGCCAGCCCTGTCAGCAGGCAGGTCAGGCAGAGACTGACGGATTGCCCAAATCAAACTGGAAACCAAGAGGCAAGTATTGATTAGTATTTCTACCTCTATGCTCATTCCCACAATTCACATCCAATGAATGAATGGATATGCTTTATTGCAGCCCACGACCAGATACAAGTTCAATCAGAAAGTCATTTTTATGTATGAAGGTATAAATGTTAAAACACTGTGACTGGATGAGCAGATATAGAATTATAACAGAGTAGCTAATTAAAATACATATAAAGTTAATTAAAATAATTAAAATACCTATAAAAGTTAATAAAACAACATCCAATGCTCTCCCCCAAATCTCAAGAGCCATCACTCAAGTTAGTATTCATTCATTCAAGTTATTTACAGTCTGCCTTTCTTACTGGGAATCAAGATGGATTATGCAGAATGAGTCAATGCACTCAACAGGGTGGGCCATCCAGTAAACAGTGCAAAAGGATTTGGATTGTAGAAATCTGGAACCAACCAGAAACCTGAAAACAGAACCGAGGCAAAGCATAAATATTAACACGATGCATTAAATGATGCAAAAATTATGTAGTAGGATCCTGTTTGGCAACAGGTGGTGGAACTATACATAGAACCAGTTTGGTGTAGTGGTTAGGAGCGCGGATTCTAATCTGGGAGAACTGGGTTTGATTCCCCACTCCTCCACTTGCACCTGCTGGATGACCTTGGGCAAGCCATAGTTCTGGCATAGCTGTTCATGAAAAAGAGCAGTTTCTGTCAGAGCTCTCTCAGGCCCACCTACCTCACAGGGTGTCTGTTGTGGGGAGGGGAAGGGAAAGGAGTTTGTAAGCTGCTCTGAGACTCTGAGTGAAGGGTGCGGTATAAATCCACTCTCCTCTTCTTCTTCTCTTCTAGTATAGATCATAGTTCCGAATCCGAACCCTTTACCCAAGTCAGTATGCACGGGTCTTATCCACACATTGATGGGTATTGTGTTGTACTGTCATTGCGCTATAGCAATCATTTGAAACTGGACTTCCCTGTGTGGACAAGAGTTTCTAGGAAATGCAAGATAGATATCATGCAGTGTAATATCTAATGATGTGTGGATGCAGCCATGGACCCTGGTACCACCTCCTAAGGAACTATACATCCCATATTGTTTGTTTTTTAGCCACGTCACAGCATTTTACCTATGTCCATGAGCAAGAGGTTATGCGGGGGGGACACGACGACAGTGCATTTCAAGTGGGAAATATGCAGAAATCACAGGCAAGAGGAGATGTTCTCCTTTGTTGGAATGGAGCCCCCATATTGATGACATGTAGTAGGTTTCGTCCACAGACATTCTATCAGAACATAAGTTTCTCCATCTACATCAGTGAGCTTCAGAGTGTAATTCCTGTGAAAGTGGTCATATGTCATCCATGGACAGAATCAGTACTTTCCACTTAACAGGCTACAGCATTCACAGACTCTCTAAAATATTTTAGGGGACATATCAAACTATCATTGACTAATTGTTTATGTGAGGATGGCCCACACATTAACTCTGTGCTCACTGGTGTTTTGACTTTTCTTTGTGGATATGCATAAAAGAGCTGCAAGTCTTCCTGGCTGCAATCAGAAGGCAACAACACAGGAGTAATTATTCAGTCCACAGAATATTGCAAGTTAAATATGAAATGACCTATGAAGGGTCTGTGGCTCAGTGGCAGAGCATCTGCTCTGCATACAGAAGGTCCCTGGAACAAACCTTGAAAAGATGCTGCCAGCCAGAGTAGACAATACTGATCTTGATGAACCAACAGTCTGGCTCAGTAATCCAGTACAGACACACACACCCCATGCATGTGTCTACTTACCATGGAGAAAGGGAGAATGGGCATGCACACGGTAGCCCCTCCCCCTGCCTCTGCATGATTGCTTGATCATCTATCGAGGGCAACTTTGCGGAGGAAGTGGTGCCAGTTTGATGTAGTGGTTAAGTGTGCGGACTCTTATCTGGGAGAACTGGGTTTGATTCCCCACTCCTCCACTTGCACCTGCTGATGTGACCTTGGGTCAGTCACAAGCTCTGGCACAGCTGTTCTCTCAAGGACAGTTTCTGTCAGAAGTTCTCTCAGCCCCCCCCCCCCTCACAGGGTGTCTGTTGTGGGGAGGGGAAGGGAAAGGAGTTTGTAAGCCGCTCTGAGATGCCTTTGGGCAGTGAAGGGCAGGGTATAAATCCAATCTCTTCTTCTTCTTCTTCATCTCCACATGATCAACAGTGCTGCTTTCAGAACACTACCGATCACCGAGGAGGGGGAGTGGCCGCTTGCTCCACACGATCACGCTCTAAGGACAACCAGGCAATCACATGGACGCCGGCAGTGGGGCCTGTGCACCCATACCCCCTCTCCTTCCCCACACAATGGGTCAGCCCACTGAGAGGTCACTTGTACCAGGCTTTGTACAGCTGCCTGCCTTCTTGAGACAACAACGACAATATCAATGATTTTTATATTTGGTTTATGACCTGTGATAGTTCCAGTGTCTGGAAGGAACATCAGTTAATATGGTGCTATGCCACATCTTGTTCATTCTAGTGTTATCCAATATGATTAACTGAAAGGCAAAGATAAATTTTATTCAGTCCCAGATTTTTCTCCTTAATCGTGATAAAATCCTGCATTGACTATTGCAGGAAGCAGTCTCTTGCTCAGGCCTTGCAGTGAAAGGGAGATTTTAAAAAGACAAAACAAACTAATTCTCTCCGCTGAAAGGAAAAAGCAGCAGACAATTCTCAGCGAGTAAAATAACTTTTCATATAATTTTAATGCCATTTAAAAAAAATCTTAACAAAACAAGTTAGGAGAAAATCGAAGGGTTTAATCTGCAGGGGTACCCAGAAGGGATAATGAGTTTTGCTATCAAAAATAAAATGGAGGGGGGAAAAAAAGAAATATTTTAACAAAATGTAACTGGAGAAAATTATAAGTCTAAATTGTTAACGTAGCTTCTTAGTAAGGTCAACTGCATAATATACGGTACCTTCACCTCTTCCAGCAATTTTTTAAACACCATGCAGCTTAAATAGCCTACTTCTGAATTCAGAGGTATTTCTTCTGGGAGACCTGAATGCAAATCAAGAGGTAATAGTGGAAGGAAATTAAAAGAGGTGCTATTCTCATTTCATTTTTTTCCCCTGCGGATAATAAGAAAAGCAGCATAGAGGGTGCTATAGCAAAGTGAACCTCTGCCTCCTTGAATAGCTTTTCTTTCACCGTTAATCTGAAATGCATTACACCCGGCCTTTTCAAATAACCATAGTGTTCTTTTACACTGATCAGCATTAAAGTTCAGCAGGCTGGAGCAGCACGTGTCACTAGAGGTCAACATATTAGCAATCAAAGGAAATAATAGCCAGATTAAAAAGTTTTCCATAAAAAAACACCAAAAAACAGAGATAGAAAAACTTCAGCAGCACCCTGGCTCTCTCCTTCAAGCATAAACATTCCGTCTACATGCATGCTGTTTTCTGGGGGGAAGCTGAAACGGACTGAAATCACAATGGAGATTCAGATCTAGGGGAGCTTAGCTCGCTTGTGGTGGGATGAGAAAGTGTTACAATAGCATGTTGTTTAATTAGCAAAACAGAATTTTTATGATCAGCATTGCAGAAAATAGATTCTGGCAGG
The DNA here is from genome assembly GCA_029375565.1 of Gekko gecko. Taxonomy (NCBI): domain Eukaryota; kingdom Metazoa; phylum Chordata; class Lepidosauria; order Squamata; family Gekkonidae; genus Gekko; species Gekko gecko. The sequence goes on along the minus strand of JAPDNY010000003.1, from coordinate 32,361,367 downwards.
TAGCCATGTTGGTCTGAAGCAATAGGACAAAGTTTGAGTCCAGGGGCACCTTTAAGACCAACAAATTCTAGCTTAGAGCCAGAATTAACCTTTGTTGGTCTTAAACGTGCCCTTGAACTTAGACTTTGTTCTATTACAGAAAATGTTATTTTTTAAAAAAATAGTTGGATCCAAGCTGGCGGAAGACAGAACAGACGTTTCCCCAAGTTCCAATTTCCACATCAGTCTAGTGTGTGTCCCCCAAATCTTCTCTGAGGGTTAGGAGAGTGTCAGAAAAGACTATGGCTGTGGTCACACACACTAAATAATCCATTTTCAGTCCACTTTCAAAGCACTTTCCAAATGGATTTAGCAAGTTCACACAGTAAAATCCAGTTTCAAAGTGCACTGAAAGTGGATTGGAAGTGGATTATTTAGTGTGTGACCACAGCCTGTATCATTGTACAGGTCAATTTCACAACCGAAAGCCATGGGGCTGCATTTTGACCCGCGGCTTTGCCCGATTTCCCCCGCAGTTTTGTGATCCCATTTTTTGAGGAAATTGGGTGAAGCCGCGGGTCAAATGCAGCCCCACAGCTTGACCAATAGTATCGGGGCAAACGGCAGCGCAACATCGAGGCTGCTCTAGTGCAAAATCAGCCCAGGTTAGATTTCCTTTCTTTCAATCCTCCAGTGATGCAAGCCACAAACAGAACAAGGTGATTCCACCACTGATTCCTCCCTTCACTGCAGCTCCCTGTACTTTGGCTAAAACGGATTTAGTATGCTTCCTATGGACAACATAGGCTCGCCAACCTCCAGGTGAGGCCTGGAGATCTCGTGGAATCACTATTGAATCACTACAGAGATCAGTTCCCCTGGAGAAAATAGGTCCTTTGGAGGGTGGACTCTATGGAATTATAGCCCGCTGAAGTCCCTCCCCTCCTCAAACTCCACCTTCAACAGACTCAAGCCCCACCAGGAAATTTCCAGCTCAGAGTTGGCAGCCCTAGGTAGAAACCACAGCATTTTACATTAACTGAAGCTCTTGAACCATTGTCAAAGACAGGTCACAGCAGCCATCAATACAAGATATCTCCTTACCTGAGACCAGTAGACTATACTTACAATTGCTGATAATAATAAGTCTCAAAGAGTAGTCCTCATGGTCTGCAGTAGAACAACTAGTTTTGTTCAGTTCAGTTCCATTTTATTGCATAGGGCCAATGGATTTGAGTCCATCAACTAGATCCGAGTCCATTAACAAGATTTTTTCTTGGGGGGGGGGTTACAAGCTTTCAAGCATCAAAGCTCCCTTGACTCTCAAAAGCTTGTATCCTGAAAATCTTGGTGGCCTCTAAAGTGCTAGTGGACTTGAATATATCTCTGATAGTAATAAACACTCAGTGTGTAAAATCAGAGAAGAGTAGAAATATACATACGAATTGAACCAGGATGGACTGGCTGCTTATCTTGCTGGAAAAGTTTTTGATGTGATGCTCTGCCTCCAGCCACCATGGGGAGGTTGGCAACCCAAAGACCTGGTACTGAAAATCAAAACAGTGCCCCTTGTGGTGGTAATATATAACTGAAGAAGGTACTGAGTACCAGAGTATCAGGGGCCACGCAAAAGAAGAGGCTATGTACTCGATTGTGGGCAAACAAATAGTACAGTGTGGTGAGTGAAAAAATTAAATGCAGAACACAGTGAGTTATAACAAAAGGGAAAGTAAAGCTATTGATGGACTGCTGGCTACTTAAGACACCATTTCGATATCTTCTTCAGAATGGTTTCTACTATAGCCCCTTTGCAGAATGGCCTTGAAAAGTTCTGGTAAATTGTTATTTATCAGATGATCACCAAAGATTAACAAGTGGCATTTTATGGTACTCCAAAACCAAGTTTCAGTAGGGTTGCCAAGTTCCCCCTGGCCAGACTGGGAAACTCCTGGAGATTTGGGAATGGAGCCCTGAGGACAGGGACCACAGTGGGGTAAAATACCACAGAGCCCATCCTCCAAAGAATCCATTTTCTCTAGGGGAACTGATCTCTCTAGTCTGGAGCTATAATTCTGGGGGATCCCCAGATCCCACCTAGAGGCTGGTATCCCTGCTGGTGAGGTGGGCTGCCTAACAGTTCCTAATGGTAGGGGAGGCTCTGAGCATGAGCTAGGTTCAATAACAGCAGCTGCAAATCCCATGAAGGATTGTCTGTGCAGATGCACTTGTCGATTAGATTAGGCGACTCAGATGGATAAAACAATGAGACACTCAGTGCACTTTCAAAAAACAAGCCGAAAGGGTGTTTAAAAACACATTACGCCACACTGATCATCGGCTCTGAAATTAGAACAGCAATTTAACTCTATTGGACCGCAAAGTTTAATACAAGAACTAGCATGAGGGCTATATATAAGATTAAGATTGTGTTCGGAAATATTTACAGTGTAGGAGTAACTGCCAGCTTACAGCTGAGTAAAGCCATTGGCTACAAACTGTGATTTGAGTAGAAATATTGAGAGATAAAAATTAATTTTGGCATTTGCCTGTAAGTAAGGAGGGGTAGGGGAGGAAGACGGTGGTGCATTAAGACTTCTTTTAATAATAGATAAGCATACTTACAAAACAGAAAATACACAAAATGTTATGTATATGTTTGGTACTTGCCAATCATGACTTTTGTTCTTTAGGGAAAGTTAAGATCATGAAGAAATGCCCCTTTATCATGAATATTACCAGTAATATGTGAACGTTTCAGAATGTAGCAGCAAAACATTTGCCCATGTTGTTCGCCTCTCAGAATACTGTAATCTTCCAAAACGTTCTTGTAATTGCTAAAACATTCTCTCTTCAACCACTCTGTCCATCTGTGTAACAGATTTATTATGAACTGGATTTATTTTGAAAATAAAACAAAAGAGTTTTAGAAGATCACTGTTTGTTGATATAGCAATATATGTTTGCTGGAAACTGCCTTGTTCTCTGCCGGGTTATCAGACTCCAAGTGGGGTATGGAAATCTCTTGGAATTGCAACTCATCTCCAGATGAGAAAGATCAGTTCCCCTGGAGAAAACAGCTGTTTTGGAGGGTGGGCTCTACAGCATCACATCTCACTGACCTCCCTCCCCTCTCCAAACTCTACCCTCCCCAGGCTCTGCCCCAAATTGCCAGGAATTTCCCAAACAGGAGCTGGCAACCCTAGTTTCTCTGCAAATACTAATTATTTTTGATCTCTCACAAGCCATGCCATATATCATAGGACATTATTCCCTTAAGCAGTTACAGAAAAAGTGATAAAACATTGCTCCTACTTCACCATTGGTTCAGAGCACAACAAAGGTAAGTAATATTGGGAACTAGTTATTTTACATATAGATTATGGGAGGATTCAGCCATCTTATTTGCCGTTGTTAATAAAATCAGTAAAAACATCTTTTCTCTCTGCATGTGTGTACTTAAAAAATCTGTATTGGTTGCCATGTGATATTGAAGTATATGCTTTGCCATGTGATATTAAAGTATACGCTTCACTAGTCTAATTTGTTTAGGATTAACTCAGGGCCAGTGTTTTATCTACTACTACAGGAGCTAAATTAAAGAGAAGAAGAACAGACTGGATTTATACCCCACCCTTCACTTGGAGTCTCAGAGCAGTTTACAATCTCCTTCCCTTCCTCTCCTCACAACAGATGCCCTGTGAGGTGGTGGGGGGGAACTGAGAGAGCGCTGAGAGACAGGGGCTGATTTCCCACTACAGCTGCCTCGGCGTTGCGCCGCCGTTTGCCCCGACACTATTGGTCAATTTCACACTCGAAGCCACAGGGCTGCATTTTGACCCGCGGCTTCGCCTGATTTCCTCCGCAGTTTCGTAATCCTGTTTTTTGAGGATTACAAAACTGCGAAGGAAATCGGGCGAAGCCGTGGGTCAAATGCAGCCCCGCGGCTTCGGGTGTGAAATTGACCAATAGTGTCAGGTGCAAACGGCGGCGCAACATCGAGGCAGCTGTAGTGGGAAATCAGCCCTAGTCTTGAGAGAACAGCTCTGAGAGAACTGTGTCTGACTCAAGGTCACTCAGCTGGCTGCACGTGGAGGAATGGGTAATGAAACCCAGTTCTCCAGATTAGAGTCCACCACTTTTAACCACTACAAGATAGCAAAGCTTGAAAATCATAACTGAGGTTAATAACTGTTATTGGAAGTGACCGCTGCACATACATTCTATAATGTGAGGAATGGGTGGACAGAAGAAAGTTGGATTTGTAAGTATTTTGTATGTTGTTCTAGCAACATTTTAAATCTTCTGTCATCCTGGAATGAAAGTTATTCTTGGTAGGGAAGTTAATTTGATTAAGTAGCTTCCATTGGTTTTAAGAACTTCAATCATTTGCTTAACCAGCTAAAACCATGGAAGCAGTCATGTGATGCTGTGTCAGCTATCTTGAGGAAAACTTCAGAGGGGCCCAGAGACCTGATGATCTGATAAATCTTTTATTCATTCATTCATTTAAAATAGTTATATCCTGCCTGCTTGCCTCAAATTTAAGGCAGCTAACAAAGCAGCAAAACAGCGAAAGCAGCAAAGATATGAACATCACAAGCAACAAGTTTCCCTTTAAGCTGAGTTAGTGTGAGCTAGCTCACAGTTTTTAGCCTCTGTCTCACACATTTTTGTCTTCGCTCAGGAAGGATGGCTCCAGAGCAAACTAGTCTATGCAGTAGCCAAATCACTCGCTCACAACTTTAATGCCAGTAGCTCACAAAGCAGGGTTTTTGTTCACAAGACTCCACAGCTTAGAGGGAGCATTGGTTGCCATCCCCCCAATGGGGACAGGGTTCCCCCCACTTTCAGGGGCCCCAATCCACCACCAGCCAGCTGGCCAGTGGGGGAGCCCCACTCCCAAAGAGCCCCATCCTGCCTGAGTTAAATGCCTGGGGGAGTTAAATGCCTGGCTTCCCAACCTGGAGAAAATGGGGCAGGGAAGCCAGCCGCAGTGGACTGGCTGGAGAAGAAAGGGGAGCTGGGCAGACATGCCTTCCTGGCTTCCCTGCTCCAGGGGAAATGATCTCTGTAGCCTGGAAATCACTTGTAATTCCAGGAGATCTCCAGCTAGGGATGCCAGCTTCCAGGTGGGATCTGGGAATCCCCCAAAATTACAGCTCGTTTTCAAACTACGGAGATCAGTTCCCTTGGATGCTTTGGAGGGTGGACTTTATGGCATTGCACCACACTGAGGTGCACCTGGAGAAGATGGGGCTGGGAAGCCAGGCATCTAACTCCCCCCCGCCCAAGTCTCCTTGCAAAAGCAGAAAGGCTTGGGGTGGGGGAGGGAAGGGAGGGCATGTCTGCCCGGCTCTCCTTCCTTCTCCAGCTTTTGCGGAGAGACTGGGGGGAGGGTTAAATGCCTGACAGGGGTGGCATGACTCTAGAGAGAAGGGGTTTAAACTTTAAACCCCTTCTCTCTTGCTTCCCCCCAGCCTGGCTTGGCAGGCCAGCTGGGGAAGCAAAAAGGGGGGGGAGCATCTTCAAAAGCCTCCCCTTCCATTGTCCAGCTGGCCTGCTAAGGCGGGCTGCAGGGGGGAAGTGAAGCGAGTTCAAACCCCTTCTCTCTAGAGTCATTCCCCAGCAGTGGCACGATCTTTCCATTGTATTCTATAGGGCCATAGAATACAATGGAAAGCTTGTGCTGCCCCTGTGGGGTGACTCTAGAGTGATGGGGTTTAAAACTTTAAGCCCCTTCTCGCTTCACTTCCTGCCCACCCCGCCCTTAGCAGGCCTGCTGGGGAAGGGAAGGGGAGAGTTTTGAAGATGCTGCCCCCCTTTTTTGCTTCCCCTTCTGACACACTTCCGGTGATGTCAGGGGGAGTGGCATATACTAATGAATTATATGCTAATGAACTCCTGCACCTCTTTTTCTACGAAATGACCCGTGGATAACACTTCGGGCTTCTGATGAAATGGACTGTATCTCCAGGTAGGTATGCTGTAATATGCTACAAGACTCTGTTGTTTTTGCCGCAACAGACTAACATGGCGGCGACACTCAGGAATGTGTCTTGCTAGAATAATCTGATCCATACTGATAAGTTTTCCATGGGCTGCTCTGTCAGTGCAATCCTAAACAATCGTATACCCTTCGAAGTCAATAGAGGCCAATGGGCTCAAAAAAGTACAACTGTATTTAGGACTGTGCCATCTGTGTGCCCTGAGATTGCAGCGACAACTGGTGATTCAAACAGTGTTCTGTTTAAATCCCTAAACAAGTGATTTGAATAACAAAAACAAAACAGGGAACAGAAAAATCCCATGTTACTCAACACATCTAAGGCAATTGTCATTTGGCATATTTTATGCACCATGACGTAGATACCAGAAGATACACGTGGGCGTCACTCAGTTTGAATCACTCAGATATAGCAAGAGTTAACATCAGAATATAAACAGTCATCATTCAGCAGTGATTGTGTTGCGCTAGTGAAATAGGGAAGCAGCTCTTGAACGTTACACAAGTATTCCCACGGTTCTGGAATTTTCCACTCAGCAGGAATGCAGATGCTTGTATTTTAAGGAAGGAAGAGTAAAACAGGGGGAAGGAAGGGTGTTCGGGGATGGGGATTCACCCACCCCCCTCTGGCAGCTGTTGTAGGCAAGCAGCCCCTGGGATGAAGGAGGCATTTTGTCTCCTCAGCTGAGTGGAGGCTTCTGGGACAGTCAGGGTCATGCCTAGGCCATGTCAGGAGAATAATCTCTTGCGATCAGTCAGCAGGCCCGATGAAATGCGGTCCCCTTGCTGTGGAGCCAGTGTGATGTAGTTTTTCAGCGTGGTGGACTCTTAATCTGGAGAACTGAGTTTGATTCCCCACTCCTCCACATCAAGCCTGCTGGGTGACCTTGGGCTAGTCAGTTCTTCCAGAACTCTCAGCCCCACCTACCACATAGGGTGCATGTTGTGGGGAGAGGAAGGGAATGTGATTGTAAGCCACTTTGAGGCTCCCTAAGGTAGATAAAAGTGGGGCATAAAAACCTACTCTTCTTCTTCTGTTATAGTGCAGGAGAGTGAACAAAGACTTCCTACTCATGGCAGCACGGACTGGGAGTCAATAGGAGGAGGAGGAGGTGTGTCCTGTAAATTTCCTCCCCTTTGAAACCAAGTATGGGGCAGGTCAGCAGTTTGGGAACCGCAAGATTGTTGACCTAGGGCACTCCTCTCAACAAATGTTTGTGTCAGTTCCTACATTTTCAAAGTAGCTTTATGTTAGTGGCTAGGGAAGGGTTACAGTACTGATATGCTGTGGTAATTTCTCTTCCTTCTGCTTAAGCATATACAATATCCTCTCCAAATGCTCCCTCCCTTGGGGCTGGCTGGTCCACATTAGCAATTTTGTTGAATTGCGTTTTCCAAAACCCTCGCTCAGTTTCCCTTCACTCAGCTTTACACAGGGAACTAAGACTGTCCTCACTTTGCTTCACACAGAATTATGGAGCAGGCCTCCTTGGTAAGTTTGAAAAACCTGGAGGGAGGGAGTGATGTTCTGGAAATGGATAAGATCTTGAAGTAGCTGGAGTGTTCTTCCTCTGCCAACAAAAACCTGGCTATGCTAAACACCCTCTGGCACCAGTCTGCAGTGGGAACCCACTCCAAAACATCATTTCTACACAATCTGGAGATAAGGGGGTTATTTTGTTCTATTACTGTTAGTCTGCATACTGTTTTAGGAGATAATTTTATCCTACTCTGTTTGACTAATGCCATTGTTAGAATTAACAAGAAGTGGGGACCCACGATACTTGTGGGGGGAAGGAGCTCCACATGGAGGAGGAGGAGGAAGCAGCCACAGGTGAGCCTTCTCCCCTGCCCCCCACACCAACAGCAAGGCCTGAGCCTGCCAATCCTTCTCCCCCCAACCCCCAGCACCAACAGTGAGGCCCGCACAGCTCCCAGCTACTGGGCCTGCCAATCCTTCTCCCCCACCCCCACACCGGCAGCAAGACGTGCGGGCCTGCCGAACCTTCTCCCGCTCCCCCCAGGCACCAGCGGTGAGGCCTGAGCAGCTCCCAGCCACTGGGCCCGCCGAGCCTTCTCCTGCTCCCCCCAGGACCAGCGGCAAGGCCCGCGCAGCTCCCAGCTGCTGGGCCTGCTAAAACTTCTCCCCTACCTCTCCACACCAGTGTTAAGCCGTGCGGGCCTGCCGAGCCTTCTCCTGCTCCCCCCTGGCACCGGTGGCAACGCCTGAGCAGCTCCCAGCCACTGGGCCCACCTGCATGTGCAGGGAACACTTTTACTTTTGTGGGGATTTAAATATCCCCTGTATATTTTTTCCAAATTTTTAGATTTTTCTGCACACCTGGGGACTGCCCCAAGTATGCAGGAAAACCTCTCTGCCCCCCAAGTGCGGACTTAGATATCTGAACGGAGGGGGCAACTTGGCTATTAGATATATAGGTACCTCACATGCAACAGCAGGATATATGCACACAACAAAATACAAGGATCTTTGTTTACCTGTGGACAAGGGGGAGGCAGAGTAAATTTAGAAAGGAGTTGTCGGAGTTCCAAAAGTTTGAGAACCTCTGAGAGACAAAAATCAAAGGAGACACAGTTCCTGGTTACTGGGAAGGCACATGAAGTGGTGTTTCAAGTTCTATGGGTTACACCCCATCCGACATAATGATTCAATTATGAGTTGGACGTGATGCTATTTGTCTGTGTATTCAAATGTACGTAATATGTTGAATAAGACTTTTGCACATGATTCTTTTATAACCGAAAGAAGTCTGTAATAAGTAATATACTCAGTATTTTAAAGGAATGTGCAGTGGGGAAATGTACTGATCAAGATTAAACTCAAACAATGCCCATTTTTAAATATAAGAAATGAATCTGAATGAAATTATTTCTGAGATCAAAGTGATTGGAAACCTTTTGATCTTACAGCTCTTCTGTGGCTTCGCTGTATGGTTTGGTTTCTCAGGAATCATGAGACAGGAGAGCCTGAGGCAGCAAAAGGAACTGCTGCGTCTGAGGTTATGATAGGGAAACAGTCCAACAAGAAGACTTTTTCAAACAGGTTGATTTTTTAAAATGTTTTTAGATATTTATATCCTTCCCCCCCCAGTGGGGACTCAAAGAGACTTGCAACATCCTTCTTTCCTTCATCTGAGCCAGTTTGGTGTAGTGGTTAAGAGCAGCAGACTAATCTGGAGAACTGGCTTCATTTCCCCCAGGAATCTTTGTAGCAGGAACTCCTTTGCATATTAGGTGACACACCCTAATGTAGACAATCCTCCAGGAACTTACAGAGCTCTTCCTACAGTGGGTATTGTAAGCTCTTGGAGGATTGGCTACATTAGGGGTGTGTCACCTAATATGCAAAAGAGTTCCTCCTACTAAAAGAGCCCTGGTTTCCCCACTGCTCCACATGCAGCCAGCAGGGTGATCTTGGGTTAGTCACAGTTCTCTCAGAGCTGTTCTCTCAAGAGCAGTTCTCTCAGAGTTCTCTCAGCCCCACCTACCTCACAGGTGTCTGTTGTGGGGAGAGGAAGGGAAGGAGCTTGTAAGCTCCTCTGAGACTCCAATTGAAGGGCAGGGTATAAATCCAATCTCTCCTCCTCCCCCCTTCCTTCGTCTTGCAATGACAACCCTGTGAAGTAGGTTAGTCTGAGGCTCTGGTCACACTGCAAATGACATGTGCTTTGTTCCCGGTTTATTTAAATCGGGAACATTTTTATTCGCATTGGGCTGTCTACATGCAGCCAGCCCCTCTTTCCCAGCACCTGCTTGCCTGCTGCTGCGCCGTCCTTCCAGGCGATCCTGCCGGCCACGGGGAGGCTCGGGCGGCTGCAGCTCCTGCCGACACTTGGGCGGGTGCTGCCGCCGCCGCCGCCATTGCCCCATGAAAATAGGCTCTGCCGTCTCCGCCATCCTCCTTGCTGGCCCCTCCAGGCTGCCGGAACCCCCGCCTCTCGTTCCCGCCTCCAGGGCCGTCTTTGTGCGTTTTTTTTTTTTTAAAGCTTCTGGTTTGAGCGCTTGACTAAACATGCGCTTAATAAATCCATTATTAAACGTTAAATGGATTTATTAAGTGCATGTTTGCTCAAGCGCTCAAACCGGAAGCTTTAAAAAAAAAAAAAAAAGCACAAAGAGCGTTCAGACGGCCCTAATCGCAATCCTTGCGAGAGATGGGCTGTCCACATAGGCAAAATCACGCAATCAAAGCGGAAGTCAGGAAAACCCGGAAGCATTGCGCGAGTAAGCCTGCTTCGGGGCGGGAGGCGGATTGGCACGTGTGAACGTGAAACTGACATGCGCAAGGAAAGAGCAGCGAATCCTGATCAAAACGGCAGTGTGACCAGACCCTGAGAGTGAGTGACTGACCCCAGGTCCCCCAGTCAACTTCCATGGCAGAGTGGGGATTCAAACCCAAGTCTCCCAGATCCTAGTCTGGCATTGTAACTACAACCACCATGCTGGTATTTTCCTCATTAATGTTTCCATGCAAGTGTTTCAACTTTCCATCAGTCACTGCACCAGTGACTTTGAAAAGATTTTCTGATTCTATAGAAGCACAGAACCTGTGTTTATGCAAGTCCTTTTGTTCTCTGGGGCTGTATCTGCTACATAGGGGCAAATGCTTTGCTAGTACACGCTGGCAGAGCAGACTGGGGAAGGGCTAGAGGGAAAGGCTAAGACTTCTCCCTCCTACAATATTTAGATGGTGCCAATCAGCTCAAGCTCTCTTGCAAACTCCTGTTGTAACAGGGATTTATTAATAATCTTCTTCAAGGGAGGTATCACTTTCTCCCAGCATGATGAGCAAGTCTGCAGTGAGCAGAAGATGGCCTTCATAACACACCCACTGTTGACATCAGTCGGGACACCAACCTGAAATCGTCCATAGAGCTCTGACTAAAGCTCACCAGTGATACTTTCCAGCACAGGATCTACCTGATATCTGAAAGTTGGACCAGATGAGAGGGACTGAGCAAAAGCATCATATCCAGATCAGAATCAAGAGTGCTAGGCTCAGATGACATTGGCCTCCAAGCCATCCTCAATAATTTTACTGGATGAGATTCAGCTGCTGCAATGGTACTGGAAAAGGAAGCCCTCACTGCTTTCACCCCCACTTCTACCTTACAGCCCTTCAATGGGCTCTAGAGTACATTCTGTTTATTTTGGCTTGAGTTTTCATCAGCAGTGATCTAGCCATCTCCCCAGCCTCTTCATAGCTCCCAGATGACTGGTAAAACAAGGGGCCAGAGCCCTCCTTGAGCATGTGCTGAGGAGAAGCCCTCTAAAAAGCACCCTGCAGTGCAAACCAGCATTGTGAAATTATATTAGGGTTGCCAGGTCCCCTCATCAATCTGGTGGGGGGATTTGGGGGGCTATTCCAGGGGTGGGCAGGGATGTCATGTGACACAATGATGTTATCCGGAAACGACATCATCACGTTGGTGATGTCGGGGGCAATGCTCTGGTTTTTGGGCAAAACTCTATCCCAGTTTGGTGTAGTGGTTAAGTGTGTGGACTCTAATCTGGGAGAACCGGGTTTGATTCCCCACTCCTCCACTTGCACCTGCTGATGTGACCTTGGGTCAGTCACAAGCTCTGGCACAGCTGTTCCTGAAAGAGCAGTTTGTGTTAGAGTTCTCTCAGCCCCACCTACCTCACAGGGTGTCTGTTGTGGGGAGGGGAAGGAAAAGGAGTTTGTAAGCCGCTCTGAGACTCCAAGTGAAGGGCGGGGTATAAATCCAATCTCTTCTTCTCTCTTCTTCTTAAATTCGCTCTCAAACATAGGGTTTTGCGCAAAAATCAGATTGGTCTGGTTTCCCCTGCCAGCCAGCTGGTCCGTGATGGGGGAAAGTCCCCGAAAGCAGGGGATCCCCCACTCAGATCTGGAAGCTGGCAACCCTAAATGATACAGGTGCCTCTACACAGTCACCATCCAGGCTCACAAAGTCCCTCAGGGCTGACTGGAAACCAATTCAATCCGTCAGTCTCTGGAGTTGGACCACCCTAAATAGTACTTTGCTTATCACTAAAAATCAAATAACTCGGTAAACTATCCAACAAAGTCTTAAAATAATCCAGGCTAGTGATAATAAAATTATCCGTTTAGCATAAGTTTTAGTTTGCCAAGAAGGCCTCCAAACTGCTAAATTTTTAGAAAGTTATATAAAACTGAGCTTTTTGTAAGAGTGTTTGGCTAATGGGTTGGATCCAACTAGCTTTTCTGCTGGTGAAAAAGAGAGGAGGCTGTCATATGGACCACCAAAAAGACTATGCTGGCGATCATGGGGCCTGTACTGATAAAAGCCATGTGGGATGGGGGCTGCTGTAAGAAAGGGAATTGAGTGGGATTGAGTGAAAAATCTGGCTGGATCCAACCCAATGTTTTTGAGACAGGTTTTAAATTATTATTGGTTTTAATATATTGATTAATGCTGTTTTAAGATTCTGGATTTTTTAAAGCCGTTGTGAGTTGTGTGAAGTCTTGTTTTAGGAGAAAGAGGGGCTATAAATGCAATAAATAAATAATTTATTTAAAAGTGTTGGATTAAGACTAAGGAGATCCAGAATAAAATCACCACTCAGGTATGAAACTCACTGGGTGACTTTGGGCCAGTCACTCCTAACCAACCTCACAGAGTTGTTTTGGGAACAAAAATGGAGAAAGGAAGAACTGTGTACTGCCACCCGGAGCAGTTATGTGGAGGGGAGGGATAAAAATGTGAGAATTAGGTGACTGGAGGCCATTTGATAAATAAATGTTGCTGAAGCTAAGCAAGTCTGGGTCTGAAAAGTGCCCATATAAGATTTTAGTTTAATCCTATATAAACAACCTTCAATTCCATGATGAAGGAAAGGTGGAATATAAATATAATTAATAATCTATTATGTAATGTTATTTTCCACATCTAATGTAATTTGCTTCAGATCTGGCCTTCTTGTTTTCTTTGACAATGTGAAGTTATAAAAGTGTCGGGTCATTCATTCCACTGTACTAAGTAGATAAGTTTTGGTTCTGGTAACCTGAATATTCTGGAAACATTTATATTCATGTTCTCAGTTTACCTGGGCTCTCATATACATTAAATCCAAAACCAATACTCAGAAAATTTTGAGATACGGTATAGGATTTCCTATGCATCAAAATAGAAAGTGTGCATTACTTATTTCATTAAATGCAGGCTTGGTCACAATTACCTTTGGTGATTTTTTTTTTTTAGCTTCAGTTGTATAGTACAAATAATATAGTGATGGATGACCAGGAAGTTTTGCAAAAACAATTCTTCAGGAGGAGCAACTGTGTTAAACAACTCACATGCATATTTCTATATTTTAATGATTCATTATGATACTCTGCATCTTTGTGACTTTTGATGACGAGTGCTGCTTTGTACATATGAATCTGCAGGCTATTACATAACTTTCTATGTTTCATAATGTTCTATAACTTTCGTGGTGTTCTACAACTAATGTCTTCAGAACCGGAAATTATTATTAGCAGAATCTTGAATGAATTAGATCTCTGAAGCAACAGGTCCCTACTCTAGGATGTTTAACAACATTTCAAGTTAGTCGTCACGATTAGAATCCACTGGGACATTCTGTGAATGAGGCCCACTTGAATGAATCAGAACAAGACAGTTTCCTGAACTGCTCCTACTCATTCCACTCACGCAACATAATTCCATAGATTTTGCTCAGTGTTTTGAAACTTCAGAAACATGTTACCTATAGCATTTCCATAATGGCATTCTTGCACCTTTCAGACACACTTCTATACTACAGACATAAAAATAATTTGTGCCTCTGGTAATAGTACTCCAGTCAGTGAAGTAGCTGTGTTAAATCTGTTGCAATGAAAACAAAAAGGAGTCTTGTAGCACCTTAAAAACCATTGACGTGTGCTGATAAATGTCCTTAAGGTGTCATCAGTTTGCTTTAGTAACAACATAACATGTGATTTGCTGATATAGTAGTCTTAGCCATGATCAGATTCTTGTGTCCCCAAATCCTTGTGTATTCTGGTCCATTTCCAATGATGGAAGAGCTTTTTTGTTGTCAGAGAGGGCATCATTTTCACTGATTTCCTCGCTCCCACTGCAGACCCCCCCCTTGCTCCCTGCACTATTCATGGGTTCCCTTCATACCCAGGAACAGAATTTTAGGAGGCTGGATAGGCTGTAGAAGGAAGGGAAGGAGAGGAAGGGAATGTATCCTCGACACACTGTGGTGTACATGTAGATCTTGTAGGATTGCAAGCCAATACTAGTAAGCCATTTAAGTGTAGATTAAACCTGTTGTTGTTGTTGTTCAGTTGCACAGTCAAGTTCGACTCTTCGCGACCCCATGGACCACATCATGCCAGGCCCTCCTGTCTTCCATCGTGCTCCGGAGTTTGCTCAATTTCATGTTCATTGCCTTGATAACACTGTCTAACTATCTCATCCTTTGCCATCCCCTTCTTCTTTGACCTTCAATCTTTCCCAGCATCAGGGTCTTCTCCAGTGAGTGCTCCCTTCTCATTTGGTGGCCAAAGTATTTGAGCTTCAACGTCAGTATCTGGCCTTCCAGGGAACAGTCAGGGTTGATTTCTTTTAGGATTGACTGAATCGATCTCCTTGCAGTCCAGGGGACTCTCAAGAGTCTTCTCCAGCACCATAATTCAAAAGAATCTATTCTTCGACACTCAGCCTTCCTTATAGTCCAACTCTCACAGCCATACAGTACTACTGGGAATATCATTGCTTTGACCATACAGACTTTTGTTGGCAGGGTGATGTCTCTACTTTTTATTATGCTGTCTAGGTTTGCCATCGCTTTCCTCCCAAGGAGCAGGTGTCTTTTAATTTCATGGGTATTGTCATCTGCAGTGATCTTGGATCCCAGGAACATGAAGTATATCACTGCTTCCACAACTTCTCCTTCTATTTGCCAAAGAGTGATGGGGCCGGATGCTATGATCTCAGTTTTTTTGATGTCGAGTTCCAAGCCAACTTTTACACTCTCCTCTTTGACCTATAGCAAGAGACTCTTGAGATTCTCTTCACTTTCTGCCATTAGAGTGGTATTATCTGCATATCTGAGGTTGTTGATGTTTTTCCCATGGACGGTAACAAAAGATTAAACCTGCGGCCAGCTATTATTTTGTAACATTAATGGTAGGTCTGGAGAAGTGTAAATGATTCTGTTATCCCTGATAAAATGTAACTTTGAGACCAACCCTTAGTAACACCATTCAGTTGACTGTGTTATTCCATAATCTTACCCTCAGGGTGATGTCAGCATCTTGCAGCAAACTTTGAAAACCAAAATCTCAATTTGTGAACAAACTATGCTTTCTTATATACATCTGGTAGACTAACCGTGGCATCCTAAGACCATTTTCCTAGGAGTAAGCCCCACTGAATAGACCTTGGATGGATTCTGAGTAGACTCACTTGCTCTCCAGCTGGGGTTTGTGGTGATGTGTGAATGTATTATTTTGTATGATCAAGTTCTACAAGAAGGTACTTAGATGTACAAATGCTCTGGTACGTGGATGGAAGTAAGTGCTCATCGCTGCTGAAAATATAGCAAGAGGTCTACCTGTATCCCTTGAAATGGTGCATGATTTGTTCTCAAGCATAGATCATTTCACAAGACAGAAGGAGGCCCTTTGTACAATATAAAGTCAGATCAAAATTGAAACAGAACAACAAAGTGGGATGGAGAGAAGAAATGTGGGTTGCATGCAAGGAATACAAGAAAATATGTCCTTTATTCATTTATTGTTTGGGGAAGTAAAGTCAAAAGGAAGAAATGTATTTCTTTTAAAAAGATGACATTTCAAAAGAAATGTGCTTTTTAGGAAGAGTTGGGAGGAAAAGGTAACAACCGCAAATGTAAATATGCTGCAGGAGACTCTAGAGCAGTGACAGTCAATGGGCAAAGCTGACTGAGGGAACAGAAGATCTAAGAATGACTCATACTGGTATGATAAGAACTGGCATTATATTCGGATGTCAAAGAATTAAGGACAATGCATTGTGCCTGGCTAAGACCATCTTCAAAAGTGGCCAAGAAGCTGCTTCTGTTCACATTAAGTACTACAGGGGAAGCTTGTCAAGGCAGTTTTACAGACAGGCAACGTCTCTCTCAGCCAGGCAAACTAATTTCACACTGGTTTCTAAAGAAAGTATCAAGGCAGATTACCCGTGCAAACAGCAATATGGTGGCCACTTCAAATATAGAGAGACAGTGTGGTTGAAGTTTCAGACTAGAACTGGAGACGCCCAAGTTCAGATCCCTGCAGACTGGGCTAGTCCCTCCCTTTGTGGTGCAGACTAATCCACTTCAGGCAGTTGGTGTGAGGATAAAATAACAAAGGATGGACCATGTATGCCATCTTGAACTCCTTGGATCAGGGATGGGACAAAATTTTAGGCTGACAATGTCATGGGGACAGTTCAATGTAGCTTCCAGTTGAGCAAGGGCTTTTGTTTGCTTGTTTGTTTGTTTTTGCTGCCAGGTCTCATCTAATTTATGTGAATCCCATGGGGTTCTCAAGATAAGAGATGCCATTGCCTGCCTATGCATCAGCTCTGGACTTCCTTGGTCGTCTCCTATCCAAATATTCACCAGGGCCAGCTCTACTTATCTTCTGAGATCTGACAAGATCGGTCTAGCCTGGGCTATCCAGATCAGAGCCAGCTGAGCTGGGCCATAGTGGCTCAGCAGTTCAAGACCCTAGTGCCGCGTGATGGAGCGAGCTCCTGTCTCTGACCCCAGCTCCTGCAAACCTAGCAGTTTGAAAGCAGTTTGAAACTGCAAGTAGATAAATAAGTACCACTTTAGTGGGATGGTAACTGTGTTCTGTGTGCCTTGACGTTTAGTCATGCCGGCCACATGACCACAGAAATGTCTTCTGGCTCTTTGGCTTGGAAACGGAGATGAGCACCGCCCTCTAGAGTTGGATTCGACTGGCTTTCGAGCAAGGGAAACTTTTACCTTTACCTAAAATTAAACTAGGATTTCAGTCCTAATGCACAGTCTAGCTGCTTAAATCCTAACATGCAGTCCAGCTGCTTAAATCTGTTTTTCATCGTTTACACTGGCATGGAGAAAACCACAGACAGCAGTTCCCAAATACAGTTTGTCACACGGAAGTGCCTCTACATTGCTGAATGCATGTGTGAACTGGATCTTGGCCAAGGGTATAAAAACAAGCATTCTTGTTTAATTTTTCAAATGATGAGGCTGTATTTCATCTATTGATTATTCAAGAACTGGGCCAATAGAGAAGCCAGGGAGAAGTAAGGTTTTAAACTGAGTCCAAAGCCAGAAAAGGACCAATGCCAAAAGTAATGGAAATCATTGTACCAGATTCAGTGTATATAACAAACCAAAGGCTGATTTAAGTTAACCTTCAACTAGCTGTTAGAAATATGGTTGCTGGATGCAATTAATGTTTATTTGCTTGTAAATAATTCAGGGAAAATAGTTGTACCTTATTTTAACATAGCATAAGACTGTGAACTGCAAACTCTTCATGGTAAATACACCCCGTTCATTAATACCACTGAAAAGGGAAGAACAAAACATTGAAAAACATTACCTTTTTCCATTACAAGAGTATAGTAGATTTGACAGCTGATATTCTAGTCATTATATGAATCAGTCTAACTCTAATTTTGCATATCATGGTGTTTCAGTCCAAACATTACTGCCCTGTATGGCATAAATTGTGCACTCCATATTTCACAGACAAAAACAAGGATGCAGTTGTAACATCCCTCTCACAGTCCCAGTCCCCCACCCCCTAAGCAATGAATGTCTATGGTCTGTCTGTTGTGTACCAGTCATTTTAATCAGTCTAACTTGTCCTTTGTTGATTTAAAAGCCAAAATATGTTTGTTCTTCAGTTCAAAGACATTACAGGAAAACACAGTTGTCTGATATTATTATTATTTATTAGACTTATTGATTGCCCTATCCCGACTTGTGCCGGGCTCTGGGCAATTTACAGTATGGCATTAAGCCTCAGAAACAATATACAAACATTAAATATAATACAGTTAATAGTATTTTAAACCCAATTTAAAACGAATTCAAGATGGCATCATTAACAATTGAAAATCTGGAATTCTGAAACAATTTTGGTCACTTCCTAAGCTCTTATTGGTTTGTTTTATTTTGGAGGGGGGGAGGGTGCCAGCCATGTTAGAAAACCGTTGCTGTCCCTAACCAAAAGCCTGGCAGAACATCTCTGCCTTACAGGCCCCGTGGAACTGCATGAGGTCCCACAGGACTCTGACTGTATTAAGCAGAGAGATCTACCAGGTTGGGGCCAGGACCAAAAAGGCCTTGGCCGTGGTCAGTTACCTGCATTGTGTGAAATGGTTGCCAGTATATGGCACCCTTCCAGAGGCATTTCCTCTCTTACAGTGCAGTGCTAAGTGGGGTGACGCCCTTCTCAGTATATATTCAATGTACTTAGGAGGATGTCATTCTGTTCAGGATTGCACTGATAATTAGTTGCAGCAACAATAGTCTAGTGGCGTGTGTGTACAGTTTATGAACAATGCAGTTACATAGAAGTATATCTATTCCCCCTCAGAAAAGTAATTTCTAGAATTGTTAGAGGAGTGGAACCCTGTATGTAGAATGCCAAGGCTAGCAATTCAATTTCACATTAACAGGTTTAAACAGGCCCTCCCCCAAAGTAAAAAATAGGGGCCAAGGAGATCTTGGCTTACCCGATAGCAGATAATAAAAGGCAGGGAACGTACCTGGCTAAACAGGGAGAGTTAGAGGATATGCATTAATTTAGTTCCATGATACCTCTACACTATTGTTGCCTCTGTTAGTTACTTCTTTTTGATGTTCCTTTCTTCCTCAGAAACAGCACATTTCTCAGCAACTGGTGTCCTCCTTTCCTGTATCTGAATTTTTTTTATCAGCATATTGTTTTATTGTGTTAGATTTGGATGAAATCCTTAACATGGATATTCTTACAAAATCCTGCTATAATAAACAGTGTTTAAGCAGTGTACGTGCAGGACTGCAGTTTTAAGTTCAGTTTTAAATACTTCAATTCATACAGAGCAAATATTATTTGTAAAGCTGCCTAATTTTTTCTGAAACAAATAAAAATCCATGCTCACTCAGAAGACCACCATAGGCCCTACACAGAGGTAAGTGCATAGGACTGCAGTCTGTGGTGTATATACTGTGCCATACGGTTGCCAACTCTGGATTGGGAAATTCCTGGAGATTTGAACCTGGGAAGGGCAGTTTTAAAAGGGGAGGGACCACAGTGGGTTATAATGCCACAGAATCCACTTTCCACAGCAGCCATTTTCTCCAAAGGAACTGATCTCCATGGTCTGGAGATCAGCTGTAATTCTGGGAGATCTCCAGCTCTCACTTGGAGGCTGGCAGCCACTGCAATCCTGTGACTCAACCATAAAATTAATGTAGTGCATCAAGCTTAAACTTCCATGTTTACTCAGAAGTGAATCCAACAGATTTCAATATGCCCTCTGGTTCCCAAGTAGTGTGCAGAATAAAGTTTTCACCAGTCTTACATTTGGTAAGGAAATTCACTCACAGTCCCGAATTCTGACAGTCCGGCTAGCTTCAAATAAAAGCACATTTTCATTTCACAGAGCAGGAAGCGAAAGGACAAAAAAATGATCACATGTTATAGTGTTTCATTCTCACTCCTGTATGTCTTCAGTTATCTTCTGGGTCTACTTATTAGTGTAAAAAAACTGAGTTTTTTTGTTGTTGTTTTTAAATCGTAGAAATCGCGCTTACTTTGTCAAAGGGGCCTCTTCTGGAGGAAGGGGTAGTTGTCGTTTCTGTCGGCCTTCAGGATATTCTGGGTTACTGGATGTTGTTGGGGTCTCTTCCCTCACAGCAGGGGCTTTGCAGCGACGATAACACTGGCCTTGGAGTCGTTTGCCCGTCGCACCATGCTTTGTTTGTGTCTGTGAAGTGGGCGGGCGGGGGGGCAGAAGTTGATGTCCCCCCACCCCAATGGGGACCTTCGCCCCTCACAGCCGTCCGGGAACCAGCCAGGTGGGCGGGCCGCTCGCTTTCCCTCCGCTTCTGGCTCGGCTGTGCGCAGGGTGGTGCTGTTTTTGCAAGCTCCGGAGGTGCGACGAGAGAGGGGTGGACTGTTTGACTTCTTTGACATTCACCGGAAGCGTGGGAGAGACAGACCGGGCGCACGCGACGGGCTAGGGAGAAGTTCCCCAGGCCGCCGAGCTGCGAGGGGCTAGCGGCTTGCTTCCGACGAAGGCCACTGCCACCCCGGCTGTCCCGAAGGGAAAAGGTAAGGAAGAGCGCGAAACTGGCGCGCAATGGTGGCGCGCGCGGCGAGGAGGTGGAGATGAGCTCCCCCCCCCCCCGGCGGCGGCGGCGGCAGTGGAGCGAGTGCGTGCCCCCTGTCGCCCCTCGTCCTGGCGGGGGGGGGAGGGAGGGAGGGGGGCTCGGTCCTCGTCGCGCCTCTCCTTATTGGGCTCAGGGGGTTAGCGACGAAAGGTTAGCGACCCGTCGGTATTGCGGTTCTTTGGGAATGCTTGTCGGGCGGGCGAAACCTCCGGGCAGCATGAACGCGGCGGCGTGACAAAAAGAGGGGCTCGCTCGCTCGCCCGGCTGAAAGGGAGGCTTTCTCTCACATGGGGTTATATAGGTTTTCCGGCCAGTTGAAGTAATAATTTCTTGTCCTTAGAAGCCTCCCCCTGTTTGTGGATTGAACCCATCCAATCGCCATCTCCTTTCGCTTTTGCACTTTTTTTTTTTTTTAAAGAAATGTTCACGTGCTGTAAAAGCCTGGGAAGATTACTCTAGTACTACTACTAGACTAGTAGGCCTTTGCTGCCTGTTGCAGAATTGAGTATACCTAAGGCTACCTTACCCTTGGAGTGAGTGTGGGGCTGATTAAAATCTTCTCTTCTTATCTGTTTCTGGCTTTTCCCACCCTCCAGGACGCCAGAAAGCCCTTAGAATTCCTGTGTCCATTTATGGGGCACGATTTCGCCGCCCCCCCCCCCCCGGGAGAAGACTTGAGGCCAGCAGCCAGAATGCAAAAACTTCTGAGTAAAAGCCCAAACAAACAAGGAAAACTTTAGTGTTGGCACGGCTTCTAGAAAAGGATGCTTTTGAAAGTTTATGTTCTGGGAAACTAGTTCCTTTTCTTTTTTAGTGATTATTCCGTGCCCTGCAAATGATGGGGAGGGGGAATTGTGATTTTGACATCCTGGTTCTCTGTTACTGTATTCTTGGAAGTAAGGCCCACAGAATTTAGATTTGGCACATGATAGTATAGGTATAGATGGGATATTAGAAAAGTCCCTCTCAAGGAGAGCAGAAATGTTGATTTGCAAAATGCTCTTAAGTAAGAGTTTGCAGAATTACAGCTAGACAGTTGTAGCCCTACCAGGAGTGTTTAAACCCTGCCTTTCTGGCAATAGTGGTACCTTGCATGCCTTCCAGGACTATAAAAAGCACCTGCAGAGCTGGTGTAATGTACTAGTTATAATGCTAGGACAGGATCTGGGAGATCCGGGTTCAAATTACTGCACTGACGTGAAGCTCACTTGCTGACTTGGAGCCAGCCACACACTCTCAGCCTAATTTACCTCACAGGGTTGTTGTAAGGATAAAATGCGGTAGAAAGAGCCATGTGTGTTGCTCTAAACTCCTGGAAGGAATGTTGAATAGAAATATACCAGATAGATTTTTAAAAATACATTAACGTTAGATAATTACCATTAAAAAATGAGCCTTACCTTCACCTGGATAGTCCAGATCTTGGAAGCTAAGCAAGGTCAACTCTGGCAAGTACTTGGATGGGAGATCTTGAAATACTAGAGGCGGGGGCAGACTTTATTCAGCCACCTCTATGAATATGTTTCAGGCCCCTGGTAGGGTCAGTCACCAGAGGTTGTCATGACTTCCAGGTGCACACACACTCACATGCTCATATAAAAAATATAACCCCACCCCCTCCAAAATGAGCCTTAGCTATTGTTGATAAAAGACCTCAGGGGAGGGGTAAAAGCCCTCGCCCAGACCTTAGAAGGTCCTACTCTTGCAAACGTTCTTTTTAGAGTGGACCCCTCTAGAGCCCTCCCCTAGAAGCCATCGCTTGATGACCAACATCAGCTAGGGGAGAGGGGCCATGGCTTGGTTGTAGAGCATCTGCTTTGCAAGCGGAAGGTCCCATGCCCAGTCTCTAGTATCTCAGGTTAATAAGATCAGGAAGTAGGTGACATGAAAGACCTTATGTGAGACCCTAGAGAGCTACCACTTGTCAGAGCAGACAGGACTAACTTTGGTAGACCAGTGGTTTGATTCACCATAAGTTTTGTGTGTATGTGTTTCAAGGGATTTATTTACTTCACTTATACCCCACTTTTCTCTCCAGTGGAGACCCAAAACAGCTTGCGTCGATTCTCTTCTCCTCCATTTTATCCTCAGAAACAACCCTGTGAGGTAGGTTAGGCTGAGCATATGTCACCCCATCGAACTCCCATGGCAGAGTGGGGATTTGAACTTGGGGTCTCCCAGATCCTAGTCTGACACTAGGACAGCTAAACCACATTGGCTGTCATTGGACTTCAGCAATCACTGCAGGAGTATTCCTCTTTCGGCCACAGTTCTTAGAACAGTCCTGACTGTTCCTCCTTCTTTGGCAGCATTGCTGAGCGACTGGAAAGGGAGGGTGTTAAGTCTGCTGAGAGTCTTCTCCACAAGTCGCAGACTCCAGTTTTCCAAGATTGGGGAGGGGGGGTTTGCTTTTATTTAGAAATTGGCTGCACTTGCTCTTTCCATGCAGGGTTATTTTAGTTTACTGCATCTTTCCCTTCTTCTGAGCATAAATGTTATGCATGCATTTTGTTTTTTTAAAAACCATATTCCTGAAAGATGTTCTGTATAGAAAAGAAAACCATTGCTTTTATTTGTTTGAAAATATACTTACTGCTTAGCATTGGATTATGGTTACTTCCTCTCCCAGTCATATCTCACTAACACCAATGAAGCTGATGTCTAGTAGAAATGTGTTTAGGATTGCAGTCTTTATTTAGCCTAATCCTACGCATGCTTAGTCAAACGTAAGCCCCAATGAAGTGGATGGGATTTGCTTCTTAGCCTATGTGGTTAGGGCTGCAGTCCTAAAATAAGGCAGGAACGGTCAATTGGCAATTCACAAACCAAACTGAACCCCTGAAACAATTATCCAGCCCTCGGCTGCCTGCCAGATTTTAATCATAGCACGGTAATAATATCCCCAGAGTTTTGTTAAGAAGAAAACATTTGTAAAATACGTAAGATAGATTCTGAAGTTGAATATTATATCTGGGGTTTGTGCCCTGAGGGCTTATTCCCTATAAATATAAACCGGAGCTTGCAGTCACCTTTGAAATTCTGCAACAGTGTGGTAGGCGCAGCCACAAAATGGCTACTGCAGAAGGTGGAGCCAGTCACAAAATGGCTTATCTTCATTGACACCAGGGGTGTCAAAGATGCAGCCTGGGGGCCGGATCAGGCCCCTGGAGGGCTTGTATCAGGCCCGCAGTGGAACTGGCTGTCTTCTGCTGCTTCTTCCAGTTCTGCTGCTGCTGCGTCATCGTAGGTTTGCAACTTACAGATACACACCTGAACAACATACTCCAGATTGCAACAGCACAGACATTTTGATGCAATAATTCAGAGCAAGAGGTGTCAGTTATCAGACACTGTTAAATAAACAAAACATTGCAAGAGTACTAATGTTTTAAGCATGTTTTTATTTTAAGTAAAAAAAAAACCCTTTTTGTTTATGTCCTTTATAAAGTTTATATCTCTGCTACCTGGCATTACATTTTATGACACACGTGGCCCGGCCCAAAAGGTCTCATTTATGTCAGATCTGGCCCTCATGACAAATGAGTTTGACACCCCTGATTTATACGGTGAAGAACCTTGGACTGGGGTAGCAGCTGCTCCCAAAGCAACATTTTCAAATATCTGCACAGCCAATGGAATCTCCAGTGGCCAATCAGAAGTCTTGCTGAGCAAAAGCCCCACCCACTTTCTAAAAACCCTTGGTAGGTGCCAGGAAAGGCATCAGTGGGTACCACACTGGGGAGCTGTGCTGTAAAACCTTTACTGCTTTACAGAGCATCAGGTTTATGATGGAGAATCTGTCACCAATGGATCAGTTTTTGTGGAATAATACACTTCTGGTTGTTCCTGGAGAAAGAAGCAGCCCAAGAATACAGAAGCTGCCAGTGGAATCATAGAACTGTACAGAATAAAATCAGTTCAGAGTTATCTTTCTTTAGCCAAAACTTGGACAGCTAAAATGAATTGAGGCATTGAGACTGTGTATTTTGTTTGAAGCCTTGTTCAGAACTTTGAAACTTGTTAATTATGCCTCATTTTGGTTTCTTATACAGACATACTCAGTGTAGTATAGTGGTTACACCATGGGGTGGATTGGGGCTAGAACAGTTAGATTCTGCCGTGAAGTGTACTGTGGGTGTCCTTGGGCCAGTCATTCTCTTTCAGCCCAAGGTTACTGTCAGGATAAAATGGGGAAGGGGAGAGCCAAGGATGCTCCCTGGAGCGCCTTAGAGGAAGGGTGGGGTGAAAATGAGAGAGAAATCTAGTTGCATAATAATTCAAATGTTTAGTCTTTAAAGCTGTCACAAGTCCCCTGTTAATCCCTGTTGCAGTGTACTAGCACAGCTGTCCTTCTGGCATTTGCACACTGCTGCGGCTCATACCAAAACTCAAATGACGCAACAGATCTAGCACTTTCTGAGGATAGGGCACTTGTATTCCAAACAAAACATTCTGTCAGAGCCAGTCTGCAGAGGATTCTCACCTGATCAGCGGGACATTTCAGGGTCAAGTAGTGCTAGAGCCACGAGGGTGCATGGAATATCTATGCATGCCTTCCCACAATCCCGTCTAGCTCTCCCCTTGCCTTGATGCCAATTAATGTACTGTGCATAGAGTGGAGAGGTAGGGCTGGATCTGGAAGTGGGAAGTGTACACAGGTTTCCTTTTTTTAAAAAAGTATATCCCCCTTATGCTGCCTGTGCATTTGTACAGAGAAGGGAAGGAGAAAACACCATGCATAGTATTGGGCCTATAAGAAGCAGAATATTGAGCCTATGAGAAGCACAGAGTTGATCTATGCGGGAAATCCAAACTAGAGCGTTCCCAACAGAGGACAATCCAGCCTATTTTTGAACATGGCCAACAAGGGGCAGCCAACCAACCATTTCTAGTGCCATTTTCATGTCCAGAGTTCAATGCTGTATTGAAGCGTTTTTTTCATTCTGTTTCCCCATAGCATTTGGTGTATTCATGCACCTCCTGGGCTTTCCTTGACATTTCTGTGATCCTTCCCAAACCTGTTTTGCTGGGAAGTTTTGGGGAAGATCAAAGGAAAGCTTGGATGGCTTCTGTGTTGATGGGAGGGATAGATCTTCCTGGTCCCCCCACACATGGCATCCTTTTCCTCTCCCACTATCCCCTCAGCAGCCATTACCTGCCCCTGCTACTGGGGGCTTTTTTGTTTGTTTGTTTATATTTTAAAAATTTTTCGCATACACATATAAAGAACAATCAAAATGCAAAATAATACAAAAATTGTTTTTTAAATTGGGAACGGAATATCCTTATATCATTATAACAATCTGTGTATCAATTTCTCTGAATCCCAAGCATTTATTTATTTTTTAAAAAGTAATGGCTGCCTGTCCCCCTTTTTGTTGTAGAGGTATAAGGGGAAAGGCATATCTGCACAGTGAAAGGGGGTAGAGATGTCCTTTAAAAAAATGAAAGCTGGGAATCCAGAGAACTACAGATTATTATAATGTTATAAGGATATTCAGTTGCTGACTGTCAAATTGCTCTCATGGTTATGAAGCTTTTCCTAATATTAACTGAAATCTATGTTCCAATAAATTAATCCCATTAATTTTAGCCTTCTGCAGTGCCATACCTGTAGTGGATTGGGTCAGGAGTTTAATATTCATGTGTTGCTTTGTATTTCATAAGGGCCTGAAGCACTTTGCACATCCCATTAATCTTTACAACAACCTTATCATTCCTGTATTACAGACGAGTTTGACTTAATACCTGTTTAGAGCCACCGTTTGGGTTTCCTGTTCAAGTTTGAGGCATGTCCAGCATTACATGGTACTAATTCTCATCCCCAGCATGTTGCAAAATTTGGCTATTTAGACAAAACTAGAAATCATAGCAAAAAAAGGTCTTCTTAAAATAGCAGTTCTTTAATTTTCAAACTAAAGAGGTAACATGTTTAGTTACCATTCTGTATTTGAATGTTAATATGGCTGCTATTTGTACTTGGCTGATCAGCTTGGCTTTGGATTTTTAGTAAATCTGGATTTGGTGAGGGAAATTAGATACATGCTTGGATTCTTTTCTTCCACCATGCCCCTCCTGAAAGCACTTTTAAATGTGGCTCTTGGGAGCAAGGAAACCCCAGGAACAGAGTTGGGGGGGGGGGGTTGGAGGTCTGTAGCAGGGAAGCAAAAAAATGCCCCCTTTCCATCAGCAGAAATCCTGCACAAGATCCAACCCACCATTTATAAGCAGGCTTAAGGCTGGGATTGCTAATTTCTCTCCCCCCCCCGCTGATGCTCTTGGGCATTTAACATAAGCTAAGTAAGGAGAAATTTGCTTGTGCAACTTTCTGTGTCTCTGGAGACTCAGCATTGGGAAATGTTTCATCTGTTTCTTCCTGCATCTAGAGAGCTTCCAAAGATAGATTCCTGCCAGAATGAAAAAAGGCAGCCCTGAAAGGGCATATAGAATTTATATGTCATTGTAAAGTTGTCTTAAACAAATCAAAGCTACAGTGAACATTTCTGAGCCAAGTTTTCGTGCACATTTCCCTTGTAATATATCACTCTTATTAATAGAATACAGCATGGATTATTTCCTTTCTATTTGGGCGAATTTGTTTTTGTTTTGGGGTGCTCTGAAAGAACTACTTTTGAAATCTCAAGAGCTGGGTCAGAAATCACAGTCCTGAAACTTGGATGGTCAAAGTTCTTGAAAGCCATGAAACTGTTTTTCCAAATAAGGGAATTTGGCACATTTCTGCAGTATGTTTTAAGCCAGCACAGACACTGTACTGCTTTATTGGCAATAATTTGGCAAGTGGCCTCTCTAAGGAAGCACTGGAAGCCACTTTGTGTTTTATTTGTTTTCTTTTGATCTAGGTTGAAAAAGGGAAATTGGTGGAAAACAATGTAGTGGTTTGATAGTTTGAAAGTGTTATGGTTACAGATTCCAAGAAGTTACTGTTATGATATCCAGTTGCCTCTTTGTGTTTAGGTAAATCTGTTACGATGAGCTGTAACAGATCATGTTGAGGAGCTTTATGGTTAATATATAGGTTATTGACGGATGCTGGTGTGTTGGGATATATGATTTTCATGTAATAATGACCAAATAATTTTCACTTAATGTAACTTGCTTGTCATTATGTAGCCAGATACAATTTGGTGTATAAAAATTTGCAAAAAATGGTAAATAAGTGTCTGATTTGCTGAAGGATTTGCTTAAGTTGTAAAGCCAAAGGTGCAAATCTAGTTTTTAATGTATTTATATATATTTACAAAGAAAACATAATCCCAGTATGTTTCAAGATCAAGCTTATTCATAATGTGTTAATACATTGCAATTCCTTTCTAACTGTGCTCAAACTAAAACTGGGAAGTTCAGTTTGGCACAAGTTTTCAGTGATGGTTGTCTTATGATAGGTGATTACTGGCTCATGACTGGCTTGTTTATGTCAAGGCTGTATATTTGTAACTGCTTATTTTATAGCAGCCATTTGTTTTCTGCCCTCAGGGTAGCCTTCTGCATATGCTGATCCTGCTTGTATTTTTGAAACACACACACACACACTAGGAGTAAGGCCCATTGTGGGAAGAAATACAACAGGTTCTAGAAGGAAACTCCAGGTGAGTGTCCTGGCTGTGGCTGGTGGGATTGTAGAGGGAAGGGGAAAATAGAGGGAGGCAGGCCATGTTTATTTCCTTCTGCTTAGCTATAAAGCAGAGCTGTCTCAAGTCATTTTGCTGCCCCAGTGTGTAGCTGCAATAAAGAAGGCCAACGCTATGCTGGGGATTATTAGGAAGGGAATTGATAACAAATCAGCCAGTATCATCATGCCCCTGTATAAATCATTGGTGCGACCTCATTTGGAATACTGTGTACAGTTCTGGTCACCACATCTCAAAAAGGATATTATAGCATTGGAAAAAGTGCAGAGAAGGGCAACTAGAATGATAAAAGGGTTGGAACACCTTCCCTATGAAGAAAGGTTAAAATGCTTGGGGCTCTTTAGCTTGGAGAAACGACGGCTGAGAGGTGACATGATCGAGGTTTATAAGATTATGAATGGGATTGAGTAGGTTGAGAAAGAAGTACTTTTCTCCCTTTCTCACAATACAAGAACTCGTGGGCACTCTATGAAATTGCTGAGCAGTCGGGTTAGAACAGATGAAAGGAAATACTTCTTCACCCAAAGAGTGATTAACATATGGAACTCACTGCCACAGGAGGTGGTGGCAGCTGCAAGCATGGACAGTTTCAAGAGGGAATTAGATAAACATATGGAGCAGAAGTCCATCAGTGGCTATTAGCCACAGGGTATAGATGGGAACTCTCAGTCTGGGGCAGGTGATGCACTCTATTCTTGGTGCTGAAGGGGGCAGCAGTGGGAGGGCTTCTGGTGCCCTGGCCCCACTGCTGGACCTCCTGAAGGCAACTGGTATATTTTGGCCGCTGTGTGACAGAGTGTTGGACTAGATGGGCCATTGGCCTGATTCAACATTGCCTTCTCTTATGTTCTTATGTTCTTATGTAGTATGGGAGGACAGCCTCATGGTAACAGGTATGGTTCCCTCCACCCCTGACATATGTTGGTTTGGGGTTATGCAGTGGCACCTAAGATAGAAAAGCATCTCCTCTTATGCTATGTCTTCTGGGTTCCCAGGGTCTGGAAAGCGGTTCCATAGCCAGATTGAACTCAGGGTTGGGAACCTAGAGGGCCTAGGCATTGGAGTTCGCAGGAGAATGACCTGGAGACTAGATCTGCCTGGAGGCGGCTAGGGGAGACCTGTGATGAGGGGTGGAGGGCAGGGTTTGGGATGCAGAGGGACCTCAGCAGAGTATAATTCCATAGAGTCCATTGCCTAAAGCAGCCATTGTAATAGCTGGGGAATTTTCTGTAGGGAAAATGATGTGCTGTGGCTGGGGAACACGGTGATTTCTGGGAGATCTCCAGGCTCCACAAGGAGATTGGCAACTCCAGTGACCATTTCAGGGAAGATTGGGATATGTATTTTGGCAACTCCAGTGACTGTTTAAGGGAAAATTGGATATGTATTTTACCTCAGGACACATTCAATGTCTCCCAACAGCAACAATGAACTGTTTAGAATGTTAGAGGCAAAGGCCAGTCAGGCCGTATATGCAAATGACCTCTGTGTTCCAACTGGCTACTGGGCGGGGAATGGCAAACTGTTTAGAATATTGGTGGTGAGACTCAGGCAATGCAGCCAATGGATAGGGACAGCTTCTGAGTGACAGATCAGGGAGCCAACTGATTTGGGAGCATGTGGAATGTTCAGGAGAGTGCCACCACCAAAACAGAATTTTTTTTATAGCTCTGATATATGTCTGATATATATGTCATTTTCTCCATATTAAAAACCATCTTGAACAGCAGCATTTCACAAATGTTCAGGTTTCCCTAAAGTCATGTTGAAACAACTATGCCCTCCTAAATACCAAACATGATGGGCTGTAAAGGAATCCGATAAGGGCAGGGCAGCAGCAGAGAAGGCCTTACTGTTCGAATTGTGGTGGTGGAAAATGCTCTCAAGTTGTAGCCAATTTATGGTGACCTCCGAAGGGTTTTTAGCACAAGAGAGGTGGTGGTTTTCTTGGGCTTCTTGGGTGGTCTCCCATCTAAATAGTAACCAGGACCAACTCTGCTTAGTTTCTGAGATCTGACAAGATCAGGCTAGCCTGGGCTAGCCAAGTTAGGGCTCACCATTCTTACTGGTAATATTTAAAACAAGATCACTTTACTCACTCTTCTCATTTAGAACACCCAGTTTTTAGGGCTTTATAGATATAATTGTTTTGCCACAAACTTCAAGTGAGCTTAGCAACACTATGTATTTTAAGCTATTTATGCTAGTTTGCTACTTCCACACCTTTGCTTGAGGCAGTGTTCAAATTAATAGATACAACAGCAAAAAATCCAATTAAAATATATTATCAGTACATAACTTTGAAAGCATAATAAATATGCAAACTCCCCACCCCCCTAACCCAGCCTGAAAAACCCAGGAATGATGTGTACCTGTAGCTGTGTCAGAAAATCAACTATTGCACCTTGGGCAGTAGGGAAGAAGGGAGTGGAATAGGTGAAATTTGGTGGGGTTCTGCTCACCTACCAACAGATCCACTAACTGGGATCAGGGAAGAACCTGTATACAGTTCTTCATCATCCACCTGGCTTTCAAAATTCCTTTCTTGTTGTTGTTTGTTTAGTATCAGGAGAAACTGCAGCATCACTTGTTCACTAAATTCAGGGAGGTTCGGTGGACTCAGAGGGCAAGGCCAGTGGTGGTGGTGGAAAGAGGCCACATAGGAACAAGGCAGACATGTGCAGCAATCTTAAGATGCAATGATATGCAATAACTATGTATTCATATTTACATGTTCATGTAAACAACCAACCTTGAATTGGATTACTCCTGTTCAGTTTTACACAACTTGTGTGACAAACTGCACTTTTTAAGAGGCTTGAATGTGCTGTACATACATCTATAGGACTGTGAAGGGTTATTTCTTCACAGAGCCAGAGAGCTTTGAGTGACAGGCTGCTCCAGGCATCAGCTGAGCAGAAAAAATTCTTGTGAAAGCTGTATGCTGTGGAGAGTGAATGAGATTCCTGTCTTAATTGAGAAGAGACATGTACTGAGAGTTTGGGAGTAGCCCTGACAGAAAAGGGTTTAGTGCTGACAAAGGCAGATTTCAGCCATGACTGAATAAAGTCTGAATTTGGCATTTGCTGAGAGCAGCTTGAACACAGACAGAGAACTGGGGGGAGACTTTGTCTAAGAGGTTTGGGTAGTAGAGAAGACTCCCATTCCAGCCAAGAAAGGGGGATAGATCTTCTAGAGAGAGAGATGAAGAATCCCTACCCAGTCAAACCGGGAGAGTTATCCCTCAGGTGTACAGAGATTCTTGGTCTGGTGTGATTAGAAACTGCCTTTAGAGACCTAAAAGTCTGTTAAGCACTCAAGAAATGTACTGGTGATCCAAAAGAAGGGGTTTAGGTTCTGGGAAGGGGCTACCAGCATGCTGGTCACCAAAAGAGTCAGTGTTTGTACAAATAAAGTGTATTAGAGTGTTTGGCAAAACACTGGAACAAAAGCCTCTCAACAGAAAGATTTAAGTAACTGTGAGTAACTTAAGAACCTCTCTTTAGCCTGATACAGAAGAACAAAAGTCTGTGCATATTACTGTTTTTCCTCAGTAATTTCAACCCCTGATTTCACCTATGGCTTGTGCAACAGTTACAGCATTTCAGAACAGGTCTGCGGTACTTGTGTAGGGAAACCTTTCCTGTAATGTTTCCCCAAAGCAATCCATGGAGGGATATACATCTGTGTTTTCCTTGCAAGAGACCAATACCAGATTTGATGAAGGTTGAGAGGGTCAGTAGCATACCAGAGAAAGGGTATGTGTGTACATAAAGCAGGAAAAGGAGAGGCAGGGGGGAAGAGGTGCTGGTCCTACTGTTTTCGCACCCAGAGAGAAGGTTTGTGTGTGCCATCTCACAAAAAAGTAGCAATAGCAGCTTGAAAGGAGAGTTCAAGAAATTGATTACAGCAGGCCTGGAAGAAGGGGTAAGGGCCACATTTACTTGCTTTTAGAGGAACTGGTTGCCCGAGTGACCTTCTGCCCACATCAGCTGTGCAAGGTTCCAGGAACAGGTCATGGGACAAGAAGTAGGGCCAGAAGAATTTCCAAATGCATACCTGCTTCTGGCCAATAAGCTTTTTGGTGGGGGAAACCTCTGGCATAAATCATAATTTTCTGGGTTGAAGCCAAGCTTTGGAGATTGGTCCAGAAAAGTCTGCAAACACACAGGCACACACATTAAAAATTATTTTGTGGCACAGTGGATCTGGTGCTTTTTAAACTGCAAAAGCTTCCCTTCCAGATCACCAGGAGAACATTCTTAGTTATCAAAAACAACTAGGCAGGTGGCTTTTATATTTATTTTTTTATTTTATTTTATTTAGATACATATACCCCACTTCCCTCCCCCAAGGGGACCAAATGGCTTACAACATCATATTCCCCTCTTCTGTTTTCTCATCACAACATCAACCCTATGAGGTAGGTCACTCTGAGAGAAAGTGACTGGCCTAAGGGCACCCCAGAGAGCTGGGGATTCTAGTCAGACACTTTAATGACTGCATAATACTGACTAATTCATCCCACAAAAATGTTAATTAGCTCACACATTCCTATGTTATCATTTTTGTGGCCTAAACAGTACCTCCCCATATTTCACAATCTGGTTGCCAGGGGACAATTCTTGTTTGCCACAGGCCTCCCAGGCCTACAGACCCAATCTTCGTGTAGGCCCCTCAAGCCTGCAAACCTAATCTCATATCAGTCCTGTTAATTTCCCAAACTTCAAGAAAGGTAGATTTCTTGAGAAGGAGAAGGAAGGAAGGAGAAGAAATCTGTAACCTCCTAACTGCACTGTTCATTTCAGTGCTGAACATTTCTTTTGCCTATGCTGATTATTCTCACTTTTGGCTAAGGGAAGCCTGCAGTTAAAGCTGGGCAAAAATGCAAACTACAGGAACCCACTGAGTACACATTTAACTACATTGAACTGAGCTTGCTGTTGTTAAAGAGTTGGACATACAAAGCAGACACAACAATAGGCAGCTGGGCAGTGAAATCAAAATACAAAATGCAACAAAAGGTCTCTCAGATCCTTTTTCTCTTTGGTGTGAAAGTCAACACTTTCTAAGCTACATAAAAAAAAAATTACCAGTAAGTGAACAAATCCCCCCATCCTCCCAAAAAACAACAACACAACCCTACACAGATTATAAATTCACTTCTTGGATTTTCTGACTCCTGGGCCATGTTAACTTATTTAGATCAAAACTGAAGTTCAATTCATCACATAGAGATGCTTCCAAAGAAACAATCACCTTGTGAAAACAGAGCGATTTCTTTTCATAAGGTGATAGTTACTTTAGAAATGCTTCTGTATGATGGATAATGACACGAACTGTTCCCTCAAATGTGTGTCATGCGCTGTGTTGCTAATTTGCAGCAGGCAACAAAGCCAGTTGTCATAACCTTCCCTCACTGCTCTTCACAATAGTGGCTTGGAGCTTCCCATTGTATTTTGGCCAGTGAGAAGACAGTAGGACTTGGAAAGGAGGTTCAGGTTGTTGTTTTGCTTGTTTCAAAGGAAACCACTTCATGAAAGTGATCAGCAAAAAGTAGAGCAGAGATACAGACCTTTTACTTTTAAAATGGACTGAGTGAAATGTTTCACATTTTCCCTGAGGAGTCCCTTGATTTTTGGTAAAACTTGATCATGAAATGTTAGGATTTGGGGTGTTCCTGTAGTCCGTGTGAGCCTCCAGCATGGTAAATCATTTTGCACAGCTCTTCACTGGCTTCACTCCAAAAGCAGGAGGGTAACTGAGCCAAGGTGAGATAGGCTGCGGTCCCACATACTAAATAATCCACTTTCAATGCACTTTCCAACTGGATTTTGCCAGTTCACAGAGTTAAAATCTAGTAAGAAAGTGCACTGAAAGTGGATTGAAAGTAGATTATTTAGTGTGTGTGGCCGCAGCCACAGAGCACTTTTGGGAGGACCTGGTGTAGAGATGTCAGTTGGAATGCCTTTGAGTTCCATCCCACTGGAGTATCAGCAACTCTGTGCTTCCAGTTAATGCACATGTACTGTGCTTCTGCAGTTAAATGTGTTCAGACCATGAGGCAGGTACAGGAAGTTGCTGGTGTCAATGTCTGAGTTGAAGCCATCTCTGGTGAGCAGAGTTCCTGAAGCAGCAGCACTGCTGTGCAAAAATAAATAAATTATACATATACAAACAGCAAATGTAGGATGCATGGCCAAGGACAACTTTCCCCCCTCTTGCCACCCTCCTTTTGATGCCAGGGAATCAGCATCTTCACAGGTGGATGGGGGTCTTTTGGAACCTGAGCCAAACAATTGCCTTCTCCTTTTCTTGTCCATTCTTCACCATCTGTATTTTGAACTGTCTTTTGCAGCTGGGCTAAAAATAATAATATAGTTACACGATTTTATAGCATGGTAACGCAATCTGTAGTGAATTAGTCTAATATATTGATATATATCCTACTGTTTTCCCTTTTACAGAAAGCAGTGGAACAAAGGTTCTACCATCAACTGGCCACTGATATATGTACCAGCCTAGATTTTGACCTAGAGATTGTAACAGCCTCACGATGCCGTTAAGCTGTTAAGTCTGATACTCATCTGCTGGAGCACACTGTACACTGACCCATGAAAATGTATGCCCATGATAAATGTATTGTCTTTAAAGAGCCACACAACTCTTTGTTGTATTTGTTGTAAGGCTTTAACACAACTTCACTATAACACAGGATTTGACCTCATTGTCATTGATGTTAGGCAGCACCGGAAAACACAGTATATCAGTGTCACATTTTGCATTTGGTTTTTGTTAGACAGCTACTTGCCTTCTTTTATAATGTCTGCTTGGGATCCTGTTCAAAGATGTTGTATATTGTCCTTTTGCTAGTAATAAAACCTAGTTGTTGGTTTAATTTTTTGATTCCCTGATTGGGAGGTTTTGCCTTCTTGGGTGTTCAACCAACAGGTGAGGCTGAGAATGCTATGTGCAAGTCTGTTTTCTCACAGCAGTAGACAGAAAGTGTACTGTTGCCATTGCAGACTTCCCTAATAAATGAGGAGGGAAAATAACCCAACAGGAAATCTTGGTGAAAATAAGAGAAGAAGTTTCAGCTGTGCCCAATTTGTCACCAAAGCCTAGATTCAGCCTGGATAGTTGTTGTTTTTTTTTTTAAATAAACACTTTATTAATTTTTTTGGATATACAGGGGTAAGGGGAGAAAGGGAAACAAAGTAATAAATCTTCTGCATATAATTCTTCTCCACATATCATTTCACTCTACAAAAAGATAAACTGTGAAATGTTAAAAGTTCATAAAGGCTTCTTCATATTATATTATCAAAAATTTCATATCTTTGTATTTCTTTCTTATCCAATCGTAAAAAGGAGTCCATAGTCCAACAAAATCTTCTTCCATTTGCCCTTTTAAGATCAAAGTAAGTTTGTCCATTTCCAAACTTTCCATGATCTTCATTATTAGGTCTTGTTTAGAGGGTATTGTTGGAAGTTTCCAAAAAGTTGCAAATAAAATTCTAGCTGCTGTTACTACATGAATTATAAAATAGCTTTGATTTTTGTCAAAATCATCTTGTATACAATTCAATAAAAACAATTCTCGTTGAAAAGGTAGACTTGTTGAAGTCTGCAGAACTGTCTGTATAAATGTATGCACCATAATCCAGAAGATTTGGCCTGGATAGTTTCAGTTACTATTATTGCTCTTTGTGTTGGAGATTGGGCACAAGAAATTCTAAAGCTGGGGTTCCCAACTGTATTTGGACCTGTGGACACCTTTGTAATTCTGACAGGGTGATAATCGCAAACACAAAATGGCTGCCACTGGATGTAGAGCCAGCCACAAAATGGCTGCTGCTGGAAGCCACACGACAAATACAGAAACAGCCCAAGGGCAGGGGAGAAGAGGAGTAATTTAAAAATACAGTGGGGGGGGAAAGGGGTGAGGGAAAATAAAACAAACATTGTGGTGGCAGCAGCCACTGAAACAGTGCTATTTTAATCTGCATCACTGATCAGATCCTCAGTGGCCAGTTAGAAGCCCTGCCGGGCAACAGCCCAACCTGGCCCCAGCCACCTTCTAAAAACACAGGTGGGCATCAAGAAACAGGTTTGGTACCCCGGGACTCGTGGGCCCCTGATCTGTAGCAACTTGCAGGCTGCCTGTTTTTGCAGATTATGAATATTATCTCCAGATTATGAATGTAGTTTTTAAGATACAGAGAAGATGGCAAAAGTTATATAAGTTAATTGAAAGGGATAGGCTGTTGGAATCTGCTCCTGTAAATACAGGCACAATACACAGCAGTGACAAAAAATTAAAGAATAATACTTTAGAATGTTCTAATTGCTTTGCAGACATGATCCCCATTGTCAGCATTACCTTTGTGGCTTGGGAGTTGCCAAAACTAGAATGGTGTTGGCCTCCATGGTGCAGGAATGCCAAAAACCATAATGGTGTTGAATGATCCAGCTCTCTCTCTCCTTTTCATCTGAACCATGCCCTGCAATTTCTCTGCTCACTTAGGGTTTTGGATGCTAGGTGAGTCAACTGAAGCTGTACCCTGTCAGTTTATACAAGGGAAATTCCATTAGCTTTAATAGCTGTGTGACTAAATTTAGGCATGTACATCAATGATTGCAACACAGTTTTGCATGTAATAGGGCTCTCATTTCATTTGCTTATAAAACACTGTAACAATCTAAGCATTTGATCGGAAGTTCTCCTCTGGAAAACTTCATCTGAGCCTCGAACTTCTTAGGTAGCTGTGCATAAGCCACTGTGCGTCGGATTCAGCCCCTCCAGTTTGTATTAAGGACATGAGAGGATTGTGTCGAAAGTGAGGGACACTGCACAGTGTTTCTTTTGTACCAAGTATACCAGTACTCCAGAGGGGCAGTAGAACTAGTAGGGTGGATAGGTCAGTTTCTTATGGATTCTTCCCTTTCTTCAGTTCTGCTGCTTTCTCTTTTGTTTATCTAGAATGCTATTCTTAAGGACTTCCTTCCAGCTTTGTCTTTGTGTGTCTTTGTCTAACTTCCATGAGGTCAAGAGGTGCTCTCAGCATCTCCCTCCAGTCCATCCTAACTTAGATAGGTAGCTAGAATGTCTGTTCTTCCTTTCCTATCACAGTGTGGAGTCCCTTAACAATAAAGGACATCCATTTCTTTTCTAAAGCAACAAACCTTGTGGTAACTTTTCCCCTAAAGGAGCATCCCAATTTGCTGTTCAAAGCAGCTCTTAAAGCAAACAGTTTGATATATTTTCAGCTGTTTGTCTGCAGCAGCTATAAATATGCAAGAGAATATTGAATACTGAAACCAGCTGTTTTCCAGCAATATCTTTATATGGGTGTATGTGTTGAGCTTTCAATATAAGGAAATGTTTTTAAAAACAACAGCTGATACACACTAAATTATATTCATAAACATTTCTGTTATTTGAAATGAGAGCAGACCTTTTAGCTATGTGTCTCTGTGTTCATTGCACTGTAATGGAATTTGGTGCTGTTGTCAGGGAACAGGTTGTGACCATGTTATATCTTCTTATTCTCCAAAATATTACTTTATTTATTTTAGCATAACTCCAAGATATTTAAAATTTCTAGAAATTTTGAAGTCAATGGAGTGGTTCAGAAATGATTTCTTTTGGGGGCAAGAGATGCATTACTTGTTTGCTTATGTATCTTAAGCTAATATTACTACTTCAGTAACATAAAGTACATCATTTATAATGTAGCTCATTTATAAAACTGTACTGTTCAGCATATTTATAAAATTTAAGGTGTAAATGCTCTATTTGCTTGCAAGCCAGAATTACTAATGAATCCAGCACTACATAGAAAGAGTGAGAGAAAACTGCAAACTGCTGTATCTTGTACTACATGTGTCTTAATTTTTGCCATTCGAGATAGGAACAAACAAAACAGAAATTTTGTAATAAATTAAAGAAATAACTTACTGAGCAGTGTATTTTGATATCAGGTTAAATGTTACATTCAACAGATGTGGAATTATTCACTAATGTGTTATATACATATATACCTTATAACATAATGACTGAGTTCAAAATGAGCCTTTATAAAGCAGGAACCTTGACCGTGAAAATAGTGTAAATGTGTACAGTATACATAGGAATTACCATTTCATTTACCATTATCATTATCTAATATTGTGGATTGTCTTACATAAAATACTTCATAGTATATATTCTAACCAATTGCCTGGAAAATAATTTCACTGATTCCAAACCAGAAAATATTCCATTCCAAGTTTTTTTGTTTTTTAAGTGCTACCAAAAATGTTCAGCTTTTCTATTGGGATTTCTTTTTAAGATTGTGGAAAAATGGGGAAAACTTGCCATTTTTCTGTTTATTATCCCTCAGGCCTTTGCATCTCTAATAACTCCCATCAGTTGGCATTAACAGCATGTGTCAGATTGGTGATGATTTTCTGGTCTCCTGAAAATAAAATAATCATAACTTGTATTGCCTTCATCTAGTGGTGCAAATTCAAGTACTCTGTAACGGTAATGCAGGCATAACAAACGTTGTGGAATATGTTATTTATAAAATAAGAAGGTACAAAAAGGCTCCGCTCTGCATTTGCTGTGAAATGAGCATCTCTGCAGAATCCTGCAGGAATTACAACAGAAATCCATATAGAATATAGTGTGGCTGGGTTGCTTGTAATGACAGTATTGTTTGGGTTGGTTTGCTTTTTAAACTTTGCTAAATATATAGTCAAATGTGGTTACTGTGAGTTTGTTATGCTGATTTTTCCCTGAAGAGTTATCTTCAGACGGCTTTCAACTTGAGTCTGCCATGAATTTTCAGTTGGATCGTGTTTTGATCAGAGGCTGGACTTCTCAAGTGATCCACTGCAGACTAGACAATAGCTTTTAAGATGATTTGAAGAACCTTGTGACTTACGACTTTAAGAGGAGAATGTTCTGTTCTACTCTGAGAAATATGATATGATCTCCTATAACTATATAAAAAAAGCCTTTTCTTGGCATATACATGGGTGTTTTTGTTGTACTGCAAGTTGCAACCAAGATAAATTACTGGGTGCTTGCTGTTGAAGACATAACTAAGCCCCTCTGGAAGAGGCTTGTGCTTATGCCAAGTTTTCTTACATCTGTATATCAAATGCTCCTGTCTTCGAGAATATTCACAGCTCTAAAATAGTATTTGTGCCTGAACGTTCAGTGGCTTAGGTTATGTGTATATTTCTTGAGAAGTGACCACGTGGGTACGTTGCATACCCCAAATTGCAGAACTCCTAGGCAAGCCGGCAGTTGCATTCAGCTTCCCTTTTGACAGTGTATGTCACTGTAAGGGAATTAGTCTCATATATACAGCTTTCCCCCTGATATTCTCCAGCATTTGAAAAAGAAGAAAATCTGGTGAATTTTCTAGCTGTTTCTATCTCCAAGAATATAAATAGAATACATACTCACTGTGAGTGTTTCATTGTATTGTACCAATTAGATATTATTGGTTCTCAGTGTATCCTGTGCGGTGATGCAAAGTTCATTGAACTGAGGCAGCAGATATATTAACTAGATTTCCCCCCTCCTCTCTTTCTACAGATTTTTGTCGTGGTGCATTTTGTCATTATGAGATGTTGTCTCTCGGTGCCTCATTTGTGCAAATTAAATTTGACGACCTGCAGTTCTTTGAAAACTGCGGCGGAGGGAGTTTTGGGAGTGTGTATCGAGCCCAATGGATATCTCAAGAAAAAGAGGTGGCTGTGAAGAAGCTACTTAAAATAGAGAAAGAGGTAAGCGCTTGTGGAACGTTCAGACCTTTTACCTGTCAGTAAATGCACTTTTGTCTTTTTGATGAACAAACTTTTGCATGTGGGTAGTACACTCAGAAATTCAGCACCTGGCTGAACGCAGGAGAGTCAGAGTTATGTTCTTTTTGTGATTTCTAAGAGTCTCATGCTAAAGTACTGAAAATCCAGGGCTGCCTTGCTTGTTAGTTTTTTAAAATCACAATTCCCCCCCCCAGTTATTGCTTGTTTGAAAGTGAAAGTAGGATTGTAGCCTAGATGTGCAACATTTAGGTAAATCAGATCTGTATTTATAGACACATGTTGTCATGCTAAAAGGCATTCTCAATGTGCATATGCCATTCTATTTTAAAGCAACTTCACTCACTGAAAGAACATTGTGCATAGCTAGCAAAATACTGCACACACATGGCATTGGTGTGAGTGGGATAAGGAGCACTTTCTTCTGCAATAGATTGGATTATAATATCCACTGAGTTCAGTGGGATTTTCCCAAGTAACAATGTGTAGGATTACAGTCCTGTTTTGCAATCTTTGATCTGAATGCTACATAGGATTGCTGATTAAGGGCACTACTTCAGATGGTGATTAATTGGCCATAATCCCATGCATGTTTGCTAGGGACTGGCTCCTGTTAAACTTAATGAGATTTAGTTCTTGGTAAACATGCATAAGATTGAACTGTACATTGACTGTGACAATAAATAAAGTAGCAAGTGAGAGATTACACTTTTGCATCAGTGAATCCCACTGATTTGTCTCAATGACAGTTACAACAGTTTAGTAGAAAAGAAATACAATATAGAATGCTATACCCAATTAAGTACTTAAATGTACAAATCAGCATAGTATTGTATCTGCTTAACTTGCTGAAAGCTAGCTTGGTCTTTGATGTGTGACAGAAATAATATTTACTCAATCCGTATTTGAAATGTCTGCAAAGGACGGACTGTTATTCATCTGTGTTGGTTACTTTAGTCATGTGCATACTTTTTAACAATGGTGGTTCAGATTTTCCAGGGGCAAAGGACCACTGATCTGGGGGTTCTATTTGTCATCAAAATAGGTCAGAGAGCAAGGAACCTGGCTCGGTTTTACAATATTCAGTCCTTTTTTTTATTTTATTGGATCTGGATTTTGAGGCTACACTGTTTTAAGCATGCTTATTTTGAAATAAGTCTTGTTAAAACGTGTGAGATATTTGATTCAGAATGACCTGTGATTCTTAAAGTTCCAGAAGGGATTTCTGCCTAGTAGACCATCATTCTCATTGTCTTCCATTTTACTTTCGATGTTAAGTTCTGCTGTCTGGATACCTAAATATTTTCAGTTGCCTGCATGATTCAGTCTTAAAGTTCTTTTATTATCAGTTGTAATTTATGGTGGTTTACAGAAATTGTTTTGAGTAAATTTCATCAAACACTGCACACATGATCAGACATGGGTTTTTATTGTAAGATCACTGCGGTTCTGCAGCAGTAATGCATAAATTTACTTTTAGCACATAATCGTGAGTATAGAGCCCTTTCTATCTTGGAAACATTTAATTAAATTCTTTATTTGCTGTTGTTTGAACCAGCAAATAAAATGCCCATTCTAGTCTTGGACATTGGACTTGCTTCCTGTCTCAAGAGTTATACACGATGATCATGTTTCTTTAGTGCATTTAACACCTATGATATTTGTATGTAAATTTAAATATAATACATTTGTACACAAATTTACTAATCTGTGAGGCTCAGAAAGTGGCATGTGTGGTGGTTTATTGTGGAAACTTTTGTGGTAATAATATCTCTTTGCATACATAATTTGTACATATGTTTGTTTTGCTTTTTGATAACAGAAATATCCACATTCGTAGGCTGTAATCAAACTATCGGCAACAGATTCAGATGTGTGTTTTATATGTAGCTGTGCCATTTGGATCCTCTTCCTTCCAGTGATCTCAGTCCAACATTTTTGGGGTTATCTCATTATATCTTCACAATCACTCTGTGAGGTAGGATAGATTAAGTCGTCACCAAGGCCACCCAGTCAGTTTTATGGCTGAGTGCAGATTTGTATTTTTCTCCACATTCATACCCAGTTTGCTAACTCATACTGGATCATCAGTTGTATTATAAATTAAGAATGTACAGAAAAACACATTCAACCGAACAGATATTGCAGATGAAGCTGAGGAACAGTGGTGTGGCTAATAAAATTACTTGAATATGTAAATACCGGGTGGTGGTTGTTTTTGTTTCATTATGGCTGTTTATCTCTGAGGCAAAAGGTCTGGTTTCCTTTAGGTATTCATATTTACCTTAAATGTTCCTGGGATGTGTCTAGAATATCAGCCCCAGGAATTGAGTTGGGAACATTTTTCGTCCAGTATGTAGCCTGTTTCTTGCATTTTTTGAAGCAGCAGCTGTCATTCACAACTTTGCACTTGATTA
The DNA here is from genome assembly GCA_029375565.1 of Gekko gecko. Classification (NCBI taxonomy): domain Eukaryota; kingdom Metazoa; phylum Chordata; class Lepidosauria; order Squamata; family Gekkonidae; genus Gekko; species Gekko gecko. The sequence continues at coordinate 32,319,116 of JAPDNY010000003.1, read as the reverse complement.
GGGCGTTGTGTTTGACTTTGAAGACTGTCTGCATTCTTCACTGGTTAGAGATTATAGTGAGGAAATTGCAATTAGTGCAACCTTATGGCATAGTTCAGGATGCTGGTTTCAGACTGGGAAATCTTTAAAAAGTTTGGATGCTAAGTTCTGAACTGGAAATTTCTTTATCCTCTAGAAAACTCCAGGTGGGTATGCTAATTTGCTGTTCAATCTCTGCTTTATAGGTATGGAAGTGTGCATGCACATGAGAGCTCTCACCTTGAATAAAAATTTAGCTGGTCTTAAAGGGTGCCACTGGACTCAAACTTTGTTTAATACCTAGAAAAGATGGAAGAATGACCACTTAAATATGGACTGAAATACTTGATACGTTTGTTCACTGGATGGCTTTGGGTTTCCCAAACTGAACTGGTCAGCTGCGGGAGTGTCATTTTAAATATAGAGGGATCTCTGCTTTCAGACTTCTGAGCAGCAGGCTGTTATGTAAATAACTTCCCTGGGAGGGCTGTTTGAGTGTCTGAAAGTGACGAAGGGAGGAAGAGGCAGAAGCCTCCCCCCCCCCCAACAGTAGTTCAAGCCAGAAAAACAGTCCTTTTGATCTTTAAAAGGACATTCCTGCAGCTGACACATTGGGTTCAGGAAGAACAAGAGTCATCCAGTGAACAAAGGTGTCATGTATTTTGACCCTTAGGTATTCCATCCAAGTGGATGGTTTTTCCATGAATACTCAAGTTCAGACATGAAGGGTGGCTATTTTGGTGGTTGCTAGTACTCTCTGGAGTTTACCATAGACTGAGACTTTATTGGTAAGATCACATTGCTTGGGTTGGTTTATCAAAACTGGGTTGCACAAAGTTTCAAAGCCCCTTCACCATTACCTTTTACAAAGAAAAATGGTCCATGGGATGACTTTTGCATGGATTCCTCTTTCTTGCTCATAGACCAGAATTTGTTTTACCTATGCCCAATGCTATTCAATGAAGTCAGAAGGAGATAAAACTGGGGAGGGCAGCCATATGTCATTGGTAATCAGAGATCCAGTTAATTCGTGCCATAGTATTCCCCATTACTGTGTATGGGTGTGAAAGTTGGATAATGAAGAAAGCGGACAGGAAGAAAGTTGGATTCCTTTGTTGGAAGGGAGTTTTATGGGAATCGTGGACTGTCAAAAAGAAAAATAAGTGGGCTCTAGACCAAGTCAAGTCTGAACCCTCCCTAGAAGCTAAAATGGCTAAACTGAGGCTATTGTCCTTTTGGTCATATTATGAGAAGACAAGAGTCACTGGAAAAGACAAATAATGCTAGGAAAAGTTGAAAGCAGCAGCAAAAGAGGAAAACCCAACATGGGATGGACTGACTCAATAAAAGAAGTTTGCAAGACCTGAGAATGGCTGCTAATGACAGGACATTTTGGAGAATGTTAATTCATAGGGTCGCCATAAGCCGGAAACTACTTGACAGCCCTTAAGGAGAGAGAGAGACAGGGAAAGAGAGAGAAAGAGAGATTGGATTTATACCCCACCCTTCACTACTCAAAGGAGTCTCAAAGTGGCTAACAATCTCCTTTCCCTTCCCCTCCCCACAACAGACACCCTGTGAGGTAGGTGGGGCTGAGAGAGCTCTGAGAGAACTGCCAGTTTGGTGTGAGAGCCAGTTTGGTTCAGTGGTTAAGTGTGCAGACTCTAATCTGGGAGAACCGGATTTGATTCTCCACTCCTCCACTTGCACCTGCTGGATGACCTTGGGCAAGCCATAGTTCTGGCACAGCTGTTCTTGAAAAATAGCAGTTTCTGTCAGAGCTCTCTCAGCCCCACCTATCTCACAGGGTGTCTGTTGTGGGGAGGGGAAGGGAAAGGAGTTTGTAAGCTGCTCTGAGACTCCCTTGGGTAGTGAAGGACGGGGTATAGATCCAATCTCTTCTCCTCTTCTCTCTCTTCCTTAAGAGAACAGCTTTGAAAGAACTTATGCTTGACCCAAGGTCACACCAGCAGCTGCAAGTGGAGGAGTGGGGAATCAAACCCGGTTCTCCCAGCTTAGAGTCCCCACTCCTAACCACCACACCAAACTAGCTCTCCTTAACACGCACATACATGCTTACAGTAGAGACCACATCACTTCCATACTGGCTTTGATGCTGATGGAAACCGGATCCCTCCCCACATAGCATGGTGGTCTTTTGCTCCTTCCAGTTTTACCGCAACTTTCCTACAATCATTCTAAATCCTGCTTTCCTACAGTCTTGTTGATAAAGATAGCAGCAAAGCCAGAGTGGCTGCTCTGTTGATGGAAAAGTCTGGCAGGCAGCATTCTCTCTGCCCCACTCTCCCTATGGAGGCTATTTCCTTCGCCCTTCCAGTGCCTCTGAAGTGCTTTCTTGTTTTTAACTAGCAATTGAAAAATCACTATAGTGTTATTATAATGCTATAGTGATTTATCAGGTCCTCTGAATTTCCAGCTTTCATTTTTAAAAAGAGTCAGTCACTTTTCATTGAAGGGGTATGCCTTTCCCCTTACATCTCTGCAATGAAAGTGACTATAATGATGTGTCAATAGTCAGTTTCTTTTAAAAACCTGGAAAAGCCCCCTGGTATTGCAGAGTGACATAGCCACTGTGGGTGGGGGCAGTGCAGGGAACATGCAGGGGAACCCACAGTGTGGAAGCCCCATTGCTGCTATGCTGAATCAGCAGTTGCAGTGGCAACAAGAAAACCTCAGCACATCATTACTGCATGTTATACATTAATAGGGCAGAATATTCACAGCTGGATTTCTCTAAAAATGTGGCTCACAGAAGCAGGTATGAGGAATGCATACACAAATAACTCAGGAAACCAAATAGAAAAATACCCAACAAAACCCCCAGAATAAACCAACAGTAAGTTTATTAAACCACAGTAGAATAGACTGCACATGACCCCTTTTCTATTAGAAAATTAAATATAGACACGTTCTCTGTGCATGCTGTTTCTGAAGCCACTTAACTCATTCCTATGGCATGGCAGACATGAATTTCCTTCTGGGAGTTTTGTTGAAACATTGCTATTAATTTCTTTTACATGCTCTTTCCTATCTGAAACCCAAATTTTGGCTAACATCTTATATGTTCCATTTTAATTTTGCTAGATACAAGTCTAATAGCACGTTAGAGACCAACAAGGTTTTCGGGATATAAGCTTTTGAGAGACAAAGCTCCCTTTCTCAGATAGCTTTGACTCTTGAGAGCTTATACTTCCAAAATCTTGTTATTCTCTAAGGTGCTACTTAGCTGTTCTACTGCAAACCAACATAGCTACCCTATGGAACCAATCCTCCCTCTTAAGCTGTGGAGTCTTGTGAGCAAAAATTCTACTTTGTAAGCTACTGGCATTAAAGTTGTGAGCGAGTGATTTGGCTACTGCATAAATTAGCTTGCTCTGGAGCCATCCTTCCTGAGCTAAGACAAAAATGTGTGAGCCAGAGGCTAAAAAACTGTGAGCTAGCTCACACTAACTCAGCTTAGAAGGAACACTGGAACTATTTCTGTTTTGCTTTTTATTCAAACAACATTATCTTTGTCCGGAGCTCTGGTTGTATTTTTTTTTTAAGAAGCATGGAATGGAAACTTAAGTCTGTGGGGGAAAGTATTGCTTTCCTTTATTCTTGCATTCCTTCTTGGAATGGAGAAAGTGGTGACAAATTAAAGGACAGTTGGCCTTTGCAGTAAATATTTTGTGCTTGTGAGTAAGGGAAAATAGTTAACTAAAGGTTAACGAACTCCATGTTGCATTAGCCTGTTAAAGCTGTAATTCTTTAGAATGCAGATGAAAGAGTGCATGTTTAAATGCTCACCCATCTTTTTTTTTAAAAGATCCCTGCATGTAGAAACAAGCTTGTCATGGGAGAAGGCTAAGCTATAATCTTTCTGCCTGAAATGCTACCTCGCTGCAGGCTGGGAATTCTTAATTTAGGTATGTTCACACTCACGTTCTGAAGTAGCATCCCAGAAGGACTATCAACTGTTTGCTCGGAGGACTTTAGGTGCTCCAGTTCTGAATGGGAAGTCATGTAATGAAAGCATAGCTTATTGTCAAATAGTTGCAAAACTGCACTGCAAAGTTTTGGAATAATTTGACATTAAGCTGTGCTTTTATTACTTGACTTTCCAAGGAGGACTGGAGCACATAAAGTCCTTCGGGCAAATGATTACTTATTCCACAACATTATTTCTTCCCTGTCTTTTAAAAATAGTTAAATGCTTGGTAGTTACATTCTTGTGCTCCTCTTGGTAGAATTATTAATGCAATATGGTTCAAGATTGTCAACCTAGATATAGTGGATTATTGGTCCTGTTTTATTGGTTCAAGGCTTTTCATCAAGAAATATTGAAATGGATCAGGTTATATAGATTCAGGACTTCTTAGTTCAAATATTCACCACTTCAAGGGCGGATTATGCTGATGTTTTTACAATATAGTTTTAGTGTACTTTGTAATAAATACACATGTTTTGGTTTAATTTATTTCTCATAATATTTTTTCCTCTCACCCAACCTTTGGGTACCTAACAGAATTATTAATACAATTACAGGCAATCTTTTTTTTGTTTGTTTTAAAAAATCACAAGAGAACATATTTGCATATTAGGGAAAACAGGCATAGACAAAGTCAAATGGAATCATACTGTACAGGAACATAGCTCAAAGAGTCATAAAAGTTCCTCTGTGCTGACACTTTACCATTTCAGAAGTGCATGAAGAAAGTTTCCTTTTTAAGAGGCTGGCATAAACATTTATAAGGAAACACTGAGCACCTGTTTATCTTAGCTTGGCACTGCACAGAAATGCAGAAAACGACCGCTCGGTCTCTCTCTGGTGTAAGTATATGAAAAGGGGGACCTTAAGGATTGCTGCATGAGCACATGAGTGCCCTCGGACTGGGTGTAATATAAGAACAGTGATGTCAGTGCAGTCTCATTAAGCATGAATACTGTCTTTGCAATGATGCCACAACGTTATTACAGGCTTATGACACTAGGGCAGATTTTTTTCCCCAGTGGATTCCCCTCTCTGTGATGTGGTGTTATGTGATAGCTTCCAAAGGTTGCACAGATTAATTCGCTCTTCATCCTTCATTTTTGTTTTGGGCACTGACTGCCTTTGCACATTTCATGACTCAATTCTGGAATGGTTTGGATTTAGAAACTCTTCAGTCCTGAGTTTCTGTTGTTTCACCCATGTGTACTCAGGGTATGTGGATGCGGTACATCAGCAGATGGTGAGATGGATTCTGAAAGCGCCAGGGTTAAGTTTCTGCTGAAAGTACATGAGCAAGGCACCTTTAGTAAATGGGCATACAAATACCACTGTACAAATTCAGTTTCTAAAAAGTCTCCAGCACTGTAGGGAAGGAATTATAGCTGAGAGTAGGGAAACTATCAAGTCAGTCCCACAAATATGTATACTTTGATGAAGTGCGAGGGTAGTGGGTTGTTTGTTTGTTTGCACAAATAACAGGAAATGAAGTGCCAGTCATTGATAGGACGCAGGATATGACATAGACTGCTTTACATCTTTGCATGCTTTTCTGTAACATCGTTTGATAAACTGAGTCTGAGCACATGCCAAGACAAAAGAGCAAAATTGTTAAATAGCTGCTCTTCTTACGAGTGTTATCAGGAATATAAGTGTCACAGACACTACTTCCTTGGAGTAGGAGAATCAGCTACAGTGCCCCTTTGCTGGTGAGTAGGACAGAGTTCTATAGTAATTCCTCCACTGGTCACCATCATCAGAGGCTGGCTAGTGGAAGGTAGTGTACATTAAATGTTTGTAGGCAAATTGCCAGTAAATCTAAATGTACATATTAGGAAAGTTGGATAACTTGCTGAAGTTACTGTATGGATCTATGAATGGCAGTTCAGGGGATGATCTATACTTTTCTCCATTCATCATTTCTTGACTCACACAGACCCCTTATTTTAACACCACAATAGTGACTTTACTGTCACTTCCATAGAAAGGTTAAGCGGCTTATTTTTGGTTGACAAGTAAAACATTGTCAAAGTGTTAACGGTTTTCACAGATAAACTGGGTGTCAGTTCTCTTCAGAATCATTACAATGACAGTTGATTTCTCTTGGCGAGAGAGATGGAGTGGTTTTATCTGGGAAAGCCTCACTAAGCATTGGGATCTCTGAGCCTTTCACTGCCTTCACCACACTGATAGGGATATTGGAAGTGTGGACCCTTATCTGTTTAATCCCAATACTTCCCCAGTCTGGCCACCCTTTGACTCAGACCCTGAAGATAAAGTTAGTTAATGTCACAGGATTCTCCCTTGAGCCTCTCACCCATCTCTAACCTAGTGCCTCCCTAAGATAAACTAACCAGCCTCACACAGGATACCTACCCTACGGCCTTGGCGTACGCAACAGCGTAGGTCAGCTCCGTCCTAGCAAACAGGCGCCGCTGCAACCGTTTGTCTTGAAGGCCGCATACGAGGCGATCGAGGAGGGCTTCCTCGAGATTGGTGAAACCGCACGGCCAGGCAGCCTTTCGCGAAGCAGTAACATACTCAGCAATGGATTCTGTAGGCCCTTGACAGAGCTTGTACAAAGCATGCCTACATGCTATCTTTGACGGCTGAGGCGAGAAGTGGCCCTTAAGCTTGCCCGTGATGTCGTCCCACGAAGCCGCACTGAGCTCGGTTGGAGCGACCAGGGACCGGGAGGCATCTAACACAGCTTTGCCACAGGAGCTCAGAAGGGTCACCTTCTTCCGCGCCTCGTCAGTGATTTGATTTGCTTGGAGGTGGAACTCGAACCTCACCAGGTAAGAGTCCCAGTCTTCAGGGTTTGGTTCGAATGCCAGGTTGAAGGCCATCGCAGCTGGTATTGCAGCCACCGCAGCGGGTGGTGCGTTAGCTGGTGCAGCTGGGTGTGTGTCTTTGTCTGCCGTTGTTCCTTTGGTTCAGCGGGGCTGCCTACCCGCTCTAGGATCCCATCCTTATGGCCAATTGTTAAGTAGGCAACTCAATAAGAGGCAGTGATTTCAGCAAAGTGATTCAGCTTTATTTGTAACAGCAACTAGACGATCAGACAACAACGACAACACACAGTGACAAGTGGAGCACAGCTCCCTTTTTAAATAATCCGAGCTGTCTAAGCCATGCCCATATAAAAGTTAACAACCAATAGAATAACAGAGTTAAAGACCAATGAGGCCTGTTCCCTCCACAAACATATTTACAACAGCGATTGGTTCTTTTAACAGTTCCATAGGAACGACCAATAGAAACGTTACAGCTTACAATCCATTCCTTGCATCAAGCTTAAAATGGAAAAGAATAGGCTCAGTTTCAGTTTGAACATTACAGAGACTCCTTAGGGTAGTGAACGGCAGGGTATAAACCCAGTCTGTTCTGTTCTCTTCTCATGCATCTGAACTGAACTGAAATTTGGCCCTTCTCTAGAACAGGATGGCATGGCCCATGCTTCCCCACCCTGAGGTTACACATCCCACTGGCAGCAGGCACCCATGCTGACCAATCCCAGGGAAAAGTACACAGCCTTGCAGAAGGAGAGTTTTATCAGTTCCTCCCAGATTGTTGCCCCTTATGAGGAATTGTTTACCACTTCCTCTCCAAACTGGGGCAAGGGTGAACCCAGAGTCCTGAACATCAACGTGGCAAATGTGGTTCAATGTGGCCAAGTGCGAAGTGATGCACATTGGAGCCAAAAATCCTAACTATAAATACCCATTGATGGGGTCCGAACTGGCAGAGTCTGACCAAGAGAGAGATCTTGGAGTCGTAGTAGATAACTCAATGAAAATGTCTAGACAGTGTGCAACTGGAATAAAAAAGGCCAACACTATGCTGGGGATTATTAGGAAGGGAATTGAAAACAAATCAGCCCCTATATAAATCAATGGCACAACCTCATTTGGAGTACTGTGTACAGTTCTGGTCATCACACCTCAAAAAGGATATTATAGCATTGGAAAAAGTGCAGAAAAGGGCAACTAAAATAATAAAAGGGTTGGAACACTTTCCCTATGAAGAAAGGTTAAAACGCTTGGGGCTCTATCTATAGCTTGGAGAAACGACAGCTGAGGGGTGGACATGATCAAGGTCTATAAGATTATGCATGGGATAGAGCAGGCTGAGAAAGAAGTACTTTTCTCCCTTTCTCACAATACAAGAACTCGTGGGCACTCAATGAAATTGCTGTGCAGTCGGGTTAGAATGGATAAAGGGAAGTACTTCTTCACCCAAAGAGTGATTAACACATGGAATTCACTGCCACAGGAAGTGGTGGCAGCTACAAGCATGGACAGCTTCAAGAGGGAATTAAATAAGCATATGGAGCAGAAGTCCATCAGTGACTATTAGCCACAAGGTATAGATAGGAATTCTCAGTCTGGGGCAAGGGATGCTCTGTATTCTTGGTGCTTGGGTGGGGCAACAGTGGGAGGGATTCTAGTGTCCTGGCCCTATTTCTGGACCTCCTGATGGCATCTGGTATTTTTCGCCAATGTGTGACAGAGTGTTGGACTGGATGGGCCATTGGCCTGATCCAACATTGGCTTCTCTTATGTTCTTAACTTCTCTGGAACTCTAGGCAGAAAAAGGAGAACTAGTCCCTCCCCACCCCCACCTCCCCGGGAAAAGTCCTCCATTAACCACAAGCAAATTAAAAACAATAAGACTATGAGCCTAGTAAGGCCACAAAAGCAGAAAATATAACTGAAGGGGGGAAATGATAACAATATGGCTTCTAAGTCCACAATTCCTTACAGTCAGATTCCACTTCCCTTTTAAAAAAACAAACTTTGAACCTTACACCTCAAATTTGACTGTTGTCTTCTTTAATTTATATATTGTGAACATATTCCTGATTTTTAAAAATCTGCATTTTAAAAGATTTTTGGTAAGAAAAAAGGGCAAAATTTGTGCTTCTGCCTGCTTAGCTTGACAAGAAGAGTGCAAAACTATGTTTCTGTCCTCTTTGGGCAACTAGGCCAGTTAAGAGAAATCCTCGGAATAAACTCAAATTACTGCTTTCCCCATTAATTATGAATACTGTAACCCAGAATTATTTGTTGCAGTAGTAAACCATAGGCCTAAATTATTTTTATTAGGAGGACACACCTCTCTAGAAGGGAAGGTGGAGTTTTTATTTCTAACCAGGATACAGGGAAGGAATATAATGTAATATTATGCTTATGCCGTCAAATGACCAGTGGTGACAACTCAAAGTCCAGCATGCCCGTGTGCTCAGATTTGAGCTGCCCTTGAAGATACCCCAGAAATTGCAGATGACTCAGAATGTGACAGCCCGATGTTTGTCAGGTGGTTTGGCTGTCAGTTTATCGCTGAGTTCAGTTTAGGAGGGCTGACGATGATCTTTTTTTTTTTTTATAGTTTTATTTTCATTTTCTTACAAATACATTACATTTCAACTACTCCATTTACATATAACTTAAAGTCTTATAAATGAAAGAGGTATCTTTTGCCACTGGGACAAGTCTTTTCTAACTTCCTCTAATAATTTGTTGTAATTCTTTTCTACCAATGAACTACACTTGTTTGTAAGGTTGATTCCCAAGTATTTCACCTTCTTCACTATTTCCATGGGAACAATTTCTTGTACTTTCTGAATCGATATTGGTAGGCAATTTTTGGGTAACAGTTTAGATTTTTGTAATTTATCTTAAGTCCAGCCACCTGCCCATATCTTTTAATCGTATCCATCAAGTGAGTAGTTGAGACCTCCGGTTCTTCCAATATAAATACAAGATCATCGGCAAACGCCAATAATTTGTATTCTTCCCCTCTTACTTTTAAACCGTGTATTAGCGGGGTTTCCCTAACTGCGTCATTTAATGATTCTAGCGCGAAAATAAACAATAATGGCGATAGTGGGCAGCCTTGCCTCGAACCTTTCTGAATTTCAATACTATTTGACGATGGTCTTTAAGGCCCTTCACAGCCTAGAACCCATGCATCTAAAGTGCTTTATGTCCCCACATGTCAACTGCAGCCTTCAGAATGCCACCTTCAGGCTGTTCTCTCATAAAAAGTGGCCTACCTGGCATCCATGAGGGCCTGTGCTTTTTCTGTGGAATGGGTTGTTCAAGGAGGTAAGGGGAGTGCAGTCCTTGGGATTTTTAGGAGCCTCACTAGGCCCTTTGAGCTTTTAATGGAGTATAGGTGGCAGACATACTGTTGCTTTTTTTTTTTTGGCATGTTACTAGGTTTTATTAGACTGCGGGAGGGGATTAATTAGATATTGTAAACCACCTTGAGCTATGACAAAAAGTGGGATATAAACGCTGTTGTCATAATCTGTGTAGGCCTCTGGAGATCTGTGCATGACTGGGAGAAAAGCCTGAGGCCTAGGGCCCAGGAGAGGCCTCCTAGGGCCCAGGAGAGGAAGCTGCCTACAATTCCCACAATACCTAGAGCCAGCTGCAACCAGTGGGGATACTGGAAGTCTCTGAGGAGATGTATTCTTATACTTGGTGGTCAGTTTAACTGACGTTCTTTTCTCTGCGGTATTGCCTCACACAGGAGTGAACTGAGGAGACTGGTCTGGGGAAAAGTTCCCTCACTGGGAGAGTGAGTACAGAACAAGCCTGGTTTATAGAGGGCTGTAGGCCTGAAGTAGTAACAGTTAAAGTGAAGTAGTTAGTCACATTAGGTTTGATTATTTTCCCTTTAAGCGCTGTTATACCTTTAAAGCACCTTGCCTTCTTTGCCTTGCCCCAGTATTGTTTTTAGTAAACCATTGTTTTATTCTCTGCCTGGTCATCACACCTGTGTTTTCTTGGCTGTAAAGGGCATTTTGGTTGGGCTTGAGAGGGTACCCTGGGCCTTCTCAAGGAACCGTAAGTCCAGGGTGATGGCAGTGGAAGGCAGTGACCCGCTGGGGTCATGACAGCTTTAATGAATAATACGTAACTAAATCAAAGTTTGCTGTTGTTCTGAAAGATCACAGCCATAGTTAATCACAACAGTTGTTTGGAAAAGACAGAAATTGCTGGTGAGATCAGTCTGTGAAGCAATGCTTTTCCCTCCACTGCCACAGGAAGGTATTAATGAGACAACCTAGAGATCTTGCATTTATATGAATATCCCACCAATCAGTAAAAAAAAACCCCTGCTGCATTGAAATAAACACATGACCTCTCTCAGTGTATTTGTTACCTTTTCCCCATGGTAACGCTTGTGTGTACCCTAGGCCTCCACCAGTCTGGATAGAGTCCCAGGGGAGAAATAATGCCTGCACATACCCAGTGCTTAAGACAATCCTGACTTCTGAGGCTTTCCAGCTTCCAATTAAAGAAAAATAATTTCTTTAACCCTTATAGCTGCAGAAAGAAGCTTGAATGTATGATACAATGTTAGTCAGTCTCAGGATCAAGCAAGTTGATCATTCTTGGTTTTATGCCATGTAGATAATAATTATCAGAAACCATTTGTTAGCTTACCTTTTTTAAGGCCAGAATCCCATAGATAAAAAATTACTCTTAAGCCCATTGAAACTGGAGGACTTGAGCATTGCCTAAGTTTATATATTGGATTGTGGCCAAAGGGGGTTTTGTATGATAGCAGAAGGGGGTTTTGTTGCTGTTTTTTTACAAACCACATGTGTGCTTTGTGTGATCATTTTTTAAAAAATTAATTGCAACCGAGATGCTGTGGAAAGAGGCTGTGTTCTGCAGGTGAGAATTAGTGGATGGCAGAAGAAAAGTCTTGTGGGATTACTGGAAATAAACACTTTCACAGGATTGCCATTAGTTTTTTAAACCAGCAGCAACATTCCCCCCCCTTTTAACTGGCTGGTTTGATATCTCCTTTTGGGTTTATTTTAGGAAAGACTTACAGATAGCTTTTCTCAAAAGGCAAGGGTAATGGCTTTCTGTATGTTCTTTTGCATGTCTAAATTCTTTTCTCTCTGGCTCGGTCAGTGTTTAGAACTGGTAAAAAGAATGGGATACAGAGACCAAGACCTTGCAGTTTCTGCCCCCTTCCAATTACACATTCATCCTAAACAGTACAAAGCAAAAATACCAATTCTTTTCTTTATGAACCATAAACCAGTTTCCTCTCAGTCTTAAATTGGCATGTTGGACTTATGTTCACTAGCACTACTGAAGGATCTCAACAGAAAAAGAAGGAAACAGAGGGAGGGAAAGAAAGATGAGCTCCCAAATGACAACCTTTTGAATAGTCCAAGTTCAATCCTTAAAACAAAAAGTGGGTTTTTTTTCCAATAATGTGCTCCACAGCCTCTCACCTCTCATCCTGAGAAACATGAAAGAGGAAGTAAAAGAGATGACCCAAATCACAGAGTTCCTTTGATAGAAGAAATTCAGCTGTTTTGAACACTTACAATCAAAGGAAGTGGTTTCCCTAATTATATGAACTATGTGAAAGCTCTCAGAATAGCTTTTCCACCCCAGGATTCCTTGCACTTTAGAAGTTTGCATAAAAGCTCACATGGAGAATCAGATGCAAAAGTGTTTGATTCAAATTTTATTAGGCAAAAGTGTGCTCACATTCTTATAGCTTGGCTTAACAGCTGGCTGGATTTGGTCCACAATCAGATTTTGATGGATATATTTCTGTCCCATGCCTTTTAAAAATATTTCCATTTTCAGGTTCTATTGCCAGGTACCCCTTTTAAGAGAACCGTGGCAGTGATATTAAGGAGGGACAGAGGGTCTCTTTGATTATGAGCCTTCGAGTGAAGATTCTTTCCTTCGTCCTGATCAGGTTACAGAAGATTCTATAGGACACAACTTCTGCATGAGCTGAACTGTGCTGTAGAGGTTGAATTCAATCAAAACTTTGAACAATATGGCAGTCTTTTCTATTGACCATTGTCAAACTTGCTTTTTTGTTGTGGTTCCTGTACAGTAACAAACCATTATTTTTCTACATTGGACAAAGTATATAAAAAAGGTTGTGTGTTTTATCCCTATCAAAATTCTATTACTTTTTCCAGGACAGGGCACTTTTGTATGGAAACATGTTTGTGTAAATCCATATTCAGGATTTCTTTTAAAATGCCGTCCAGTTGCAGCCAACTTATGGCAACACCATAGGGTTTTCAAGGCAAGAGGTGTTCAGAAGTGGCTTGCCATTACCTACCTCTGTGTAGCACCCCCTGACTTTCCTTGTAGTCTCCCATCCAAGTACTAACCATAACTGACCCTGACGAGATTGGGTCCAGGTCAGCCCTATACCACTGTAAAATCTAGGTATTCATCCTATGGCTTGCTAATGCTTCTTGTAACTTTTCTTATTTCAGAAGTCTTAAGTTTAAACGCTTCAGTGGTGAAGTTTACCAAGGAGAGCATATATTGCATATGTTGCCACAACTGTGACACATCATGACAAAGACAGCTAGTTTGGTGTAGTGGTTAAGAGCAGCAGGACTCTAATTGGAGAACTAGATTTGATTCCCCATTCCGCCACATGAAGCCAGCTGGGTGACCTTGGGTGAATCACAGCTCTTTCAGCCCGACCTACCTCACTGCAGGTTGTCTGTTGTGGGGAGAGGAAGGGAAGTGATTGTAAGCCACTCCGAGACTCCTTTGGGTAGTGGGGTATAAAACCAACTCCTTCTGTTGTAATTCAGTTATGAATGAAGGTACTAGGAAGGTGTGCTGAAGTAGAATTTGGGTATAGAGCAAGATGGGTAGCTGTGTTAGCAGTAGAAAAGAGCAAGAGTCCATCAGCACCTTAAAGACTGACAAAATATGTGGCAGATATGAGCTTTCGTGGGTCACTGCTCACATCTTCAGATATATGAAGAAGTGAGCAGGGACTCATGAAACCTCATACCCTGCTGCATATTTTGTCAGTCTTTAAGATGCTACTGGACTCTTGCTCTTTTCTAGAATTTGGGTGTGTCTGATATTTCCTTGGGTTTCCATTTACAATCTCTTTGAAATTCCACAAAGACTAAATAAAGCTTGAATGTGCATATTAATGAAACTTTGTTTAAGTAATTAATGTTTTAAGTTTAGGCCTCCTAGAATGTGCTGCGAGTGGTATCACAGAGGTAGCCCAAGGATTCTGGAAATGAAGCACATGAATCATTCATTGGGCTGATCTAAGGACAGAACATTACTGAGAATATGACAGAGCAGTAGCTTGCCCAGCTTGTTCCTTGTTCTTAATGACTCTCTAGAGTATGGCAAGGAAGATCATATCCATCTCCTTCTTCACTGTAAGGGGTTCTACATTGACTCATGAATTCTGAAGAAATCATGAATACTGCTTCATGCCCCTGGTAAGTTGAAAGCATTTCTGGAAGGAAGTGAACAACATTTCTGTCCTCAGAGCAATAACTGGGTTGGTGAAGCCACTTGACCCTAAGCCAACTCTCTCTCCAAGGGAATGCTAAAAGGCTGAATCAAACTGCCCCATTTCTAGCCAGGTAATGCTGCAGTGTGCTCACTGTGATGGTTAACCTGTCCTCCATTGTCCAGTGGCCCTTGCCTTTATGGTAATGGTTAGCTGGATAAGGATCATTCTCCAGTGGTCCTGGTAGTGGGTCATTCCTTGATCCTGGGATTAGCTCCTCCTCTCCACTTGCAAGGCTATCGAACTTTGATTCTGGAGGGGAGGGGCTTGTCCTCTGGATCCCCAGTCTTCATGGCCCTGCCCCGGAGCAGGACGTCTGGTTGTGCTCTTGGGAGCATGAAGATCGTGGAAAAGAAAAGAGAAGATGAAAAGTGAGTGGAAAAGGAGGTGGGGGAAGGTGTCTGCCTCCCCTCCCATCTCAGACCCACTCTTGGGAACAGGGAGAGCGTCTGCAGTCAGCTCTCTGAGGAGATGTGGCAGCAGGAAACTGGCCTTCGTCTCCACGCGCGCCACTGAGCCGCTGGAGGAATTCCTCTCTCTCTTCTTTGGACGCTGGGGAGGTGTGTGTGTGAGAGATAGATAGAGAAATAGAGAATAGTGGAGGCTTGGAAGTGCATGGGTGGCGCGGCTGCGAGCAGCGTGATCCCGTAGAGCGCTGGAGCTGAGTCCTTTTGCCTGTGGGTGACCGGGCTGGGTGTTGTGGCTCTGCATAGAGAATGCCTCATCCTGAATCACGGTAGGGGGTTTTTTGGGTGGGATGGGAGCTGGGCTATGGTGGTCAGATCTGGTGGACTGACCTGGCTGATTGTTGAGTGGAGGCTCCCAGACCCCCCCCCGGGGTTTTCCCCTTCTCCAATGACTCTGTGGTTGCTTTGGATGTGGGGGAGAAATGGTTCCCTCTCTGGGAGGCAAGCAGAGTGTTGTGACACTCTAGCTGTGCTGTGACACTCTAGCTTGGAGAACCTATCTTGGAGTGCTGTGCTGTGACACTCTAGCTTGGAGAACCTATCTAGTAATCAGAAGGTTGTATGGTCTTATCGCAGCTGGAGTGTTTTTTCTTATTTTTTTACTCCCCCCCCCCCGGTTTTCCTCTCTTGGAGCTTGCACGAGGGAAGCTGAAAAAAGGCGGGAATGGTGGCCATTTTGTGTCCATCGAGTGATAGGGTGTTACTTTCACTTTTAGGCTTACTCAAAACGGCGGAGAAAGCTGGCCCTTCAAGCTCCTTCCATTAGAGGTTATGGAATCCACCCAAGCTTCCATTAAAGATCCTCTGGGTCTGGATTTATCGAGGGAGGAGGCTAAGTCTAACCTTCGGTCGTGGCTGAAGGAGGAGTTAAAAATGGAGTTTAGAGATTTGTGGCAGCAGACAACCACCTCTCAACCAAAAAAGGACAAGCGGCGTAGACACAGCACGTCTCAAGACAGCACCCCTCCTAGAAAGAAGGCTCCCTCTGGGGAGGGGGATCATAGTCCTTTCCTTAACGACATGGGGGAAGAGTCAGGTTCTGATTCACCTGTATTGGACAAGGAGGAGGGAGAACTGTCTGAGGAGGGAGAAGAAGCAGTGCTAGTTCCCTGCGAGTGTCAGTCACCAGCTCCTTGTTTGCTAGAGTGGCCTACACTTGGGCCTCAGTTCTTACAGCAGCAGAGAGTGGCATACCAAAGGCTTTAAAAGATGAATTAAAGAAGATTGCTCTGGCAACAGCCTTCGCAGCGGATGCCTCTCTGGATGCACTCCAGTTGACAGCTAGAGCTATGGCAAGTAGTGTGACGGCTAGATGTAATACATGGCTTAGGAACTGGGATGCTGACAGCAGCTAGAGCTAAAGTGGCGGCAGTACCATTCAAGGGTGTCAACTTGTTTGGGGCAGGTCTAGAGAGATA
Source organism: Gekko gecko (assembly GCA_029375565.1). Classification (NCBI taxonomy): domain Eukaryota; kingdom Metazoa; phylum Chordata; class Lepidosauria; order Squamata; family Gekkonidae; genus Gekko; species Gekko gecko. Next base: position 32,302,875 of record JAPDNY010000003.1, on the reverse strand, counting down.
TCTCATAGAGGACAAGGACAAGAAACAAGTGCTACCTTCAAAAAAGAAAGATGGGAAATCTGCAAGGCCTTTTCACTCTTTTTGGGACTTCAAACGAGATGACAGACAGAATTCCAGCAGAGCATTCAAGGGCAGATGGCAGAGCAGGTCTAGGGATCCACGATCGCAGCCTTTTTCAGGAAAATCAGGTCAGGGTTCCAAGGGTGCCAAAAACGAATCCACGGCATGACTAGGCTGCCATCTCAGAAACCCTCTGAACAGGAGACTGCCCGCCAAGGGTGTCTCAACTGTGGCTTCGGTCAGTCATGGTTCATCATCTCTCGAACATCAGGACTGTAGGGAAGATTTCAGAAATTCAGGTGTTTGTGTACTGGACCAGTTTCCACATGCTTCTGGCGAAGGTGGAGTAAAGGATGACACCGTTTTGACTGGCGACAATCTAGTTATGGACAGCATGGTCCCAGGTCCTGTTGAGGTTCTTCGTCAGGGAAATGAGGCATCTTCCGCTGACAGGGGATTCGTTGATGCACAGAGAGACATGCCACCCGAGACTAGTCATGTTAACGTTAGCAGCCTGGAAATTGAACGGTGGCAACTAGAGGATATGGGCTATAAGAAAGGGATGGTGGACACTCCTGTGGCTTCTCAAAAGAGGTCTCCCAATAGTGTATGTAATAGAACTTGGCAGGTCTTTCAAAAATGGTGTCTGGAAAGAGGGGTGGAACCTCTCCTGTCAGGGGTGGGGGATATCTTGGCCTTTCTACAGCAGGGGTTAGACAAGGGCCTGAGCACAAGTACCTTGAGGAGGCAGGTGGCGGCCCTTTCAGGGGGGCTAAGAAAGGTATCTCCTTGGTGCAACACCCACACATCAGACGTTTCCTGAGGGGCACGGCTCTATTTATGCCGCCTCAGGTTCATAGGTTTCCCACGTGGAACCTGAATACTGTTTTGAGAGCCCTGTCATGCCCCGTTTGAGCCCATGACTTCTTGCCCCTTGAAGGAGCTGACTTTCAAGGCGGTCTTTCTGATAGGTATCACTTCAGCTCACAGGGTATCCAAGTTCAGGGATCACAGGGTATCCATGAACTTTGCATTTTCCATAATGATAAGGTGGTGCTGAGGCCGGACCTGGCATTCATCCCTAAGGTAAACTCGACTTTTCATAGGTCAGAAGACATTGTCCTTCCTTCCTTTTGTCCGGATCCCAAACATGAGAGGGAAAAGGTCTGGCATTGGTTAGATGTTCGTAGAGCCCTGAGTTTTTATATGGACAGGACTAAGGGGTGGAGGAAAATGGATTCCTTTTGAAAAAAGGCCCTGGGGGAGGCTATTTCCACTTCCACCATTAGTAGATGGATCAAGGGGTGTATCATTCTGACTTATAAGACTTTGGGAGTAGTACCACCATAGGGGGCCACTGCGCACTCCTTAAGGGGGGCAGCCACATCAGCTTCTTATAGGGCGTTTCCGTCATTAGAAGTTATTTGCAAAGCAGCAACCTGGAGGTCCATTCATTCTTTTACTAAACATTATCACATAGATAAGATGGCTTTGGCCGAGGCAGCATTCGGTCGGAGGGTGCTGCAGCATGCTTTGTAAGGACCAGAAGTCTTTAGACCCACCCTGGGCTGTACTGCTCTTTTATGTCCCAGGAGTAATGGATCAACGAATGACCCACTACCGAGACCACCGGAGAATGGAAGATTTTATTCACTTACCGTGAAGCTTCCTTCTCGGTGGTCCTGGAGTGGGTCATTCCTATCCACCCTGATTGAGGGAATGTCTTCTGGTACTGATGGAGGTTTGGTTTCTTGAATGGTGTACATTTCAGAAGTGAGTCTGTATGTCATGGTTGATGTCCAGATAAAGTTTACTGTTGATGTTGAATACCTGGTGGTCGAACCAGTTACTGGTCAGGTGGCAGGTGTTTCTTTTGGTTCAGTGTTGTATAGGTTCATTGGGGAAGGTTGGCTTGGTGAATGACTGGGGATCCAGAGGACAAGCCCCTCCCTTCCAGGATCAAAGTTCAACGGCCCTGCAAGTGGAGGGGAGGAGCTAATCCCAGGAGTAATGGATCAAGGAATGACCCATTCCAGGACCACTGAGAAGGAAGCTTCACGGTAAGTGAATAAAAATTTCCGTTCCTGTAGGACCATTGTTTCAGAGTAGGTGAAAAATGCTGTCTTGTCTCTGGACAGTTTTGAGCAAAGAGCCAAAACAATTCCTTCTCAGTCACTTAAGTAGAGAAGCTAATCCCATGCTGCCATTTCTTTTAAGTGAGTGTGTCAGCAATTTTTGTGCAACATTTCATTTTTACTTCCGCAGACTGATTTTCACCCAATTTTATATTAGGATTTAGTGAACTGGAGGCAGCTGGATGCAGTTGAAAGCTTTTTTAAAGCTGATGGAAGAGTAGAAATCAGCAAACTTATTGATGCTTGAAACTCCCAAACTCACTGATTCATCTTGTAGGCCACAGGAGAAGACTGCTCTGAGTGGGTTGATGTCAGTGATAGCTGCATTATTACTTCTCTTTACAAGTAGTCTATACAAAATTTTTAAAAAGAGGGGCTCATTCGGGTAAATTCTGTAAGAAGTTGGTGAATGTGACCTTTAGAAAAAATCATGGAGTGTTTGTGGATGCACAAATGTGTTAAATTGTGATAACAAACAATTGTATAGGACAAAGGGGGTTGGCTGCATTGCATGTATCAACTCTTTTGCTGTTCGGGCTCCTTAGCTGAGATTTTGAAAAGAACTAGAGACTCTCTAGATTATTCCATTTGGAAGCAAAAGTTTCAGGATAAAGGTATTGTAGAGTTATTTTTGAACCTACCAGGTTGAAACATGTTAGTTAGCTGCTTGCATCAAAATATGCAAATTAGCTGCAGTTCTCTGGCTCATTGTGGCTACATGATTTGGCCCTGAACAAGTTGCACAATCCTGGAAAAAACCACTTCCTATCTGGGTGGAGGCTGCCATGGAATGAACAGATAAACTTTTATTGCAGTTTTTGCGTAGCATAACAGGAGCACCAAAGGCAGTTGCAGGTGTTACTATGCATGCAGAATTGGCACAATGTTTCTTGAAGGCCCAAGCGTGGGCTGCAACATTATGGTTTTGGCTAAAAATACACTTTGCAACAGCAGATTTATCTGTTTTATTTGGTTAAGGCTGATCAAGGCACGACTGCAACTATTGGGAATATCCATAGCTGATGTTTGATAGTTTAGGGATGACAGCTTCACAAACTCTTATAATAAAGAGCTTGTATGAATTGGATTTCCTAAGTACTAGTAGGAGATCCCATAGAGTATGTTCTCCATTATACTTGGGACTTTCCTGTCAAACTCCTTGCCATTATATTTTGAGTTTCTGACAGTACCCAAATATAAAGTAAAGGTAAAGGTTCCCTTGCTCGAAAGCCAGTCGAACCTGACTCTAGGGTTGCGGTGCTCATCTCCGTTTCAAAGCTGAAGAACCAGTGCTGTCCAAAGACACTTGCATGGTCATGTGGCTGGCATGACTAAACACCAAGGCGCATGGAACGCTGTTACCTTCCCACCAAAGTGGTACCTATTTTTTATTTTTTTAAAACTATTTATTATTAGATATGTTTCACATATTTAAAATTACATCTTGTAAATATCCCATATCTTTTTCTTTTCTCCCCTCCCCCCCAATACAAGGCTTCCCGCAATGCTCTTACCTCCTTATAAACATTATTATCTAATTACCATTGACAAATTATCACTTTCATTATCAAATTACGCAAAGTGGTACCTATTTATCTACTTGAAATTTCTTGCTTTTGAACTGCTAGGTTGGCAGGAGCTGGAACTAGAGACGGGAGCTCACTCCATCATGCGGCACCCGGGTCTTGAACTGCTGAACTACTGATCTTCCACAGCCTGCAGTTCAGCGTCTTAAATATAGGAGACTATTTATGTTGGCTCGACTGAATGCTGTCCCTTTGGAAGAAATGATAGGATGACAGGCCATCAGGGGAGAATTCCCTTTGCAGACAGGCTTTGTAATTGTGCAACAGGAAAGTCTGGCACTCTAGAACATAGTTTATTTGAATGTGCCCTGTTTATTTCAATCAGGCAGCACTTTTATACATGGTATGGCAATGTTACCTTCTTTACTAAGGATTGCTAAATTATTGGCCGAAACGGAAGTTAGAACAACCCTAGTAGTAGTAAAGTTTTTGTCGATTGTTATTAAACATAAAAACAGGAGGATTGATATTTACTTGATTTTACATTTTCCGGCCCATCAGTGTGAGCTGTCCAAAGCCATTGGGCTACAAGAACCAATTTATTAAAGAAAGAAAGTTTCTGTGCCATAACTGTCTTGCGGTATAAAATTTCAGCTTTGCCAGCACAACCAAGAAAGCTGCTGTCAAATGATGATCATCCCTAGAAGTCAAATAAAAATGTTCCACACAAAGACCCATTCCTGTCATAAGGTGTGATAGATTATGTGCTGATTAGGTTACTTTATCATTGACCTTAAAAGTAAGTATTCATGGAAGAGTCTTCACAGCATTTGATCAATGACAAAGTGTAGTAGTCCTTTCTGAGATAGAAAAATGAAATACTTCAGCACAGGGATGGAATGATGGAGTTGCGTGGTAGTTCATGTTATCTGTGCTGGAGCTAATCCAGGTTAGTTAGATAGTGAATGCTTTTGTTGAAGAAGCCCCCTACAGTGCAATCCTAAACAGGTGTATTCAGAAGAAAGTTCCCTAGTAAGTGTATTTAGATTTGCAGCCTAATTTCTCAACCCTATGCCCTCTTGCCCCAGTCCAGAGAAATATAGCTGTGCATGTTCCATGGAAGTTAATATAATGTTAATATTACTAATGGATGAAGACCCATTTATGGCTCTTAAGAGTGACTAACTTTGTGTTAATTGATGTGGGAGTATCACTGATTTGAGTGGAACTTTTTCCATCTTGTGTGATAACAAGAATTGGAGTTTAAAAGGCAGCATCGTTGCTCAGGGTTGAAATTCTGTTCTGGTTACTGTATTTTCTGTGAAGACATTAATAGATAAAAGTTCTGATCCTAGATACATAAAGCTAGTTATGGGTAAAGCTAATTATGTGCATCTCCATCTATATGAAAGGTACACCCACCCAGTTCAACAGGGCCTGGATGTGCATTTCATTGGGAATGAACATCTAGGTGTGAATCTGAATTCTCATTTGCAGCACACAGGGCATCCATATGTTTCTATCCGTTACTGTATAGAAGAGGAGAAGGAGGAGGAGGAGGATGTGGTGGTGGTTGGATCTTTCACTGGGAGTCTCAGTGCGGTTTACAATCTCCTTCCCTTCCTCTCTCCACAACAGACACCCTGTGAGGTAGGTGGGGCTGAGAGAGCTCTGAGAACTGCTCTTGAGAGAACAGCTCTGAGAGAATGGTATCTTGCCCAAGGTCACACAGCAGCTGGATGTGGAGGAGTGGGGAATCAAACCCAGTTCTCTCAGATTAAGTCCGCGCTCCTAACCACTACACCAAAAATTGGTAAGATCTGGATAAGAATAATGTGCCTGACTGTAGTGATGCATAGTGGTTTACTGTTCATCCTCTTCTAGAAAGCCTAACTGCAGTTAGTTTGACACATTGGGTTAGATGTCATAAATCTATTCTGCTGGTGCTGGACCCTTTTGCAGGTGCATGGAGCTTTTCTATGGCAGAAAAGTGTGTTTTTAGCCACAAGAGGTACTCTTAAGTTGCGGTGCTGATTTTTCATTTTCAGTCAGTTTTGCTTTGTGCAAAGGTTATGTGGTGTAGTCATTACAGTCCAGTTTGGAAGTGCAATATGATTTGATAGAAGAAGGTCATTAGTAGTAGAGGAGGGAATTGCCAAAATATATTTTGTAGCATGTAAGCAGAAATGTAAGATGGGATACTGTCAAGTTGACTTAGTGTAAGGGCTACTTGCAGTGACTTTCTTGCATGTTGACTCGCACAGGAGCTCTTGCCAAAGCAGAAATGTCTTGTGGGATCCAACTGATGGATTGTAAACATATATTATTTACAATTAGTTTATGGGTTGGATCCTACAGATGTTGTGTTCATTGGAAGAAGGGTGAGTTTCATCTAACTCAGACTTTATGAGGTCACCCTAATGGCAGCTCTTCTGATTTGCATGGCTTTTTTCTGTGTGGATACACTTATCCCTGGCACCTCCTTGATGAGGTAAGGTACATGAGGAGCTGCTAGGAAAGAGCTGCTTCCTCCAGTGGAACCTCCAGAGGATTCAGCTCTATGTATTTGTAGCCCACTTTTCAGCTGAAGTACTCAGCTGGCTCTCTTTTTGGATATTTCATTTCCTATAGTGATTCTGCGAAGAAGTGAACTCTTGTAGGCAGATGTGTGACCTGAGTTTTGATATGACAGTTAACCATCACAGATTGAATTTGGACAAAAGAAACAGAGTCCTTAGTGAAACAGATGGGAACTCAGATTTTGTGGAGAGATGAGGACCACAAACCGTGCCTCCTACAGTTTTTCTTCTGCTTTGCCTTGACTGGGGAAAAAAAATGTGGTGGCTGTAAAATGACTTTAATTAAACAGCAATTACACAAAAAAGCATGTTCCTCAGACTTTGAGATGTGAAAATTAAAGACTGTTTATGCATTTATAAAGAGGCACAGAAACATTAGTGGGTTGATTATGTGAGCTTTTTACACCGGCAAATAACTGTGTAGGACGAGACATTTAGTATTGCAGCTATGACAAAGTGTCATGCCATGTGCAATCTTGAACCACATCAGGCAACTGCACCAGCACAACTGTGTGAGTTAACACTTCTGTACTGGCCAGAGCCACCATTTCAAAGTACCACAGAAAGTGACATTGGGATGATATGCCAAGGCTGTCTTTTAGCTAAAAGTCAGTCACAGGATCTCTATATATTTTATGAAGCCCATTGTAAAATCATACCTGGGGGCCTGTCTCACCCCATGTGAGCCCTGGAGAGCTTTATGCTTTTCCAGTCAGTACCTCCTGGTGATCCCCGACCTGAGGGATGTCTGCTTAGCCGCAACAGGGCAAGGGCTTTTTCAGCCCTTGCCCCAACCTGGTGGAACATGCTCTCACCTGAGCCCAGGGTCCTGAGGGATCTATTACAGTTCTGCAGGGTCTGTAAAGCAGAGCTGTTCCACCAGGCTTTTGGTTGCGGTGGCGGATGTTCAGCCATTCTGGCTTCCCCTGTTCATGGCCCCTTTCCAGTGCCTTACTGCTTTAGATAACATTACTTGGGCACTGGAGCATTTTATTCACCTGATATGAGACATGGGTCCTTTCTTTTATTGCTTATTGTGCCATCTGTTATTTTACTGGTTTTATCGTTTTTATTGTTTTATGAATCTTTTGTTGTAAGTTGCCCTGAGCCCACTCATGGGATAGGGTGGGATATAAATATAATAATAATAATAATAATAATAATAATAATAATAATAATAATAATAATAATAATAATAATAATAATAATAATAATAATAATAATATAATCCAAACAGTTAAGTAAAACAATAATAGGACAAAATTTCTCCTTGTATAGGATACCATTGTACGAATAGCACACAGTATGTTCTGTCCCGTCACAGACCTAAATTTCTCTAGGATCAAGGTGACAGGTTGTAATCTGCAAACCAGTAATTTTGGAGCAATGCTGAAATAGTTTTCTTAATAGTTGTATGTCTCCAGTAACGCTTCCCTTGGAGGACTAGGCTAAAGGTTTGTTAATATTATGGTGGATATTAGTAAGCTAGACTGTGGTTCTTTATACAAGTGGTGGCTGCTTGTGTGACTCTACTCCCAGCTATATCAACTTCATCTTAAGTTGCCAAACCAGTTCTTTTGTCTTGTACATACAGAGAAACAGGAGGGCATCCAATACAGGATAGTGTTGGAAGCATCCATGCTGGTACGGAATTCTTCCTGTATCCCAAGACTGAACAGATTCATATACTACTACATATGATTGAGTACCAGTCAGCACCAGTTTGGTTCACATTCTGCTTGCTAGTCGTGTACCATTAAAAAAAAAATTGTTGGGCGATTTGGCTGTCTGTGAGAATCTTGAGCCTGTTACTTTCTGTGTATTCAAATGATACCGTATAGTGCAACAAGCAGCATTTCACATTTGCATGTTCTCAGCCTACTAGGGCTTGTAGTTTTCCCCACAGGTCCGTTGCCATTGCATGCCATTCTGAAGCCAATTGTCTAAAGCAGGCATGGCCAAACTTGCCTAAAGTAAGAGCCACACAGAATAAACATCAGATGTTTGAGAGCCACAGGTCATGAACAAATATTACACACATTTTTATTAAAATATGCAAATTTGCTTTTTATTAACATTAATTGAGATTGCCAAAAATAAAAACAAAAGGGGTAAAAACAGATATTGATTATGATATTTATCTTTCCAATTATATTTATTTGTTTGCTAATGATATTTATCTAAGAGAGAGAGAAAGAGGTGGAAAGAATGAAAGAGGTGGAAAGAAAGAGAAAAAGAGTAGGAAAGAGAGAAATGAAGAAACCAAATAGATGGGGGAGGTACCACCTTGCCAGAAGCCACACAATATTCATGAAAGAGCCGCATGTGGCTCCTGAGCTGCAGTTTGGCCACCCCTGGTCTAAAGAGTAAGCAAACCAGTCAATATGTTATTCATAAATAAACCCAGTCTTTAAAAAAGTCTTACCATTTGAGGTATATAGGTTCATGTACTCAGCATTATTTCATGCATGTATATTTTCATTCAGCCATATAGAAGTCATAAGTCCCCTCCCCCAGGCATCATTTGGCCCCAACCTGGTAGAACAAGCTCCCACTCGAGATCAGGGCCCTGTGGGATTTGTTACAATTCCACAGGGCCTGTAAAATGGAACTGTTCTGCTGGGCTTTTGGCTGAGGTGATGGACATCCAAAATCCACCTCTGAAATTACTGGCTTCTGATCAGCTTAAATTGAGCATAGCTATTGAGACTTTTGCTGTGATAGTTGTTTTAATTATTGTTTTAAAATGTTGCTTTTAATTATCTACTTACATGTTAATGTTTAGTTATCTAATACCAGGTGCCATCAGGAGGTCCAGCAGTGGGGCCAGAACACTAGAAGCCTAGTGGGATAGAAATTGAATTAAATAAATTGCCTGACCTAACCTGGGGGAGAATCAATTTCACTTATTGCGCAGGTGCAAAAGTGATTGCAAGGTGGATTGAAACCACCACCATGGCTATTGCATACCTGCAAAGCTGCTCAACATGCTACTCAAGTTAGATGGCAGTGCAGCAAGGAGATCTGAGGCTTAGCTCAGAAATGATTGTGGCTGTCAAAAACTGTATTTTTGCCTGCTGTACATGTTTGCTGCAAAGTTCTCAGCAGCCTGATGTAATGGGATAGATCCAACTATCCTCCAAGGAGCCATCCGCCAACTTAAGCGGCTCTTCCAGAACTTTCTTCTGTTTGCTCAAGGGAGTGAGGGGATGGGGTGGGATATACCCTACAGTGTACAGTTCAGCAGGACATGGAGAGTGTGCTAGGTAGGCCAGCTCCTAAAACAGAATATCTTCTCTTCTTTACATTTACTCCTGTTCCTGAACTGGCAGTTCCGTGGTGTGTCTGTTTATATGGATAGGATTACTATTTCCTGGAGAAAGTAGAACAGAGAAACTAAATGTCATTGTACATGATCCTCTGTGTGAGAAGGTATCTGATCATGTGTGCCTGTCTCATGTGTATGTAACATAAAGATTAATGGGACGTGGATGTAGTCTTCGGACCATAGAGAAGTAGAGCAAATTAAGTGGCAGATTGTGGCACTAGTTTAGCAGCACTTCAGTAAGAGATTTGTTTGTTGTTTTATTTTTAACCTTATAATAAGGAGATGTTATCCAATAATTTAAAATGATATGGATTTGCCTGGTAATGGAATAACAGTGACTTGTTGTAAGTGAATGCATGGCCCTGTCCACAAATTGTGGTGCTGGGTGGGATAGAATCGCTACAGAATTTTTTTGTACTAATGGGATGAGAAGTTTATGTCACCATAATGAATTTAGTTGAAGAATGATCTTTCCTCTCTGTGTGAAAAAGCATTCAGTAAACACTGAAGAATCCAGCTTGGACAGCCAAATCTTATGTGGCATTGTCCAGTAAACCATAGATAATGACTTTTGTATTGTAGAGAGCAGATGACAGGTTAAAACTCTCCTAGGATTATTACATTGTTTAAGCCTTAAAATACTACAATGGGACATTTCCTTGCTGAGCTGGCTTTAACCCTTTCCGAGTGAATTTGATAGTCATATAAAAAAAGTGGTAAATGTGCCTGAAGTGATAACAAGTAACTGTACTCTCACGTGAAACAGTGATAAAGATTACTGAGCACTTGGTGATGTGCTGTTAATTAGCCTACTGGAGTATTAACCCAGAAATTTACTATCATGAGAAAAGGCCCTGCTGTGAAATTAAGTGATTTATGAAACACAGAAGTTGATTGTTTAGAGCAGCCAAAGGGAGTTTGAATCTTTGTTCAAATTATGATCTTGATAAGTGTGCTCAGACTGAAGAAAATGTAATCTATTTACAACTCAGTTGTTAATTTTTTTCTGCTGTCACACTAGACAAAATATTTTGTTGAAATTCAAGTTTACTTCAGGCCACATCAAGAAGATATCTGGAGAGGCACAATATACATTATCCTAATAAGAATAATGACGTTTTTTAAAAACCCTCAAAATTGTTAAACTTCTTCATTATACTTTTTTTAAAGTTGAAGTGTGGTGTTATTACTTGTTGATGGATTTCAGAAGCACTAAAACCTTGGCATTTCTGAGAAGAAAATACATTTATATCAGTGAACTCAGATTGTCAGTCAATGTTTCCAAAGTACAAATGAGCCTAAGGCTGAAAGATTTCCTTGATACATAATGCATTATTCTAATCATAGTCATTCTAATGAGCTCAATTAATGGAAAATCCAGATTTCTCTTTCGCTAACAACTATTGGCATTCAGTTTTATTGGCCATAACAATGTGCTTTTAGAGAACTGCTTCCCTGTGGAGTTTAATCCGTTGTACCGAAAAATTGTTTAGTTAAGTTGGCTTGTTTGAGATCTAGGGTGGTCTGTTTTTATGGCTACTGTTTTTATGACATGTTAAGATCCTTTATCTCGTGTAATATTTTTTATTTTGCCCTGAGTTGGGTGGCCCAGGCTAGCCTGATCTTGTGCCATTCTGGAAACTAAGCAGGGTCAGCCCTGGTTAGTATTTGGATGGGAGACCACCAAGGAAGTCTAGGGTGGCTGTGCAGAGGCAGGCAATGGCAAACCACCTCTGAATCAGTGTTTCCTCTAAGCTGAGTTAGTGTGAGCTAGCTCACAGTTTTTTAGCCTCTGGCTCGTACATTTTTGTCTCAGCTCCGGAAGGATGGCTTGAGAGCAAACTCATTTATGCAGTAGCCAAATCACTTCCTCACAACTTTAATGCCAGCAGCTCAGAAAGTAGAATTTTTGCTCACAGGATTCCACAGCTCCACAGCTTAGAGGGGGCATTGCTCTGAATGTCCCTTGCCTTGAAAAATCTACAGGGTCGCCATCAGTCAGCTGCTGAGACTTGACAGCACTTTCCGCCATCACCAGTATATTTTGTTTGCTCAGAAGTTTGTTTGTTCTTACGAATTAGACTAGTGTGCTCACCCTTGCAAAGACCCTGGAAGAAATCTTTTAAGATTCTCGCTAATGGGCAGCAGAATGTATAATGGAGTAGATCTTCAGTGTTATCTGTTTCACAAACACATAACTCCAGATATAAAGAGGTATTTCAGTGAATTGCCATCTAAAACAGAAGGCATTATTTGAAATGTAATTGACAAGAATTATTTTTCCCCTCAGAGGAAATTTAGTGATATATATTGAATAATCCCCCACTACATCTTGATATTTGAACATGGGGTACCAGAAAGTTATCTCAGCAATGATTATGATAAATCCAATGGAACAAAAATTTCTATTCAGCCTCCCTTAGTAAAATAGACAAAGAACAAAACAGTTTATGAAAAAGTCGAATAAGGATGATGCTAGCCTGTTTTGTGCCCTGAAAAGCTGAAATACAGAGCTGATCTTCAAAGAAGCATCTTTGTATAGATCTCTATACAAAATCAACTGACAAAATACAGATTATTGGCAGGCAGTGGAGCCCAGAATAGATAGCTGTAATTTCAAAATACATTTTCCAGATCCATGAAAGCCACCCAAATTCAGAATTTCCATATGGTTACATATTTCAATGGGACCTGACCTGAGGTATAGTAGTGATTAAATGTAGAGTAGCAGAATCTAACTCAGCATGTTCTTCTATAAAAATACTGTTATCAATAGCCCAGATTTCAAAGATATGCCACCATTTATATCTTTTTTTAAAAAAATTTGATTTATATCCCGCCCTCCTCGAAGGCTCAGGGTGGCTAACAATAGGGCATAAATGCCAGTTTAAACAGTATAAAACAGTATAAAACAAATAAAATCATAACATCATACAGTACAATATCAACATGTAAAACCAAGATGGGGCAGATCTTAATGCTGGCCGCATACTAATAGCCTGTCCCCTCTCCACCAGGGTCACCCAGCACCTAACGATGACAATGGTGCTGTGGCACAGGGTTATCGATGGTGGAATAGTGATGGAATTATATCTTTATTTATTTAAGAGGTGTGTGCATTGTGTTCAAAGAGGCTGACAATAATTTCAGTAAACCAATAAAAGCAATTAATCTTTTTTATAAAAACAACATCAGTTTAGGTAAATCATGGGAGGGCAGGAAGGGATGAACTAGTGATCGGCTCTTGTGGCCCTTTCCTATATGCCCAGGGTAATGCCAATCACTACTTTGCAGTCAGGAGGAAATTTTCCTCCAAGCTAGATTGGCCCAGGGATCCTGGAGGGGTTTTTTTGGTCTTCCTCTGTGCATAGAGCAGGGGTCACAGGGGGACTGGGGGGGGTAGCTGTGAGTTTCCTGCCTTGTGTGGGGGAGTTGGACTAGATGACCCGTGGGATCCCTTCCAGCTCTGTGTTTCAAATTAAAATACCTGCTTAAATATTAAGTAGATACTATGCAGGTAATTTAACTCTATGATTACATCTAATTAGGTCTGTAGGGGGGTTGTAAAATACATATTTATCTTTCAAAAACAGGAGCAACTATGCTCAAATTCATTCCTGTAGGAATTTTCCAGTGTCATTTACGTGAGCAGATCCCTTATTCCCCCCAAATCGAGACTAACCATTCTAAATTGTTCTTAAACATCCTGATTATTAATTCTAGTGTTTCCAAAACCATCACTAGGGGCCAGAAATCTGAATCATACATGCTACAATCAAATCTGGTAAAATTTGGATTGGAATTCTATTAAAAATGGACAAAAATTCTTTTCCTGTGTGGCATTAAAAACAAATGATTGGATCTGAAGGTTTCCTTTCATTAATGGTAGAGCCTTCTTTGAATGTAAGGAGCATTCCACTGGTGAGACACACATTTCCTCCACCTGAGCAAAGCTCCTTCCTCTAGTTTAGAGGAAGGTTCCTTGTGTTTGAGGATGACTGTCCAGTTAATGGAATGGATCCCATTGATGAACTGAGATTCTTTATATCCTTCCCTAGCTAATCTCCAAAGCTGTCTTTACTTGCAGTATGTAAATGCCATCACATGGGCCTTTGGAAACAACCTTTTCCACTTGTAGAAAGGTCTTATGTAATTTTTTTTCCTTTTTATACAGGACTGTAGATTGAAAATGCTCGTGCTTAATTTGCCTAGCAACATATTGAAAATCAAGTAAAAGAGTATTGATATTCATGGAATATAATTTTGCGTAGGAATTAGTTGTGGAATTATTGGATAGAAGGCAAAAATATCCTCATATACCCTCAGAGAAAAGAAGTTGCCCTACAAAGTAAATCAGATTTCCATGCTGTTACAATTGCCTTTCACCAACATACTCAGAATTTTAAGAACATTGCTATAAAATTAAATAATTGGTACTGGTAGACTGCCCACGGTGTTGTGGGGAGGAGCATAGTGTATGAACTCATGCTCAGGCTATATGTTCTTTCTCCAATTTCAGTGACTGGTGGCAGCTCTAAAAAGTACCACCATAATCACAAAACCCCAACCCGAGTATACCTATGGAGTGCCATTATGAGATCTTTTAAACTGAGGATGGTTAGGAGTCCATTTCTACGAATTAGGCTTTGCTTTCTCAGAAAAGATTTTCTGGCAGGCATTTCTGCTGTATTGATGTATTGTGCATGACTCAACCGTGGAGGGTTTGATTTATGTCCTCACGTACACATCTTTTGTATTCACATCTAATACTTCCTCTGGGTTTTGAACAGGCGGAGATCCTCAGTGTGCTCAGCCACAGAAACATCATTCAGTTTTATGGAGCTGTTATCGAACCCCCCAACTATGGCATAGTTACAGGTGAGTTACAGTTCTTTTTTTCATTCTTAGTTTGTTTTACATTCAAAGAGATTTGCTTTTTTGAGCTATGCCTAGGCATTTCTTTTAGCTGAGAAGTATCAATGTGCTGCCTGCTGCCATATGCAACTTTTGTGATCAAAAGACTTCAACAATGTCAAAATCAGCTCGGTGTATTATTTATTTATTTATTTATTTATTTCAATTTATACCCCACCCTTCCTGCAAGTGGGCTCAGGGCAGTTCAGAGCAATAAATGGCAATTAATAAACAGTTAGAGAAATAAATATCAAACAATAAAAACAGTTTTAAACAGTTAAAAGGTAGGCATTACAACAATTACATATTCAGCAATCCTAATAGCTGGGAACAATTGGGCCCTGGCCGAGCCATAGAGATCTTATTAATAGCAGCACAACATTAAGAGACTGCAGCAGGGAGGCCAATTGATGGACACCCACTGCCTCAACCGAAGGCCTGGCAGAAAAGCTCCATTTTGCAGGCCCCGCAAAACTGTAATAGCTGGGCAGGGGATAGCCAGCAAATGATGATCCATGGAGCACAAGGCTCTCGGGGCATATATGGAGAGAGGTGGTGCCTTAGATATGTCAGCCTCAGTCTGCATAGGGTTTTAAAGGTCATCACCAGCACCTTGAAATAAATCCAGTACTAGATTGGTAGCTAGTGCAATTGACGAAGCATCGACTGAATACACGCCTGCACAGATGTTGCAGTCAGCAGGCCAGCTGCCACATTTTGCACCAGCTGGAGATTCTGGATCAGCCTCAAGGGTAAGCCTGTGTAAAGCGAGTTACAGTGTGGCCTAACATGCAAAGGAGTTCCTGCTACAAAAAAAGCAAAAGGCAAGTGTGGCTGGATGATCACACTTCTGGTAGCATGGGCATGTGGCCTAATAGGCTAATGAGCTGTGCTATCAGGGATGTGGCCTAATATGCTAATGAGTTCCTGCTGTGGGGTGTGGCCTATTATCCTAATGAGTTCCTGCTGGGCATTTTCTATCAAAAAAAGCCCTGCTGTAGACTACAGTGGAAGAAACTTAAAATTATTTAAAGGAGTCCTAGCAGTTGCTGTACATGGAATATGTGAGAAAAATATTTTCTTGATCCCAGGCCATTTATATACATCGGTAAATGGATTGGTTAGGTGGCTTCATTGGAAATTCCTGCAGATTTCAGAGTGGAGCCTGGGCAGGGTGGGATTGCACCACAGCAAGAGTATAATGTCATAAAATTCAGAGTTGGAAGCAGCCATTTTCTTCAGGGGAAAGGGTTTATATTGTCTGGAGATCAGTTGTAATTCTAGGAGCTCTCCAGGCCCCAGCTGAAGGTTGGCGATCCTTAGTGGCAGTTTTTTTTGTGTTTTGATGTTCGTTTTGGGGTTTTTTTGCTGACCAGTTCTCTCTGTCATTGATTGCTTTCTTGCTCACTTTTTCATATCTCTACTTAAAAAAAAAAGTTGTATATGATATCATGTGGTTCTTTAGTTAAAATAAATGCTTGAGGAATTAAATGGAACTCTCTCTGTGTTTTACAGTGTGTTATTTGGATTTCTTTTATTCTAATTTAATTTCTGCTGATTTGGAAGGTAGGATTGGGAATCACTGTTGGGGCAACCTTCCTCCAGTTTTAAAAGCAGCCGTGTTAAATTGTCTTTGATGGTTGTTAGCTTATTTTTTGTGTGAACACCTCTGAGTGATATTTCCTAGAAGAATGTAAATCTAATATAAAATCTATTTTTTTTTATTTCACAGAATATGCTTCTGCTGGGTCACTGTATGACTATATTAATAGCAACAGAAGTGAAAATATGGATATGGATCATATAATGACCTGGGCAATGGATATAGCTAAAGGTAAGAGAGATCAATTTATAGCACTAGGTAGATTATGATGATAGGTAGTTTATAAAGGCGCTGATTCTACTTGCATTCAATCCAGAAGGCATTCTGTTTTTCACACTTAGCCTTAGTGTCTGGAAGTTTGGTTGCCTTACATGAATGCTCAGATATGGAAGGCCAGATGAAGTCAGATACAGAAGGTTCTGTAGAAGATACATGTTATTACTGTATTAAAGATGCATGAGCCCTGAATGACACTATAGTCAAAATGGCCAATAGGAGGGAAGGTCCTCTTTGTTGTTTTGTTTTAGATTTTTTTTTTTGCTGTTGGGGATTTTGTAACCACATTTGGAGGATTCTGAAGTGCCTTGTAATGTCTTTTCCTATGTTCCGTATTACTGTTCCATCGCACACTATGCCAAACTTCGATTCCTTGCAAGCAACACACTCTCCGTATATGGAAATGACTTGTCCATTTATGTGAATAAGGAACCTCTTTTTGTGTGCATATTTATTTATTTAGTTAGAATATTTCTATGCCACCTCTTAATAGTTCTGCTCAAGGCAGCTTACGATTAAAACCCACAATATTAAAACACATGCCATATATGGGGTAAAGGGATGCAAGTGGCAGAAATTAAACACATGAAGCTGCCTTATACTGAATCAGACCACTGGTCCATCAAGATCAGTATTTTCTACTCAGACTGTCAGTGACTCTCCATGGTATCAGACAGAGGTCTTTCGCATCACCTAGTCTCCCTCGGTGAGGTGGGAACATAGGAACGTATTTTTATTTGTTGTCCCTTTTATAAGGAAGTCAGGGACAAAACAATCCTCCCTATTCTGAAACAGTCCGTGCTTATATTGGATTAAGATAGCCTTGAAGAAATTACTGCTTGATGAAATACCAGCAGTCACTAGAGTGACAGCTAAGTTCTGTGCCCAGGTGATTAAACAGAAGAATAGTTTAAACAGGAGCTTCGCTTTCTGATTTTGAGGAGCCAACATATTAATGACCATATGTATAAAATTTTATGATTTTATTAATATATACTATTGTTGGATTAGTTCAATTATAAACTGGATGTACATTTTATAGCATATTTGTATTGTATCCTATTTTTGTATCTTATTGTATTGTATCCTATTTTTTATCTTGTCTTTGACTGTTCTAATAATAAAGACAAGACAAGGCATCACCTAGTCACTGGTCCTTTTAACTGGGGATGCCAGGAAGCAAACCTGGAACCTGCTGCAAGCCAAGCCAGAGGCTCTTCCACTGAGCCGTGGGCCCTTCCAAGTCCCAGAAGATATGCATGCCTGGGCTTGGAAAGCCAGTAATTTTGTGTGTGTGCAGAAGTGAACCTATGCAATTTTATATTTGTGGCTAACACAGTATTATTTTAAAATCAATTTATTCCTACATTGACAATGAAACCTGTTGCTATGGTCCCCCAGGAGTCTGTCTTGGTGGTTTTGGAGTATGTAGATGTACATATAGATTTTTAATGGCATTTCTGACTAGAGTCCATTTACTTTCCAACCAGGTGTCTCAAGAGGTAATAAAAATGATAGAGACAAGAGTTTTTAAAGCTCTCTATATAGCATCTATTTTGTAAACTTTTCAATGCCAATGAAAAACAAAAGAAATGTTAAGACATTTGAGGAACTTGCATTTCTTGTATACCAAGAAAGCCTATCCTAGTTCCAGTTATGGCACACCAAATAATAATCTGTTTACAATGTGAAATATATGGATATAAGCCAACTGTTTCCTTTTGAAATCAATGGGAATTAATTCATTCCGAGCTTGCATCAATTGTGGACTGAATTGTTTAATCTTCCCCTGACAATAATTTCTCTGTTTTGATCATGTCTAAGCTTCGCCTGTGTTTAGATGTCTATGGATATTTGTATCAGGAAGTGCCAAAAAATAAAAAATAAAGACCATGTAATGTATATTAAGTGTATGTGAAGGCTTCCGTCTCTGAATTTTCATTGAGTTGTACATTGTTGGCCTCTTTACCCATTAATTTCTGTAGAGAAATATTTTTCTTGTATGAGGCTTGAAAATGAATGTACCTGTCTTTCACTGCAAAGGAAAAGAAACAAAGAACAGATCTGTAGTGTGTGTATTTAAATATACCATCTCCCTAACCACCCAGTTGAAAGCCCCTATTCCTTCTGGAGGAATGGATTTGTACGATTGGCAAACAAATGTAATACAGCCTGGATCTTTTGTTACTTTTCCCTTTATGTAGCGGAATGTGGTCTGTATATGCCCAAGACTCGTACAAGGTTGAGATTTCTCCCTGAAAACTAGTTAACATGAACAGCTTCATGTTTACCAGTATAGAACAGTCAGCCTAGACATGAAGATTTCGGTTTGTGCACAGGAGATTTCTATTCAAGGCAAACAGTATGTGTGTACAGTTGAAACTTCCCATGTGCATAACAGGAGTTTGTCAGTCATGAAGCCATGGAACATGTGCTGAAGCCTGGTTGGACCCACAGCAAGCATTGGTGATTGACCCTGAGTTTGTTAGAGCTATTTTGCTCTTGTGAACTAGATCCCACTAATAATGTAATAGATAATAATACAATAATATTATAATATATAAGAATTGTAATAAGTGCTCATAGTATAATAAAAGGATTGTTTTTTTCTCATGTCCTTTTTAGGAATGCATTATTTGCATATGGAGGCTCCAGTCAAAGTAATACACAGAGATCTGAAGTCCCGAAATGGTAATACAGCCAAGAATGTACATGTTTTGCTTTGTTGCATTGGGGTTTTAATGTTAGTACTAGGAAGGAGAAGAATACAACTCAAGCAGTGGCTAAAATATATCATAAGTGCTATTTAGACAGCCCTATAAAATAATAATTTAATGATTTAATTTATCTTTTACCCTATTTGTCCTCCAAGAAAACTTACTTGGGACCTTTTCCTTCCAATTCACCTTTCTGTAATATCGCTCTGAGAAATGTTTGGTTGTGTGTCTTGTAAGTCCCT
This sequence comes from Gekko gecko, assembly GCA_029375565.1. NCBI lineage: Eukaryota > Metazoa > Chordata > Lepidosauria > Squamata > Gekkonidae > Gekko > Gekko gecko. The sequence goes on along the minus strand of JAPDNY010000003.1, from coordinate 32,283,495 downwards.
CCAAGTTATGGCAAAAAATCAAAATACGATTCTTTGGAAGTTGCATCACTCATTGAATTAGGGCTATAGAGAGTTTCTGCGTATTTTGAACGTTTTTCTTGAACTCTCACATTATTTTGTTGTGGTGGGTTTTTTCAACATGAAGGTGGTCAGCAGTGTGATACTAACTTGCAGATAAATTGCAGTCAGAATTTCTGCAGAGGGTAGATTCAAGTCCAGCATCACCTTAGAAACCACAAGATTTTCAGGGTATGAGCTTTTGAGAGTCAAAGCTCCCTTTGTCGAAATTTCTTCAGTTTCTGATTGTGAAAGGCCCAGACAATTTCATTATGCATCCTGAATCTGCAGACAGAAGCATCTGATCAGCTGGAGAAAGGGTTATAAGAATTTCCTCCATTAAGTTTAATTAGTGGCCTACTAATTATATAGGGTAGAGAACAAGATAATCTGTTGGCACCTTCTGTGAGCCGGTGCTTTTTGCATTTATGCTACTGGAAGCGGCAAGAGATTTGCAGCACCATGTCAATGAATGTTGCACTGCTGTTTCCTTGACATAGTAGCAGATCCATTTTGCTGCACGATGAGCTAAAAGTTCAGCAAAGAATTCCAGTTATTTCTTATGTTTTGTGCTCCAGATGTGGAGTAGCTCAATGGAGGACTGTAGTTTTCCAGATGTTCATAGTTGGTGATAATTACAACTCATGTTACTTTGTGACTGTTTGACAGAAGGGAATTACATTGTGCCAACTTGCCAAATGGGATTAGTACTGTAGGATATGCCCAAAGTCGATGTGCCAAATGGAAAAAAAGAGAGACATTTTTCATAATGGTGATATTGTTGATTGTTGCTGTTATTATAACTTAGTATTTTCATGTGCTTCATTTTTCTTGGGTGATGTTTATGGTCAGGGAAGTCCACAATCAGTTTACCACTCTTCCCAATCCATATGTAAAATACATCTTATATTTGGTGACTTACAATGCAGTCCTAAGAACACTTTCCCAGGAGTAAGCCCCACTCAATAGACCTGAGAAGGGTTCTGAGTAGACCTACTTAAGATTGCTCTCAAAGTCAAAAGAAAATGTTGGCAGGTAGGTGTGCAGTTGACTTGCCAAGCATCAAATGGATTCAATAACTGTTATGACCACTGTTTTTAGAAGTTTACTGGTGAGGATTCTAGAATTTTGACCAGTGAACTCAAAATCGTTTTCTAACGTAAGAACAGAACAATTAAAAGATGGATCATTCCAACAGCAAGCAACTGGGAAGCTTTTTAAAAATATATTTTTTCATATAATATTTGTCTTTAAGAAAACCTGTAGAATTGGAAATAAATGCAGACATTGACATGGACAAAATAACGAGAGAAAAATAAATATTCATTAGCTAAAACTGACACCAAAGCAAAATAGATATTAGTTTCCACAACATCAGTGTCAAAGGTATAAATTAAAGAAAATTATAGACCAAGAACAAATGATTAAGTTGCTAGCGCTACAAGCACATTAGGTAACAAGGCAAAATCAGGACATGAACACAACAGCAATTCAGCTGTTGCTTGTCTCTAGCATCTGTACAGAGGTATACTGGTTATGTATAGTGATGTTACACTGAACTATCACGGCTAACATGGACAGTGTTCACCATTATCCCATCTGAAAGCCATCTAAGCTAGTAACTGTCATTATATATTGCAACTACGTGTTTCATAATTTAATTAAACATTGTATAAAGAATGACTTCTCTTTTCTGTCTCCTGCAGTCTATCAACTGGGGAACCTCTAATTCTAATATTTTGAGAGAGGAAGAATAATTTCTTATAGCCCTCTTTCTAGTAACGTCCATAATTTTATAAATTTCTTAACATTCTTAGTTATCTTTTCCCTAATCTAAAAATGCCCCAGATGTCTTTCCTATTAAGGAAGATGCTCCATCCCTTGATTGTTTTAGTTACCCTCTTCTGCACCTTTTCCAATTCTGCAGTATCCTGATTCAGTATTCCAGATGTGACTAATTACAGATTTGTACAATAGCATTACAGTTCTTGGCAGGTTTATTTTTGTTATCTTTCCCAGTTATTCCAAAAACTAATTTTCCTTTTCCTCTTTCATAACACATTGAGCAGACTTTCCCAGCAAGCTTTCCCCCATGATCTCAAGATCTCTTTCTATGGTAGTCACAGCCAGTTCAGTGTGAACAAGGTAACAGTTGGTTCAATTTAGTGTCAGCCATTCCAGTCTGAGAAGTGATTTGAAATTGCGCTTGAAAGTATATCCAAGTTTACTGTCATGGAATTATTTCTTTAAGGGATGTAAATAGTTTTAATACTTGTAATGCCATTTTCTGTTGTTTCTTTATTTCCAGTGGTTATTGCTGGAGATGGAGTATTAAAGGTAGGAACATTTCAGTCATTTATAATGGATATTGACTGCTGAACCGTGTGTGTTATTTTACTCACTTGTGTACTGCTTTGTTTAGATCTGTGATTTTGGTGCCTCAAGGTTCCACTCCCATACGACACATATGTCTCTAGTTGGTACCTTTCCTTGGATGGCTCCAGAAGTTATCCAGAGTCTTCCAGTGTCAGAAACATGTGACACCTATTCATATGGTGTGGTGAGTAGCTTGTTTCTCTACATGCTGTGAGCTGCCAAATATATTTAACAAAATAAGTTAGGCTGCAGTCACACACACTAAATAATCCACTTTCAATCCAATTTCAGACTGGATTTTTACTGTGTAAACTGGCAAAATTCAGTTGGAAAGTGCACTGAAAGTGGATTGAAAGTGGATTATTTAGTGTGTGTGACTGCAGCCTTAGTTGGGCACAGACCCAGTTAGACATCAAGCACAAGGACAAGAAGGTCAAAAGTCTTAGATATTTTTCCTTGTAGATGAGGTAAAACTACCAGAACTTGCTCAATATTTAGCTGCATTGATTGCCTGCAAGATGATTGGGGCTCAATCTGTTCAAGACCTTTGAGTCAAGAAGAACAGTAAGATAAGAAGAATAAGAAGATCTTAGATATTCTTCCAGATCTATGAAGCATTCAATATGTTCTACACAAAGTGTGTGTCTGTCATATAAACATCTGTATGGAGTCCTTTAGTGCTAGTATCCTAAATATTTCTTTGTCACATGCATTCTTTCTCTCTCACACGTGGGATGGGCAGGATATAAATGCAAATAATAAATAAACAAATATTTATATTGCATTATCATTTCCCTCCTTTTCCAAATGGCCAGTGTGGTGCCAGTTGTGTCTGTTTCAGTGAACCTATTTGGACATTTCTCTGCACCCTTCTTTTCTCCATACTGCCAAGTTCAATATCTAGGGCTAGAGAAGAGGTATCTAATAGATGATGATGATGATGATTTACAAAATTTATATCCTGCTTTTCTGCCCTTACCAAGGTGGCCAACAATTTAAAACATACATGATAAAACCACATTTTAAAACCATTAACATCAGCTCCCCAGTGTACATCATTAAAACAATTTTAAAAATGAGTTAAAATACATACAAAACCAAATGAAACAAAAAAGTCTTCTCCTGTTGGCAGAAGACTGCAGCAGAAGACAGAGGAATCTCCCTGGGAAGAGAGCTTTGGTGCCATGACCGAGAAGGCCCTCTCCCAGGTTGCCACCCACCTAATCTCTGAAGGTGGGGCTCCCAAAGCAGGGCCTCTGAAGATGCTTTGGAGATTAGACATTCCCTTTTGTTTGCATAAAGGGGAATGGTGATGTTTTGGTGCATAAACATTGAAGCCTACAGTCCACAATCATCACGTTCTAACATGGTAGCATAATGGGGAGTACCATTCACACAGGCTGATAGATGCACCCTTAGGCCATGATGGTTCACGGTGCAGATACTTCTTAATTCTTTCTCATCCTTAGTCATAAAGTGCAAGTTCTAAAGTTAACCTTATTCTCTCTAGTAGTGTAGATTTCATCTCATCAAGAAGCCATTCAAGCACAAAAAATATGTTTCTCACTTAAAAATGATTATCTTTACCACACTTTGTGTCTGAGAGCTGAGAGCCAGTGTGCTTTAGTGGTTAAGAGTGGTGGACTTCAATTTGGAGAACCGGGTTTGATTTCCCATTTCTCCACATTGAACTTGCTGGATGACCTTGGGCCAGTCACAGTTCTCTCAGAAATCTTTCAGCTCCACCTACCTCACAAGGACCCTGTTGTGGGGAGAAAAAGCTGCTTTGAGACTCCTTTGAGGGAAGGAGATTGTAAACTGGTTTGAGACTACTCACAAGGAGCCTGTTGTGGAGAGAGAAAGGGAAGGAGATTGTAAGCTGCTTTGAGAAAAGCTTGGTATCAAAACCAACTCTTCCTCTTCTTCTGGTATAAAAAGGCTGAATTACTACATCACCATGATGGGTACTTAAAAAGAGGAGGTTCATTTCTCTTTCTCAACATGATTTTCTCCACTTTAAACTGTACAAAGAGTTAGGAAAAGTTCTGTGAAAGTATGACATATATTCAAAAAAGTTTGCCATATAGACTGTATACTCACTAGCAACCTCAATATTAGTGACAACAATAACCTTGAGTAAGTGAAAATTCAGGACATTGATGCATAAAGTTAGGAATTTGTGGCTCAATAATGATATCCTTGTGTGTGTTTAAACTCCTGGGTCATTGTTCCAGTTAAGTGCATTGGCTCAGGTTCTCTAACCACTGGCTTCAGTGAAGATTTCAATTTAGCACACCTTCAGATTCTACTAATGCAACAATGCCAGCAATTAGTATGCTTTAGAGATAAAGAATAAAATCACAGAAAACGTGTGACTTATTTTTCTTCTTTTAAAACAATCTCATCTATAAATACAGGTTTTTGAACAGCCTAGTATCACAATCTAGAGCACTTACAAGTGGCTTTTGTGCTAGACAGACATCTGCTTTTCATCCGTTGAAGTGCAGCTGAAATTCTGATAACAAAGAGCAGAATCCTTTTCAAATGTAAACGAGTAAGATGTTGAGAAATGGCATTCTGTTGGCAGAATCCATGGCCTTTCTTTTCCCAGGTTTTCTGTGCCAGAATGGCTTGTATTCATTGACTATTACATTGTTTTCTGTCTTCTGTTTACTGTGTAAAGGGGAAAGTGCATTTTCCCACCATAGTACAATATATGGCTGTCGACCTAAAGGTCCAAGTTTTTCCTTGGTCAAGCGCAAGTTGCCTCTTCTGAACGGGTCAGATGAAAATGAGGAGGGGTGGTAAATATATTATACTCCTTTGTTCATCTTCATTCTCTTACTTTCCAGTTCGTTTCCTCTTCCTTTGTCAATTTGAGATTCAGCAAATAATTTTAAGAGGTAGAGATGCTTAAGACTGCAGATCAAATGTACCATTCCTTGAGAGTAAGTCCCATTGAAACCAGTTGGGTTATGGCTGAGTATAAAAATGGACAGGAAGGTTTACTTGTAAGTGGTTTCCACTGAAATGACTGAAACAGACCTGTGTTAAACAAATTTAAAATCAGAATTTAAACGCTACTAAAGAGTTGGCTGACTTCTCCAACTAACAGCTCAGATCTCAGGATTCTTATGATCCACTCCATAATTCCTAATCTAAAATGTTGGTGCTCCAAACAGATCTAACCAATATTTCTCTGTAGTTAGGCATATTCTTCAGCATAAGGTAGAAAATAGTATGTACTCTTCTATCTGATAGGAAGGTGTTTATAGGATAATGGTAATGCTGAATAGTTAGAGTTGAATTCATAAACAGATTCAATTTAAATAACGGTTTAACAGAATTCATTTTATCAATTCATTTTTATGAGTGTATTAATTGTAGGAGGGTTTTGCATTAAATATCATATTGGTAGTAAATTTTGTGAAGCTGCATTGTTACACAGATGATACATATTTTCTCTATTCATTCAATGAATGAGAGAGATACTTGTTTTAATCCCGGTTATAAAATAGGTGTTCTATTGTGTCAGGACAATTATCTTTATTACTGATATCCAAAGGCTATCTTAACCAAAGTATACAGATCCTATGCAAAGCATCAATGTTTTTTTGCTTATTAGAGTCACAATTCTATCCTATACGCAGTTACTCCTGTCTAAGCTCATGGAAATCAGCAGCTTAGACAAGAATAACTTTTCATAGGATTGTGCTATCTGCTGAAATCCAGTAAGGCAATAAAATTCCTCCACTGCAAAGTACAGAAAGACAAAGAGTCCCAGGGTATTTGGGTAACACTCGGTTTCATAGTGAGCAGTGCTATAGGAACTTTATTTGCATTTGACAGTTTAATTTTGGTCAACAATTAACTTTTAATTAACACATTTTCTTCTTGCTTATCAGATTTCTAAACCCACTCACATCCTTTTCACCATAGTCTTCCAAGCATTTCACAGCATTTGTAATGCACTGTAATTTGTGCACTAAGTTTCTGGACTGGTAATATTTTCTATTTAAAACAAAGAAACAAATGTGGTTTTGTGTCTGCAATAACTCACTTGCTCACACATGAGTGTTTATAGTTGTATTGCTTTTGATCATTGCACTAGAATTACAAGCAGACATCACAGTTACATAGGAAGTGAGCTGTCCCATGCCACAGGTTTCATTGGTATGATTTCCTTCCCCTTTCTTGGTGGTTTTCTTTGCTGGCCTTATCATAGTTGGCCTATTTTGAATGACATACCTGAAGTGATGCAATTGCATTGATATATGTTCTTAGTAGTGTGAAGGGGGGGGGAACCCTCCATACAGCTACATGGATATTTACCAAAGCAAGGTAGTCAATCTAATTTTGTAGCAGAAAAAACAAATAAAAGCTGAGGTGAAAAGGCAAGCTAAAGAACAAAGGACAAACCAGCGTGACACAGGGCAACCATGTTAAGCCTGAACACACTTAACAATGGATGGAGAACCTCATCTCTAGTTGAAAACCTAACTAATCTTAACTGTGTTCTTTCCAAACATAAGCAGTATTCTGTCAATATGTTTGTATATTCCTCATGAATTGGCCAGAATTCATAAAAAAGGACATGGACAACATGAATGCCACCCAGATTTCAGGGCAAAGGGTACTTAAGAGTTTTTAACAACAGGATCAGCTTTAAAAAAGATTAGCAGGCTTTTTATGTCAGCTGCACTAAACTGTATATTTTACAACCTGTACTCATAGAAGTATGAAATAGCTGTCTAGGGAAGTCTGAAGTCCATACGGTTATAAAGAACATTGCGTAGTTGAATTCCAGCATGCTCTGCATGGAAACGAAGGATGCTGTTCTTGGTTTGATAGACCACATCAAGTTTGGTGTCACATTGAACACCATGACAATGCAAATCATTTTGAGATCCTGCTGTGCCAGTAAGAGTAGGTTGGCTCCATTTGTGTGAAAATGTGGTTTGCATAAATATTCTTTATGTCTTCTCTTGGCTAAAAATGAAACACGGTTATTAAATAGTTAAATATAAAAGTCTATATTGTGATACTTTCTGGGTTGATTCCAAAAGATTTTGGAAGGTGGAAGCCATTTTTTTATGCTGGTCACAAAGTACCTGATGTTGTGAAGCACCTCTCTCTCTCTCTTTTTCTCTTACAGACATGCCCAAGGAAGAAATAAACTCTTAGGATTAGAGATTAGTTCCTAAGGAACAGGGTTTGTACAACATAGTAGATAGTGTAGGTATGTTGCAGCAATATTTCCTAGCATAGTTTGAAGAGAAGAAATGCAATAGTTGACGTTGCTCAACCATCTAACTTGAACGACTAAGGAACAAAAGAAGATTGTAATCTTGAATATTTCACAAAATCCAGTTCAGCTCCTCTTGATAGTTATTAAATCAGAATTTATCATTAAAAAAAACAGAGAGAGATTAAAAAATAATTTAGCATGGGTATCTTAACATACAAACATTTATCTACGTTCCTGCAAATAGGATCCGGTTGCCTAGTAATTGGATACCGATAGTGCTGTTTCACGGTTTAATAATGTATTTAAAATACAAAGTACAGAAATAAAAATTCTTTTTTTTTCATGTTCCAGGTTCTCTGGGAGATGCTAACAAGGGAAGTCCCCTTTAAAGGCTTGGAAGGATTACAAGTAGCTTGGCTTGTAGTAGAAAAAAACGAGGTAAGACTACGTTTCTACATTCAGGTACATAGATCAGAAAACAGTATTGGGGTTTTGCAAAAGACTTTTTCATCTTCTTCAAATTGAAAGTAAGTTCACGCGTATGGAAAGATTAGCAGTAGGAGCTAACACAAAGGGTCAAAGTGATGTTATTCCTCATGAATGGACCCTTTACATCTAATTGTTGCAGCTTCACGTCGTGATGCTGTAGATCAAAAATTGTACAAGTACTGTACTAGTTTCTCAGTCTCAATTGTAAAACCTAGGGGTTTGTTCTTAGTGATGAAAGAAGCCATTGCGTCCAAGGTAGGGGAACAGTTTAACTCCATCTCCTGCGTTTAGGACATCTTTAAACTGGCCGGGAGTTGATATATCTGTAAGAGACCTTCAGCTACTTCAACTTAACTCTCCCAGCAGGAGTCACTATAGTACAAGAAACTGCCACTTAGATGAGGATTTCAAAAATAAAAGAAGAAAAAATAGTTTTAAAAAGAGGGAAATTACAGTTTTGCCACCTACGTTCTCCACTACATTGAAGATGAGCTCCTCACTGGTACTTGGTAAGGCTGTGCCATAGTAGCTAGCTTCCTCATGCGGTGTCTTTCCATTTCAAAGGAACTTCAGTGGCGTAAACACCCTTTGTACCGTGTCCCCAGCCTTGCTTTTCTTCTTCTTCCTACAAATTGAGGCTTTCAGGTAGTTGAACATGTGAGTGTGTATTTGAACACATGGCTCCTTGATATCAGAGGCAGGAAGTACATTTTTTTAAAAGGAAAAAAAAATTAAGGTTGCCGCTGTAATACATACAGGCAAAGTATGGAAATCTTTCCACAGGCAGGCCAGTAGGTTGGGCACCATTATAAAAGCAACTCTGGAGATTTCTATAGGATAGCTTCTTTGTTCTTTTATACGGTTTGTTTTCTGAGCTGTTTTAGAATTTTTTTTAAGTGTGAGAATTAAACTATTGTCATGGCATGTTATTGCATTAATGTTCCAGTAGTATTCTGTCTTTTAAAAGTTATGTTTGAATATTAAATGGATTGAAATATGTTTGAGCCTATGTGGAATAGGTCAACTTTCTTGAGAATGTCCCCTTCATCCAGAGTAGCTTTATACAGGTAACTTCCCATGATATAATTTTTTGTAATTAAAAAAAATATAGCAGGGGTCCATGAATCAAGAATTTTGTTGTTTTTGCTTTTGTTTATTTTCCCAATACCATCCCAACCAAGGCAGATGTAAGAGAAGGAAATCCTCAACATGTATCTGAATTCTTATTTCAAATGTATGAATCTGCTATATATGTGTAGTGGTATACCATATCTACCATTTAATTTGTTGTTGTACACTATATGAGTCATTACTGTGGTTAATATAGGCGTGATCCAGCCACAATGAAGTACTTTAAATTCCCATTGATTCCAGTGCATAGCTCACTGCAAGAAATGGATCTTGAAGTGCTTAAGTGTGCCTAGATTATGTGCCGAATTTGACTTTGGTCTAGGAGAAACATAAAAATACTATTTGAGGGTATCTATTTTTTTAAAAAATCAAAGTGTTAAAATATAGTTTAAGAGGCATCAGAGGTATGCCAATAAACATGGGAGATTATGCAAGAAAAATTATTAATGGGCTTGATAACGGTGTCAAAAATTTTTGTCCAGACAATCAGCATTAAAACTTTTTGGCCTGTATGTTTCTAATCAATCCTTACACTGAAGTTTTGAATGTGATTCAAAGGCAGAGGTGACCATGTTGGTTTTTAATTAAATGTAAATGCCGATTGTAAAATGTCTGCTTTTGCCAACTGAAAAAAACCTAATGCAAAAGTTATGTCTTGCAGTAACTGAGACCCAACTTCCCTCAAGTTGTAACTCTTCAAGCTGTGTTTAATTTAATTGGCAAAGAGTGTACAATTAAACATTCTATCCCAGACTGGATTCCTGACTCTTAAAATCACCAAAGGGAATGAAAGTTTCTCCTTGCATGAAAAACACAAAGTGTTTTTATCCTGTGTTTTGTAGATATTCATGGACAAATGCATTGTGTGGATATGTTGGAGAGACAGTGTGTCTAAAGCTACCTGATCAGCTTTGTGACTGGACTTTTGAACTCAGATTTCCTCAGTCCATGGCCAATTACACCATCCCGGCTCTTAAATGAAATATTAGTGATTTCAAAGTAGTGCCCTAAGAAGAGTTAACACCTGTCTATAGCTTATCGACTTCAGTGGATTTAGAAGGGTGTAACTCTTCTTAGGATTACACTGTTAAAGAGCTTGTATAGATCCCCTCCACCCCTTCATTTCTCTAAATTTTCTTGGTGTTTGAATGTTGTTGTTTTTTTTAAAAAAAACTCCAAGCACAATCTTAAGTAGAAAAGTTCATATTAGAGATGTCATTATCTAACATCAAATTACTACCAAGAAATGTCACTTTTATTAGAGTATGACACTCTTAGGACCTGCTACCTATATATTACCTGACAAATAACATTCTGTTCAAGTAAGACGGATGTAAGTGATGATTACGTGTCTTTTAGTACTGCAGTTTCCATCTCCTGGAATAGTGAGGGTTACAGACAAATGCCATTGCTAAACTATCAGATGTATTTTTAGGCAAATGACTTGACCAAGTATCAAGTGTCATTGCCACTTTGTTTATGCCAAATAGACTTCTTGAATATCCTTTTGGTACAGAAGGCGTCCCCCCCCCCATAGTACTCATTGCATATCCCATTACTTTGATGTGGTCATTCATTTGTGTGGCTTATTTTGTCACTTGAAAAGACCAATGCATGTCAAAACAGCTGCAGTGCAGCAGGTTGGGTGGACAGATATGGTGGACAGATATCTATTAACAGTATTGTATTTTGGATTTCACTGTTTATTCTGTAATTAGTTCAGTTTATAAATCTATACAATTTTGCTGGGATTACTCCCAGACAAACAAAAAGTTTAGTATTGACCTGGTTAACAGCACTACGGAAAAGTTAGTTGTTATATATAGTAGCATGTTGTATATACAAGCATGAAACACAGCTATTGCTTTTGGTGCTATATTTGGGGTTTTGTCAGTAGGTATTCCTCTCCTGTTATTTGTTGCCTTTTCAGTCTTCTGTCAATATTTGTAATACAAGAGCTTTCTTCCATTCTTCTGTAGTTACTTAGACACAAATCATTGTTAGAATACTTAATGAGGTTTATTTATTTGTTCAGAAAAAAATTATGCTGCTTCTCCAAGAAGCCGCTCAAGGCATCTTACAAAATAAAAATAATGAAAACATTAGGCCCCCCCCCCCCCAAAAAAAAACCCCAAAACCCCAGACCACTGGCAGCTTAACATAACAATTACCAGGCTAAACAGTGTTAAAAAATCAATCCGTTACTTAAAGTCTGGATTAACAGAAATGTTTTGGTACCTAAAAGAAACAGCGTAGACGACCTGTGAGTCTCAAGGTGGTGAGCATACTTTTTTGCATGACATGATTTTTCGCTCGTGTCCCTCAGTAAGTGAAATATAAAGGGTGACTTATTATTAATTTACATTGATTTCATTGAATTTGGAAAGGTAGGATTGTACTGTGCTGCAGGATTGGACGGTCCTGTGTAGGATTGTACTGTGAATTAATTTCTCTAGTCTCAATGTACATGCACCATACACAGTATATAAACACCCTTATTTCTACTAAAACACTAGCCGTAATCCAGCATACAGTCTTCAAGAGCAAGAGAAAAATAGCTTTGATGTGTTTGCTTTCTCCCCCCCCTTTTTCTTTTGGTATTTTCTTATTTATGTGTGCATGGGTGCACCTGGAAGTCATGGCAACCTCTGGTGACTGACCCCTACTGGGGGCATGGAGGATATTCAGAGAGGTGGCTGAATAAAGCCTGCCCTTGCCTCCCGGCTCTGGTATTTCAAGGTCGTCTCCCATCCAAGTTCTTGCCAGAGTCAACTCTACTTAGCTTCTGAGATCTGACAAGATCAGCTATCCAGGTCAGGGCATGTGCTTGCTTCCTGAGGAGTAACTGCATCCTCTATCTATCCCAACACAAGTCTTTAGAGTAGGGGTATGCATTCACTGTATGCAAGCTGGGAAAATAGCTGGAAAATACCTTATATAGAGGGTGGTGTATTTTGGCTATCAAGCATAACCAGTCCCAGATAATCCTGGAAATCGCACTATGGCAATGCCAGCTCAATAAATCCAAACCAGGGGAGGGGGTTTGCCAGTCTTCCACAAACAGTGCATGTACAGATTGCCCAGCAGAACCAATGCATGTACTGAGTGCCACTATGGCGATACCAGCTCAACAAATCCAAGCGCGGGGGGGGTTGCATGCCTAGCACAGCCAGTGCATGTACAGAGCTCCCAGTAGAATCAGTTAATGTACAGAATGCCCAGCAGAACCAGTGCATGCACAGAGTGCCAGCAGAATCAGTGCCGCTGTGGCAATGCCAGATCAACAAATTCAAGCAAGAGGGGGTCCAACCCCAGCATAGCTAGTGCATGTACAGAGTGCCGAGCAGTACCAATGCAATGTACTAGTGCCCAGCAAAAACCAATGCCTTCCCTTAAATGCTTTCTTTTTTCCCTCCATTGAAAACATTGGAGGATGGAGGCACCTTCTTCGAGCACTCTGTACATGTACTGGTTCTGCTGGGCACTCTGTACATGTGCTGACTTTATTGGGCGTACAATGCCCCCTGCTTAGATTTGTTGAGCTGGCATTGCCACGGTGGCAGTGGTTTGCTGGGCACTCTGTACATGCAGTGTGGTTCTGCAAGGCTTGGAAAAATCCCCCCCACATCCAGTTGCTACTGCAGAGACTCTCTGGTTTGACATTAGTCCTTGGGTTTTTTTGCTGTTTTTTCCCACCATTGGAAACAGTGGAGGATAAAGACACTTTCTTTAGGGGGCATAGAATTGGACCACCTGGTCCAATCTTTTTAAACTTGGGGGTCTTTTGAGGAGAGGCACCAGAAGCTATGCTAAGGATTTGGTGCCTCTACCTAAAAAATCAGCCTCCCCAGACCTCTGGATACCCCCAGATAGATTTCCCATTGACTAGAACTTCCCATAGAGTATAATGGAGTCAGAAAAATTCAGGATTTCCAAAACCTCCAAATCTGAATATCATATCAGTAATGGAATTGGGGGGGGGGTGTTTTGTGGGGGAGGAGTCCCGGATTTTGGGGAGGTTCAGTATCTCCGAATCTGAAAAATCTCATTGTTGTTTTTTGGTTTGCACGCCCTTACTGTTGAGCAGTGAGATTGATCAGATCTCAGGCAGCTTCTTGATTTCATTTTTTAGCACTTTAAAAAAAGTTTAAATCAGTTCCAAAAATATTCTAAGTATGGAGTGGAAAAGTAAGTAACTCATTATAAGAGCAATCTGATAGGCCTCGGCCAGAGCCCTAATAGAATGTTCACAGTGTGTTGCAGTAGTATTGGATATTCTTTTGTGGCTTATTTTAGTGATTCCAGGATATAACTAATCTATAGAACTGGTTTAACCACAACCAAGACAAGAAAAACAAAAGGAATGTGTGTATTCTGAGCAATGATAGCACTACAATATGGCCTCTGAATTTCTGGAAAACTGTGCAGCTGAAGAGCCATAATTCCCTGAACAGTTTCCAACTCTCTCGAGGATAACGTCTGTGTTTGCTTCACAATGCCATTCTTGATGATATTTTCAACCTACTTTATCCAAACGTTAGATCAGAATTATTATACACTGACTATACACTTACATTCAGATAATGAATATGAATTGGGAAATATTAGTATGTGTACAAAAACTGGTGAGAATTTACGTGACAGGCACAATAAGCAGCAGAGTGAAATTGCTGGAGCCAGTGCGAAGAAGAACACTTGGAATGATTGCATAGATGCTGACATTTTTTTAAAAAAAATTGAATAAATGCATCTCGGGGGGTAGGGTTCTTGATACTTGTCTGAGCATGGGTTTTTGCTAATTTCTAGTTCTTGGGTGACTAATTTCTTACAATCATTATAGAGACTGACCATTCCAAGCTGCTGTCCTGGAAGCTTCGCAGAACTGATGCACCAGTGTTGGGAAGCAGACCCGAAGGTATTTATTCTGATAACGTTTGGTCATTGTCAACAACGTTTTGTTGTTGCTTGTGTTAATTCTGTTGTGTTACAGTTTTGATGCTGCAGGAAATTAAAATGCTAATTTCGAGCTTGATCTGTTCAGGTAGGATTTTATGTAGATAGGTAGGTTTTTATTGCACTGCCCAAAGGCTGTTACAAGTCTAAGTAAAACTTAAATTACAGAAGATTACGGATAAAAGTCAGCAAGTTCGATTGCCAGTCATTAGACAGGGTTTTAGAATGTAGCCCTCGTTACATCCTCCAATAGTTGGATCTGCTAGAGGAACTAGTGTTTCATTGGTGACTGGGTCATCTGCATAATGTATTGGATGTCAGCATTCGCTCCATTTGTGGTTGACAGCCAACCCATTAGAGTACAGATTAGATATTATTCTGAAACTGATTAGTTGGCAAATGTTTGGCATATGTTTTAGCGCAGTGCTCACAAGATGTAGGAGCAAAGGCATCCTTTTTTTTCACCAGGCACAATTTTTGTACTCTGAATTATATAATAAATAGTGAGCGCTATTATCTTCCTGCATCATAGCAAAGAGAATGCAGAAAGCATTGTTATGTTAACTTTTTCAAGTGTCCTTAGTAGAATTGATTGCCAAGGTATCTAAAAGGTGCACTAGTTCAGGCAAGGCAAGCAGAGTCAAACTGGACTGACCCAGGGAGATATATGATTGGACCTCCACAGCAGTTCTAACAGTTCATTGCAGCTGTGTGTGATCACAACTCAGACCAGAGTCATCCAGGTAGAGGAGTCCTTGCTTCCATGTTGGCCCATTTTTTCCTGCTTAAACCAAATCTATCTGTCCAAGTTATTAACCCTGTATAATGATGAGAACCTGTCTTTTGTATTTCCAAGACTAGTAACAGCTGCCCTTAATGTGTTGGAAGGATGGAATATAAATATTTAAAATAAACAGCACTGGGGTGCAGATTAATTTCAATAGGGGTGGGTGGGTGATAGAGGCCTTAAATCTCTTCTGTCCACGAAACTCTTACCTAAAGCAAGGGTGCATGTGACTACAGTTTTCTTCTTGCAAATACTGGGAAGATCTGATCAAGGAGCTGAGAGCATCTTGTCAAGTTTGTCCTCAAATGTTTGGATTTTTTTTTTCGGTTCTGCACATTTTTAGCATATTTGGTTGGTTAATATTCTATCTTGTTGCAATTAGATTGAATGGGACAAGAAAGTCAAAGTAATCTCATCACTCTTACCAATATAATAAACAAGCATTTTGTTTCCCTTTAATGTTAGTTAAAGAAGTAAACCACTGTTCTGTCAGTCAGGTCCAGTGGGGAGGGGGGATAATAATCACATCCTTCTCAGAGATTTGTATCAGCTCAGATCCCCCCCCCCTAAACTGTCTAATCAGGTACACTTAGGGTGCGGTCAGATGGTGTGCTGAGAATGGTTTAAATTGCTCCATTTCTGACTGGATTATATTTGATCTGGACAATCATGATCATACTTACCTCCCTTATACTGCTGTCTACACTACTGACACACGGGAGTGTGCATCAGCAGGTTTTTTTGGTTTGTTTGTTTTCTCAGTTTGCGCATGTGCATAGGCACCCCTCTGTAGAAAGGAGGGAAACTATCATGGCACATGCGCAGAACCACCAGGGTGAATTAATCCAACCCACCCAACAAAAGACTTCCCTTTAAATGTTTGACCCGAAAATGGCCTCCGTGAGATCCCGAACTCATCTAAACACTAAAACAAGTGACCGTTTAAATGTCAGTTTTCTAAATGCGGTGGTGGAGCTCTGCCTATGCGCACACCGCCAACGCATTAAAAACGGCGGGCAAAAAGCAGAAGCCTCGGGCAGCTTTCAAGTGGGGAGGGGGTTTAAACTGGAAGTGGCTGAACACCGCAGGAACAATCAGATGTCAGAAAAGTGCGGCTAGAACCAGAGAATCAGAAAAACACCACTTGGGGAACTGGTAACAAAGTACTCCGTTTTAAAGGGGGTTTGAGCCAGAAGGCGACGGCTGGGGACAGTGCGCAGATGTTGGGTGTGTGAACATGCACATAAAATCCGTTACTGAAGCGTGCCGAAAGCAGACTAAACGGCCCGTCTGACCGCACCCTTAGAGTAGGATTGACGTATTGTTTTGTAACAGCAGAGATTAATGGTTTCCTGGGCGGCTTGTTTCTCCTCAAAAGTGGGTGTGAGGTAGGCTCGAAAACTTGGGTATTGTCTCTCTAAACCTTACTGAAATGGCTCTATATATTTATTTTAAAAAATTAGATTCTTCTTGTTCCTACTTACCTCCTGTCCTCCCTTGATAGAGATTAACGTAACCAGTCCATTCTCTCTATGTTTTTGAGTTAAGGCTGAGAGAAGATGGTTCGGGTCAGAATGTCAATCTATGGCTGTCTATTGTAAACATAAAGAGGCCCGACGTGATACATAGCTGTGTGGAAGAGAGAATTTTGGTGGAAACTCATTGTATGGCTCTGGAGATATAAATACAAAAAAGGGCATTTTGGGATATGTGCAGAATATATTAAGCAAGCACAATCAGCATCCATTCCCATCACATGAGGGAGGAAAGACCACTGTTTAAAAATGTGTGACTTCCAGCATCTTATTTTAGAAATTGGGTGCTAAAGACCAAATAGGGATCCTGAAAGGCAGGGAGTTGGACGGACTTAGAGAACGTGCCAGTGTAGTATAAAGATTAGAGTATCGGATTAGAACCTGGGAGACTCAGGTTCAATTCCCATCTCTGTTCTGGAAGATTTGGCCTAGTCACACATGTTAAGCTTAACTAACCTCACAGCATTGTTGTGAGGATAAAATGGAGGAGAGGAGAACGATGTAAGCAGGTTTGGGTCCCCGTTCATGTGGGGTATAAATGAAGTAAATAAACAGTAAATAAATGGTGTTCTTAAAAGGCAGAGCTGGATCTAGAAAAAGTGGGAAGGGACTGAAAGAGCAGAAGAATGGTGGGGTTGGGGGATTTCAGAATGGGAAAATGGGACAAGAATAAAGTATGGCTAGAACTGACATTTGGGCAACTTGGGGAGAGGACCAAGTATATTTTTATCCAAAAGACATGAGGAGAAACAGCATTTGCAGTGCAATCCTAAGCAGAGTTAACATCATTCTAAGTCCATTCACTTCACTGCTCTTAGAAGAGTGTAACTGTGTTTAGGATTGCACTGTTAGTTAGGAAATGTTTACAGAGAAAAGAAGATGCCATTTGGACAGGGAAAGTTGAATATGGTGTAGGGAACCTATCGTTCCTATCCATCTTACTATGGAATTTCTCAGGGTTTGCTTTTGTGTCTCATACAACTTGTACTGAACATTGCTCGAGCAGACAAGGGCTTGGATCCTAAGCCACACTTTCCTTTGCCTCCTTCTTCATTCATGGTGGAAGCAGCCCATGAGGGTGTGGCTTAGTGGTAGAGCATCTGCTTGGCATGCAGAAGGTTCCAGGTTCAATTCCCAGCATATCCAGGAAGGATCAGGTTGTAGAGGATGTGAAAGACCTCAGCCTGAGATCTTGGAGAGTCTCTGCCACTCTGAGTAGACAATACCAACTCTGATGGATGAAGGGTTAGAATAAAGCAGCTTTATATGTATGCAGAGTGTTTTTTTTAATTCTGGGTGCTTTTCAGCTCATTGGAAGATGCTGGCATTGCATGAGCAGAAGTTCTTCATGCCAGAGGAACACATTTGGAAAATCCGCCACTGAAAAGGAGCAGAAGCAATTCTTAGGATCCAAACCTATACGCTAATGTACAATGACAGCATCAGTAATGTGCTGTGATCCTTTTACTTATTTAGTATTCTGTTTCTCTCTTATATGCATTTATTTGTGGGACTCAGTTTCATCCTTTCTTTTTGCCTTAGTCGTCTTCTACCTGTTCATGACACCGGGGAAAAACATCCACCATGTCTTGGGCAGCTCATTGCTTTAATTTGGCATTTTAAAAGATACACTTACATAAAATATGAAAATACAGGTGGGTATAGGCTTATGGGTGGGTATAGGCTTATGCAAAGAAGAGCAGGTTCATGGTTTCATACCCCTGATGGCCCTGCATTCAGATGAACATTTCTCCTTCAGATTAGGTGTGCTGCTTTTTACAACTTTTTTGGTCACATGTTCTACCTATGGTCTACCCATTGCCACCTGTATGTGCATGGGTCTTACTGCAAGCATTTTGGTAACTAGCCAGACATCAGTGAGTGTGGTCAGCAGGTGTGATCCCCCTTACTTCTACACATGTGGAGTGTTTGGATGTTTAACACCAGCACCAAGACTCTACAAGTCTACTGGAGTTTGTGTTGAATCCTATATCCTTCCCTACGATACTACAGATTTTTTATCTGGGCACAGATGTGCAGAGGGAATGGTTAGATGCTATATGAAATATAAGAAAAGGCCTACTGGATCAGACCAAAAGTCTGACTTTTACTGCATCTCATTTTGGCCAATGGCCAATCATACGCTTCTGTAAAACTCTCAGGATGGTATGAAAGCCATAAGCTCTCTCCCACTGTTGTGTATATTCAGTGGACTCAAAATATGGTTAATCTGTTTACCTACTGTAGGTAATAATTGCCTAACCTAACCTCTGTGAATTCATCTAATCTTGTTTTTAAGCCATTGAAGCTACTGGGTTTATGTTTCCAGCGAGCTTGAAAAGCCAGTTGGTACGTTGCAGAGTACACAACCCTGTGTAACAGTAAAGCATGTTTTCTCCTCAATTACTGCATGTGTGGTGCCTAATTTGGCTCAGGACCATGATGCACATGGACAAGGGGCTTCACCATTTCCTGGTACAAAATGATCCTTAGTGTCAAGGGCTGGGGGGCCAGTCAAAGGGAGTCCAGAACAGGCCAAGGTCAGGAGCCAAGAAGACAGTGCAAAGTCCAAAGCCAAGCCAAGGTCAGGAGCCATAAACACAGAGCCAAGTCCAAAATCACTAAGCATAGTCCAAAGCCAAGCCAGGGTCAGGAGCTAAGAACACAGAGCCAAGTCCAAAGTCAGGGAGTCCAAAGGTCTAGGTGCAAGAGCCAAGCCGAAGTGGATGTAAGCAGCACGAAGCTGACTTGTTGCTTCCACAAAGAGTACTGCCCAGAGTGTGGAGTTAAATACTGCTACCAATTAGCCAGCTGGACAATCGTCCAGGCTCCTGTTAGAATTCTGGGCTAGCTGAGCATCTCCCCTGTAGACTGGCCTCTTGTTGCCTGGTTGCTAAGTTTTGCCGCAGTCGCTCTGTTAAACAAGTCACACGTGGGGGTGAGTCAGGAGGACTTTCAGCTTGCAGTTCTTCCTTCTTATCTGGGCCAGGTGTGAAGACTGCTGTTACAGGCACTTGCCAGCTCTTCTCCTCTGCTACTTCAGAGGGGCCAGCTGTGGTTTCTGCAGGCTCTGTCAGCTCATCCTCATCCACGCCCATGACACCTAGGGGCACTTGTGTCCCTTTATGAAACCTGCATGTATCCTAGGGATATCGTTTTGGCCCTACATGGATCAGTGCACCCTCACTTATACTGAACCTCATTTGCCATTTGTTGCCAAGTTGAAGCAATTCTTTTGGACCTCTTCATAAGCCTCTGGGCTTTTCATCCTCCTAAATAAGTTGGGTCATTCTCAGCTTGATTGCACCCTAATTTTAGTTTCCTGTTCTTCAGTAAGGGCAGGTAAACATTCCTTTTCATATTGATTAATAGTTTTTTTCAACAGTGTCAATTCTTCATTTGTCACTGGTGGTTTTGTAAGTTTATTTGTCCTGTGTACACATAGTATGGTTTTTATGTATAATTTGTGTGATAGCTATATATATAGTGTGTTTGGATCCAAAATACAGAGCAGGACATTCCAGGCCCCCCTCTATTGCTTGCTGAACCTCACCAAATGCTATTCCCAGGGATCAGTGATGCAATGTGACAATCTAGAGTTGGAGGGGTAATCAGTAAAAATTTCCCCACACACACACACACACCAGTTGCAGTACTCTTTTGTTAGTGAAAAACAAATGTTTTCGCAACCCAAAATATACTTCACTGAGACACAAATAACATTGAAAAAAGCATATACTTTACAAGAAGAGTTGGATGGAAACTAATAGGTAAAGGTAAAGGTTCCCTTGCTTGAAAGCCAGTCGAATCCGACTCTAGGGTTGCGGTGCTCATCTACGTTTCAAAGCCGAAGAGCCAGCGCTGTCCGAAGACGTTTCCGTGGTCATGTGGCCGGCATGACTAAACACCAAGGTGCACAGAACGCTGTTACCTTCCCACCGAAGTGGTACCTATTTATCTACTTGCAATTTCTTGAAAGAATGTTAAATTCGATTTGTGTAAGGTAGAAGTAAAATTGAAATGGGAATTATTAACTGAAAACTCCAAGGATGAGAAATTCTGTCACTTTTTTATTCCATCTTTGGTCCAAAGACTTTAAGGATAACACACCATCCTCCCCTTCTCCATTTCATCTTCACAATTCAGTGAGGCCAAGGGAGAGAAACCCAAGTCATCTTATATTAGGGATTTAATGCACTGATTATTGAATACCCCATTTTGTTGATTGTGCTGACTCACTGTGTGTAATCTGCCTTTGAATCTAAGTAAATAAATATATTTGAACTTGTATACCATCAATATATCTGTAACCAGTTACTGATAAGAAAACCTGATCTATTACCCTGAGATGAATGGTATCTGTGAATAACTTTCCAGTCAGTCACGCAATAACTGCAGTGAAAATTCCATTGAAATTACAGAAATAAATTTACTAGATCAGTTTTGAAAAACACAAGGTTAAATACCATGATTGGTGACTCTGACAGTGCCACAGTTTGAATTCAAGATACGATCCCATGATCTTTTTTCCCCCCTGCAAGATTTACCACCCCAAACAATAAATTCCTTGAGACTGCCATTGAATCACTAGGTGCCACTGTGGGTGCAAGAGAATTCAGTTTTTGTCCCCGTCCCCCCCATACCCTCATTCACATTCATTACTGTGAGGTTGTAGCTAGTCATTACCCATGTGGGATCCACAGGGAGGCATGAACCACTGAAGCAGGCCATTAGGACTCTCCATTAGGAATCAATTATGGAATTATATCAACAGGTGGAAATGATATAGTGCCAAGAGTGCACCTGCTGCCATGCTGCTCTTTTGCACCAAGTTGATACGTAGTAAACTATATGGTACATCTTGAAATGTGGGTTTCTGCTGAAGTCATTGGAGGAAATTTTTGCATGTGAGCATTGGGGTGGTGCATATGGCAGCGGGTGGGGGGGTAGTATCTGCTCAGTAGTTGCCTTAGAATCATGTGCAGACGGACTGGGAAACAGCAGACACACACACAAAAAAAGCCCTTCAGCAAATTGTTGAATAGTGCAGCTATTGCACAGAAGAGCACTTGTCTCTTTTTTTTTGTTACACATTTGACATTTTTTATGTTGCTTGACATTTGAAATAAAGAAATTGTCTCTCTCTTATAATGTGAAAATCACTTGGATCTGCCTGGGAGAGACACCTCAGCATTGTTCCTAATTGTTTTTGTGCACCCAAATTAAAATGCACGTTTTAATTGCTGCATCTGTAATTTTAGCAGAAATGGTATAATTACAGGCGTGATGCTGAGAAGAATATGCATCATCCCTTTATTATGTACCTACACTTTGGTTTGAACCTTTTGTCTCAACCTTGTCTGGGGTCTGTCAAACAGACTATCGGAGGCAATGCTCTTTCGAGAAACATTTTAACTGTGACTCTCCCCCTCCCAGTTTTCAACAATTATCCTACCCCCCACCCCAGCATAACAAAGGGAGCTTTAAAGGCAGGAGAAAATGCAAGGAAGTTATGACTGCTTTGGCTAAGTCAATTTTTGCCTTGAAATAATCAGGTTTTCATCAGTTGTATGCAGCACAGCCTTGCTGCTTTATTGCCAGTCCATATAGGCTGACCTTTGTTGTCTTGTAATCAAAATCCTAGTATTGGCTTAAAAAAGAAAAGAGAGAGAGATGTCAGCAAATGCCAATCAATGCTGTTTAAGCTAGGGGGGAGGTTGTTTGTTTTTGAGAGGACCAAATTTGGACATATGGTAAGAATTTGTCATCTATATAAAAATGAAATGTTGTAAACAATTGCACAACCTTTTTGGTAACTTGTGGATTAAGTTATATATTTATTTATTTACAGAACCACTTTTACAAAAAAAAACCTTAGCATTTGTGTGGTTAATTGTCACAAAGAGATGATTCCAGATGGGTAACTACACTAGTCATTAGTAATAAAATTAAAGCCCAGTCAATCCTTGAGGATTTTTTATGCCAGCATAAGCTTTTGTTAGCTGGAGCTCACTTCTTCAGATGCATGAAGGGTATAGTCATCAAGCAGATGCATTTATATTAAAGGGTGCAAACAAGCCATTTTGTGGCTAGCTCTACCTCCTGAGGCAGCCAATTTGTGGGGGGCATTATCTAGGGTTGCCAGGTCCAATTGTCACATCGGCGGGGGAATTCAGGGTGGGAGTGGGTGGGGACATCATGTGGCATGCATATGTCACCTAGAAATGATGTAGGCACGCCAGTGACATTGGGGATGATGCTCTGGTTTGGGGGCAAAACTCCATCGTAAAATTGCCCTCAAACCATACAGTTTTGCCCAAAAACCAGAGCATCACCCCCCAACATCACCGACACTCCTACATCACTTGTGGGTGCTGTTTGGGGGGTGGAGGGAATTTCCTCCAGTTGGCCAGCTGGTCGCCAGCGGTCAGGAGCCTGCAAAAGTGGGGGATCCACTGCCCCCCCACCTGGGGAGTGGTAACTCTGGCATCATCAGATCCTGGAACCATGGATAATTTATAAATTCTTAGGATGGGGGAGGGCTATAGCAAATTTCTGTCCCCACTCTTTCCCCTCAAATATTTGTTACTTACTTATGCTGCCTTTCCAAAGGCCTGCTTTAAGTAGTTCACAAAGTAAAACATGATAAAATCATTAAAATAATTAAAGCTAACGAACCATTAAAAACCTAGCCATAAATAAGCACTTCATATTAATTTTGAGGGGGAGGATCAGGATGAATCTTGATATGCTGTAAACAGAGAGTATAGGCTTGCCAGAGTTGCCATCGAAGGTGGTAAAGAAGCTTTTATGCTTTCCTCATTAGTGCTGTTGGGGGAGATCTCTTTCCATTCCCGGAAGCTGAGAATTACAGAATAGTGCAGTCCTAAGCAGAGCTATTCCCTTCTAAATCCCTTGAAGTGAATGGGCTTAGAATGGTGTAATGTGTTTAGGATTACACTGTAAGGGATCCTTCCATTATCATATTTGAATGAATGAATGTTTATTTGTGGTCAAAGACCATTTTTCATAAGAACATTATCATATTTTTGATGAATAATGAAGCTGCAAACAGAAGATCTGTTCAGGTCAGGCTTTTGCTATGCTACAAGTTTGTAACACTTTTGGGAGGGACAAAAACATGTATTTTTTTGAAATGCACTGCTAAATTTATTAATGTAAAAATTATTATTTTTTTCCTTGAGTTGTATACCTAATAATTATCTAGACAGCAACCCAGTATGTGTTTTCAGCTTTGTATTTGCAGTCTCCCTTGGAGAATTCTATTAATATTATGATACTACAAATCATCATAAGAATGCATTATGTTCATTCCTCTCTTCCTCCCCCCCCCTTTTCTTCAGAAAAGACCGTCCTTCAAGCAGATTATTTCAATCTTGGACTCCATGTCCAATGACAGCAATCTTCCAGACCAATGCAACTCATTCCTGCATAACAAAGCAGAGTGGCGGTAAGTCTTTCTGCTCATTTGATGGGTGCATAAAATGATCTGAGAAAAAAGGAAAATGGTTGGGTGAAGTATTTGCTTAAAAGCTTGTGAGTGACCAGTCACCGTCCACACAATTAAAAGTAGCCCCCAGCACTTCTATAATCACTTCCCCCCTTTCCCTTTAAGGCCGGAGACCACCAGCCTTTTTGAGCCGGTGAGCACTTTTGGAATTCTGTCACAGTGTGGTGGGCGCAGCCACAAAATGGCTGCTGCAGTCCCCACTGGTGGACCTCCTGATGGGACCTGGTATTTTTGGCCACTGTGTGACAGTGTTGGACTGGATGGGCCCATTGGCCTGATCCAACATTGGCTTCTCTTATGTTCTTATGAGGTGGAGCCAGCCACAAAATGGCTATTGTTGCTTCCCTTCAGTAAAACAATGAAGATCCTTGCGCTGACCTGATAGCAGCTGCTGCCAAAGCTACATTTAAAAAAAATCTGTACCATAAATTAAATCTCTGATGGGTAATTGGAAGCCTTGCTAAGCAAAAGCTCCACTTGGCCCCACCGACTGGTGGGCACCAGAAAGGTGTTGGCAGGTGTCGTGATGTCCACAAACGCCACATTGGGGACCTCTGCGTTAAAGTTACTGCAGTAGCTTCTCTCCCCTTTCATGCAGAGGAGGAGGAGACACCCACACTTTTGCCTTCGGAGGGAAAATGAGAGCACCAGCACCCTTTCCCATCAGCCTTTTCACCTTCTCCTCCTCCTCTGGATGGGAAAGGAGCATGCTGTTGATTCTTTCCTTCAGCATCAAAATTACTGTTTGTCTCTTCCAGGGAAAACATAGAGGAAACTGTATATTTTCCCCCAAAGGGAAACTTACAATGTGGGCAGAAAGGTTGCTATGGGAAAACAGCAGAGGAAAGGTTTCCCTACCCAAGCACTGCAGACCTGCTTTGAAACTCTGTAGTTCAAGCCGCCATTTTGTGACTGGCTTCATCCACCCAGCTGTCGTTCTGTGACCTGTAGCTCCCAAGGCTCTTTTAAAAATATCAAGTTTCTCCCAGACACATAAAGTGTGCTCTGCGTTTGTCTAGGCCTCTGACATTCAGGCAGAATGTCCCTTTTGACCTCCAGTGCCATGGACGGCTAATGAGATCAGAATGGAATTATAAACTTTGGAAGCAAAATGTAGCTTCCCCAAGTTGCCATTCGTTTGTTCATTCATCATTGGTATAATAGCTTAAGTGTTTATTGAAAGGTTAGTGCACAAAGGCAATCTTGGCAACATAAAATTTTGCATTCGTTTTGGAAGTGTTCACCCAGTTGCACATGTGTACTCCTGCAGGGCTGTTTTCTGTTTTATAACAGCCGCCAGACTGGTGAGCCTGAGCAAAGTAGACAGTGAAATGGGTGGGTTGGTTTTCGAGCAGTCTGTAAATGGCAAAACATGATCTGACTATCTGTCAGTGGATTCCAGCCTCTTTGTTGCTAGGTCCTGGTAAATGTGGGCACAGATGCCCATGTGCAAGTAGATATTAACCTGAAATACACCGAGTCTTGCATTTTAATATCCTGCATCGACAACATTCATAAGGGGTTCATACCATCCAAAAAGGGTTTCTGACTCTCACTTTTGCAGATGCTCATTCTCTACCATATGTTTCCAAAATGTAAAACAGCCTAGCTTAGTTTGTTTTAGAGGCCTATTGAAAACAGCCTGTACAAGGCAGAGGATGGTAACCAGACAATCTTTGCAGTAGTCTAAATTAAGAATCTTTGGCCATTAGCCAGATAGATGGAGGAAACACAGTCTAGTTATGTGCCTGTCTCTCTTCAAAGAAGCCAAAGGGGAAGAGAAAACCTAAGAAAAGTATAGTTTTCGAAGTTAAGAATTGTTTTAAATAAGGACAAATAGGGTTTATCAAAACAAACTTCCTGAACTTAAGAGTATTTCTGAAGTGCTCAGATAAGAAAAGAATTTTATTGCATGGGTGGAAAAAGTGAGCACATGGTAGGAAGTTGGAGCCAGGTCACATGATGGGAATATATAAATAGCTTGTTTTAGAACTGACATTCTTCCACTGACTCAGCACAGAACTAACTGCAGCACAGAAGATTATATTGCATTGCGCCATCTCCTGATGAAAACAGAGAACTACACTAGAGAAGGCTGAGATTTGATACAAAGGCACAAAGAAATCCAAAGTTTATTTTAAAAAAAAAGCAGTATTCAAATCAAACCTCTTATCGAACTTTCCAAGCTGAAATAATGCATCTTTGGTACGAGGGAGATTCTTGCAATGGCTTGCTAAAGTCTTAAGAACATCAGGAAAGCTCTGCTGGGTCATAGAAAGGAAAAGGGCTGTGCAGTCCAGCATGCTGTTTTGTCAGAGTGATCCACCAGCTTCCTCAAGAAAACCTACAGACTGGGCAAAAAGACAGTCGCTTTCCCCTGCTGTTGTCCTCCAACTGACATTCACAGGCAGTTTATCTCTTAATATTAAAGTTTCACTTAGACTGGTGGAGTTACCCTCTAAACAGAAAGGAAGGACTTCCCAGCACAAAATACAAACCATGAAAAAGCTGTGGGATAAGATGCTAATAAAGGCAAAAGCCTATGAACTTTAGAATAAATAACAATTTTAAATGATACAGATGCGTGTACAAATTGTACATAAGTACAAATAGGTACAGCAGGTAAGTTCTACAATAAGCACACAACGAAGATTCGGGATATGAGCTTCGTTTCGACCATCTTCTTCAAGGATGCTTACATAGTACGCATTTGTATCTTCAATCAGTTTTAGCATACAATACAATTCTTGGATTTTCAAAGGTAACAATAATCTTCAGATGGGTAACCAGTCACAAATTTCAAATAAACCATTCTATAGCATTACTATGCTGGTGTAGCCTCTGGTTACCCTCTGTGCATTTGTTTGAATTTGAATTTGAATGGAAGTTGGAAACAAACCACCACTTGTACAAAATTTTCAGGAAAGGCATTATATGTGCCATATGGCTGGCTCCAATAATAAGCAAGCTACTGCAGTCTTTTCTTTACTGTTTATAATTTCCACACTGTTTTCAAGGGCAGCCCTGTGAAGGGCACATTGAAATAGTCTAGTCTTAAAGTTAGCCATGACAGAAGAGGGGGTGATAGTTTTCACTTATTTCCCTCTCCCACTGTACCTCCCTCCCCAAATTCTGGACCTGAGGGTTTCTTGTCCGTCCCCCCCGAGAAGAATTCCAGGGGGCTCAGTGCTTTTGTAGGGGTGAGGAGGTAGGAAAGTTGTGTTCCATCCATTCCATTCCACTGGTGATAGCTGAGTTCCAGCTTATGAGCTTTAAGCAACTAGCTTCTCTTTAAAAATGAAAAAATTCCTTTTTAGGATACCTAAATGCAATTTAAGCTTTTTGGGGAAGGGGCTAACAGAGAGCCTGACAGCTTGATCCTGTGAACTTCAACACCAGGAAATGATTATAGTGTATGCCCCAAGATCCACTGTAGTGTTGTAATGTCTAAGACTGTGGTGTTATATGGTCAACATGACATAGACCACTGCTGTGCACAGCAGTATGATCTGGTAAACCATGACCACCACCAGTTCCTAGATGCAGAGAAGCGACAGCATGCAAAACCATTGCTTTTAAGGCAGCATTGTCAGAAGAAAAAATATGGTAATTGGGCAGATCTAATTTGCCTTTTTGGAGGGAAGGGCAAAAACCTGATTTTTAGAATGTTTTGCTACAAGTTCTCTTTGCAGGACATTGTTGAGGTTTGAGAGGACAAATCTTATTTTTATTTTTTTTAAAAAACACCAAAAAGCCTCACAATGTTTATTTGTGTTTATTCAAATCCCTGTCTGAGCAGAAAATATTTTTTCTAAGTCCTTTCGCCTTCATTCTTAAGGATACTGCTATTTCATTTAACAGGGACACAGTATAAAAGTACAAATATTAATTAGTCAGCTTTCCATCTTTATCATTGGAAGCCATTATACATTGACTGAGAAAACAGAGCAAGTCAGGTCGTGGAAAAACAAGCAAGGAATATTAATCTGCAAGATTACTGAAATAAACAGTACACATGACCAGTAATGTTATATGCAAATCGCTAAACTTATGGAGTAACAGACTCATTAACTGGGCAATGTACAGGAGCCTTCACTTTAATTACATTGTTTTATTATACTTTTTTTTAGAATGCAGCTGTTTTTCAGAGTCTGACCTTTTATTATAAAGAAGTTTTTGCCTAATGAAGGGAGATAATTACAGTACGTACGTACACAGTATGAGTTTGACATATAGAAAGCTGTTGTTACCAAGACTTTGCTAGGGGAGAAATTTATTTAAAAGGAGATGGCATTTTTTAAAAAGATTTTTAAATGGATAAATACACACAAGTAACACAAATAAAGACGACTGGTGTCTTTGTGCTGGGTTCCTTTACATGAGATTGTAATGTTACCGGGTTCAATCCTGAGGAGACTGTGCAAGAGGAAGTCCCTCCTTTTCCTTAGCAACTTCAGGTAGTGTTTAGCGGGAGATATAGGAGACTGAACCAGGATCTTCCACATACATACCATGTGCCTGATTCCTGAGACATGACCCTTCCCCTCTGTGTCCCAATTACCCTAATGATCAGGAAACCCATGTGACCAAAGTACCACATAGCATCGGAACTGCAACATGGAGCAGGAATCAAGAACAGTCAATCTTGCTAAAGTACACCAACTGGTAATGCTGCAGTTCAAAAAACAGCAGTGAAATTCTTACCCCAATGCATTCAGTTTCTGAAGAGCTGAAAGGCTTAATCAGTACACGCTGCAAAATTGTTACATCAAGATAGGTAGTTTGGTGATATTTTGATGAAATCTGCAAAATGACCCCATTTTTCCATGTAATTTGTCCTTCAGAGTCTATAGTCTGTCTATAGAATTCAGTCCCTGCAAGCATAGACGTTAGCAGGATGTTTTAAAAGCCACAGAATTGCCACCACTATGCATAACTGTCCTGCTCTCCAGCATAATATACCTGTATGGATTAAGCTGGGCATCTGCTGTTGCATCATTGCACTGTGTACCCTGCTCTAGACTTGCATTATTGGCAGTCGGCTGCGTCACATCTTGTGTTTTCCCAGACAGTACAAAGAAGAAAATTCAATGAAACATGGTATCGTGGCAGCTTCATGGCTCTCGTAATGTTTTGTTATGTCCTTATCGAATCATGGTAGAGTGCATGACACATTGTTAAATAGGCTGCTTTATTTTACTTGGCAACACTGGAATTCAGCTAATGGGGCCTATTGCACATCAGACACCTTTGACATTTCTTGCCAGAGTGGTTCCTGTTGACAGTTGCAGGTCATCCTGGTGTCAGACATATAATTCAGGGACAACGTGAGCTTGGCAGTGGATTGATGTTGAGTCATGATACTTTTCTTCAGGCATCCTTTCTTCCCAAGCAATAGAGAGACTGAGGCAAAAAAATCCTTGTGGCCTGACTGTCCAAAGAGAGAAGGGGGGGTAGTGTTAAAAACTGTGAGTGGGGCTTTCTATTCAACAATAGCAAAGGGTCCTACTTACACCCAACAATGTGTTGAACAGTTAAAATGAGATTTAGAAACAATATCACTGAGGGGTTCAGTTTTATGTCTTTTTCCTATGAAGGAATCATGTTATGCGAAGCCATGACAGCATTAACTTTTTAAAGTCCAAGGCTGGTAAAATCTCCTTTAAAGCTTTGCTTAAATCTTTGACTTGTTCATCCCTAAATTGCTACCAATTGCTGTAACATTATGATATTTTTGTTAAAATCAATATACTGTTGTTCTAGCCTAGCCAGGGATTTCAAAATGGCTTACAGTGCATAATGCCCTTCAGAAAGATAGTTGAAAAAATGTCCATGGAAACTTCTGTTTACTGTGAAGATGGTGGTGATGGTCCTATGATAGGGTTGCCAACCCCCTGATAGGGGCAGGGTTATCCCCAGTTTTGGGCCCCCCAATCTGCCAGTGGCCAGCTGGCCAATGAGGGGAGCCCCGCCATCAAAGAGTCCCAGCATGCCCGATGTGCCCAGTGCAACAACATCATCCAGTAGAATGGACTGGAACTGTAGGTGTGAGATGCCACTTTTGAATACTCTCCGTGTTTAGAGCCAGTTTTGTGTAATGGTTAAGTGCGTGGACTCTAATCTGGGAGAACTGGGTTTGATTCCCGACTCCTCCACTTGCACCTGGCTGGATGACCTTGGGCAAGCCGTAGTTCTGATAAGAGCTGTTCTTGAAAAAGCAGTTTCTGTCAAGAGCTCTCTCAGCCCCGCCTACACTCACAGGGTGTCTGTTGCAGGGAGGGGAAGGGAAGGGAGTTTGTAAGCTGCTCTGAGACACCTTTGGGTAGTGAAGGGTGGGAGTATAAATCCAACCTCCTCCTCCTCCTCCTCCTCCTCCTCCTCTTCTTCTTCTATCTTAAAAAAAATCTTGCTGCAGATAGAAAGCCAGCACAGCAAACAAGCAAGTTCTTTTTTTTTTTTGAATGCTTGTGATATCTGTCAAGTCGCTGTCAATTTATGGTGACCCCAGCAAGGGGCTTTCAAAGCGAGTGAGAAGCAGTCGTGGTTTACTGTTGCCTTCCTCTGCAGAGGCTTCCTTGGTGGTCTCCCATCCAAAAACCAGCCCTGCTTAGCTTCCCAGATCTGATGAGCCTGAGTCATACAATACTATTCTACATCCTGTTTATAATGTGGCAGGGTGTTAAAAAATAGTTTCTCCCACCTGTACTTTGAAATGTTATACCCCAGTCCGGCTTCATTCTCCAACATTCTCCAAATTAATTATACTTATTTTTTTAAAAAAGAGGAAGATGAAGACCAGGGATTTAACTTTCTGGTTATCAAGGTGATCATTTGGGGGGATTTTGTATGGTACGTACGTGTTCTGTTGTGTATATGGCTCAAAAAAGGCCTTCTCTTCATGGTAATTAAATGTCCTGCTTGAGTTACCATTGTACTTTACACCCTTTCACATTTAATTAATATTCATGTGGAAAATTTTATGAACAATTTGTACTTGTCAGGAGAAGACGCGACTTAACAAATTGTCTCTCTGTGCAGATGTGAAATAGAGGCCACCTTAGAGAGGCTAAAGAAACTGGAACGTGACTTGAGCTGTAAGGAGCAAGAGTTAAAAGAACGAGAGAGGCGTCTGAGGATGTGGGAGCAGAAACTAACCGAACAATCCAACACACCTGTAAGTACCTGTGAGCTTACTCTGTAATTGTTCGTTCATCACAGAAGAATCTGAAATTCTACCAGAGGCCAGAATTCAAGGAACTACTTTTTAGACCTATTTAGTGCTGGTGGTGGAAAGTGCCATCAAGTCACAGCTGACTTATGGAGACCCCCGTGGGGTTTTCAAAGCAAGAGACACTCAGGGGTGGTTTGCTATTGCCTGCCTCTGTGTTGCAACCCTGGACTTCCTTGGAGGTCTCCCATCCAAATACTAACTAGGGCTGACCCTTCTGAGCTTCCAAGGTCTGATGAGATCAGACTCGCCTGGGCCATCCAGGTCAGAGCATATCCAGAGGATTGCGATTGATTCAGGGGGATTTTTATTGATTTTTTTTTCTTTCAGTGGACTTGTTCCATCCCACTCAGCTTCTGAAACTGCCTTTTGGGTTCAGAAGTGGTTTTGTCATGCAGCATGTTGCAGCCATTGTTTGAGAAAGGCCACCGTAAATTTCCTTTGGGTAGGTGCTAGCAACTGCAGCCCTGACCTAGATGGCCCAGGCTGATCTTGTCATTTCTTGGAAGCTAAGGTGATTAGTATGTGGATGGAAGAACCACCAAGGAAGATCAGGGCCACTACGCAGAGGCAGGAAATGGCAAGCCGCCCCTGAATGTCTCTTGCCTTGAAGACCCTACAGGGTCACCATAAGCCAGCTGCAACTTGACAGCACCTTCTGCCACCAGCTAATTGCCAAGTTTTTTGGATTCTTGCCATACTGTACAAAATTGAGGCTATAGCCCATGTCAGTTATGTACATGGACTCTACATATTTCACTTTCTCCATTATAAAGGCAAAATGGTGCATCCAGAAATTCTCCTCTGCTGGTAGAAGTAGTCAATTTTCACCAGTTCAATTCTTCCCACTGCGGCCCTCCCCTGTTACTTTCAGTGCTGTTCCTGGGTGTCCCCGAACCACGTCTGTGGTTGGGGGAGCAGACCTCGGTGGAAGTGAGGAAGCTGGAAAAATTTGTTCTGCTAGGAGAGCATTACTTGTGATACTTTGGATTCAAGCCAAAGAACACATCTCCCTTTACTTCTGCCTGTTGTAGGGAAAGACTCACAAGTCCATACAGTTCTTTCCATAATTTGTTTATTTATTTAGAAGATTTATAACAGGGCCACCAAGGTAGCTAGCAAGTACTGTAAGAGCACATCATAAAACAAATTAAAAACCAGAACAGAATGGCATATATGTGAAAACAAGGAGACATCAGTTGGAAACATAAGACATCAAATAAAGACATAGGGCAGAGAGGAGGGAATATGGAGGGAATGCTGGATGAAACAAAAAAATCTTCACTGGCTGGTAAAAGACAGTGACAGAAGGAGATGGGCAAATTGACCACAGAGACACCCTGGTGTGTGTAGTGTGTGTGAGTAAGAGAGAGAACCAGGACTTTCTAAATGTTTCATACTATAATACTTATATGCTTATAAAACCCTAGCTTAATGTTTCAGTTGCTGCGTATGCTTCAGTTTGCACGTGATGCTCTTGCACATATACATCACCACATTTTTCTTGATGGGAGGGAAAGCAGCCATGCGTGCCAGAGTGCACACAGTCTGATTGACATCTGGCGTGGAAGTGAACGAAGTCCTTGTGTGTAATATAGCTCTATAGGGGTTTCAGAGCTTTTCTCCTTTGATAACAAAATGCGGGATCATTGCCATTTACTTTCTTTAAAGTCTGCCATAAGACTTAGGATTTCTGTTACTGATTATGCGTCTGTCCCACTCTTTATTCAAGAATTACATAACTAAATGGATGAAAGCCTGGGAGCTCCAGGTAGGACCATGCCCAGGCTGTGATCTGCTTAGCTTTCAAAATGCATCAGCATTATGTGTCCTTATGCTGTTTTGTGGGTTCCTCATTTCCAGAAAAAGTTATAGGTTCTGGTAGATAGCCTGGAAGAGTTCCATCTGCAAAAACGGCTGGATTCGATTGAGTCCAGTAGCACCTTAGAGACCATCAAGAATTTAGTGTTCTGCTGTAGACCAACACGACTACCCTCTCTTCTAAACAATGCAGTTACATTGTTATTGGTTGGTATTGTGAATAGGGCTGGCCCATAAAGGTAGTTTGGTCAAGGATCTCTGCCATTGATAACTGCCAGGGAGGAAGGACACTGGGAACACAGTGGCTTAGATCCTGTGGAGGTTTTCTGTGGGCAGAGGGATTTGCACTTGTGGAGGGCAGCTTCCTTGCCTTTTTCCTCCTGCAGCAGCCTGAAATGCCCCCCCCCCCGCAATCACGTTCCTGGGGACAGCCCCCCCCCCGAATGGGACAATTCAGGCTGCTGAAGGAGAACAGGAAAGGTGAGAAAGTTGCATTCCGCAAGCGTACCAACAGAAAACCTCCAGGGGCATGAGCCAGTAAAAACTAAAGCCAGCAGCTATGTAGGAGATATGACTAAATGGTGGTTATATGCAGAGTGCAGTTAAAAGGTCCATTCATTTGTTTTCTTGTTGAAATGAAATGGGGAGAAAACATAAGTCGCCTTTTCTATGCAATTGTGAATGTCTTCTTTAGGCGAAATCCCCACTTGATTTATTTTTTTTGGCAAGTGTTGCCGTGTATTTTTAGCAGAAGAGAATTACCGTAGCATTTGTGAATGTCTGCTGCAAGGTAAAATGCAAATCTTATGACTTGCATTAGTATTTGACTTCAGCCGAAATGATTGGCTAATTGCCTTTGCTCTTCCCCAATTAAAAAAAAAATTGAAGTACAACATCCATTTGAAATGTACAAGTCATTATTGCATTTGTTTCAGCACGCTGTCCTTTTCCGATTTACTTTTGAAATATACATTAAAATGACTTTTTAAAAAATGTAAGTAATGATTCCGGTCTGTTCACTGTTTTGGGGCTGGTGGTGGTATGTTTTCTTTTTGCACCTTCTTTCTGAGACACAGTTTAATGGCATCTCTGTGAATGACACGGCATGTGTATTCCAGCTGTGAACATGTAGTAGAGTATAATAATGAAGCACAAGTGTTTCCCAGAAGCAAGGTGCTCTGTGTTCCCAGTAGGTAGCTGCTAGGCTTCCTTTAATGTCTGCAAAGATCCAGTAGCTAAGATATGGGCCATCACCTACATGCTGCACAGCATGAAACGCAGTCCTAATGAGCCGATCTTTTCCACAAGCGAGGCCAGGGATTTTTTATTTTTTTTGCTCTGCTTGCTTATGGCTTGTCCTTTTCACTGGCTGGCTTTGCTGAAGGAAGGTGTTTGTGCTACGGTCTATTGTGCTTAGCATAAACTTCCTTTCTGTAGCATTAAGAAAATCCAGGTGCATCTTTTACTTAAAAAATATTTAGAGAGCATGAACTTTCTATAGGACATTAACTGTATTTTCCTGTTGCAAAGCAAATGCATTCCATCAAAAGAGAAGATTAAAATGCAGTGGGAAATAGAGGATTTTTTTAAAGTTCTTACATGAATGGCTGAAAGAGCTTCTGTCATATTTTTGAATAATAAAAAAGTCTTGCTGTTGCCTGCATGGTTTTCTTTTACAGTGTTATTTTATTTTGTTGCTCTGTAAGAAAGTAGCTTCAGATCTTATACATAAACAAAACAAATCCTTGATTTGTGGCAACAAAGAAGGTCACGGACACACTCTGTGCATGCTTTTTGATGAGAAGTCTTGTTCCTAAAGATGGGAGTAAATTTGAAGAGAAATAAATGAATAACCTGATGTTGGGGGATTCTTCTCCTTTTTCCTGTGAAACTTCTTTTGTGAACTCTGTATGACTGAAGGTAGTAAAATATTGTTTTGAAGTAAGGACCTCTTAAAATGATAGGGAAATCCAAGTGCAGAGTAAATTTAAAAATGGCCATGTGCCCTGCAGGTCTTTCAAATTTATCAAACTTTTCAGGAAATCTCCTCAGTTTACCATGTATTATAGTTAGATTCTTACTGGTTCTGGATTGGCCTGTTTGAGATTGCAGTTAGGTATTCTGGCCGCAGAATATTTCCCCATTTTTAAACGCAAAACCCTAAAGTAAGTAAATGATTTATTGATGTAGCCATTAGGCCATAGCATCTCAACAAAATCTCCACAATGTACAATAAATTCAGAATGAGATTAAAACTATCCATCATAGCGAGATAAATTTTACAAATTTATAATGTACACATAACACAAAAAACCTGGCATGTTGGTCAGAAGACTGTGGTAGATCTCTTCTCCTCAATATTTAGTTTTCTGTCTGGTAGACATTTTGTGTGCCTGGAGCAATGTTCAGTCATGGTAGCCCCACATTCGGTCTGAAGTGGCACAGCCGGAGTCTATCTGGATTGACCCATATACATACACACAAGATGAAATACAAGGATGGGGGATGGTGGAGAGGAGAGAGAGCTAGATGTCATATCTGCAGATCTATAAATTAGAGCCAGTTGCCAGGTTCTGTCTCATCACTTTGTAGTATGGACAAGAAGCAAAACTAAGTTGCTGTGCCACTGAAACGATGAGGATATACATATTGTGGCCTGAAGAGCTGTTGCTGGCTGCCCTTCAGTTCCTTGGGACAAAGTAGAGCTTCATTCTAAGATGGAACAAAGTTTGAGTCCAGTGGCACCTTTAAAGCCAACAAAGTTTTATTCAAGGTGTGAGCTTTCGTGTGCAAGCACTTGTGTTGGTCTTAAAGCTGCCCCTGGCCTCAAACTTTGTTCCGCTGCTTCAGACCAACGCAGCTACCTCAATTCTAGGATGGAGTTAACTGACAAGTGAAACCTGCCCCTCATTCAAGATACTTTGCTTTCCAGATGATGGACAAACATAGATTTTTCAGGTTATAGTTCCAAAATTCTTTTCATGTCTCATTGGATTCCATAGGAGAGGCTACCTCATGCCGCTTGTTTGATATGGCAATATGATGAGTTACTATCTCTGTCTCCATATAATGTTATGACTCTGAAAGTTCTTGAAGTGTATGTGATGTAAAAGCACCTACCTAGCATAGAACATAGATACTGATGCAGAGATGGGGAAATGAAAGGAATTGCGTGAGTTGCCTGAAACAAAATGCCATCATCGGAGTTAACTGCGGCTTTAAGCACCATGGAAGATAACTTCTTGAGCCATTGTTAAAGAAGCCTCGAGAGATTAAAATGAGGGTTCCAGTCACCTTCGTGCCAAAGACTATGCTGCAGCCAGTGGTCTGAATGTCCAAAGTGGTGTATAGCAGCTATGACAGCCAACAAAAGAGCAGGATGATATCACATGTTGTGACATTGCTGTATTGTTCAAGACATGCTTCAGCCCTGGAAAATGTGAAGGAATGATAAAGAGAGCTACTAAGTAACTACAGCCTAGTCTAAGTCTGCAAGGACTTCAAGGAAAAAGAGTGTTTTTTAAATTTTAATTACCCTAAATAGAAATAAGGAAAAAAATGCAACAACATAGAACAACAGTGGTAGCAAGTCTGCAGATAAACATATATAAAAGGTTTCCAGATATCTAAAAATATGTCCATGTGCAATTGTTATCTATATGTTCAAACACTGATAAATATTTATTTATTTATTTATTTATTTGACTTTATCCCGCCCTCCCTGCAAAGCAGTTTCAGGGCGGCTTACAAAACTGTAAAAACACTAAAACAAGAAGATTAATAAAATCACAACAATACAAGTCTAAATATAACAAATTATAAAATGCTAGTACAGACGTTTGCAGCAATCACAAGTACGCAGTCAGGTTGTTGGTAGTATAATAATCTTGATATTGATGTTAATATTGATGTTGATGTTGGGGCCAGGGCCTCACTGTATGTAGTGCAGCTCCCTAGTTGTAATCCATTGGATTATTAAAGGAGGGCATTTATCTCTCCAGTGTTGTAATAGAAGTCTTTTTAACAACAGTAAGGGCAAAGGGTTGCCCATACCATGCTTCCAAGCAGAGGGAGTTGAATCCCACCACCTCCAATCTGAGACATTTTGAATTATTTCTGTTTTCTGGTTACACTAGGACTGCTGTTTCACTTCACATACTTGCTGTGCAATCCTGCACAGGATTGCTCCAGGTTAAACTCATGGATAACAACGGGTTTAGACTGGAATGCCTCTACATAGAATTGCTATGGGTTTGGGGTTTTTTTTACCAGGACATAGAGGCCGGTATCCAACTATCTATGCATAGAACATGGAGTTTTCCTGTATTGTACTTCATTCCTACAGCCTTTTCAGACTCCCAGGAAAGATGGATCTCAGGACCCACCTGGAGGAACGACCACACAAGTTGTTGGATTAGAGTGAAGAGTGACTAAGGGGTAGAATCATCCCCTTCTCTGTAGGGTTGCCAGGTCTTACCTGGCTGCTGTCAAGGGGGGGTCCAGTCTTGTTCCAGGACTCTTGTTTACCTGGAGGTGACATCATTGTACCGAGCACATCAAGCAGCATAGGTGTCTTTGGGGGCGGAGCTTCCCCCACTGGCTAGCTGACCAGAGGCAGATTGGGCCTCCAAAACCAAGGGAACCCCCCACCCCCATCAGGGAGATGGCAACTCTACTCCTCTCTCTTCTACAAGTGAATCTCTGCTAAGGGGAGGGGCAATTTAGTCTCCTTATCCCTCCTCACTCCAGCCCACCCCTAGTCCATACAAGCTGTTGCTCCAAGTAGGTCCTGCAGCCCCAGAAACAACCTTTCCAAGGGATGGAAAGGGGCTGCAGGAAAGCAGAAGGATGCAGGACAACTCTTGTGTGCCTTCAGTGCACAAAGGGTTAGATACAAGTCAGTCAAAATGGAAGACTGATAACAGAACCATCGTGAGCATGGGTTCTGGGATTAATTTAGTGTAGATTAATATGCATCGCTGAGCCATTATTTGATGCTACACGAACAAACTCTCTGCTCCATTCAGATGTGATTGGTTTGCAGTCCTGGTTTGGATGGGGAGGGAGGGTGCTAGCCATAGGGCACGTATTTAGATGTAATGACAACTTGTGGTTGGTGGTGCTAAAGTGGAAGCAATAAATTTATTGTTGTGCACAAATGGAAGGGGCAGTGCAGAAGCCCAAGGCTCATTCACAGAGGACCAAACCAAGTTTTGGTATTGCAGATGGACTGTGTTTCCCTTTGTGGCTGCAAGCTCAATGCAATGTGGAGAAAAGGCTGCAATCAAATTGTACTTCTGCTTCAATGTGACTGTCGTTGTTTCAATGGCAGTTCGGTAATTTTAGCTTTGGAGCATAACTCTGTTATCAGTTTGGGCAACCGTCTCTTATCTGAGGTGGGGAGGAAAAGGGAAGAGATTATATTAATATGCCAAAATTAGTGCACAGAACTTATGTCAAGAATTGGAAGCAGACGGAGACACATGCTAAGCAGAGAGTTGTCAAGTTTAGGGGGCCTCAGTGGCAGCTGCACAACACCTGCTCTGCCATTGTTCAAGCATTGTGGCGACATCAACATGGGAATTGAAAGGAGGACAATTTGAGCGGGTTTTTTGGTTAACTTGTGGAAACTCTTCCCTCTTAGTCTGTGTAAATAACGGCCACTTACGGAGTGACTGTGTCAGAAACCTCACACCTGCTGCCAGCCATTGGTGAAAGTCACTTTCCATACAATTTCCCTGACATTTTGCCCATTCCACTACAAACACACACTCACACGTATCCTTAAAAAAACCCAAACAGGCAGGTTTCAGTTCCATGCAATACCTGAGCTGCCCAACAGTGTATTTCAAACACATGGTTTGGTGCATGGAGCAAACTCCCCTTGAATGTATTATAAGCACTCTTCATGATGTTTGTCACATATTTGGGCTGTTGTAAATAATTACTCTGGAATCCAGAGCTGGCTGTTTAAGGAATGGATGCCTGGTCGTCAAGCGCTGGGTATGAGTGTCACATGGTTCAGTAGCAGGGAAGGGATTGGTAAATGGACTGCCAAAATAACTTATTCAAGCAGTAGCTCACTTTAAAAGGCAAAA
This sequence comes from Gekko gecko, assembly GCA_029375565.1. NCBI lineage: Eukaryota > Metazoa > Chordata > Lepidosauria > Squamata > Gekkonidae > Gekko > Gekko gecko. The sequence continues at coordinate 32,244,241 of JAPDNY010000003.1, read as the reverse complement.
GCCTTTGTTTTGATAAAGTAAAAGCTAAAATGATTCCAAGTTGAGTGGTTCCCTTTGGTATGTCTTGTAAACTTCCGTTACTCTCAGATGCTAATGTTTTCAATGGATGCACACACACAAACTGTATATGAAGCAGCTGCAAATGTGCACACCAATACATGTGTGTGGGTTTTCATGCAGAAACAAATCTGTGTTGTGTTGTCATGTAAGATGCGATGTGACCTTTAAGCCTCTTGCAAGCTCTTCCCTGCCGCTATCAATATGAGGGCTGATCTCATCATGGAGGACAGCCTCCATGGAATGAGTGTTGCATGTGCCTTCTCACTGTAACATCTGGAGTGGTGTACGATATGGGTCAATTGGTGCTGTTCAGGCAGGCTGTACGCTACCAACAGCAGCAGGCAAGGGCGTCAGACTCTCTGTGCAGTCTGTATTGTGCCTCTGTGGCATAGAGCGCTCGCCACATGGAACCCAGTCTATCCTGATCTACCTGGGGTCATTGAAATGCAGTCCACACTATTTATTGAGCTCTGGCAGGGAACAAGAGAACCTCCATTCTCTCGGGCATTCCGTGTGTGCATTGCAGCTACATTACTGCAGATCAGGGATCCAAGAACATTTATCAGCGAATTCCCGTCTGCTCCCCCAGTTGTAAACTTTGACAGAAGCAATTCATTAGCACTAAGATTAAGGTAAGGGTTTGCTTCTGCTTCCAGTGAAATTCACCTGATGTCATTCACACAAGCAAACCTAATCTAGAGGTATGTTCTGCAGCGGGTTCCAGTTTTTTGATGGTCTGTCAAATATTTCTTCCATTGCTAGCTTTTGGGACTGAAGGGAAGCTGTGGCTTTTGGGATTTTAAGTTCATGTGCTATTTGTTTTTGCAAACAGGACATAATAAGTTGTGTTTTGGATACTTTGGTACAATTGAATGCATTTGTAAGCCAGGTCAGTGATTTCTTTCTATTAAGTGCATAATGTCCATTGACGGAAGATCCCTCACTTTGCAGATATGGATCTTTGGACTGAACCCAATAATACGATGACATATTTTCTCTTATATAGTAAGAAGCTTAAATTTTCAGCTAGAGAGCTCTGGGCTGCTTATGGTTTCTTGCTCATTAATTGGTGGTGGTGATGCCGTCTTCATTTTTTTTTTAAATAACTCAGCCAAGTATTAGTTAATTCTTACTTGGCCTGTATATTTAGTCTCACTAATAATTTTACTTTCTATTTATTGCTAACTAATCTGGTGGGGTGTCTTTTGCCTGGATTTTAAATTGTTTCTAACTTTCCTTTTTTTCCCCCCTCTGTCCTTCCTTTCCTTTTTTTACTAGTTCTGCTTCCCTTTTGCCGCAAGAATGTCTGAGGAGTCTTACTTTGAATCTAAAACAGAGGAATCAAACAGTGCAGAGATGTCATGTGAGATCACAGCAACGAGTAACGGGGAATTAGCTGGCATGAACCAGAGTCTGAAGGCCTTGATGAAGGGCTTTGGGGATGTCTTCTCTATGAACCACGCAGGATCCGTCCTGCATTCTGGGATGCAGATAAATATGCAAGCCAAAAAGAATTCTTCCAAAACCACATCTATGAGGAAAGGGAAGAAAATCAACATGGCAGTGGGGTTACATGAATTCGACTTGTCAGATGATGATACTGATGACAATATTGATTTTGATGATGAAAGCGATAGCAGTGAATGAAAGAACTCTGTTGTAGCACCTAAAAGAAAAGCGGGGGGTGGAGAATTCTGTGAGTTTTATTTAAAATAACTTTTTCAAACACCTTTTTGTTTTGTAGGCCAGTTTTGTTGCTTGTATGAGAAACAACTATGTGACTTATGTTTTGTACCTATCTAAATTTTCACTCAAAATTTTTTTGAACACTTTCAAAATTAACTTGAGGAGTTTTTTAAATTGGATTTTCTAAGAGTTTTTTTGTTGCAACATTGGTTGCCTGAATAACAAACCTACTTCTGGTGCAGTGGTATAATGAAACACTGGAAGTTCCTAGAGGGATTTTATGTAACGTTGTTAAATATGCACAAAGTGCTGTTGTTGATCTGTGTTAGGTTAACAAGTGAAAATGTGTACCTTCCTACTTGGAATGCCCCTGTGAATTCTGTGCCCCTTATCCAAAGAATGTCATTTTCAGGAGCAGGCTGTGTGCAAGAACTGATCCCTGTGTTCCTTCCCTGAATATTTGATCACCTGTGATGGTACGGGTCACCTGTTTGGCAGAGAGGAAGCCTTACAGGGTGGTATATCCAGTCTGCTCTTCTCAAACAGGTGGCAAGTCAGAGGTGATAAGTGCTAATCCCATGCCCGTCATTGCTCATGTCATGCAGTCTCCTATCTCCTTTTGAACGTACAGTCCCTAATTGAGAACGAGTGATGCATACATGGAAGCAGCAAGGTTCCATATGTGGATTGTTCTTCAGCTTGCATTGTTCCATTCAGTCGTTGCTATTTCAGTCCATTTTGGGGTGATATAGTTTTCCAGTTAGGAAGGGAAGCGTTGAATTCAGTTGACTGTCCACTTAAACGCACAGCTGCAAAAGTAGGAACTGAACATTAAAATTCATTGGCAATTTCTCCCCCCTCCCCCCAAGGCGTATGCAGCATCTTTCAAGCAGAGTTCCATGTACATATAAAGTTGTAAATGCAGGACGTTTCTTCAGTAGTCACAATGTTATATAATTATCATCCACAGCACAATTTAGTTTTTAGGTGGTTTGCAATGGTAATTAATAATTTATCTAAGGGCCTGACCTAGAGATATAAACAATCTGCAATGGTCTAGCATTAGGAACTGCATGTTCACTCTGTTGGCACTATTTGATACCACTTAATTGCCCAAAGAGCTTTTAAAAAAAATTTTGGTCAAAGGGCACTCCTCTAAAATCTAGTAACCCTGATAGTGTACTCATTTTCTCTTGGGAGACTAGGCATGTGCAGGAGTATTTGGAGAGCCCACTGCTGTGCCTGCATTCATGTGTGCATCAAGGTCTGTGGGTTTTATATGCACACTTGTATACAAAGCTTGTATCGATTTGCACTTTTTCACTCCAGTCCAGTAAATACACAGTTAATGTGTGAAAACCGATTTCCGGTCACTGATCCAGGTGTAACAACAGCTCACTACATAGATTATGCATCCCACGTAGAAGTTTATGCATAATAGGTTTTTCCTAGCTGTGGCTTTATGCTACTCCCTGCCACTTTTTTCACAATGCTCCTTCTGAGCTGTGGAGTCTTGTGAACAAATATTCTACTTTGTGAGCTACTGGCACTAAAGTTGTGAGCGAGCAATTTGGCTGCTGCGTAAATTAGTTTGCTCTGGAGCCATTCTTCTTGAGCTAAGACAAAAATGTGTGAGCTGGAGGCTAAAAAAACTGTGAGCTAGCTCACACTAACTCAGCTTAGAGGGAACACTGCTTCCAAGTAATTTGAAATGGCTCAGATTGCATGATACTCAGTTACTGCAGTGGCTAAGAGACTGAGCTGCAAATGAGGATGCTCTCAGCTTAAATGTCACCTCTTCCACAAATTCACTAAACGGTCATAGGCAAGCCATTCTTTCATTCTTTCCCTCTCCCATCCTGTGCTTCTACAGTATGGAGATAATACTGACCTACCTCACAGGGTTGTTGTTGTTTTCAGAAGTATAATGGGACAGAATCAAACTGTGGGTTTGCCCAGCTGCTCAGATTCTTTCTGTGAATGGTAGGGAACTTTTAATCCTGCCTGATCTATTTGAAACATTTTGAAAGGTAAATATTCAATTAGGCGCTTGTGCCCTGTTTAGCCATGAAGCACACCTTGGGCCAGTGGCACACACTCATCCTAAACTCCCACCCAGAGAAGAGAAGATCAGTGCCACTTCTTTGAAGGAAATTTGGGGGTTAAAATATGATAAATATTCATGAATAAACAACTTTTAAAATGAAAGCAGGTATGAAACATGAGTTCAGATTTGGTGCCCAGTCCTGGCTAGCCCAATCCATCAGATCTCAGAAGCTAAGCAGGGTCGGCCCTGGTCAGTACTTGGACGGGGGAAGTCCAGGGTGGCTACACAGAGAGTGGCAACAGCAAACCACCTCTGTTCGCCTCTTGCCTTGAAAACCCTATGTAAGTCAACTGCAAGTTGACTGCACTTTCCACCAACACCTTTAGCCATCATGGGCGAGTAAATAATAGAACAGAACCCTTCGTAGCACAAGGCAAACAGCCCATTTGCCGCATCTTAACTATGAGTCAAAGCTCTTGGGGTTGGAGTGTGTACACTGAGACTTGTACATTCATTCTTCCATTGTCTTCTGTCAGTCAGAGAACGCTGAATTTCTACATAGGCACAGCTATTCTCCCCAAACTAAAGTACAACAAAGTGTAGACTCCTGAATGTGTAGACTTGTGTGCGCAAATCAAAGGCTCTGCATATATCCTAGAGCAGTTTGATCTGTGATGTGTAGAGCTAGCCTTTTTTTTTACTATAGCGGCATTTGGAAGCAATTTACGGTTGGAAACAGCATTTAATAAATTTTGCTTAAAAAGTACTTTGGGTGTTCAAAACTATACAGCTTCATTGCTTAAGAGATCATGGCTGGAATCCTAAGGACACTTTCCTGGGAGTAAGCTGCACCGAATAAAATGGGACATACTTATGCATAGACCTTCTTAGGATCGCTCCTTTTGTGTTAAATATCATGTAGAACAAAAATTTGGTCATGTCAGATAGCGGCAGGGCACTACATGAAACACTGTTAAGAAAACAGAAAACTGCAGGAAGGTTTTCAAAACGTTTAGTGCATATTTGACATGTGAGGATTAATGACATGGATTTGGAGCACAGAGAATTTAGAACTTCAGTTCCAGCCGTAGCATCCTCTGATGAGTTTGAAAATGCTGAACGTTTTCACACGCCCCCAAAAGGAATCAAGTGTGACTTTTAAGTCAGCTTCTGTTATTTTGGGAATAAATTTGTTGGAATATTCAAAAACTGAATGTGTCATAAATGAATTTCGAGAAATATTTAACATCTGTATGAATATTTAATAGCATTTTGTAGCTCAAAAGAATTTGGGGGTTTTCCGGGGAGAAGAAATATAAGGCAAAGAGACATATCTTGGTTTGCGTGAATTGACGTCTCGTCAGCAATATTTTTTGTGGAAATAGTGAGGGGAAATAAATCGATCAGTATCAGTTTCCTCCCTCAGTTATCAGTACCATCCTCAGCAGAGTTCCTTCTAAGCCCATTGAAGTCAATGGACTTAGAAGGACACAATTCTGCTTAGGGTGGATTATTTCAGTGCAGTCCTAAATAGTTACACCCTTCCAAGTCCATTAAAGTAAACTATGGTTTGTTTTTATTTTGGAAACTACAGCAATTGCTGGTTATATGTCCAGTATAATTTAATAGAAATTTAATATGCATGAGCCGCAAGAAGGACATCTGTATGCAAAGATATCTTTCTAATGGTTCCTCATGAGCATAACTCACGGGGCTGCAGGAAGACAAAAGTCACTGTCAGAGTGGAATGAAAAGGGAATCATATTTCATAGGGTCACAGGGTTGGATCCACACTAAACTTTCCAATGGCAGAATGGAAATTTCCTGTTCCCCTGCAGCTGCTTCAGCCTGATCTTCATGAAAGGCTGCCCTTTGGGCGAGGGGGGTGTCCCTGTGGAAGGACATTGAGGGGTCTGCAGCTGGTAGGGGGAATTGGTAGAAATTGCTGATTTAGTCTGGATCTAACCCACAGATCTTTATGGAGTCCTCCCCTTCCATTCTTCAGCCCTTCCACCTGTTCATAATCTAATTAATAAGGAGTAATGTGTATAGATCTTTAGATTTGGGCATGTAGATAATTATATATACACCATTATAGTCCTGCAGCCAAACCAGTGATCCCCCCCCCGTCTCCAAACAGGCCTTTTTACCAAGTAAGATTATCTCTGCTGCCTTCAAAATCCACTTCTGTGGTGCTCCTTCCCTCCAGCCTCAAAATAATTCCTGCTGAGGAGCACTGCAGTCCTAAACAGAGTTATACAGTTCTGTGCCCATTGACTGCAATGGACTTAGAAGGGGGCAACTTTGCTTAGGGCAGGGGGCCTCAATCTTTTTCAGCCTATGGGCACCTTTGGAATTCTGACAGTGGCAGGCGCAGCCACAGAATGGCTGCCACAGTTTCCCTTCAGTCACATAGCGAAAACTCTTGTTCTGTGGTGACAGCTGCTGCCAATGCAGTGTTTTTACAAATTTGCACAGCCAATCAAATCTCCAGTGGCCAATCAAAAGCCTTGCTGGGCAAAAACCCCACCTGGCCCCACCTACTTTCCAAAAACACTAGACGGGTGCCAGGAAAGCTGTTAGCAGCCACCACAGTGGGGGCCCCTGGCTTAGGGGACAGCACTGTCGGGTGTGCTTGATTGACAGAATGATCTGTGTCCCGTTCTGCAAACACATGCAGTGCTTGACCTGAAAGGTGTGTGGGTTCCTTGTACTACTTTTAAGTTGTGAAATAGCTCTTTAGCACACATTTCATTTACTGTTTTAAAGTTTGGGTGGGAGGTTTGTTTTTAACTATACTGAAAGTTATTCACTTAAATATTTATAAGCTAGTAAAGCACAATGTTTAAGAAGCTTCATTTCAGAGATCACTAAGTGCAGTGCCCTGTAACCAGGTGGCACTTTGATGCTGGATGTACAGGCAGTAGTTTTTAGAAACTTGAAAGTAGTGGATTCGTCTTTACCTATGGAATATCCGCTCACTTTTCTACCCCCTTGTAGTCTCTAGTCCAGTGGGTTTTGTAAACTACAAACACCAGAAACCATAGTGAGGAAGAAACAATTGACATGTGCACTACAGAGAATTACAGGCTTGTTTACTCTGTATGTCCTTAGTGGAAATCTCAGCCTGGTAATGAGTCTTAGGTTGATATACAGCTTTCACCACAAAGGTAAAGTAATGAGTAAATGGAGATTTATTTGAGCAGTCGCTCTCTGGCTGCCTGAAAAATTTCCTCCTTCCAGGGGAAAAGAAAGGATGTTCAAAAGTTGTAGTGGGTGAAGATTTCTCCCATGAGACATGAGCGAATAGGGCCTATGACCCTAACTAGCTGTCTCATCTGCACAGTCTTACAGAACCTATTACTTGAAGGGTTCCCAGCACACAACTATAGTACCTTTTCCCAGCTTTGGTTTCAATAAAACAAGTGGATAAAGTATGACAGCGATTGTTTCCAAAAAATCTGCTATAAGAATTTGGGCGGGAAGCCCCCCTTTTCTCCGCAAGTTTAATCAACCCTTGCAGAGTGCCTCAAATTTTCTTGATAGGTGAGGAACGGTTTTCCAATTACCCTAGACGGCAACTACAGTAAACATTGTACACTGTTCAGAAATCTGAAATGCCTCTGTATTGAAGTCTGATATAGCGCACGACATTTTTTTCTGCTTCGCCTTTGCACCATTTAAATGTTTTATACTGACTAATAAGGAAACAATATTATTTGTATGCCAGACATGTATGAAATGTAAATGGAGAGTATTTTCACAGTGTTTAGAAAAGTTAAACCTCTCTTTTTTCTAAAAACTGCTGTGCGGCGTGAACTCCGTGCCAAACCTACTGCAGTTTGTAAACAAAATATCTAATTTGTATGGAATGTGAAATGTTACACTCGCGCATGGCAAGACCTTTATAGTTAGTCTCTTTCCCCCCCTTCATTATGGCACTTAACTATGTGAAGTCTTGCTTTATCCACATCATGGGTTTGCTTTTCTAGTTCTTAAGCAAATAACTTGCAATGTAATAGAGCCTTCCCCCCCCCCATTTAGTGTCATGTGTTTCATTTGGTTGCAGACAGGTTTCCTTTTCTCTTGATTTCCATCTCTAACTTTACAATAAAGATTTTGACAGTAAACAAACAAACCAACACCTGTGGTCTTGCATAAATATTTTAGCATTTGTGTGTGTGTGTGGGGGGGCTTGTGGTGTGTCCATACTAGCTTCCCCCCTCGTGCTGTGCCCCCAAATACACAGCGAACAGTGACACCACCATATTCCCTATTAGACCTCCTCTTAATGAGTTTTGTCCCGAGATGGTTACAATGCCTCATTTTTTAAAAAAAGAAAAAGACAAACTTTTCCATAATGTCTCCTGTGGAACATTCTTTGAAGTGGCATTTTGCTGCACCCTGCCTGGAAACTGATTCTCAGGTGGCCGTATCAAAATGGTGATTCAATCAGCAACCCGCTGTAGCTATTTATCTGTGAACTTACTGGGCAGAATCCTATGAGGGCTGGAGGAAGATAAGCTTAAATCTAGTCTAATCCGAGGAAGACTTCAAACTTTGGTTAGTGGAGCAATAGGATAGAGGCCATTCCTGACTGGAAACAGCAGTGTGCATGTTCAAGCAGCAAAGGGCATGAGTAACGTCAGCAACTGGGCCATTCATACAGAGACCTGTTGATCCACCTCAATACTAATTTGGAGAACAGGAGCTGTCAGAATTCCTGCCAGAGCTATTTTCAAGCCTAAACCTGAGCACGTATTGGACTATTTCCCCCTTTAATTTCAAAGAAATACCAGTGTTCATCTTCATGTGGAGGTAACAGGGAATGCACAAATACTTCTTCCAGAAGAAAAGTGTGCTGGTGCAAACCAAGTAAGGGCTGCAGGGCCAGATATATACCCTGAGCAAAACTTCAGTAGAGAAAAATGGGCTGGTCCAAACAGGTGAACTGTGAAGTGAAAATAGTCCTGGCTGAGCAGCAGCTGTGGCGTTACAAGCCAGCAGTGCAGGCCTGCACAATGCAGTGGTAACAACAATGAGCACTGGCTGACCCACATCCTCATCCTGTAAACCGGTGGTGGTGCATGGGGAGGAGGCAGTTGGGGAACTGACACTGGTCTTTATTGCTGCTGTTCTAAGTGTCTCTCTCCTGCATGGACAGAGTTGTTAGAGCTTGACTGTTCGTTCCTTGCTGCTAGTAGCCTTATAGGACAGCAGCCCCCTGGGAGATTTCCTTGTAAATTCAATGGCCAGTCCGCCCTCGGTCCAAAATGAGAAATCTGTGTCTGGTGGCTGGCTTCCCGTGCACATGGCCAGAACCCATCTGGGGGAATGCATTTGCAGTCACATGCTCACCCAGTCTGCATTGAAATGTCTTAATGTGTCTTATGGTGAAAGTGCCACCTCTGATCCAATACATGTCACACGCAGCTAGATATATACAATTAGAAGAGTCACTACACTCTCCACCTAACCTACCTCACAGGATTGTTGTGATTATAAAATGGAGGCACATGTACACCACCCTGAATTCTTTGGAGGAAGGGTGAGATAGGATCAGCCATCTAAGTTAAATGTGACAAGTCAAGGAACGATGCACTTTTAAGATCCTGTTTCTTACACAGCTGCTGCCATCCTTCAATATCGTTGCATGGACCGAAGAAGATGTGGTAAGAACCCTCTCAATTATACTAGTCCCTTTTAAAATTAATTAATGAATAAGCCCTGTTTTGAATATGCCACCCTAATGATTAAGCTAAGCATTGTATCACAAGCCAAATGCAATGCAGAGAGGGGGATGCAACACAACAGTGAAATACCAGGGAGGAGAGATACTTAACCCTACTGGTGCTGGCAGCTTCCCCCCAAGACTGTCCTAAGTATTTCCCCTTCCTGTGGAGTTCTAGCCAAAGTAAAAGCTACAACAGGGTCGGGGGGGAGGGATCAAGTGAAATACCCCTCTCCTTTGCATCTTCCGATGTTTTCAGTGGGGAAGTTGATCTAATGTTACACACAAGTTGTAATTTGATCTAAACTCCATCCTCCCTTCCTTACTCTGGGTATATGAATTTGTATGGTTCCTCCCTCTTTTCAGCTATTTATACTGGTAATATATTATGAAAACGTGTACACGAATCTTGAGGACTGATATTCTTGTTTGTGTTACAAGAATTTTCTGACATGTTGATTACGTACCATGAATACTTTCACAAGCTGAACAAAACCTCGGGGGGGGGGCCTGAGAAAAACGGTAGGAACAATCCCTGTGCAAGAAAAGCAGATTTTAAATTAAATGATCAACTAGTGTGTAAAGTACTCAAATGCACTGGATAATCCTTTCCTTAAGCTCTATCATTTTACACCAGCCTCAGTTTTAGAAGATGACAATGAAGGCCATGGTCTTTGAACCAATTTAAAGGGTGGATTGCACAAAGTGTGTGAATATTATGTTCTGTTTGACAGGAATCACTGTAGTGATCTGATCAATTGTTTTTTTCCCCAGGAGGGCCATTTGGAAGTTGGACTGAAGGGTAGTAGGCCAAAGGCCTGGCACTAAGTCCAGCTATAAAAGTTGCCACTTTGAACCAAAACCACACACAACATGGGAGTTTCGTGACTGCAGTTCCTGATGTGTAATTTGACTTTGTGAAACAGCTGTGTGTGTGGGGGGGGGCTTGTGGATTGTGGCAAGAAGGAGGTTCAACTCTTCATCATCGTCCCCTGCCCCAATTCCCTAATCCAAAACTGTTCTGCCTGGAACATTTTCCCTGTAAAACATAGGATATTGATCTTTTGTTCCCCAGTGAGACCATAATGTAGTCTGGGGATATTTTTATTGGGAAGATCAACTGGAAGGGAAAGTGTAAAACCCTATTCTGAATTCCCATGGCTGTTTTAGAAACAAATAACATATCAGGAGTTCCGATCATGTAAATCCAGTGCTCCCTATATTTTGCCTTCAGTCCACATAGCTCTTGCCTCTTAATTGGCAGCCAATAAAAGAGTGAATTGAGGGGAGCAAGTTCTCCCTCATGAGCCAAATTATGCCCTAGGATCTATATAATTCCTAATCTCCAGTGCAGGTCCGATTTCATCCTGAAATGAACAATTCCTGTTCATTGCTCAAAAGTCAGAGAACTGCAATTTGTACATCTTGTGTTTTCGCATTAGCTGTTACTTATAAAGTTTATGCAACCTAGTTAATTTTTAAAAGGCTGTTTTTTCTCTTCACAGTACTGTTGGGTGCAACAGCTTGTTAGAAAAGGTAATGGTCTTTATGGGTTTAATTCAAAATGTTGACTCTTCAGTGACCAATTCTATGGGTTTTTTGAACAATTTCTTGTTCCCTTAAGGTGATATGTCTGGTGAGATGAATGTATATGCCAATCTGTTCAAAGAACATCACATCACGGGCAAACGACTACTTGTTCTAGAAGAAGATGACTTGAAGGACATGGGGATTGTTTCCAAGGGCCACATCATTCATTTGAAGGTAACTGAACAGTAAATCCTACGTGGTAACAGAACAGTTTAAAAGAGTTCCCCATTTTGTGTATTAAAATAATAAAAGACAACTGAGGGATAAAAGTAGAAAAGAGCAAGAGTCCAGGAGCACTTTAAAAACTAACAAAATATGTCGCAGGGTATGAGCTTTTGTGAGTCACTGCCCACTTCTTCAGATACAGCTAGAGCAGGAGTCCATCTGTCCTATTTATTGGAAAGTGGAATGATTTCAGATGCCAAATGACATTAGCAGGCAAATGACAAAAGCATGCATGATTGGATTTATGTGAGATATGCAGAGGGGTAATAGGCATGGAAAAATCAGCATTGGCAATGAGACAGGAAACCTAGGTCTTGATTCAATCCAGGTGGATGCATTGCCTTGATCTTCATTATCAGTTGCAATTCAACATATTTGGCAGTCAAAACAACCCCAACTTATCACAAAACTCCAAAATAGCTAAGGGGAAGAGTTGCAACTCCATTGCTGCCCTTATGCTAGCCAGAAGTATTCCTGACAGTAGACATAAGTGTATAAGTGCATTCCTTCAGCTGACTGGAGCTGACAGAAAACAAGTTCCCTGGGACCTCAAGTGGGCAGAGAGAAGTGGGCTCACAGGAAATATGCCTCATGAGGTACTTCCCCAAGGTGAGTTTTCAACACCTCATCAGTAGACAATTACCTCTTTGTCGTATGACATGTTCAAGGCCAGGTCTCAAAAGATGGCTTATTCTGTGAGTCCACAGCTAAAAAGGCCCCAGTCACAGTTCTCCATTTTTGTACTGGAAGGAATTTTAGGCTGGAGACGGAAGAAATTTCCTTATTGGTTAATGCCTATCTGGAGACCAGCTGGACAGCAATTGAAAAGACGTGGAAAAGTTGAGGCATTGCTCTCAAGATGGTAGTGGAAAATAGGAACCAGTCCATGTGACTTGCACTGTAAACAGTTACCACTGTGTTGACCAAATTAATTTCTTATTTAAATCTCTGCTTCCCATGTGATGCACATGCTTGAGTGACTGTATATGACACTTGATGCACATTACTTTTCGCAGCACATAAGTCAATGTTGATGTCGAGCAGGGGAAGCGTGAAGACAGCCCAAGACAATTGAACCCTCAGCTCACATCTCAGTCTAAGCTGCCTCTGTTTTAGTTCTCTCAACAATCATTGAAGTGCCCTGATATAACAGCTGTTGCTGTTTTCCTGTCACCTCAGGAATGGTACATTCCCTGACTGATTTATCAACATGAATAAATACCTGCATATGCGATGCTGTACTTTCCATCCTGCTATTTATGTTTACTTTTTTAACTTGTAGACCGCCATCGAGAAATTATCTCAGGATTTCCTCAACATGTTTCACTTTCCACCTCTGACTAAGGTAAATGTGTTTTTTATCTCAAGAAATAAAACCTTTTAGTCAAGGAAATGCTATGGGTGATTTCCCACTAAAGCTGCCTCGGGGTTGCGCCGCCGTTTGCCCTGAGACTATTAGTCAATTTCACACCCGAAGCCGCGGGGCTGCATTTTGACCCACGGCTTCGCCCGATTTCCCTGCAGTTTCGTAATCCTGTTTTTTGAGGATTACGAAACTGCGGGGAAATCAGGCGAGCCGCGGGTCAAAATGCAGCCCCGCAGCTTCGGGTGTGAAATTGACTAATAGTCTCGGGGCAAACGGCAGCGCAACCCCGCGGCAGCTTTAGTGGGAAATCACCCTATGTGTTATTAGTTAGAAATTAGAAATTTGCATATGTGGATCAGAGAGGCCTAGTTCTCACTGAGATGGTAAACCTGTCCCTGAAGTGTAATACTTCTGACTGTGGGTAGCAGCTTACAGAATGGAATGTTCCTAAAGTTGCCAGCTCTGAGTTGGGAAATACCTGAAGATTTTAGGGGTGGAGCCTGAAGAGGGTGAGGATTGGGGAGGGGAGGGACTTCAGTGGGGCATAATGCCATAGAGTCCAGCTTCCAAAGTGGCCATTTTCTCCAAATGAACTGATCTGTTTCGCCTGGAGATCAGTTGTAATCGCAGGAGATCTCCAGTCACCACCTGAAGGTTGGTGACCTTAAATGGTCCATTCTTTCCAGGTAGAAAGCTAACATGTGAGGAAGAAAGGATCCAAGCCTCACATTGTACCTGGCATGCTAGCTTTCTGTGTATGAGGACCATTCAGTCATGTGAGCAGCCCGAATGGTACAATACAGGCTGCAGCTCCCTCTGCATATCACATGGACATTGTGCTCTTGTGGTGCTATAGCAATCATTCACAACTGGATTCTCCCTGTGTAGACAACACAGGCCACAGCCTTCCCACCTTACTAAGAGCCTCACTTATGCAAAACAACTGTTTGGGATGAGACCACTAGGCTGTGTCACAAATTGCAGTGCCACTGTTTATTATCCCTTCAGACTCTTCTGCAGAAACAAGTGTTCAAATTGAGTGACAAAACTGAAGACCCGGTTTTTGGCAGTAAAAATGTCTATAGTGGCAGAGAAATCAGTCCAGTATAAAAACCTGCTTCTGTTTACAGTCAAACCGACTTCTCAGATATAATTGATCAAATATTGCTGCACTTTTTGATAAGCCCTATTTAACTTTAAGATAAGAAGCCCTCAGTATTTTACTGTAAAGTAATCAAACCATATCATTGCATGAAGGTCTGTGTACTGGAATTCTTTGAATCAGAGGACTGAGGGCCATCCTAAACATAACTTACACTTCTCTAAATCCATTGTGGCACTCTTGGGCACTCAGAATCCACCTAGTTAGGGAGGAGGAGGAGGAGATTGGATTTATACCCTGCCCTTCACTTACCTGAAGGAGTGGCTTACAATCCCTTCCCCTCCCCATAACAGACACCCTGTGGGGTAGGTGGGGCTGAAAGAGCTCTTTCAAGAACTGCTCATGAGAGAACAGCTCTGAAAGAACTTATGACTGACCCAGGGTCACCCAGCAGCTGCATGTGGAGGAGTGGGGAATCAAACCCAGGTCTTCCAGATTAGAGTCACCAGTCTTAACCACTACACCAAAACTGTTGATCACTGCTAGCCTTTATGGCTATTAGGGTTATCATGAATGAGGCAGACTGCAAACCTAAGGACATTTTCCTGGGATTAAGCCTTATTGAATAATGTGAGATTTGCTTCTAAGTAGAGCTGTTTAGGATTGCTCCCACGGGACTCTAGAGAGGCAGAATAAAAAGCTCCTAAATAAGTAAACAAATACTATTTTTTTAAAAATTATGCCACTGATCCAGGGAACCTGCCCAGGACAGCTTATAGAATAAAACACCACAAAAACATAAAATGTTAAAAAGCTGTTAATTAAAACCCAGTATCAGAAACCAAGTATGCTGCTGGTCCAGCAGGGATCCCAGCCAGAGCATAAAACCCAGCCAGAAACCCAGCTAGAGTATAAAACCCTAAATCACCGAGCGACATGTATTAAACCCTGCAATAAGAAGTCTGTCTTTTTTACTTTCTGTGTCACTTCCTGGTGTACAGTACCGTCTCTGCCCATGTTATATCAGGAAGTTTCCTTATAGATAGGTAGGTAAAAATTTGTTGTATATGACCAAAGACCATTGCAATATAACAATCAACAACTGAAGCCATGGTAAATAAAACAATAAAAGCATAATAAAATTGAAGGCAATGCTATAATGTCTGGGGCCGAAACATAACATAAATTGCAACACATTAAGGCCTGCTCACAGCCTTAACAATCATTGTGGCCAGGTGGAGAGGAGGGGAGGGAGCAGAAAACCATGGGCAAATTGTATGCCTCTTGGGGTTGCCAGGTCCTCCATGCCCACTCATGGGGGACAGGGGGTCAGGTTGCCAAATCCAGGTTGGGAAACTCCTGGAGATTTGGGGGTGTCACCTGGGGAGGACAGGGAACTTAGTGGGGTACAATGCCATAGAGTATATCCTTCAAAGCATTCATTTTCTCTAGGGGAATTGATCTCTGTAGTTTGGAGATGGGCTGTAATTCTAAGAGTTTCCCAGGTCCCACCTGGAGACTGGCATCTCTAATTGCCTCTGTGCCCAGGATGCCTCCATGCCCTGTCACTGGACCGCCAGAGGAATTGGTTGGTCACTGTATGAGTTACGATGCTGGACCTGATGGACCACTGGTCTGATTCAGCAGGGTTCTAATTATGTTACTATGTTTTCTGCAACCCGCCCCCATTTGGCCAGCTATACGTTGGTCAGCTATGCATTGTGAGGGAGAGAGGGGCAGCAGGCCTGTTCTTCAGGCTACAATTTGGTCCACATAGCATGTTTGAAATAAGGGGTGGGTGGGGGCAGACTGGCCATTCGGAGCATTCCGCCAGCAAATTTTCAGGTAATCTTTGGCTGATGAAGACATGGTTTAGGTCAGAATCATTTAAAGTTGTGAATTAGGTATGACTAACAACAACAACAACAGAAAGATTATAAATGGGTAGTGCCAAAATGATAACCTTGTCTGTGGTATACATGAGAACTGGAATAGAAATGACAATTTATTCTTTGTTTCCATGGTAGGACTCTGCCAGTGAAAATGAGACTAGTGAGGAGAAGGTAGTGAACCTGGAACTTGTATTTGGTTACCATTTAAAGCCCGGAGCTGGGCCTCAGGTAAATAAATGAATTTGACAAATGCTATCATTTGTTTGTTTTGTGTGCTGTTCAGTAGATTGGTAAGAAGACTATGTTTAAAGTGCTCTGGTGAGCAAACGCAAATATGAAGTTAGTGTTTTTCATGATTAGCTTTCCCGTGACTTGGCAGGTTGAAGTTTAATGCATCACAGACAGAACATCAAGATAGTACTATAGGGAGATTCAGCCAACTTCCATTGCTGCTGGTGGTGAATTTCTTACTTTTTCTTCAGTGAAGTATGCGAAGTGTGTGTGTGTGTGTGTGTCTGTGTGGAGGGCCAGATCTGACATAAATGTTACTTTATTGGGCTGGGCCATGTGTGCCATAAAATGTAATGCCCCCCCCCATGTAGTGTGGTCAGAGGAGGTGGGAGGGAAAAAACACCATGCCTCCTCTTTCTCCACCTTTGCTACCGCCCCCACACACACACTATTTTACCTCAGCCTCATAGCCCTTCCCCAGCCATTTCCTTTCTATTTCTGGGCAGCTTTGACCACCCACACTTCATCACATGCACTTGCTTGCCTGTTCCCCCCCCCCCAGCAGCCGCCTGCCTTCCCTCTCTCACACCAGTTGCTCGCGAGCCAGATAAGTGCCCTGGATGGCTGGTTCTGGCCCCTGGGCCTTATGTTTGACACCCCTGATCCTAGCATGTAAATGTTTAGGCATTTTGCACACACAAGTCTTCAGTTTCCTGTGAGTCTCTCATGCAGTATCTGTACAGATGCGTGATCATTGTTAATGTGAACTAGAAAGCAAAAGAGACATATTTCTAATCTAAATGCTCATTCTACCAATGGAGAATCTTACAGTTATGTTCCAAACATAGGCTTGGATCCCCAGAGCATTTCTGCAGACGGCAGCAAATAGATGTTGGTTGGGCAGGGTGAGGAGCAGGGAGGACCTGGGAGTTCTGGGTGATGCGGGGGGTAAACAGTCAATTGGAGAAGGGGGAAAGGGAGTGGGTGAAAAAAGACAAGTGAGAAGAGGAGAATGTGAGGACCTGTGTAGAGAATGGGATTTCCCCTCGTCTGCGAGTTCTTATGTGTTCCTCTTATGGGTTCTAATCAGTAGCCCAGTTTTGATGGTGTCCTTTACATTTTGTGGCAGGGAACTGTCCAAAATTGAGCTTTTCAGCTGAAGGCCACATGTAGAGTTATGTCAAAAGGGTTTGAGGACAATAGGCAGATTTTTCAACTTTCTTCCCCATCTTAATTTCAAAGTTGACGAGCAGCCAGATTTTCCTGGAGTCTCTTCAACAATATATATAATATTTGAGATTATTTATGTGTCTGTTACAAGTATTTAACTGTTATTCTCCAGCACTAGCAGCACCAGAATATTCATCTGGAACTGTGACTCCCTTAAAATTCACCCCGATATCCTTAACTGTAAACACAACTCAATACTAGAATAAGGTGCCAATGGGGAGGTTTATGAAGACAAGCATCTGTTTAGGATGTTCCAAATACAGGATATTCTTTCTTTAGGTTGGACTAAACAGTCTACAGTTTTATTATTCTGAAAGTCCTTAAGTAGATACTGGAGTTCTGGTGAAAGGCAGCCTTTATTACCATAGTCTATGTTTGGCTCATGGGCCATGACACCTGACCAATCCCTCTGTGTAGAAACAGAGATGTCTACAAAGTTATTCAGACGAATGGAAGCAGAAGCTCAGAGACAATGAAAAAAGTGTATTTAGACTTAAAATACTTCCCCTGAAAATGAATCAGTACTCTTTTAAAAAATACTGTCCTGACCTTATACATGATTGCCAAATGGCTTGGTTTATCACACTTCCTGACCAGCCAGCACAACATCCATTCCACAGTGTTGAACTGATGGCCGTTCCACCCCACATTACAGTGTTGTGTTCCTTAGAAACAATTTGTGAGGGCTTAAAACTGCCATCAAGTCACAGCTGACTTATGACAACCCCAAAGGGTTTTCAAGGCACGAGGCGAATGGGTTGGTTTGCCATTATCTGCCTCTATTTAGCAACCCTAGATTTCCTAAGCGGTTCCCCATCCAAGTACTAACCAAGACTAGTCCTGCTTAGCTTCTGAGATCTGACAAGATTGGGTTAGCCTGGGCCATCTAAGTCAGAGCTGGGAATAGAACGGAAAAATCTGAAAAATCCTTAAGGAATGGAAAATTCTAGAACAGCAGCAGCTCCTCCTGGAATACAATGTCTTGTCTTAGAAGTCTGTCCTTGTCAACTGCTGAAACCTGCTGTTTTAAAAGTGCTCCAGATAAACATCTATTTCTAGTACCTGAGCAATTCATTATTATGCGTAAATTCCACCTCACAATACTTGAAACAAGGAGAAATAGCAAGCAAAGCATACTTTCTTCTTTCTAAAAAACTAACGCCCGTTTTAATTACATTGCAGGCCTAATTCTACAGTTCTGCCTCAGCCAAAATTGTCACCCACGTATTTGAGGCCCTTAGCAGTAGTCAAATCCCTCAATTTATCATACCCACCAGTGTGTCACTCCGTTTGTTTATAATTTTTAATGAACACCTTTTCTCTAAAACATTTTTTTTTTTAAATTCAAAACAATAAAACAAAACCTGCTACAGGAGAAACCTACTCTGTACCGTTGCCTACTTGGCAGTCCTCTCCCCTGACCCGAGACAAGAGGCCATTGGTAAGGCTATAACACATTTACATATTTTGCAATAAAACATCAGTTATTTGCATTACTGTGTCAAGTTTTATTTGATTCTTTCACCTTAAAATGACTCATTTTCCTTTCTTGTATTTTTTTAAAAAACCAAACTACTCTAAGCTTGTTTGAGAATAATCAAAAATTGCCCATTTAGCTAGAAGTCATTTTCTTTTCAAAAGGCAAATGTTATTTAATCTTTCAGCTGTTCATTGTGCCATCATAAATACTTTCTTTTCAGCACAGTTGTGGGGAACTGAAATGAGCCCGCTAATTGCCTCCCATTTCGACTGACATGTGGTGGTTTAGTGGAAAGGGAACACAGCAGGGAGAAGGAAATAGGAGGCTGAGAAAATGAGAGCTAATTATTTTCACAGCCTCGTGTCAGGCTCTGTGTCAGCCTTGTTTTTACAAACTGGAAGGTTTAGCACTAAATAAAACAAACTGGCGTCATGTTTTTATATACTGGCAGTGTCATGGAAGCAGCTGCACATCTCAAAGACAATATAATGCCTGCGTTCGCATGGACACCATCTGACAACCACCGTGAGCCACCGCTAATGAGGATATCACAGTGGTGCCAAGTGAAAGGTGCTGAATTATGTATGATTCTTCATCAGTACGGCAATAGTCCTGTACATCATTACGAGACATTGTTTTTGCCGTGAAAGAGATTAAAACATCCTTAGTTCCAGACCCGGCAACCTAAACACGCTACAAGAGGTTATTAATGGAATTTTGAGGGAGAGTTTTCTTGCATATTTCTTTTTTGAGGAAAAGGGGACCGGGGGGGGAAGTATCTCTCTCGCGGGACAAAGCAGTGATGGGTCGTGGCACTCTATATAAAGAAGAGAAGCAAATTAACCATACTTGTGTTATCTCCCTTTAAATCTGGCATAATAAAAAAGTGGGGTAGCAGAGTTGGCCTTAATGATAAATAACCCAGGTGCTAACACTCTAGACGTTCCAAGTCTTACTGCCTTTAGAACAGCAGGTTTCAGCAGCTGAGATAGATAATAGTGAAGAATGTAAAGGAGCTACCGGGGGCCGAAATTATCAACATGCTACTACTTTTAATACCAGCATGATCAGGCTATTTTTTTTGTGTTTGTTTTATCTCGTGTTACATCTTACATTTTTCAGTACTCAGTTGCCTGCTAAGATGGTGTTTCCATTTCCCCTCTCATTTTCTCCCCTATTAAAAAAAGTTTACTGAAATTTTTGATTTAAAACCCCCCTAAAACATAAAATTCATTACACATATAGACCTTGTTTGAAATTTACAGTCAAGCCCACAAAATTTTAAATTTAGAAAAATGTCGTTCAACCAGAGGTCTGCAAGCTACTTCTTTATTTTCACTGTACGATGCACCATCTGTATAAAGTATGGTCTTCATAATAAAGAAGAAACTTGATGAAAAAAACACAACAACAAAATCCCAAAGCCTCACCACCTGTGATCGCACAGCGTTTTCAAGGCCAGTGATTAAGCAGAGATGGTTTGCCATTGCCTTCCTCTGCAAAATCTTCCCTGGTGGTCTCCCATCCTGTTTAGCTTCCAAGATCTGATAGGATCTGACTATATTATATCATTCCACATCCTCTCACCACCATTGCAGTTCTTATAATATCTGGACTGGAGTGTTTGTCATAATTTCTCATCTTTTTCCACAATGGTTTGCAGAGTTACTTTTCCCCCAGTTGAGTGGAATCCAAAGGTGTTCCCTCCCCCGCACGTACTTTTTGCAGTCATTGGTTCATATTTTAAAGCTGTTTTTGGCTTCTCCTTGTGGATCCAAAGAGCCAACTGAGTATCCTCTGAGTGGGTGCAATTGGGGGTGGGGGTGGGCAGGGATTTGGACACAACTGTAGCTTCAATGGCATATAAAGAGAATTAGTAGGGGCGACTTGGTCCAATCACCCTTCAAAATCTTGACAAAAATACCATATTAAAAATATGCATCTCCCTTAACAAGCCACATTTCTAAGTATTTCAACACCAGGTCTTGCCTGGGATGTAAATTCTCTTTAAGATTTCCATTGAGCAAACATATTCCAATCAGAATTGGTTTCTCGGGTTAGGTGGATTTTAATAACATTCGTAAACATTTTGTGGAACTTGGCCTTGTGTTCTTTACCAGGAAGGAAATCGACATTCTGCTTCTGTTCTACTCTACCTTGTTAGGCCTCAATAAACAAAGTGATTCCTGTCATACTACCAGTGTTACATTAGTGTAGCATGTCTAGGAAGACTGTGCTATCACTTGTAGTGTTTTTACCTTATAACTAATTGAGCCTTGAATAGAAACCTCACACATTGCGCAGTTCACTGCAGTCTGACCCCATGGCTCCATCTGATGAAGTGGTCTCTATTCCCACTTGTGCCCTCATAAATCTGTTAATCTTTAAGGTGATATAAGACTCCCTTTAGTTTACTGTTCTCTAAATTACCATAGCCAGTACTAACAGCACAATCCTATGCATACCTACCTGGGAGTGAGCACCACTGAATACAGTGGGACTTACTTCTGATTAAACCTGCCTAGATTTGCACTGTATGCAAAGCAAGAAGCATTACCCACCGAACAAGCAGGGCGATCCTAAACAGAGTTACACCCTTCTAGGCCCCATTGACTTCAGTGGATTTAGAAGGGTGTAACTCTATGTAGGATTGCACTGCAGAGAACACCTGTATATTAAACTGCGTTGTTGGTCCCTTGATCTATAACTGCTCCTCATACATTGGATGTTCATTTGGCTTTATCGTCAAGGCTTGGCTAATCATTTGTTTTCCACTTTTCAAAACCACTACAGTATTCAGATGGCTGCACAAAAATTACTTCCTTTCCACACATGTTGCATCAACAGTTCATAGCAGTACCTTTCCACTGCCATGTTTATGCTGTGCACCACCAATTATGCCCAGCCTCTCTCCACCCATGTTCTGCTACTTTTTTGTTACTGTTTTCAGGTTTGTTTCCACCCAGCAGGTTGATTGGATTCTCTTGCATGATATGCTAGTTTTTCTATCTCTGTGCTTTTGTTTGTTCCCTTCCTCTGGGTCCACACCCCACCCTGTACTTCATAGCTGTCCCTCAATGGTGTTAGCAAAGTCAGTAGGTATCCACACCACCACCTCCTCCTAAGAAACTACATCCCCCAATTTGTTTGTATTTATTTATTTAAAATATTTATAAGCCCACCTTTCTCCTGAGCCACAACACTACACAAAGTGTTCTGGTGCTCCAGTAGTTTAAACGTTTACTCTGTGTCCGTGCTTCTTCCTGCTCCAGTCTTTCCCATTACAAAGTTAAGGTCTTCCATAGGTAGTATATGTTTGTACTAAGACTCTACTGAAATGAAATCTGTACCTACATAGTTATACCATCTTAATTTTACCTAAAATTCCAGATCCTGCCAACTATATACTGTTGTGATATTCAGCCGCTAAGGCCGTATGCAGATTACTAATTTTTTTGGTTCTACATGCTGTAATGGATGACTGCCACAAAGAATGTTCCACACCCCAAAATTGTTCTTACTCATAACATTTCGGCGTTGACCGGCAAGCGGCAGATTTAAAAGGAATGCACGTGGCTTGAGTACAACTTTAAAATATTGAAACTTTTTTTAAAAAATCAGTATGATTTTTCTCTGCCTTTATATTGGTGGTGCAACTTCATTTGAGATCATCTAAATATTTGTCCTTGTTTTTACTGCACAAGAGGTAAAGAAAAACAAGGTTCAATTTTTTTTTGCTGGCTTACCATTAGTGCTGTCCTCAGCAGAGTTACTTCTTTCCGAGACTATTGAAAACAATGTAGTAGGAAGGGTGTAACTCTGCTTAGTACAGCTCAGTATCAGGCCCCAAGGGAACTATGAAATGGCTGGGATCTTTTAGCTATAAACAAATGTCTAATTATACTGACTGTAGTGATACACATTAGCCTGAATGGCTACACACACATGGATATAGTGAAGCGGAGCCGACAGGCCAGGAAATACAAGTGTCTGACATAAAGCTCATATGTGTACAAGCATCAAGCATTTTTGTGGAGGAAAAAATCATATTGTTATTTGCTGGTTTCTGTCTGAGTCTTCCTGACAGCTTGAAAGTTAATAGCTCCAGAACTGTCCAGATCTAGAGCAGTTTGCACATATACATCCTCCCAGAGCCCTGTGAGAATCTTCATTGAAATAAACTTTTTTTTTAAAAAAATGATTTTTTAAACTATAAAAATCATAAATGTTATATCAAGATCAGAGATAAATTCTGCTTAGGGCTCACTGGTTCCCGGGATTTCTCTCAGGAAGCCCCATTTCTCCATAAGCAACCGATGAGTAAGAGCAGCAGTAATTGGCTGCCCTTATGTGTCCTCAGAGTGAAAACAAAAAGCCACAGCAACCTGAGCCACAGTCAAGCCATGACTTCAACAGTGGAATGTGCAGGTGTGCACAGGTAGAAGAGGCCTCCTGTGCGCAGGCACAAAAACAGGCATAAGACATGAAGATATGAAATGGCTACTGTGCAGCTGAAAAACTGCCCAGTTTGGTGCTCAGGTCAGATGGTGGACTACAAGAGCAAGATGAACTCATCTGGGCCTTAACTCACACTTAGGTCATGGTGGCCAAACAGGGATGGCAGCTACCAGGTAAGACCTGGGAATCCCCTGGAATTACAGTTGTCATCCAGACTACAGAGATCAGTTCCACTGGAAAAAATGGCTGCTTTGGAGGGTAGACTCTGTGGCCTTGTACCCCACTGAGGTCCCTCCCCTCCCCAGGCTCCATCCCCAAACCTTCAGGAGTTTCCCAACCTGGATCTGGCAACCCACCTGGTGGCTAGGGAGGACCTGGCAAACCTATGGCCAAACAAGGTTTGTTCCCTGGCAAGTTTCTCAGCATGCCCATTCACAATAGCAGTCACTGGTGTAAGACAATCTTCCCAGTTTGCTATTCTAATTTACTTGTAAGAACTTTAGTATCCATTAAGGTCTAGCTAAAAACAAGCAAGCTTTCATTGTCTGGTCTAAATGAAGACAAAGGGTTCCTGCCCTGCCCTGAATAGCCCAGGCTAGCCAGATTCCATTACATCTCAGAAGCTAAGCAGGGCCAACCCTGGCAAGTATTTGGACGGGAGACCTCCAGAGAAAAGCAAGGCCGGGAGGCCAGAGAAAGGCTATCAAGCCACTTCTCTGAATGTCCTCCGTGCCCCAGTAGGAGTCACCAGAGGTCACCATGACTTCCATGCACAGGCGCGCACACACACACACAAATGTAAAAAATACCCCCCCAGAAGACAAAGGTTTCCTCAGCCAATATGGATGTTAAACTAGCTTAGTAAAGGTGAACCGCCAATCAGTATATTTTATTTTTATTTATTTATTTATTATTAGATTTATACCCCGCCCTTCCACAAGGGCTCGTTGTTGTTGTTGTTCAGTCGCACAGTCGAGTCCAACTCTTCGCGACCCCATGGACCAGATTACGCCAGGCCCTCCTGTCTTCCGCTGTCCGCTGAAGTTTGCTCAATTCCGCAAGGGCTCAGAGTTTTTTAATTCTGTGAAGTGGCTACCTTTGATTTTTGCACAGAAAAGCCACTTGAACCACAAGGAAAGACGGCATATAAATGTTTTAAGAAATAAGAGTAGTAAAATGTCACAACCATGGTTCCCATAGCAGTGGATGTATAAACATGTTATAAGCAACTGAGGAAGCTCTTTACACATCTGATGAAATGAGTTTTAGTCCGTAAAAAATTATGCCACAGTAAATCTGTTACTTTTTCAACTGCCACAATATCTGTTTCTGTGCTTCAAACATGGCTGGGTGGAAGGGTTTTTTTTTGGGGGGGTGGGATTAAAAAACTTGTACATGACTCTATGTATGAGAGAAGAGAGAGAGAATGTGTGTCTGTATGTATGTCTATGAGAGACAGAGATGTATGAAAAATAATCTGAAATTATGCATCTGTATTACTCAACATGCTAACTTCTGTTTATCTGCAAATATGAACGGATTTCTAAGGAAAAAAATGTTGATATTCTTACCTTTTTAACCATGCAGGAAAATGTATTCCATATCAGAACATCAGTCATTCTGAGAAATTTTGCTTATAGAAAGGCCAATGATTCTTATATTTTTCAAAGGTTTGCTTCCCCCCCCCCTATTTTTGTACGGCGACCAAAACAGGGAATATTTGATGAGCTCTCAAAGTCAAACTCAGCTCCTACATTTGTTTTTGTGGCTGCAAACAGTGGGAAATATCAGATGTGCACAGGAAGGAATAATTAATGTGGGGGTATTTTTAAAGGTGCCATGGCACTCACAGAAGAGGCAAGCTGCTTTTCAGTTCACATCTTAAAAGTCAAACTGAAAGGGGGGTTGCCTCATCACCAACTGGCAGAAACCTCTGGCTTTTCGTTGTTTTCTCCTGCAATTTTAGTAGTGGTCTTGGAGACCCTTAAAGTGCAGCATTCATGATCCCCAAACTACAGTTCTAAGTACCACATACATAAGTAAATAAGAAGCATTTAACAATCAAATGAACTGTAATGTTTGAAACATCTGTTCCTAAAACAGATAAAATTATTAGTGCATGGGATTTTTGCCTGGGGAAGGAAGAGGATTTTTTTTTCCATTTACAGTTTTGAAAGTTTGCATTTTCTTTTTAATATTAGGATAGTAAATGGAAAATGTATATGGAGATGGATGGAGATGAAGTTGCAATAACTTATATAAAAGATGTGACATTCAACACTAACTTACCTGATACAGAGATTTTAAAGATGACAAAGGTAAGATTCTGTATATAAGCTTAATGCTTTCATAATTTCCCAGATCTGAAACAAAACCACTAAAAGATCACAGCAAAAAATTATTCTATATGTCTATGAAAATGTATTGTATAGGCAACTTTTGAAATATATTCTTCCCCATTTTGCAATTTTGCACACTGGTAATATAATAGCTACTGGGTTGAATCCCACCAATCTAACCCAGTTCCCCGCCTTATTATAGTCCTTTCCTCACGTGGCTTTTGTCCATGCATGTCCCATGATCCCCAGCAGAAGCCTTTCTGATGATCAAAGGTTCTCCCTCCTCCCTTTATCACAAGTGAGAAAGCTGGTTGGAGCTACATTTTTGTTTTGTTAAGACTTCCTTTTCAACCATCTTAACAGGAAATGGACTGCTATCATGGCGTGTGGGTTCAGGATTCCACAACAAAGTCAATGGTATAGCAGCCAATGCTGGCCTCAGAGTAGAATATGAAATATTCCTTGACATACTGGTAGGGTTGCCAGGTGTTACCTGGCTGCTGGTGTGTGTGTGGGGGGGGTTTCCAGTCTTTCTCTGGAAGTCTTCACCCAGAGGTTGTCATTGCACCAGGCACATCAAACGAGACGCTGTAGTATTTGGGCAAAAACTGTATGGTCACCATAGATTTTTTGCCCAAATGCTAGAGCATCTCCTGTGCAACATGCCTAGTGCGATGATGTCACCTCTGGGTGATGTCGTCATGCCGGGCACGTTGAGCGGGACAGGGCTCCCCCTACTGGCCAGATGGCCACCAGTGGATTGGAGCCCCCAAAATCTGCCCTTGACAGAAATGTGTATTATTGAAATGGAAAAACGAAGCTCATGTCAATAGTTGGACCATTAGCAACCATGATTTCTGAGGCCTGCCAACTTCCATTGCACACAAGCCCAAATTCTGTGGTGGAAACTAGCCATACTGGCAAAGCTGATTTTCCTACCTAGTTTGCAAGTTCCATTGATTTGTCACAGCCTATCCTTGACCAGCCTTCTCAGGAATTATTTTGCAGATTCTGCCTGCCTGCCTGCCTCCTGTTAGTATAATTGTCCCATTTGGACTACTGGACCTCTAGTTTTGGCAACAGCAGCATAGTAGTAGTATCCATTCCTTCCCTTCCCTGGGTTGTTGTTTTTTGGGGTTTTGGGGTTGTTGTTGTTTTTTGCAAGTCTTCCTTTTTGCTCTGGTATATAATACTGATAGGTCCATATTGCCAGGTGACGGTGACCCTCTCTCCCTATCCTGGCAGATTTTTTTCCTTATTAAAAAGTGAGACTGGAAATGAAGAGAGTTGTTTGTGGATTCAGTTTATAATTTTCCTGGGTGAAGTTCCGTGTTCTTTTGTTGGGATCACCTGCTCATGGAGTTTACTTGCTTCAGGCATCTAATCCTGGCTACTGAAAAGGAAATTGTAGAATGCTGAAACTTTTCTCTTTTACCATTCTAGGACAGAGGAATTTTTTTTTTGGTAATATCTTATTTTCTTTTATTTATGAATGCCATGTGATTTTATTTCCTAACAATATGTTTCTATTTTACCAGTTCTACGAGTTTAAACCCTCTTCCTATATTTTTATTTTAACATTTATATTTACTGTTTCCTGAGGTGGCATCTCTGTTCATTACCTACACCAGGGGTTCCCAAGGTGATGCCCGTGGTTGCCAGGGTACCCACTGACACTGTTCCTGGTGCCCGCTGAGTGTTTTGAGAAAGTGGACGGGGCCAGGAGGGGGATTTGCCCAGCGATGCTTCTGATCAGCCACTTGAGATTTGACTGGCTGTGCAGATTTTTATTTATTTATTTGATTTGCAGACCACCCTCCCCTATACACAGGTGAACGACATTTCAAAAACACATTTACAAGTCAGATTAAAACAGTTAAAACAATAAACAAATTCTGTGACTATTACAGATGGCACTTGAAGGACCAATTTATATCCTAGCCCCATGGGGAAAGAGGAGAGAAGGAAGAGGTCAGGCTTGGAGGAAACTGTCGCCACCGTCAACCATAGGCCTGGTAGAATGTCTCTGTCTTGCAGGGCCTGCGGAACTGCACTAGGTCCCTCAGAGCATGAATGGTATTTGGTAGAGAGTTCCACCAGGCTGGTGCCATAGCCAAAAAGGTCCTGGCTCCGGTTAACAACTGGATATCTTTGGGCCAAGGATTGCCAGAAGGTGCTTCTCCCCAGAGCGCACTGCTCTTCTGTGGTATACCAGGAGAGGCAGTTCTGCAGATATGTTGGTCCCAGACCATTTAGGACCTTAAAGGTTAATACCAGAACCTTGAACCTGATCTGGGATTCAACCTGGAGCAGTACAATTGGCGAAGTACTGGTTGAATGTGTGCTGTCAATGAGGTTCCAGTAAGCACCCAGGCCACTGCATTCTGGACCAGCTGTAGTTTCCAGGTCAATCCCAAGGGTAGCCCTATGTAGAGTGAGTTATAGTCGTCTAACCTGGAGGTGACTGTGGCTAGGTTAGGGCAAGACAAGAAGGGGGCCAGTTGCCTGATCTGGCACAGCTAGAGAAACACCAGTCTGGCAATATTTGTGATCCGGGCCTCCATTGATAAGGAGACATCCAGAAGCACACTCAGGCTCTTGGTGATAGACACTGGTGTTAGAGGAGCACCATCAAGAGCTGGGAGTTGGTACCCCAACCCTGAGTCTCGCCCACCCAGCCATGGAACCTCCGTCTTTGATGGATTCAGTCTCGGCCATCCATCAACAGATACATCTGGGTGTCATCTACATACTAATGACAACTCAGCCCAAAATTCTGCACCAGCTGGGTGAGGGGGCACATGTAGATGTTGAACAACATTGGAGAGAGGATTGCCCCCTGAGGGACCCCACACACACCAAGGGGTGTCAGGATGACACTCTCCTAGCACCACTGCCAAATGTTGCTTCGGCAGTAGCTGCCACCACAGCACAAAGTTTTTTAGCTTGTGACTAAAGGTAAGCTGCATTGTATGGCTGGCTCTGCTCCTGCAGCAGCCATTTTGTGGCTGCTGTTCTGTGGCTGCACCCCGCCACACACTGTAACAGAATTCCAAAGGTGCCCAGATTCTCAAAAAGATTAGGGACCTCTGGCTTACACTACTGATAACCAGATATTTCGATTTTTTAAAAGAAGAGTTGAAGTGTGCTTGAATGCATAGAAATAGAATTGGTGGCAAGAGAAAGTTGCCTTCCTTTGTTTTTCAAATAAAAGTGAAGAAGAAAATTAGAAATAGCCGTCCCTGGCCCTGGGTATCTCCCATGTATGAATGCTGTTCACAGATGGGCTTTCAGCATGCTATCATAACTGGATATAATTAGATGGCTGTCGTGGCACACCAGAAATGAGACCCACAGAGATCAGCACTTGCTAAAGACATTTTACCCCATCTTTCTCTTCAGTGTGGAACCAAAGTGGCTTACATTGTTCCCCTATCCTTTAGTTTATCCTTGCAACAACCCTGCAAGGTGGGTTAAACTGACAGTGTGGGACTAGCTCAGCCAGCTTCCATGGCAGAGCGGGGATTCAAAGTTGGGTCTCCCAGATCCTAGTCTGACACGCTGACCATTATACAACACTGCCTCTGACATCAGTACACTCTGACATCATCAATATATGTGACCAACTGGATTGCAGCAGCATCTGAGTTGTTTTCTAGTGGCAGCTACACACGGATGGGATTGGAGAACGAGGCTCTTAATCATTATTGTTGTGGGAAGTTAAGCATTTAACTGTACACTTTAGCTTCAGTGGCTAACTTTTGCTGAATTATGCCCATTCAATTTTACCCTTTGCCTATGGTAGGGTCCTGCCAACCTAGCAGTTCGAAAGCAAGAAATTGCAAGTAGATAAATAGGTACCACTTCGGTGGGAAGGTAATAGTGTTCTGTGCGCCTTGGTGTTTAGTCATGCCGGCCACATGACCACGGAAATGTCTTCGGACAGTGCTGGCTCTTCGGCTTTGAAACGGAGATGAGCACCGCAACCCTAGAGTCGGATCCAACTGGCTTTCAAGCAAGGGAATCTTTACCTTTACTATGGTAGGGAGATAGGATTTCCAACAGTTCTATTAAGCACAGTTCACTATTTGTAACTATCCCTATGACAGGTCATGGAACTATGTTGGGGGTGTGTGTGAACACACTAACTGGCCAATTTGCCCCAGGATGAAATTTATAAAATAGAGTGGACAAAGAATTATGCTTGCATTCCTGTGAAACCAAGGGGATCTTGGAATTATTTTTTGGAACAGAAGACCCAAATGCCACACGGCAAACTCTTTAGAACAAAGAGGAGTTAAAGCTCTGCTTGATTAGGCCAGTGGTGTGGCCAGTCCAGTATCCTGTTTCACACAGCAGCCAATCAACTGGCCTGGAGGGCCAACAAACAGGGCATAAAGAACACGCCTGAAATTCCCACCTAGTACTGCTATTCAGAGGGCTGAGTTCCTTTGCCATCATGGCTAGTAGCCAGTGAACCTATACTGCATTAATCTGCCAAACCCCTGGCTGGTTTTAAAAAAGGATTTGACGGATACCTTAAAATATATATTACTGGGGAAACCATCAAGCAGCAGCAGCAGCATTACAACAATGGGCATTTTACACGGATTTGTACCTTGTCACAAACAAACCTTCATTTGTTGTTGTAGATTTTCCAGGTTGTATAGCCGTGGTCTTGGCATTGTAGGACCTGACGTTTCGCCTATAGCTGTGACTGGCATCCTCAGAGATATAACACAGAAAGATGGAGTACTACTCCATCTTTCTGTGTTATACCTCTGAGGAGGTAGACTCTCAGAGAGTACTCCATCTTTCTGTATCTCTGAGGATGCCAGTCACAGCTACTGGCAAAACGTCAGGTCCTACAATGCCAAGACCACGGCCATACAACCTGGAAAATCTATAACAGCTAATGAACTCTGGTTATGAAAGCCTTCGACAACAAACCTTCATTTCAAGACCAGGTAATCAGAGGTCTGTAGTTCAAAGGAGATAGTTCACATGTGTCAGTAATCATTATCAATATACCTTGATGCAAATGGCTGGAGGCACATACATGCTGCAGTTATATTACAGAAACTATGTAGGATCAGGAATGAGTCTGACCAGTGTCTAAGTGGGAACCCCGTGGCCCAGAAATCCCCCCATTTTCCTTTCCCAGTTAGTGTACTGTGGTGTTACAGCATGGCTTAGCTGGGAAAGGGGAAAAGCCCTTCAAAGGGCTGAAAATAGGGGTACGTGAAGAATTTTGCTCCACCATTTTGAAGGTAGAACTTAGCCCCACCCCCTCCCCATAGTGTCCAGGTGTCCAGATTGATGCTTTATCCACAGCCATCCCACAGTACCTGATTTTAAACTGGGATTACAGGAGGTTTATTTTTGATCTGGTTTAAAGGGGAAGCCTACAAATATTGCTCAGCATGAGCATGACATTGGGGTAGACATTCCCGTTTAATCTGAGCGCTTCCCACATCCGATGTGAGGAACAATCCTTGTTTGGGATCAGACGTAGATGAAGCAAAATGAAGAACGAATGATGAACTATTCAAATCCATGAACACAGTGTGATTTTCTTGCAGCCACCATTTGTAATGGAAAAATGGATTGTAGGAATAGCTGAAGATCAGACAGTGGAATGTATTGTTACTTACGAGGTAAGTGCTGGAAGAACAAGCAATCCACCCCATCTGTCAGTAGAGTTTCATAATGAGGAACTGGCATTCCTTAACTTTTTTACCCACTGTAGTAAAGGCCAAACAGTGTAATTAATTTTAAACTACCAGCTTCTGATACCTATCTGAACATTGTCTTCACAAACCAAGCCCAGACTCCTAGCTGGGAAAGCTCTCACCCTTAAGTTACGCAGACACACACACACAAATTACTTTTTTCTTTGAGTAATGGTCGGCATAGGTGGTGTTTGTTGAAGAGACCATCTTTCTTACCTTTTCAGCAAAGCGCTAATTAGCAGAGCAGAGGAACAACAGGAGAAGGGAAAGGGTGAGAAAGAAAACATAAAATAAAATCTAGAAGCAATTTAGCCATGTATAATAGGATGGAAATTAGCCTTTGTACAAGGAGGTTTTTGGATACTTACACAAAAAGTGTTTCATAAAGACCAATGGGATATTTCACACTGAGGCTAGTAATTGAAATTTTCGTGCTGTCCCATGGCATGGATTCAAGCAGCGAGAGAGCGATATAGGAAAATTCTGGACCTTGCTTGCTTGCCTCAGAAGTGAAGAACAGTGGCTTTCTGTTAACAGGAAGAATAACCCTAGGTTCCTTTCAGACTGTAGCTCCTCACAAGAATCAGAGCTTGACAGCAGGATTAAAGAGCTAGCCACTGTAGGCAAGCTACCACAAGGGAACCCCAGCAACAATACCTTCTTAATGCCCTGCCTCTTCCAGCAGTAAAGATTATTTACTTGAAGCACCACATGATCTCATAATTACTAAATGACTTTTTTTTGTTAAAAGACAGCCATTAAAATCTTGCTGTTATACAGTGCACTGTTTTGAGGGAGGGTAAGAAAGAGCATAATTTCCCATCAGATTGGTTACACAACTGAACAGTCTTTGATAAGGGCCTGGGAGATAGTATCAAACAAGCCCAGCATGTCAGATTTATGGTATCATCGGTTTTACAGCTGAAAGTTCAACATCTGGAAAAATGCTACATGATTTGTTGTGAAGTTGTGTGTGTCCCCACCCTGGAAAGACATCTTGGTTCTCTCTCTCTCCCTCTCACAAACAGAGTGATGTCAGAACTCCAAAATCCACCAGACATATCCAGTCAGTGCAGTGGTGCCAAACAAAACTTCAGGATGAGGTGAAGTCAATACAGCTCAAAATCCAGACATCGCTCCCAAATTCGGAAGCCCATCCTCGGAGCAGATCCAACTCTAGTAAGTCGAAAAGCTGTGAACCTAGAAGAATTCAAAAGTGGGGGAAGGGCTTCCTCAACCTCCTCCTCACCCCACCCCATGCTGTTGTCTAATGGAAGACTTCAGTGTTCAAGACCAACAGTAGTTTGGGGTATGGTTAACTCACTGTATCCACCAAACAAACTTGTCTGATTGATGGGACAGTCAGGAGAGCCTCTCCCTGTGAACTTAATTCCCGGGCAGGAATCCCCGAGAAGATGGTCCTTCAGATACCCAGTCCCAATCACGTAGGGCTTTAACAGTTACAGAAACTCCATTATACTGGACAATTAAATCAGGACAGGACAAGATATTTTAAAACATGACACATGTGGCAACAGCCTTGGCTGGGGAAACAGTGTCTCTGTCATCCATTTGTGTTTCCCCTTCCTTTAAGGAGTTCAGGGCAGCATACCTAGCCCCCGTTTTCTCCTGACAATAGGTCCAAGAAGTAGGCCAGGCTGGCCAAGGTCAGTTACAGACCAATTCGAAGCAGAGTTACACTCTTCTGTGTCCCGTGGCTTCGAAGGGTATAATTCTGCTTAGGAATGGACGGCTAGTGTGTTCATTTCTGAGTAGAGATATGAAGTCGTGTCTCCCACAAATCTGACTCAGACAGGCTAACCAATATACCACATTGACTGCCACTGGATGACCTGAAAGGGTTTCTCTGACAGCCCATTTATCGCTTAATTGCTAATAGGTTAAAGACAGTACTTGAATGTTACATGGTGTCAGGTTATTTTCCAACAGAGGAGAAAGGGCATGACTAAACAAAAACATCTTATAATTCAATATGTGCAGCCCTGTGATGTGTGTGTTTACTTAGTCCCACTATATTCTATAGTACTACACCCACATGTACAACTTCAGCTTAACAGTTCTTAAAACTCCATACCTCATAGGCCAAACTAAAGGTAAAGTGAGTGATCCATGTGTTCTTCTTTTTTTACTTCCAACCAGCTGTATGGAGTTCCAGTTTTGAGCAAAGCAGTGGTGATGAAGAAGAGGTTGTTCTGTCCTTTCTCCATGCCATTTAATCAATCTATGGTGCCATTAGCTCTGCTGTTTGGTGTAGTGGTTAGAAGGGTGGACTCTAATCTGGTAGAACTGGGTTTGATTCTCCATTCCTCCACATGCAGCTGCTGACATGACCTTGGGTCACAGTTCTTTCAGAGCTGTTCTGGAAAGAGCAGTTCTCAAAAGTGCTCTTTCAGCCCCATCTACCTCACAGGTTGTCTGTTGTGGGGAGGGGAAGGGAAAGGAGATTGTAAGCCGCTCTGAAACTCCTTCAGGTAGTGAAGGGTGGGGTATAAATCTATTATCTTCTTCTGAAGAAGAGAAAAAAAATAGGAATGTGGGGGAAAGGGTTAGGCTCCTCTGATGCTCCTTCCCAAGCTGACTGGCAGCCCTGTGCAGCTGCACTGAAGTAAAAGAAAGAAAAAATGTTGGGAGGTCCGATCTCAGTATCATCCAGACAGCATATGTTGCTAATGTCCATACTATTACTGCTTCATAATCTGTATTTTTACTGTTGAGAGTTTTTTAAGCTTGTAATGGCCAATGGCTAATTACAATACAGTACAATACAGGTAAAAGTTCCCTTGCTCAAAAGCCAGTCATATTTGACTCTAGGGTTGCGGTGCTCATCTCTGTTTCCAAGCAGAAGAACCAGCACTGTCTGAAGACATTTCTGAAGTCACGTGGCTGGCATGACTAAACGCCAAGACGCATAGAATGCTGTTACCTTCCCACCAAAGCAGTATTATTTATTTACTACAACTGAGCTTATTTAGGAGGCGAGCCCATTTGAAGCTGATGCTGACCATTTTTTTTAAAAATTCAGGCATTGACTGTCAGTGGATGAGCTCATTAAGGATGCGTAATGTGAAAACCAGCCCTTCTCTCCAGCATTCTCGCCCGCACAGTCCCATCGACTTATTGAATTTGCCGTACCTTCAGAATCAAGACACCTATGCTGCTGCTGTGAGACGGACCCATGTTCCTGTAAGCTATCAGGTTACCTCTCTAAGTCAGTCGAGGAGCTCATCTCCAACGCCATATTTATCATCTCTGCATTTGAATTCCAAGGGAAGCAGCACTTCCAGTGCAGCTTCAGACAGCCCTTCAGAAAGAGAAAGGTCCAAATCTAGAAACAGGAACAACTATCACAGTAGTGCACCTCGTAAGATGTCCGCAGGTGGAAGACGTTTTATAAGAAGTCCATCAGGGCCTCAAGCAATAGCGAGGAACAGTGACAAGTTTTACAGGACTTTGGAGTCAACATTTGGCCCCGGTCACCATCCGTCAAGGTCACATGACCATAAAAAGTATGCCTACTCCCAACAACCTCCCAAGCCCATACCAGGGATGCCCTTGCAAACCGAAAGTGAATCCAAAGAAGAAGCAGAAGAAGAAAGCAAAGTTAGTGAAGGGGGATGGACAAAAGTTGATTATTCAAAGAAATCCCATCGACACGTCCCGGCGGGTAAACAAAACAAAGAGAAGTCAAAAGGAACGGGAAGAGGCCAAAGAAAATCCCAGTGATAATTTCCAAACAAATGGAAATGGAATAGAATGTTTAGCTTCTACAAAGAAAGAAAGATTTTATACAAATTGTTTTTTTTAATATATTCAGCGCTGAACGAGAATAAAACTGATTGACCTGGGCAGGAAATTGTTTCAATTGTTTCATCTATTTAATATGAAGACACTGCTTCTCCAGTACACAACAGGTGGGGCAGGGGTTCCTGTCAGTACAGCCAGCTTCTGACAAATAAATAGACTTGTTCCAAATTTCAGCATACTAGATGCTTCCTTTCCTGTTTGTCTGGTGCTGTTGAAATGTGTATTACTGGAAATCGGCACCGTATAGTGGCTAAGAGCAGCAGACTCTAATCTGGAGAAACAGGTTTGATTCCCCCATTTTCCACATAAAGCCTGCTAGGTGACCCTGGGCCAGTCAAGGTTCTCTCAGAGCTCGCTCACTCCCACCTGCCTTACAAGGTGCTTGTTCTGGAGAGAGGAAAGGAAGGATATTGTAAACCACTTTGGGGCTCCTTACAGAGAAAAGTAGGGTATAAAAACCTATTCTTCTTTCACACAGTAACAGAAACAAGAAAAAATTGTGCCTCATGGTTTCTGAAACTTGTACTTATTACTGAAACACAAAGAAATTGCTTAATCTTCATGACCAAGAAAAAAAAATGATAGGAAAGGATATCCTTTCTTATCTCATGCAAATCTCAGTGAATTGTTCTATCTGAGTTCCCTTCTCCTTTCCCTCTCACCCCTCCTGGCTGTTCTTCCATGACAGGGAAATTCTGTGTTTCCAGCTTCCACCTTCAAGATTCAACCCTAACTGCTTCCAGTCAAAACATTCCTCTGATTAGAAAATAATGGAATATTGTCTACAGGGAGCTAAGAAACTAATGGTGAGAGAAATGTCTGTGACTTAGAACTCTTTTAGTATGATATTTATTGGCAGGAATTTTATTAATTGTATTTTAAGGGTACTGTGAATATTGTGTCTAGTCTTCAGGTAATAACGACATTTCTTATCATCATCATTTCCCATTCTGCTGAGAGAACAGAATTCTTGGGTGGGTGGGTGGGTGGGTGGGGGCTTAAACTACAAGGTAGTAGTCCTGAGGAGGATATAAATCCTGTTATACAGTGAGGGGCTTTCCTCCAATAAACTGATTTCAGGATTAGGATGCTAAATTTTTATATGTTTTTAAATGATAGCAATAAAAGCAAAACCTTGGCTTACTAGCACAGCCCTTTCCTCATGAAAAGGGAAAAAGCTTCTAAGTGAGAAAGGTGGAATATTGTAAATAGTGTTTATGAGGGGAAGAACTATCAATTCCCAAACTACAAATCTTTCCTGCTCATCCCACTTCTTGTAAATATAGAAAAATTAAAACATGGGGAAATTTTTAAAATGGGAAAATACAACTAAAGAAGAAGAGATTGGGATTTATACCCCGCCCTTCACTTGGAGTCTCAGAACAGCTTACAACCACCTTCCCTCCCTCTCCCCCACAACAGACACTCTGAGAGGTACATGGGGCTGAGAGAGCTTTGAGAGAACTGCTCTTGAGAGAACAGCCCTGAGAGAACTGTGACTGACCCAAGGTCACCCAGTTGACTGCATGCGGAGAAGTGGGGAATCAAACCTGGTTCTCCAGATTAGAATCTGCTGCTCTTAAAGCAGACAAGCCTGCATTGACTAGGCAAGGAGTTAGTCCATCCTTGCTGCCTTTTACTGCCCGGGACACTTTCTCCTTGGAAGGGCAGGAAAAGGGGAGGGAGTGAAACCGAGCCTCAGCACCTCCCAGCTTCTCCTGCCTGTTAGGATAGCTGGAACAGGGAAACTTCAGGATTCTATGTAATCAGCTTTTCACACAAGCAGCTATAAAATGGGTGTGGGACTGATATATGCAGAAGAATTAAGTGGGTGGAAAGGTGGTGGAACGCTGAGGCAGTAGAATGGGTTATACCACTTCAGATGGCAGGTGGAGGATCATGGAGACTCACATTCTGGAATGTTCCGCTTTGTTTAAAAACTCCCTGCAAATAGAAGAACAACCCCATCCCACTATGGTAGTTTTCTATTTTCGTGGAATTTGACTGTGAAGAAACATTCAAAGCCAAGATCCATCTACCATAGTCTGAAGTGGTGCATTCCATTCTGTCATCTCAGTCTTGGACATGCGTAAAATAGGGTTGTCAGCCAGGAGACTGGGGGTTGGGGACATGGGGGGGGGACACAGCTGTGACAACAGAAATTTTTTATTCATCCCCCTCCCATTGCCCTAGTGAGCAGTGGCAGTGGTTGGAGGCTGCCTTCAGGAGAAACCTGGCAAGTCTATGTGCATCCGAATGAGGTGGGAATGAGATGGCAGAACCGTGTGTGGTAGAATAGATTATAACACTCTTAAAGGCAGGTGAAGAAACACATTTTTCAAGTTTCTTTATGTAAAAAGAGCCTCAGACACCCCCTTACAACTGGAAAACTTTCACAGCAGGGAGGAAGCAGGACTTCAGCCTCTTCAAGAACAAGATTTTTAATTGTGGGACATGTTTTATAGAAGTAACAAAATGGTTCTCTATACACAGTATATATAGTTAATAAGAAGCAAAAAGGAACTGTGATATTGAAAAATTAAACAAAATTTATGAATATTATATGCAGTATTTAACAGAAATATAAAGAGTGAAGTCTGTGAAGTCTGACGGCGGTCTCCGGAATGTGGAGCCGTTTTGATGAACGTCTTCTTCTGAGTAGAGTGAAACAATTCAATGTCTAACAAACATTGACTAAGACTTAGACTTGTTCGGTAAGAATGTCCCACTTGTAAAAATAGCTAGAGAAATATGGTGTACTACATTGGAATTTTGTATATGAGACTCTGTCCCATTAAGAAGAGTTGTTAGACATTGAATTGTTTCACTCTACTCAGAAGAAGATGTTCATCGAAACGGCTCCACATTCCGGAGACTGCCGTCAGACTTCACAGACTTCACTCTTTATATTTCTGTTATATACTGCATATAATATTCATAAATTTTGTTTAATTTTTCAATATCACAGTTCCTTTTTGCTTCTTATTGGACATGTTTTATATGCAGAAACATTTTTAAAGGCACTCCCAATCCCATGTCTAAGATAGTTTGGTGTACTGGTTAAGAGTGGCGTAATCTAATCT
This sequence comes from Gekko gecko, assembly GCA_029375565.1. NCBI lineage: Eukaryota > Metazoa > Chordata > Lepidosauria > Squamata > Gekkonidae > Gekko > Gekko gecko. Next base: position 32,206,164 of record JAPDNY010000003.1, on the reverse strand, counting down.
GGAGAACTGGGTTTGATTCCCCTTCACATGCAACCCTCTGGGTGACCTTGGGTCAGTCATAGCTGTCTCAGAGCTGTTCTCTCAAGAGCAGTCGTTGAAAGAGCTCTCTCAGCCCCACCTACCTCACAGGGTGTCTGTTGTGGGAGGAGGAAGGGAAGGAGATTGTAAACCACTCTGAGACTCTGAGTGAAGGGCAGGGTATAAATCCAACCCTTCTTCTTCCTCTTCAGGATTGTATAATGTCTATTCTGCTGATAGATCAAAATGTAGCCAGACCGAAACTTATGAAAATGGAAATTCATTTGTCACAATGTTGTTGGAGAATTTTCATGAACCAAATAGGCTCCCTGCTCTAATGGGTCTGGGACAAAATGCACAAGGACTGAGCATGGTCCAGGCTTCCCCTTGAGATTCCGTGGCAATCCTGAGGATTTGTCGCGCTCGCTACCATTGATTATCAAGATGTCCAAAATGGGTTCCTCTGCTGTTTGTCGGCAATTGAATTCTGTGCCTAATTTTAATCTGCTCTATACTTGTGTGTCCACATCTGCTCTGTTAAAGCATTCATTAGCATTTAAAGGGGGACTGATGGTATTGATCACTCTTATTAAAACAGAACATTCATGCGAAAATGACTGGCTAGAGATCTTCGTTGCGTGCCGGAATCACTCTTGAAAATAACAGAGTTCTGAGCAAAAAACAAAACAAAAATAGGGGCAAGAGAGGAGCTTTAAAATAATTCTATTTGAGGCGGGGAAAGGGGGAGGACTGGTAAAATGGAAGTTACATCGTTTAAATAGACAATAGTTTCCTTTGAAGTGGATTTTTAGAAGGACAATTCATGAAGAACTCTTCCTAAATCACATCGTCCACATTAACTATCCTGAAAGTTTTCACTGTCTTAAACAAGTGAAAGTTGTCAAAGACAAGACCTGATCATATCTACAGTATTGTTTTAGATGGGAGGTGTGCTGGGTGACAAATGTAATGAAAGACACAATGTCCAATTGTTACGTTTAACAGTAAATTTCAGAAGATGCCCTGTGTTGCGCTTGCAGGGAGGAGAAAAGGCTGTGTTTGGTATATTCCCTCTTTTTAACCACTGTTTAAGAGACAAAGGTCCTGTCTTCCTTTGTACCTGCTGACTTCTAGGTATGTGCTTATGGTCTAAGCTCTCACTGAGGTATTTGGCCCTACCATTTCCACTTACGCATTGTAGTTAGTATGACTGGTGCAGGGAGAACCCCACATGTAGAAAATGGGTATCTCAGGAAATAGGCTAAGCTAGAACCTTTCTCCTTGAAACTTTGGTTCCTGTATGAAGGAATGTTTGTTCATGTAAGCCTTTATATGTCATCTGAATCCACATGAATACATGAGTGAATCAAAGTCAATGTTGTCTACTCTGATGGGCAGCAAGCTTTCCAGAGTCTCAGATAGATAGGAGAAGGGTCTGTGGCTCAGTAGTACAGCATCTTCTTTGCACATAGAAGGCCACAGTTTAGTCCCTAGCTTCTCCAGCTAAAAGGATCAGATAGTAGATGATGTAAAAGACCCCTGCTTAAGACCCTGGAGATCTGCTGCCACTCGGTAGACAATATTGACCCTGAAGACCAATGGTCTGGCTCCATAAACATCAGCTTCATGTGTTCTATGTGTTTTTCACATCACCTCCCATCTGATCCTTTTAAGTGTGGAGATGCTGGGGACTGAACTTGGAACCTTCTTCATTGCAGAGCAGGTGCTTTACCACTGAGCCACAAATTTACTACCTTACTGAGAACTTGTGTGGCAGGTTACCATTCAACCTCCTTACTACAGGTATTAAAATACATTCACATTTGCTTCAAGTACCACATGACATGCATCCGCTTGAGAAAGGCCTTGTTCCGGCATTTTAGAAGCCTACAGGAAAGAGCCCTGCCCCACCTCAGGGATTCCATCCTCTCAGAGGTCTAGGGATGCCAGCCTTCAGGTGAGGCCTGGGAATCTCTCAGAATTATAACCCCAGACTACAGAGGTCAGTTTCCCTGGAGAAAATGGATATTTTGGAGAGTGGACTCTATGGCATTGTATCCCACTGAGGTCCCTGTCCTCCCCAGATGCCACCCCCCAAATCCCCAGGACTTTACTAGCCTAAAGCTGGTAACCCTACTCCCCACCAGTGGCAGGAAGGTCCCAGCAACCCTACAAAGGTCCCTCAGGTGTACTCATGTCGGGAAAGTGGGGCTAGGGACCATGCTCCCTCTAAGCTGTGGTCTTGTGAGCAAAAATTCTACTTTGTGAGCTACTGGCATTAAAGTTGTGAGCGAGCGATTTGGCTACTGCATAAATTAGCTTTCTCTGGAGCCATCCTTCCTGAGCTAAGACAAAAATGTGTGAGCCAGAGGCTAAAAAACTGAGAGCTAGCTCACACTAACTCAGCTTAGAGGGAACAGTGCTAGGGACCGACCTCTACCACCACCACCACAGCTAATTCTCTTCCTTTCTGTAATGATCAGTGACATACTACCAAGACTATTTGTTGATAATGATTTCCACATTGATCAGGCCACAATATATTTTAGACTGAGAGGGGGTTTTCCTTTAGTGAACAGACATGGACATACAAGGCATTCTGGTTGTTTCGCTCAAGAATCTAAACACGGGAGAAAGAACCAGACATAGCTTCTCTGGCTTGCGATACTGTCAAAGGCTGCGGCACCATCTTGTCAAAGTGGCTTATTTCCAATCATGTATGTGAGCTGGGGCAATTAGGGGAAGGGGCAGGGCTTGACCCCGGCTAACAGATTTACAGACAGCGGCTGACATGATTTAGCTCTGATGTGCTATTAACTCTAACAGCAGCATTCGGTCATAACACACTGCAAACTGATGATTAAACTTAAAACCAAATAGAAACTACTTACCATTGTTGAAATATCTTAAGATGAGCTTGGGACTTGATTTATAGAAATACCTTAATTTCTAGACATGTGGCTTTTGCTTTTTTTTTTTTTTAAGAATATCTTGGATGTTTGTGTCTCCCAATCCTCTATTGTTGAATATTATGTGTTTTAGAAATACTTTTATTTTTTTGCCCTTAAGGAATTGCTGCATTGAGGACTGCTGAGTTAATTCATATTCATACTATGGCACCTCTCACCCTCTTCCTTGCTCCCCAGAAGTTGTTGCTTTAATTTTATCTCCTTGTAACCCCACTCTCTGGTGCAACTGGCCGTATTTGACTATTGCTGACAGGCACACTCATAAGGTATCCTACATGGGCAGACATCAAAACCGCTCTCTGCTGACCATTATCCAGCAACTTGCTGAGCTGATTTAATGAGGCAAAGTTGCTCAAACACACTTTGTTCTTCTCCCCCCCCCCCCAAGAAATCACTCAAAACAATGACCTCTGGATGTGGCACTACTTAGAACAATTCTTCTCTTCAGTTCCGTTGATGCTGCAGAGCATGAAATCGACACCAACAGGCTTTATAAATTCACTCCCAAGAATACTGGGTTGTGCTTCAAGAGACAGCCATTTGAATACGGTCGTTGTTGTTTTTTAAACTCCCATTTGTGAAAGACTGCTTGTGCTACTTATTGCATTTTTATTATCAGATAGTTAAGGACACATCATGGTTCTTGTTGGGGGGGGGGAGACGATTAAAAACCTTGGAAGAGAATGTGAGCATTTTGCATGAATAAAAAGGAATGTTCAGAAGATAAATCGAAACATGTTTTGTACATTTATGTCCTGTGTCTTTTCTGACGAACTGCCAAAGGTGAACGGTTCACATCAATTTGCTCGGAGACCCTGCAGTTATGTGGGACTCGTGTGACAAACTGGCAGTGATTCTAATAAAGATCTCTTGAACCAAATGCTTTACGATATCCAAGTAAAAAAAAAAATTCAAAACAGATGCTGCACATCCTTACTAATTCAAAGATATTGGGAGACATTTAATATTGGCAGAGAATTTGACATTGTGATCAATGGGTGTGTTGTTTGACATAGTATTTCAAGAAACTACTTAAGGAAGAAGGGAGTGCACAGCTGGGGTAACTCCGAACTTCAGATAAGCACACAATGGGATAAGATGGGTTGAACCAGCATGGATATTAAAATAGCCAGCAAGACTTTTAAGGTTTTGCAAAAAAAACAAAAACCAAAGAAAACCCTCAAAAGTAGGACTAACACTTGACAGAAAAGTAAGAGGATGATCATTGTGTGTTTTCAAGTGCATGTATTTGAATTTATTCATATTTTGACTGCTGATATCAAGCTTTAGAAAAACTAGCCGTATTTTCAATTTTTGTTTTTTAATTAAAAAAAATGTAATTCATTTTGCATTTTTTTTAAAAAAAGTTGTATTTTAATTTTTTTTTTTAAGTTGTATTTTTTTAAGGTCTTGGAATAGGCTATTTTATTTCTGTACTCATAGATACCACCAAAAGGGACAGAATCACACACAAAAGGGACAGAGTTAAACCTGAGAATCCAAGTCTGGAATAAACTGTATATGCAAATGACCTCCTTCCATTTAAAAAAGAAATCTGAAGAATGCCAATTTCAACAATTAGGCTTCTGTCCTACTGGTTTTGCTGTCCACGCATCTGGTTTGTCCTTTGGGTATCTCGGTCTACTAAAGTTAAGCTGTAGTGCTGGTTTTATATTTATGCTGTCTTAAATCTCTTTGATGTTAAGGGAGCTGAAGAGCTTGTGATTCATCAGGATGGTGCCCCAAATATCCCATGGAAATGTACATCTGGAAACATAACCACATCTGGAGAATCTGCTTCTGCCTCAGGAATAAACAAGCAAGGATAATAGTCAGGTGGTAGTCCTTAATACATACCCCGCCCCCAACATTTTGCAGGTAATGGCCAAATTCTCATGCCAAGGATCACTACCCAAAGCCCCCCCCCACCTATCCTGGCCATCTTTGTATATTACTGAGCACTGCACTTTTGCCATCTGTTCTAATTCATTCTTCAACCCCCTTCCACTAATTTAAAAGGTAGGAGAGAATTAGTTCTTTGGTTTAATGATACACTAGAAAAATGTCCTACGATAAATTCAAGGGGTCAAAAGTGGCAAGTTGTTAAGGGGCAGGCACACCTCACTGTAGCTTTAGCGTTCATACTTTTTTTCAGGTAAATACTGTCTGTATGTTGTGAAACTTTCCACTTCAGCGATTTTGTTGTTGTTGTTCGAAGCTGACAGTTGCCTGTGGGTTTGTTCTCCTTTTACAAAATGTGTATGGTATCCATGCAAAACTGCATACGTTTCATGGGGAAAATTCAGGGCGAGGAAATAGAAAGTGACGCAAAAATACACATGGGTTCAGTTTGTGTAAGTGAGAGAGGAGATCAAGATGGGGTCTTTTGAATCAAAACGGTATGACTGCAAACTGGATAGCATCCATATTCTATACATTGAAACTCAAAAAGATCCATCAACTTTCCATTTCAGCATTTAGCTTCTAGAGGTCTTGGAAAGGGAGTTAAGCCTTCCTAGTTTTACATTCTCACGTGCAAAGATAGACACAGAACTGAGACAATGACCTACCAGAAAATAGGTACCATCCCTAGTAATGGAGAGCACACATGATATTCACTGAAGCCATTGCAGAAGGGAAGGAGTTATTCCGTCAGATAGGTTGAGTGGTTGTGATCCAGGGCCAGTTGGGCACTAAAGAAATCTGCTTCAGGCCTCCACTTACACTTGGGATCCTCACCTCTTATGGTTGCCAACTGCCTGGAGGGGGGGGCTGTCCTGTCCCTTTAACAGAAGCTTAATGGGGTGTTATTTACCGGGTGATGTTCTTTATCTCCCAGCCATGAAAAGTTTCAGCTGTCCATTTCTGCACATTAAGGTTCTAATCGGGGGTTTTTTTGGAGCAGGAACTCCTTTGCATATTAGGCAACACATGCCTAATGTAGCCAATCCTCCAAGAGCTTACAGAGTTCTTCTTACAGGGGCTATTGTAAGCTCTTGGAGGATTGGCTACATTAGGGGTGTGTCGCCTAATATGCAAAGGAGCTCCTGCTACAAACTTCTAATCCTAAGAACAGTTTCCTGGGAGTAAGCCCCATGGAGTAAATGAGTTGGACTTCGAGTATAACCTGCTTAGGATTGCTGCTTATTTATTTGTAATATTTCTATGCTGCTGTTACCACATACACCCATAGACACACTCAGAACCGTGACCAGTTTGGGGGAATTAAACTCAATGTTGGGGAAAACCTCTGCTGGCTTCCACAGCCCGGCTAATTTGGAAAACTGACACACTTGCCAACTGGGGGCGGGGAGCAGAATGTCGTATAGGGTTGCCATTGTCAACTGGGTTGGGAAATACCCGTAATTTAGGGTGTGTGTGGAACCTGGGGAGGGGACCTCAGTAGGTACAATGTCATACAGTCCACCTTCCAAAAGCAGCCATTTCCTCCAGGGGAACTGATCTCTGTTGCCCAGAGATCAGTTCTAAGTCTGGGAGATCTCCAGGCTCCACCTGGAGGTTAGACAAACAAAGAAACACAGTGTTAAAACAAAACATACTCTACTAATATGTACTTATGACTTCATGTATTGATTTAAATGCAGTAGAGACCCTAGTATATCTTATACATATACATTATAGTGCAAACACCTAAAGAACATTATACTAATAGAAAAGTCCACAGCTACAGAGACCTATTCCAGTGCTTGTAGAGTATAGAACAGATCCTGTGCAAGCTAGAGACACCAAACTCACAGCAGACCTCTGGCTGACTCTCCTGGTGAAGGTTGCAACAGTCGTAAATGATGAGAGATGCAGCAGGCTGTTATGTTCTCCACAAAAAGTGATTCAGCAAGCATGAGAGATGCAGCAGGCTGTTAAGTTTTCACACAAAAAGTGATTCAGCAAGCATCAAAGCCAGCAACACCCTCCCAGGCAAAAATTGTGTGTTTCGACAGATCCTTCTTCAGGGAGACATATTTTTCCTGGAACCAAAGCTCACAATGTCACAGTGCATAAGTCAACAGTTCTATATAAGGCTTCTCTGGTTCTCCTGGAGGTTGGCAACCCTATGGGTGGTTTTGAGTTCTTTACTTGATAGCATGCAAGCAAGTTCAAAGTGCCTCTAATAGGCTACCAGTAACCTCGAAACAACCGGATCTTTTCCAAAATGAGGTTTAGAATTTAATGAGGGAGATGCGGGGTACAGGAAATGAAAAGGTACTCAACCGTAAGAACAGTGAAATTGTGTTCAGAAGGATGTGTGTATGAGGAAAGAGAAAGTGAAAGAGAGCCATGCCTCTGGTTGAGTAAGAATTCAGTAGCAGAGAATGGCCATGAGGAAGAGTGGGGGAAAGATGGATTTAAAGAAGGGGATAGGAAAGTTTTTAAGATAAAAGGTTTGAACAAAGAAGAATACCTACCTTCAGTCTGCTGAGCTGGGTGGAGTACATTGTTTGTTTCAATGATCCAGAGACTAAGAGTAAGGGACTTTAGGCAGAGCTTCGACAGGTCCTAAGGAATAACAAGAACTGTGCTGGCTGGCCCAGGTTAGGCCAATCTCATCAGATCTCAGGAGCTAAGCAGGGCCAGCCCTAGTACTTGGATGGGAGATCACCAAGGAAGTCCACAGCTGCTGTGCAGAGGCAGGCAATGGCAAACCACCTGTTAGTCTCTTGCCTTGAAAACCGTACAGGATTGTGATAAGTCAACTGCTGCTTGATGACACTTTCCACTAGGAATGGTCACAATCTGGGAAAATGCGGATTGGTACGTGGTTCGTGGCAAACTCATGAACCAAACCACGAACTGTCACAAACTAAAAAGGCTTCATACGAACCAAACCAGTATGTGATGTGGTAGAATGCCCCCCCCCACATGCTAGAGTCACCAAACTCACAGGGGAACTCCAGCTGACTGTTCTCTACCTGCCCTCCAGGTTTGGTGACGATTGGATTTACAGGGTCCAAGTTATAGCTTCCCAAAGAAGGTGCCCCCAGGGAAATTGCTTTCTGGGGAAATGACAGGTGCAGGTTCAGGATGTTAAGGAGTGTATAGAACAGATCCTGTGCAAGCTAGAGACACCAAACTCACAGCAGACCTCTGGCTGACTCTCCTCTACATGCCCTCCAAGTTATGTGCAGATTAAATGTATGGGGTCTGAGTTTTGGCCCCTGCCAAAGTAGGTGCCCCATCCTCCATTGTTTCCAATGGAGGGGGAAAAACAGCAAAAAACCAAACCAAACCCAAGGGCAATAGAAGCCCCACAGAACAGAATCAAAGTTCCAGGGATTCTCTGAAGTAGAAGCTGGGAGGGGCATTTTTGCAAGCCCAGCAGAACCAGTGCCACTATGGCATTGCAAACTCAACAGGGCTAAGGTCAAGCCAGGAAAGTGCTTTTGGGAGAAATGTCAGGCACAGGTTCAAAAGTGTACAGAATGGGCCCCCTGCAAGCTACACACACCAAACACATAGAGAACCTCACCCTGCTGCCCACTGCTCTACAGTCTCTCCAAGCTGGGGGAAGATTACATTTCTGGGGTCCTGGTTATGGGTCCCCAGAAAAGGTCTCCCACCCCAGTGATCTCTCTGGAAAAGACAGCTGTAGTTACAGCCAGGAGTCTATGGACCAGCTCAGGAACAAGCCAGTGATACCGAACTCACAGGGAAACTTCACCTGGCCAGACCCCCCCCAAGGCTTGCAGCCCCCCAAGTCGCCAAAGGCAGGTTCCAAAGGACAGAAAGGCAGACAAGGCATCCCCAGAGTTTCATTGGGGTCTCCCCAAAATAACCCCTCGACAGCTTGGCAGTCACTCCAGACAGACACCATGTGGAAGGGAAGCATGCTCATAACTCTCTCACACACAAACCCAGGCTGAAACACACAGGTCCAGAGCACACCACATCGTCACCCTGGGTGTATTCTTCTACTCTGCAAAGGAATGGAAACACACACGTTGCGCTGGCAGCCCCCCCCCCCCAAGTCTCTAAAGGCAGGTCCCAAAGTACAGATAGACAAGGTATGGAAATATTTCCAAACGGTGGCCTGGAAACACAGCTGTAGCAAAGGCACAGGGCAATGCCCCCTCCCGAATGTACCCTGCCCCGACTCTCCCAGCCCCCTCCCCTCCCTCAGGAGGCTGCTGCCGCCACTCTCAAAGCCCAACAAGTCTGGATCACCTGTTTTCCTTCAGCAGCGCTCAACTCCTCGTGGGTGGTCAATGCAGTAACAGGGCAATCTCCCCCCCAACCACGAGCTTCAGCCTCAGGCACCCTCTCACGTGACAGGGCATGCAAGGATCCTGCACCATCCCTGGGTGCCGCCTGCCCAAGAGCTGCTCACTTGCTGTTCAGGGGACATTCGGGGGATGGACGACAAATCCTCTCAGCAGCAACAGCTGTCTCGGAGGGCCTGGTCGCAGCTCAGCGGCCTCAGCTCATTCAAGGCCAGCAAGCCCAGCAGCTGAGGAGGGGTGCCCAAGCCCAGCCCCACCATGGCAGCAATGACAGCCAGCATGAGGGGTCGTGCAGGGCATGGGAGTGTGAACCAATGGTGCTCATGTGTGGGAACTCGGCAGGCTGACTTGAGCTGGTGGATTGGTTAGCTAGGAGCAACTTTTCCTGGCACTTTGTCTTCCGGCCAAGGAAAGTTTCAGGAGCTCGACTTCTGCAGGCAGCTACTTTGCAGCAAAAAATGTATCTCTCTCTCTGTTGCATGCACACGCAAATGCAGACTGAGATCGTTTGGGAGGGGGAGATTCCCTGCAGCAGCTCCCGAGAAGGGCGACAGGGCGGGAGGGCTCTTCTATTTTTATTGGATTTTATTGGATTTTATTATTTTTGTGACATCAGTGCCCCCCTGAAAATCATCTTACTACGGGGCTGCCTGGAAATGGGGCCTCACAATCGGAGCAGGTGAGAGGCATAGCTGCTTTCACAGCCCTGAGTCCACCTGAGACCCAAACCCAAAAGGGTGCAACGATGTAAGTAGGCGTGGTGGCTCAAAGCCATGGGGCCACCTGAGACTCAAATCTGAAAACGAGCAACAACGTATGTAGACATGGTGGCCCGATGCCCTGGGATCAGCTGAGACCCAAACCCGAAAAAGTGCAATGGCGCATGTAGATGTGTTGGCTAGAAGCCCTGAGACCCAAAGCTGAAAGGGTACAACAATGTATGTAGACATGGTTGGCCGTGCACAGCAATCATCTTGTCAATGAGGCGAGTGAGTGACTGCTTCCAGGACCCTCTCCATAGCCCTTTCGGATAGCACTGTCACGTGCCCCAGGAAAATTACCTCTTGGAGGGTGGCCTGGAAACAGTGGCCCTGAGTTCACTGGAAACCCCAAACCCAAAGCGTGCCCACAATGCTTACAGCCCCCCCCCCGGTTGAAATACACATCCAGTACTTGAAGGACAGACAGAAAGACATACATCCTCAGACTTTCAAGGGGGCTCCCCAAAATAATGCCATGGCAGCTTGGCAGGCACCCCACCCAGACGCCACAAGGAAACAAGCGTTCCCACAAAGCTCAGAGCCCCATCCCAGGATAAAATACATAGCCAGTACTCGGAGGGCAGACGGAGAGGCAGACATCCCCAGAGTTTCTACAGGGGCTCCCCGAAATAACCCCATGGCAGCTTGGCAGACACCCCAGGTAGACAACACAAAGAAGGGAAGCATGCCCACAACTCTCCAAGTCTGCCCCCCAGGGCTGAAATACACAGGCAGTACTTGGAGGACAGACAGAAAGGCAGACATCGCCAACTTTTGGTGGGGGCTCCCCAAAGTACACCCATGCCAGCTGGGAGGGTATAATAAACTTGTCTCAGGCATCCACCAGTGAAGTCTTAAACACATAGGTGCAGTGCACACCCATAAAGGGGTATGTATTATTCTACTCTGCAAGTGGGTCCGGAGCACCCCATCCATCAGGGTGAATTCTTCTACTCCAAGGATAAATGGAAACATATGTGAAGCTGGCAGGGCCACCTGTCAGGTCTAAAAAGACAGGCTATGAAAGGCGGACCAGGCATCCCCAGAGTTTCAACAGGAGAGTTCCCCAAGGTACCCCCACGATAGCTTGGCAGGCACCCCAGCAAAACAGCACAAGGAAACAAGTGTGCCCACAATGCTCAGAGCTCCCCTTCAGGGCTGAAATACACAGCCAGTACTCAGAGGACAGGTGGAAAGGTATCCCCAGTCTTTCAACGAGGGCTCCCAAAATAACCCCACAGCAGCTTGGCAGGCACCCCAGCCAGACACCACAAGGAAGGGAAGCAGACCCACAACGCTCCCAGGCCCCCTCAGACCCAAACACACAGATCCTCTGGTTACAGCTCATCTCTAGGTGAAATTTCTGGTTCTTCACCATTAGTGGAACACGTTGTACAGATAAGAGATCACCTGCTGTAACTGTGAATTGTAAAGGGGGTTGCTTGTACAAGCAGATGTTCATTGAGCTAGACGTTTGCTGAGGTAGATGTTGTTCCATGATGTAGATGTTGTGCTATGAGGTAGATTTTGGTTAATGAGATAGATGTTTTGTTATGGGGTAGATGTGGTCATCCTCCCACTCAAGCGCCAAGGGTACGACCCACAGGCCACAGGCCAGATCACCCAGAGAGGAGGAAGAATGGGGGGACATGAGGGGAGACAACACTGGGACGCCTGGATCTTACTCCACCAGATCCAGAATGGGGTGGCCCAGCAGGGGGATGCTGACCTTCAGGAAGGCTAACTCATCCACCCTGGCTGGGTCCAGGCAGGAGTGGAGGGGGCTGAGAATGTCTCCCAGGTGGGAGAACATCCGCTCGCTCTGGAAGCTGGTGGGAGAGCAGGAGAGGAGATTCATGGCCCCACAAAATAGTTTGGCCCAGATTATGGCCTTGCGTGACCAGCATTCCGGCATTAGTGGGCTCAGGGAACTTGGCAAGGTACTCCCCCTCCATCACCTCTGCCAAATACTCTGCCATGGTATACCTGGCCTCCCCGCCACTGAAACTGACATCCCACTTCACTACCGACATCCACTAATGGGGCTTCTGCCTGGTTGGACTCTTGGAGGCCGAGGAACTAGTTTGTGACTTCTCATCCCCCCTCCTCCTCAGCTTCTTCCACCAGCTTTTCCCTCTGATTGCATCTGCTGGCCTGAAGCCTCTGCACTTCTTTGCAGAGCTGATGCTTCCACTGCATGAGCTCTGCATTATGGAGAGCAATGCTGCCTTTTAATCCATGGGTCACAGATACAAGCCCACTTGTACTCCTGTTCTTTGCAGAGAGGATGCAACCTGGTGGCAACTCCCACCTGCAGCCTCTCTGCCAAGCTCCGGACCTGTGGGAGTATAGCCGTCTTCTTGGGGCCTGGCTGCAGTATGGAGGCCACTGCTGGTCCAGCCCTTGCATTAGGGAAATGACTTGCTCCAGGATGGCTGTATGGGTGCAGAACACATCGGTGGGGTCCTGGAAGGGTTTGAGGACACGCACCGTTTGGGAGAGGGTCAGCCAGATGCTGAGCTCCTCTTCCCTGTGCAGGGCGGTCATGGAGGAGATGACACCATCCTCTTCTGCTCCACATTATCATGGCATAGGTGGAGTTCCAGTGGGTGGGTGGGTCCTGGTAGGCTCATCCTCCTCCCCCTGCCTCTCGTGCAGCAGACACGCAGACTTGATGATGGGTGAAAAGTGGGCAGCCAGGCACTGGCAGGTCTCGAGTAGGGACCACAGCTCAAGGGTGGCAGCGTCCCAGTTGGCCCTTGTAGTGCTCCCCTGCCCCAGAGCATCCTTCACCACAAGGTGAAGTGTGTGCACCAGGCAGACAATGGCTTTGAGGCGCATAGCCTTCACTTCTGCCAGCATGTTGGTGCCGGTGTCCGTGACCATGTAGCCACAGATGATGTTGCTGTTGCCCACTCACTCCCTCAAGCTCCTCTGTACTGTGGTGGCGATGCTTGCTGTGTTGTCTGCATCCATCCCCTGCACATGGAGCAGAACCACTTTGCAGTGAGGTGGCGGGACTGTCCCCTCCTGGGACCTGGGCCCAACAGTCTGGACAGCGAGGTCCTCCGGTTGCCACCAGTGGGTGGGGAGGGAGAGGTAGCCGTGCTGCCGGCTGCTTCAGAGGTCCATGGTGAAGTGGACGGGTCAGCCTGTGCTCTGGAGAGCTCACCCTTGACCATTGCCACAGCGGAATGGTGCATGGAGGGCAAGACTTGCTGGCTCATGGTTCTCCATGAGGAGAGAGTGCTGGGGAGCCAGGTGCTGCAGCAGCCAGCAAAAGGCTACATCCTCCATGAGGGAGAAAGGTTGGCCATCCACAGCAATCATCTCCACAAAGTGAGTGCTTCATGAGCCCTCCCCCTCCCAGGTGGCACTGTCAGCATCCCTGGGGGCATCGTCTCTTAGAGGGTGGCCTATCTTGGGGCCATGGGGAGCCTTTCTTGGAGGCACCTCCAGCTCCCCCTCCATTTGTCCCTGCTGAGAGGGGGTGGGCCTCTTTGTCCTCCCACTGCCCACCACTCCTTCCTTGGGTGGCAACAAAGTGGGGTGCACCCTTTGCAGGTGCCTGTGGAGAACAGAGGAAGACAGGTGTTGGGGGGTTGTGCCCCTCTGGACATGCACATGGCACACCTGGCACTCCACCACTCAGGGGTCACAGGGGAGGATCGTGGAAATGTTTTCACAGGGTGGCCAGGAAACAGGACCCACACTTGGAGCAAGTGGGACTGGGCACAGCTGCTTTCTGGCGCTGGGCTGAGAGACACCAGAGAGAGGTTACCTACGGCACCAGGAGCAGCAGGGAGTTGGGATGTGGAAGGGGAGGATGCTTCCCCCCCACTCTCTGAACCGTTGCAGTCAGAGTCCTCTGCAAGGTACTCTTAGCAACTCCTGGTCTCTTGGTGGTGCAAAAACTCCTTTGCCTCTTGGGAGAGCACCATGGATGGAGCAAGGGGGAAAGGCTCCAAGATTCCTGGTGATGCTCTGCTGGGGGGGGGGGCTCTGGGGTGTGTGACAGGCTGCGTGTGGTGCCTCTGGTACATGGGGGGTGAGGACTTCTTCCCCCACGACGAACACCCCTTCCGCCCATTTCATCATTTTCACAATCAGGAGGGGTGGGTATAAATTTATCTATTTATTTATCTATCTATCAGATTTATACCCCACCCTCCCAGCCGAAGCTGCGGGGTATAAAGGGTGGCTTACGCAAAAGAATAAAAACACACAAGTAAACGATGTAAATAATCCTAAAACCATATAAAACACTCCAACATTAAAAGGTGCTAAACATTAAATAATACTAATAAATTAATTTTATTAGATTATTAGGTGATGGCAGCCAACTTTCAGTGATCTATCCTAGCTGTCAGCCCATAGATCTAACCTTTGTGCAGCTGGCACAGGCTGTTTCTGATGACTCCAGGAGACAGGGTTCTCTGCCATTCTAGCTATTGGGGGCAGCTCCCAGTTGAAGGCCTGGTGGAAGAGCTCTATCTTGCAGGCCCCGTGGAACTGCATAAGGTCCCCCAGGGTCCTGATCTCTTCTGGGAGCTCATTCCACCAGAGAGGAGCCGCCACCAAGAAAGCCCTGGCCCTGGTTACAGCCAGCCTGGCATCCTTGAGACTGGGGAGGACCAGTCATTTTTGGGGCCCTGATCGCAGTGCTCTCTGGGGAACATGTGGGGAAAGGCAGTCCCTCAGGTATGTAGGCCCCTGACCATAAAAGGCTTTAAAGGTAAGAACCAGCACCTTGAAGCTAATTTGGTATGCTATCGGTAGCCAGTGCAATGCCTTCAGCACAGGCTGAATGTGCTCCCACATTGGGAGGCCCATTAGAAGCCTGGCCGCAGCATTTTGCACTAGCTACCAGATTTGTGACAAGGGCAGCCCCATATAGAAAGCATTAGAGTAGTCCAATCACGAGGTGACCATTGCATGGATCACTGTTGCCAAGTCATTGCGTTCGAGGAAGGCAGACAACTGCCTGATCAGCCAAAGATGGTAAAAGGCAGACTTGGCAGTGGCTGCTACCTGGACCTCCATTGTTAAGGAGGCATCCAAGAGCACTCCCAGACTCATAACCTCCAGCGCTGGCACCAACGAGGCCCCATCAAAGGTCGGAAGTGGGATCCCTACCCTTGGACTGCCCCAACTCAGGTAAGGACCTCCGGATTCAATTTCAGTCGGCTCAGCCTAAGCCATCCAGCCTCATCTTGTAACGCCCAGTCCAGATCTTCTGGTTTAGAGTCAGACTGGCTGCCCAACGACAGACAGAGCTGGGTGTCATCTACGTACTGGTGACATCCCAGCCCATGCCTCCATGCAATCGGGGCAAGGGGGTGCATGTAGATGTTAAATAGCATCCGGGACAGCATCGCCCCTTGAGGCACTCCACAGTCCAGTGGGTGCCTTCGGGATAGCTGTTCCCCCAGCCCGCCCTTTCTCCCCAACCTTGGAGAAAGGAGGCGAGCCGTTGTGAGGCAGGACCCTGGATTCCAGCGTCAGTGAGGTGGTGGATCAGTAGTTGATGGTCGACCATGTCAAATGCTGTCGAAAAGTCCAACAACTACAGCACTGCCGATCCACCCCAATCCAGATGCCTCCGGAGATCGTCTGTGAGGGCGACCATGCCATCACTGTCCCTTGGCCTGGGTGAAAGCCAGATTGGAAGGGATCATCCGAGATACCCACCAGCTAAGCCCTGAGACCACCTGTGGACACCCATGCCCTGGGAGGGTATATAAATGTGGGCCCTTGTCATGACTCTGGTATTCTTTGGACCATCAAAATGCTTGCCAGGGCCAATCCTGCTTAGCTTCCCAGATCTGATGAGATTGGGCTAGCCTGGGCTATCCAGGTTAGAGAGAAGAAGAGAAGAGATTGGATTTATACCCCGCCCTTCACTGCCGAAAGGCATCTCAGAGCGGCTTACAAACTCCTTTCCCTTCCCCTCCCCACAACAGACACCCTGTGAGGTAGGTGGGGCTGAGAGAGGTCTGACAGAAACTGCTCTTTTTTCAAGAACAGTTCTTATCAGAACTACGGATTGCCCAAGGTCATCTAGCTAGGTGCAAGTGGAGGAGTGGGGAATCAAACCCGGTTCTCCCAGATTAGAGTCCGCGCACTTAACCACTACACCAAACTGGCTCTCTATATAGGGTTGTCTATATTGTAGCCTGAATCTACTAAATATATATGTTACAGAATGATACAACACTTCCTTGGAAGATTTCAGAACAGGAGATAGTCTGACATTTTTTTGGCGTAATCCCCTACTGTATCTCCCATCCCCTAGCCTGTTACCCTTACCAGTGTAGATTTAAGAAGCTGAATTGCTGCCTTCAGTTTCTGGGGGGGGGTTAGGTAAATGGCAGGCCTCAGCGAGAGGTGGGGTGTTATCAAGGATCTTCCTACCTATGTTTATGGGGATTTTTCCCTTCAAGAGAGCTCTCAATAACCAGTCCAAAGGTAAAATAGAGAACGTTTTATTGAAGGGAAATTAAGGACTTTAACACACATACACAACATCCAAGATATATGGAAAATAAAGAGAGGAGCAGGAGAATAGCGGGGGTTGAGGCGATAGCTACCTTTCCTGAAGACATCCGTGAAGGAGAGATGACAAAACAAACAGCGCTTCGTGGAGAGGAAGGACCCAGTAGAGAACACAGAGAAGAAGAGATTGGATTTATACCCTGCCCTTCACTACCCAAAGGTGTCTCGGAGTGGCTTACAAACTCCTTTCCCTTCCCCTCCCCACAACAGACACCCTGTGAGGTAGGTGGGGCTGAGAGAGGTCTGACAGAAACTGCTCTTTTTTCAAGAACAGTTCTTATCAGAACTATGGCTTGCCCAAGGTCATCCAGCCAGGTGCAAGTGGAGGAGTGGGGAATTAAACCGGTTCTCCCAGATTAGAGTCTGCGCACTTAACCACTACACCAAACTGGCTCTCAAACACAGCAGTGGAGTTGCACTGGGCTAGTTATACCCAAAAACATGACCAGAGGGCTTGCTAATGTGAGAGATCCCTCAGAACAAAGAATTGATGAGGTTAATTGTGGATAAAACAATGTAGTTTGGGAACTTTGTATAAAGTTCCCAGGAGTGTGCAAAAAAGACTGGAGATTCTCTTGCAGATACAAAGTACAATTTGGATTGGGTTCCTGATTACTTCTCTGGTGGCTGGAGGACTAATGGATTGCTAATTTAAACTAGGCAAAACGGAAACAATACTGCTTGAAGAGCCACCTGGGCTTGGGGTGTGGGGAAGGAGTAGAAGTTAGGACTTTTCATTCTGAAGGAAATGTGGGGAGGAAGGCTGAGGAGAGATCGATAGGGTTAGCGACTGAGATTGAAAGAAGTAACTCTGAGGCGAAGCAAGTCCCTTGTCCAGAGTATGCAGATGTCGGCTGGGTGGAGAGGGGAGTCGCAGTTGTCAGAACGAGATTGCCTGTGCTTCCCTGGGTCGCTGCTGAGGCATAATGATGGGGCCTTTCAGTCCTAGCATCCATCTTTGTGTCCACTTATGTCAAGTATCCATATGGACTCCTGAGCTACCCCTATGGGGTCCTTTGCTGGTTGAAATGACCCCTCCTGAGAGACAGGGGGTTGGCATACTTGCAATTGAGACTAGTCTTAAGAATGTGTTATGGAAAAGAACGTATTCTTCCTGTTTATCCCTATCCCCACCTCTCGCCCTTTGTGTTAAATGTTAGCTTGTATGGTCCTCCAGCAGTGGTTTGCCATAAACTGTCAGAGATCCAAATGTAAAAGGCCTAATGCCTTTCTCTCCTAATGAAATCAAGGAAACTTAAAAAAAAATACTTTGGTTGGCTTGTTCACACGGTATTTCAGACGTTCAGTTGGCAGCCACAATCAGCATTTGTACTTCAGCTTCCTTGGAAGCTACCCAATCTTAAACTCCAGTGGGAGGAAAGGAGGCAAAAATCCCTTTTCTCTGCTGACTGAAAAGCATTCCTGAGCTAAAGCGGATTTAGGAGACTGAAGTGTGGCCTAGTCCCCGGAGATCTGTTTTGGCGTTCATTTGTTTCTCCATGCAGTTTGAGAAAACCACTGGTGCAGGTAAGTATGTAATTAAGGGCTTATTTAAAATGGAGATTCTTTAAACATGTCAGCCTGGCCGCATGCTCACAAGAAATAATAACAAGCCGAGAGTTTACACACCGCTCGTAGTCTATTGTGATTTGGTCTGTGTGTGAGCTCTATTTTCCAGATCATTCTGGGTTCATGTTACAGATTATATGGCTTCTGTGTGTACCACACACGTGCAGCGAGGCCTGAGTTTGCTCCACTTCCAAGCCAGGGAGTGCTTTTCGTAGAAAACGGGGACCAAAATGTCCTTGGCAAATAGGTACCAGTAACTGCATTTGGTCCTTGGCAGGCAGTTCTGGTGTCAGTCGACCAGATCTTTATACAATCTGAAGTGTACAGAGCCTTTCAGGGTTACATTTCTTCTGACTGAAAACTGAACACATTTTTTACAACAGGATATGCCAATGCTAAAAATAGGGTTGCCAGTTTGGGGTTGGGAAATAACTGGAGATTCTGGTGATGGGAACTTAGGAAGGTGGGGTTTGGGGAGGGACTTCAAAGGAGTATAATGCTATAGAGCAAGTGTGTCAAACGTACGGCCCAGGGGCCAGATCAGGCCCCCAAAGGGCTTCTGTCTGGCTCGCAGTGGAACTGGCTGTCTTCTGTTTCTTCTTTCAGTTCTGCTGCTGCTGCTGCTGCGTCATCGTAGGTTTGTAGCTTACAGATACACAACTGAACAGCATAGTCAAGATTGCAACAGCACAGACATTTTGATGCAATAATTCAGAGCAAGAGGTGTCAGTTATCAGATACTGTTAAATAAACAAAGTATTGCAAGAGTGCTAATGTTTTAAGCATGATTTTATTTTAAGTAAAAAACCCAACTTTGTGTTTGTGTCCTTTATAAATTTTGTATCTCCGCTACCTGGCATTACATTTTATGACACACGTGGCCCAGCCTAACAAGGTCTTAGATCCAGGCCTCATCACCAATGAGTTCGACACCCCTGCTATAGAGTCCACTTTCCAAAGTGGCCATTTTCTCCAGGTGAACTGGTATATCTCACCTGGAAATTAGTTGTAATAGTGGGAAGCTGGCAACCCAAGCTAAAAATACCACATGGCTAGCTGTGTTAGTCCAGTGGCACTTTAAAAAATGATAAAATTTATGGAACAAAGTTTGAATCCAGCGGCACCTTTAAAACCAACAAAGTTTTAATTCTTTGTTGGTCTTAAAGGTGCCAGTGGACTCAAACTTTGTTCAGTTGCTTCGAACCAACACAGCTACCCACCTGAATCTGTCCGACAAAATTTACTGCACTGTAAGCTTTCATGAAGCAGAGGCCACATCAGCAGACACATGAAACATTAGGTAAAAGAAGAAGAGATTGGATTTATAGCCCACCCTTCACTCGGAGTCTCAGAGCATCTTACAATCTCCTTTCCCTTCCCTTCCCCACAACAGACACCCTGTGAGGTAAGTGGGGCTGAGAGAGCACTTTCGAGGACTGCTCTTGAGACAACATCTCTAAGAGAACTGTGACTGACCCAAGGTCACACCAGCAGCTGCATGTGGAGGAGTAGGGAATCAAACCTGTTTCTCCCAGGTCCGTGCTCTTAACCACTTACACCGAACTGGCATAAACTGGCGTAGCACTTACACCAAACCATTTGTACTAAAAACTGCAACAAATGAGAGGAAGGGGTTGTTATAGGGAACACTGAATCCAGTTGCAACTTTTAGCATAAATGTATCTGCCTGATGAATGAACATCTCATGCATCTGATGACAAGAACTCAGGAAAGATTATGTTGCAATAAATACCTACCTCAAAGGGTTGTTGTGAGGACAAAATGGATGAAAGGAGAATGGGTCCACTTTGGGGGAAAAGGCAGGATATAAATGAAGTAAATCGATAAAATTTAAAGTGCCTCTGGACTCTGGTATTATCAATCCTAAATCCAAATCTCACTTCTGAAAATTACCTTTCATTTTCAGAGATTATTGATTTAGGGCATCTCCCAAGATCCCAGAGCCACTTCTGCTATATCAAAACTTACTTTTTAAGTGGTAAACGGTTTCAGCAACGCAGGTGGATGTAAAAAGGTTTATTGTCCGTTGTTGTGTTGAAAGCACCGGTATCTAGACACACTAAACTGTCGGTGTAATTAAAAAAATAAAGATGAGTTAAAAGTGTGCGCGTCTAGCATCTGTGGAATTAAAGACCATGATATCCTTCAACTGTTGCATCTCTTTTGCGTCCACCGTTGTTTGAGACTTTTTCTCCGCCTCCCATAAAGAGATCAGGACTTCATAAAAGTTTAGTACATTTTATGGTCCCACTCTGGTCTTTTTGCTCCCTAACGTGGGCAGCCAAAATCCCTTCCCAAACTTGTTACAGCCTGATTCCTCCTCCCCCACCCCTCCCTCTTTCTCCATGTAAATACTTCATTGCTATTTCGCGCCACTGAGTTGGGTCCTTGCAGCGCCGCAAAACGGCACTACCGATTTATTTAGTTATTTAACGCGGCCGGTGGATTCTCCCATCGTCTTGATTTGAGCCGCACTTTTTGCATTGTCTTCGCACGCGGAGAAGGGGTGCGTGGATCAGGGCCAAGTGGCCGCGGCAGAAACCGGGGGTCCGGCACGAATGCTTTCTGAACCGTCCAGGACCCCGGTGTCTTTCGCGCGAAAAAAGATTGCCTCGCCTCCCTATCCCCGCCTCCGGGGAGTTGCGAGATTCTTTGGCGCGAGTAGTCTGGCGGCGTGTTGCGGTTCTCTTGTCCCCGTCCGACCGAGAAGAAAGGCTGCGTCCCGCCGGTGGGTAGCATGGATCCCTTTGGCCTGAAGGTAGGTCGCTGGAGGGGGGGTGTCCTCCTAAGAACACTCTCCTGGGAGTAAGCCCCATTCAGAATAGTAGGACTCGCTTCTGAGTAGACCTGCTGATGCACGCTCCCCAAACCTGCCCCCCATAGGCACACTTGGTTAGGAAGGAAGCCCCTTTGATTTCTCCCAAGCTGAGGATCGGGCCACACGGGAGACGGATGAGCAGCTGCGGCTCTGTCGTTTTTCTCCTCCAGCTGATTCGGAGCTGCTCCGGGTTTGGTGGAGTTGGAAGAGAGCCCCCCCCCGCACACACACACACACACGGTAGAGAGCCAGGAGGCTTGGATGGAAAGTGTAGGTGGGGGAAGATTCGTCAGAGGCAGAACGAGGCTTCTCTCGATAGCCCCCCCCCCGCACACTTTCTAAGAGGCGTGCTTGCTCAGGAGTAAGCGCCACCGTGTCCCACGGAGCCTACGCCTTCTAGCAAGGATTGGAGCCGCGCAGCTCGATCCCACGCGTGGTTTCCGAGGAGGAAGTCCTGGCAAGTTTCAATGCGGGACTGGTGCGCACTGAAGCTGGTCAATGCTCCCTCTAAGCTGTGGAGTCTTGTGAGCAAAAATGCTACTTTGTGAGCTACCGGCATTAACGCTGTGAGTGAGCAATTTGGCTGCTGCATAAATCAGTTTGTTCTGGAGCCATCCTTCCTGAGCTAAGACAAAAACGTGTGAGCCGGAGGCTAAGAAACTGTGAGCTAGCTCACACTAACTCAGCTTAGAGGGAACACTGAAGCTGGTGGGCCTTACTTCCAAGGAGGCGTGCACAGAAGCGGGTTGCAGCCCGATGCTTCCCCGCAGTCCTCCAAAGTTGATTGAAATGCATGGGGAACTTCGTCCAACGAAGAGCGTTCTGTGATTTTGGAAGCTCTTAGTTGCGCTTCTGTCGATTTCACGGAGCAAGCGCTGGCGAAGAAGCGCTTTGCACGCCGCCTCTGCTCAAAAACTTGCATTTGTGCGTGTGTAAAGCCCTTCGTTTCGTGTCTACCAAGACTTACCACATTTTAGCCCCCGAATCAGGGGGCACCTCCGTGCCGCCTATCACGAAGCATGCTTCTGACGCCCTGCTTGTGATCTGAAGGTGGCAACCCCCAGCCTGCGAGCCCTGGCCCCTGAAGGCGCGTGCTTACTTGGAACTAGTCGATCCCACCGAAGTCACTGGGGTTTCCTCTGGCGAGTAAAAGCAGAACAGGAAACCCCCCCAAAAAAAAAAAATCCCGAGAAGCGCAGAGCAATCCCGAAAACAGACTTGCTCAGAAAAAAGCCCAACGGAACTCTGTGGGACTGACTCCCCAACTAAGTGAGATTTCAGAATTACCAAGTCGTCTCCACGTGTGCCTGGGAAACCCCATCTTCTCCCAGAGCCTGACTTTCTCCCCAGGCCCTTTGTCTTCCCCGTTGCAAGCCCCTTGGAGAGGCCAACTGCACTGCGGGGTAGCCTCCGGCGCATTCTCTGGCCATGCGCCTCTCCGCTTGGGAGCCAGAGGAGGCGGCTCCCTCTCTGCCGAATGGAAAAGGACGAGCGGAGACTTTTTTTTTCCCGCTCTCCCGAGCGCCGGCCCTCGGCTCCCCTCCCTCTCGCTCGGAGCTGCCTGACTTAACCCGCCCCCACGCGCGAGGCGCCTCTGGCTGTCAGGGGCTTCTCTGCCACTCCAAGAGGGGTGGGCGGGGCGGGGTCGAGTCTTTCGGGGGCTTTGCGGAATCCAGGTGGGTGGGAGGGAGAATTGTGGCCATGCCCGACCTGCCATTTTCCAACTCCCATTTCCTGCTCAGGGGTCTCAAAAGCAAGAGAGTTGGAAGGGGATCGATTTTGGTTTCCTGTCCAAGTTGAGGAAGCCTGCTCTTGCTTCTTATTGGTGCGGCTTCCAGGGCTCTAGAACTGTTGGGCAGGTCTAAAAGTCACAGAAGTCTTGTGGCACGTTTTTAAAAACCACAAATTGTTAGGGAGACTCTCCTTGGTTTTTGCAAGGCACAAAGTAACGCTGCTAGTTCTCTGAGAGTGCTTTTCTCTTAATTCTTTCATCCTGGATGACTGTATGCAGGGGTCTTTTTGGGGTGGAGCGCACCGGAGCGCAGCTGGGAGCTCAGGAGCCAAGCCCCGCCCCCAGCCGGCTTCCCGGAGAGTCTTTCAAGCAGCCGAATGTCAGTTTCAGCTCCATTATATCCTATGGGCCATTGAAGTCAATGGTGAAAACATAGGGTATATTCTGGGGGCTGGAGGGGAAGGGGTTTGAGGGAGAGGCTCCAAACTCACAGGGTAGCTGATGGAGCCTCTCCCCAAGATACCCACCAAGTTTCAAGAACATTGGATTAGGGGGTCCAATTCTATGGGCCCCTAAACAGGTTTCCCCTATTCCCTCCATTGTTCTCTATGGTGGGAAAAAAATGGCCCATAGGATATAATGGGGTCGAATTGCCGCCAAATTTCTTTCACTCCCTCCTTTCTCTCTTTTTCCTCTTTCCCTCCTTCTTCTCTTCCCTCTTTTTTTCTTTCCCACCTTCTTCTCTTCTCTTTTTTCCTCCTTTCCCTGTTTCCCTCCTTCTTCCCTCTCTTTCCCTCCCCTTTCCTTCTCTTTCTTTCCCTCTTTCCTTCTCTCTACTCTCTCTCTTTCCTTCCCTCTTTCCTCCTTCTGTGACCCAACTCTCATGAGAAGGAGTTTAAACTTTAAACCCCTTCTCTCTTAGCTCCCCCACCCAGACCAGCTGGGGAAGGGAAGGGGAGGCTTTTGAAGATGTCTCCCCCCCCTTTGCTTCCCCTTCTGACATCACTCCGGTGATGTCAGGGGGCATGGCATATACTAATAGCCTAATAGCTCATTAGCATACCATATGCTAATGAGCTCCTGCAGCTGTTTTTCTATGAAAAGACCCCTGACTGTATGTATATATATGGCAAGTGGTTATGGTTACTCAAGGGGAAGGGAAGGCTCCTGAGCTTTCAGACAGACTTTTCCCTTGCTTTTGATGATTCCTGGTTCCAAGATGGAGCTCTGAAGCAACTTTTCTGACCTTCTTTCCATTTCTGTCTAATGTAGAGTGGAATTCTCCCAAGCCCTGACTCCCAATGTTACTCATAGATCTGCTTCCTAAGGACTTCTTGCTTGTATTTTGCTGACTGCTTAAGTTCAACTGGTAAGCTGCTAGTCCTCCTAAATGCACCAACTGGGGTTGCCAGCCTCCAGGTGGGGCCTGGGGATCTCCCGCTTTTACAACTGATCTCCAGCTGACAGAGATCACCTCCCCTGGAGAAAATGGCTGCTTTGAAGGGGGGGACTCTATGGCATTGTACCATGCTGAAGCCCCTCCCCTCCCCAAACCCCTCCCTCTCCTGGATCCTCCCCCAAAGTCTCCAGGTATTTTCCAACCCAGACTTGGCAACCCTAGTGTCAACACACAGGTAGGCCCCATTGAACTGAGTAGGGCTCCGATCTATTCACATGGATGGGAATTCTTTATAGCTCTAAAATCAGTACCCTCATTGTGGAAATTCTGGTTGCCCAGTCCAAGTGCTGGCAATCACGTGTGGTTTTGTGTGCTAGCAGTGAGCCCACACAGACTTTTTTTCTTTCTTTTGTTTTCAGTTTTGTGTCACTTCTGCCCCATTAGCTTGAAATAACTACACTGGGGGAAACAGTTCTGAGTTTAAACCGTTAAGAAGAAAATGGCTCTTGAGTGAGGGCACTTCTGTTTGGCTTGCAGGTGCCCTTTCTCTGCAGCATGGCAGATACAAGGATTTGAGAACTCTGTTATAAAGTGGCCTTAAGGAGCTTGTGCTTCAGGCGTAACATTTTATTTTCTGACTTTGAAAAGACCTTCATGCTGAAAAAGATGGGGCAATTGGGGCAGAAAAGTACCCTGCCCACTTTTGCGCAGGCTTTGTTTTAGTTTTCAGTTTCGGCCCTTTTTTGTTCGTTTGTGGGGCATCTAAAAGCAGCATAAAGTTTATACTATTCTGTCCACCCCCAGGCCTCATCCTGTACGTATTTGCTCAGAAGTAAGACCAGCTGAATTACTTGGGGGTTAAATCCCAGGTAAATGTGTCTAGAATTGTTGTAACCCACATCCTCTCTGTAGTTAGACTGAAGCTTGGTTGGAATGCAGGGTTGTTGAGACGGAAATACTTTGTACTGTTCTGGATCTTGTTTGTATAAGCTATGTTATAACCCATGCAACAGCAGCTAAGTGTACTTAGTTTGCACACTAGCGATCCAAAGTTTTTGCTGATGTGCTAGGAAAGGGCGTGTAACTACTTAGTGTGGGTTGCAGGACAGTTTAAATGAGACCTGAGTCCATGCCAAGTTGTAGCTCCGTTCAGGTCTGCGTTGCTAGGTGGAGCATGGAAGAAATTGAGGCTGTGACCTGATGCGGTGAGAATATATTTGAACCAGTCCTGGAATCATGAACTCTGTACCTAACAGCAGGCTATCTAAATGCTGGGCTAAGTGTGAGAAGATAATTTGAATACAGTTCCTCTAGAAATATGTTGACTCCTAAAATATGTAATACCCAACTTTTGTGGGCAGCACACATCTCTGTGCACTTTGTGCACTAGTACTAGCACTTTATACAATGCTATGTTTTATATTGTTGCGATTTTATTAATTTCGGGTTTAGTTGTTTTATATATTCTCTGTAAGCCGCCCTGAGACAGCCTGGCAGGGAGGGCGGGATATAAATTAAATAAATAAATAAATAAATCTTGTTGATGACTGGCTACCCTGACCTGTGCGCTAGAATAAGAGTGTCACTTAACAGGAGTTTGTTCAGTTCATGGCAGAGTAGTTGCTTGTTAGTCCTAGTATGGCTGAATTTGTCCCCCCCTTAAAAAAACCCTATACACATTCAGCCTGTGGCACCAAAATCACACAGATGGTTTTAGCAAGAGCTGCAGTGGCTGGGGTTAGTGTGAAAAGCTGTTGAACAACTCCATGGAAATGTCAGTCCATTTTTTCGTTGTCATGTGTAGTGTCTGTATTCTATACCATTTTAAAGATAGATTTTCAGTGCTTTGTAATCAAACAAGTTTTCAAAGTTATCTATTTAAAACATTTATTAGCCATGTTTCAACCTTATAGGAGCTCAAGGTGGCTTACAAGGCAAGCACAATAAAAACATAAGACCCACAAATTAAGACCCAACAATTTAAAACTGCCTGTAGGCAAAAGGACTAAAACTAATAAAACACCATCATGAATAAAACAGTCTTCAGTTGCCTCCTAAAGGTTTCTTCCATGTAAAATCTTACAAATGGCACTTTACATGTGAGTTAAGCATCTGCAAACATGACATCCAAGATGAATCACCATTTCTTTAAACCATTTCCAGTTTCCAGTTAGAAACTTCTCCAATAAACTAGTTAACAGGTTAATGATACTTCATTGTGTTGATACTTTTTTTTTATTCTGTGACTTGAAGAAATTGTAGATTAGGAATGGAATCTGATGAGTTTAGGCCAATAACATTTATAGTTGATATAGTAGAAACACAAGGTTTCCTTTACAAATGAGAAGAAAAATCTGTATTTTGTTTTTGTCCTGGAGTTTGTTAGCATCACAGAAATGCCACAAGATGTTATATGCTGCAGTGTCTATTAGTGTAATGTAAAACTAGTGTGCAGCTAACAACGTGAGACTATAGTTTTGTTCATGTGAATTTAACAGTTACTTCTACATTATTACTTTCAAATAAAAGACAAGATAGTTGTATGTTAATATGTTTTCTAAATATTTTTTTAAAGGTTGATTATCAGTAACTTCAACCTGGGTGGGGCTTAGAAGGCTGTAGAATCAGGGATATTTCTTTGCTAGATCCAACTTCTTTTCTTAAAGTGCTGTGAAGCTTCTACCAGCTTCTCTTAAGCTTTATGAAGAACACAGGACCTTTTTGAAACTGCTTCCCCTGGTTAAACCAAGAAGGTGAGCAGGATTCTGAGGGTGACGTACAGTACCTAAGAATTTTTTAAACTTGGGAAAACTACCTCTGAAGGCACAAGTCTGCTGGAACGTGGAAGGCCTTGATAAGATGTTTACAAATGTAAACTCAATGAAAGTCATACTGTGTTGGAATGTCCCTATTAGAAAGGAATTTGTCCTCAAAGAAAATCAGGACGCAAAAGGTAACTACTGGACTTCTGGTATGAGTTGGCAATTTTGTTATTGTTGAGTTTGAGATGGGGGAATTGAAATTGTAGGTCAGGTGATAGTGGAATTCATGAATACTCAGTCCTTGTCATGACAACAGGCATTGCCCACACATTTGCCTTTCCTAAAAATAGTGACAAGTTTTAGATGAAAGAGGAATGAATCGTTAGAGTAGGGGTCTCCAACTATATTGAGCTTGTGGGCACCTTTGGAATTCTGACAAAGCGTGGTGGATGCAGCCGCAAAATGGCTGCCACAAGAGGCGCAGCCCTTCACAAAATGGCTGCCACAGCTCATTTACAGGCACACAGTGAAGATCCTTGTGCTGTGGTGGCAGCTGCTGCCAAAGAAATGTTTTTGAAAATCTGCACAGCAAATCAAAAGCCTTGACCCCACCCACTTTCTAAAAACACTTGGCAGGTGGCAGGAAATGTTAAGTTGCATACTTTCAGCACCCCACCCACTTTCAGCAAAAGTGATTCAGCTTTATTATAACAGCAAACTTCAACTCTGAACACACCAACACAACAGTGGAGCGCAGCTCCCTTTTTAAACCATCTCGGGCTGTCAAAGCCACACCCATAACAAATTAAGAACCAATAAGAAACTCAGGATAAAGATCAATGAGGTCTGTTCCCTCCGGAGTACATATTTACACAGTGATTGGTTGCTTCATACAATTCTATAGGAATGGCCAATAAGAATGTTACATCTTACGATCCTGTACTAAGAATCAAGCTTTACATGGTAAAGAATAGGCAGCGTTCACAGTTCAGACATAACAGGAAAGGTGTCACTGGGGACCGTGATGCCCATGGGCACCATGTTGAGGACTCATGCATTAGGGTGTTGCTGCAATCAAGTATGAATTCCAGTGGCCTTACAGGTTGCCATATGGACTTGATGTTGAGCTACAGAGTTTTTGCAAAGTGAAGTATCTTACGCAGTGTCTTACCCTGTGGATGTCCATGTTATATTTGTTAGAAGACATTGGCTAGAACAAAATTCAGTTGCACATGAATATTACCTTCAGTTCTACTGTCACCCATGAAAGCACTTTTTTGGAGTCATAATTTTTTAGAAAACAATTGCTGAAGATTTTGTTAGTTACATTCTCATGGTTTTGTGTCTTTTAAAAGAAAAACATTTAAATGTACCACTGGCATATTCCTGTATTTTTAACAGGGAAGATCAATTTGATTCATACAAAAATAGGTGAATGTAAAAGTAAAATAAGGTCAGCTAAAATACAAAACAGCTATGTAATACAGCTACTATGTTATGTTAGTCATTCCATAATTAACCAAGGCTAATTGGTCTACTGCACTGAATAACTTTGGAATTAAGAAGAAAAACAGTAGAGTATTGATAGCAAGGATAACTGGATCTTTTTTAGTTATCTAAGGTACAGACTTACATTGCTGCTGATATATATACACAAGCACACAGTATCATGTTGCAAAATAGTGCAGTTTTTGGTGCAATGCCATTGCATTAATTCTAAAGCCAACATTTCAAAAATTAAAATGAGGGGGGGAGACATCTCAGAGGTAGAGCGTCTGCTTGGCCTGCAGAAGGTCCCAGGTTCAATCTCCAGAGGCTCCAGCTAAAAATCTCTTGTGGTTTCAATGAGTGTGACACACGCTTAAGACTAATACTGCTAAATAAAAGTCTATTGTAATGCCTGCCTACTGTTTAATACAGAATGCTTAACTGGATTTATTTCTGGATCTGGCACACAATACGCTAAAAAAAATTCTGATAATGACCATACTAAACTGATGTGTAGCAAATCTTGATGTCTCGCATAATCAGGTTTGAGCTTCATCATTTATTCTGGTAAATAATCTTAGAATAGTAACTAATTGAACTGCCATCTTCATTTCACAGGGCGACCTTTCAAGAGACAAGAAATTCTCAGCATTCCGAAATACAAAATTGATCCCCATGGAAACCTCTTCATCCTCTGATGACAGTTGTGACAGTTTTGGCTCTGATAATTTTGCAAACACTGTAAGTAAAAAGTGTGCGAATAAACAGAATTGAGTGTGTCGTGCCGGAAAAAATGCCTTGTACATGATTAAAATGCTTTGCTTACATTTCTGTACAGTGGTTATGAATATACAGTATGTACTGTAATTTCATTTCACTTTTTCCCTTGTGCTTCTAGGTAGTAATTGTTGGAGGTAGATTAGCCACTTATTCTATCCTTTTGAAATGTCGCCTAACCTAACATGCCTGATGATTTGCCATAACAGCTCTGAAACCATTTGTAAACCCCCTGAACCATTTTTCTTTGTTACAAAAGCTATTCTCTTGTAGTGCACTTGTAAAATGTGATTTGCTCTCTGCACCGTTTATGGAAAATAGGTTCTTTTTTTAAAAAAAAAGAGGAGAGAAACACCTAGTGTACTTATTCTTTTTAAGAAACTGAAGTTCAAGCCAGATGTCACGGAAGAAATGGCTAAAATTTTTCACGAGAACTCAGACGATGAATCATTCTGCGGTTTTTCAGAAAGTGAAATTCAGGATGTGCTGGTGAGTTGCTAGCTAATTGCCTTCACCCTGCATGTGCACATGGATTCTGCAGTATGGCCACACAGGTTCATGTCATGAGGAACGAATGTGTTCCCATAATACAGCCCCCCCCCAAAAAAAATCTGTTGAAGCCAGTGGCCTGTTCTCACATGTAGTGCAAGTCACATGAATTCTTGGATCCTGGCAAATCACAAGTTGCAGCGCGAACTGCAATCTTGAACAATCTTAGTTACGTAAAATGTACTGGGATATATCCAACCACCCACAGACTCTTCAGAATGGGATTTTCTGAATCTCCCCCCACACACTAGTAGTCCACTGTGGCCCCCCCCCAATTTTTTATTCCTGGGGGCTGTGGGCAGCAAATCCTCACAATCAGCATTGGGGGAACAAAGTGAGAAAGACGAGTTGGCTGAAAGAAAGGCCTCCTTTTCCAGACTCTTAAGTGCCATGAAGTCTTCAGATCTTGCGTGCCTTAATTTTATTAGAACGGCTTTTTTGAAGACTTTTTAATAACTAGCTGATCTTCCCCTCCCCAAGAAAAGTCCAAAGAGGTATATAATAAAACTACAAGATAAGAATATAAAGCACAGCATCACAATAGTAATATTTTCAGAACTAACCACCAGAGCCCTGATGGACAGGGAACCTCTTATGAAGCTTCTGAAACATGGGCAGTGAACAAAACTGCGGAGTTTTCAGTGGAAGACTGTTCCAAAGCTTTGACAGCACAATGAAGAAGGCCATGTTCCAGGTGCCTGGCAAATAAACCCCTAGGTGTGAGGTTGGGGATGTATGTGTGTGGAGGAGTGCCTCTTCCTAATACAGGAGAGCAGAAACTATCCCCAAAAAGGATCTGAACTGGTGTTTTTCAGGTACATTAGCTTTGCCAGAGCAGGTACTTGTGCATGTTCAGGTGAGGGGGCTCTTCTGTGGGAGGCAATTTAGATCAGGGAAACAAAGGGAGCTAAATACTCCCTGCCCCCCCATAGTACTACTTCCTTGATCAAATTCATAATGCCTTTGTGGTTTCTTTGAAGAAAGACATTGCGATAACAGTAGACAGCTCTCCTATATCATCCCTAGTTTTAGATCAAGGTTTGTATTATTGAATGCAAAGCCTTGGGTAAACTTGGAGGCCACTCAGTACTGGTTTTTGAAACGGCAGCCTCTTTAAGCTTGTCTGTGGAGTCTAGTTTGGCACTGATCCATCTGTGGACATTAAAGATACAATGGGAAGCTCTTAAAAATAATTGCCCAGAGTGCAGCATAGGATACCGTATTGGTGTTGCGTGTGGTGCAAACAGGTTACTCGAATGGGTTTAGATTACTCTTGTTGGCCGTTTAAGCAAAGTAGTATATAACAAGTTCATGCTGGTCGCCACTATCATGAAGCACCTTCCCTTCTCTTTTCCTCTGCCCTCTGATCAAGTGATCCCTAGGCTCTCCCTGCCGGGGCTGTAGCCTCTCATGGTGTTCTGTTCAGCTCTGCTGATACCTTGTCCGTTAGGACAAGTTGTAAGCACCTGCTGTGTCTTGATCTTGACCTGTGGGTGAGTGCCTCCTTCTCCCTTAACGTTTCTCTGGTTTTTTGGCACAGTTTCTAGATCTTCTCTCTTCCCCTTTTATTCTCCCAAGTAAGAGCATGATCTGTACTGGTTATGTGCATCTGCTGCCCACAGGTGTTTCCTCGGTCTTTCTGAGGCCCGGCAAGCTCTGAGTGCGGGGCTTTCCAACTGGTACTGAGCTGGTGCAGCAAAAAAAGGGCTTCCCCTGTGGCTTGAAGGGTTCAAATAGGAAAAGGGTGGGGTTCTATATTCAATATTATTAGGATGTGGGTTGCCTGATGTGTCACTGTTAAGTTGTCCCAGTGTGGCAGACCGTTGGCAGCATGCGGACGTGGCTGCTGGGCAGATGCTATATGGTTCAAAACAGTTTCTTCTTGGGTTTCCCCCATCATTTTTTGCTGGACCTGAAAAAGGGCAAAAATTAAACTGTGAAAAGATGATGAGGGAAACTTACTCAAGAGTCAATTTGCAATGAGGTAATATTACCTAGTGGGGTCTATGAGTGTGTGTGTTGTTGGACTTTTGTCGAGAAGCTGGAGTTCTAGATCCTGTGGTAACAGCTACTTGGCTGTGGTTTTAAAGTCCCATTTTTGTGTTGAATAGAAACTGGAGACGGATTCTGAGGAAAATGATACGAGTGTGAAAAATCAGCTGCCACCCAAGAGGCTGCGGGAGTGCTCTGTTCGTCTGATGAAAGTTGCTATTAAATTTCCACCTGAAAAGTCCAAGAGAGTAAAGAGCAAAAATGTGGCCACCAAACCTGAATCGGATTTGGATTCTGATGAGGAAAGAGGCCCCAAATTCTTAGAGAAAAGAGCTTTAAACATAAAGGAAAATAAGGCCATGGTAAGTGCAAAGGAAAGATCTGGAGCATGTTAGGGATAGGGGTGTTCTTCCACCCCCTTCATCTAAACTGAAGAAACTCTTCTTTTGATTTCAGAATTCTGCGTGCTCATTAATAAGAGCCTGGTCGTTCAACTCTTTCTTTCACTTGGTACATTCAGTTCAACTCTCTTTCTTTCACTTAAAATACTTTTACCCAGCAATTAATGATGTTTAATCCACACACTACTGATATATTGTTGGCTGGCAACTTAGCCATTTGAAGGTTAAAAGAATCTGCCCATTCTGAGTATTATTTATTTTTTTAATTCATTTGTGCCCCACCTTTCTCTTCAGTGGGAGCTCAGAGCGGCTTAACGTCGCTCAGCTCTCCTCTATTTTATCCTTGCAACAGCCCTGCGAGGTAGGTTAGGCTGAGAGAGCGTGACTGACCCAAGGTCACCCAGCGAGCTTCCGTGGCACAAGTGAGGATTCAAACCCTGGCCTCCCAGATCTTAGTCCCCACACTCTTAATCCCTGCACTACACTGGCTCACCAGTATGGTGACTATGGATGCACTTCTAAAAGAAGAATTAGTAGCTCAGAGATCCTATTAGACTGGCACGTCTATGTGGCTGCCTGAGTCGCTTCTGTGTCATGTATTGCTTTTAGCCAAATTCGGTATCCCAGCTCCTGCCTCCATGAGCAGTATGACCTAATCATAGTCACCCTTTCTCTACTTTTGGAAGGGTTATGCCAGAAGCTGCTCTTGTTTTCGAGGACAATTCAGAGTTGTTGGTTGTCACTTAGAAAGTGTTCTAGTCTGAGGTTAAAGGGACCATTCACTCTCCCTTGAACCTGCCTAACAGTAAAGATCACATAATAGGCCCTGCTGTGTGTGTCTCTGCTTTCAGGAATGAGACAGGCAGAGACCAGGCAAGGCCTCCTCTGGTATGGTGTCTCAGTTCTGGAAATCCCTCCTCCCAGTCATTTTGGGTGCCTGGTAAAAACACTGTTTCAGCACTTCTTGCCTGTCTTAGTGGTGTCGTCCCCCCCCTTTTGATGGAATGCTGCTTATTCTGTTTGTTTTTGTTCCTTTAATGTTGCATTTTTTTGGCCTGGTTTTTATACTTTACTATCAGATTTTTATGAGAGTTATCCTGTTTTTATTATATTCTACTGCTTAAAGTGTTTTTAGATTTATTTTTGTATGTTCTTTTTAAAAGGAAAACTTGTGCTTTAGTGATAAACCATGAGCCATCTTGGGCATTTTAAAACTGATATATGAATGAATAACTATCCACCAATGATAATAATAACTTTTTTGAGATGTGTTCAATCAAATTTTGCAGTATTGTCTTTATTCCCAGCTGAGAAGGACTTTTAAAAAAATAAGGGAGGCCGTGTTTGCCTTCTGAGTAGTGGTGGGGTCTGGCATAAACTGTTAGCAACCATTCCCATGACCTCAGCAAAGAAGATCCTACTCCTCGCTGGTCACTTGCGAAGAGTAGTGGTACCCCTCCAGCAAATCTTAATGGTTACCAAAGGTCCCAGAGGCTCCTCTCAGAGTTGATTCGGATTTAGTAGATAATTGATTCCCAGGGCTGGCAAACTTGCAGTGACTAATAGTTATGCAGATCAGTGGAGGAGCTCATTGAAGAAGGGGAAAGCACCCTCTGCAAATGCAGGTCCACTAACAGAAAAGGGTCAACTTTGCCTTCTTCCCTGTTCTCAGTCCAGCACGCCGCCCCACCCCCCCGCCCCGTGTGGCTGCTGTGACCTTGGGCATCAAGTCTCTTGGGTTCGGGGGGCTGCTGGGGTGGGAGGAAGATAACGTGGCAGGGATTTGCATCCTTCAGTGCTTTCCAGCCAAAAGAATTCTTTAATGTACAATTGGGGTTTTCCCCCAAAGGCATTTATGTTCTCTGAATAGTTGCACTGCAGTACACCCTAGGAGTGTAAAGTCTCCCAACGTTCCACAGCATGCTTTTCCCCTCTTTTTGCAGCTTGCGAAGCTAATGGCAGAATTAAAAAACGTCCCTGGGTTTTTTACTGAGAAAGGTCCACTGGCAACTCCGACTCGAGTAAGTGGAAATTATTTTCTTACAGTTGTTGGGGTGACTGCTTTTTGACTTTACTCTGTTCATTTGTATAGGATTTTAAAAAAGAAAGGTGCAAAGTCCAGTTCCTTGTGATGAAACAGTTGCCGACGTTGTGATTGTCTTTTAATTTCCCGTTCTCTAAAACTTCAGCCAAAAGCACCCGGAAGTCTCCATATCTAAAACAAACAGATCAAGGTTCTGTTCAGCGGCGTGCCAGAAGAACACTAAAAGCTGAGATAAAGCTTTGAAGTGCAGATCTGGATTTATTGGTGTTTGTGTGTTGTATCTCAATCCGCTGTTCCGTCTTATATTGACTTGTCACAGCCAGACTGGATCAGCGGTGCTCATGGAGAGCCACATTCTCGATTCCTATCAACCAGAAGAGCCACATGACTATGCCCCATTCTGCCACTCTAGCAAGCGCACACATACAATACTATAAAATACATCAGAACATATAAGGTTGTTTCTTCCAACCACTGTCGAATCTGTGCATCCTTTGCTTCCCTCACTGTTCTTGTTGTCTCGCTGGTATGAGGCTTGAGAACAAAATGGCCAAGGCTACTCTGCCTTTTGTTGAGGAGAGAGCAAGACGGCAGAGAGGAAAGCAGAGGGTTCACCACACTGCTGGCTGGAGTAGCCGTCTGCAGTTGGAGGGCTGAGCGCCCTTTACTTTCCCTAGCTGCCTTCCTGGTACCCCTTGCAGGAGGCACAGAAATTCAGGAAAGAGCCAAACATGAGCCTTCCTGGGCAATGGCATTACATCATCTTTCTGAAACATGGGGTGGGTGCCACATTGTGGAACAGTGCTCAGAAGAGCCAGTGAGCATCACTGGACTAGATTCTACTTATCTAACATCTGTGGCCAGGCCTCCTCGTTCTAGTATCTTGAGTGGAGAAATCCTGCATATGTGAGTTAAGGGCAGAGAGGAGGAGAAAGAAGCAATAAACCAAAAACTCAGAAGCCTGTTGAATTGAGGTAACTCTTTGTTCCTGCTTTATATTGACTCAGATTATATGGGTCCATTGAGGTCAGTATTGCGTATGCAGGCTGGCAGTGGCTCTCCAGGGTCTCTGAGAGAGATCTTTCACCTGCCCGTCTGACCGTCCTGATTGGAGGTCCTGGGGATCAGACCTGCATGCCAAGCAAATGCTCTGCCATTTGTAGCTTTCCTCTTTGCCTATTCTTTCACCACTGTTATTGCTGCAAAATCTTTGTGTATTAAATTAAATCGTATCATAACTCTCCAGCGTAGTTTTTTTGTGTCATACCTCCAAAGAGCTTAGGGCAGCATAATGAATCTATCAAAATGAGATTTTCATGAGAAGACTTGAGCGAAAGACATTTGTGGGTAGGATTTGAGTTTGAGCTCACAGTAATTTTGGGTGCATTTCTGATAATTGCACCAGATAATCATGTAGGGAATTTAGCTATAGTTTGACAAACCGTGGTTAAGCCATTACTCTGCTTCTGGAAGATTCAGGCCCATGGAAATTGGAGCGCTAAATGGAAGGAAAATACAAGTGCTTAAGTTACTATGAATCATGGTTTACCTGTACATTTGGAAGCTCAAACCACCATTTGGGTTCTAGGCAAGGTACAGAGCACAATTTCACAGGATGTCAAAATTGAGCCCTAGGTAAATGAAACTGATGGTTGTAATTCCATGTCATTACACAGAATCCTTACTTTGACTATTTTTGTTCCTCACTCTAGAAACTGCAGAAACCTCCAAGGAGATCCTTTCCAAGAAGTGCTTTAAGAAGGAATCCAGAAAGGAATTCTAGGCCACACACGAGATCCAGATCTTTGATCGAAGGTCCTCCAAGCCCTGTATCGGAGAAGGAGGAGGAGGACCCTTATGTCTTAGTGAGGAGAAAGATATCTGATGACTTCTCAGAGGTTAGAGTCATTAATTTATTTATGATTTTAAGGTCTTAATTTGGGGGAGCATGAAAAAATAGCCTAGGTAGCTCAAATGCAGTTTGCATTAAGAATAAACCATTTAATTACCATTGAAAATCATGGTGGAGCTAATATATGGGAAATGGGGTTTTCTCAGAGCCAAACTAGATATGATGGCATCCACAGGGTAGATCATTTTCTATGTCCAAAGGGATTTAAAAATGGATTTAAGATGGATTTAAAAATGTCGCAAGGGCCCAGTTCCAGTTGGGCCTACAGTGTGGCAGGCTGAAGTGCTCTTGTTCTCCCCACATCTTTTCAGGTGCTAAAATGGCTGCATGCGCACCTGCCCTGTTATTGTTTCAGCACTTAAAAAGGTATAATATCTGGTGGGGGGGGGATAGGGACAAAAATGCCCCAGCCTTCTGCACTGTGGGTCCATTCAGGGTTGGGCCCTCGTGGCATTTTTAAGTCACTTTAAAGTGGTGGTGGTGTCAGAGCCATGGATGCCGTCACATAGAGTTTGGCCCTAAATCTAGTGGGAATATGAGAAGATGCCAAATTGGTGTTTCATGGGTAATTAAATGGAGTGGGATACTGTAGGATTTGGGCTTATATACAGTGGGGGTCGACACATGTGGTACACATAAATTTCCTTGCCTTGCATTTGTCTGTGCAATGGAAATGGGAGCATAAACCGGAAGGACCTTTGCAAGTTGTCAACATGTGTTTGCGTTGATTGTGGCAGTCGGGTGGAATTGCTTTTAATGTGGGGAGTGCACAGTTTGTGTGTATGTACTTCACTTGAGGAAGCTTTCGGTAAGAAACTAGGCAGCTCTACTGCCTGTGTGAGCCAGCCTTCTAGTATATGTGTGCATATGTGACTTTTAAACGGTTCAAATCCATAAGTATTCTGTATAATTTTGGGTTTTTCTGTTGGTTCCAGGATGAATTGGACATGCCCAGGAGACGGCGTTCTGGCGCTATGACTCTTCCCCACATTATCCGCCCAGTGGAAGAAATAACCGAGGAAGAGCTAAATAATATCTGTGAGACTGTCCGAGATAAAGTGTACAACCGTGTGACGGTAAGAATATTTGTATCGTTCTTGAGACCTTCGGAAGCATGCCTGTTTTGTTTTGACCGGTTCACTGCTCTTAGCGCTTTTGGGTGACTTTTGGCTAAAGCCAAAGTTTCAAAAGTTTAAGCTCTTTGCTTTAAGTTATTTTAGATTTTCTTGACTCAGGG
The DNA here is from genome assembly GCA_029375565.1 of Gekko gecko. Classification (NCBI taxonomy): domain Eukaryota; kingdom Metazoa; phylum Chordata; class Lepidosauria; order Squamata; family Gekkonidae; genus Gekko; species Gekko gecko. The sequence continues at coordinate 32,168,924 of JAPDNY010000003.1, read as the reverse complement.
GTAAGGGAGCTGCCCTCTCCTTGTTCTAGAGCTGGAAGCTCTGTGAAGCTCTTATGGGAGAAAGGACAAAGCAGAAGGCTGCTGCTAACTTAAAACTCACTACTCTGAGCTAATAGACTAGACCTGAACGTCTAGAAGTTTTCCATAACCGGGAGTTCATAATAAGTGGAGCCTTTTGCTCTTGGAGGATTCTGGTGCATTTGAGTATGGTTACCAACAGCCCTGGAGTGAAATGTTCTGTCTCATTAATAGAGGTTTATTTTACCTCCGTGCCCTGAGAAACTTCATTGTGCATTTCTGCACATTTAAGCCTCTGTTGAAGCAGCAGCACACTTGCCTCAAGGCCTGTCTTGCATCTTCTTCCTCGCTACTTGCAAGTTTCATCTGCTTCCTCTACTAAAGTAGTAGTCCACAATTAAAAAAAAACAAAAACGTTTTTGTGCCTATCACTAACACCATTCAAGGCATTAAAGTATTCCTACCTTCTTATTGGCTGTAAATATACAAGACCTGTTTGTGTTTTCAGAGGGCTTTGTGCACCTCACTGAATCCGTACAATAGTGTCCACTGTGCAAATGGCTGGATTATTGCATGTGCTATGCTTTGCAAACCTGATTTTTTACCTTGTCCATCTCTGCCCCCCCCCCCCCAGGGTTCCACCTGTCATCAGTGTCGCCAGAAGACTACAGACACCAAGACTAATTGTCGTAACCCCGACTGCTTGGGAGTGCGTGGCCAGTTCTGTGGACCTTGCCTTCGCAACCGTTATGGAGAAGAAGTCAGGACTGCTTTGCTCAACCCAGTAAGGACTTCGTTTTGATGCCTTTTAAGGAAAAACGCTTGCATTGTTCAGAGATCTCGTTTGAAATTTAAGAGGAGTGCATTTGAACTTGATACTCCTGGGGCAAAGTCCTGATTTCTTGCTTAAACGAGGGCATGAATGATTCCAGTAATGGCTGTAAATGCATTTTGCTTTTCCTTTTTAGAACTGGCATTGCCCTCCTTGCCGTGGGATCTGCAACTGTAGTTTCTGCAGACAGCGGGAAGGGCGGTGCGCTACGGGTGTGCTGGTATACCTGGCCAAATACCATGGATACGACAATGTTCATGCCTACTTGAAAAGGTACGTTCTGTCAATGCAGGGCTTCTCTTCCCCCTTCCACCCATTTCTGTGTCTTGTCGGAATTGTAAAGTGTATGCTGGCTCACTTGGACCTTGACCCTGCCTAGAATTACCTTCGACAGAAAGATTTTCCACCTGCAGAAGTGCAGCTAACCCCTAGCCCTGCGCCACATGACCCTGAAAGGCAGCTCCTAGGGTGAGCCCCAGGAATAATTTGCAGGATCAGAGGTCTGCTACAGGAAGGGGGAAATTGGTGAGACCCCCCCCCCCCGGTATTTTCTGTTGTAGATCATGGAGCAAAAACCTAGAGGCTGTTGGAAAGAATATTGCTTTCACGCGCAAACACCACAGGTTCTTCTGCCCAATCCTCTCTAGTTAAAGGATCCCCTGGCAACAAGGGTGTCTGCCTGAGACCATCCATTTTTTACCAGTTCCACATATTAGATTATTGGTAGTCTTATACATTTAGTTCTGTGCCTGATTTGTTTATTAATTTTTATTTGCAGCCTGAAACAAGAACTTGAAATGCAAGAATGAAGCTCCAGCCTTCTCCTGCAGTTGCACTGATGCCAAGTGTGTTAGTTGTCGATTTGATTGAGCTTTTAATTCCTGATTTTTTTTAAGCCTTAGGTTTGTTTATTGTTTAAGTGCAACCAGAGCATATCTGTCATCGGCTTGAAATCTCCTGTTGCAGAGCTTACGTTATGCCAGTGTTTACAAACTTACCTGCTCCTGGTGTTCCATTATTTCCCCCTTTTAGTTTTACCAAACCGCCAGAATCTGTTTGTACAGTTACCGCTTGCAGCACGTTTAGCAACAATCCAAGCAAACTATCCTTTGTTCTTAGGGCCCTTTAAAAATGTTAGTGGCTCTGAGAGAGGAGTATTGTTTCATTTGCTAATCTTGGGGAATGGCTTTAAGATCTGATAACTAAATTTCTTGGAACAATCTACAACAAACATGGATGCTGCTTAAAAATTGGGGGCCGGGTGGTAGCTTGAACCAGTTTAAATCCAGAGCTCCGCACATGCTAGGTTTTTGTTTTGTTTTGTTTTGGTTTTTTGCTTATTTGGGAGTGTGTGTAGTTTTCTTTCTTTTTTTTGTAATAGAATGGTAGATAACTAAGGAGAACCTGATTGAGTGAGTCAGTCTTGCTTTATGACATGGTACTGATACATCTGAGTGGCCAGAAGATGAGTATGTACTGAAAGCATTTTAGGCCAGCCAGGGCTCTTTTTGTAGTAGGAACTCCTTTGCATATTAGGCGACACCCCCCCAATGTACCCAATCCTCCAAGAGTTTACAGAGCTCTTCTTACAGGGGCTACTGTAAGCTCTTGGAGGATTGGCTACATTAGGGGTGTGTCGCCTAATGTGCAAAGGAGTTCCTGCTACAAAAAGAGCCCTGGCTGGCCCATGCTGTGGCTGAGCATCCAAGTTCTGTGTACAAGAACAATCATAATTGTGCTTTTCTCCTGCCCTCCTCCTGGTTATGTGCACAGGATAATAATCTATCCTCTGCAGCCCTTGCATAGAAAACCCAGTATACAATAGCTGAAATGCAATAGCTTTTATTATGTCCACAGGAATTATAGGTGTGTGTGAACTTTGCAGAATAACTTAGTATAGTGAAGGGCTATATAAGCCAGAAGTTTGCTTTTCCACACTGTTGCACATGGGCCATGCAGTGAGGGACTGTTAGTGGCAATGAGATGAACACTGACCTCCAAAAATAAACTGTCCCAACTATAGGAAGGTCTGGATCTACTGTCTGCACTGGAGCCCAAAGAAGAGAGGTCAGGCGAGTGATGGTGTTCCAGAGGGCAATATTTGCCAAGAGGTGAAGCAGTAGGCTGTTCCACTGACTTGCCCTTCAGACACCAGTCATTGCAATCAATCATGCAGTTTGTCTCTTGGACCAAGCTGACAACTGAGATTACAGTTGCTTCAAATTAAAATGCTGTAGCACTAGTTTTAACGTTAATATGTAACACTAGTTTTAACGTTAATATGGGGAGGGGGGCTGAAATATCCTTACACATGACCATGAATTTCTAAGTCTTTAGGGAGGTTGTGAGCATATGGAAAGGGAGAAAAAAGGCTTCTTTAGATAGTGTAATGTCTTTCTGTGGCTTTTGTTGCTGTATGCAACATCATCTTAAGTTTCTGCTCAGCATATTATAGGGCAAGCTCCGTTATTCAGAGATTCAGGAATCTCTCTCTGGGGGTGGAATTGGGTTGCTTTCCTGTTGTACATTTGGACAGGTTTTCATAGCTATTTTGTTCTGCCTATAAATTATATTGGTATTGGGATGGATACCTAATGCTCTGGTATGTCCTGCTTTTTCTAACAGTTCTAGATGGTCTTCATTCCTACATGAAAAGCCTAGCTCAGCATCCACTTTCAGAAAGGTGGCACTGTGTATCTTGGGCTTACGCAGCTGCCACTCAAGGATTTTGCAATTGTTTGGGATTTTTTAAAGGACTGTAATAATACTAATATGATGAAGTAGGTTCTTAAATGCTGTAAATGGATCCTAATATCTAGGAAGCTCTTATGTACAAAATTTAATTTTGATAATTAAAAAAAATTGCTTAGAAATTGTGACATGTATTCTAGCATCCATGGTGTGTGTGTGTGTGTGTGTGTGTGTATCCAGTGGTGGATTTCCATGGTTGGGGTGGTGGTTTGATTTTCACTAATTTCTCTCCTCATGTCATTCCATGGGAAGGGTCCCCTGCCCCCCAGGAGTAGCACACACATTCCTTGCCACAGGTGGCCATATACAAGGTCCCCCATCTGTTGCAGCAGAGGGCATCAGTGGTGCATACAGAAGAATAAGTGCATGGCTCAGTTCCTTCATTTGATGCACATAAAGAAGACACACTCACCTAAATTAAGGAGTGGTCTTCATACAAACAAAAATACACACAATTGAGTCATTTTTTGAATTCGTTTTGGGCAAAATAAAAGCATATTCCTTCATTGGATGTTTACTACAGGTGTTGTTTTAGCTACCAGAAGCCAGTAGGTTAAAATTAGCTTTCTTGATTTACCTAAATCTTAAATATTTTTAGTTTGGAAACAGCACTGAGAACAGTAAAGAGCCCTGTTGCGTGCTTAATGGGTTTAAGTGTGTAGTAATTAAAATAAAATTGCAAACAATTAAGCTTTTCCCCAAACAAATCTTGATACTTCTAAAAATAGTCACAGAGTCCATAGGTATGTATAAAGTATACTGAGTCAGGCCTGGGAAGTAGTAGTTTATTCTTAAATCTGCATTCACAGAATCTTCATGGTGGTGTCCATCCATGTGCCTGCCCACACACAGTTTGAGGTGGGAGGGGGCAGTCAGGGGAAGAACTCATAGCTAATCATAAAGGCTTGGATCCACCGGGGCTTTATGGGGTGTTATAGGAGTGGGGGAGGAAAGTCCACACCTTTTAGTCTTTTGCATATGGGACAGTCATAAATGTTCCTTGTCTGTCTTCAGTGATGGCATTCACAGATATAACAATCCCAAGTTAGTATGCATGATCTGAGGCAGACTTCACCTATATGTCCTCCTTGAATATCCCAGCAAGCACCTGTGAATAATTAAAATAGGAACAGTTTCTTCAGTGGCTCAGTGGTAAAGCATGTGCTTGGCATGCAGAAGGTCCCAGGTTCAATCCCCAGCATCTCCAGTTAAAAGGATAAGTAGTAAGGAATGTGAAAAACCTCTGCTTGAGACCCTGGAGAGTCTTACGCTGTGTATATGACACTGATGTTGCTGGACCTGGACCATGGGTCTGATGTGGTATGAGGCAGCTTTGTGTGTTCCTTTACTGTTGTATTTTTCTCCACCTTTAACACTGTGCTGTTTTTTCTTGATAAAGTGCTTACACATCTACTTCATCCAGTTACAGATATTGTATGAGCTGGGTAAAAAAGAAATTTAGCTAGTAGGGATCTTATTTTTCAGAGCTTCACATATTCTGCTTTGGAATCTTCCTTCAGGACAGTTTAATTAGCTATATTTTTCAGTGTGCCCCCTTCTCTTAAAAAATGGAATTTTTTTGCCCAGTGTTCACAAAATTTCCCAATTTTTTTAAACTGGAAAAATTGAAAAAGTCTTCAATTTCAGTGCTAAACATATGGAATGAGAAATCTTTTCTCTTAAGAAGCATTTCACCCATTCTAAAAGAGAGCATACTTCATGGGAGGTGTTTTCAGTGTTGCCGCAAATTCCCCAGTTTTTGCATTGGAAATTTTTTTAAAAGTGTACTTGGAAAAAATGGGAGGGCAGGATTGGTTTTCCCATTTCCTCCCCCCCCAGACCATCACATCTCTATGTAAGAGAGAACTGAAATAGAGCTGAGACTCTCCAAACTTTAACTCTTTATTTGCTGGAAATATGAGAATAGTTCTAAATTTGTATCCTGCTTGTCTTTTACTTTGAAAGGTGGCTTGCAAGCAGCTTCTTTTGCACACGTAGATTTTTAAGGTGACCACGCATTAGTGCAACACCCATACAGATTTCAGATTGTCTAGGATTGCCCCAGTACCCTGTGCTAATATGCTACGATAGTCCATCGGCTATTAAATTAATTCTGCATCCCTGCCACTCCAAGCTACAAGCTACTAGTGCTAATTTCAATGGAGAATCTTCCCTTTCCCTGCAGAGCCATAAATCCAGCTGCTATGTCAGGAATCCAGAGAACTATGCAAGAATTTCCTTATACTAAAGGAGAAAGGTTTTTATACTTCGTGGATGTATAAGCCACCTTATGGTGAGCTGGACTTTAGTTACATTCTGCTGGGTAGCAGCTCTCCAGGGTCTCAGACAGAAAAGTGTCTACTCATAAACCACCTGCCACCTGAGATCCTTTAACTTAAGAAGGTATGGATTGAAACTGAGCCCTGTGTGCAAAACATGTGCTCTGTCACAGGGCCATGCTCCCTCCTGTTGGTTTATGTTGCTGTTATTTTGAACACCCACCCACTCCAAATACTGCAAAGGAAATAACTTTCGGAACTAAGAAATGGCTTATGGTTTGCTCTTCCAAGAGTCTGCATTATTAGCAGCCACAACGCACACACCAGGAATCTTCCCTCCTTGCGAGACTATGTGTGCCTTTTTGCTATTATATTTACTAACTAATTATAGCCTTATTTTGCAGTCCTCTTTATTTTCTTCATTATCAGCCATATGCCCCCTTGACAATTCACTCTTCATGTCCGACCATTATCGAGTGCCCGATGATACAAATATAGTAAAACTCTTTTGTGGGGGCGGGGGGGGGAAGAGAAAAAAAATCAATAGTCACTGACATACTGTGTATTGAAGAAAATAATTGTTTATGGCACAGAGCTTAAACTGTGCTGGTAATCACGTTGAAAATACAATATTTATTCATTAGATCAAATTTAATGAAGCCTCCTGGCAGTAATTATAAAAATTACTGTAGCAGTAAATTACTAATGAGTTGTCATGTACCTCCTACCTGGGAGGAAGGACTGGGGATTGGGGGGTGGGGGTGGAAACCCTGATATCCAGACAGTGTTCCTAGAGAGGCTGAGATCCTGAGCCCAGGAATCATGATCACAGCAGCACAGAAGGGGGTCATTGTACCTTCTTGGCAACATAAAAGGAAGGAGGAAACTTGGGCAGATGTGGCTCGAAATGGCCAGATTAAATGGAGAGAATGCCTCCAAGGGAGCCCAAATACATTTGTCGTTTATATCAGGTTGTGGGATAGAGTGAACAAGCTTTCTGTGTCACAATAACACCATCATACAGGGGTTTAATTTTTTTCTTATGTAGAAGAGAAGAGATTGGATTTATACCCTGCCCTTCACTACCCGAAGGAATCTCAGAGTAGTTTACAATCTCCTTTCCCCTCCCCACAACAAACATGCTGTGAGGTAGGTGGGGCTAAGAGAGCTGTTTCAATGCCAGCTTGTCAGAGAACAGCTCTAAAAGAACTTGTGACTGACCCAAGGTCACCAGCAGCTGCATGTGAAGGAGTGGGGAATCAAACCCAGTTCTCCCAGATTACAGTCTACGCTCCCAACCACTACACCAAACTGGCTCATGTAAGTTTTACACATGAAGCTGCCTTAATACTGAATGAGATCATTGGTCCATCAAGGTCAGTATTGTCTACTCAGACAGGCAACAGTTCTCCAGGTCTCAGGTAGAGGTCTTCAAAATCTACTACCTGATCCTTTTAACGGGAGGTGCTGGGGATTGAACCTGTGACCTTCCGCATGCCAAGCAGATGCTCTACCACTGAGCCACAGTCCCTCCTTAGGACTTAGCTAGGGGAACCAAAGTAAAGGCTCACATGGGGGGGGAATCTAATAGGGCCATTGTGCTGAATTCAGAGGGTTACAGTCATCCTTCACACAACCTCTGTGCAGCCACAGACAACTGGTTTCATGCCACAGAGACTGGCTGCAGATACAGCTGAGGCCACATCTTAGAAACTTCCCAAGGTTTAGCTGGGGACCAAAGAGGCAGTCTGGCTTTTGTGTCATCTTAGAGTGTTGCCACTTCATGTACTTGTTATGTGGGGATATCCCTCCCAAGGGAGATAATTGCTTAGTTCTCTGCTGATCACCACAGAAACTGGGGGTGGCATATTTAAAGCCTGACAGAAAAATATGAAGTGTGTCATGTCTGGTTGTGTTCTGTCCTGGTTATCATTCACTGGCCAGTTCTGTCTTTACGGAGAAGAAGATTCTCTTCCTCAGACTTGCGTATCTACATTCAGAGAAGAAGCCATTAGAAAGAATAATGAATAAAATGTAGAATTCTAGCAGAAGTATACTCTGTTATTTGTGCTACCAGAATTCTCTTGAGTCTTAATTTGTACTGGAATTCATGAGCCCAGCTATTACCAAAAGGATAACACAAATGTCCGTGGATGAGAAAGCGAACACTGTGTATATAGATGACTTGAGCTAGTTTTGGCTCATCCAGTGAAACTTATGAGCAGCAGCTTTGGGCCACACATTGTGTGTAAATTAACTTACGGTATTTGCTGCTAACAAGATGACTACAAACACATTCTTTTTAAAAACAAATGTTCCATGAAGTCATAAAGATGTTTCCCTCAGGGTTTATTAGGCCTGACAGCTAAATGGAATCTCCATGTGGGATGTGGTTGAACACCATGGAAAGTAAGATGTTGGACTAGCTTGACCATTGGTCTGATATGCTTGTGAAAAAGTCACCCAAGAAGTTACTTGGGGACAGATGTAGTGGCTCATGGACTCTAGCAGATTCTACATAGCTCGGTGGGAATAATTCAGCCACCTGAGTTGTAAGGGGCTGCAAGGACATGGTACACTGAAGGAGAAGGAAGAAGAGGAGGAGAAGATTGGATTTATACCCCACCCTTCACTACCCAAAGGAGTCTCAGAGCAGTTTACAATCTCCTTTCCCTTCCCCTCCCCACAACAGACACTCCATGAGGTAGGCAGGGCTGAGAGAGCTCTCTCAAGAACTGTCCTTGAGAGAACAGCTCTGAAAGAACTTATGACTGATCCAAGGTCACACCAGCAGCTGCATGTGGAGGAGTAGGGAAACAAACCTGGTTGTCCCAGATTAGAGTCCGCGCTCCTAGCCACTACACCAAACTGGCAGGACATTATATTCTGCTGGCATTATCCACCTGTTGAAAAGGCTCACTGAGGGCCAGAGTATATGCTACATCTGTCACATGATCAGCATGGTGACTTGCAGCAGGATGCCAGCTGTGAGTTCCATGTAAGAACTCAATTTAGAATTGCTGCAGAAGTCCAATTCGGATCAGGACCATGGCTTGGGGCTCCTGCCTTCCTCCATGTTATTTTTCTGACCCAAAATGGTGCTGTGGGGAAGGCAGAACCCTCTCCTCCCCCCATGCCACTGTCCTGACCAGAATCAGGCCCCCACAATGCTTCTAAACTGAGTTCCCACTGGGAACTCACAGCTGTTGTATGGCTGCAAGTTTCCAAGGCAATCATATGGCAGATGTGACATGTAGTTTGGCCCTAAGGCAAGCGTGGGTGAGGGAAAGTCTCTGTCTTCCAGAAGTGCCTTTCCGTCCATCCTTTGTGGCACATGTATGCAGTTGATCGAGACCAATGCTCTTTTTTTCTCTTCTGTGCAATGGATGTTTCTAGTGATGGTCAGGTAATATGTTGTTCAAATCCCGGACCTAAACGGACGAAAGGAACTTTGACCTTTGGAAGCTTATCCTGAAAATCTTGTTGGGTTCTGAGGTGCTCCTGGACTTGAATCTGGCTCTTCTACTGCAGACCGCCATAGCTGTCCTCTGAAACTCAGTTTGAAACTCTGAAAAGTTTCTCAAAAGGAATCTCCCATGTTAAGTATGAGACTCAACAACGAAGTAAGCTCAACAAGTGATTCAGCTTTATTCAACAGCAAACTCCAACTCAGGAACACACAACACAGACAGTGGAGCACAGCTCCTTTTTAAACTCTCCCGGCTGTCAAAGCCACACCCAGAAATAGTTAACGGACCAATGGCAGTGCAGAGTTAAGGTCCAATCACAACTGTTCCCGCTTTGCAACATTGTCACACAGTGATTGGCTATTTACACTGGTTTCGCAGAAACCGACCAATACGAATGCGACAGCTTAGAATCCACATTCCAGAATCAAGCTTAACATAGGAAAAGATAGGCTTGATTCATCTTTCAATACACAACAAATTCCTCCCCCTAAGATGGAGCATTTCCTTCCAAACATAATCTTTCAGGTAGGGAGGGGCACCTCGGCTTCGGTTTGACCGGCGCAGCGGTCTCTGCTCCGATGGCGGTGGAGCGGCACACTCTTCGGGGACTCTGATGGTCTCTCTCGCAGGAGAGTCAGGGGACATTAATACAGGGGTCTCAGGCACTGGAGTTGGGGGCTCCCCAGACTCCGAATCACGATCCGCAGTACTCACCTCCTCGCCGGGAGGCCCTTCCTGGACGGGGACCAGCTCAGGCTCGGGCACTGACTCGGCGCTTGAGTCTGCCCAGCGCTCTCTGAGCTGGTCAATGTGGCGGCGTATCTCCCGTCCGCTGGGAAGCCGGACCACATACAACCTGGACCCTGCCACCTTTGTGACCACGGCTGGTAGCCATCTGTGACCTTCCGCATAATTGCGGGCAAACACCTTGTCCCCAACCAAGAACACTCTCCCCTGCTCTGGGGTCTCTGACCGCTGCTTGGACCTGTCAAGGTCAGGGTGCAGTCGGTCCAGTAGGGTAGCCAACTTACGGCCCATTAAAAGTTCAGCTGGGCTCCTCCCCGTTGTTGAACAGGGGGTGATGTGTTGCCTCAGGAGGAAAGAGGCAATCTTCTGGCTCCAGTCCCCACACGTCAGGCGCCCAAGTGACTCCTTCGCCGTCCGTACCATCCGTTCGGCCTGACCGTTGGAGGCCGGATGGAACGGCGCAGAAGTCACATGGCGGATGAGGTTGTCTTTAAGGAATTTTTCAAATTCCGCTGACACGAACTGTGGCCCGTTGTCCGAGACCAAACAGTCCGGCAGCCCGTGGGTCGAAAACAACCTCCGGAGGGCATTGATGACTGCCCCGGACCCTGTTGACCTCATGGGTATCACCTCTAACCATTTAGAGTAACTATCTACACAAATAAAAAACATTTGCCCATGGTATGGTCCCGCAAAATCAATATGGAGGCGTGACCAGGGCCTCCTCGTTTTCTCCCAGGGCTGAATGGGAGCCTGTGGTGGTTCTGGACGGGACTGCTGACACTCCATACACTGCCTTACCCAGGCCTCAATGTCCTCGTCCAGCTTTGGCCACCACACGTACCCTCTGGCGAGGGCTTTCATGTGAACCATGCCAGGGTGGCCCACATGTAACGCCTCCAAAACATCCTCCCTCAGCTTGGCGGGAATCACCACCCGACTCCCCCAAAGCAAACAGCCCTTCGTTACCGATAGTTCGTTCTGGCGCGAAACGAACGGTTTGAATTCAGGCGCCATTTTTCCTACCGGCCACCCCTCCATGCCCAATTAAGGACACGGGCAAGCACAGGGTCCTTAGCCGCCGCAGCGGCAATGTCTGAGGAGGTTACTGGTGCCTCCGGGAGCTCTTCGAGCGCCAGAATGTCCAACTCCGGCTCGAGTTCTTTGTTGTCCAGTGGTGCGGGGCAACGGCTCAGGCGTCGGCATGCCCGATAGCCTTCCCCGGGCGGTGCTCAAGTTCAAAGTCATATGCCGACATGAATACTGCCCACCTCAACATCCTGGGGGACAGTATGTTCGGCGTCTGCCGGTCCGGGGAGAAGATGCCCAGAAGCGGCTTGTGATCTGTTACAAGGAGGAACCTCCGCCCATAAACAAAGTCATGGAATTTTTTAATTCCGGCGATTAAGGCGAGGCCCTCCTTGTCGATCTGGGCATAGTTCTTCTCCGCCGCTGTAAGTGATCGCGAGTAGAAAGCGATCGGTGCTTCCGATCCATCCGGCATGAGGTGGCTAAGAACGGCGCCCACCCCGTAGGGTGACGCGTCAGCCGCAAGCACCAAGAGTTTGTTCTCGTCAAAGTGGGTCAGCACCGCACTAGACGAGAGGAGTTCTTTAACGCCCGTGAACGCTCGTTCCTGCCGCTCTCCCCACTCCCACTTTGCGTTCTTGTGGAGCAGAGCATGCAGGGGTTCTGCAACCGATGCCTTGTGGGGCAGGAAGGCATGATAAAAGTTTAGGATCCCCAGGAACGACTGGAGATCCTTCTTTGACCGTGGCGGGGGCGCGTTCTTGATGGCGGATACCTTGTCCGGTGTAGGATGGACTCCATCCGCGTCAATCAGGAATCCCAAGAACTCCACTCTGTCTGCTCCAACCACACATTTAGAGCGTTTGACCCTCAGCCCGGCTTCTTTAAACCGGCCTAGTACTGCTCTGAGCCGAGCCATGAGTTCGCACTCGTCAGAGCCTGCCACCAGAACGTCGTCAAAATAGGGCACGACTCCAGGTAGCCCACGTAGGAGCCCCTCCATCAAGCCCTGGAAAATGCCCGGGGCCACGTTAACCCCAAATTGTAGTCTCTTGACCCGAAACGCCCCTTGTGGGTCACTATGGTCTGGGCGTCAGCAGTTGCATCGTCTACGGGCAACTGCTGATAGGCTTGGGCTAAGTCAAGTTTGGCGAAAACTTTTCCTCCTCCCAGCGAAGCCAACACATGGCTGATGACCGGCACTGGGTAGGAGTGCTGCTGGAGCGCTTTGTTCACTGTACACTTATAATCAGCGCATATGCGTATCGACCCGTCTGCCTTTACGGGCGTTACTATGGGAGTCTCCCACCGACCATAGGGCACCGGCTCGAGGATACCCTGATCCACTAGCTTGTCCAGCTCTGCCTCGATCTTTGCCTTAAGAGCGAGGGTACCTTCCTGTACTTCAGCCGTATGGGACGCACTGAAGGGTCTAAATCAAAAGAAACGGGGGGCCCCGTATATAACCCAAGCCCTTCCCCAAAACTTCAGGGAACTCTTGATACAAAGACTCCCTTTATTGTTGCAAATGCTGTTAATGCCAGAGATGGCAATACCTAGAGCCTCGAACCAATCAAGGCCCAACAAACTGACCCTCTCACCCTCTGCAACCAGGAGGGACAGCTCAGCCTTCCGCTCCTTGAACTCCACCTGGAAGGTAGCTCGTCCCGCCAACGGAATGCGTCGTCCCTGGAAATCGGTGAGACGCGTTGTTACTGGAGACAGGCGACGTCGGCTCCTCCTCGGAAATAAGCGCTGCCATGTCTCGGTGGAGATGACGGTGACGGATGAGCCTGAGTCCACCTCCATCGTACACGGAACGCCATCCAACCGAAGCGTGACGTGAATTTTCCGAGTGGCCTTGTCACCGGTCGCCAGGACGGTTGAAGGGCAGGTGTCAGTCTGGTGGCAATCGGACGTTCTGCTGTCATCTGATGGCCGAACCTTGGGGTCTGCTCGTCGCGAAGACGGTGGCGATTTCCTCGCAGCCCGGCAAACTCGAGCCAGATGACCTCGCTTCCCGCAGGAGTGGCAGATGAGCTCTCTAGCCCGACAGAGGTCTCTGTCGTGGTTGCCGCCGCAGCCTGCGCAGGGACGGGTCGTCGAAGTTCTCGGTCTGGTCCGCGGTGGGCGTGTCTCCCGAGTTCGGCACACGCCGTCGGCGTCGCTGTCAGACTCGCAGGCGGACTGCCGGTGAACTGCAGGCTCCTTGCTGACCTGGGTCTGCCGCTGTCGGACCTCTCGCGTCAACTTGTCCGCGGCCTCCGCTGCGATAGCCTCGGCGTAGGCAACCGCATACGTCAGTTGGGTGCGGGCAAAAAGACGCTGTTGCAGGCGCTCGTCTCGAAGGCCGCACACCAAACGGTCGAGGAGGGCGTCTTCCAGATCTGTGAACTCACATGGCCTTGCCGCTTTCCGCAAGGCAGTGACGTACTCAGCGATAGACTCGGAAGGCCCTTGGCACCGCTTGTAAAAGGCGTGCCGGCACGCTATCCGAGACGGTTGTGGCGAGAAATGGCCTTTGAGCTTGGCCGTGATCTCAGCCCACGTCGCTGCACTCAGCTCAGTCGGAGCGACCAGGGATCGGGCGATGTCGAAGGCGGCCTTGCCGCACGAGCTCAGGAGCGTCGCCTTCTTTCTCGCCTCATCTGTTATCTGATTCGCCTGGAGGTGGAACTCGAACCGTGCCAGGTAAGAGTCCCAGTCCTCCGTCGCCGGGTCGAACGCTTCGAACGCCGGGTTGACGGCCATCGGGGCTGTCGGTGCTGCCACTTCTACTCGTGGAGCCTCAGCCGGCTCGGCCGGGTGTGTGTCCTCGTCTGCCGTTGCGATCTCGGTTCAGCGGGGCTGCCTACCCGCTCTAGCATCCCATCCTCGTCGCCAATTGTTAAGTATGAGACTCAACAACGAAGTAAGCTCAACAAGTGATTCAGCTTTATTCAACAGCAAACTCCAACTCAGGAACACACAACACAGACAGTGGAGCACAGCTCCTTTTTAAACTCTCCCGGCTGTCAAAGCCACACCCAGAAATAGTTAACGGACCAATGGCAGTGCAGAGTTAAGGTCCAATCACAACTGTTCCCGCTTTGCAACATTGTCACACAGTGATTGGCTATTTACACTGGTTTCGCAGAAACCGACCAATACGAATGCGACAGCTTAGAATCCACATTCCAGAATCAAGCTTAACATAGGAAAAGATAGGCTTGATTCATCTTTCAATACACAACATCCCAGATACTGCAGTGTAAGATGGCCGCACAGCCAGCCTGATATCACATTTTATGTTGCTCTGCTGCCAGATTTACTGCTGGCTACACTCTTATTTGTAAGCACAGCCATTAGGCCATTAGAGAGCTAAGTGAAGAAAGATGTATTCCACTATCAAAAACTCCCAGCTGCTATGTGTGCGGCCCGGCCGTACTTCCTCACAGCTAAACAGCCAAGGCAGCATGATTGCAAGCAACTATCTCAAGCTCCTGTGTTCAAAAACTATATTCTTACAGCAGAAACATCTTTCAGGGGTAATCAGTTGCAGGGGACTAACAATGAAGGAAAGAGAGAAGAGATTGAATTTATACTCTGCCTTTCACTAACTGAAGGAGTCTCAGAGAGGCTTACAATCTCCTTTCCTTTCCCTTCCCTTCCCCATAACAGACACCCTGTGACGTAGGTGGCGCTGAGAGAGCTCTTTCAAGAGCTGCTCGTGAGAGAACAGCTCTGAAAGAACTTGTGACTGACCCAAGGTCACACCAGCAGCCATATATGGAGGCGCAGGGAATCCCGGTTCTCCCAGATTAGAGTCTGCGCTCCTAACCACTACATCAAACTGGCTCTCAGTGCAACCCTATACATGCTTACCTTCAAGTACGTCCCCACTGAATCCAATGAGACATACATCTGAGCTAACTTGCATTTGGTTCCATCATTTTTATTGATAATTAAGGGGAAAGACTCCAACATTATGATAATTTTGGCACACCTATGACCTGTGCAGCAGATCATGATTTATAAGTTCTTCTTCGGATGTGTTTCCATGTAAAGGCAGCACATGCACACACAACTTAAATTGTCCTTCCTGAAAAGATTCCAGTTGTCTGCAAGGCCTACACCTCACTAGATTTGTCAGGATCCTTGGGGGCTGAGTGAAAAATTCACCACCCTTTGCCGAATTAAAGAGTTGAACCACATAAAATGTGGATGAGGTCCTTCCCTTTCCCCTGCCTCAGAAACACAGCCTGTGCTGTGTTCATTTCATGTAGGCTGGATAATGTCTAATATGTCCCTCAAACATATCTGTAAAGGATTAATCTGTGCAGTGTTCCAGAAAAACTGATTTAGTTAAAACACACATTTTATCCCACTTTTCTCCACCTCGCATATCTTTCCTATTGAACTCAAGATTAGCCATTTTTACAGAGAGATAATATACCTTGCGTTATCAGTATTCCTTCAGCGACCCGTAGGGTTTTTAAAAAACCCCAATATTTTTCTTCCGATTACTGCAGAGAAGATCTGTCTACACTGCAAGCATTCATAAATGGGTTGCCTTACACTGCTAAGCAAATGCCTATGTGTATATTCAAATCTGATGATGGCATCCCTTTAGAAGTGTTTATTGCATTCCAGGATGTTTTGGGATGCCATGTGGATTCCACAGGAAAAAAACACTGTGCAACTATGATTCTGAATTTAAACCTAGGAGGTACAAATTCCAAATCGGGACTCACTGGGTTTAGGCTGGAATAACTTTGCATAGGATTGTACTGTCAATCAGGAAGCCCACTGAGCGAAAACCCTCCGGAGAACCGGTTTGGTGCAGTGGTTAGGAGTGTGGTGTGGACTCTAATCTGGGAGAAACGGGTTTGAATCCCCACTCCTCCACATGCAGCTGCTGGTGTGACGTTGGGTCAGTCATAGCTCTCTCAGAGCTGTTCTCTCATGAGCAGTTCTCTGCTCCACCTACAGGATGTCTTTTGTGGGGAGGGAAAGGGAAAGGAGATTGTAAGCCGCTCTAAGACTCCTTTGGGTAGTGGCGGGCAGGGTATAAATCCAATCTCCTCTCTTCCTCTTCCTCCTCCTCCTTCTTTCCTGAGGCTTTTAAAAACTGACACATTTTCTTCACAATAAGACACTACAGGCGAAACCATACCC
Source organism: Gekko gecko (assembly GCA_029375565.1). Lineage (NCBI taxonomy): Eukaryota > Metazoa > Chordata > Lepidosauria > Squamata > Gekkonidae > Gekko > Gekko gecko. The sequence continues at coordinate 32,152,641 of JAPDNY010000003.1, read as the reverse complement.
CACAAACTCCCTTCACTGTAAAAAACAGACTTCTATCTGAGCAAAACCACCTATGACACTGAAATTCTGTGGGCTGAACTCCAGATGTCTCATCTGGCCCTGAAAAAACAGCTGCTGGGGTGAGGTGGGCCCCAAAGTGGATTGGGGCTTTGGCACAAGAACAGAAGGTTGGGGAGCTGTTAGATTCCAGCCCATTTGCCCCTTAGAGACCAACAAGGTAGGTAGGGACTCTGTGTTCCTTCTAAGCTGTGCGCGTGAGCGCCTGCTCGTTAACATAGGAAGCCTCGCTCGGCCGCAATCTGGAGCCACACAGCATCTTGCACGACCCATTGCCTATTTTAAGGTTTATCAATTAAGCATTTATATTCTGCTCAGGACGTCAACTGCTCCGCTCAGCAGGGGGGGAAATTAGAGGCAACATCAGCCAGGATATAAGCTTTTGAGAGTTAAAACGCCCTTCAGATGAAGGTCTCTAAGATGCTGTTGTACTTGAATGTCACTGTTCTACTGCAGATCAACACAACTACCCACTGAAACTTATCTTCATAGAAGGTTTGGGGGTAATTCTTTCCTCCCAAGATGTTTCTCGGATAGGAAATGACCCACCCAGCTGCTCTAAGCCCCGATAATGGGTAAGAAACGGTCAGGACAATTTCCGGTTAGGGAAATGGCGCAGGCATGGAGGAAGGGTTACTTCACCCTCTGGCCTCGTCGTGGGTCTGATCCAGATCGGCCCTGGTGCCCCTTTCCAATCCCGCGCCACACAACTGCAGTATTATTCAAACTGAAGAATTAAAATAAAGAAAAAGAGTTAAAAAGGGGGGGGGAGAGAAAGAATAAGCAAATATAAAATTATAGGTTTTCCGCCGCCAAATCACAGCTGACTTCTGGCAACCCCACAGGGCTTTCAAGGCAAGAGATGTTCAGAAGTGGTTTGGCCACATTGCCTGCCTCGGCCTAGAGGCTCTGGACTTCCCTCAGGGCCTCCCCTCCAAATGCTGAGGACGACCATCCGTGCTTGGCTGCTGAGATTGATGAGATCAGGCTAGCCTGGGCTACCCGGGCCAGGGCAATTAGTAAAATTGCACGAATAGATCCTTAATCCATGAATATGTCCTCCGCTCACGGAACACTGCAATGGTAGGATTCCCCCCCACACCTCGGACATTCTAGTTTTTCTAAGGACAACATCTCTGCACAGTGTTCATTAGCACCGATCCACATCTCTGTCAAGGAGCGACTAATGGACTTAATCGTTAACATTTGTGCATCACCTCCTCTAGGGACTGGCAACCCTGGATGAGACTGCTACATTCAATTTGCAGATGGCAGAAGAGCGCTTGTTTTCACAAACCCCACATGGAAGTGTACATTGGTTTCTCTCCTCCACTCCCGCCCCCAGGGGTATCCACAGGCATACATCGTTTGCTTGTAAGCAAGTGATCTTCACAGCAAGATATGCAGGCCTCTTGTTGGTAGCGTTAACGGGGCGGGGATGAGGGGATGATGGTCTCAGGTGTCCTGCTTAAATGATATTCTATTGCGGTCGTCCTTTCTCTTGACTGACAAGACACCCTGAGGAATGCGCAGCACATTTTTATGGTGGGTCCTCCTAGAATTTCAAGACACACCCAAGGTGCACCCTTATTTTCCAGACATTATATGCAACCTACCCTATTTGTTCCAGTCTACTAAGGACTTCCTTTTAAAAATTAATAGAAGAAGAGATTGGATTTATACCCCACCCTTCACTCGGAGTCTCAGACAGGCTTACAATCGCCTTTCCCTCCCCATCCCCACAACAGACACCCTGTGGGGTAGGTGGGGCTGAGAGAGCTCTGAGAGAACTGTGACTGACCTAAGGCCACCCAGATTTATACCCAGCCCTTCATTTGGAATCTCAGAGCAGCTTACAATCCCCTTTCCCTTCCTCTACCCACAACAGACACCCTGTGTGAGGTAGGTGGGGCTGAGAGAGCTCTGCACTTGAGAGAACAGCTCTGAGAGAACTGTGATTAACTCAAGGTCACCCAGCTGCCTGCATGTGGAGGAGTGGGGAATCAGACCCAGTTCTCCCAGATTAGAGTCTGCACTCTTAACCACTACATCAAACTGAGACTTTGGAGCCATCCTGCCCTGCCATCCTATTCTCAAAGTCGCTGGCATAACTAGTTGCAGAGATGGTATTCCCACGCAACTAATGTCTGCTTCCTCAGTGTTTGGAATACCTTTCTTCTACCGCCAGGCCCTGCATCCTTTTGCAGAGAAGCACTAGACCTTTTCACAGGTCACAGCAGACACGGGCACAGTCTCTGTACGAAGCACGCTTCATTTTCTCAATATGCGCATTGAGTACTTCTCAGGGTAGTGTAGTGGGTATGAGTGCTGAGACCCGGGTTCAAATCCCCACTCATTTCATGGAAGCTCGGTGGGTGACCTTGGGCCAGTCACGCTCTCTCATCCTAACCTACCTCAACAGGATCGTTGCGAGGATAGAATGGAGGCGAGGAGAATGACACAATCCCCTCTGAGTCCCCATCGGGGGGAAAGGCAGGGTGCAAATGAACGAAATAAATGCACACAGAGCTGGTTTCATGTGCAATGTGAATGTGCAGTGGTTCTTTCTCATAAACAGGATGTTGTGTGCATTCACTGTGATGCGGGAAGGAGGCTGCTGTGATCAGGGCATTGCCTTTGCGACGATTAATAAGCAAGAGCTGCATCCGTATGAAAAGATGCCTCCACAGCTGCATCCGAAATGCACATCCACAGCTGCAGCTGCATTGATGGAAGGAGACTATTAAGATAATTTAAAAAAATATATCTTTCAAGGCATCTGCCACGCTGTCAGATAAGGCTTCTTAGGACATCATTACTATCTGCCTGCGTGTGGCGACTGTGCATTGCTGAAAGGGAGGTTATTCATGGGGGGGGGGGCGAGTGTTGCACAGCTCATAACACCCCCCGCAATTGTGTGTGTGTGCGTGTGTAGGTTTGCTGACGAACAAAGCGTCAACGCAGATCTGCTGGGATGTGACTTACTACTGAGCTCGGCTGCATATTGATGGATACGCCAGTTCCATCCAAGTGTCAGGAAGATTATCAAAACAGAGAGCTGTCTGTAGTTGCTCCATCTCGGCGGAGACTGCCAACTCACCCTAACAAAAGAAAACATTAGTGTGCTATTTGCGTCTCACAGAGAGACCGTGATAAGATGACATGATAAATGATAGAAGAGGTGTCCCCCACCACCACACAGTAAAAAAAACGCATGAGGTAGTTGAATCTTCAAATGTAAAGAATCTCTTGGCTTTTGAAAATTGGGGTGAGTCATTTTTTAAAAAGGGGTGAGATGATCATGCACACAAGAGGTGCCAGTTTCAAACTCCTCAAGCATGGCTGAGACACAGTCACGCTATAGGAAGAGAAATTATGCCTGACAATGAGGTATATACTAAAAGAGTTGGAAGGACAAATAATAAGAATTATGTCCCTAAATAAAATCCTGAATGGCTGAGATAGAAAAAGGGTCTATTGGTGTACCCTTGTGATGTCTGAGTGCCCACATGCACTCCTCCTCCTCCTAAGAACATAAGAGAAGCCAATGTTGGATCAGGCCAATGGCCCATCCAGTCCAACACTCTGTGTCACACAGTGGCCAAAAATACCAGGTGCCATCAGGAGGTCCACCAGTGGAGCCAGGACACTAGAAGCCCTCCCACTGTTGACCCTCCCAAGCACCAAGAATACAGAGCATCACTTGCCCCAGAATCCCTATCTATACCTTGTGGCTAATAGCCTCTTCCTCCACTACCACCACCACCACCACCACCACCACCACCCAATCCAATTTGTTTGCTTCTTGTAGGCTCCAGTAGCCTCCCCAAGATGAGTTTTTCATTTTTGCAGGATGTCTACTGTTGCCAGCACAGGAGGGGTAGATTAGGAGATAGTGAGAACTGAATTATGCCATACTACATCTATAATGCTTAATACTACTTAAGTAAAGTAAAGGTTCCCTTGCTCGAAAGCCAGTCGAATCCGACTCTAGGGTTGCGGTGCTCATCTCCGTTTCCAAGCCGAAGAGCCAGCGCCGTCCGAAGACGTTTCCGTGGTCATGTGGCCGGCATGACTAAACACCAAGGCGCACGGAACGCTGTCACCTTCCCACCGAAGTGGTACCTATTTATCTACTTGCAATTTCTTGCTTTCGAACTGCTAGGTTGGCAGGAGCTGGAACTAGAGACGGGAGCTCACCCTGTCATGCGGCACCCGGGTCTCGAACTGCTGAACTACTGACCTTCCACAGCCTGCAGTTCAGTGTCTTAACCACTTGAGCCACCGCAGCTCCTTAATACTACTTAGAACTTGTTAAATAGTGGGTTCCATGGAGAAGCAGACCCCAAGTCTAGTGATCAGCTCTACTTTATTAGTGATTTCAGCAGGAACAAGTCAACACCCCAGAACCTCAGGTCTGTTTGATAGCATGCCATTACCACACCCAAACACACCCCACTCCCAATGATAGGCTATTTACATAACATTACTACTTGATTGGTTACTCCCAGAGTCCTGGTAGGCTATTGTTCTTGTGCTCCAAGCTCAGCCAGTCTCTGGTGTGACTGACCTGGAATGATTCAGTCCCAATACATAACAGTAATCCTTTCCAAAGCCCAGTAAGGTAGATCAGTATTATCAGGAGGACCAGCATCAGCAGTCAGCATCACTTGGCTCTTCTATGGTCTATATACCAATAAAGGCCCACTGTGAGCTCCTTAAACTGATGTCCATTGGCATGCCAAGATGGTAGAACATATGCCGGAGACAGGGATGGCTGAAGGTTTTAAGAAACTGACCTTACCACAGCTGTAGAGACCTGCTCCTCCTAAACTCTCTGGGTCCTTTGGTACCGGTAGCCTGTATGGGCTACCCCATACAGCAGGGTTATTCTGGCTACAGCATGGACATAGCAGAGGATGGTCGGACCTCCAGGGAACTGGTTGGCCACTGTGAGGCAGGATGCTATACTAGATGGATCACTGGTCTGATCCAGCAGGGCTCTTCTTATATTATGCTATACACTACTGGCCAGGATCAATCTGAGGAGCCAGAGTTAGCTATTTATGGTGCACACACCAATATGGAACCCACTTCCTGGGCCACCCATTAGTGTTGCACACACCTTGGGTTGAGCAGCAGGCCCAGGAGAACCAGGCTTCTTCTCCTCCATGCTGCCACTGATGGTATGGTGCTCGCTTCCCTCCCCTTCCAATGGTGGCATAAACTTAGAGCTGTCTCTGCTCTCATACAGTAGATTGATTAGCCTTTTTTTTGGCTTGTCCAGTGCCACCTACTGAGCTGTATGACTCAGGCAAGATTGGAGTCAGGGACTCCACATCTCACAGGTCCTCTTAGACGCTACCCTATACCAGGCCTGAAAATCCCCCAGTCTTTTTTAAATTTCATAATTCTGAATGTTATATCTCAGTCTACAGCAAAAATAAAAAAGGAAGAATAAACTCAACCCAAAACAAATTGAACCAAGCACCCAACGGTGAAGAAAACAGAAATATACAGGCCAAACAATACTGCCAGCAAATTTAAAAACAGATATTACCAATTATACAAAGACACATGTATTTATTAAAAAGAGATATGAGCCCTTACAATAGCCTCAGTTATCATTGATGATTTACGATGACATCCAAAAGTAACAAATATTGACCCTTACCAGAAGCATTCCAGCCCAATTGGTCTTTCTCAGTAGTCAAATTGATAACATTGCAACATGGCTCCTGACGTAATAATATAACATTCACTTGTCATAAACTGACCAAGATGCAGTTATTCTGATAATTATTGTCTATGATCAAGGGAAAGAATATTGATCAAAAATGTCACTCCTAAGGATTCGCAGCCACAGTGAAAAGTACTGAGACTGACGAGTGTTTTCAGCTCTCACATACTTTATTAGATGAAGAACAAGACAACTGAGCCGGCTCGCAGGCCGGCTTTTATCCCCAAGTGAACCACACCCCAAACACACACACACCCGGTGATTCGCTATTTACATTGATTGGATTAACTCCTGCTCCTCCATTGGAGGGGAGTCAGGATCCACTAGTCCATTGTCCTTTGGGGCGAAGCTCAGGCCCTTCGCCTGGCCACATGGTGGACCGGTTAGAACCAGTCCATGCACATGGCTGTCCAGAGCCCATGTTCTCCAGTGGATACATTACACACAGTCAGGTACACATATTCCTGTAGCGTTGATTCAATCGTGTACCTTTCTCACTAGGTCAGAAATGTTCTATAAAGCCAGGAGCCAAATGTCTGCTCCATCTACGTAAGCCAGCGCTAAACAAACAGTAAAACAGCGCCTTCATATGAAAGCAAGGCAATTATAAGACTCCTTTGCTACTTCCACACCTATGAAGCCTACAACTATATTTGGCAGGGCCCAGTTGTTTTAAACCCGAATCTCTTACTGAGTCGTATTAAGTGGCCACTTGCAATCTTCTTGTGGCTTCTTTCAGGTTTCTTAGCTGACTAAAATATGAAACCCGGTCCACTCTGGGGCTACTTTCAGTGCTTCGGTGACTTTTGAGACGAATCTGCGGCCAGGCCCTCCACAAAACTGAATTTCAAATCCTTTGAATGAGGACCACCTCCGTTTCCTTTTGAAGAGAAACCATCGTAATGGCAGTTGATAACCTTCCCTATGATGTCAAAATCTATCCCAGCAGCAATAAAACTGCTCCCATTGTGTCACACAGCGGAGAAACGATGGATCTAAATGAGCACAGCTATTCCTAAGGAGTGACACTTATTTTCAGCATTTTCATCGTGCTCTCCTAAATACACACACTTTATTTATATGTGGACTTTCCAATAAAAGAAAGCATAACAACAGAGACTGTAAGACCCAGTTCAATTTCCTTAAAAGAATGCTTTATTTCATGTGTTATTCATGTATAGCCATTCTTTCATGTTCTTGAAAACAAATCAGGATATATAGAAAATGGCCTATAGATTTTTTGAGGCAATGCTGGGCAGGTACTATTCTTCCGGAAGCTTCTACTGTATGTCATCTAATAACACCCTGACCTGAAAGGGACGGGAAAGCTTCATAACAAATGCTTAACTGAGGTAAATACTTGTTAGGTTCTTTCTGGTCTCTTTCATGGATATGTAACTCTATGAACATTGACTTAAGACTTTAGGTGGCAATTTTCTTGTTTCGGTTATGCTTTGGTGCACGTGAGCTTCTGTTTGGCCAAGATTGTTATTATTCTGCTGATTTCTGGTCACGTATGCACACCAGTTAAAGGCAGCTGAATAAAAATTATTTTAGGAACAGGGAACACCTTAAATCACTCAAATACAGAACTCTTCAATGGTAAAAGAGAAGAAGAGGTGGTTTTTATACCCTGCTTTTCTCTACCTTAAGGATTCTCAAAGCAACTTACAATTGCTAACCCCATTGAAGTCCCTCCCCTCCCCAAACCCAGCCCTCCTCAGATTCCATCCCCCATATCTCCAGATATTTCCCATCCTGGAGCTGGCAACCCTACTCACCCAGCCGACCTCATGTGTCTCAAGGTGGCTTATAATCATCCTTGACCTCTGCGACGGCCTGACTCAACCACTTCCCTTCCTCTCCCCACAACAGGCACCTTCTGAGGTAGTAGGTTTGCCAGGTCTGGGTTGGAAAATACCTGAAGACTTTGGGGGTGGGATCCAAGAGAGGGTGGGGTTTGGGGAGGGGAGGGGTCTCAGCATGGCACAATGCCATAGAGTCCACCCTTCAAAGCTGCCATTTTCTCCAGGGGAGCTGATCTCTGTCAGCTGGAGATCAGTTGTAAAAATGGGAGATCCCCAGGCCCCACCTGGAGGCTGGCAACCCAATGAGGTAGGTGGGGCTGAGAAAGTTCTGAGAGAACTGTGGCTGGCCCAAGATCACCTAGCAGGCCTCATGTGTCTCAAAAGGCTTACAATCACCTTCCCTTCCTCTCCCCACAACTGGCACCTTGCGAGGTAGGTGGGGCTGAGAGAACTGGGACTGGCCCAAGGTCACCTCGTGAGGAAGAGTGGGGAATCAAATTCAGTTCTCCAGATTAGAGTCAGCTGCTTTTAACCACTACACCATCCTGGCTCTCAATGGTGCCATCCTAAGCAGAGCGACAGGGTTTCATTGTGCCTAGGATGACAGTGTAAATCTTACCTGACCTACTCGTTCTCCTGAATGTCCAAAAGATCACATTATCCTACAGAGTTAGCTAACACAAAGAACAGCAGTGGAAATATTCGCACAGCTTTTGGGGTTGAGCTGAATCTAGCTCTGATCAGATCTCACCGGTAATTTCTTCCTTTCCATCATTTATAACCCAGAAAAGCAGTTTACACTCTTCTCTTCTCCTCTCCTCCATTTTATCTTCCATTTTAACCCTGTGTGGAAGGTGAGGCTGAAGGGTGTGTGACTGGCCCCAGGTCACTCAGCAAGCTTCCATGGCAGAGTGGGGCTTTAAACCGGGGTCCACCAGACCTTAGCTGGACACTCTGACCAGCACACCGCACAGCCTCTCAGTGGAAAGTACCTTGGATGCAGAGAAGCAAGACTGGACATTGTCCTAGACCATGGCCCTGAACTGGATGGCCCAGGCTAGCCCCATCTCACCAGATCTCAGAAGCTAAGCAGGGTCGGCCCCGGCAAGCACTTGGATGGGAAGTCCTGAGTTGTGAGGTAGGCAATGGTAAACCACCTCTCAATGTCTCTTGCCTTGAAAACCCTAGCTGTGACCTGACAGCACTTTATATACACACACATGTGCGGGCTCTCTCTCTCTCTCTCTCTCTCTCTCTCTCTCTCTCTCTCTCCACACACACACACACACACACACACACACACACACACACACTGAACTCAGGGCCTCTGAGAGGGGGGCCCAGGCCTCACATTCTTAAAAAGTAAAGGTAAAGGTTTCCCTTGCTTGAAATCTAGTTGAATCCGACTCTAGGGGGCGGTGCTCATCTCTGTTTCCAAGCTGAAGAGCCGGCATTGTCCAAAGATATTTCTGTGGTCATGTGGCCAGCATGACTAAACGCTGAGGCACACAGAACACTGTTACCTTCCCGCCGAAGTGGTACCTATTTATCTAGTAGCAATTTCTTGCTTTCGAACTGCTGGTTGGCAGGAGCTGGGGCCAGAGATGGGAGCTCGCTCCGTCACGCAGCACATTCTTGGGGGGGGGGCACAAATGTACACTTTTGACATTAAATCACATGTTAAATAAAAATGGGAACATTTATTACAAAGTCTTACAATATTCTTTTTCTTATTGTATTCAATGTAAACATGTAAAATACAGTACCACTAATTTTGTATAATTGTTTTTGCATTTCTTCATTTTTTTAATTTACTGGGGGCCCCCCTCAAAAATGGAAGTGACCCAGGCCTCCCTTGACCTCTGTGACAGTCTGGCTGAACCACTTCAGACTGCAAGTGGTGGGGTACCACTTTTAATGACCCCCCATTTTTAGGAAAAAAACCACTCATAAATAGAATGTTCTAATCCAGCAAGTTTTCTCCATGCAGGGTTTTTGGTTTTGTTTTGTTTTTAACTCAAGGAAGCATTAAAACAAAAAGCAAACTGGTTCAAAGGGCTACAGTCTGTTCTAACATCGTGCTTTCAAGCTTATTTAAACCTAGCCTGGGTCTGACCCTCATATGGAAAAACTACTGACTGAAATGCATAGTCTGAGTGATAAAGCCTAGATTGCATTAATACTTTGATCAGCCCTTTACAAAAATATTGAATTCCTGGGACAGTTTGTTCCTTCTCCCTGGACTCCAGAGGGATTTGGCCTTGATTAAGCAGCTGCATTGTGCGTGGAATAGAGAATCGCAGCTGTTTCTCTCGAATGTGGTGGTTTTTTTGGACTTAAAAAGGACTTGGCACACCCAGGAAATCAACAAAGGGGAGAGAGAGAAAATGGACAAAAATATCTGGAGGGACTTCGTTCAATGCTGCACTCAGTGCATCGCCCTTATTTCACATTTTCTCAGGTGTACCTGTTTCACAACTGGGTTTGGCATTTGCATAATCATCGCTTGTATGACTTTGTTCTGGGTAACTGTATCCCTGTTCTAAAGATGAATTTGCTGATGAAGATGTTTATTAATGGCTAAAAAGCCACTAAGGTCTAATGGTTCAGGGCCCGGGTGGACTTCTATTCAGATCTTGCTTCACATGTAGACATTGTGTTGCTTCAGACATGTCAGTCATCCTGAACAAGAAGTGGCAATGGAAGAGCCCCACTCTGCAAAGTTTCCCTGCTCATTTCCAAGGACGTCCTTCCGTTCAGTGCTTGGCATCTGCTTGCACATGCTCACTGGAGTGACCAGGAACAAATGCCACTGCTAGGGTTTTGGGGGCTTGGGGCAAAATCCAGACTGCCTCTCTGCAAATAGAGTTGCCAGCTCTTCTGATTTAATTTCAACCCGCTGGTTCTGGTCTGATCTTCTAGGGCAACAGAAAACAACTCCTTGACATCCTCTAGTTTGGTATAGTGGTTAAGTCTGGTGTAGTGGTTAAGTGCGCAGGCTCTAATCTGGGATGCCCCACTCCTCCACATGCAACTGCTGGTGTGACCTTGGGTCAGTCACAGGTTCTCTCAGAACTGTTCTCTCAAGGACAATTCTGGAAAGAGCTCTCTCAGCCCCACCTACCTTACAGGGTGTCTGTTGTGGTGAGGGGAAGGGAAAGGAATTTGTAAGCCACTCTGAGAGTATGAGTGAAGGGTGGGGTATAAATCCAATCTCCTCCTCCTCCTCTCCTCCTCCTCCTCCTTCTTCTTCTATGTGGCAGCCCTTCAAGTACTTGGAGATGGTTCTCATATCACCTCTCAGTTGTCTCCTCTCCATGCTAAACATACTGAACTCCTTCAACCTCTCCTCTTCAGGTCTTTCAGGTGCTCCTGGACTTGAATCGGCTCTTCTACTGCAGACTGACAGAGCTACCCACCTGAAACAAATACTTTGTGCTACATTAGCAGACAAGACAGCCTGCAGCTACCACCAGGGGCTTGGGATCCTTGAAAAACAGCCACTTCTGTCCTAGAGGTACTATGCCATTTCCTGGACCTCTGGATTGGGGGGCAGTTCCAGCAGGAAATACAAATGATAGAAACCTACATCATTATTAAGGCAGACCAGACAGACATTTGTTAGTTGTTGTAGATTTTCCGGGCTGTATGGCCATGGTTGTGGCATTGTAGTACCTGATGTTTTGCCAGCAGCTGTGACTGGCATCTTCAGAGGTATAACACAGAAAGATGGAGTACTCTCTGTGTCAAGGTGAGAAGAAAAATGGTAGGCCGGTAATTTATATCTACTCAGGAAGGTGGGGTAGGGCTGAGTCATTATTTTATAGGAGTTCCCCAGGCTGTGACATGCTAAAGCCTTTGACAACATATCAGACAAACATTTGTTGAGCACTTCCTAAATAATTTTTTTAACAAACCAAACAACTCTATATAAATAAAGCACCAGCTTAGGATAGATGCCAAGGTGACTCAAACAACCACAGGAAACAGGGGAGAGATACCTGTGTCTAAATCTTCTGTTGGTCCCTGAAGAATTAGGTAGAAGGAAGAGACCTCTTATGGTGGAGTAGCCTTCGATTACCTACGATGAAAACATTGCTATGAATCTAGTACGTAGCTCCCCTCTGCCTTAAAAATCAGGATTGAGTAGATGCGGGGAAAATCATGCAAAGCTGTGGGGCAAAGGGAAGAGCGAGCGCGGAGCAGCAGCTTGTGGGAAATTGGCCTCTGTGTCACACAGTGGCCCAAACCACAATATCACCACCATCCCTGTAACCCAACCTCAAAAATGTTTTTGTTACCTCAAGCATGATTATGACTAACAGCGGAGATGGTGAGTAACTCTTTTGCCCATCACTCTCCACTCCTCCCCCTGCTCTCCAGCGGTTTATACAGATTCTGCATTTGGGCTGGCAAACAATCCGCTATCCGATTTCTGTTTTAAAACTCATCTTTCCTTTCATCATTTGTGAGGCTCTGAGACTGCAAGGAGTGTACAGAACAGGTTGTCTGACATCACTGTCAGGAATTCTGTCTCTGTGCTGGGATGAAGGTTAGGGACAGGCAACAAAAAGCAAAACACAACAACAAACGAACAAACCCCAGTATTTTCAGATCTGGATATATTGGAGCTGAAAAACATCAAATACTGGAATGGTATACTGGGGAGCATCTGGCACCTGTCCTTTAAATAATCCCCAAATTTCAAGTCAATTGGACCAAGGGGTCCAATTCTATGGGCCCCTGAACAAGGTGCTGCCCCCAGCCTCCCTCCATTGTTTCCTGTGGAGGGGGGGATGCGAAAAATGTAAAACTTGAGTCTTCTCCCATAGGAAGGCTATTGTAAGTTATTGCTAAGCCCAATCAAAGTAAACCCCCCAAAACTATGTAAACTGCAATATTCATGAACAATGTAAAACATGGGAATCTCAGTGTAAAACTTGAGCATCCACACCCCCTGCAAACCCAACACAAACCAACTCCAGCAAAGAGCAAACTTATAAACAAAAACACTTGAAACTGAAAGAATCTTACCTAAAGCAGTCTGGCAAGCTGGTGCCATGCCCAAGGAGACATAGAAACACAGGGGAGGGGGGAAGGGGGGAGAAGAAGGGGGGCGGTCCTGGGAACTAGCAAGCGGCTCCCAATATTCCTGGTTAATCCCTAATATTTCCATGATTTTTCAAGACCTATATTTTGGTATCCTGAAAAATCCCAGATATTTTTGGGAGACCCAATTATATATATATATATATTAGTAAGGTATTTTTGGATGTATATATTTGGCTCAGTTATAGCCGAGAATGCATTCCTAATGAAGGTCATAAGGCACTGGGATCTATACCAGGACAGCATTTTCTGGTATAGGGATGATTGCCTCAGTAATCCACATTTGAAGAAACTAAAAAGCCAGGAGCGAGGATCAGCTCCCTATCTCAGCTATAACTCCCCCCCCCCCCAAAAAAAACCCCATTAATCACCCCCCCACACTAAGACTAAGGAACAAGCCTAGATATAAACCAAATTGTTGTGTTTATGGAGTCATTGCAGACCACCAAATGACTTCTGTAACGTTTTCTATCCTTGGCGAAATTGATCTCATTTGCTCTGTTTTTTAATTAGCTCTTTTCTATCACAACCCATTCTGACATCTCAGTCCCAAAACACAGGTTATTCGCCTGTTAGCAAATAACTGAAAGATAATTTTCATTTAAAAGTAAAGAGATGGATCTCTTTTCTTTTAAAAAAGAGGAAATGTTATTTCTTCCAAATTACAAAGTGCCGCTCTCTGGTGTAACGCTATTATTCCATGTAGCAATTTTACTAAATGAAGCAATTTATAGTAGCATCTCTGGAAATGCCATCTTTTATTGAAATGAAAGCGAATAATGGCATACGGATTGTAAAATAAAACAGACAAGATCTCTTCTTTTTAGACTATTACCCAAATACAGGCATTGTCTATTTGACAATCAATATGCTCCCATAAAATAAAATGGAAGTACCGTTTTCGTAATAATGACTTCTATTTCAAATGGCTTACCGTGAGCCAGACCAGGCCCTTATGGAACAGGATGACAATTGTTTAATGCATAGCCATATGTTCAGGAGATCTGCTTCGGTGGCATCTCAAAATCTGCCAGGCAAATATGGAGCATTAGCTCAAGTTAAAAAAACCCCAACAACAAGCGTGTGGGAGTATCTTTATTTATTTATTCATACAGGGCTGTAGTGACTTGATATTCATAATGCCATTTAATGGTTTTTGAAGTGCTTCCATGGGAATTACTGCAGAGTCCCTTCAGTTCTAATATGCCTACCCCCCGCTGGGATAACGCAACAGTGTGGCTTATAAGAACAGTAGCAATAATAGTAATAATAATAAATAATGCAGCCTTTAAAAAAAAACCGTGGTCCATTACTGAAGGATAAATATTGTTGCTCTCCAACCTTTGATGATTCAGCATTTCAAACACAAACAGTTGGCAATCCTAAAAATGAGACAGCTTCAGATTTGTGGGGGATGGAGATTGTTTTGGGTGTTTCTAGATGAAGAACAACTCTTATCACACACACACAAACACAAACACACCTTCATGACATAAAGAGAGTACACCATTACCTATGGTGATTGCTGGTAGTACAGACAAAAGGCCCATGACATCAGCATGGATGTAAGAGTAGCCATGTCGAATCAGACCATTGGTCCATCTCAGCCAGCATTCTGTATCCAGCAGTGGCTGGTCAGATGCTACAAGGAAACCCACAATCAGGGCCCTACACCAGTAGTCCATGTCTGCCAACTGCTCCCCAGGATCTGAGAACTGGAGGCATTCTGACCCTGCACTGAACATCAGAAGTAGTAGCTCGGTAATCCAAAGCAGTGACTTGGATACAACCACCATGACTACAGTATATACATGCAGCCTGACAGGGCTTTTTTTTTTCTTGGGGAACGCGGTGGAATGGAGTTCTGGAACCTCTTTGTGGAAATTTTTTTTTCAAAAAATGTTTCAAAGTTCATAAGGGGCACCCATGTGTTTCTTCTTCATTTCCCTCCTGAGAATTCCAACACCTCTTTTTCCTGAAAAAAACAGTCCTGCATGCAGTAGTTGGTGACCCTCCCAGAGGAACCATTTCTTTCCCACTTCCAGGTGAACACTGCACTGCCAAATTGGAAGAGCATACCAATTTTGCCCATGTACAAGTAAAGGCAAGGGAACTTTCCTTAGATGTTCTAAGGGCCATTATATTAGCATGCGTCTGCCAAAACATATGAAAGGGTTACCAGTATTTGGTTTTCATTCAAATTTCTAGCAACCAGCACCAAATGAAAATGAACAATATCAGACATGTGCTACAGTGCTAAGCTGCCTGCCTTCTGCCTCAGCCAGTGATACATCCAATACTTTCTCAAGATTCCCAGACTTATAATTTCGTGAGTTGCTAGGCATTTTAGAATTGTACGGAAGCTACCCCCTCCCCCCAAATTTTCTCAGTGCCATCCTAAGCATTTTAAGTCCATTGAAGACAGTGGGTGTAGAAGGGTTTAGGATTGCACTGTAAGTAGCTTCGCTTCTAGAAAAGTAGCATGTAAAATAACTGGGACTTTTTGATAGATTTGAAGGATCACCACAGATGAAGAAGGTCATGGAGCTATGGCCCAGAACAAAGGAGCCAGCCAATCACTATTACAACAAAATTGTCAATGAATGAAGTCTTTGTTGCTGTTCAGATAAGGGCTTTCCCCAAAAAAGGGTCTACCTAAAGTTATAGTGCATGACTAAGAGTGTTTTCATATGTGTCTTATAATATACAATAGTCCATCAAGTAGAATGTACTATAAAAAGTGTACAAGTTTTCCCTTGCCTCCTTTCTTTCTCATTGCTATTTTATTTCCCCATATTCTTGGGGGGGGGGCAGGACTTTAGAGCTGGGGTCCTGCCTGTTCACCAGAAACACTGAACATCTGTCTGATCGTGGGTGAAACAAGAGAATCAGAGACCGGAAGGGAGCTTAGTCTGCCTTGTGCCCATGCTTTAGGTGTTAGTTCATTAGTTAGTTAGCTAGCCACTAGTTAGTTAACTAATTAGTTAACAGCTAATGAGTTAGTTCATTAGTTAGTTAGGTAGCCAGTGTTGGTGTGGGTCTCTCCTGTGTGGTTGCTTGCACTAATCTTGTTAGCTTTACAAATATCAAATCACAAGTGTTTTCTTTGGGGGGGGTGTCTTTTTTAAAAAAAAAACACCATGGGGCTGCTGCTGCTGCAGTAAAAAATAACAATTTTGTTGGCTATGCCAAGGTAATTGCTTTTGCATTCTGTTGGGACCAGCCATGCTGTTGCAGGTGATACGTAGATTGGCACTGTGTATATCAAGAGAAATGACCAAAGACATGAGGTTTATTTGTGGCAGAGAATTCTCCTCCTCTTATCTACCAATTAGTAGCAGCAAGGCAAAGTGAAGACAGCAGCCATCCCTCCCTCAGCCCGGGATCCAGTTCCCACTAAGAGCTTTCATCCTTCTGGGCATCGCTGAAGCCAGAGATAGAAAAGGCAGCAGCCGGACATCTCGCCATCATGCCGGGAGCAAGATTTCATGGAGAAGCCCTTCTCTGGGCACCTTGTTAAGTTGCATTTTAATTGCTAGTCTTATTTTTAGATAAAACCCCGTAAGTAACGTACAATAAAGAGCAAAGCAGAAATACCTCTGAACATTTGTGGAGTCATTGGGTGGTTTTAGAAATGTGGCCGTTATGTGAATAAGCTGACACTACTTCTTCTTTCACAAGGATTGTGGTATTTGTCTCACCCCAACAAAACTGCAAAATAAACCAGGGGCAATGCAGGGACCGGCTCCTGAGCAAAACTTTGCCATTTTAAGAACTATTCATATGTAGATAGAATAAACATTTTAACATGGTGCCTAGCAATGCATAAATGGACTAAAGGAGAGATTTTTTTTCCTGATTTGTGAGCCCAAGGAGATTTTAGGGCTGTGAACTAGATTGCCACCGAGATTACTATAATCTGAAGCAATGCAGCAAAACCATTTCGATGCAATGCCTTGCAGTTACTCTCAGCTTTCATGGGACTGGATCAAGTCATCAGGACTATTTATGCAAGGGATAAGCACAAGATGTATGATGCAGTCAGAGCTGGGCTGTGCAGGGAGGGTCACACGTCTCGGTATTCCAATTTGTTTTGTATTGTTAATTCATAGCATTATGAAAACAGAACAGAGAAATAAAAGCATGGGATAGTGCTGAACCCCCCCCCCCCCCAGGCTTGCCCGTTTGCCACAGTGGGTAAAACTCCGTGCACTAATTTGAAGGCAAACCTGACCCTTCAACCTCACTGCCCTTGATTCCTTTTTGGAGATGCAGAATTGTTGAGGTCTCCTCATAATGATCAATTTGTGGTTTTCAGATCCTTTGATTACTCGTCTCCAGCTAGGTTGAAACCGAGGAACCGATTCATAAGTTCAGTGGAGGTGCTAATTCATCATTGACAGTATCATTTCATTTGCTTGCTTCCATATAATTTTTTAAAAAATCTTAGTGATTGTACAACCAAGCTGTCATCTGATCCTCTCTGTGCAGTATGGCATTGCACAAACAGCAAAAGAGCATAGGTCTCCCTCCATTTCATGTGCTACCGTCAGAAAGAAGCAATATTTCAGTCGCCTGACAGCTCATGAAACAAACCATCCGAAATACTGAGCTATATCCTGACTGTGTGTTCAGCTGCAAATTTATGGTAGATTGTTGGACTCTCTCCTTATAGGAGACCTGTCTTGCTTCTTCAGGGGAAAGGATCCTATTCATGACAAACAAAAATAAATGGAGGGTAAACAACATTACAAAGTACATTTGTTTTCAGTGCTGGTGTAAAATACAGGGAGGGACATTAAGTTACACATTATGTGCCTCAGAGGTCTTCTATCATAAAAGGAGGCGAGGATGAGGATTGGAATATATTCTTTGATCAAGGCGGTTTTTTAAGAAGAGAGATGTGTACGCACTAAAAATGCCTCTGTCTCCAGTAGGGGGAGCTCTAACTCAGGAAACACATTCTGTGTTTGCTAAAGCTTGTTATTTCCTGATTGGGTTACATAAACCCTTCCAGGTATGTACAGCAGACTCTCCTATTCTAATCATCTGTAATATAACCGCCATACATAATCTCACCAAACAAGTCGTGGAGGTCTTCCAAGAGAACTAAGAGAGGATTAAAAAAAAAATAAACAAACAAGTGGGCGGATTCATAGACAACCAAATTTGTGAAGCCAATAACGAAGACCAGGTGTGTGTGCAGTGATTTTTATCCTCTGAGATGACCACGTCAGACATTTTCATCTGTCATATATCATCAAACTGCCAGCATTCCCTGTGTCACGCAGACAAGGTCACACAAAATTACCCTTTGTAGAATGTACTGATCATCCTCACAATCTATACCCCAACTTAGAACAACCACCTGGGTATTGTTTATCCAGGAACCGAGATGAGTTGAGTATTTCACTTTTAGGTAAAGGCTTCCTGGATGTACACATTCCTTAAATATATCTGATAAAGTGCCAACTTGCCTGTGAGCTTCCTTCCAGGTAATTGTATCATACTTTCAAGGTCCCCGGCGTTACAAGGGCATTTTCTGTCCTGGCCCTGCAGTCCTCCCAGCCACACAGTCATGAAATAGCAGAGTGAGAACAGAATTCTCTGAAATTTTCTGGTTTTGAGCACACTGATCTCGAACCGTTCTTCTGAATAAAGGAAAACAAGCTTCCCCCCCCCCCAGTTGAAAAAGATCCTGTGGAACTTGGAAATTACATTTGACAGTACTGAACATTATATCTTTATTGTCTAAAAGTTTTTTTTTTTTAAAAAGAAGAAGGATCAAGCGACAGAAGATAGGGATGAAAAATAGTTCTTTTTGAAAAACAGTTTTCTACCTTTCCCTTCTACAGGCAGCCACTCTTTTTAGCCTAAACATTAAGCAAAACACATATCTGAAAAAACAACAACCCGTAACCTTAAAAGAGCCTACAAAAATAATTTCAGGAAAGTAAAAACATTGTAATTGATACCATTTTAACAAAAAATTTAGGTTAGCTGCCCTTGAATCATCATACCTTGAATAAAATTCTGGTTAACTGGGGATGATTGCCAAAGTCCATGTGCTATCTTTTCATTTGTCTGTGCTTATGAATGGGTTGCTTTTAGATGCTCAAAGAGAAAGAAACGTTTCTTTCATTAATTTAAAAAAGGCGGGGGGGATACACATATTCAAGTTGAGTAGCCAGAGTTTCATTCTTGACACAAGCAGAGATAAATTACCAGAGAATATGAATCAAGATCTTCACAGTGCACACAAAGAAATTACACCAAACTGGCTTGCAGTACACAATGCGGGTGACAATTTACAACACGCTGCACAAATATTACAACCTTCTCCTCCTCTGGCAAAACGAACAAACAAACCACCTTTCAAAAACAGACCAACAGCCATTCCCACCTTTGTTACTAAAGCTGTAACTTATAACTGCATTAGGGTATGCGCATGAAATTGGTTTGTAAACATAGCTGTTCATCTAGGTTTACCACCCCTACGTGGGGGTAATTCACCAACTAAAAGTGTAGCCCATTTTACAGTCTGTGGCAGCTCTTTTGCAATGAGGTGTCTTTAAAAGAATACGTCAAATAATCTGATTTTGTAAATGTGGCTGAGAATTTCAAATTATATATATATATTTTTACTTGCCTGTTCAAAAAAAACACCCTCATCCAATGCTGGGCAAGGAATAGCCAGCATCTCGGTTGGTGGGTTGTTGGCTATTCTAATAGAGTTTTCCAAGATTCCCTCTGGAATGATAGGCTATTAGGAGCGGGGGCAGGTTCAGGACTGACACACACCCGATAAGCTGGGTGACTTCCCTCCGCTGTGTCTTCTCCCCATCAGTTCTGTAATGTGTCAAGCCTCGTCGCAACAAGAAGAATATTCGAGAGGGGAGATAAAAATAGGCTTCCCAGGGAGCTATTGATTTGAAATATGAAACATTTTATTGATACAAGCCCAAGGAAGCAGTTTGATGTAGCACAATATTTGAGGAGGAAAAACTCACACACATCTGTTTGGCACAATGTAGTGCCTAATGACAGCAATCTTCCCTGTTTGTATCTATTCATCTGATTATAAAGAGTAACAATTCTTTCTTCCACACATATATTTACTAAAGCATTTCTTTCTTTCTTTTTTAAGAGATAATAAATTAGTAAATCAGATAGCGAATGCTTGAGAAAGTCTTCCCGTGAAGTCCCCCTACCGCACTAGGCAGTGCTTGAAACCCCCTTTTTTTAAAAAAAAAAAATATTGCAATTAACACTATGTAAATACACACACCTAAATGCAAAGTTATATGTTTCACTGGAGGCAGGGAGCCTAAAACAGAAGGTATCATAATCTATCATAATCTATCTGAGCTACACAGAAATTATTCTGAAAGGCCTATTTAAAATTAAAAAAATACACACTACAGAGCAAAATTGGTGTAATGAAGGGCTTAGAGTGACTTGGAGTATAATCCAGTGACCTTCTTTTGATGCCTTTTCCATAGTCATCGTGACTCTGGTTTCCTGCCCCTGGGCCAAAGACATGCCACAGAGCTTTCCTGAGTCTGATAACCGCAAGCCGGCTTCTTAAAGAGAACACCACCTCAGTGTTTGAGGGCGCTTGCTTTTTGTACTATATAACAAAATTAAACTAAACCCCACCCTTATATTATCTTAAATATTGATTTTAAAATACAAAAGGAACATTTTTGGTACAATCCAGAGCTGTTGAAACCTACAGAATTTCATTGTTGTTTTAAAGAAGGGGGGATTGGAGCCATTATAGTTTTGCGCACCATGTTTATGCCATAATTCTTAAAGTCCAATTTTGTTGAGACAACAGACTTCAAAAGAGGCTATCTGAGCTTCCACGCATATTAGAAATTTGGAGTAAGAAATTTTCACTTTATCATTTTTAAATATCAAGGTACACTTTGCATACAAGATAGCACTCCATAGGGAATGGCTCTCCCTTTGCCCTTTTAGGACATCGTCACAGGAAATTTAATTACCATATATTGTTCTCAGTTGGGGTAACTTTACACCCTGGCCCATGTTAAGTATTGGGGTACAAAGTGAAGTTGCATTGGTTGCTCTGTTTTCAACAGAACTGTTACTTTTGTAATTTTATAGAAGATGCGGCATTGTCATTAGTTACTGAACATGGATATGGGGTGCAAACACAACCCACTAAATGTCATCGGGTGTGCATATGAGTATGTTTTCAGGATATGCAGTGGTACAGTGTATTGTTAAATATTCATTCATTTGTAAACACCACAACATTAATCCGGGGTAAGCAGTTTCCCTTGAACCAAAATCATATTTTTTGCCTCTTACCAACATGTTTGTTACCTAGTTCTACACCCTGTGAGTCATAGGAATAAGCATAAAGAAGAGAATCCATAGCTTAGCAGGAAGAGCATATATGTGTATGTAGCATATACTTGAATTGCTGTAGCACCTCAGGAGACATTAGCAGGCAGGGCTAGAAAAGGCATCTGCTTGAGGATGTGGAAAGTCATTGGATGTCAGAGTAGGCAATGCCAGCCCCAAATGACCAATGACAGGGCTGCTTTGTATGTTTGACATGGTGGGAAGCCCTTGTGAGTCACTGAATGTCAGCAGCTCCAGAATGCAGGACATGTGTGTGTGTGCATTAAACTGCACAAAAGTACCCCTGTTTGCACTGAAAGGTAAATGTGGAAAAAACAGCAACATACGTTTGACAAAATCAAAATAAAGCAGAAGAAATTTGCCTGTATGAAACGACATTTGATTCCAATCCAAAAGGAGTAAGAGGGGGAAAAAACAAACTTGGTGTGAACAGAGGCTGTTTCTTAATAACAGTCCCTTCCTTGAAGAAAAATGGATAATTTCCCCAGGTGTCACTGAGAGAGGCTGGATCAATGAGCAATGAAAAAGTGCAACACAGTCTTGCCCATTTGTACAGACTAGCAACACAAATTATTCTGTCATGAAATCCATTCCATATGTTAACTGTACAAGTTCTCCATAGTAATGAACACAAATTTTGGTAGAAAGCATTATGATTTTATAAGGATGGCTTAGCCATAAAGCAAAAGGGGGGATCTGTCTGGCCTGTTGGCTTCCGAGAACATCCATCTCCTGTGGTAGTGTTTTTTGGGGGTGGGGTAGAGGTGGGGTTTGCTTTGCTGTAGCTTCACTTCCTGACCAGGAGCTACTGTATCACTATTTTGTGAGGGATATATAAAAAGCTTCCCAATCCCAGGCTTGCCTCCAATATGCAGTGAAAGGAAGGAGGGAAGGAGAAATGGGGTGGGAAAGTGGGATGGGGAAGGTGCTTTAATTCTCTTCTCCCATCCTACCTCAGGTCTCTTGGTCAACTGGGAGAAAGTGTAGGGGAAGAGGACAAAAAGAAAAAGGGGAAATCAGATAGAAGAACTAAGCACCCATTCCTAGCCACTGCTTGTTTACCGTAAATGCTTCCCACCCTCCTCACTCCTCTTTTCACCTCAGAAATAACAACTACAATTGTGGGTGTCCCATGTTTGCCAGTGAAATCTACTTCTGGTCAGGTGGGGAAGGTACGGGCACTGGTGGCAGCAGCTATCTCCACTTCGCCATGACACCTGTTGGGTGAGGCACTACCTCACATATACAGTGCCGGTCTCTGTGGTTTCTGTGCCAGGATAGTAGCAGACAATTTCTAATGTTCAAAATGTGTACTTTTGTTTTACCTCACCCTTTCTCCAAAGAGCTCAGGGCACATTGTTGTCCCCTCCCTCTATCCTATCCTCTTAACATCAGTGTGAGGTAAATCAAGATGGGTACCTGTGTTAGTCTGCCTGTAGCAGTAGAAAGGAGCAAGCGGTCCAGTAGCACCTTCAAGACTAACAAAATACGTGGCAGGGTATAAGCTTTCACGAGTCACTGCTCACTTCTTCTTCTGACTCACAAAAGCTCATGCCCTGCTGCCACAAATTTTGTTAATCTTTAGTGTGAGGTAAACTAGTGTGAGAAGGATGGAATGTATTCAACCGCTCTGAGCAGAGAATGAGTTTTTCCTGCAGCCCCTTCTAAACCTCAGAAAAACTCATTCTTGGAGAGAGAGAGAGAGAGAGAGAGAGAGAGAGAGAGAGAGAGAGAGAGAGAGAGAGAGAGAGAATGAGAGAGAATGAGAGAGAGAGAGAGGACGAGTGGGTGAAATTTCTTCCTCAAGCACATTTCCTCTGAGGAAAGGAGTAAAATTCATCCCTTTGTCCCTTCAGTGACTCAGATGGGTGTTCCCCCAAAGGGATCCCAATTCCTCCCAGGGCTTGGAAGGGCTTATGGAAATGGAGAGTAATGTGGGAATGCTCTGTGTGCCTTTCATGTACAGAGGATTAGATACATAAATGGTCACCCAATTTGTGTTGTGGGAAAGTGAGGATTTGAACCCCGGTCTCTCAGAGCCTACTCCAACACTCAAATCACTACACTGCTTCGTATGAAAACATAATTTGTGCAAACCAGCCAAGTCAAGCGCTTTTTAAATCCTGTTGATTTCCATGGCAAATCAATTTAAGGACATGTTTAACTCTCCTATAAAATCAATGGAACATGAAGTGGTAAATTTTGTCTGGATTGTATGCATTGTACCTTTAAAACTGCATGTCTCCTATTCATAAAATTGACAGAGAACAGGAACTGGCCACAATCCCCTGCCATGTGTACACACCAGATCAAATATGCGTCTGCTGAAATAGCTGTAAAAAAAGCTCTGTCTTTCTATGTGGTACTGCTGTACTAGATACGGTGGTTCTAGTCTAACACAGTAGTAAAATGTTACTTTATATAAGTGAAAATTAACAAGCAGGATGCTGCAGTCTTACCTCATGATTTAACAACTTTCAGTGTGTTAACTCCAAGAGGTAAAATGATTAGTGAAACAAGCCCACTTTCATGACATGATTTAGCTAAGTCTGTTTACATCTCTCTCTCTCTCTCTCTCTCTCTCTCTCTCTCTCTCTCTCTCTCTCTCTCTCTCTCTCTCTCTCCCCTCCCTCTCCCCTCATCTTTGGTTCCAAGTTACTCTTCAATGAAGTTTCCACACTAAACAGTTGCAGATAATAACCTCTCAAGGGAAACAAAATTTCATCTGCAAAGAAACAACACAGCATTTCATCATAACTTACATGTACTAGAAATCACATGGAGGATACGAATCTACCCCTCATTGCATTCTCAGAGTTAGTACACTTAATCCAGTTTGATAACATAAACCATTCAATCTGGTCTTGAGGCCTGCATCATAATCAGTTTCTGAAGGGAATTTGTTTCTATCTTCCATTGCTTTTCCCCACCATTTGATATATCCTTCTGTATCCCAGTCTGAACCACAAAACTCATCCATAAAGCTCGTCTAAATAACAGCAAAATATTTGTATGTAATGTTGTCAGGGACTATCCTTATTCTATTTCCCAGACTTTTTTTTGTGTGTGCGGATACCTATTCCTACCAATAGGAGCCTCATTCTCCCCCAACAGCTTTTCCTACATAGTCAGTAGACTTCCTGGGTTTGTAGAAAAATCCAAAAAGTGAGAAAATCCCTTCAGGGATGATTGAATTCCCCCAAAACCTTTTGAAATGGCCTCTGCAGGGACCTAACTCCAGGCACCAACGGTGAGAGATTAAAGTGTTCGGGGGGGGGAGAGGCTTCTATCTACCTGGCTCTGTCAGTCAAAGGGGGGAGGAAGGGCCCTTTCTTTCCAGGCCTCTTTCAGCCTTGGAGGGAGGGAGGGAGGGAGGAGGGAGGGAGGGAGCCTTGGGGCCAGGCTGGGGGATTCCTAGAGGTTTTGTGGTGGAGTGCAAGGAGGGCAGGATTTGGGAAAGGGAGAGGCCTCAGCTGGGTATCATGCCACAGAATCCACCCTCCAAAGAAGCCATTTTATCCAGGGAGACAGATCTCTGTTGTTCACAGATCTCTGGAGTTCACTCTCCAGGCCCCACTTGGAGGTTGCCAACCCTAGGCCTGGCAGCAGTCTAGGGTTGCCAGGTCCCCCACGGGCACTGGCAGGGGATGGGGATAGTGGGGTTGCCAGCTCCAGGTCTGGAAACTCCTGGAGATTTGGGGATGGAGCCTGGGGAGGACAGGGACCTCAGTGGGGTACAATGCCCTAGAGTCTACCCTCCAAAGCATCCATTTTCTCCAGGGGAAGTTATCTCAGTAGTCTGGAGCTGAGCAGTAATTCCAGGGGATCCCCAGATCCCACCTGGAGGCTGGCATCCCTAGGCAGCACCCTCTGGGTGACTTGATACCACCTAATTTGCATGACTCAACTTGGCCTGGCTGCTTGCTGCTGTTCAGCAGCCACCCTATGAAAGCCAGCAGTGGTGCAGCAGTTAGAGCTTCAGAGTAGGGTCTGCAAGACCCAGGTTCAGATCCCCATATTGTGGTGGAAGCTGACTGGGTGATTTTGGACCAGTCACATACTTTCAGCCTAACCAACCTCACAGGGTTGTTGTGCAGATAAAAAGGAGGTGAGAATAATGTAAGCTGCTTTGGTCCCCACTGTGGAGAAAGACTATAATTTTCCTTGGTAGAAGCTGTGGGGGAGGGGGGTGGAGACGAAAAGCTGAAGACATATAAAGGCAGATAAAGGTTAAGTTGGCTGTTGGGTGGGAAGGAAATAGAGTTGCCAACTCTGGATTGGGAAACTCCTGGACATTTAAGGGGTGGATCCTGGGGATGGTGGGGTTTGAGGAGGGGAGGAACTTCAGACCGGTATAATGCCATAGACTCCACCCTCCAAACCAGCCGTTTCCTCCATTAGAACTACCATTGCCAGTCTCTGGGTGAGGGCTGGAGATCACCCAGAATTACAATTGTTGTCTGGGTGACAGAGATGAGTTCCCCTGGATAAAATGGCTGCTTTGGAGGGTTGAGTCTATGGCTCCACCCCCAGAAGGGAGAAAGAGTGTGAGATAGGCAAGGGTAGAGGGGAGGAAGCAAAGGTGTGAGGAATGGGATGACCATCCCGCAAGTTTCTTACGGGTCTCCACTTGTCTAGTATAATGGTTACATGCATAATATCCCCTAATTGTACTCCATGCAGAGTTAGGGAGGAATTGCACAGGAATGATATAACTGTGACTAGGATTAAATCTAAAAAAGAAATCCAGTTCATGAGTATAGATTTCCTTATTCATAAAGCAAAGTGAAGGAAGGAAGGAAGGAAGGAAGGAAGGAAGGAAGGAAGGAAGGAAGGAAGGAAGGAAATTAAATTGCAAGTACAAACAGAGAAACTGTTGTTGAGGGGGGTATAACATATTTTTAATGCGGTTTTAATGTGTTTTTTAACCATCTTAAAGATTGTTGTTTTATCAAATTATTTTAATATTGTTTTATATTACTGTTTCCTACCTCAGGCCCTGAGACATCTGAGAGAAAGGCAGGTATATATACATTTTAAAACAGAAAAATAAGAAAAGCTCATATATTTGGAAATGTCTACTTAAAAACAAATGTGAAGGTTCTTAAGATGTGATAGGGTTGTCAGCTCTAGGTCAGGAAATTCCTGGCGATTTGGGAGCTGAACCTGAGGATGGCAGGGTTGGGTTGGGGAGACCTCAGCTGGGTATAAAGCCATAGCGTCCACCATCCCAAGCAGCCATCCCCCCACTGGGGGAACTGATCTTTATAGTTTGGAGATGTAATTTTGGGAGATCTCCATTCCCCTCCTGGAGGTTGGCAACACTGGTGAATCAGCATGTCCCAAAGGTGGAAACACAATCCAGAAAAAGCTGGACTACAACAGGTTGACCATGACATCCTCTGGATCCTCCATACAAGTTATGTGAATTAATGACATCTATGTCAAGCTGAATGACTGGTGCAGAAACAACCAAGCAAGTCCTGAAGACCAGGCCATTGGTAAAGCACATGCAGCAGAGCTTTTTTTGTAGAAAAAGCCCAGCAGGAACTCATTAGCATAGTAGGCCACACCCAACAGCAGAAACTCATTAGCATATTAGGCCACACCCCCTTGTTACCAGAAGTGTGGTCATCCAGCCACACCTACCTTTTGCTTCTTATTTGGTTTACCTTGTTTCTTGTCAAAACCCAGGACTTTTTTTAGAGCAGGAACTCCTTTGCATGTTAGGCCACACACCCCTAATGTAGCCAATGAGTTTCTGCTGTTGAGTGTGGCCTATTATGCTAATGAGTTCCTGCTGGGCGTGGCCAACTCAGGACCCAGCCGGAACTCTGTTCCTGTGCGTTCCTGCCCCAGTTGGACATAGATAGGGTGGGGTTAGGACTGGGATGCAATGGTAGAGCATCTTCCATACATGCAGAAGGTCCTAGGTCTGGCATCTCCAGTTAAAAGGATCAGGTAGGAGATGACGTGAAAGACTGCTGCATGAAACTCTGGAGACCCATTGCTAGTCATGGTGGACAATAGTGGCCTTGATAAACCAGTGTTCTGACCAAGGCAGTTTCAGGTACTGGTCCTGTAAATCAGCCTAAGCTGCCTATACTTTCCAATGGAAACTCTGCTGTTGTCAAACAAGTGAAAGAAAACATCCTTATTCTATCAGCAGTTGCAAATTAATCTTGAAAAAAATATCTGGGAGACCCAAACAGTCTATTCAAAATCCCAAACAGTCCCAACAGGTCTATTCAAAATCCTATTCAGGCCTATTCAGTGGGGTTTTACTCCCAGGAAGGTGTGACTTAATTTGATTTGATTTATTGGATTTGTATCCCACTCTCCCCCAAGTCCAGGCTCAGGGTGGATCACATCATTAATAAAAACATTTTAAATAATTCAAACAATAATATATCCAATGCATAAATACAATAACATGTGCAACAATATATCATAAAATATGTAATATATAATCAAAAACATAGTTAAAAGATGGGGGGGAGTGACGAATAGTCTACATGATCCACAGGAGAGGGAGAAGGAGAGGGAGAGAGGGAAAAGGAGGAGGCCAGGCAAAGATGGAACTCGTCATTGTCCTCAGCCATAAGCCTGAGGGAACAACTCTGTCTTACAGGCCTTATGGAACTGCATCAAATCCCACAAGGTCTGGATCTCGCCTGGAAGAGTGTTCCACCAAGCTGGAGCCAGGGCTGAAAAAGCATTAGATTGCATTGCTAAAGTAAACATTGCCAGCAACCAGAAGGGTGAATAAACAAAATGTTCTGATCAGCTGAGTGTAGCTTCCCTTTGGAATGAATTCAATGGGAAAGTTGAGTGGGGCAAGAGGAATCTCCGGTGGAATTCATGATTTCCTGAAATCAGCAGCCCAGGCTTCTGAAAATAATTCAGAGCAGGAGCAGGAAACACACCAAATGCATAGGGGGTATCCTCTTGGGACCACTGGTGGTGGTGGGAAGTGCCAGCACATCACAGCTGACTTATGGTGACCTTGTAAGGGTTGCAAGGCAAGAGATGACGGTTTGCCATTGCCTGCCCCTGCATCATGACCCTGGATTTCCTTGGTAGTCTACCACCCAAATGTTGATCAGAACTGACCCTGTTCAGCTTCCAAGATCTCTTGAAATTGGCCTAGCCTGGGCCACCCAGGTCATGGCTCAGAGCTACTTACAAGGGCTTTAGTTCCTTCCTGCAAATTAGACCATGCATAATATTGTTGCTTTCATCATCGTCTTCATACAACATGCTATGGAAGGGGGGAGGGAGCAGCTATGTTGTGTGCACATGTGGAAAAAGAAATTCCACATACTAAAGCAAGCATTTCCTTTTAAAGGATAAGAGGAGAAAGAAGATGGATAAAGGGGAGAAACAAGTCATAGGCAGAGACCCAAAGCCAGCTATTGAGAAGTAAGACTCCCATTATTCAACCGGGCCCATTCCTCCAAAAGGGCTCTTAGGATCACAGCCATGAACTGCAAATGTTTTGGAAACACCAAACCTCTGGGGCTGTGCAAGGCCATTATTTTAAACCTTTGCACTATACAGAGAAAGCTACATTATCCCAGACAGACAGATAACAGGGTTTAATTTTTCCCCCCGTTTAAAGAAGACACCCGTGTTATTATCATGATGGCAACTTAATCCCTCTGAAAAAAGGGGTAATGGTCAGCCGATGCATTTTGCTTTTATTATGAGTGCCCTGGCTGACATTTCCTTACTTTACCCTTTGGCTTTGTTTGGAAAGAGAACCTGCTAAAACACACAAAAGGATTTCAGGTGATCAGCTGACATCTTTTCAGGACAATGTGAAGCTACCGCTAAGCATAACAGGAGGAGAACGCAATGAAACCCTGTGGGCTCAGAAAGGAAGTTTGTCATTTTCAACTATGCTGCTCTTTCAACCCTAATTTCTTCTCCAAGTAACAGAAGTGCCATCTGTTCCTAACCTTAACATGCATGTGTTTGATTGATATTCAGTCATAGATAATAGAAGGGAAAAGATTACAGCATGATCTAAAGCATCCATCAGCCTTACTAAGCTCTCTGTTCCAAAGAAATATCTAATGGGTCTGTAAGATCGCTGGGATCAGCTGCCTCAGTGGTACAGAAGAATATGTAAAAAAGTTCAAAGCAGACCCAAATTAATTTAGCACGTAGTGATGGAGTTAGAAAGACACAGAGCCTCCAGCAAGGCGGGGGAACCACTTGTAAGACAATGCAGAAGAATACGATTTTTTATTTTGTTGAGTCACCTTGGAACTATGAGCCTTGTGGGGTGGCACAAATAGCTGCATTTATGCAGCCACAAACCTCTTCTTGACAGTTTCCCAAACATCAGTGGTACATCTGGGATTTTAACAACCATTATGCTAAGATCTATAAAGTGGGGCCTCGGTGGCTGTGGTTCAATTATCTGGTAATCTATCTGATTATGTACATGTTGTAATGTGAATTCAGGAAGATCCTCCAGGTTCTACAAAGAATTGATCCGAGCGTAGGGTTTGGAGTAGTGGTTAAGTGCATGGACTCTAATCTGGGAGAACTGGGTTTGATTCCCCACTCTTCCACATGCAGCTTCTGGATGACCTTGAGCAAGCCATAGTTCTGTCAGAGCTGTTCTCTCAAGGACAGTTCTGGAAAGAGCTCTCTCACAAAGTAGAATTTTTGGTCGCAAGACTCCACAGCTTAGAGGGAGCATTGCCCACCACCCCCTTGTTTCCATTTTTTCTGGGGGGGAATTGAAAGAAGCCAATAACCAAACAAAAAAGAGGAACCCCTGGCCAAAAGCCTCCAAATGCAAACAGAACCAACAAGCCAAACAGAATCAATGTCAGACCAGAGAATTCCAGCAAAGCCACGGGCCAAGTTTATTCACATATTATACAACCTGGCCTAAAGAGAAGAGAAGAAGAGATTGGATTTATACCCCGCCCTTCACTACCCAAAGGTGTCTCAGAGCAGCTTACAAACTCCTTTCCCTTTCCCTCCCCACAACAGATACCCTGTGAGGTAGGTGGGGCCGAGAGAGCTCTTGACAGAAACTGCTCTTTTTTCAAGAACAGTTCTTATCAGAACTACGGCTTGCCCAAGGTCATCCAGCCAGGTGCAAGTGGAGGAGTGGGGAATCAAACCCGGTTCTCCCAGATTAGAGTCCGCGCACTTAACCACTACACCAAACTGGCCCTACTGCAACAATCCTAGTAGCCATCTTAACAACAACTTCTACATCTCAGACACCACCAGGAAGCAGATGGCATCTCCTCTAACATTTAACTCTTTCTTAACTGTGTCATCCTGTGTAACTCTTGACCACAATGCAGAATGTCTTTGCATTGCATTGTTTAAGCAACATTTTTTCTTTGCAGTACTGAAAAATTATTGCAATTGGCTTATTATGAAAGAGAATTAGCCAGTTCCCTGCTGTTAAAGGTATGGAAGCCAGGCATCTTGGCAAAATACTTTCTCACAAGAAAGAGGAGCTGAATGAGATAGAGAACAATGAAAAATGCACCATGTTGGTATTTGACAACCTTTCTACACGAATGCTTGCAAATGTGAAAGCAGCACCCATGGATTCCATGAAGTGGAGCCCTTAAGTACATTTTGGTGTTGCATATTCCTAGATTCTACTTAATAGCATCTCTTAATAGCCATTCTGTCTTCCATCATGCTCCAGAGTTTGCTTAATTTCATGTTCGTTGCATCGATAACACTGTCTAACCATCTCATCCTTTGCCGCCCCTTTCTTCTTTGACCTTCAATCTTTCCCAGCATCGGGGTCTTCCCCAGTGAGTGCTCCCTTCTCATATGGTGGCCAAAGTATTTGAGCTTCAGCTTCAGCATCTGGCC
This sequence comes from Gekko gecko, assembly GCA_029375565.1. NCBI lineage: Eukaryota > Metazoa > Chordata > Lepidosauria > Squamata > Gekkonidae > Gekko > Gekko gecko. The sequence continues at coordinate 32,121,669 of JAPDNY010000003.1, read as the reverse complement.
TTCCAGGGAACAGTCAGGGTTGAATTCTTTTAGGATTGACTGATTTGATCTTCTTGCGGTCCAAGGGACTCTCAAGAGTCTTCTCCAGCACCGTAATTCAAAAGAATCTATTCTTCAGCGCTCAGCCTTTCTTATAGTCCAACTCTCGCAGCCATACATTACTATTGGGAATACCATTGCTTTGACCATATGGACTTTTGTTGGCAGAGTGATGTCTCTACTTTTTCTTATGCTGTCTAGGTTTGCCATTGCTTTCCTCCCAAGGAGCAGGTGTCTTTTAATTTCATGGTTGCAGTCACCATCTGCAATGATCTTGGATCCCAGGAACATGAAGAATATCACTGCTTCCACGACTTCTCCTTCTGTTTGCCAAGGAGTGATGGGGCCGGATGCCATGATCTTAGTTCTTTTGATGTTGAGTTTCAAGCCAACCTTTGCACCTTGATAGCCATCAGGAATAAAATGAGCTATGTATATTACACCTCTTATGCAGTCACTCCATTGATTACTGATCAGTTACCACTTTACCAGGTGTGACGGACAGGTTAAGTTCTGCCTCTCCCTAAAAGTGACCAATGGGAGCTGACGCAATGTTGGTGAAGGCTGACATTTAAAGCCATTGGTTCAGTTAGAGGGAGACTTAGAACTGGCAGAATAAGGAGCTGGAAACTTAAGCCAGCGAGTGACAGAATAACAGCTCGATGCTGACAGGATGAAAGATACTTGTAACAAAGAATCCTGAATACTTGAATACCGCTATAGTGCTATAGCTCAAGTGTGGAGAAACTTTAGAACTGTCTACTTGAATCACTGCAATATTGTGTTTAAATCATAAATAAAAATCAGCTCCTTGTTTCTTTAACACTGTGGACTGGATGTGTATGAACAAGGATGTAAAACAGCTGTGGTTAGATTAAAACAGCAGCACAACAGATATATAGATTTCTTCCTGAATAGTAACCCTGAGTAAGAACTGATACATTGGATTAATTCCACACACACACACCCCACTTGTTCATGGGAAAATAGAGCCAGGAAACTCTTACAGCTACTGGGCTATAATGCCTGGGGCACTTGTTAGTCTTTGCTTCACTGATGGTCGCTTCCATAATCTGCAGCATACCAGAAACAGGGAAAAAAATAAAAATACTTATGAGCCTCAGAAGCTAGTGGAAAGGAGGAAAAGATTATGAAAATAAATGGAGATCTACGCACATAACCTGCCCTGACCTGAAAGGCCCAGGCTAGCCCATCATACCTTGGAAGCTAAGCAGGGTCAATACTGGCTAGTTTTTTGGATAAGACACAACCAGGAAGTGCAGAGTTGCTATACAGAGAGAGGCAACGGCAAACCATCTCAGTTTGTCTCCTCCCTTGAAAAATCTATGGAGTCTCCGGAAATCAGGTGTGACATAACAACATTTTACACACACAATATATATATATATTGGCGTCTGCCATGACCTGGATGTGGCTTGCCCCTCTCATCAGATCTTGGAAACGAAGCAGAGTCACCCCTGGTTAGTAACTGGATGGGAGACCATCAAAGAACACCAGGGTCCTTACACAAAGGCAGACAATGGCAAACCACTTCTGTATGTCTCCTGCCTTGATAACCCTGTGAGGTATCCATAAGTTGGCTGTGATTTGGTTGCACTTTACACTCACAAGCTGTTAAGTACTGGGTTCAAGATGCATCGCAGTGAACAGCTCTACTTTATTAAGTGATTTCAGGAACAAGACTGAAACACCAGGGCAATAGCCCTGTTTAGATAGCATGCAAAAAACCCACACCCAGCTCCCAACAATAGGCTATTTACATAACATTAGTTTCTCATTGGTCACTTCCAGAGTCTTGGTGGGCTCTGTTTGTAGTGTTTGTGGTTGATTAACATGAAATGCTTGGCTTTTGGAGTCAGGCAGGCAAAATGGATAGTGCTGAAGAGACAAGCCATGTAGCTTCCCTGCTCTGGGTTTGAGATAACCAACTCTTCTATAAGTGGAAAGTTCTTTATTGTTCTCCATGGTCGGGGACAGAGGTTGGCGCTTGGGGAGAGGGTTTCACCATGTTACCCTATGGTATGTGGCATCTTCTCCCCAATGTTATTCAGCATCTATATGCACCCCCTCACTCAGTTCATCCAGGGGTTTGGGCTGGGTTGCCACCAGTATGCTGATGACACCCGGCTGTTATCTGTTAATGGACAGCCAGCCGGACTGCACCCCAGATATTCTGGCCAGGGCTTTACAGGCTGTGGCTGACTGGCTACGACAGAGTTGGCTGAAACTCAATCCAGCAAAGACGGAGATCCTGTTCCTGAATCGTGGGAGGATGGATTCAGGAATTCGACTCCCAGCCCTTGGTGGGGTGCCATTGATGCTGACACCAACAGTGAGGAGTCTAGGAGTGATCCTGGATGCTTCTCTCTCTATGGAGGCCCAGGTCACTAATGTTGCCAGATCAGCCTTCTACCATCTTTGGCTCATCAGGCAACTAGTTCCCTACCTTTCCTCCCGTGACTTGGCAACAGCAATCCACGCAACGGTCACTTCCAGGCTTGATTACTGCAACTCACTCTAAGTGGGCCTACCCTTGAGCCTGATTCTGAAGCTTCAGTGGGTAAAAAATGCAGTGGCACACTGCTGACTGGTTCATCTGTATGGGTACATATTCAGCCAGTCTTGTGCCAACTGTACTGGTTACCAGTTGATTACCAAGTCAGATTCAAGACTATGGTATTAACCTTTAAGACCTTATGTGGCCAGGGACCAGCATAAGTACAGGACTGTCTCTCCCCATATATGCCCCAAAAAGCCTTGCCCTCTTCTCACCAGCACTGCTTAGTAGCCCCTGGCCCAAAAGATGTCTGTCTCACCTCAGTCAGGGCCTTTTCAGCCCTGGCCCCAGCCTGGTGAAACATGGTCCCAACTGAGATCTGTTCCAATTCCACAGGTCCTGTAAAATGGAGGTCTTCTGCCAGGTCTTTGGTTGCAGCAGCAGATGCCAAGGAATATCGGCCTCCCCTGCCTCAACTGTTTCAATTACTCCACAGCAATGTTATAGTTATTGATGCCAGGAGTGGCTGAGCTATTCCATCAGAGCAATCCACTGCCTTCCCTGGCATAAACTCAGGGTACGCTATAATATTACTAACCGCTGAGCTGCCTGTCAGGTAATTTTAATTAGTTATTTAAATTTTAAATGGTTGGAATTAATGTTTTTATTGATTCAACATTTTTATGGAATTGCTCAGTCGCTGATATGTTGTCAGCCGCTCTGGGCCCACTTGTGGGGTAGGGTGGGATATAAATCTCAAAATAAATAAATATAAATAAATTGCTGGAGTGGATAGGGGAAAAGGGAGAGTTGCAGGAAAGGACTGCGAGACAAGACCTTTGCCATATAATTTTAGAACATTCTCAAGCAAACTATTTTGGGTGGCATTCAAGAGTGTTGTTTACAACCAGTGATCCAGCTGCAATTTGTACCAAGGGGTCTTTGCACTGTTACTACATCATGTGGTCCTTTGTAGGTTTGTAGGTGGGCTGCATTGCTTGGCCTTTTATAACCATGATGTTGCTATGCTGCATTTCACTTTGATTTGTAATACAATTATATATTCAGTTTGATAGCTCATTTATGTTCCAGCTTACTCTTTTTGTAGTTCATATTTTCAATTGAGAACTGTTTTGGTTCTTGCTCACAAGCTCTCCTTTCTTTGTTCTTCCTGTCCTACTCTTTTAATATTGCAAATGGAAATTAATACAACAAAAGGCTAATTGATTTAATGTTTCTAGCGCATGCTGAACTTAACAGAAGCTATCCAAACGGAATATATAGGGTACTCTGGATTGGATATGCCTAGGTATTCCTAAATACAACAGGCTGCCACTTTTAGTATTCAGATTTATTGTTGATATCGCACGACATTATTAGCGTAATATAAGGAACGTGATCTAATAACCAACATTTTTAAAATGTAGTGATTTCTGACCAACGTCTTTATGCACACTGGTGTATCAAATATGTACTGATGTGCATCAGAATGGCATAAACGAATGTCAAGCCGTAGTATTAGGAATTCAGTTATTTCATTAATTTTCATCTGAGGGGGCCGCTGGTTTATAGCCTTTGCATTGCTCCAACTAGCACATTGTCACTGTCAATCCAGACAGACTCAGAGCAAGACACTGAATTCATCCAATTTGTCTTTATTTTGTAAGAATAAGCTTCTCCATTCCCAACTTCGTGTTGTACTTAATCTGCCAGAAACAGCATATTTACAGCTTTTGGGTGAAGTGCGGTCTCATCCTGATTCTCCCTCCACAAAAAAGCCTTCTGTTCACAAGAAATAATGCTAATAGGAGACAGTTTTCTTTTTAAACTATTTTTCAGTTGCAAGACACACACACGTACATATTTGCAGGATAAAAAAACACTCACGCCATTCTAATGCCCATTGTTTTACAGCTTTGATTTTGAATGCACTGAAATATTATTCGTTGCTGAATCCCTTTTCATTTATAAATGATCACTGAACAATTTGTGCAGAGATTCTATTTTATGGCCTCCTACAAGTAATCTGATGCATATTATCGTCACAAATCAGGGCAGATCGCCATTTTTATTATAACTAAAATAAAAACCAAATTCTCACCTAAATTTACAGGCTGAGGAATAAAAGGTCTGATTCTTAGAAAAGCAACAGCTTTGTTTGGGATCAGAAAGAGTGACTTTTGCATTACAACCACAACTGCGCGATTACCGCAACCCAGTGTTTCTTCATATTTATAATTTTACCTTGATTTCTGTCTCTTCCAGTGTAGGCTTTGTTGCTTCCAGCTCCTCAACCAGAAGGGTATCCCCAAGGAAATTACTCTCGGCTGCTGAAAGGCGTGTCAGTAATTCATCTTCAAGCATTTTCAACTCAATTTTAAAATAATTTTGCTGCTTTGTGAGTTCAGCCTGAAATGAAAATGGTAAGGTTGCAAACCTATAATTCAAGCACCATTAATATAGGAAGTACGCATCGCTGAACTTCAAAACTTGCTGCTCTCCCAAGACTTTCTTAGCACCCTTTGTTTTAGGGCTTAGTAATTAAGCAGTGGATTATTTTAAAACAGGCGGAAAGGTGTTGAGGGTGACCTTAATTCTGAATGTTTTTACGCAGACTTAAACCGGGGGGAGGCTAAATATAAGCTATTGATTATAGTCATAGTCATCGTTTATTATAACAGTCATAGACCAGATAAAAATAGTTTTACACATAGCTAAGGATAAAATACAAATCTGCCATAAATATACTACTAAAAAGTACACTATTGATTATATAATTTGCTCTGTCTCAATACATTTGAGCGAACATTTAAATTTATGACTTGCATTCAAATGTAAATACTTCTGAGGATGCTATGATATTTTCTGTGTGAACAAATACAGGTCGAATGGAATGACAGTACTACTAATAATAGCAATAATAATAAACTACACTTCAAAGCATCCAATTCTGATGGCGTTTTGAAGGACCTGTAAAATGAGAGTATTTCAGCTGCCATGGAATTTCACTTGGTCACCTGACCTAACTCACAGGGTTGATGCCATGTTGTTAAAATAGCGAAGGGAGGATAATGTTGTAAGCTGCTTTGGCAGGGTTGCCAACCTCCAGGTGGCACCTGGAGATCCCCTGCTATTACAATTGATCTTCAGATGACCAAGATCAGTTCCTCTGGAGAAAATGGCTGGTTTGGAGGGTGGGCTCTGTGACATTATACCATGCCGAGGTCCCTCCCCTCCAAACCCCACCCTCCCCAGGCTCCATCTCCAAAATCTCCAAGTATTTCCCAACCCAGAGCTGGCAATTTTACATAGACATAATAATTTATGCTTTGCTGGACCAATGTTAGTTTTTGATTTTATCATAATGAGATAGCAGCAGTCTGAAGTGGCAGAACAAAGTTTGAGTCCAGTAGCACCAACAAAGTTTTATTCACAGAATAAGCTTTCATGTGCAAGCACACTTCCTCAGATACAGTGGAACAGAATCTCCCCACCCACTACTTACAGGGGTCAGGTGGGGATTGTTGTCAGGAAGTGCCATTTATGGTCAAGATGCATAAGTACTGGTTGATTACAGCTGAAGTTCATAATGAGATAGTTGAGATTTGGGCTGAAGGGGAATTGGGAGGGAAATTGTTCTAGCACTGTGACTTTGAATATGGCTTATGATTTTACTGATATGCAAAGAAAGCTGCCTTGCACCAAAATGGAAAAGGTGGAGCTATAAAGGTGTTATGTATCGGGACTGGAACATTCCAGGACTGTTTCCACCAAAGACTGGCTGAGCTTGGAGCTCTAGAACAATAGCCCACCAGGACTCTGGAGGTGGCCAATGAGGAATTAATGGTTCTGAGCCAGTTTTCCCTCCAAGCTGAGTTAGTGTGAGCTAGCTCACAGTTTTTTAGCCTCCAGCTCACACATTTTTGTCTTAGCTCAGGAAGGATGGCTCCAGAGCAAACTAATTTATGCAGTAGACAAATCACTCGCTCACAACTTTAATGCCAGTGGCTCACAAAGCAGAATTTTTGTTCACAAAAATCCACAGATTAGAGGGAGCATTGGTTCTGACAACAACCTATCCTTGGTAGTTGTTTGGGAAGTGGGTGTAATTTGCATGCTATTTAAACAGGGCCATTGCCCTGGGTCTTTGCCTTGTTCTTGCTGAATCACTAATAAAGCAGAGCTAATCTCTAGGCTTGGGGTCAGACCATCCACGGAACCCAGTATTTAACAAAGGGTTTAATTTAAGTAAATAAACAGAACAACAAAATGAGGTGGTGTAGTACAGTAGAGCAATTAGATTCGAGCCCAGCAGCACCTTAGAGACCAGCGAGAGTTTCCGGGTATGAGCTTTCGAGAGTCAAAGCTCCCTTCATCAGACATGAGTAGGAATGGAGATCTCCAAATCCTTTTATCCCAGTCTGAAGATGGGAGAGGGGTTGTAAAGAATGTTCATAAAGGATGCAGAGGCACAATGTCGCATAGGAGTCTGAGCGCCGGACAGGATCTGGGAGACCGGGCTTCAAATCGTGACTCGGCTGCAAAGCCTACTGGGTGACAGTATGCCAGGCACGCACTCTTAAGCCCACCTACCCCACAGGGATGACGTGAAGGTGTAACTGAGGAGGGGAGAACTGTGCCTGCTCCTTGAGCTCCTTGGAGGAAGGATGTGATAGACCCAGCAAATTTGGGAGGGGAAGAGGTGCTAAAGTTTGGTGCAAGCGACTATTGCCATTACAGAGAACAATTGTTTTATGATTTGAAAAAAAACCCCTTTTGCTTCAGTCAAGGTGAAATAATTACGAGCCCTAAAAACCACACTGTAAACAATGACGCACACAAGGACACATGAACATAACATAAGAACATAAGAGAACATAAGAGAAGCCAATGTTGAATCAGGCCAATGGCCCATTTAGTCCAACACTCTGTCACACAGCGGCCAAAATATAGCAGGTGCCATCAGGAGGTCCAGCAGTGGGGCCAGGACACTAGAAGCCCTCCCACTGCTGCCCCCCCCAGCACCAAGAATAGAGTGCATCACCTGCCCCAGACTGAGAGTTCCCATCTATACCCTGTGGCTAATAGCCACTGGTGGACTTCTGCTCCATATGTTTATCTAATTCCCTCTTGAAACTGTCCATGCTTGTAGCTGCTACCACCTCCTGTGGCAGTGAATTCCATACGTTAATCACTCTTTGGGTGAAGAAGTATTTCCTTTTATCTGTTCTAACCCGACTGCTCAGCAATTTCATGGAGTGCCCACGAGTTCTTGTATTGTGAGAAAGGGAGAAAAGTACTCCTTTCTCAACCTGCTCAATCCCATTCATAATCTTATAAACTTCGATCATGTCACCTCTCAGCCGTCGTTTCTCCAAGCTAAAGAGCCCCAAGCATTCTAACCTTTCTTCATAGGGAAGGTGTTCCAACCCTTTTATCATTCTAGTTGCCCTTCTCTGCACTTTTTCCAATGCTAAAAAAAGTGCAAACACATCTTGTCAAGATTTGGTTTTTCCACACTGATGACATCTGCCGACAGGCAGCAGCTGTTCTGCTAAACTATCCCATGTCGCAGTGACACTGAAGGATCTTTTTCTCTCCCCATATGCCCCTGTACACCAGCTCTGGTCTTCTGGCTGCTGCCTTCTAGTTATTCCTCCACTCAAGATAACCCACTCAGCATCTACTACAGCCAGGTCCTTCTCTACAGTGGCTCTCACCTTGTGGTATGGTCTCCCTTAAGAGGTGGGGGGAAACATCTTTAGAAGTGTTTAAGAGGCTTTGTAAGGCCATTTTATTTGTAAGGGTTTTCAGAGAATTTAAGCTGCAAGTGTTTTCTTAGGGAGGGAGGCAAATTGGCAAAATTCTCTACTTTGCATGTTTCTAATCTTCTTCTCTCTCTCTCTCTCTCTCTCTCTCTCTCTCTCTCTCTCTCTCTCTCTCTCAGCTATCTATCATCCATCTATCTTCTATCTATCTATCTATCTAGTGGTTAAGTGTGTGGACTCTAATCTGGGAGAACTGGGTTTGATCCCCCACTCCTCCACTTGCAGCTACTGGATGACCTTGGGCAAGCCATAGTTCAGTCAGATCTGTCCTTGAAAGGGCAGTTTCTTTCAGAGCTCTCTCAGCCCCACCTACCTCACAGAGTGTCTGTTGTGGGGAGGGGAACAGAAAGGAGTTTATATGCTACTTTGAGACTCTGAGTGAAGGGCGGGGTATAAATCCAATCGCTCTTCTCCTTCTCCTTCTCCTTCTTCATCATCATCATCTCTGTCTGTCTGTCTGTCTGTCTGTCTGTCTGTCTGTCTGTCTATCTATCTATCTATCTATCTATCTATCTATCTATCTATCTATCTATCTATCTATCTATCATCTATCATATCCCACCCTATAAAGTGGGCTCAGGATGGGTTGCAACATAGAAAACAACAATAAGGATCAGTATAAAAACAATTAACCAATTACCCGATCAGAACAAATAAGACAATTTAAAAGCAGATGGTGCTAAAACTAATAATCCATGCCTCCAGCAATTTCTTTTGTTTTTAAGCACATGGTAGTAATACAGCAGTGCCCCATCGGTAGTAAGCAATATCTGGGGGCACTGGGTGGGTACCATAGGCAGGGGAGGCTGAGATGGTTGAGGTCTGCCACCTCAACCAAAGGCCTAGCAGAGCAGCTCCGTCTTGGAACTATAAACTGCTTTGAGCCACAAGGGAAAGGAAGGATATAAATATCAGAGCAATACATAAAGTGGTTTGGACCTGGATTTCTGGTTTATAGAGGAGGAGGAGATTGGATTTATACCCCGACCTTCACTGCCCAAAGGCGTCTCAGAGAGGCTTACAAACTCCTTTCCCTTCCCCTCCCCACAACAGACACCCTGTGAGGTAGGTGGGGCTGAGAGAACTTCTGACAGAAACTGCTCTTTTTTAAGAACAGCTGAGCCAGAGCTTGTGACTGACCCAAGGTCACATCAGCAGGTGCAAGTGGAGGAGTGGGGAATCAAACCTGGTTCCCCTAGATTAGAGTCTGCGCACTTAACCACTACACCAAACTGACTCTCTAGTGGTTAAGTGTGAGGGGTTAACAGAGGGGTTAATTAACTTTAGTGCTGCATATGTGGACTGGAATTAGGGTTGCCAAGTCCGAATTTACTTACCGTGTGGGAGTCCCGTGCTGTCCCTGGTGACATCATCACGCTGGCATTGTGTGCCAGAAGGGGGTGGAGTTCCCCCTGGGGCCCAATTTGCTGGCGTCGGGTAGCGAGCCTCTCGGGTGGTGGTTTACCTGCCCCCCAGGGGGACTTGGCAAGCCTAACTGGAATATGGGATTATATAAACGTTTCTTCCTCTTACTGTTACATATTGGCAAAAGGGGGAAACCATGTAGTCGATAGCATCCCAGCTTTGCTGGAATGGGACTTGTGCACATGTGAATGTCCGCAGGATTGTAGCAACCACTTGCTGGTTAAGCTATATTCCTGAGAAAATAAAAGCGCACAAGAAGAGCAAGAAGAAGAGTTAATTTACAGAAATCACAAACAAATAGCATCGCATACAGATGGTTAATTCCTGAAGGCGTCACTTTCAAAATAAAGGAGAAAAGAGAAAAAATTGACTCTGTTTTTAAAGCACGTGAGTTCCTGAGGCTGCAACTGGGAGATCCAGAAGAGGATACGAAAGAAGAAGACAGCAAATCCACTGGCGAATTGGACTCTGTGCCTTCCGATGAGGACTCTGATGCAGAAAAGGGGGCGGCTGCTCCCAAACAACTGAGAGAGCGCAAGGAGAAGTGAAATAAGAACTGAGACTTTGAAAGTTCACATAAAGCTTTTATTTTAGGAGATGATCTGGGGAGGGTTCTTGAACTGGGAAAATAGTTAAACTGATGTAGAACTGGGATTATTAGATCATGCTCAATGCTTTTTAAGCTTTTTTACTGGACTAACACGGATATAAGCGTTATTGAAGATCATAATCTCTTGGGGTTTTAGTTAGTTGTGGTTATCTTTTCTTTCTCCCTAGTTGTAGATGTTTTTCCTCCCCCTTTTCTGTTGTAGTTTGTAGTCTATAGAAAAATGCAAATAAAAAATCCCCTTCGGGGGGCCAAAAAAAGAAAAAGAAAAAGAAATCACTCCCCAAAGATGTGGTGATGGTCATTAGTTAAAGTGGTTTAAAAGGAGGTTCAGAACATTCATAAGGCCTGTGAATGGCCTTCAGTCTTGATGGCTAAACAGGGCTTCCATTTGCAGAGGCAATATTCCTTTGAATATAAATTACTGAAGGGGAAACAGTAGGGTTGCCAGCTCTAGATTGGGAAATACCTGAAGATTGGGGGGGGTGGACCCTGGGGAGGGCTGGTTTTGGAGAGGGAAGGCATCTCATCAGGATATTAAACCATTGTGTCCACCCTCCAAAGCAGCCATTTTCTCCAGGGGAACTGATCTTGGCCATCTGGAGATAAACTGTAATAGTGGGAGATCTCCAGTTGCCTTCTGGAGGTTGGCAACCCTAGGACACAGTAAGGGAGGGCTGTTGCCTCCAAGCCCCACTGGTGGGACTCCCAAGGACATACAGTTGGCCATTTTGGGGAAGGATACTGATTGAGATTCAGCAGGGCTTTTCTTCTGTTGTGTCAAAAAAGATGAATAAGAAGGAATATGAAAGTTACCCATTTTTTTGAAATTCATTAAGAGTGCCATCCTAGGTAGAGTCACGCCCTTCCAAGTTTCTTGAGATCAATAGGCTTAGAAAGGTGTAACTCTGTTTAGGATGGCACTGTTGGTCAAGGAAAGGCCTACAGAGTTTGTTCCCGCTGAAACAATCATACTTCCAGCATTTATTCACATTCAGAATTGCAAACCAACATGTAATCAATCAGTCGCAACAGGCCACAGAGCCCCACATTGCTATCAAATGCTCCCAAGGGAGTAAGAAATTAAAGATGCCTTTTTTCAATTCAAGTCAGTGCTTAAGCGTGGATCGATAGTCAGCATAAGGAGGGTTCAACTGGTGTGAAGATGCCACTCAGAAAAGATGGACCCAGCAGGCAAGCAAAAACTCCCAAACAAGATTTGGACTTAGGTGGGAAATTAAGGCTCAGATATATTATCAAAGGAATGAACTGTAGGTGACCTCGTTCAGATTGACTTTGCTTCTTGGTCTAGCCATCTTCTTTTGGAGATCTTCAGAATAGCAGTAATGGTGGACAGCTCCAAGGTGAAAGGAGCAGGCCTAAGCAGGCCTACTCAGGGATAAGTCTGATGTTATTCAATGGGATTTACTCCCGTAGGATTGCAGTGATCTAGTCAGCAGCCATGAAGGGCATGTCAAAAAAAACTAGGAAAACATTTGTTGAAATCTCTCTCATTCAGCACTTGGAACGCGCATCTATTTTAGTGGGAGAGTTAGGCATGCACTTAAACCTTCTTCCACTTAAATCAATCCTCCTCCTCTTTATTTTTACTTACAAGGAACTTACAAGGCTATAGGTGCTATATGTCCACAAAATCAAACAGGTCCTTGTTAACATACTTGCAATCTTTTAACAGTGTAAAATTAATTATCTCATTGGTAAGTGCACATCTGTGGGTGGAATAAAAGTGTTATGCTTTGCCCATCTTCCTATAGTTAAATGGCTTGCAATGATGGATGCAAGAAGGCTTATTTAGGAAAATCAGATACTGCTACACCCGACATGAAAACATACATAATGGTTGCCCGGTGGCTGCCATGGTAGGTTGCTTTGGGCAAAGGATATTATAAGTAGAGAAATGGCTGCTGTCACTTGTAGTTTGGCCCTGGTTAGTCTATTCCCCCTTTAATATCACCTAACCTAGAGGCTGTCACCACATCCAAATACTGTACAGCAAATGGGGATCACAATAAAAACGACCACAACTCTCTCTATGAATGTCAGTTTGTTACCAAATCTGTGAATGGACACCTGACTTGAATTAAGCTATGTATGTCTATCACAGAATTGTGCTCATAATTGCCATCGCTTTCAGTATAACTAGTCTTGTTTTAGCAATGCAAGGTAGGAACATAAGAGAAGCCAATGTTGGATCAGGCCAATGGCTCATCCAGTCCAACAATCTGTCACACAGTGGCCAAAAATACCAGGTGCCATCAGGAGGTCCACCAGTGGGGCCAGGACACTAGAAGCCCTCCCACTGTTGTCCCCCCTAAGCACAGTGCATCACTTGCCCCAGCCTGAGAGTTCCTACCTATACCTTGCGGCTAATAGCCACTGATGGACCTCTGCTCCATATGTTTATCTAATTCCCTCTTGAAGCTGTCCATGCTTGTAGCTGCCACCACCTCCTGTGGCAGTGAATTCCATGTGTTAATCACGCTTTGGGTGAAGAAGTACTTCCTTTTATCTGTTCTAACCTGACTGCTCTGCAATTTCATTGAGTGCCCACAAGTTCTTGTATTGTGAGAAAGGGAGAAAAGTACTTCTTTCTCTACCTACTCTATCCCATGCATAATCTTATAAACCTTGATCATGTCACCCCTCAGCCGTCATTTGTCCAAGCTGAAACCCCCAAGTGCTTTAACCTTTCTTCATAGGGAAAGTGTTCCAACCCTTTGATCATTCTAGATCCCGATCACATGCAGAATGCACGGGAACATCTGGCAAGCATCCAGCACCCATTGGCAACCCGTCTCACTCTGCCGAAGAAGCGAAGTTTAAAAATACCAGGGAAAATGCTGTATCAAACAGGTTTGCGATGGGCTGCAGATGGACTTCCCCATGTGATTGCTCTGGCAAGCTCCCATTGCATCAGTGATCCCTCATTGAAGCGCACTGGAAACACGTGGTAATGGAAAAAACCCGATTCACCCACCGGTGCGTCTGAGCATGCAGAGGTGGGTCAAATTACTGTAGAGCAAATAGCCTTGCTTCCCTCAGAATTATCAGGCACGTGTGACCAGGACCCTAGTTGCCCTTTTCTACACTTTTCCCAATGCTATAATATTCTTTTTAAGGTGTGGTGACCAGAACTGTGCACAGTATTCCAAATGAGGTCGCACCAATGATTTATACAGGGGCATTATGATACTGGCTGATTTGTTTTCAATTCCCTTCCTAATAATCCCCAGCATAGCATTGGCCTTCTTTATTGCAGTCACACACTATCTCTACATTTTCAGTAAGTTATCTGCTACAACTCCAAGATCTCTCTCTTGGTCAGTCTCTGCCAGTTTGGACCCCATCAACATGTATTTATAGTTAGGATTTTTGGCCCCACTGTGCATCACTTTGCACTTGGCCACATTGAACCCCATTTGCCACATTGATGCCCATTCGCCCATCCTCGACAGATCCCATTGGAGTGCCTCACAATCCTCCCTGGTTTTCAGCACCCTGCCTGGCCCTGAACAATTTCATGTCGTCCACAAATTTAGCCACTTCACTGCTTACTCCCAACTCCAAATCATTAATGAACAAGTTAAAAAGCATCGGACCGAGTACTGATCCCTGTGGTACCCCACTGCTTACCACCCTCTACTGAGAAAATTGCCCATTTATGCTCACTCTCTGTTTCCTTTTAATTAGCCAGTTTTTGATCCACAAGAGGACTTGTCCCTTTATCCCGTGACTTACTTAGGAGCCTTTGATGAGGAACTTTATCAAAAGCTTTCTGGAAGTCAAGGTAAACAACATCTATTGGGTCCCCCATGTCCACATATTTGTTCACTCCCTCAAAAAACACTAACAGGTTAGTGAGACAAGATCTTTCCTTACAGAACCCATGCTGAGTCTGCCTCAATAGTTTTTGTTCATCACTGTGCCTGCTAATTCTTTCCTTAATAACAGTTTCCACCAGGGTTCTTTTTGTAGCAGGAACTCCTTTGCATATTAGGTGACACAGGGGCTCTTCTTACAGGGGCTACTGTAAGCTCTTGGAGGATTGGCTACATTAGGGGTGTGTTGCCTAATATGCAAAGGAGTTCCTGCTACAAAAAGAGCCCTGGTTTCCACCAACTTACCTGGTATCGATGTCAGACTGACTGGCCTATAATTTCCTGGATCTCCTCTGGAACCCTTTTTAAAGATGGGAGTGACATTAGCTATTTTCCAGTCCTCAGGAATGGAGGCAGATTTTAATGAAAGATTACATAGTTTTGTCAGGAAATCCACAAGTTCACATTTGAGTTCTTTCAGAACTCTTGGATGTATGCCATCTGGACCTGGTGATTTATCAGTTTTTAAGTTGTAGAGAAGGCAACAAGGGGGAGGAGCAGCAGGGCCACAATGGCAGGATGGCCGGGGGCGGGCCCACGCCCTGGAGAGGTGGGAGCTGCGGGAACTTTGCAGGGCACCAGAGGCAGCAGGCAGAGGCGGCAGAGAGGTGTTTTCACCTTGCAAGTGCGGAGGAGATGTGCTGCAGAACCCCAGCCTGTGCCTGGTGGAATGGCCGGCAGACGCATGGCCAGGGGCAGGGCCAGGCAAGGGTGGGACCATGCCTTCTCCTTTGAAGGGAGGTGGGACTGGTGGGAGGAGGGAGCTTAGGAGTGAAGGGGGCTATAAAAGAGAGCAGGAGAGGAGGAGGAGGAGACAGTGGGAGAGTAAGAGAGAGAGAGAGCCAAGCATGGAATCCAAGGGCAGGGAGGTGGAGTAACCTCCCTGCAGAGCCCCTAGTCTGAGGCCCTTGTTCTCCTGGCCCTTGGAGACCCACCTCTGTATTCCCGAGCTCCCTCTGGCATCCCAGGGACTCCCTGAATGGGCTTCCCAAGCACCACTGTGGGCCAAGGAAGAGGAGAGCTACAGCAGCACCACGGCAATAGGAGGACAGCCTACAGAGACCCCTGAGAGTTGTGACAGTGCCTTCCTCCTGATTAACAGTGCCAAATTACCTCCCTACCGCTCGGGAAATATAAATGTTTATGTATTTGAACTGATAACATGAGAATTTTATGAGAAAATGTAAACCTTAGAAATGAAATTGACTGAGACAGAGATAGAGAAATACGAATTTAATACACAGGGTTTAGTTTTTCATAGACACAGAGATCAGCATTTCCTTCTTTCTCTAGCATATGCTTTTGAAGTAAAGTATCAAGAATAGGATCTGTTATATATATACGCTCTGGAGACACTGAATGATGTAATAAGGAGAAATAGAGCCATACAAGGGCTAAGAGTACAAGGGGAGGAATATAAAATACAGGCATTCGCAGATGACCTTTTATTTATTATAGAAAATCCCTTAGAATCTATGACAGAACTATTACAAGATATTAGAGGATATGGTCAAAAGGCGGGGCTTAAAATTAATAATAAGAAAACGAAAATGTTGACTAAGAATTGTTCAGCAGAAATAGCATCAAAGTTGCAAGAGCTAACGAACATGGAAATAGTTAAAAAAGTTAAATATCTGGGTATAACTTTCTCCAATAAGTGTTCTACGCTTATGGAAGATAATTATAACAAATTGCTGGAAGATATTAGAAAGGATTTGAATAAATGGAAAGATCTACATATTTCCATGTTGGGAAGGATCGCAACGTTGAAAATGAATATCTTACCTAGGTTTTTGTTTTTAGCACAGAACATACCAATACTTAAGAGGATGAACTATTTTGAAGAATTAGATAAAATTACTAGAAGATTTGTTTGGGCACCTAAAAAGGCAAGGATAAAATGGAAGGTTATGCAAGATAAAAAAGAAAGGGGTGGGTTAGGAGTTCCAAATTGGAGGCTTTATTATGAAGCGGCAGCATTAAATTGGATACGAGAATGGATAGTCCTGGAAAATACTAGATGTTTAGCATTAGAAGGTTTTGATCTCTACATGGGATGGCATGCTTATATCTGGTATGGTAAAGATAAAGTACATACCAATTTTAAACATCATTATCTAAGGGATGCGCTGTTTAAAGTTTGGGATAATATAAGAAGGCGCCATTATAAGAAAACGCCATTATGGGTATCACCATTAGAAGCATTTGTGAAGCCTACTCTTGTTACAGAGATACATAGAGAAAAATATGAAAATTTGCTAGATAAAAGGGAAAAATTAAAACCAAAAGAGGTTCTAGAAGGGAAACACAACATCAATCTATCATGGTGGGAATATACACCCAGTTGAGATCTAGGTATGCTAAAGATATGAAAGAGGGGTTTGAGAGAAACAAAAATGAATTGGATAAGATATGGCTGTCCTCAAGCGATAAGTTGATACAGAAGATTTATAATTGGTTATTGGACGAATATATGAGGGATGAAGTAGTAAGATCATCCATGGTGGCATGGATGCAGGATATGGGACATACAATAGAGCTTGAAGAATGGTATAAGGTTTGGAATAAGATGAAACTTCTAAGGGCAGTACCATATAAAGAAAACGTCTATAAATTACACCATCGGTGGTATTGGTCACCCGATAAAATTGCAAAATGTCAGAAAAACAACTCTAAAATTTGCTGGAAATGTAAATCGAACGTGGGCACTTTTTTCCATATGTGGTGGAGATGCCAAAGAGCACAAAAATATTGGAAAATGGTTCAAAAGATAATAGAAGAAACATTAGGTTTAATGGTGGAACTTAAGCCGGAGATCTATTTGTTAAATATGTTGTCAGAAGAGCGACAAACGCGTCAAGAAACTTATACTTTGTTGTATATCTTAACTATCTCAAGGATTTTGTTTGCTAAATATTGATGGAAGTCAGACAAAGTACCCACTAGAAAGGAAATTGCCTTAAAACTTATGGAAGCAGTAGAAATGGATAGGATACATGCTGAAATAAATGGTATCGATGATAAAACCGTGTTTAAAAGGTGGTCAGGAGTAAAAAAATGGATAAAATGTAATATAATGTAATAAGGACTCAAAATATAAGAATGTGAATGTATAAGTTTATTGTATATAATGTTAAAACTCCAATAAATATATTTATAAAAAAAAAAAAGAATAGGATCAGTGGTCTCCTTCAGATTTTCTAGCGCAACAAGATTTCCATCAACTAGTTTTTTCCCCCCTATGATGTCAAGATACATGTAAAAACCCAGGGCTTTTTTTTTCTGGGGGAACACACTGGAACGGAGTTCTGGAACCTCTTCGACCAAATTATTTTAAAAATGTTTAAAATTGCATGAGTTTTCAGGGTACAGATTGAAAACTTCCTTTTCCTCTTGAGAGTTCCGGCACCTCTAAAAAAAAAAAAAGCCCTGCAAAAACCCACAAAGAAGTTGAGGAGAACAGGACTAGATAACACAGGGCAAGCCAATTCAACCAAGGGTTTTTCCTCTAGGTACTGCAATTCATTTACTTCCTTTAGTACCACCAAAAAAAGAGGGGAAAAACCCAAAAGATAAAGAAAAACAATGAGCTTGGAGCAAAACAAACCTAGTAGTAGGACTGTAATAGCCTGAAATTGCAGCAGAATGTTTTCATTCCTTTTAATAATGAATGCTTACCCTTTCTGACTCAAATGGATGACTTTCAGATCTGCCTTTTCTGCCTTTTATTCATTTGATCCCCTGGTGCTGGGGCAGTCAATCAATAGAGGCCAACGTTCACTGTTTTTAAGAATAGTAACAGTTTGTATGGACATGGTATCACTAGGCAAGCATTCATTGTTCCATTTAGCAATTGTCACATCGTCCATCAGCATGGACCTTCAGCCCCTAGAAAGGGGACCTAAAATAATAAAGGTTAACTTAAAAATGCCTGGTTTCCATGACTTGTCCTGGTGACCAGACAACAGCGTGTGTATGAGGACTGGAGGGAAAAGAACTCAGCAAGATCACCAGAAAGGGGGCGGGGGAACATTTTGTTTCTTCACTCTCCTTGTCATTACAGCAAACTAGACAGATGCTGCAGTGACTGTGTAAATTTTCCAAAACCAGGAAATAAAGGCCTTCATTCTGATTTTAAATCAGGAATGCATCAGATGAGGGAGTGAAGTTTAGTTGTTAGATGATATCAGTTCTCAGTATCCTTATTTATTTACCTCAGAAACTGATATCTCTTCATTCTTTCTCAAGAAAGCTCAGGATGTTCCTAACAGGATATATACCTGGAAGATAGTTTGGTTAATCCATTAAAAACCCTCAAATCACGATAACATAAACAGAAGCTGTCAGAAGGATGCTGTTCCTCAAACAACATGGGACTTTCAGATATGTAAACACACAAATGTTTTGCCCATATATAGGCTGATATGCGTTTTCCTGGGATTTTAATATGTACCAGTTTTTCTATAAGGAAGTACTGGAGAAACATTACTGAAAACACCAATGTTTCCATACCTCCTATTGATATTTTTTATATTATTTGCTGGAAATGCAAAAGTGTTGATATTTTGCTGAAACTCAGAGCCCTTGATCATTGCTAGGTAATGGCAGCTTTCCTTTCCTTTTTTTAATAGGATTTGTTATCGCTTTCCCACTGTAAACTACAAACTACACACTACAGTTTCAGAGTAGCAAGGTACATTGATAACCCATCTCGTGCTTTAGGAGTTGCCCTACAATTATGATTACAGTATATCTTTTAGTTTCTAAATAGAAAGGATTCAAATAAAAAGAGCAAAAATAATAATAAAAGAAACAACATAATTCATTAGGTTTTAACACAGAAAAAACTCAAAACATTATTTTGCTGCTTTCTTGTCTTTGTGCTTCTTCTATTTTTGCCAGGGGATTTTAACCTTATACGATCTGGGGGCAGCAGCTCCCATGTCAGAGTCAAAGTCAGAGTCAAAGATGTCACTCTGGAAGCCGAAGTAGAAGATGAGCTGTCAGTGGCTGCCTCCTGTAGTTTGCTGTCTTTTTCTGTCACCTTCCCTTCCTCTGCTTCTTTTCTTCACTTTGTCAAACTTTGATGCTGCTTCAGGAATACTTCTGCTTTGGAGAAAGTCAATCTTTTCCTTTTTCTCTTTGTAATTGAATATAAGGCCTTCTGGTAGAATCCATTGGTATTGGACATTGTTCTTTTGAAGAAATGTTGTGATGTTTCTGTATTGCTTCCTCTTCTTCCATACTGCATATGGAACACCTTTCAATATTTTTATCTCTTCCTCTTGAACTTTTAATGTTGTGGCAGTGGACGCTTTAAGTATCCGGTCCCTTGTTGATCTTTTTGCAAATTTGACAAATATTTCCCCTGGAAGATTATTTTTCCCCACAAACTCTGAATAGCTTCTATAAATCATGTCTATGTCCACTTGTAGTATTTCAGGTTTGCTATTAATCAAGGGGGCCAGTGCTTCACTTAAAATTTCTCTGAGATTTTCATCTTTATTTTCTGGAACCCCTTGAAATCTTAAAACATAAAGAGACTTCTCCACCTGCAATTGTAGTAGTAGTTGTTTTTCAGAAGCTCTATCTTTATCTGCAGTGTCCATTCTTTGATCCAATTCTTTGGTCTTAGTTTCAACTTTTTTTAGCTTTTGAGACATCTTCTCTGATTTAGCTTTAGTCTCCTTCAAGTCCTTCTGCAAATCATCAGATTTCATGTTGAGATTCATGAGCTGATCCAGCAGGGGGTGTAAGGCTTCAGAAATCAAAGTAGCTATGTGAGGGGAAGAAGAGAGAGGAAAATGGTCATCCAGTAGACATGTGCTTGACCTTCATGTGCCATTCCATAATAAGAGTTAGCCGGTGTTCACACAGCACAGCATTACTGATTGGTGTTTTGTACACAGTTTCACTTCCAAACATGTTGCTAGCTCATGGACTTGTGGAGTATTCTTATTCTGTATTGACAAAGATGCTCTGTGCAAGAAAGCATTTCTGTTGGCACATGTTAGCCTGATGGTAGCAGCTCGCAAATGTCTTGGGTGTACCTGATGGTTGCATGGTGGAGGCTTCTACTTCCCCCAAAATACAAAGATAATACACACACACAGACACAAAGCGGAGTAAGACAACATGTCAGGACACTCTGCGCATGAAGATCATATTTCTCTTTGTCAAACAGCTGCCTTGTCCAATTACACTACCCTGACCTGGATGGCCCAGAATCTTTTTAGGTCTCAAAACCTAAGCAGGGCCAGCCCACATTTGGATGAGAGACCACCAAGAAGTCCAGGGTTCCCTATGCAGAGGCAGGCAATGGCAAGCCCCTTGTGTTCATCTCCTGCCCTGAAAACCCCACAGGGGTTGCCATAAGTGCAATTTGAGAGCACCCTCCACCATCACCAATTATGCAAAGATCATCCGTTCATGTATAAGTTTTTTAAAAAAACAAACAAAAATGAAATATGCTGGTGAAAGAGGTAAAAGTGAGTGATCTCCTACACCTGATCTCACTGTGATTTTTTTTCCTAAGCAAGCTCACAAGCTCCTCAACAGATAGTAAAAGTAAATTAAGTGGACTGGAAGAAAAACAATGAAAATGATGAACTTAGGATTCATGTATATGTATTTGGAACACAGTCCTCCTCACTGGCTGTGGTCACACTGGCAGCTTGGCGTGATATGGTGCCACCTCTAATTGTACTGGTTTAAAGGGTTGTGGGGCATATCAGCCAGACTGCACACCCTGCTGCGGGTTACCCATGCAGACATCCCATGGTCAAGCATCCATATTACTGCAGCGCCTCAGCCACGGAGTGTGCTGCTTAATTTTTTTTCAAAATGCATGTTGCATGCATAAAGGCAAAACCCTCCCTAGTGGCAGAATGGATCTGCAGGCTCAGACTGCCAAATCCGTTCTGCACATGCTCTCCCATGCGGGGAACCAAAAACACCACTTATGATGTGGTGCCTTTTTAACCTGGCTCCAAGTCGTCCTATAATGGGGTGAGTATGGCCGGGGAATGCCTGACAGATGTGACTGTGTAACTGCCCATGTTTGATCTGGACGGGAGGAGTGGATGCGTCGGGCCAAACTGCTCATGTGATCACAGTCTGTTTCCCATGAAAAATATATCAGGCTCTGGATGGTGACAAAGGCCAAAGGGAAAATTCATCACCATGTTTGTGTATGTCTGCTCCACTGAGGAAAATCTGAATGGCATGTGAAACAGAGACTCTTCCTCTCAGCAGTTTAGTGGGGCAGAGGTAATAGCTACAGTCCCTGAGAATTTCATCCAATCTATATGGCAGATGGTGGAATAAATGTAGGTCTGTTCATCTAGGGGTGGACTGTTCATCTAACACCAGTTTGGTGTGATGGTTAAGAGTGGCATACTCTAATATGGAGAACCGGGTTTGATTCCTCACTCCTCCACATGCAGGCAGCTGGGTGACCTTGGGTCAGTCACAGTTCTCTCAGAGTTGTTCTCCCAAGAACAGTTCCCTCAGAGCCCTCTCAGCCCCACCTACCTCACAGGGTGTCTCTTGTGGGGAGAGGAAGGGGATTGCAAACCACTCTGAGTGAAGGGTGGGTATAAATCCAACTCCTCCCTCCTCTTCTTCTTCTTGGGAAATTTCCTGCTGGGCCACTGCCCTAGAGGGCCACTGGTGACCAGGTACCTGCAGAGCCAAGGCCCAGCAAATTTGCCAGTGCCTCAGGGGTCACTCAGCTTAAGGCTCAGGCCCTTCAATAGCAATGACAATTGGTGCCAGTCCATCAGTTTTCTCCTCCTTCACTGCTGTCAGTCTGAGAGAGAATACAGTGACTGAGCTAATGCCTATTGTTGGCTTGGCACCACTTAGCTGAGTGGCCCTGAAGTGCTGGCTCATCGACCACAGAGCTCACTCAATTTAGCTTGCTCCTGGGCCATTTTCAATTCCCAATCCACAGCTACCTGAAATATGGGAGAGATGGTCCCTTGGTGGACCAATACAAACTTAAAGAATTTCATCTCTGTTGGATATGGAGGGAGAAAGTCACCAAGGTGAGGGAACGAGTTTCCATGGCTTGGATCCTGAATAGTTGTAAGGGTAGTTATGCTAGAGGAAGGCAGCTTGCCCACTTCCTCCTTCAGTGGACCTGAAGGGACAGGATCAGCAAAAATCTTCCTTCCTCTGCAAATGTTCCTTTAGAGGACCTAGTGTTGTGGCAGCAGAATGGTGCCGTAGTAAAGATCACCAGGATCCAATAATGACCCCAAACATGTAGCACAAATAAATTAGCTGAACCTCAACAGAAGTTCTGCACATAACTCTAATACCTTTTTTAAAAAAAGCCTGATGAGAGTCTAGAATCTGGAGTCTAGAACAGGTACTTCATGGCATAAACTTTCCTTACACAATTCATCAAATATTCAGCCCAATGCATTTAAAAGAATGGATTCCACTGAGCCAACTTTGATCACGAGATCCACAAGGCTCAGAAATTGTTTTCAGTCCAAGCATTCTGAACAGGTATGGAGTGGATTTCCTTTACTGGCAATTAATCAGCTACGAGCCTCCACTTATCTGAAATTAAGGAACAGGGTTTCAAGTAGATAAGAGCCAAGAGTCCAGTTGCACCTTAAAGACTAACAAAATGTGTGGCAGGATATGAGCTTTCGTGAGCCACTGCTCACTTCTTCAGATTTTAAGGTCAAAGGTAGTGGCTTCTCCAAAGGTTTGGACACTGGTCTCTCTTGTATTAAAAATAATAATAATAATAATATATTAACCACCAATTGAATGTTATTTGGCTATCCTTCTAGGTGCTCTTTGCCATTCTTTGTTCTTTGCCTTAACATATGCACTGCACATCCCGGAGAAATAATTAGAGAATTATCATATTACTTAAAGGAAGGAGCACAAATTTGTATTGTGCCCTCCATAACCCAGTCGAGGGTGGTATCAGACAAAATCGCCCATCGTTGCCTCCAAGCAACCCCAAACTCAAAGGATCTTAAAAAACAACTCCTCATCCTCTTCTTTTAAAAAAATATTCTTGGACATGTTAGTTAGTAGGTAATCTTACAGTTAATATATATGACAGTGAGGCAAAACGTAAGAAAATGTAAAGGTCAAAAACATGTTTCTTTTGTGGGGGGGAAATGAATGATAATGACATAATTTTTTTCAGCTCATCAGGTTCTTTGCTAAGTGCCTCTGTTATTGTCAGATCACTAGTGTATAACAAAGAGGTGCTTTCTGTAGGCTGCTTCATTAGCCTGCCCCGTAGGACCTCACCTCCAGACCTTTCACTAATCTGTTGGCCAGCTCAATAGCCTTGTTAGTTCTATTCACTCCTTCCTGGCAGCAGATTTTCTCAGCTGTAGCCCTCTCTAAAGCGGTGGTGAAGGCAGCCAGGTTTGTGTCTAGTTCCTTCAAATAAAAACAGCGCGGAAGAAGTCTAGCCATCGGAGGCACAGAAATAGCAGCGCCATCTTATTTTTATGTTTTTGGAACGTTAAAAAATTATATGGTGGTGGGGGATGTGGAGTAAACCCCCTTTCTCAGTCCACGCAATCTGGAAGGGGTGAAAAGGGACATAAAATGAGTTTGATAGTAATATTTCCTTATGTTGCTCAAATGTTGGTAGCCTTAAGGAGACATGTAGGCAATCCCATTTGTGCTTATTTTCATAGAGGCTTGGTTCGTGTCCAACCATTCCCTTTCCCCCCAATTTTTACCTGGCTTGAATAAGGCAAAGTAGTCATCTAAGCCAGAGAGTAATTATACAGCCCTGACATGGGCGTCCTAGCAGTTGGTACTCATATGCAATGAACTACTCAGGTGGCTTACTTACCACACACTAGCAGAGACAATTGAAGTCAATGGGTTTAGATGTGTGTAATTCGGCTTAGGAAGGCACTGTCATTCATTCAGGGCTGCAAGAAAATAACAGGCCCAGTGTGAAAGTAAATGTCTGGTGTGAACGCAATCTGTTGAAGCCAGTGGATTTAGAAGGGTATAACTCTGCTTAGGATAACACTGTATGTGTCCATAGTATCAGAGACAATAATAGGCACAGTCAGGCAGCAGAGGAAGAGAATTTTGCCGCCATTTTACTTCAGATTCTGTAGCCCTGAGGACAGAGCTCAAAAAGCTTTCATGCTGGCTAGGACTGGAAGACTGCATTGGATTCTGTCCATATTCCTCCTCATCTGCCACTAGAGAGTTCCTGACAAATAACTAGTTGTCGAAGGCTTTCATGGCTGGAGTTCATTAGCTACTGTAGATTTTACGGGTTGTGTGGCCGTGGTCTTGGCATTGTAGGACCTGACGTTTCACCAGTAGCTGTGACTGGCATCCTCAGAGGTATAATGCAGAAAGATGGAGTACTCTCTGTGTCAAGATGAGTAGAAAAATGGTAGGCAGGTAATTTATATCTACCCTGGAAGGTGGGGTAGGGCTGAGTCATTATCTTGTAGCAGTTCTCCAGGCTATTAACATGCTAATGGAGGAGCTTTCCGGAGGAGATTCTTTTGTCTATGGATTGTTTCCTGAAGAGGTTTCCTGTTTCTTGAGGAGGTTCTTTTGTGTGTGGAATGGCTATTGAAGCTCTAATCTTATCTGTAGTGCTATTGTCAGCTGTAGAGCATTTTGTGTTTTTCAGGACAGGAAACCATGCCTTATTTATTTTTAAACTCTCTTCTTTCCTGTTGAAATTGTGTTTGTGTTTATGAATTTCAATGGCTTCCCTGTGTAATCTGACATGGTAATTGGAAGTGTTGTCCAGTCTTTCAGTGTCTTGGAACAAAATGTTGTGTCCTAACGCAAACCTTTATAGATATAAATTACCTGCCTACCATTTTTCTGCTCACCTTGACTCAGAGAGTGTTCCATCTTTCTGTGCTATGCCAAGACCACAGCCACACAACCCGGAAAATCTACAGCAACTAAATAATTAGTTCTTCGGGTTATTCAGTGACAAAGAAAACAACAACAATACTGTTTTGGGATTAGAGGAAGTGGAAATTTTGGCTTATAATATGTCAGAGAAGATATTTGAAACTCTTGTAGTGAATTCAATTAAAAGTAAAGTCTCTCCACCCCCCCTCCTTTCATTCGACCATTGAACTGGCAAGAGCCCCAGATTTAAGAAAACAAAATAACCAATGAATATTGTTTAGTAACAGATTTTAGAAACCTTTGGAATTAGTTTTTAAAATATGGGTGTGTCACAGTTTCAGAGTTTTGAAGTTCAGTCAGTATCTGTCAGCCCCTTCCTGAAATAATGATCCCATTTGTAGCCACAACACCAGTTAAAAACTTGTTAACATTCTTTGAATTCTGTTACAGCAAAGTACAAAAAAGATATTAAAGAGCTGTAACGAATCCTGCTGGTGATTAATGAATGGGAGGAAGAGTCTAGGTAGGAAAATATGACCTGTGGAATGCTGCCAGAAGCAGCAAAACCTCTGGTGGGCAGGTGAAAAAGAGCTGTTTAGGGACCTGAAATTTGCCTGGGGGCAGCATTAACTTACCTAAGCAATTTTCTAAAGATTTCACAGTGTGAAATATGGGCGAAGAAAATGTATGCAACTCCATCTTGAAGACTGCTTTGCTCCCTTCCTCTCTCGGATTCGTTTGAAATATTTGCTCTGCTTGACTTCTCCTCCATAAAATGGTAAGTTGGGTAGGCTGTATACTCATTACTTGAGCTGGAAGGAATGTATCGCGGTTGAATTCCAAAGATTATATAGCAGCAGCGCACTTGTGCAAAAAAAGACCCAAGGTGCTGATGTTGTGGGCAAGAAGGAACACAGCATGTGCACGGCTCTTTCACATTGTTGTGCTCCTTCACATCAAACATTTGCCCTCACCCAGATGCTCCACTGAGCACTTATTTATATGCTGATTCATTGTGAGAGTGGTAGGTGATGCTCCTAAGCCAGTTAGATCCCAAATCATATACCTTCCATGTAGATTCTTTGGGCTGCAATCACACGTGCCTTTAGATCTGGCATAGGTGTGAATGCCTGATGGATCTAAAGGGCGTGATCAGACAGCAACATCTGGGAAGCATCCCACATTCGTCGGCAACCCATGCTGCTCTGCCGCAGAAGCGGAGTTAAAAGACATAGCTGTAACAGGTTCCGATGGGCCATGGACGGACTTTCCCCTGTCTGATTGCGCAAGCGTGCTCTCATGCCATTGAGATGGTCTGATCATTTCATCCTGGCTAGGTGCCATTTCCCCCCCGCCCCCACAGTATGTGCATCATCACATACTCCATAGGGGGCCCTCAGTGCAGAGGTGCAATTTCTCATTTATGTGCATGGGAAACAAATGGCCAAAAAAACACAACTCACCTGCAGTTGTGTCTGATCACATAGTGACAGGCTGAGCCCGCAGCTACAAAGGGATGTGTGATCTCACAACTGCATGTCAGATTCCTCCAGAGGAAATAGCCTCGCTTCCCCTCCACTTCAACTGGCTCGTGTGACCACAGCCTTGGAAGAGAAATGGTGACTCCTTATTACATCCTAGCTAATCAATATGGAGCTAATGTAAGCTAATGGAGCTAATGTAGCTGCTTTGGGTCCCTATTGGGGGGAGGAGGAGGAGAGTTGGTTTTTATACCCTGCTTTTCACTACCAGAAGGAGTCTCAGAGAGGCTTACAATCACCTTCCCTTTCTCTCCCCACAACAGACATCCTCTGAGGTGAGAGTGCTCTGAGAGAACTGTGACTGACCCAAGGTCACCCAACAGGCTTCATGTGGAGAAGTGGGGAATCAAACCTGGTCCTCCAGATTCGAGTCCGCTGCTCTTAACCACTACACCAAACTCGCAGGGTATAAATTAAGTAAATAAATAAACAAATACTGAGGAAAGCCATGTTTGTCGACATGAATGTACACACCTAAATTAAAAATTGCATGTGGGGGTTTGTGTGTGTGGGGAAATTCACTTCAGTAGACCACCATCATTTTGGAAACTGCCTAAAATAATGGGTTAAAAAAGAACAAGTGCGTTTATTGCCCATTTCCCCCCTCCCTTCTCCTGAATTACCAATAAGACATGTCCCTTCCCTTACAGTTTGTGCATATCAATGTGATTAATTTTTTTTTACAGTGCCAAAATCTCTCCCCCTCTGTCTCTCTTTTAAAGCATTGCCCTTTTCAAAACAAGGGGAAATGCAGTATAGTTTCAGTGCCACAGTGATCAAACAGTGTCACATCACTATGGCAATTGGTGCCCAGGCCAGGAATACAGATCAGCTTTAATTGTGCAACGCCTTATTGCTAGTGCATGTCAATCAGAACCTATGAATTGAGAAAAATTTGCTCTGTTCATTCTGTTAAATGATGTATCCAATTAAACCTGTTAGAATTCATGATCTTCAGTCAAGGTTAAATGAAAGTAGTTACTCCTGTCAGCTAGGTGATTAAATGCTGCCTACATCAGGCACATTTATGTGCAAAATTAAAATTTTGGTATAAAGCATGAATCTTTATGCATGCCAGTTAATTACCTTGCAGTTCCTTCCACTTATTAAATGCCCACTGCATACCTTCTTAATCATTAGCTTCCTTTCAAAACTTGTTTCATACTCCACATTATACCAAATTTCAATGTTTAAATGAAATGCCGTATAAATGAAAACTTCCTCTTTTCAAGGATTTGGCTGTTGCTATGTTACTGAAGAGAACCATTATTAACAGTTTTTCTTCCCCCTCCCCTTTAGTCATTATGCAAAAGATCTGTTTGTGTTGTGTTGTAGGATTCTGAGCCACAGTGATAGGAATCCCTTGTGTTGTTGGCGTCTGCTGGTCATTTTGTTGCTTTCTTTAAACCTACCTGGGACTTCTTGCGCTTGCCGGCCAAGTGCCAAGATAGTAACAAGCAATCTTGTAATATAACACTCAACCTGGCAATAATAGGGGAAATGCTCTGGTTCCCCCTGCTCCCTCCTGGAAAACGGAAGGGATGAAACCTTCGAATATCACCCCAGTTTTCATTTGCAGCAGGAAGAAAAGTGTGTGGATGCTGTAAAAATGCCATGGTCCCCCGTGTGGAGCGGAGCATTGCTGTAGACTGTTTTGTTTGTTTGTTCTAGAATTTCTCAATTATGGGGGGGGGGAATCCAAGAAGGGCAACTTTCTTGTCAAGAAGAACGGCTGTTTCTATAATTACAAACATTTACAATGATGTATTTTTTTGCCTTCACACATAAACACACACACAAAGTGGCCGTGTACTGAACCAGCCCATCAAGGTCAGTATTGTCTACTCAGGCTAGCAGCGGCTCTCCAGGGTCTCAGGCAGAGGTCTTCCACAGCACCTATTGCCTGGTCCTTTCCGCTGGAGATGCTGGGACCCTCTGCACGCCAAGCAAGATGCTCAGCCACTGAGTCACAGCCCCTCCTTAACAACAACAATAACAACAACAACAATAACAAAACTACTGGAGATGATAATCCACATTATAAATGTATAATATTCACGACTATTATCTGGAAGATCAACATATGCTATGCCTTCTGCCATTCTATATGGCAGATTTAACAAGGTTTCTCATTTGCCCAGATACTGCCCCTGCAGAAAGAAATGTGTGGAATCTATCTCTCATGTTCTCCTGCATTGTAATCTGTATGTGGATTTAAGGAACATTTATCCTATCCAGTATGGCAGATTGTTCTGATGCACTCAAATCTGTATGTGGATTTAAGGAACATTTATCCTATCCAATATGGCGGATTGTTCTGATGCACTCAAGG
Source organism: Gekko gecko (assembly GCA_029375565.1). Lineage (NCBI taxonomy): Eukaryota > Metazoa > Chordata > Lepidosauria > Squamata > Gekkonidae > Gekko > Gekko gecko. The sequence continues at coordinate 32,092,590 of JAPDNY010000003.1, read as the reverse complement.
TACACAGACTCTTTAATGGTCTTGGTCCTGACATCACTGAGAAAGTGGCTCAGTTTCTCTGTTTGGCTTTAAAGCTGCACCAAAGGCACCTAGGAATATACTATCCTTACCAGCTCCTAATTGCACAATATCAAGTAACAGAATTTTTATAGGTGTGTTTTTAATCGTTTTTTAACCGCTTCTTAAATTGTATAACTTGTACTGATAATTTATGCCAATAAAGGCTAATTTAACTAACTGGAAGATCAATAACCTTAAATATGTTTTCAGAAATTGAATCAGCAAAAATCAAGAGAACTGTGGAACATAAATGGAAAGCTGTACCTTGCTGTTTGCTTTGAGTGACAGAAATAGCAGTCTGGTGAAGAGAAAACCTATCTTTACCAGTAGTCAGCCAGATGTCCACTTTTGAAGAAAAAGAAGAAGAGGAGGAGGAGGAGGTGGAGGAGGAGGAGGAGATTGGATTTATGCCCTGCCATTCATTTGGAGTCTCAGAGCGGCTTACAATCTCCTTTCCCTTCCCCTCCCCACAACAGATACCCTGTGAGGTAGGTGGGGCTGAGAGAGCTCTTTTGAGAACTGCTCGTGAGAGAACAGCTCTGAGAGAACTTGTGACTGACCCAAGGTCACGCCAGCAGCAGAGGATGGTCCTTTTCTCTGGAGACCTGTCCTCTGAAATGTCCAAGTTCAGCTTCTGACCAGCAAAGTCAGATGAAGTGGATGTGGAACCTAGGTTCCCATGCAACTCCAGGGTACTACCCAGTGCTGCTTACAACTGAAAGAAGGGAGGCTCAAGCTAATCAGGTGGTTTGGGATGAATTAAAGATGATGAGTCTTAAGACAGGAGAGCAAGGGGGGCCTCAAAAAGTTCTCCATCAACAGCAGATAGAGCTGGCCCTTTGGGGAGTTGTATTTCTATGTTGTAATTATAGTTATTATTAGTAAATGTGCATCTATGAATATAAATTAGCATATGTATATATATCAACCACGGTATCTTATTGATCTGCCTCTCAGTACTGGGACTAAGGGGCACCATGTTATGATGGTTTGAGTCTTATCTGAAGGGGTCGGTCTCCAAAGATAGTGTTGGGGGATTCCTGCTCTGCCACTGGGCTGTTGGCCTGTGGGGTTCCCCAGGGTTCACTCTTATCCCCCATGCTATTTAAGAGAGACAGTGTGGTGTATTAGTTAGAAGTGTGGACTCTGATCTGGGAGAACTGGGTTTGATTCCCCACTCCTGCACATGCAACTGCTGGTGTGACCTTGGGTCCGTTACAAGTTATTTCTGAGCTGTTCTCTCACGAACAGTTCTTGAAAGAGCTCTCTCAGCTCCACCTACCTCACAGGGTGTCTGTTGTGGGGAGGGGAAGGGAAAGGAGATTGTAAGCCACTCTCCTTTGGGTAGTGAAGGGCAGGGTATAAATCCAATCTCCTCCTCCTCCTCCTCCTCTTCTTCTTCTTTGGAAGATAACTTACGTATACTTGTTTGAAATCCTCACTGCTTGAAGTTTGTTGTTTACATGGTGTGAAATAATTTTCAATATAAACTTTTTTTTTAAAAAACACCCACTTTTTCTGTATTGCTGTTTTATGACAATGTGGATCTCCAAACAACCAAAGGATTCAGATCTGTACCTTTGAAGACTGTTTGCATCTGAGTTCAGTCAGACATCTAAATACTGTGACAGTTTTAATACTAACATTCTATAAAATGCATCTTAACTCTATTGTGAGGCGCTCCTTTTGTTATTCTTTACCTATGCCTTCATTTAGTGTCACAACTCATGACAACACACAAGTGTTTGGCAACATAATATGAGTGCTGAAAGTAGATACCCCATGATATTATAATTTTTATAATGGTTATCTAGAATATATATATTCTCCAAGCAACTGTACTGGTGCTATTTAACATTAATAAATGATATGGATCCGGGGATGAAAGAAACCACATGAAGCTAGCCACTTGTGTAGCAGAGAGCCTTGTGCACCATGGATCACCATCGGCTGGTTATCCCTGGCCTGAGGGATGTTCACTTAGCCTCAATCAGGGCCAGGGCTTCTTCTGCCCTGACCCCTGCCTGGTGGAACATGCTCCTGATCAAAATCAGGACCCTGTGAGACTTAGTATAGTTTCATAGGGCCTGCAAAACGGAGCTGTTCTGCTAGGCCTTTGGGTGAGGCTGTGGGCAACCATTAATTGGCCTCCTTGCTGCAGTTAGGACAGTTTCTGCTGTTGATTGACTGCAACTGATAAGATCTCAATAGCTCGGCTGTGGCCCAGTTATTCCCAGTCAGGGATTACTCGATATGTAATTGTTGCTATGCCCATCTTTTAACCATTTTAACTGTTTTTATTGCTTAATGTTTACTTTAATTGCTTACTGTTTATAAATACGTTATAATTGCTTACTGTTTATACAATATTGTCGTAACCCGCCCTGAGCCCATTTGCGGGAAGGGCGGGATATAAATCCAAATGAATAGTTAGACTAGAGTGTCAGACTAGGATCAGAGCCCGTTTGGGGAGGGTAGTATGTAAATCTAATAAAATAAATAAATAATAAATAGAGACCCAGGTTCAAATCCCTACTGTTTCTAAAGCTTGCTTGGTAACCTTGGGCTGGTCATACCCTATTAACCTACCCTACCTCACAGGTTTGTTGTAAGGAAAAAAATGAGAGAAAAATGATGTACACTGCCCTGAACTCCTTGGAGGAAGCAGAGGATAAAAATGTACTTAATAAATAAATAGTTGGCTTTGTACATGAAGCTGTACTGCATTCTTGGACCCGCCGGCTTCCAGAACAGCCTCTACTGTGGTGTTCTTGTGTGACAACTTTGCTCATCTGAGTGAAGCCTTCTGCAGGTGCCAACACGCGAAAGGGTCAGAATGCACTTTTACAAACCGTCTCTGTTGTGGCCCCCACCTTGTGGAACGGCATGCCTGAGGAGGTCAGGGAGGCTCCAGTTCTTCTGTCAATTCTGCAGACTGTGTAGAACAGAATGGTTTTGGGGGGGCATTTTGATTAAGGGCATAGGGCTGTAGAATAATGGAATGGTTCAAAAGGAGGATGCACTATAAAAGGAAGAGGAGTATATCCTATTCCAAGGTTTATTGTATGTCTTAACCTCCAAAGGAAGTTCAGAAAAATAGTAAAGGGCCAAAAGTTAAAACATATAAAAACCTTGTAGGGGCCCAAATAAAGCCTCATAAAACAATCAAAATGACAAATGCGCAAAAAGAACCATATATGACCTAATGCATTTCGGCCCACAAGAGTCTTCTTCAGAGGTCAAATGGTGCAGAATACAACATGCAACAAAGCCCAGTTACACTTGTAAGGCAGTAAATGATTGATATAGGACCAAAAATGGAATGCTGTATGGAGAAATTACAAAAAAATAATGATATTAAATTGCCCAATTGAAAAATTCCATCCAATATTAAAATGCATATTTTACTGTCATTCCAGATAGGAATTAAGTATATTAAATTAGGGTACAGGTTTGTTCAGCAATTGCTTCCTAAGAGTACAGTGTAGTACTCCAGTGCTCCACTCAACAGGCAATTGTTTATGTAGGCAGCTGAATTAGTCACAAATCATAAAATAAATGCTGTCTGGATCAGTAGTGTTTTCGCTCACGCACAGTTTTGCAAAAACCCTGTGCAAATTTGTTTCGGAGCTGTTTGAGTCTTGCAGTACCAAATCAACCAGACGCAGTGATAGGCTCAAGTCTCAATGACACCGAAAAAGGCAAGTTTGACAAACACCTTTGTAACCCCTAGCTAGGAATGGAATGAGCCAGGAAGGGACGGAGCCTCTAGATGGGGAAAGGTGCAGAAAGCAAAGGAGGGGAGCAAGACTGCCCAGCACCAAGAACAGAGTGCATCACCTGCCCCAGACTGAGAGTTCCCATCTATACCCTGTGGCTAATATGTGTTCCATATATTTATCTAATTCCCTCTTGAAACTGTCCATGCTTGTAGCTGCCACCACTTCCTGTGGTAGTGAATTTCATATGTTAATCACTCTTTGTGGCAGTGAATTCCATATCTTAATCACCTTTTTTAAGGTAACTATGATTTATGAATGGACACTGTTAAGGGAGGAAGATTTCTGTTCTAAATTGTAAATTTTAGAATTATTGTTTCAGGGCTGTGTCGCCTAGTGGGGAGTTCAATTGGGACCCTCCTCTTGAAAGCTGGTGCACAGAGTGTTCAGCTGGAGATTTCTTGGGCCACCAGCAAGAGGAAAGAGATGGGCTTTGGGGTTGACAAGCTGTGAAAGAGAGAAAAGTTAATTTTGGGGACTCTAAAAGACCACTGCTTTATTGTGTTACTAAGATCTATGCTTTTGTTGCATGATGTTAAGTGAAAAGTAAAAATATTTGATTTCTTTTAAATTATTGCAAGATTCATTCCAAGTTCTGCCCCACAGAACCCACAAGCTGAGGTCACACCTTCGCTGCAAAATTCACAGCACCCCTAATTAAAGGTGCTGAGGCAGAATGCAGGGGGAAAGTTGACTGTCTTAGAAGAGGAGCACAGGTGCCCAACCCTCCAGATGAGCAGGCAGCACTAACTTCTCTTAAACAGGAGATGAATTGCCTCAAAAAAACAAACAACAGAAGAAGACTATCGGAAAGCGAATAAAGAAAGGACGGATAAGTTCTTAAAGGCAACCAAGTTTCTATTCTAGCACAAACTTTAACAGATCCCACTTTGTCATATTCATGAAGTACTGTCTTTCTCATTGTGTGTGCACACGTGTGTGAAAAAAATGTAGACTGCAGGGTCAAACGGACGTGAAATGCAGGCAGTCCAAGGTGAGACCTAATTATGTGTCGTTCCCATGTAAGTACAGTACAGAGGCCATTGACAGCAGCAGCAACTTAGTCAAGGAAACTTGTTTCTCATATAAGGAATAGAAAAATACCCTCAGCAAAGTGCAGAGTGGCTTGAAATGCATTGGGTGAAAAAATAGATGTATTTTCCATTGTACCTACCTCACTGGCTGGTTGCTTCCCCCCCTTTTCTCCTATGGGTTGGTTCAGCTTTCTTGTTGCTGTAGCACTAACTGCTCGCACAGTGTCAGCACCATTCCCAGCAACCCTTGCTCTTTTCCAAGCTGGATTTGGGAGCGTGACTGGCACCTGGAGCCCAGTAAAATAATGAGGATGGTGAAAGGTGAGGGGAGGAGGGTAGAAGAAAGAGACTTTTAAAAGAAAGTAGACTTTTAAAAGAAATCTACTTCTTTCCAGTCCATATCTGCCCATACATGGTACTGGTTTGCTCAGCTACAAAACATTTATTTATATACTTCATTTATAACCTGTCTTTCTCCCTAGTGGGAACCGAAATTGGCTTAAACTGTTCTCCCCTCCTCCATTTTATCCTCACAACAACCCTGTGAGGGGGTTAGGCTGTGTGACTGGCTCAAGGTAACCCAGCGATCTTCCATGAGGAAAGAGCAAGGGGCCTTCAAGGCAACTGAGAAGCAGAGAGGTGGTTTGGCATTACCTTCCTCTGCAGAATCTTCCTTGGTGATCTCCCTTCCAAGTACCAACCATGTTAATTTTCCGAAATCTGACATAATCAGGCTGTACTGTGCTGCCTTCCTTCTCCAAAGTGGCTGACAACAATGAAAAAAAATACACTATAAATAAACCATCCATCCAAACAAAACAGCAATCCACAACTTGAGATGATCCTGGATTCAGTGGCAGGCTCTTCCACAGGCACAGGCCTATGAGCCACAGGCTAAGAGCCAAAAGGCCACGTGCCTTTTGCCTCTTGCCATCCGGCCCTTGCCCTTCAGGTCACGCCCAAGGGCCCAGGTCCTCAACCACACCCAAGCTTTAAATCTGCTGTAGGCAGGGAAAAGCAATTGCTCTTCTTCCAATGTTTCCATCTTTGGTGTCTGTCTTCCCTGCTGTTTCCCTGATGTAAGAGGTCCTTGAAGAGCTATTTGACCTGGTATGTTTCCTCTATTGTGGCCAATAACACTTCAGGGAAATGATTTCCATTGGGATAATAGGATAAGGGTGGAAAGTGTTAAACCTCTCAGATGTGTGATCCAAACCTGAATTGTAACTGATAGATATTTAAACAGGCTGAAGATCCGACTGTGAGTTTCCAGTATCTCAACTAAATGGACTCTGGGTAATCTATTTATTTAGAAGTTGTATTCAACCCATCATATAAGTCTTTCATACCTTGTGCTGGAGGTGTGGTTGGAGTGTTCATGCAGCACTCAATTGGTCTGAGCTAATTAATCAATCAATTTTGGAGGAAACAGTAATGTCTGAAAGCATTCTTAGAAAACTACACTCATATCTAAGTGAAAAACCTTAGATAGAAGTTAGTCAAAGTAACGAGTTGTAGGCCAGATCTGTCAATCATGTTACTCTCTCACTCATACACACACAGACACAAAATTCCTAACAAAAGATCAAACTAGAAAACAACAGGAAAATGTATGTGAGGAAAAAGTCCTTGAATTAACACATTATAGTTGAATGACCAGGACCATTGCTGAGGGTTATTGGACAAATGCTTTAGAAAAAAATCAATATCTCTATTGAGAAACCATCTTTGGAATGTATTTAAAAAAAAAAAAAGACACACAACCTGGAACATTTTGAGTTCAAATGCTCGTTGTTCCCTAGTGCTACTTCAAATTCCCTTTTTGAAAAGTAAATGGTCAAGTCCTAAAAAGAACAAAATCCTCACCTACCACCAGATTTTATAACTTGTTTTTTTATAACTAGCTTTGGAACTTGGAAAAAGTCACAAAGGGTAACAGCAACTTTGTACTTCGATGTTCCTCATCAGCTGAAATAGGCTAGCTCACATTTTCTGGTCAACCACTAAGTTGTTTGAGCAATTCGCTAGCCATAATGTCAAATAACAGCTGAACTGTATTATACTGGGGGGGGGGGACTTAATTTTTTTAAAGTATTAGTTTGAGGCTCACAGTGCCAAAGTAAATAGAAGCTACAAATATAGGTTCAAAACATCATTAGGGTCTTTAATTTCCTGATTGTACCTGTTCCACTGAGTTCAAAGGGGATTACTTCCAATTAAGTATTACTTAGGTTTACATCCTAATTGCCACCAATTGATAATGAAAAAAATATTAATAAAGTAGGCTTAATAATCCTATCACAACACATGTATTAAGAAGAGTATGGGATGTAATTAGAATGGCGAATTTACAGCACTGAAGGAACCTTAAAAAGATAGATCTTGGGAAATTTGCTGAAGCCGTTGTTGTGCTACATAGAAAAACACATGGTATGTTTATGAATGACAGCAGCATATTGCATTTACAGTATTTGCTGTATTTATTGTATTCTTCACTTTCTCAGTATGAACAATGAATAAGAAATGGGGAACTGTGTCTGGGGAACTAGTAGATATCTCAATTCAGGGAAGTAGACTGGGGAACAGAAGACTGTATTCATTGTTTGTCCCAAGCTCCTTGGAAGACAGGAGTAAAAATGTACTACATTAGATTAGATAGGGAAGAGGATACTGTGAGTGAGGAGGCAGCTTTGTTTACTTGCAAAGATTAAGGTAATGCCTTTCTGAGGTTTTACCCTAGGGCTTCTGGGGAATCCTAGAGTGTTTTGCTGATATGATGATGTCATTTCTGGCTTTGTCCTGGAAGTGAGGTCACAGCATTGCTGCAGCACCAAACTTCATACCATTTATTCCCCTACCACCCTACCGAGCAACAGCAAGGGTCAGGGGCTTCCACAGAGAGGTGTCCTGCTATATCTGGCAACCCTAAATCTAACACAATCCCACAGCAACAAATGTGAAGCAGTCAAGGGAAGAAAAGCCCTTGACCGGGCCAATCAGCTCCGAAGGGACTAGCTAATCCCACAGTGTTGCTACAGGGTGGAAAGAATGGATAGCTCCACAGCAAAAGGGAAGGGAGGAAGGGAGAGAGGAAGGAAAGGAGGAAGGAAGACGCCAACAACACAACAAGGGAACAGTTTTAAGTAGTTGTCTGTTTTCAGCTCTTTCATAGGCTGCACTGCACAAGGCAGCCTTTCCTCTTTCCTCAGCCCCAGCATTTGGTGCCTCCAGTTCTCTGAGGAGTGTGTGTAGAAAACCACCCCTGACGCTATTTGGGCTGGAACATAGTTCCTATAATACTAGCACCTTATCTACCTGACATTTGACAGGACAATACAATCTCTGAAAATTTTGTTCTACTAGAACAGGAAACAAGGAAGTTACAGGCTGGCTCTCTCGCTAAAATACATTTTGTGGAGAAAAAAATGAAACCGATGCATGCAGTAAGAAATGGAATAAAAACAAAGAATTTGTTTTAAAACAAATGAAATGAAACAACAGTGAAATCACACATCTGCACACTGCTGTCCCATATATTCTCCCGTGGGCTTGTCATGAGTAAGCAATTAGCCTCCCAAGAGAATGTAGTGATAGCATTTCATTCTATCATCAAGCAGAGTGATTTGAATATTCCATCTGGAAATTCACTAGTTATGCTCTCTGTTCATATATTGTAACGTTTAGATGGAATTTTTAAGTTGACTCTTAACTGACTCTTAAATTGACAATTTAAATTGGCCCCTGCCCTCCCCACCCACCCTGACGTTTTCAAAAGGTGATACAAGCTACTGTGGCCCTAGGGATGCCAGCTCTGGGTTGGGAAATTCCTGGAGATTTTGGGGTTGGAGCCTGAGGAGGGCAGGGTTTGGGAGGGGAGGAACTTCAGTGGGGTATAATGTAGGGTTGCCAGCCCCCAGGTCCAGGTGGGGTTTCCCCCCCTCCAGGGGGTTCTAACTCACCCCCTGCCAACTGAGCCACAGCCACCCCACTCCCTACCTGCTAAAAGATTTAAAGGTCTTCACCTGCTCCGCGGGGAGCACGTGGCCCACCAATCAGCTGGAGGGACCTTTAAATCTTTTAGCAGGGAGGGAGAGGGGCTGTTACTGGCCACAGCTCCATTGGCAAAAAGACCCTTTTTGCTAGTGGGGTGAAGGCTGCGGTGTATGCAGGGCTCATTTCCCAGCGGTGATTCGCCACTTGGGATTCAGGCCTGCACGCTACTGACCAGTGTTCCCTCTAAGCTGAGTTAGTGTGAGCTAGCTCATAGTTTCTTAGCCTCTGGCTCACACATTTTTGTCTTTGCTCAGGAAGGATGGCTCCACAGCATACTGATTTATGCAGTAGCCAAGTGACTCGCTCACAACTTTAATGCCAGGAGCTCACAAAGTAGAATTATTGCTCAGAAGACTCCATAGCTTAGAGGGAACATTGCTGCTGACCTTTTAAAGGGTCTTTTGCCAGCAGAGCTGTGGCCAGTGACAGCCCCTCTCCCTCCTGCTAAAAGATTTAAAGGGCCCTCCAGCTGGTCGGTGGGCCATGTGCTTCCCGCCAAGCAGCTGAAGCCCTTTAAATCTTTTAGCAGGGGGGAAGAAGGGTGGCTGCAGCCTGGGGGCATCACCACCCACCCCTGGAATGCACCCCCTATCCCCCCACTGGATTGATGAGGGGACCAGCAACCCTATTAGAATGCCATAGAGTCCACCTTCCAAAGCTGCCATTTTTTGCAGGTGAACTTGTAGTAAAATGGATAGCAAAGAGTGAACTGGAACCTGCTTATGGGTGGGAGGAAAAGTCCACCCCCTGGGACTATTCTCTTTTTCTCTAGTTTCAGTTTCTGTGTTAGTCTGAAGTTGGTTGCAATAAAGGAGTTGATTTACATTCAGCCACTCATATGAGTACAGCAATTTATTTCATAATCACCCTGAGATCACAAAATTGGCGATGAGGGTACAAAGCATGGCCTCATATGGCAAAATTCAGGGGATTTAATCAGGAAGAGGAAGATTGGCAACTATATATTGAAAGACAGGGCCACTATTTTCTGGCTAATGAGATCACAGATGCAGCTAAACAGAAAGCAATGTTTCTGTTTCTGTGGCAGCAAAACCTATGCACTCTTGCGAGACCTACTGCATCCTGAGAAGCCTGGAGACACAAGTCCCCAGGTTTGTGAAAGGTTTTGACTGACCATTACACTCCTAAACCTAGAGTTGCCAGGTCCCCTTGTCACTCCATTGGGGGATTTGGAGGGTGTTTGGGGGGTGGGCGGGATGACCCCAAGCCCCACCCCCAAGCTGCAGCCACCCCCCTCCCTCCCTCCCTCCCTTCCTTCCTTCCTGCAGAGATGTAAGGGGCTTCAGCTGATCGGCAGGGAGCATGTGGCTCTTTTTGCAAGGAGAGCTGCGGCCGGGGACAGCCCCTCTCCCTCCCTGCTGAAAGATTTAAAGGGCCCTCCAGCTGACCAGCAGGCCATGTGCTCCCCATCAACCAGCTGAAGCCCTTTAAATCTCTGCAGGAGGGGAGGGAGAGGGGTGGCTGCGGGTGGCCACTCTTGGGAGTGCCAGCTGGCCGGTGGTGGATTGGAGCCCCCAGAAGCGGGGGAACCCCTGCTCTAACCTGGGGGTGGCAAACCTACCTAAACCTAATATAATTGTGAAACGTTTTAAATTCGATAATTGATTGAGGAAAGAAGGAGAATCTATATTAGACTATATAGGTAAAGGTAAAGGTTCCCTTGCTCAAAAGCCAGTCGAATCTGACTCTAGGGTTGCGGTGCTCATCTCCGTTTCAAAGCCGAAGAGCCAGCGCTGTCCGAAGATGTTTCCGTGGTCATGTGGCCGGCATGACTAAATACGAAGGCGCACGGAATGCTGTTACCTTCCCACCAAGGCAGTACCTATTTATCTACTTGCAATTTCTTGCTTTCGAACTGCTAGGTTGGCAGGAGCTGGAACTAGAGACGGGAGCTCACTCTGTCTTGCGGCACCCGGGTCTCGAACTGCTGAACTACTGACCTTCCACAGCCTGCAGTTCATTGTCTTAATCACTTGAGCCACCACAGCTATATAGCTGAGCTTAAAAGGCTTACATCATGCTGCTCCTTTGGATAGATTTGTGTGTGGAGTGCAGGATGAGAAAATTCAAAAGCAGTTATTGTCTGAAGGGAACCTGATGTGGGCCAAGACTGTAGAACTGGTGACAGCCATGGAGATGGCAAGGAAAAACATTAAGGATTTACACCTAGACAACAAGGATATTCAGGTGAACCCCTTAAATAAAATACAAAGTCAGAAGCAAACCCCTCCAGCTGTAGAGGGATGTTTCAGGTGTGGAGGAAGTCACTTGGATCTCAGTGCCATAGATGTTTAAAACTGGGACATCTAGCCAGAAAATGTAGAGAACAGTCCAGGGGGCGGATTTTTCCTCCAATTCATAATCAGGTTCCAGTTAACTCTTTATTATCCATTTTTATACAGGTAGTAGTAAGTAAATTTATTGCATATGGCTGTAGGCTGTTACAATATAAAACATACACAATATAAATTTAAGGTTCAAAAGTACTGTTCTAAAAACAAAGCCTTCAGAATAAGACTGTATAACATTTCAACAATAAAATAATCAAAGTTTTAAAATCATAGAAGCTATGCTACCAGTTTTGTAGCTCTATGTTAAACAACTAGAAACTACCTTGGATCTAACTTTTCTGACTGCAAGCACAAAAAGCACTACCTTGCGAGTAACCAGGGGATATATGTCCGACAAGAGGAAAACCAACTTTTCATTGTCAGGTAAGTTGCAAAGTTGGCTTCACATTCCAGATAGAAATCTGCTTCTTAGGTCTGAGCAGGGGTCTTTTCGTAGAAAAACAGCTGCAGGAGCTCATTAGCATATGGTATGCTAATGGTATGCTAATGAGCTATTAGGCTATTAAGTATTAGCCTAAGTATTAAGTTACTTTTTCCCACCATAGAGAACAATGGAGGGAATGGGGGCAACCTGTTTGGGGGCCCATAGAATTGGACCCCCTGATCCAATGTTCTTGAAACTTGGTGGGTATCTTGGGGAGAGGCTCCATCAGCTACCCTGTGAGTTTGGAGCCTCTCCCTCAAGCCCCTTCCTCTCCAGCCCCCAGAATATACCCTATGTTTTCACCATTGACTTCAATGGCCCATAGGATATAATGGAGCTGAAATTGACATTCGGCTGCCTGAAAGACTCCCGGGGACGCTGGCTGGGGGCAGGGCTTGGCTCCTGAGCTCCCGGAGCTGTGCTCTGGTGCGCTCCCCCCCAAAGACCCCTGGGTCTGAGTATAAAGGACAGACCATAATATAATGAAATAGATCTTCCACTGCGGTACCACATACACATTGTTCCTGTGGTTTGTTGGTATACCTTCCAAGCAGCACTTCAGTGGGCATGGATTGAAAGCGAAGAGTGGTAAATGTCGCTCTTAAACTGTGGACTGCAATGTCTGACAAACAGGAGGTTCTTAAGTGATCTTTTTTAATCCTGTGATACCACGATGGTTCTATTTTTCTACAGAACTGATATCTGTCACCCTACGATGGTCTCCAGCACAACTGGGTCCTCCTGGTGTCTTTAAATATTAAAAAAACCCAGCAACAGGCTTTAAAATGGCACCATATCCCGTGTCCTTGTGGCAGACTCAGGGATGCAGCAATCTGGCCCTATGGAGATGAGTCAAGCCAGGTTACCTGTCGCAGTTGTACCTGTGCAGACATTAGTTGGTGGTAGCAGATAGAACTAACCTCATCACAACATTAATGTATTTATTACAGATGCTGAGAACAGAGAATTGCTATAACAGACAATAGGAGGAGTCAGAGAAAGCTTAGTGGAAAAGTTTCCCGGTCACCGGATACTTTTCTTCTGTGACATTTTATTCCAATAAATATTTTGTCACTGCAAAGCTGCATCTAGAATCAATACACAACTAACACAAGTCATGAGGGCTCATAATTCAAACTATAATAAAAGCATACATAAAAACATTAATGGAACATTAAAATCTGATCCAGGATGAGCTCTAACTTCTCAGATTATTCATGTCTTTTATATTCATTCTGGATTCAAATGATGCTCAACAGACACGCAATGATTATTTTTTTTAAAAAAGGTATACATAATCAATAGATATCCTTGATGTTTTTAAAAATGGTACCAGCTGCAACATAGAGAAAACATGCATACAGTGTTGGCTTCAATGCCCCCACCAGAAGTATCAGTTCAAGTAAAATTCATACATATATCTTTTGGAAGTGTTCCTGCAAAAGGAAAAGCAGAATGATGAAAGACAGAAGGAATGCTAAATATGCATCATGACAAAACAGTGAAAAATTAAGTATTGTAACTTACATTAATTATGTTCTAGTAAGATGAATGGACTGCTCATCATTAATGAGAACGTACACCTTTGTCTAAGTTTCGCATCTACCTGTGATAAATGTGCTAATGGTGATAAAATATATCATGGTAGCATTTGAATTAACAGCTCACTAATGGATTGACATATGAGCAAGAATAAAGCATTTAATCATAAAGGGGGCACCACACCCAACAGCAAACCTTCCTTTAGGCGCATGGATCAAAGAAACTGGACCTGACATGAATGTTACTACCTAGCTTTAGTTAGTACATACTAAAATAACTTTATGTCATTGTTTGCAACTGCATTGTATTCAGAACGATATTTAGAGCCAGCTAAAGTCATGTGTGGTTTATGGGCCTTTTAATGAAACTGCAATGTCAATTTTTGAATAGAAAGGGTGTATGCATTTGGCTTACTGCAAAATACACACTGACTCCTCCTCAAGTGGCAGCAGTGAGATAGTCAAATACTCCTTCTTTGGGGAGTGGAAATCATCCCCACTGAATGAGCAGAGCAAGAGTCTTGAAAGCAGGGGCGTAGCTAGAAAATTTTGGTTGGTGGGGTGTGGGGAAATCTGGGGGGGGCTGCAGCTGCTGCTCCTCTTGCAGTAGCAGCAGAAGCACTGCGACCTCTAGTCCTCCTCTAGTCCTTTTGATTGGAGAGACTCAATTCCTGGCTGCTTTTCTGTGTAAGCTGGGGTGGGGGGAATTGCCAACTCTCTGTATTTTGCATTTTTATTTTATTGCATTTTTAAAAACCTATGATTTTTGGCCTGGAAAAAAGGACAAATGAGACTGAAGCTTCCCTGACTGTTTCATTTTGGAACACCCACATTCATCTTACATTATTTTTTTAAAAAAAAAAAACTTGATTTTTTTTATTTTCCCAGATTTTTTTAAAAAAATTGTCTGAGGGGGCAGCACTCATCTGTGGGGGCATTGCCCCCAAATGGCCCCGGTGGCTATGGAACTGCTTGAAAAGGGTTTGCAGTTTCCACCAGTTCCTCCTTCTCCTCACTACAGCCTACTGGACTTCAGGAGCAGTTTTTGGGGAGCCACAGAGGACTGCTGTGAAAAGTGGAACCAGTTAATATCCCTTCTGAAAATCCTGCTTTGTTTGTGGTGGACTAGATGCAAGGGTGTATTTCTACATTTGCATGTCTTAAAAGAAAAGGAGGAGGACAGGTTGCTTTGCTGGTCACAGAAAGACAGATGCTATGAAGCATTCGCTGTGTTCCATCCAATGAAAGTTAGTTGTAGCAAAATCCCATTTAAAACACCAGAAATTAATTAACAGAACAGAACAACAAGATTGAATCGTGCTAACGGGCTCATCTCTTATCTGAGTAAAAGCAGTGAGGTAATTGCCATTAAAATATCACAGCTATCATTGACTGACTAGCCTCTGGTAGACGCCCCATTTTCTAGCTTTGTGTCCCAACACTGAGCCAGGCTACCAGAAGCAAGCTCAAGCTGTGCAAAGTTTATAGATTCATTTCAAGATTACCACTTAAAAACAGTAATTAAAAATGGTATTTGTTTTCCACAACTCAGCCTAGCCTACCTCACAGGATTATTGTGGGGATTAAATGGAGTAGAGGAGAACAAGATCAGGTGATCTGGGTCCCCACTGGGGGAAAAGGCGGGGTATTAATAAAATAAATGAATATGGATAAGGATTTAATAATAACCCAAAGAAGTTCAGAGAACAAGAAAGCAGTTCAGATTTTCAAAGTTTTCAAAGATCTTTTTAACTGCCACAGGAGGTGGCGGCTACAAGCATGGGCGGCTTCAAGAGGAAATTGGATAAGCATGTGGAGCAGAGGTCCATCAGTGGCTATTAGCACAAGGTATAGATAGGAACTCTCAGTCTGGGACAAGTGATGCTCTGTATTCTTCGTACTTGGGGGGGCAACAGTGGGAGGGCTTCTAGTGTCCTGGCCCCACTGCTGGAACAAGTGATGCTCTGTATTCTTGGTGCTTGGGGGGCAACAGTGGGAGGGTTCCTAGTTTCCCAGCTCAGTCAGGTCCTGGCCCCACTGCTGGACCTCCTGATGGCACCTGGCATCTTTGGCCACTGTGTGACAAAGTGTTGGACTGGATGGGCCATTGGCCTGAACCAACATTGGCTTCTCTTATGTTCTTATGACATTAATCTTAGAGGCCATTGGTAATAGGTGAGCAAGGTATACCTGATCCATGTTTTATCCTTCTGTATTTATTTGCTAAGACCGCAAATATCCTTTGAAAATCCCCATTCGAGATAATCTTAGAGGCCATTGGTAATAGGTGAGCAAGGTATACCTGATCCATGTTTTATGCTTCTGTATTTATTTGCTAAGACCGCAAATATCCTTTGAAAATCCCTATTTGAGATAAAAGGGATCATTAGTTTATGACCAAATGGTGCAACGGCACAAGTTTAACTGGAAGCCCTGTTTGTCTCTACATATGGGCTGCAGAACCACATTATGAAATATGAAGCTACTCTTGCACAATAACAGTCATTCACAACAGTGTCAGCTTGTCCACACAGGAAAATCCACTTGTGAATGATCACTGTTGCACAATGATGGAGCCATGACCAGTGACATATGGATTCGGCCATCATCACTGGTTGTTCTAAATATGCCAACTAGGGTTGCCAGCTGTGGGCTAGAAAATATCTGGAGACTTTGGGAGTGGAACCGGGAGAGGGCGGGATTTGGAGAGGGGATGGCGCAGTGCCATAGAGTCCACCCTTCAAAGCAGGCATTTTCTCCAGGGGAGCTGATCTCTGTCAGCTGGAGACTGGTTATAAAAGTGGGATATCTCCAGGTCCCACCTGGAGACTGGCAACCCTAATGCCAACTAAACACTACTTTTTATGTCATTGCATACATCAGCTGCATACATACACTTCCACTGAGATAACATCTAAACCCTTGCGTGGGTGAAGTTTCTAATAGCTAGGATATAATTAAATAGCATTTCTGAAGACGGAACGTCCCTCTCTATCTTTAGGCCTATTTCTGCCTAAGATTAATATTGCCAGCACTTCACTGCCAAGTCTTCCTACATTTATCTTCCATCTAAGTCTTCATAACTGTCAAAGAAATTTCTCAGGATCCTCCAAACTGGCTAAACATCTACCAGATACAACAGTAATTGTGGTTACAATTCTACAGACAATCAGATTAAATAACAAAATGGGACTCAGAAATTTTTAACCTAGACTGCCCAATGGTTACATTAATGCTGGAAAAGACAAATGATTTTCTTCCCATTGGCTCTGATGACTATTAGCAAAAATACAATGTTGCTTTCTAATACATTCTATTCAGCATGTCTGGGTATGAGATATGACCCCCCCCCCATTTTTTAGGCCTATGGGTTAATCTAGCAATTTGCTATTGGCAGCCTCATAAAAAGAAACAAGGCAAATCTTTCATTGTGCATGCACACTATGTAAATCAAGTGTGTCTCATTAATGTCTTTCATAATCAGTGTCGTAAATATCTGTTTGCAGAGAAATGCCTTAGCTAGTTACTCAACAGGGAAGGGATATACTTCATCTCTACAGAAGCTCCTTATTTTCACAGGTACACGAATCTCAAAAACAAATGAATCTGGATTTTACAGGGACTCTGTTGTGGGGTTTAAGTAATAGACCTGGACAACCCATGCAATTAGTTTCAGAGGGCTGGTCTGTAGTAGAACACCTAAATTCAAGTCCAGTAGCCCTTTGTGACCAACGAGATATTTGGGATATGAGCTTTTGCGAGTCAAAGTTCCCTTTGTCACATAGGGTTGCCAGCTCTGGGTTGAGAAACACTTGGAGATTTTGGGGATGGAGCCTGAAGAGGGCGGGGTTTGGGGAAGGGAGGGACTTCAATGGGGTATAATGCGATAGAGTCCACCTTCCAAAGCAGCCATTTTCTCCAGGTGAACTGATCTCTGTCACCTGGAGATCACTTGTAATAGCAGGAGATCTCCAGCCACCACCTGGAAGCAGAGTAAACCAAAGAAGGGATCACAGTTACAGGTAGTTATATCAAAACAAAGAAACACTGTGATAAAATTGGCAATAAAATTTAATAATTCCTATGAACATCAATTTGTATATCCATTAAAACTTTTACAATATTGCTCAGGAAATTCTAACATTTTCAAGGGAAAGTCTAACATCCTCAATGAGCACCCAGTTATACACTCATTTCGCCAATCTTCCTCAGGAGGAGTCCTATTATGTTAGAAGGTGTCAGCCTCTTGACAACAGCTTAACTTCTTTTTTTGCTTCCTTCAAATAGTTACAGCTTAGCTCTTTTTTGCTTTCTTCAGATCATTGCAGCTTAACTTCTTGTTTAATTTCCTCAAATTATCCTGGAACAAACATGGTTATTTAGAATGGAAAGAAACATGAAGCTGAATGGAATATAGTTTTGTTCTAATTTTTAATTTTTTAAACATTTATTAATAATTTTTAACTTTAACAATTTTAAACTTACTTCCAGTTCCATTTCAAGTATTTGAATTAGGAGCAAGCCGGTTAATTAATTTCTTAATAGCAGCAACCAGTCCTCTTTTTTTAATCTGGCTAGAAGCCTTCTTTTTTCAAATTGGCTGGCAAATGCTCTCTACCTCACGTTGCTGGCTCAATTGGTCTCTAGTAGTTTATAAGAGTAACATTTCAGTCTTCTTTTCTATCTGCTGGAAGCCTTGATACAATTTCTGAAGTTCTTTGACACACTTCTACCCTCTCCGTGATCTTTGGAATATTTCTGGAATATCCCTCAAATGTAATGATTAGACCAACTAACAACTAAGCAATTCCATATTTATTTAGCTGGCTGCAATGAATGTTTGTATTCAGCCGGTACTCAGGTACCCTCTAACAGAATGTCCAGCATTATTTACTTACAGCATTACCCTTACTCACACAAAACTTGATTGTTTTCTAGATTTTTCAGATTTTGTCCTTTGGAATTTTGCAGCTGAGAGACAAAGGAGCCAGAACAGCAGCTGTCACATGCAGGAAGACTGGAGAAGTTTCCCAGCTCAGCCAGGTTGAGATGGAACAACACAGGGAAGGTACTGGGAATAACAGGCCAATAAAAGGTAAGAAGAAACCACTGTTTGAAGGGTAGCAAAATGTGAAAACAGGGCAGAGGAAGTCTGGTGCACCACTGTAAGCAGGGACACCTCTTGTGTCCTAATAGGGAATGAGGTCAAGACAGTTAGAGGACAACTGAACTTTGGGCAGTCGGGAGAAGCACATGGACAAACTGCTGTCCTCCTTCTCTTCCCTTGGCAAGCGCAGCTCTGCTGACCGAAAGGAAGAAGAAATGATTTCTCCAGCTTCTGTGCTTTCTCCCCCAACCTGTGTGGCTCTTTGTCCATGCAGATCCCATGATGACACCAGGAATAACCTTTTGAGGGAGGAAGTGCGGTCAGAAAGAATGGCTTGGGAGAGAGGAATGCAGCGAAAGGCCACCACTGCTCATGTTTCCATTGGTGGATCGACGAATCCAAGGCACTGCTTTTAGGTTGTGGGATCCAAGTAGGCTTGCCAGGTCCTTACCAGCTGCCAGCAGGGGGCTTCGGCCTTCTTGCCAGGATCTTCTGGTGCGTGTGCTTTGTGCATGACACAATGATGTCACCCAGAAGTGATGTCATCACATTGCTGGCATCGGGGGGTGCCACCCTTGTTTTTGGGCAAAACTCTACGGGGTTTTTGCCCTCAAAACCATAGAGTTTGCCCAAAAACTAGAGCAACTTCCAGGTGATGTCATCATGTCAGGGATGTTGTGCGGCAACGTCCCTGTTCAGGCGTGGGGTTTCCCCCACTGGCCAGCTGACTGGTGATGGATTAAAGCCCCGAAAATCGGGGGGACCCCCGGGCAGACCTCCGGGAAGACCAGAGGACTGCCAACCCTAGATCCAAGCCACTGCTTTTAGATTTGTAAATTGCCTTGCAGGGATTTTTTTGTTTTTACCTGAGAGGCTGGATAAACATACAACCTGAAAACATAAGTAAAAATACTCTGTGCATTGCTGACAGCTCTGATATATTCTCAAGGCAGAATTTAGCCTCTGGTGTCTCAAAGGAGAGATAGCATGGAAATACTCTAATTGGTGGCATGTGTGCCTGAGCGCCAAAGGGCAAGGCAAACAACGCTGTTACCCTGGCCTAGTGTGTGCCAGGCAGCCTCTGCCTCATCAACAGCTGCTTTGGCAAGGTCACGTTTGAAACTTTGCCTCTGCTTTGTCACTTCTGCTTGAATAGCTGCCAACGAGAAATCATCGCACAGTAATAGCTGCACCATTTAGACCCCCGTCGCCTTGCGAAAGGTAGTTGGAAAAGTATGGGATGTACTCAGTTCACACCGACCAAGAACTGTGAACGAATGCCAGATCGACTGTCATTTAGGCACTTATTTAGGGCATTGTGCTACGCACAGCAAAGAGCAACGAGGTGACGGGGCCCAGAGGGCTTGCACAGCCAACATTTCACAAACAAGACAGAGATAGAGAGAAGCGTTTAATTAAAATGGAAAATTAGTCACATAAACAGGCTAAAGCCCATTCAGGAGAAGAGTTGTTGAAGAAGTGGCTAGGAAGAAGGAAAAGGAGGCAGGCTCCTTCCAACCCGCACGTACAGATTCTTCACTCACGAAGCCATATCTTCAGACTTCTTTGCTGGTGATGCAATATATTCCTCTTTGGGTCAAACCAGAGAAGGTTTTGATAATTTCAGGCTTAGATCTCCAAAATATTTTTCTCTTGGACCTGATGCAGATTGGAACTCGTGCTGGGGTGGAGTGGTGAGAAAAATGGTTTTAATCAATGCTCTTTTGGTGTTTGGAGGAGTGGAGAACCAGGTTTGAGTCCCCACTCCTCCACACAAAGACAGCTTGGGTCAGTCACAGTTCTCTCGGAGCTGTTCTCTCAAGGGCAGTTCTCTCAGAGCTCTCTCAGACACTCACAGGGTGTCTGTTGTGGGGAGAGGAAGGGAAGGTGACTGTAAGCCACTCTGAGACTCCTTTGTGTAGTGAAGGGCAGGATATAAAACCAACTCTCCTCCTCCTCCCCCCCCATAACCTTTTTCAAATGCAAAAGGCACAGATGGGGCTAATAACTAGGGGAAACATATTGGCATTTTGAAAGCTGCCTGGATTTTTGGCCAGAGAGGCAAAAATTAACTCCATGGGATGGCTGCAGATCAGGACAACAATCCAGAGGAAAAGGTTAAACTCCTCAGTCTTGAGTTAGTCCCAAATCAAACCTTTGCATGGCTGGCTATTTACAAAGAAATAAAATGCCAAGCATCTTGTCCAGTTTGGTTCTGTCCTAGTAACTTCCTGTAACATAAATCCAGAGAGGCAAAAATAAGATTGAAAATGAATGCAACAAAATCCGATGATTGATACGAGATGTAATAAGCAATATGCTATGAGCAATATGCTATCCTTGGAGCACACCCCAGGTTCACCTGAGACCCCTAGGGTGGTGGTCACTGAGCTGGCTGCTGCCGAAACCTGGGGGGGCAAACTAACCAACAGTAGGTAGGGGTAGGTATGAGCAGCAATGGGAGCCTGCTTGCTCTTTCTCTTCTTCTCTTTGTTGGGTCAATAGGGCTGTTGGGATTGTCTCCCCCAGCCTGGGACCCAGAGCAGCTTCCCATGATGCACTGTCACTAAGATTGCCCTGTTTTAATTTATAAAGGGTGCATATATACCCCAGAGAGCACTATGGTCAGGGTCACAAAACCGCTTGGCCCTCCCAGGTCCCAAGGACACCAGGCTGGTTTAAACCAGGACCAGGGCTTTCTCGGTAGTGGCTCCACACTGGTGGAATGAGCACCTGGGGGAGATCAAGGCCCTGCAGGACCTTTTACAATTCCGCAGGGCCTGCAAGACAGAGCTCTTCCACCAGGCTTTCAACTAGGAGCTGCCACCACTATTAACAACTACTATTAACAACTATACAGCCTGTAGAGCCTGGTTCCTGGTTGGTTATTGACAGCCTAGGTGCACCGACTATACTGAAGAAGATCAGTTAACTGGATATCTAAACAACTATGTATTCATATGGAAATTGCCATCATTATGATATCAAAGAACACAGCTAGCACTTTAATAGTTAATATGGTATTGTTTTAGTTGACATATTTTTATATGTTTTATGAAACCTTGAGTGTTATTATGGATTTTATCTTGTGTAAGCCGCCCTGAGCCTACTTCGGCGGGGTAGGGCGGGGTATAAGTGGAATATGTAGCTAACACCCAGCTCTATCTGATGTTGGGTGGCCGGTCGGACTCCAGCCCAGAAGATCTTAACCGGGCATTGCAAGCCACGGCTGGTTGGCTTAGACTGAGCTGGCTGTAACTAAACCCAGTGAAGACAGAGGTCCTGTGCCTGAGCCGGGGCGGTTTGGGGACGGGGTTTGATGGGGCACCTTTGGTGCCAGCACCGGAGGTTAGGAGTTTGGGAGTGTGCCTGGATTCCTCCTTAACTATGGAGGCCCAGCCGCTGCCAGCTCGGCTTTTTATCACCTAATTCAGCAGTTGGTCCCCTTCCTCGAATGCAACGACCTGGCTACAGTGATCCATGTGATGGTCACCTCAAGATTAGACTACTGTAATGCTCTCTACATGGGGCTGCCTTTGCTGCAAGTTCGGAAGCTACAGTTGGTGCAGAATGCTGCAGCCAGGCTTCTGATGGGTCTCCCTAGATGCTGAAAGCACTGCACTGGCTGCTGATAGCTTTCTGAATTCACTTCAAGGTGCTGGTACTTACCTTTAAAGCCCTATATGGCCAGGGTCCGATGTACCTGAGGGACCGCCTTTCCCCATACATACCCCAGAGAGCACTACAGTCGGGGCCCCAACATTGCTTAGTGATCCCAGGCCTCAGGGAGGCCAGGCTTGTTGCAACCAGGGCCAAGGCTTTTTCGGTGGCAGCTCCTATCTGGTGGAATGAGCTCCCGGAGGAGATTAGGGCTCTGCGGGACCTGTCACAGTTCCGCAGGGCCTGAAAGACAGAGCTCTTCCGCCAGGCTTTCAATTAGGAGCCACCACTACCACCACCAACAACTATCTTGTGGTAACAACGGGATGATGGGATGGCCCAGTACAAAAATCTAGCTACACTACTGCGATGGTTTGGTGTCGTTGAAGCGGACTTTTGGGTAATATCTATAGGTCACCATCTTGATTTGATTAAGTTGATAACATCATTGAGCACTTATTATTGTTAATATGGTTGTTTTTATGCTGTTTTAATGTTTTATATTTGGTACATGTTGCCCCTGTTTGTAAGCCACCCTGAGCCCACTTGCGGTGAGGGCTGGATATAAGTGCAACAAATAAATAAATAAATAAATAAATAAATAATATGAATATGCAGATGATTTATATCTATCTATATCTTCCATTCCTCTTCATCAGGGCTGGCTTTTTCTCCACTTTCCTGAGGTCCTGTTTGTCAGCAAGAACCTCTGTGCCTTCCTTTTTGCTGACAAAGTTTTGTCTTGTGAATGGCAAGCTTAGACCTCAAATCTTCTACCTAAAATATAACAAGAATAATCTGGTAATTAAGTTTTAACAAGATTTAAATGATATTCAAAACAACCAGTTAAAAGGAGTCACTGCCTTGGGCTTTGTTGTACACTTGTATAATTATTTTCAGCCCTCTAGAGGATGCATAATTACATTTTCTGTATTTATAAAAAGATTGCCCTGAAGGCACCGAGATGATTTTACAGTCTATTGACTAGCATATTAATGCGGGGGTCAAAATGTCCCCTAATAAAGAAATGGTTCTCAACCGTTTTCAAACAATCGAAAACAGTTTATGTCACCGGCTCTTTGGATTTCATTGTTTGTGAAAACTCTGTAATCTAGCAATTAAGAAAAAAGTAGGACAAGATGATGGGCACTGTCTATAAGATAAACAGAGGGAAGAGAGAGGCCAAAAATGAAAATAACTAGGGAGATGTAACAGTTTATTGTCTGTTCTGAAATTGATTTTATTTTGTTTCCATGATTTTCAAATTTTAATTCTGATACAAGGGCCAATGAAATGAGTGGCTCTGCATTTTTAAGGATTTCTCTTCTTCACAAGAGCCTTAGGAAGGAAAGGTTTCTGTCCTATCAGGGGTTACCAGCTCTAGGTTGGGAAATACCTGGAGATTTTAGGGGTGGAGCCCGGGGAGGGCGGGGTTTGGGGAAGGGGAGGGACCTCAGCAGAGTATAATGCCACAGAGTCCACCCTCCAAAGCAGCCATTTTCTCCAGGGGAACTGATCTTGGTTGTCTGGAGATCAATTGTAATGGCAGGAGATCTCCAGGTGCCACCTGGAGGATGGCAACCCTAAATATCCCAAAAGATGTATTAGCTCACTCCAAGGCGTATTTGCCAAAGAGTTTAAATCTCATGGGCCTTAATAGCATTTACTTCCAAGGAAATGTGCCGTTTGAGATTCAACAGCAAGAATGTCTTACTGATTCACACATTCTGGATCCAGGGTCCCTACTCTGCTTCCTGTGCAACTGTCGCATATTAGTTTCAAGTCCTGCGTGTGCAGTGCCTGATATGGATTGTGACTGTGGTATTTGTGGAGAAAGGGCTTATGCCTTCCCGCTGTGATGTTTTCCTGACCAGTGCTGAGATTGTGCACACATACATTTCTGGGTTTCCCAGGATACTTTAGGACAGGAAAATGGTGTGTGTGGGGGGGAATTATGCCATTTCTGCACACATGCTCATTCACGATCTGAACTGGACACTGTGTGTGGAAGAACTAAGGAGAACTTGCAAGCTCTGTGTGACTGTTATACAGGACGCTGGGTAGGGTCCCTGGATCCAACCTGTGTTCTCCATGTGGGATGCTGGACACAGCCTATGTTCTCTCTAATACGTGAGTCGGCACTTAAATAGAACCTCACTTAAATAACACCTTAAATAGAGCCGTTGGGAATCAAAAGCTTCAACATCTATCTGATATTTTTCCTGCCAAAATACCTGTCTTTTGCCTAAGCAATAGGAATTGAAAATAATATTGTATCTTATGACTGATGCTACAGGACATGCTGGATGTATTATAATTAATGAAGGCATGTTATATCTACAAAAGACAGGTCTGGGGTTCTGTCTTTTGGTCACATTTTAGTGTGATCAAAAATAGAACCTAGAGCAACATCGAGTATAAACCCTTTGTATTATTCAAAGATATTTCCTAATGAGGCTTTTGGAACATGCCCCCCCCCATCTTTCTACCTATCCGTTTTTGTCCTGCCCTTTTCCCAAGCCTAGATGTTTCTCCTCTCCCATTTGGATTCAGAATAAGGTAAAAAATATCTAGGAACAGAAGTCTGGGGGCAGAAGGGAAACACGTAGTAGTGGAAAGCGCTGTTGTCACAAGCAAGAGACACTATTGCCTGGATCTTGGATTTCCTTGGTGGTTTCCTACCCAAGTACTAACCAGAGTTGACCCTGGTTAGCTTCCAAGATCAGATGAGAAAAGATTAGCATGGACCATCCTAGACAGGTCAGCAAAAAACAGAGATCACAATAAAGACTTTGACCATAAACAACTGAGTCACTTCTCAAAGTTAGTTAGACAGGCTTCAGAATTGTACAGTGTTTGTTGTCCAAAGATCTGGATTATTCATATACATTGTATGGAGCGGGGGGGGGGGAGTAATAATTCATGGACATTTGCCTAACTCTGCCAGAGCTGCAGTTAGTGTCTGTGACAAAAACAACATATTTTGCACATGCGCCGAATCTTATTTTAATCCAGGAACAGGGTTAGTAGTCTGAATTAAAAAATGTTCCATTGAGGTGCTTGTAAGTAGTAACCCAAATTATAGTTTGAGACAACGGAGGGGAAACTGGAAGTCTCTTTGAATGAATATTCAAATCATGGCAATTGATATCTACAGGAAAACATGTGGAATATTCTATAAGGGGCGGTTTCTGATGACCATCAAATGATATCTTAGAACCTCTCTGCCACCTTTGGTTTTGAAAATCTAGCCATTTACATCTGTAAGTGTTATATATTGCCAAATATATGTCAGCAAAGATACCGAAATATTTTGCTCAACTGCTAACAGAGAAAGTGGATGTTATGTTACGAGGCTTGGCTGGCGCTGCCACAGAGGGCAAGTCTTGCTAGTTCATAAATGAACTGATTGCACGCACACAACTACAATTTTCATGAAGTCTCATTGAATGAGATATTAATGGCCATTATTTAGCTATAGAAGAAAGAGAAGGTACAGCTGACACTCTCCCAAGTGTTTCTTGTAAGGACATCTCTTGAAAATGTCATTTTACAGCAATATTATCTGTATGTTAAAGGGGATTTTTTTCCAAAGGTGTATATTATATAACAATAATAGCTGTGTTTTCCAAGTGATGAAAAATTATTTTGCCGTCTCTCTCATTGCATCTGAATGGGTAGTGTAATATACAGAGTACGTTAGAAGTGTAGTTTGATAGTACTCCAGAGGGGCGATAGAGTATTCTCTCTCTCTCTCTCTCTCTCTCTCTCTCTCTCTCTCTCTCTCTCTCTCTCTCTCTCTCTCTCTCTCTCTCTCTCTCTCTCTCAAATGTAAAAATAGCTGAATAAAGTTGTCAAATTACCGAGACCTTGTGGCGCAGACTTGTTTGTGAGAGACCAGATACACAAATAGGTAGCCTGTCATCCTCTCTGCTGTCCCTGCTCAAGTGATACGATGCAGAAAAGGAGCTTACATAAGTATGGGTGTGTGTAGGATTGCCAGCTTCTGATTGGGAAATACCTGGAGATTTTGGGGGTGGATCCTGAGGAGGGTGGAATTTGGGCAGGGGAGAGACTTGAAAGGGGTATAATGCCATAGAGCCCATCTTCCAAGGCAGCCATTTTCTCCAAGAGAACTGATCTCTGTTGCCTGGAGATCAGCTGTAACCCCTGGAGATCTCCAGCCACCTCCTGGAGGTTGGCAACCCTAGGTATGTGGCAGACCTGCTCACTGGATTGTGAAATTCCTGGAGATTTAGGGGTGGTGCCTGGGGAGGGTGGAGTTTTGGGAGGAGAGGGAGCTCAGAGAGAACACAATGCCATAAACTCTAACCCTCTGAAATCGCTGTTTCCTCCAGGGGAACTGATCCCTGTAGTTTGAAGAACACTTGTCATTCAGGAAGAACTCTAGTGTTGCCAGGTCCTACCTGGCTGCCAGTGGAGGGACTCCCAATCCTTTCTGTAGGTTTTCTGGCTCACATGCGAAGCAAGCATGTCATGATGATGTCACCCAGAAGCAACGTCGTCGCATTTCCAACGTTGGGGATGATGCTCTAGGTTTTGGGCAAAACTGTATGTTTTTTTGGGCCTCAAAACCATAGAGTTTTGCCCCAAACCTAGAGCATTACCCTCAACATCAGAAACACGATGACGTCCTCCTGGGTGATATCATCATGCCCACACTGGCAGCATGGGAGGGGGCAGCCAGCTGGGCCATGGCAGATTGGGGGGGCTAAAATTGGGGGTTTCCCTGGCCTAGGGCTCTTTTGGGGCAGGAACACACAGGAACGGAGTTCCAGCTGGCTCCTGAGTTGGCCATGCCCAGCAGGAACTCATTAGCATAATAGTCCACACCCAACAGCAGAAACTCATTAAGATTGGCTACATTAGGGATGTGTGGCCTAACATGCAAAGGAGTTCCTGCTACAAAAAAAGCCCTGGGTTTTGACAATGAACAAGGTAAACAGACTAAGAAGCAAAAGGTGGGTGTGGCTGGATGACTGGAGGTGTGGCCTAATAGGCTAATGAGTTTCTGCTGTTGGGTGTGGACTATTATGCTAATGAGTTCCTGCTGGGCTTTTTCTACAAAAAAAGCCCTGCCCTGGCCCCATTGGGGGAATGGCAACCCTTGAGAACTCTAGGCCCCACCTGACAGATGACAACTGGACCTCTTGTGTTCTTGCAGTATTATTTGAAGGAGATGACTTAACTAGAAAAAAAGAACCATTAGCCCACCAAGCCTACCCTACCAAATAGGCTGTGAGGCTCCCAGGCAGACTTTCTTGATTTATACTGAAGAAAATAAGCAAGGTTTACTCCTGAGCAGCCTGGTGCAGAAAGCATGTTTCCCCCCCCCCTTCAGAATGTATGTACCTTTTGAATTATGCAAACATAGTTGATTAGTCAATTAAAATTCATGCAGTAAACTGAGGCTTATTTCACCAGATGACAGTCCTACTTGTTTTTAGAGAGCATCTTACCCTATGGGCATTCCTTCAGAGGAGCAACAGTTGAAGACTTTTTAAGGTGGTTGGGACGGGAGTAGGTGGCCCTTCAAATATGCTGGTCCCAATCTATGTAGTGCTTTAAAAGTCAACAGCAGCACCTTAAATTGTGCCTGGAAACAGATTGGGAGTCAGTGTAGATGGGCACAGTTGGAGTGATATGGTCCCTACAACCCACGTCAGTCAACATCCTGGCTGCACTATTCTGCACCAACTGAAATTTCTGAACACTTTTCAAGGGCAGCCTCATGTACAGCGCATTGCAGTAATCTGATGTCGATGTAACCGGGACATGCACCCCACGTGCCAGTTCTCTTCTGCCCAGGAAAGGCTTCATCTGGTTAACCAGTCAAAGCTGGTAAAAGGCACTCCTGGCCATAGCTACCACCTGCTTATGCAGCAATAGGCCTGGGTCCAAGAGCACTCCCAAATGACAGGCTTATTGCTTCAAGGGGAGTGCAACCCCATTCAGAATGGGTGACGCCTTAAGTTCCAGGTCAGACAGAGTTCTAAAGCTCCTAGATACATGGCAAATGAGTTGGATTCAGCTCAGTGGGTCACAAGACACTCGTCTACAGAAATGGCTTTCTGAGGTCATTCGGGCAATGCATACTTCTACAGATGGAGGCCTTTATTAGAATCATAGAATGTTAGAGTTGGAAGGGACCTTGCAGGTCATCTAGTCCAACCCCCTGCACTCTGCAGGAGCATAGCCAAAAGATAGCCCTACAACATACCCGAAAGATGGTCGTCCAGCCTCCGCTTGAAAACGTCCAGAGAAGAAGCATCCACCACCTCCCGAGGCAGTCTGTTCCACTGCTCAAAATTATTTTACATTTTGCTTTCCATCCAAATGTTTCATAACCTACCTGAGAACCTGTGGTCTGCTGCTCTCACAACCCAAATTTCCCAGCCTTTCAGTTGCCTGGACTGACTCATTCCTTTTCTTTCCCCAGCAGATTCCTGTAAAGTTTAATTAGTTCCAGGAAACTCTTAGGTGCTGTGCAGTTACAACACCTCTCATGCTGCTGGTCTTTGGCACTTGCTTTATTAACATTTGTGTGTGCAAAGCAATGAAGTAGCTGGTTGAAGGGTTCATGTGAGGCTGGAAAAAAAAACCTGCAGCAAATGATGCTTGACACTTTTTCAGACTTTGCCACGGGAACTGATGTTGCACAAAGAACAGCATTCAATGTTCTATTTATCTATTTACTTATTTAAGATATTTATATACCTTCTCATTTCCTTGGACTTAAGGCAGCTACTAGCTCAACTGCAAGTATGCAGAACGCAAGACATAAGAGTTCACTGTGTGATGGAATGTTGGACTGGATGGGCCATTGGCCTGATCCAGCGTTGGCTTCTCTTACGTTCTTATGTTCTCTAACCA
Source organism: Gekko gecko (assembly GCA_029375565.1). Classification (NCBI taxonomy): domain Eukaryota; kingdom Metazoa; phylum Chordata; class Lepidosauria; order Squamata; family Gekkonidae; genus Gekko; species Gekko gecko. Next base: position 32,063,666 of record JAPDNY010000003.1, on the reverse strand, counting down.
AAACAACACAGCCATTTCTACCAAGACTAGGGTTGCCAAATCCCGCTCGGTAAATTCCTGGATATTTGGAGGCGGTGCTTAGGGAAGGTGGAGTTTGGGAGGGAATGGAAGCTCAGCAGGTATGTGATGCCATATAGTCTGCCTTCTAAAGCTGCCATTTCCTGCAGGGGAACTGCTGCCTGGAGATCAGTTTTAATTCCAGGAGAGATCCAGATCCCACCTGGAAGTTGGCAACCTTTGCTGAGACAGGCCACCCCCTCCCCAAGTTCCTTGTAAAACAGAACTGACTCACATGTCTTCTAAATGTAGCCAATGATAGTGTCCACTATACGCACACTGGTAGGCCATTCTAGAAGACTGGACCTACTAAAGACAAAGCCTAGCTGTTACTGTTTGGAAGAATCTGAAGAGAGGGCACCACAAGAAGAAGTCTGTCTGAGGAATGTTCCTGATTCTTTCTTTTTCAAGATCAAAACATGACTTCTGAATTTACCCCAAAACAATCGAGCAATCCCCAAATCCAAGTTTAGATGGTGGCATCGTTCCTGGATGGTTCGATGGTATAATCAAACTTTTAGAGAGAAGACAACTAATCTTCTGTCTTATTATGCAGAAATCTCAGGTTTCTCTCCTGTACTGGCTCATGCCATTTTGGTTCTGCTGATGCATGACATGAATACATAGGGAAAACAGCTGGCTCAGTCTCTCAATCCTTGGAGTCAAGCAACTGCTGACTCTTGTGATGTATTGCGCGAACACTCCAGTCTATCATTGTAATACATCAAAGCAAGGTGCTGGGTTGAAGGTGGAATTATTCAAAAGGTGTTGTCATTTAGCAGACCTGTCCAGGAGCAAGGCATCAGTGCCGTCATGGAGCAGAAGACACAGTACACTGCTAGGAGGAAGGAGGTGTCTTCGCTTCAGAATATTGGTGCATTAATGAAATACAATTTGCCATTTGTACAGATTGTAGCACAAGAGAAGGTCACCAATGTGACTGTAATTAGTCAGAATCAAGTGCTGCTGCAACCAGATATGGACTGCTCTGACTATGCTTGGTATTTATTCACAAAGAGACCTTGTGGCTTCCCCTGAGTCCTTGCCCATGCGGTGGAGGTGAAGAGTGCCATCAAGATGTGGCTGAGTTATGGCGACACTGTAGGGTTTTCAAGTCAAGAGACATATAGAGGTAGTTTGCTACTGCCCGCCTCTGCGTGGCAATGCTGGACTTTCTTGGCAATCTCCCACCCAAATACTAGCCAGGGCCTGATGAGATCAGGCTAGCCTGGGCCATCCAGGTCCAGCTCATCCTTGGACATGTACAGAAGTTCTTGATGGGCTAGTGCATGAACAAGAAGAGGAGGAGGAGGATTTATGGCCCCACCTACTAGCCCTTCACTCAGAGTCTCAGAGCAGCTTACAGTCACCTTCCCTTCCTCTCCCCACAGCAGACACCCTGTGAGGTAGGTGGGGCTGAGAGAGTTCTGAGAGAACTGTGACTGACCCAGGGTCACCCAGCTGGCTGCATGTGGAGAAGTGGGGAATCAAACCTGGTTCTCCAGAATAGAGTCCACTGCTCTTAACCATTACACCAAACTGGCTGTGGCTTTTGAAATCAGTGGATAAGAACTTAATATGATTCTGTGAAACTGTATGATGGGATTCCATGAAACTGTATGACGGGAAGTCTCAGGATTTTCCTCAAGGATGTAATTTTGTTGCCATTGCTGTGGCCAAGCGTGCTTCTGGAACCATTCATCTGGACAGAAAATTCAGTGTGGAATTATGAAGACCCATATGCAAGTTCACCCTGACCATAGCTTGATCTCATCAGATTTTGGAAACTAAGCAGGATCAGCCCTGGTCAGTATTTGGATGGGAGACCACCAAGGAGGCCCAGGGTTGCTACGCAGAGGCAGGCAATGGCAACCCCCCTTTGAACGCCTCTTGCCACGAGGACCCTACAGGGTTGCCACAAATTGGCTGTGACACGATGGCAAAATATATTTTGAAAGGTTGTTTGTTGTGGTTTAGCTACCTCTTTTTGTATTTCCTGTGACGCGGTGAGGTATAGTCAGTAGTTCTCCAGCTTTTTGAAGCAGGACTTACTTGTAAACTTATCTGGCTTTTCTGGAGCCATTTGCACAAAATTCTGGAGCCATTTGCCCAAAATCCCAAAAGATAACACTTTTTTTTTTTTTTAAAGTTTAGTAAAAAGGTAAAGGTTCCCTTGCTCGAAAGCCAGTCGAATCCGACTCCAGGGTTGCGGTGCTCATCTCCGTTTCAAAGCCGAAGAGCCAGCGCTGTCCGAAGACGTTTCCGTGGTCATGTGGCTGGCATGACTAAACACCAAGGTGCACGGAACGCTGTTACCTTCCCACCGAAGTGGTACCTATTTATCTACTTGCAATTTCTTGCTTTCGAACTGCTAGGTTGGCAGGAGCTGGAACTAGAGACAGGAGCTCACCCCGTCATGCGGCACCCGGGTCTCGAACTGCTGAACTACTGACCTTCCACAGCCTGCAGTTCAGCGTCTTAACCACTTGAGCCACCGCAGCTCCTTAAAGTTTAGTATTCATCAGTAAATAGAATGAGAATGACTGAGCAGCAAGCTACAGTTTTGGGGCCATTTCACATGTGCCATAGAGGCAAAATTAAATTTGTCACTGAGCCACCCCAAACTCCTTTCTCCTGGTCTCCTTGTTCTTCCTCCTCCCTCTTAGCATCACCATTCTCCTGCAAGAGAGTAATGACCAAGAGTATGAGAATCAGAGAGAGAGAGAGCTGCATCTAGACGTCTTTCTCCCCTTTTCATTGTACTTTTCTATTGCAAGCTTCTTTGGGTCCCCATTGCAGAGAAAAGCAGCACATAAATTCTTAAACTAGTTCACACAATTAAAGGCTTCACTCAGCTACCTCTCTGAATATCCTCCAGGCCCCCAGTAGGGGTCAGTCACCAGAGGTCACCATGACTTCCAGATGCTCACACACTCACATGCACATATGATTTTTTTAAAAAGACATTTAGGACCACATGAACGGACTTTTCTGTATCAGGCTTGCCTGCGATAGTGGGAAATCTCCCAAAAACATACTGCTTTGAGTGCTGACATCTGAACTACTGAGAGGAGGAAATTGGAGTGTATTATGGCATTGTGACAGCATGCGGACATCACTTCCAATAAAAATGAGAGGTGATGTCACAGATGCTGTACAGTTTTACCATAGTCCCCACCCCCTGCTTGTTCCTGCGGGGTATTGGCTGTGGCCTGACAACCCTATTCTATATACAGAAGCTTCCACCCAGTCCCTATCACTTGACTCCATCTTCCTCCTGAGATACACCAGACCATCTTTCTTCTCAGGAACAAGCCATCCATCTGCAAAAATGTCTCTTTGCACATCCTTAAAATGATAAAAAACCCTAGTGAAATAGGAGTGAAATGTGCATGCACGTGTTTGGAGCCAGAAGAAGAAGAAGAGGGAGAGAAGGAGATTGGATTTATACCCCACCCTTCACTCGAAGTCTCAGAGCGGCTTACAAACTCCTTTCCCTTCCCCACCCCACAACAGACCCCCTGTGAGGTAGGTGGGGCTGAGAGAGCTCTAACAGAAACTCCTCTTTTCAAGAACACCTCTGACAGAACTGTGGCTTGCCCAAGGTCATCCAGCAGCTGCAAGTGGAGGAGTGGGGAATCAAACCCAGTTCTTCCAGATTAGAGTCCGCACACTTAACCACTATACCAAACTAGATGGTGAATATTGAATGAATTCACACACAGTTGTAACCTGTTGGATTCAAGACAGGCAGCTGAATTCCCCATGATATGGCCAAGATCATAAAATGGAATTAATTAAGAAGTTTTCACATACGCTTTTGCCAGAGCTCTGTGTGTCTAATCACATCAATTACAGAGTTGACAACCACTCTAATTTCATCCATTTTATTTTAATGCTTTAAATCAATGCACATCATACAAAATATTATTAGCAACTTATTGTTACCTTTTAAAAATCTCTTTTACAATAGCTGGAGTTCTTAGTAGAAAAATGTCAAATGCTGCTGTTCAGAATCTTGGGATACAATCTTCTATCCAGTATCTGCTGCATCCTTGTACTTTCCTAGTATGTTAATTATTTCAGAGGAGGAAACAAAAAAGATAAAATACAAAAAAAAATTGTCTTTGTTGTCTAGTAAAATTAGCATAACTAAAAGGGAGAAATAAATTTCTACAACAAAGGCAGGCAACACAATAACTCAGAAGAGTGGAGTTTTTTTCATTAAGTGTATCAAACTGCAAGATGGAAACATGTAATTTGAAAAGGCTCATAAGTAAAAATGGAAACACAGCTGATGTTCTGTCAGCATGTACGTTTTAAATATGAGGCTTCTACAGCTATCTTGAATGCCGATAAAACTTTTTCACATAAGGGATTCTCAGCAAGGGTATAACCCCCTCCCCCAATCCATGGTCCAGTTGGCATCAATGGGACCAAACTGCACTCCAAATTATCTCTTTTTACTCAAAAAGAATTTTCCTTTTCAGTTTTTGGGCCGTCATTTTGGAAAGCAAGGTTACTGATAAATGGGAAATGCTGTGACAGCTGATCTTGTCTTATTTATTCATCATAATCAGCTTTCCACTTTTAGAAAAGCTCTTGCGAAGTAATAAAATACAAATACGATCATAAACGTAAGATTTAAAATGCATTAGAAATGGAAATTATTTATCTCACAGCATAAAGCCAGGGCAAGAACTCAATCTAAAAAGCCTCCTGAAATTAAAATACAAGGAAGTTTTTAGCTGTCATCAAATGTCTTGTGGTGAAGAGACTAAATCATGGTGCAGGGAGTTCCAAAGATTAGGGACAGCTGCTTCAAATGTCTCTGTGTGGGTCTCCACCAAGTGTACTTCCATGATTGTGGCTTCTCCTCGCATAGCATTATATACCAGCTATGAAATATTAAGAATGTACAAACAGAGAACAAAAAAAAGATTACAATATATTACATTTTACTAATACATAATATACACTCTAGTCAGAATACAGGGATTAAATTAACCACTTGTACTGGAACAAATTTAGTGTCCAGTGGCACCTTTAAGACCAACAAAGATTTATTCAAGGTATAAGCTTTCACGTGCATGCACACTTCTTCAGATACCTGGATCTACACTCATACTTGAGATTTTTGTGAGAAGCGTGGGATAGAAAGACTGATAAATATTATTCTGCCTATGACTTGGGGCACGACATGGTGCACATTGCAGGCAAGACTCACTTGTCAACTGCCCACTGGAATCCTTCGTCTTTTCACAAGTGGTATTTCGACGGGATTGTGTTGCAATCCCCCTCCCATCTTAGGTGTCTGGAAAGACAGCAACACTTTTTCTACGACGTCTCCTGCAACCTTAACAAGCATCCCAAGCGCATTCCCTGCTTTGCATGGAAAATGTATTTGCACAGTTGTCAGGATGATGGACAATTGGGGGGGGGGAACAGAGTGAACAATAGGGAAAGCGTACTGATCTCTCTCTCTCTCTCTCTCTCTCTCTCTCTCTCTCTCTCTCTCTCTCTCTTGCTCTCGCTCTCTTTTTGTACTAGTTGTTACATACAATAGGCCAGCAGGAATCATGATGTGTTGGTGAAACAAACTGTGTCCTATTCTGGAACATATTAAGTTTGTCTCTGGGACACACATGACTTCACGAGGGTGTCTCACCTCATTCATAATCGATGCTAATCTTTTCAGGGCTGACTGATGACAGCCACTTCCTGCCCTTCACGGAATTAGAGCCGGGATTTTATCAAAGGACTCAAACTGCCTGCTAATTAGACTAATTCCCCTCATCATGAATTATTTATTTCCATTGGTAACCGATCACTGTGACATTAATGGGTTCTGCTCAACTTAGTTTCCCGCTAATATATACTAGAAGTTAAAATGTGGGTTTAAAAAAAAAAAAACACCCTCCCAATATACCTTCACGGCAAAGTCAGATATATCCTAAAGCAGAACTCTCGACACAGTTTCCGAGGACTTGCTGGTGTCAGATAACCTAAAACCATTGTGCATGCACACACACACGCACACACACACACGTACAAACACCTGAAGGTTGGTTGGAATGTCGAAATTCAGATCTGTTAAAACAGAAACTTCCCTGACCTGGATAGCCCAGGCTAGCTCAATTTTGTCTGATCTTGGAAGCTAAGCAGGGTCAGCCCTGCTTAGTACTTGGTTGGGAGATCGCCAGAGAAATCTAGGGTTATGATGTGGAGGCAAGACAATGGCAAACCACCTCTAAATGTCTCTTTCCTTGAAAACCCCACAGGGTTGCCGCAAATCAGCTGGGACTCGATGGCAAAAAAAGGCAGAAACTACAGCAAAACAATGGGATTAGAACCTGCCAACCAAGTTTGAGAGAAGTTTAGAAGAAAGTTTCCTTTTTTTTCTGAGCTGGTAAACCAGCATCTGGGCTGTACCTAGTGTTGCCATTTTGCCAACTTGCCTGATACGGTGGGTGATCTTCTGCTGCCACTTCCCGGCCTCTCCCTCTACTTGAATGACTAGTAGAGGGGAAATGGGGGAAGACATTTTACCTCAGAGAGTGGTGAAACTGTGGCGTGTCTGAGGTGTCACTTCTGAGTTTTAGCCAGAAATGATGTTGGTATATTGACAGTGCCTTTCCCCCCATGACCTACCTGCTAAAGCAGGAATGTCAAACATAAGGCCTGGGAGCCGGAACTGGCCCATCCAGTGCTCTTTTGTGGCCCGTGAGCAACTAGTACATGGAAGGGAGCAGGGGACTGCTTGAGGCGGAATGGGCGGAGCCACTTCGATTGTGGCTTCAGCATGGCAGAACAACCTTGTCTGCAGCAGTCAAGCGGTGTGGGAGTGTCTGCCCAGTGCTGCACTGCTGGCTCTCTAGTCTGCCCATGTGGCTTTTCCTCTGCATCCCCCACCCAGCCCATGAGGCCTTGCAGCAAGGATACACCAACTCAGAGCTTACCAGCTGCTGTCCTTTATAGAGTTTATGTCTCCAGTACCTGGCGTTACATGTTATGGCACACATGGCCTGGCCTGACAAAGTGACATTTATGTTAGATCCAGCCCTCGTGACAAATGCATTTGACATCTCTGTACTAAAGGCTCCTGTGGGGTTCTAGACATGCACCTGGCAACCCTAAGTTACACCACTTTAGAACATGGGTTGGAGTTCGTGTGACATATGTTCTTTGTTCACAGTAATTAGCATGTCTGAGAGGAGGACACTTTTTCTCCTGGAGTCTGACTTTCTGTATGAAGGAATTCTGTTTATGATAGAAAAGTTCACAATCTGAAGCTGTACAGGCCAGACATAGTTTTATACCTCCATGAAAATTAGAGGCCAGTTCACAGAATTCAGGTCCTAATGGCTGCTGGGGGGGGGGGGCAGCGGCCGGGAGAACGGAAGCTTTAAAGACACTGTATAGTGTACTAGGTAATTTCACCCTTGTTAACCATAGAATCCTCTATGTGAGACAGCCCCTGATTGGTCAGAGTTTTTTTTTTTTTTCATTCCCTCCCTCCTCCCTGGTGTCTATGGCATTATACCCTGCTGCCGTCCATCCTCTCCACAAACCCCCACCTTCCCCAGGCGCTACCCTCAAATCTCTATGAATTTCCAAACCCTGAGTTGGCAACCCAATAACATAGGTGCAGCCTGCCCCATTGGGCTTCCTGGAGATAGCAGTAAGGAGGCAGGCAGGAGGGACCTGGGGGCAGCTTGAGGTGGTGGGGCACTGACTCATTTTGTATAATGGACCAACCTCCACTGCCTGAACTGTTCCATAAAATCTGTTATCTTTTCCCTAAAGCTAAGCTTAACATGATTCACTCACATGGGGTGCCATTCCGTAGAAGTTGATGAATTCTTATGGTTGGTTGAAGAAATGTACATTTAAATTATGAATTTCTATTCTGTCAATATAAAACCATGTTCGTCTACAATTATACACTCATAGGTCCATAGCATCCGAGATTATTTCACCCATCTACCTCTGTTGCTGTCTTCCTATTTATTTTTAGTTCCTTGGCCTTTCTCAGAGACAGAAAGGCACCTGGCTGATTGGCAGACAATGACACAGGGGCTCAGAGTCTGAAATGGAGTCTATTCTATGGCATGGATACTAAATGCTTGCTCATTTTGGCAAGTCAGACACAAAATAGGTTTTTATTCCATAACAATTACAGATAAACACTGAAAAACCAAATGACCAGTGAGATCAACACCCGAATGTTTGAACAGATGGCTGTAGAATAATAACGAGAACAAGCGACATGGGCAGAATAGTTGAAACCTTGCCTTAATAGTTTACAGCATATTTATGTGAAATGAATGGCTGTAGCTGATTTGCGATGGGAATCGGGCCCCGGTGCTAGGGTTGTTAAGTCCAGCTTGAAAAATTCCTGGTGCCTTGGAAGGAGGGCAGAGTTTGGGGACAGGAGCTCAGCGGGGATGTGATATCACAGAGTCTACTTTTCAAAGCTATTTTCTGTAAACTACAGTCCAGCGATCATTTGTAATTTTGGGAGAACTCCAGGCCTCACATGGATTCAGACCAGCACACTTGGGAACTTCATTCCCACCAGCACATGCCAGACTCTTAGAAGATCTGAGTTAAGTTGGGAAAACCCTGACCCAACTCATGGAGAAATGTATCATTTAGTTGAACCCTGAGAAAGATGAAGAGATCATGGCCACTGGGTCTGGTTTGGATCCAGACCAGCTGTGATTTGCTATACTCAGCAGAATATCTCCATCAACAGCTTTCAGTTTTCAAACATTTATTGTGACAGTGATACTCACTCAGTGGCTTGGGAGTCATGCGTGGCTTCTGAGAATTATTCACTGATGTGGCACCTGCCCCACATTCTAGGAAAGTGGACCATTTCTAAGAAATTGGAATAATTCCACTATTACCATGAGTCTGAGATAAAGCTGGTGATTATATCAAGGTTGTGCAGATGTAGGGATTTGCAGTTTGAGGCTAGATCAACATGCAGCTGAATCAATTGGTGGGATGGGACATACCACCATTGAATGATAACCCATGAAAATCTCCCAGTTGTGGGGAAAGATAGCTGCTCAGAGGTACTCTGATGATTAAAAGGGTTATATTATATGTTGTTATTTGTCAGTATTTGTGGTGGTACACAGGGCATACAGTAGCCATGTGGTTCTTTTGGTTGGTGGGAATTAAAAATGTGGCTCTTCACGATGCTGCATTGTAAGTGCTGCTGTATTATGGTTTTGTCAATATTCATGCTACTGCATAACACTGGTAAATAATCCAGGTATTGTGCAGTTTGAGGCATTATTCTGGCTAGTGGAGTAGGGAAGATGGAATTGTAGATCAGAATGTATGAGGGGCCTGCCTTTTGTGCATGGTTTCCCACTATCCCACACTTGAACAGCATTTATTTTTCTTGAGCAGCATTGTTTGACACAGGGCTCTTTTTGTAGCAGGAACTCCTTTGTATATTAGGTGACACACCCCTAATGTAGCCAATCCTCCAAGAGCTTACAGTAGCCCCTGTAAGAAGAGCTCTGTAAGCTCTTGAAAGACTGGCTACATTAGGGATGTGTCACCTAATATGCAAAGGAGTTCCTGCTACAAAAAGAGCCCTGGTTTGACCCATTCCTTTATATCCTTTATTCCTGGGAAATTGGGGGTGGAGCCTGGGGAGGGCAGAATTTGGAGAGGGAAGGGAGCTCAGTCGGGGTGTGATGCCAAAGAGATCAGCTCAAATTCAAGGAGATTTCCAGACCCGTTCCGAAACTGGCAAATGTAGCCCTCCTCCAGCCTAACTTGCTTTCCCCACAGCAACTGTGGAGAACTTGCTTACTCAAACACCACAGGACCTGATTCAGATTGGAACTTAGCCGCAGGGAAGAGGGGCTCTTGCCTTCTTCCCTCCCCCCATCTTCCTGAGCAGAAACAGATCTGGAAGGTACAATTTCCCCCGTTATGGAACTGGATGTGCACTGAACACTGTGCACTGAACGGCTGAGGAAAACTGCATGGGGAGGAGGGAAGGCTAGAGTTCCTCTTCCTCTGGTGTCATGGTCCCAATCCAAGTCAGACTTTATGGTGGTTAGGTAAAGTATATTCCCCACAGCTGCCTTGTAGCTGCAGAGAAAGAAAGATGGGATGGGATTCTTGTGGCAAAGCACACCATGTTGTGTCGGCAAAGACTTTTCTCTGTCTGCTGCCTGTTATACTAGACCATACTGAGCTAGACTGGCTAAACGTCTGACTAGAGGTAGATTCCTCTTTCCAAGAGCCGATGGCCTGTGGATGTGCCGTATGCCACAACACTTGTCTTTCCAGACTATTTACTATCAGCACACCGAGAGTAGTGCCATGAATATCTCCTGTTCTTGTGCCATGTATTTCTTCACAATATTTCTTCACTGCCAATAGCAGGATCTGAAAACAAGAAATCTGAGGTTCAAACCTCAATACAGCCATGAGTGGCCAGGGACAAATCATTTTCTTCCTGCTTCAGATCCCATTCAGGGTTGGTGAAGTGAACACGTTACTTTTGGACAACTGGTCATCATAAACCCTTCCCATGGATGAACGGTACTTCTGCAGACCTGAAGGAAAACCCAGGTCTGCAGAAAAATACTAGTAGTTAAAAAAATTAGTTGCTGTAGATTTTCCAGGTTAAAAAAAATTGTTTGTGCAGGTGTATCTACCATTGTATGTACCCCCATCCGTGCATCCATACTAAATAGTTTCCTTCAGTGACGTCTGCATTCAGTGCTTCACAGTGAAATTACCGCTGTGGGGTTTTTCTTTGTCTTTGTTCTGTCTGCACTTTGCTTTGGAAAGCACTACTATGTTATAAGAACATAAGAGAAGCCAATGCTGAATCAGGCCCATCTAGTCCATCTAGTCCAACACTCTGTCACACAGTGGCCAAAAATACCAGGTGCCATCAGGAGGTCCAGCAGTGAGGCCAGGACACTAGAAGCCCTCCCACTGCTGCCCCCCCCAGCACCTAGAATAGAGTGCATCACCTGCCCCAGACTGAGAGTCCCTATCTATACATTGTGGCTAATAGCCACTGATGGACTTCTGCTCCATATGTTTATCCTCCACACAGAGATGGTTTTGCTACAAATGTCAGGCCTTACAGTGATTTTGTACATAAGAACATAAGAGGAGCCCCGCTGGATCAGACCAATAGTCCATCTAGCCCAGCATCCTGTCTCACGCAGTGGCCAACCAGTCCCTCTGGTTTAATCCCAACTTGGGTTCTTGGTTAGCAGAAAGGAGGGGGGAACCTAGTTAAGCAATAGGCACACATTGAAGAAGCAGTGTGGTGTAGCAGTTAGAGTCTTAGACTAGGAGCTGGGAGGACCAGGGTTGAATCCTTGTTCTGCCATGGAAGCTTGCTGGGTGGCATTGAGTAAGTCACAGGCCCTCAGGTCCTTTCCGCATTCGCCTGCCACTCCAGATTTTCTCAATGTTCAAGTCGAGGCAATTTAAGTCCACGCCAAACAGCATCCAAATAACCTGGGAAGCAGCAGGCTGAAAATGGGCTGACCACTGAAGGAAGGTAATGTAATGCAGAACAGAGGGGAAACCTGGAATAAAAAGAAGGTTGAACTCGATCTTAGTGCAGAATGGGAGGAAACCTGGATTAAAAAGAAGGTTGGATTCGATTTTAGTGCAGAATTGCTTGGAGGACACAGCAGTGAACATGAATTAAAAGGAGAGTGCAGTAAGGGCCATTGTCTGACCAATCCCACAAAGTTATTGTTGTGAGGATAAACTGGAGTGTGTGTGTGTGCAGGATGATGTAGTAAGCAGGGCTGCCAAACCCTTCTTGGGGAAATTCCTGGAGAATTGGGCATAGCGCTTGGGGAAGGGAATGTGAAGGGAGCTCAGCAAAGAAGTGATGTCATAGAATCTGCCCCCTCCCAGCTGCCATCTCCTCCAGGGGAACTGTTCTCTGTAGTATGGAGCTCTGTCAAATACGCACCACTGTAAGCTGCTTTGTGTCCATACTAGAGAGAAAGGTAGCATATAAATATCAAAATACATATGATCTTACACCATGGATATCTGGAAGTCTTAAACCACCTTCACTGCATTCTGCACTTGTTGTTCAGTCACACAGTCAAGTCTGACTCTTCGCAACCCCATGGACCACATCAAACCAGGCCCTCCTGTCTTCCACCATTCTCCGGAGTTTGCTCAACTTAATGTTCGTTGCATCGATGACACTGTCTAACCATCTCATCCTTTGCCATCCCCTTCTTCTTTCCCCTTCAATCTTTCCCAGCATCAGGGTCTTCTCCAGTGAGTGCTCCCTTCTCATTTGGTGGCCAAAGTATTTGAGCTTCATCTTCAGTATCTGGCCTTCCAGGGAACAGTCGGGGTTGAGTTCTTTTAAGATTGACTGATTTGATCTCCTTGCAGTTCAAGGGACTCTCAAGAGTCTTCTCCAGCACCAGAATTCAAAAACACCTATTCTTCAACAAAACCTCAAGGCTGGGAGTTTCCCCTGTAACAGTGAATCAGTACAGGAATAGCAGGCTCATGGCAGCACGCAGAAATGCCATATGAAATCAAAGTGTTCTGATCAAAGCAAGATCATCTCAGTATTGCCATGAGATTCCACACGTTTTATTGGCAGCTGCTCAGCTGAATGCAGATTAATCGACAGATTACCACCAGCTTTGACAGATGTCATTCGCACCATATTTAAAATGTTCTTGCCTATATTTATTTATTCAAAAACAGACAAACAAATGAGAAAAATTTAAATCATGCTTTTGAAACTGTGATGGTATCTGGGGCTTATCTGCCAGCTTTTCCTTGTTTCCCCGGTTTCGAGAAAGTTGTATATGAGTCTCAGTTTCAGACATGTGTGTTATTGGGGTATGATACATTTACGAGCTTTCTAGGTCATGTAGAGGAAATGTACCAGTCTTTGATACCCCCCATAAATGAGTCAGAAAGTGAGAGGTTACATTTAGGGCTAAACAGACGAGATGAAGATCACAAAATGGACTCCCTCAATCAGTTTCTAGTATTTTGAAGTACAAAAGTAGCATGGGTTTTCCCTTTAGAATGCTAATAACAAAGTGAGTGGGCTGGGGTTGAACAATAAAGCCAAGTGGCAGACCAAGGGTTAAATCCCTCTTCCTTTCCTGCATGTCCCCAAGGCAAACTAAGGCTGTGTGATCCTGTGATTTGCATTTATGGATGAAAAGAGATATGCAGATCTTCATCAGAGCCCTATGTGTTTGTGATACAGGAATTCTCAGCCTACGCACTTCTCCATTGCTCACAGCTTGGAAAGATTCCAAACTGACTGGTGGAAAAGAAGACAACCCAAAGTTTGTTCTTTATTATCTGATTCAACTGAAACAGGAAATAATGTCTTATTTGGAAAGCTGCTGAAGGTTTCCGTTCCTGAGCTGCCTGTGAAGAGATGACAGAGGAGGAACATGCAAGCTCAGTGACATCCAGGTATCCTTTCTGTAGTGGTTAAGAGCAGGGGACTCTAATCTGGAGAATCAGGTTTGATTCTCCACTCCTCCACATGCAGCCAGCTGGGTGACCTTGAGTCAGTCACAGTTCTCTCAGAGCTGTTCTCTCAAGAGCAGTTCTGTCAGAGCTCTCTCAGCCCCACCTACCTCACAGGGTGTCTGTGGTGGGGAGAGGAAGAGAAGGAGATTGTAAGCCACTCTGAAACTCCGAGTGAAGGGCAGGGTATAAATCCATTCTCCTTCTCCTTCTCCTTCTCCTTCTCCTTCTCCTTCTCCTTCTCCTTCTCCTTCTCCTTCTCCTTCTCCTTCTCCTTCTCCTCCTCCTCCTCCTCCTTCTTCTTGAATGAAGTCAGGGATACAGGCAGACAGACAGAGCAAGACAATAAAAGGAAGACTCAGTGTGGTGTAGTGGTTGGAGTAGGGTCTGGGAGCCCCAGGTTCGAATTCCCATTCTACTATGGAAGTCCACTGGGTGACCTTGGGTCAGTCACTCACTCTATCTGTCAGCCTAACCTCAGAGAGTTGCTGTTGTGAGGATAAAATGGAGGACTGGAGAACAATCTTGTAAGCCACTTTGGTTCCCCATTGGGGAGAAAAGCAGGCTTTCAGTGAATAAATAAGCTAAATGGAGGAACAAAGAATTAAATGCAACAGATATATCTGCAACTCATGATTATATCATTGTTTGTCGTGGTTTGTGTTGGATTAATATGCAGATAAAAAAAAAGTCTGCTCCATATTAACAGAAAAAAATCTTTTTGAAGGATTTATGTTGTGCACATGTACAGTCTCCCATTGCAAAATGCAGTTTGAACACAATTACTTAATTTGGTTGCAATGGTAGCTTGTTGACAAAAGGGATCTTGCTGCGACCAAAAACCTAGAAATGTAGCATTTGTGAAGGCCCCCCCCCAAAGTCTCAAAATAGTATGTAACAATACCATTTTCTTTATAACAGTGACACAATATTTAGCTCTGCAATTTAAGCATAATTGCTCAATTTCCACGACGTTAATGTTTCTGGGAAAAGTGATACTGGGAATAAGTAAACTTTCCCCTTAGGATGGGGAAATTGCTTTTAGCAGGGAACCTGTCATTCATTACGCTTTTATGTTTGAAACAAATGTTTTTGTTCATTAAGTTACACCTAGGTAGAGTGGAGAGATGTTGTAGTTTAATATTGTCATTAAGCATCAGTGTTATACAAACGCAATAACACTCTGATTCTCATTGGGATCGTGCTTTGCTTGAAGGCTCCCAAACTCAAAGAGCTAGTTTTGGCACAGCCAGAGCTTATGGAGACATTCTAGAGCCATATCCTAGAGATTTCTCAACTCCTTAGAGCTAGGGAAGTCTTTCAGTTTCATGACAAGTCTGGTTCAATTTGAAGCTTAACATTTTTATGTATTTATTTAAGAACATAAGAGAAGCCAGTGTTGGATCAGGCCATCCAATCCAACACTCTGTCACACAGTGGCCAAAAATAACAAGTGCCATCAGGAGGTCCATCAGTGGGGCCAGGACACCAGAAGCCCTCCCACTGTTGTCCCTGCAAGCACCAAGAATACAGAACATCACTTGCCTCAGACTGAGAATTCCTATCTATACCTTGTGGCTAATAGCCACTGATGGGCCTCTGCTCCATATTTTTATCCAATTCCCTCTTGAACCGATCCATGCTTGTAGCCACCACCACCTCCTATGGCAGTGAATTCCATGTGTTAATCACTCTTTGGGTGAAGAAGGACTTCCTTTTATCCCTGCTAACTTATCTCTTAATACCTCAGCTTTCTCCCCAGTGGGGTCCCAAAGCAACTTAAGGTTTTCCTCCTCACCTCCATGTTATCCTTCCAACAACCCTGTGAGGTATGTCAAACAGATAATATGTGACTGGCCCAAGGCCACCAAGCAAGCTTCCATGGTGCGATTGGGGATTCAAATCTAGGTCAATCCCAGTCCAGTACTCTCAACACTACACCACATGGTTGTCTTCACCTCTTATAGCATCTCCACATGAAAATGAATCCCTATTAGTGGCAAATCAGAGCATCCTATCCAGCATGCCATAAGATGATTATTACTCACACTATCCCATTGGTATGCTGGGTGCTTTATGGAGGTTTTTTTTTAAAAAAATTGGTCCCACTCTGAGGAATTTATACTTTAAACACTGATATGAAAACACAGAAAGGGGGAAGGAAGAAAAGGGGATATAACAAAGGCCAGATGAAGCAATATGTACATAGGTTTTATTTCAATTGGAGCTGAGGAATTAGAGTAAATCACATATCAGAATAGGAGAAAATGATCTGGATGCGGAGAGAAAGAAAGAACACATAGCAAAATAGTGGGGCAAATAGTAGACAGGGATGAGAGGGGAATACTGTTCAGCAAACGTTCCCCATTTTATCTCTTTTAATATCATATCAATATGTCTAATTCTTAACATGGCCAAATCTGTGCGGATACTTAAATCCAGAGACTGGCAGATCATGAGAGGAGGGTGGGCAGGTTTGCATCAGTGCTAATGGGCCTTTTTTACACACCCAGGGAAATGCTGATTGCCACTTTGGGGTCAGGCAGCAATTTTTCTCCAGGCCAGTTTGGCTGGAGATCCTGGAGGGCGTGGATTTTTTTTTTGCCCTCTTCTGGGCCTAAAGCAGGGGTGACTGGGGATGTCGTGGGGGAGTATTTCTGAATTTCCTGCATTCCCTGGAGATTCTTTCCAACTCTATGATTCTATGGAGTCATGAACAGACAATACAGATTTTTCTACGAACATGAAAATCACTAGCTTTTGGGGTGGGGGAAAACCTGAAATCTCAAAAACAACAACAAACACACACACACAAAAATCTCCCGTACCTTAGGGGATTAACACACACCCCAATTATAAATACAGTGCCTTCAGCTTTAAGAAATAAATGCCCTTACTGTCCATTTCTACACAACTTTTAACAGTACTGCCAGCATTCCAGGTTTGATTTCTGTCAATAAAAGGCAGGGCAAAGGGGAAGGACCCTTTCCAGGGTTGTTTTGGCCTTTGAGGGAGCACTCACAGGGGCCAGACCTGGCAGCAACCATGAGGTGATACGGTACTACCACCCAACTTGCATGACGCACCCAGGCCCAGCTGCTTGCTACTGTTTAACAGCACTCACGCCACAGAAGCCAATGTCGTGTAGGGGTTAGAGTTTCAGACAAGGATCTGGGAGACTCTCAGGTTTGAAACTTCATTCTTCCTGCTGTGCCTGGTCCAGTGGACAGTTGCATTCAACTGGAACCAGCTCAGCCCAGTAGCTGGACCCACACAGAGCTTTCCTTGGAAGAGGCATCCAGGGGGGAAAGCTGAAGACAGGGGGTAGATAAAGATGAAGAGAAGAAGGATTGGATTTATACTTCTCCCACCACTACCTGAAGGAGCCTCAGAGTGGCTTACAAACTCCTTTCCCTTCCCCTCCTGTTAAGTATGAGACTCAACAAAGGATTCAGCTTCAAGTGATTTCAGCTTTATTAAACAGCAACTGTAAGTCAGGAACACACGACAACAAGGGGAGCACAGCTCCTTCTTTTAAACTCTCCCGGGCTGTCAAAAGCCACACCCATTACAAGTTAAAGACCAATCAGAATACAGGGATAAAGGCCAATCAGGACCATTCCCTCTTTGCAACAATATCACTCAGTGATTGGGTAATGACACAGGTTTTGCAGAAACCGACCAATAGCAATGTGACATCTGAAGAGCTACATTCAGACTCAAGCTTAACATGTGAATATATAGGAGTGATTCACATGCAGTACATAACACTTCCCCACAACAGGCACCCTGTGAGGTAGGTGGGGCCGAGAGAGCTCTTTCCAGAACTGAGAACAGCTCTGAAGGAATTTGTGACTTATCCAATGTCACACCAGCAGCTGTATGTGGGGGAGAGGGGAATCAAGCCTGATTCTCCCAGATTAGAGTCCACACTCCTAACCACTAAAACAAACTGGCTAGTGGCTAGGTAAGTTGGCTAGTGGATGGGAAGGAGAGAAGTAATCAGGAAAAGGGGAGATGCTATGGGGGCTTTCAGGGAAGGGAAAGAAGAAATAGTGTGTGGGGGGGATGAAATTCCCCCCTGCAAGTCCTGCTTGTGTGTTTATATTTTCATGAACAGATTCAACTCTCTGCTTGATGCTTTCGGCCTTTAAAAATATCTTTTCCCTTAGCCAGGATCACTACTAACAAGCTGAGTCTCAGACTGGCTCATCTCCCTGTAGCTGTTTTGTGCAGCACTTGAGCACCATGCCAGGCAGCTTTGTGGCTGTTCAGTTGCTGTCACAGTTGAGTTTCCTTCTGACTTGCAACCAGTTTTGCACCTGTCCAGCAGGTAAAATGGATTTTCCCCAGGGGCCACGGGTCAGCTAATTAAACAGTGCTGGGGGACAGGGTGAAAAACGATGACGCCTAAGGAGCAGTGTGAAAATGTGCATCTGCAGACTGCTGCAGATTCAAACAGATCACCAGCAATTAATATTGATCAGATAGATACAGGTGAACTCCAAATGGTAAATCTTTAAAAAATAACAGTTTGCAATTTCATTAGTTCTTCATTAAAACAACTAGTGGCAGAGCACGGTACAGCAGTGTCAAAGGGTGAGGTGGGGAGTTAATGTATGGGTCTCTGTCTGCAGGCATGGGAAATAACCCAGCCAACAGGCTTGACCTGCTAGCAAGCAACCCAAACTGCCTGCTGAACAATTGGCTCACAGCTTGCAAGGGGCAAGTGGGGTGTGAGCTGAACGGGCAAGTGCTTGAACATCCTTATGCTTTACCTTCCTAAACATTCACAACTACCTTCATGGCAAATGGTACTTCAAAAACATTCTTTGTTCTTACAGAAAAGATTAATTAGCACATTACTGAGCTACCTCCTTGGAGTTTTTCTTTTTTGGATAGCAATGAAATCATGTCACTGTCAATTAAACCTTAAAATCCCATTTCTCAAAACCTTGGTAAGTTTTGCATGAACAAAATATTACATACACTATCTTGTAAGCTATTCGTTTCTAATACATTGAAAAGTGGCTTCTGGAACCAGTGTTGACAGAATGGTGGATCTGAACGTAGAACAATCAACTGGCATTGCAACTGCTCAAAAATCAAATATCCTGAAATGTATAGGATGCTTCAGAAGTTTAAGATATTCACAATATATACATAAAGACAAACATTTTAAATGGCCCTTATCTCTTAAAACGGCTGATCAGGGGTCCACACCTGAAGGTCACAATGCAGAATTTGATGGAAGACCAATAAAGATTAAAGAGTTACCAGAGCTATCCATCAGCTGAAGAATGGGGAAACAGCAGGTATTGATCAGACCTCTTGAGGAAGTCTGAAAGAAAGTGACAAGGTCAAAATGGCGATACAAGATCTGTGTGAGAACCAGACTGAACTCAAGTGGTGACAAATGAACAATGTTATACACAGCATTGGATGTCCCAAGGATGGACACTGTAGCATGGTCCTGAGATGTTGAAACTTTTAGGATAGTTGCAGATTATTTGAATTCATTCCCTTCCAAGTAGCAAAAATGGACTCTTCAGGATTACACGGAAAACAAATTTTTCATCTATCAGACTACAGAAGTTAGAAGTGCTTACAAACATAAAGGTTTCCACTACATGTTGGCACTCATTATGTGGGGGAAATTATGGGATATATCTAGCCATTTTTTTCTCTGAGTAATAGTCAATCCTCTTCCTTCCTACAGCCTCACATGTATTTGGTCCACACAGGTACCATGATTTCCATAACAGCCTTCTTTGTGACCCTAGGAGAACCCATCTAGCCTTTTCTACCCTCAGAAAAATAGTTTGGATACAACCCTATGTTGATGATAGGTTACAAATCTTTTGTCTTCACATTACACTATAGTATGCTTCACATAAAGTATCTATTGTTCTTGTTGTTGTTGTTCAGTCACATAGTCAAGTCCGCCTGTCCTCCATCGTCTTCTGAAGTTTGCTCAACTTCATGTTCGTTGGATCGATAATACTGTCTAACCATCTCATCCTTTGCTGTCCCCTTCAGTCTTTTCCAACATCAGGGTCTTCTCCAATGAGTGCTCCCTTCTCATTTGGTGTCTATTGTTCTATGCTACTATAAATTTTAAAAATATACAGTATATGAACTGGCCTGCCAAAAATGTACAATTGTTTCTATTTTTCTCCCTCTATATGCTTGTATCTAACATTCTAGTCAGCGAAGTCTGAAGCCCAGGGAATCTCCCTCTGATGGAAGTGGCCCAATAGGGTGGGAAAGTTCGGGCCTTAATAGACTCGAGGTGTGCTCGGAACATTATTAACCCTCCATAGTCACGAGACTGGGGCTAGCCACGCAGAGACTTGCAGAGCCCCTAATGTTTACTCAAATGGATGGGTCCCCTATGGGAGAGCCATGCAAGTACCAAACTATGCCAGTGGCCTTAGGTGCTGGTTCTCATTGGGAAACATGAACATTCGTGATTACCCCCACGGCCCATTTCTCCTTGGTGCTTGGGAACCCTTGACTCCATGACCACAACCCAGATATTTCATGGAGCAAGGAGACCATCTGGTTCTCACCCACTCAGTGTATCCAGCACAAGTGGGGTCCGGGGTGCGAAGAGCCACCCAGACCGACCAAAGAGATTATGTGCTTAGTACAAAAGGAGCTTCGCTCCATCCCAAAGGAGTATCGGGACTTAGCCAGGGTGTTCAAGGAGCGCAAAGCCAATGAGCTCCCCCTGCCATAGAAACACTGACTGTGCTATCGAAATCTTACCCAACCATAAAATGTCAAGAGGGAAGCTGTACTCCATGAGTCTAGCGGAGAAAGAGGAGCTCAGAAAGTTTATCGATAAAAATCTGGAGTGAGGGTTCATTTGACCCGCTGCGTCCCCATTCGCGTCCCCGGTCCTATTTCAGAAAAAGAAAGATGGCGGCCTGCACCTGTGCACGGATTATTGGGGCCTCAATGCAGTCTCCACTTCGAAAGCTTACCCCTTCCTCCTGATCAAAGATTTATTATCTGAAGCAGCAAAGGGGAAGGTGTTTGCCAAACTAGACCTCCGGGATGCTTACTTCAGGGTGTGCATAAGGGAGGGGGATGAGCACAAGACAGCATTCAATACACCCTTGGGGCAGTTTGAATACCTAGTGATGCCGTTCGGATTGCAAGGAGCACCCGGGGTCTTCATGAACTTGATCAATGAGGTTCTCCCCACTGATGAGCTGTTAGGTTTAACAGCTGATAGAGGGGAGTGAAAATGACCAGAAGTGGCAGGGTGGCTCCCCTTTCCTTCCCAACCTCCCTACTGCCATGGGGGGGCATGCCTTCTCTCTCTCTCTTTCCTTCACTGCCCCCCACCCCATATGCTATTGAGTAACTTAAGTTCCCTGCTTCTTGCTCCCCTCCCCCAGTGTCCCAGCCCCTGCCCCACCAGCCAAAACTTTCTGACTATGGGGCTGTTTTCACATCACCTACTACCTGAGCCTTGTAACTGGAGATGCTGCCTGGGAATTCAATCTGAGATCTTTTGTATGCAAAGGAGCTTCTCTGCCACTGAGCCACAGCTCTTCCCTCTCCTAATCAGGCATTGAGTCCAAAGCTGTGGTGCAGAACCATAAGTACCTTCTAAGAACTCAAAGATCTCCTACTAATCATGTGCTGTATTAAGAAGGATGTGATGGAATCTATCTAGGCACCTGCTCCCTACAATCACATGACTAGCCTTGCTAGAACTGAAAGGGCTGGAAAGCAAAGCTAAATAAAAGGGTCTGTTCCCCTTGTATTGATAAGCAGGACCATTTCCACTTGTGGACTGCCATTTGCTGGTTCAAAAATAATGGTAAAAACAGTCAAGTTGTTTTGATCTCAAAGCTGCCAAATAAAATTGTACATTTTTACAAATATCCGGATGTTTATGTGGGGCTATAATGTTTACAGGGTAAAAGATAAGGGCTGTGTTTTCTAAACCAGTATAGAAAACCACTTTGTTTAAGATTTTACACTCCTGGTCAAGCCTGAGTTTCGATTATAAAAACACACATTGAACAAATAAGAACATAAGAACATAAGAGAAGCCAATGTTGAATCAGGCCAATGGCCCATCTAGTCCAACACTCTGTCACACAGCGGCCAAAATATACCAGGTGCCATCAGGAGGTCCAGCAGTGGGGCCAGGGCACCAGAAGCCCTCCCACTGCTGCCCCCTCCAGCAACAAGAATAGAGTGCATCACCTGCCCCAGACTGAGAGTTCCCATCTATACCCTGTGGCTAATAGCCACTGATGGACTTCTGCTCCATATGTTTATCTAATTCCCTCTTGAAACTGTCCATGCTTGCAGCTGCCACGACCTCCTGTGGCAGTGAATTCCATATGTTAATCACTCTTTGGGTGAAGAAGTATTTCCTTTTATCTGTTCTAACCTGACTACTCAGCAATTTCATAGAGTGCCCACGAGTTCTTGTATTGTGAGAAAGGGAGAAAAGTACTTCTTTCTCAACCTACTCAATCCCATTCATAATCTTATAAACCTCGATCATGTCACCTCTCAGCCGTCGTTTCTCCAAGCTAAAGAGCCCCAAGCATTTTAACCTTTCTTCATAGGGAAGGTGTTCCAACCCTTTTATCATTCTAGTTGCCCTTCTCTGCACTTTTTCCAATGCTATAATATCCTTTTTGAGATGTGGTGACCAGAACTGTACACAGTATTCCAAATGAGGTCGCACCAATGATTTATACAGGGGCATGATGATACTGGCTGATTTGTTATCAATTCCCTTCCTAATAATCCCCAGCATAGCGTTGGCCTTCTTTATTGCAGCTACACATTGTCTAGACATTTTCAGTGAGTTATCCACTAGGACTCCAAGATCTCTCTCTTAGTCCGTCTCTGCCAGTTCAGACCCCATCAACGTGTATTTATATTTAGGATTTTTGGCTCCAATGTGCATCACTTTGCACTTGGTCACATTGAACCCCATTTGCCACGTTGACGCCCACTCACCCATCCTCAACAGATCCCTTTGGAGTGCCTCACAATCCTCCCTGGTTTTCACCACCCTGAACAACTTCGTGTCATCTGCAAATTTAGCCACATCACTGCTTACTCCCAATTCCAAATCGTTAATAAACAAGTTAAAAAGCATCGGACCGAGTACTGATCCCTGTGGTACCCCACTGCTTACCACCCTCCACTGAGAAAGTTTCCCATTTATACTCACTCTCTGTTTCCTATTTATAAGCCAGTTTTTGATCCACAAGAGGACTTGTCCTCTTATCCCATGACTATTGAGCTTACTTAGGAGCCTTTGATGAGGAACTGTATCAAAAGCTTTCCGGAAGTCAAGGTAAATAATATCTATTGGGTCCCCCTTGTCCACATGTTTGTTCACTCCCTCAAAAAACACTAACAGGTTAGTGAGACAAGATCTTCCTTTACAGAACCCATGCTGAGTCTGCCTCAATAGTTTTTGTTCATCAATGTGCCTACTAATTCTTTCCTTAATAACAGTTTCCACCAACTTACCCGGTATCGATGTCAGACTGACTGGCCTGTAATTTCCTGGATCTCCCCTGGAGCCCTTTTTAAAGATGGCAGTGACATTAGCTACCTTCCAGTCCTCAGGAATGGAGGCAGATTTTAAAGAAAGATTACATATTTTTGTCAGGAGATCCACAAGTTCACATTTGAGTTCTTTCAGAACTCTCGGATGAATGCCATCCGGGCCTGGTGATTTATTAGTTTTTAAATTGTCCATCAGTCGGAGGACTTCCTCTCTTGTCACCGCAATCTGATTCAGGTCTTTCAGACCGCCTCCCGAAATTGGTGCTTCTGGAGTGGGCAAACACTTCTCCTCTTCCACAGTGAAGACAGAGGCAAAAAATGCATTCAGCTTCTCAGCCATTTCCCTATCATCCTTCACTACTCCTTTTACCCCTTGGTCATCCAAGGGCCCCACTGCCTCCCTGGCTGGCTTCCTACTTCTAATGTATTTGAAGAAAGTTTTATTGTTGGTCTTTATGTTTTTTGCGATATGCTCCTCATATTCCCTTTTTGCTTGCCTGATCACAGACTTGCATTTTGTTTGCCATAGTCTGTGTTCCCTTTTATCAACCTCACTAAGACTAGCTTTCCACCGCTTAAAGGAATCCTTCTTACCTTTTACAGCTTCCATTACTTTATTTGTTAACCATGCAGGCTTTTTTCTATACCTATTTGTACCTTTCCTAACCTGCGGTATATATTTTTTCTGAGCTTCTAGGATTGTCTTTTTAAATAGTCTCCAAGCTTCCCCAATGGTTTTGACCTTCTCCACTCTTCCTTTCAATTTCTTCCTCACATGTCCCCTCATACCAGAGAAGTTACCCCTTTTAAAGTTAAAAGTGGTTGCGCCAGTCTTTTTGGGCAACTCCCTATCTGTACAAATGTTAAACTCAATGACATTATGGTCACTGTTCCCAAGTGGTGCAATCACTTTTACATCTCTCACCAGGTCTTGGGTGTTACTTAGGACCAAATCCAGGATCGCCTCTCCCCTGGTAGGATCTGTGACCGTCTGTTCCACAGCACAGTCAATAGCTTTACTCATACGAGTAGTCTAGGATCAGTCCTTTTTTGTTTTTAAATAGGTGCCAGTGTGCATATATATACGGTTGTGCTGATTTCTACCAATTCCCACCTCCCCACTAGGCTGTTCCTATTGGTCCGTGCTCAGTTTCTACATGTGAGCAGGGTGGGCCAGCACATGAGGATCAGGACTTGAGAGAGACCCCCCTCCCCCAACTGCTGGTACTGGTACTGAGTACTGCCCCTGACCTGGATGGTCCAAGCTAGCCTGATCTTGTCCCATTTCAGAAGCTAAGCAGTCGGTTTTTGGATGGGAGACCACCAAGGAAGAGTAGGTTCGCTACTCAGAGGCAGGCAATGGCAAGCCACCTCTGAACATCTCTTGCCTTGAAAATCCTATGGGGTTGCCATAAGTTGGCAGCTACTTGGTGGCACTTTTCCATAGCACTGTACTGGTGACTACCATAAAAAAAAAGCCCTGTCTAGAAATAGAATGTAGGCTTGGGGTTCAAGAATCAGGGTTCAAGAACGACATGAGACAAGATCTGCAGAAATCTGTCTGAGCTACAGCGTCAGTCAGGAGCTGTCTGACCCGAATAGACTCAGCCAGTGCTTTATTATGCTTCCCTCCTTTTTCCCTCCTCCTCTCCAGCATAGGAAAAGTTACAGGTTACAAGTATGTTTTGAGCTACAGTGAGCTATGAGCTAAAACAACAGAATGTAAAAGTATAACAGGCTATTGTTCTCCACACATTAGTTTCCCCTTATTTTTCCCCTTCCCTCTATCTCATATACAGAGATAGTTACAAGCATATAAGCCTATGGTGCTAAGTTGCAAGTATGCTGTAAAAAGAACATGATGTGCTTTGCCGGACAGCTCCTTATCTCCACTAAGTTTTCTGTTCTCCCTGTTCTCAGTAAATGTTTACTGCAGCCTTTGTTAATATTATTTTCCCTTATTTCATGTGGGAATATTAATATAGGAATATTATGTAGGCATTTTCACTTCCGGGTTTGCCTCACAGGAATTTCCATACCTACAATAGAATTCAATGGATAGTTTCAGGTGCGTAGCCCTGTTAGTCTGTAGTGGCAGAGCAAAATTTCAGTCCAGTAGCACTTTAAAGACCAACAACATTTTCCAGGATACAAGCTTTGACTCGTGAAAGTTTATACTCTAGAAAATTCTGTTGCTACTACTAGCCTCTGATGCACTGGAGTTATTCATATATGAAGGATTATTTATACACATTTGATGTTTCCAGTCCAGTAATTGCCTCTACATCTATTCTAAATTATTTAGGGCTGTAGAAGCTACTAAATTTTCTTTTTAAAAAATCAATGGCAATGTTATTTTCTCCTCCCTGCAATGCAGATTTCTTTATCTGTCAGTAAAAACACAACACTATGATGCCCGTTTGAGCTTCCATAATTCACTCTTGTTTTGATCTTAATGTTAAGATTAAATGGACAAGATCTGATAACTAGATTCTGCACATTAAAAAAAATCCATCAATAAATTGATTTTTCCCCTCACTAACAAAGATAATTTGACACAAAAACTGTGTTTATTATGAGAACTCATTCTGTACGCATTACCCTAGAGCAGTTATATGCTGAATGTTTTTCTCCCCTTCATACTTATTTTCCCTCTTTACCTTTAGCTGTCACCAAATTCAGTCAATAAAAAATTACAGCAGTCCTCTTTCAGATCTGCCCGGCCAAGCCCTCGTAGTTCCATCTTTGCAAAAGAAATTATGCTGTCTGCTTCTTCTTTACTAAATAAATTGGGGATGTCACCGTCAAGAACATAACAAAAATCTTTGTTAACACATTATATATGCAGTTTGGGCAACAATTCAATTTATAGTTTGAGATTAACGGTATGTCTTGAGTCCCAACTGATGCCCATGGTCAATCAGGGTGTTTCACTCCCACCATGGTGGGGAAAAGTGCCATTAATTCACAGCTGACTTATGTTAGCCCTGTAGGGTTTTCAAGGCAAGTGAAGGTAGTATGCCCTTGCCTGCCTCTGCACAGCAACCCTGGACTTCTTTGGTGGTCTCCCATCCAAGTACTAACTAGGGCTGACCCTGCTTAGCTTCTGAGTTCTGACAAGATTAGGTTAGCTTGGGCCCTCCAGCTCAGGGCAACAACAAACACAACAAGAAAGCTAACAGAAGAAGAAGAGGTTGGATTTATACCCCACCCTTCACTGCCCGAAGGAGTCTCAGAGTGGTTTACAGTCTCCTTTCCCTTCCCCTCCCCACAACAGACACCCTGTGAGGTAGGTGGGGCTGACAGAGCTCTTTTGAGAATTACTCTTGCTATAACAGCTCTGAAAGACCTTGTGACTGGCCCAAACTCACATCAGCAGCTGCAAGTGGAACAACGGGGAATCAAACCCGGTTCGCCCAGATTAGAGTGTGCGCTCCTAACCACTACACCAAACGAATGCCCACACATTCCCCCGATAGAACAGAGCCAACTAGTATTGGGCAGAATGCTGCTTCGACTTTTTTTCAAAAAGAAGTTCAGCCTTTTCTCTGTTCATTGAAGAAAGTGACGACCAGGTATGTTGATGATGAACTTCTTCTTTATCGGTACACTTTCAGAAGCAGGCAGCACCGCTTCCGTACCCCCCTCTCTCCCTATTGTCTTTTAACACCATTATTTGATGCTTAGTTCTGTTTCTATTCCCAGTTTCCCTGGAACACTTCCAAGACTGGGTTGGTTATTATTTAAACCCTTTCACTCTATGCTGGTGGGTTGGTATTTTTTGCATCGCACTTCCCATGACTTATGCATTACTGTGCTCCCGATAAAATATGTCCTATATCCCTTCTCAGCAATTATTTGTTCTCACATGCTACAAATATAATAATCAATCTAATCGATCACTATGGCTCTGTATTTTTTTTAAAAAAAATACCCCAAACCTTCTTTCTCTATTGTGTTACACAAATTACCCAAATGAATGTTTTCTAAAACTTGGTGATATTTTGAGGTCCTTTGGCTCCCAGCCTCCCTTTCTCCCCACCCAACTCCTCCCAGTTATTCTTTTTATTTGCAAACAGTTCCCAATTAGGGTTGCCAGCCAGTTAGTTTCTTTCCGGCCCGGATGTATTGCTCCACTGGTTGGCAGCAACATCGTGGAACAACTAGAATTTTAAAGAGAGGATTTCACTCTCTTTCTTTTTTATGTCAAAAGAATATGTAGGTGTGATGCAGATACTCATGAAAGGCAGTGGACTTCAATCTTCCCAGGTTGGGGACTGACCTTTAATCCTCAGACAGAAGTTTGGGACTGAGTTACAAGTAGATGACAGGAAGTAAAATGACATGTGACCAAAAAAAAGGAGGAGCTGCCCCATCTATGACATTCTAACTCTTGACCACTGTGCAGTCTCACTCCTCCATCCTGTTGGTGTATAGGTAGACAAAGGCAGAGGGTGTCACACCTTTGCTGTCTATGCAGGAGTACTAGAAGCAGGGCCATTCTGAAAACACACCAAATGGTGGCTCTAGAAGCACTTGGAGGGCTCAGGAGTCCACCCAAGGACTTTGACTCATGCAGTTCACTTTGGTAAGGTTACTTCTCTATTCTTTTTATTGATTGATTGATTGATTGATTGTATTTTTCATATGTGCATGTGAATGTTTGTGCACCTGGAAGTCATGTGACCTCTGGTGACTGACCCCTACTGGGGGCCTGGAGGATATCCAGAGAGGTGGCCGAATAAAGCCTGGACCTCCTGCCTCTGGTATTTCAAGAAGGTCTTCCATCCAAGTACTTGCTGGAGTTGACCCTGCTTAGCTTTGAGATCTGACAAGATCGGGCTTGCCTTGGCTATCCAGGTCAGGGAGTTACTTCTCTATTCTTAAATTACTCTGTGTGCATAGAAACTAGTGTTCTTGCCCATATCCAGCACATTTCTATGTTGTGCTCAACCTATAAAGGCTATACTGAGTTGGCCAACACTGTTTTCCACTTTTCAACCCAGTGTGTGTTTTAATTGCTGCAAGTATGAGCACAGAGCTACTGATTCCACCAGCTGAGCAATGCCAGTCAGAGCCCTCAAGCATCTTTTTAACCATCCCTAACCACCTGTAGCTGCTAAGATCCTACCACTTGGCTCCACCTAGAGTGACACAATTTTTGAGATTCAGAATTGGCAACTTTATCCCTAACTGACACACACTAGTGTTTATAGGTGTACTGTAGTCCTTCTAAATGTGGTGTCTAAATGATACGGCAGTAATGTAATTACTACTACGATGAGCAAGGTAAATCACGAATACCCATTCTTTAATTATTGGCAATTTGTTCAAATTACTACTTAGCCCCAGTTAACCAGCTTCACTAAATAGTTATGAATGGCAAAAGGGAGGCCCTGAGCCACCATTTGTTAAGTAGCATTCATGAAGTAATGAATAAACAAAAACATCACTAAGTTATGGGTTTTGTGAGATCTTATTCATTTTTTCTCTATTTAGAACTTACACCTGCTTCACACAATCTCTCCTTATAATATTTATCTTTTGGTTTCATAAGATTCCATGCGCTCCCATTGGCTGTAAAATGCCCTCCCTCAGCCATTGGCCCATCAGCCGCCACTCAAGAGTGCCATTGGCCAGGTGCTGGGTCTGCTCCTCTTCCCCACCCACTCCCCCTTTTGCACGTCAGATTTACTGGCAGACCACCTCTCTCTCCTGAGGAAGACAGTTCTCTTGACTCCTGTGAGGGACTGTCTCCTCAGTGACTGTTGGTAGGCAGCCAAGCTTGGTTCTGTGAGTAAAAAAACCAAGGACTTTCAGCATAACCCCCTCCCCCGCCCATAACCCCCTCCTCAACGGCCACTTTTCTGTCAGAATAAATGGAAAAAAGCTCTTTCTCCTGCTTAGCTTCAGCATGCCTGGCTGGCTAACGAGGTGGGGCAGTGACCATCAAACCATTTTCTTCAACTCCCCGCTGTGTGGCTGACTTTTCCCTAGGGTTGCCAATCTCCAGGTAGGACCTGGAGATCTCCCACTGTTACAATTGACCTCCAGATGACAGTTCCCCGGGAGAAAATGGTTGCTTTGGAGGGTAGACTCTATGGCATTATACCCTGCTGAGTCCTTCCACACACACCCCAAATGCTGCCCTCCACAGGATCCACCCCCCAAATCTCCAGGTATTTCCCTAATCAGAGTTGGCACCTGTACTTTCTCCTCTGTCAGTAAAAGGCCTTTTCCACACCTATGTTGGCCTTTGGCAGAAAACTCATTGGGCCCAGTCCTGATCAGGTTGCCAACTTCAGGTGGGCAATTCCTGGAGATTTGAGGGATGGATCCTGGAGAGGGTGAGGTTTGAAGAGGAGTGGCACCTCAGACAAGTATGATGCCATAGACTCCACCCTCCAATCCAGCCATTCCCTGATGTGGAACCATTGTTGCCAATCTCCAGGTGGGGGCTGGAGATCACTCAAAATTACAACTGCTCTTCAGGTAGCAAAGATTAGTTCCTCTGGAGAAAATGGTGGACTCTGTCATTATACCCTGCTGAGATTGCCACAGCAAATTGTCACTGAGTGCCCAAAGCCGGGGCACTCTCCCAAAGCCTCTTTCTAGAGCCCGTTGTATTTATTTCCACAACGGGCCTTATTCCTAGTCCTTTAATATTGCATACATTCAGAGCTGGATTTATATACAAGTTAAATAAACTATAGTATATGTTCTCAGGTTATAAGGAGCCTCTCAATAATAAAAATAATTAAAAATTAGTCAGTTACCATTGTTGTTAATGCTGTGGGGCCTCAAACTTCACATAGTTTAGGCCTGGATCAGACTCGAGGTCCCTCTAGTCCAGCATATTGTTTCACACAGAAGCTAACCAGTTGCCCTGGAAGGCCACCAAACAAGTAATGATCTGCTCAGCATCATGCAACTGCATAGTGTCACTTCTGCCATAAAACTAGAAGTGACCATTACGTGGGTTGCTCTAGGATTTCCCACAAACTCTATGGTTTAACTGTAGAGTTAAACCATGCAGTTCACCCCAAACTCTATGGTTTAACCATAGAGTTAAATCATACATTTAAACTATAGCGGTTTAGGCAAATCATACAGTGTCACCCTTCTGGTTATGCAGAGGAAGTGGCATCATACATCAGCACAACATTGTCCCATGGCCTTGCTTCTTACCTCCAAAGTCCCCAATACTGCATGTGTAGTCTTGCAACAACCTAAAAGTGCCTCCCCTGGGGCCATTTCAGGTCAATAAAGCACTAGAAGGAGCAGCTGAGCACCCTTCTCACTACACACCACAGTCCAGATCTGAATTAGGCCCCATGGCACTTGGAGAAATAAGTTCCCAGCAGCTGCTATCTGGCTATGGGGAATGCAAATTGAGCCAGGCATCCTGACAAGCAGACATTTATTGCGTAGTTCAAACCACTTCTCCTGTTTTTCCAGAACTTGCCCTGTTCAACCTGAGTCCAGCTCCAAAGATGTTGGTTTTTAGAGAATGTTAGAAGTGCAGTTTGTTGATCTACCAGAGGGGGCGATAAAGTATTCTCTGTAGAAGGAATATAAAATGGCTTTCCAGCCATATTTCAGAGGGATTGAAATGTCCTTGCTGATCAGCTGCCATTCGCAGCTGCTCTTCCCTCACACAGAGAAATGTATGTTTTTGTTGGAAGGCATTAGGAGGGCTGGTTTTGTTGCTGTTTCTCCTCATTTCCTCTGTCTGAATTTTTGTCAGTTAGCTGTTGTTCTAGAGCTTGTGAAAAGTAAAATATCTTAAGTAAATGAAATATATGAAGAACTCTCCATCTGGTGCCTCACACTGAATGTACATATTGCAGAATTGGCCTCAATCATTATATTGGCTGGATTCAGGGCACTTTTACGACATATTTAAATGCTTAGATTTGTCACTGTGGAAAAAGCAGGTGCCTCCAGTGAAATCTGTCCTATTTCTATAGCTTAAAATCTGTGGGAAATGAAATTTGCTTTTGGAAAATTCGAATGTTCGTTAGGCAGGTTTACAAAACATCACTGGTTCCCCTTCCAAATGTGTACAAATAGCTTTCCCTCTCATATGATAATTAAAAAATGTTCATTTTATATACATCACAGTCCAGACAACAGAATTGCATCTATTATTCTGGGAGTGGGAGGGGGGAATCTCCTGAATAAACCCCTTTCTGACAAGACTGTGCTATTGTCCTAAATGGCTAAAAAAACCCTCAAGATCTTTCTTCTGTGTTATATATGCAATTAGTGGAGAAACACTGTCAGCAGAGATTATTTTAATGGATGTACAGTACTACTTTAAATGAAGTCTTTGCCATCTGTTCATCTCAATTATGAACACAAAACCAGCATATCATACAATAGCATCAGAGAATACAAATATATTCTGCTATACCCAGTATACAAGCTTAGTAATGTATTGAAATCTTTGCAGTTTTCTTCCTCCCTCGTCCCAGCCAATATAGCTTAAGAAAAGATAAAAGCATTTTATTTAATTTATATAGTAGACAATGTACTACTTTATAAGCCCGGGTCCATTTATTTAAGCACAGTTAAAAAAAAACAACTTAAAAACACATAAAAAGTTACCCAGGTCTAATACTGAAAAGAAGCACGGTGAATTTATATAGGGAAACAGTAAACAGAAAAGGCTTGGGAATATCCATTAATGGTCCTGCTACAGCATCCTTGACTTCGTAAAAACAGTCCTTACTGTGAATATAATAAAACATGAAAGGTTACAGTCTTAACACAGGAAATGAAAATCTCTGGACTTTTAATTTGTGAAATGATGATGAGGATGGTGGTGGTGGTGGTGGTGATGAAGAATTGTCACAGTCAGAAATTTGACTGGTAGATGGTGTTCTGCAGTTTGAGATCTAGCCAGTTTCTTGGGAACTGCAGGTATCTTCACAGGATTCTTGCTGTTCCAAGCAACACTGTCTTCCAGAGCCGAGCTGCTGTTAGTTGTTCAATGCCTAGAATGTCCAGGTGTTTCTTGAGACTTCTGGGCACTGCTCCAAGGACTCCAGTGACAACTGGCATGATGATAATCTTCTTCTCTCAGAGGCACTTTGTAGGTCTTGGTATTTTGTGCTCTTCTACCATTCTTTATTTTCTATTCTGCAATCTCCTGGGATTGCAATGTCAACAATCCAGGCCTTATTTCTCATTTTTCCCTACAATTGTGATAGTGTGATACAACTGAGTATGATGATGAATTGTCACAGTCAGATGGTGTTCTTATTCATTTTTTCTACAATTGTAATAATTGTTGTTGTTGTATAGTTAGTCAGTGAGTGGATTTAATATAAATATTGTTGGAAAAGACGTTCTAGAATTCAAGGGCAACAGGTTGCAATCGAAACTGACCTCTGTCCCCAGACTACTATTAGCCTTCAAAAGGAAAATAACAGGTATCCTGTCTTTTCCCCATCTTTTAAAAAAAGAGCTAGTAGCCTGTGGGCAATGAGGTCATTTTCATCCAAAGAAGCTACATGGCCCTCTATACAGTCCCAGCCCAAATCAGTCTCTTGCATAGCTTCTGTTAGAATTTTTAGAAAAGCTGAGGAGATCTGATCATTGATTTTCGAGACTCTGCTTTGATGCGAAGAGATAACAGTAGATGCTGAGAACTTCACACAAGGTTGTTTTCTGTGGCAGTCCCTTGGTAAGCACCACATCCAGTTTTGTTAAAGAAAGATATTTTGGAGAGTACCTAAAAATTAATCCACATTTGGATCTTCTGCCCTAGTATTATGGAATGGTATATTACATAGATAGATAGATGATAGATAGGTAGATAGGTAGGTAGATAGGTAGGTAGACAGACAGACAGACAGACAGGGGTTTTTTTTAGAGGTGTCTGAAAATCTGTATAATATTATTGACAAGTGTAGTGATACACCACCCTGAACTGGACTGCCCAGGCTAACCAAATCTCATCAGCTCTTGGAAGGTAAGCAAGGTTGGCCCTGGTCAGTATTTGGAAGGGAGATCACCAAGGAATAGCAGGGTGGTGATGCAGAGGTAGTCAGTGGCAAGCCTCTGAACGTCTCTTGCCTTGAGAACCTCATGCTATCGCCATAAGTCAGCTGTGACTTGACAAGGAAAACACAGCCCACAAGCCGAAATGTGGACCAGGTTGGGAGCCTGTAACTGTGGACAGATGCATCAACAAGGCTGTTGTGGGGCTGTCTTCATGCTATGGTTCCATTAATCAGGTTGAAAATCCCAATCTGGAGATACATTGCAATACAGAAATATTAAACATATGAAGCTGCAAGACAGGGATTTCCCTGGTGGTTGGAAACTGCGACAGCAGTGGAGAGGAACATGGGAAAAATTTGCATGCCTTCTGTACACAGAGGGTGGGATACTGCCCAGTATATTTATACTTGGCATATTTCATAATGTGTGTGTGTGTATTCTAAATATTTTGAAACAAATGCATTGCAACCATGAACCCCTTACAGGCAGGATGAATTTCACAGACCTGATTTCCACGAGGCTGTTACGGAAGGCAAATATATCCCATCAGAGGTGAAGTAAAATGAAAACAGAGAGGAGGGTTCGTGAGTTGAGGGTCTTGTACTCTCCATATTGGCCAGCACAATCTGAGGAGCAGAAGCGCCTGCTCATGGCAATATGTCCAGTCGACCCCCATCAATTTTTTGACTCCGTAAGATGCGCCGCAAACCAATATTGCCAACAGTTTACACTGGTGAAATGCGTGTGGACTTCTGCTTGCCACTTTATGTAACAATATCAAATATTAAAATAGTAGAAGAATTTTATAATAAACAGCATTTTTTTCCTTGATTGCAGCTGATTATGTTATGCAGCTTGTTCTGCCGAGGTCACAAAGGTGACTTAATAGCGCCTATAACTCATCTCAGCAGCTGACCTTTCCTCTTCACTGATGAAGCCCATTCAGAACCTGGTGGCCTTTTGCTCTCTTCAGGATCTCCTATTTTTTCAACTGTTTTGATCATGAATAAATTTATCAAAAGCCTTTTAAAAGATTTTTTTTTAAGTCCATGAAGCCTTCAGTGATCTTTTTTAAAAAAGACATTATTTAAATAGAGTACAAAAAAAAAAAAAGAAACAGTCTTTCAATCTCTTTTTTATTTAGGTTTTTTTTTTTTGCTTACCTGATGCCAGCATGTCGTTAATTAATATGAGAAAATGCTCATCAGGGATCTGAGCATCTGCGTGAAGAAACACGGTACCGATGTTCTTTGCGCGGACTTGAAAGTAAAGAGAATAGCGAAATTGCTCTGTAGAAGAAAGGGAGGTTTTAGATCATCATTTACCAAAAATCTGCATACGGATCATCGTCGAAAAGCAGCCTCATGAAAGGAAACTTTCAAAAGAATCAACTTTTTAATTCAAATTATCTGAAGAGGAACATGCATCTTTGCACAATATGGCCATCCAAGTTGTTTCATTGGTTTGGAAAGGATAATTAATATTAAAGGCACTTTGGACCTCCTGTTATCTCGATCAGACAGAATTTCCAGCTTGTGGTGTGCTTACAGGAATTTTGGAATGGCAACAGGAGGCAGAGACCACAGTACAACAGCTCTGTCACTTGGCTATTAGAGACGCTGCTGCCTCCTCAGAGAGCATTCCTCCTGGATGACGAGGAGCTTGCCTTGAAGTTTGAATGGTGTACAGGTTTCCTTTATTCACCCTTTATTTTAATGATACAGCTCTACTGGCCTAAAGGCCATGAGCTGAATCACAATAAAATCCCCCGGGGGGTGGGGGGAATCACACAATCATCCACTCATGCTTGGCCTGTTAAGAAGAAGAAGAAGAGATTGGATTTATACCTCGCCCTTCACTCAGAGTCTCAGAGCATCTTACAAACTCCTTTCCCTTCCCCTCCCCACATCAGACACCCTGTGAGGTAGGTGGGGCTGAGAGAGCTCTTTCAAGAACTGCTCTTGTCAGAACTATGGCTTGCCCAAGGTCATCCAGCAGCTGCAATTGGAGGAGTGGGGAATCAAATCTGGTTCTCCCAGATTAGAATCCGCACACTTAACCACTACACTAAACTGGGAAGTGGACGAAGGTTGTATCCAACTAGACAGCACAGCAAGCTCACAGGGTAAGTCTGCCCTTCTGTGTCCATAGACAAGGACGGCTTCAACAAACTTTTAGCTGAAAATGTTTGGATGAGGAGGACTGTATCTTGCAAAGCACAGAACCCCTAGATCAGGGGTCCCCAACGTTTTTACTCCCATGGCACCTTAGGAATTCTGACACAGTGCGGTGAGTACAACCTCAAAATGGCTGACATGGGGGCCCAGGCACGCAGACACAGAGAGGAAAACCAAGTGCAGGGGACAAGAGGGGTAATTTTTAAGAAATACACTGGGAAAGAGGAGTGAAAGAAAATAACACCAACACTGTGGCAGCAGCTACCACTGAAAGAATGTCATTTTAATCTGTACAGCTAATCAGATCTCCAGTGACCAATCAGATGCCCTCCTGGGCCACCCACTGCCACCCACTTTCAAAAAATATGTGGCGGGCACCAGGATAGGTGTTTGTGGGCACCATGGTGCCTACAGGCACCATATTGGAGACCCCTGCCCTAGATGGTAATCAGTTAAATTTATCTAGCTAGAGCCGTGATTAGAAAGACCCCTATTTGTCAATTAGTTTTATTGGTTTTAGATAACTGAAATTCAGATGATGGTGTATTCTGATTTTTCTTTGTTATATAATATTATTTTTTGATGGTTTTAACTGGCTAGTTCTATCCCTTCGTAGACTAGATTAGCCGTGAGATCCAAATTCCCAGTCAGATTGAACTCATTGCATGATCCTGTGGTCTTTCACTCAACCCAGTTTATGGAGTTGGTGTGCTGATAAGGAAGGGCAAGAGCAGAACATGAAAAACAATCTGTTCAGACTGATACTGATCATCAGTTTATGGGGGAGCATATAAAGTTAAACTTCACAACAACTTTCCTAACCATATGATCATTTGAGTCACCTGCCTGGAAGCTCTTGGATTCTCTTTTCCTGGAAATTTTTATAAAAGGTTGGAGAGAGTTTAAATATGGGACATCTTGCATTTGGTAGAACTACATAGCCTTTCCTTGTGTGCATGATGCTGCCTCAGTAATGTACTGTAACCATGTCATACTAGTGTCACTTGTCCATAGGCAGCCAAAAATATTCAGTTTGTTTACTGGGAGTCCATTTTTCAACCCGCAGTGGGAGTTACAACTAGACCTGCAGGATGCAGATAGTCCATATTAGACAAGCAAAACTGGCATACGGAAGTCAAAAGCAATGTGAAATGTAATGATATTTGAATTCAGATTAATATTCCAAGTCACCTGCAAACAACAACAAGAACAACAACAACCCAACCTCACAACATTTTATTTTTTAAAAAAGGAAAGAAAGCTGAGCTAGAAACAAATAAGCGCTCCACAGGAGAAAAATCAGACTGCAATAAGATGATAAATGCATCCGCAAGTCGGTTGGCACAAGCAGCAAGCAAAACTCCCTAGAGGGCAGCCCATAATTAGCAATTTGAAGATGGTCATTGTCCTTAAGGGGGAAGATGCTATTTGGAGCTGTGAGCAAATTTATTGCTCGAACTTGAAGATGTGCCAAACCCCGTTTTGCCTGCCCTCTGTGTTATATTTTTATTTTATTCTTTCACACATAGGTAATATTTCTGGAACACTTTTGAATAGGGACTCAGGTGCTTCACATCTATTATCTCTATAATATTTTCCACCACCTTGTAAGGCAGACTGGCATTGTACCCCTCACAGGAAACTGAGGCTGACAGACCACGGCTTGTATTCTATGGTGTGACAACGGAAAGGCACATTTCCCCCATGTTCCTCTCCCTGTGCCTCCCCAATCTCTTTTGACCTCTGGAAAGTTTATTCTTGCAGCTGCATAACCCATGTAGATGAGCAGCTGAATAGGTCAGGGGGCTGTCAAGGAAAGGGGGAAATCACTCTCCCTCCTTGCTACTCCAATCAGTGCAGGCGACCCAGGAAACTTCCAGGCTGATCTAAGGTTTGACCTGTAAATGCTCTGTCTGTAGCTCATGCTGTTAACCATTATGCTATGCCAAAACCTATGGGTGCATGGGTCAATCAGTTTTCAGTTCTTTGGAGATTTTTATTTTTATTTTTGAGGACCTTTGCTTCTTTTTGAAAAAATCAGGCTTTGGGTGATTGTTCTACTCTGGTTTTATAAGATTAAAAGGTTCTTCCCCCTTCAGCAGCTAGTAAAGATGGAATTGTGGGAAGATGACTACTTGTTGGAAACATCCAGGCTGGGCGTGGCCAGGGGCATGACCTCTTGGATGTGAGCCAACAGTCTGACGGCTGGAGTCCAGAACCAGCGTAAAAGGAATGACTCAAGCCCGCTGTTCAAGTGGAACAGAAGAACCTGAGAATGAATTTTGTATCCCTAGTTCTGGCAACAGGAAAGTATAATATATGGAATGTTTCTGATATTTTTGCAACCATTTTTTCTTCCTTACAAGTGCAAAGGGGGGTGCAGTTTTTAACCATACCTTAAACCCAATCTGGTAGAACTATTAGGATACGAATAAAAATAGCTTTACCAGGAATGCAGTCGATAATCCACCAGTTAAGCCATCACTACAGAATATTGCGACCCCACTGTTGTGACCTACCTTTCAATCTAACTTCTTACCTGTGCAAATTGAACTCATGGCTCTCTGTTTTCACATGGTTTCTGTTTTTTCTTGTTGAATTTTTCTACACTATCTTTAATGTTCCTTTGGCGCCAATTCCATGTAAATGGTGGTGGTGGTGGAAAGTGTCATCAAGTTGCAGCTGATTTATAGATCCCATGGGGTTTCCAAGGCAAGAGATTTCAGAGACAGTTTGATATTGCCTGCCTCTGTGTAGCCACCCTGGACTGCCTTGGAAGTCTCCCATCTATATACTAACCAGGGCCAACCTTGCTCAGTTTGCGAGATCAGGCTTGCCTGGGCCTCCCAGGTCAGGGCATGTAAATAGTATATAATACATAAATGACATAAAATGGCAAAAAAGAAAGGAAAAGGAAAATAGATTAAATGAACACATTGGGAAAACCAACTGGGAGAAAAAAAATGGTTCTAGCTGATGTGGTCTAGAATCTTTCATGTAAGCTGGTCAAAGAACGCGTTGATGGGGTCCGAACTGGCAGAGACTGGCCAAGAGAGAGATCTTGGAGTCGTAGTAGATAACTCACTGAAAATGTCGAGATGGTGTGCGACCGCAATAAAAAAGGCCGACACCAGTATCATAATGCCCCTGTATAAATTGATGGTGCGACCTCATTTGGAGTACTGTGTACAGTTCTGGTCACCATACCTCAAAAAGGATATTATAGCATTGGGAAAAGTGCAGAAAAGGGCAACTAGAATGATCAAAGGGTTGGAACACTTTCCCTCTGAAGAAAGGTTAAAGCGCTTGTGGCTCTTGATGGCTGAGGGGTGACATGATCGAGGTTTATAAGATTATGCATGGGATAGAGCAGGTTGAGAAAGAAGTACTTTTCTCCCTTTCTCACAATACTAGAACTCGTGGGCACTCAATGAAATTGCTGAGCAGTTGGGTTGGAACAGATAAAAGGAAGTACTTCTTCACCCAAAGAGTGATTAAGACATGGAATTCACTGCTGCAGGAGGTGGTGGTGGCTACAAGCATGGACAGTTTCAAGAGGGAATTAGATAAACATATGGAGCAGAAGTCCATCAGTGGCTATTAGCCACAAGGTATAGATAGAAACTCTGGAGCGAGTGATACTCTGTATTCTTGGTGCCTGGGGGGGTCAACAGTGGGAGGGCTTCCAGTGTTCTGGCTCCACTGCTGGACCTCCTGATGACACCTGGTATTTTTGGCCACTGTGTAACAGTGTTGGACTGGATGGCCCATTGGCCTGATCCAACATTGGCTTCTCTTATGTTCTTAACCCTTTGGATTGAGAGGAAGGGGTAGAAATATCTCAAATAAATAAATAAAACAACAGCAACAAAAATTAACAATACAAAACATCTCACAACAACTCTGGAGCAACAACACAAAAACGGCAAGAGTGTAGTCATTCATCCCTACGAGTGGACTAGTTAGAATGGTTTTATGCAACCTGGAATTCAGCAATGTCCACATGAGGAGGAGGTGATTTTTATTATCCAGCCATAGTGTAGGACTATTATTAGTCTCCTATAATTGTACCAAAATGGTGGTACCAGCTTCTTTCAAGGAGTCACTGA
The DNA here is from genome assembly GCA_029375565.1 of Gekko gecko. Taxonomy (NCBI): domain Eukaryota; kingdom Metazoa; phylum Chordata; class Lepidosauria; order Squamata; family Gekkonidae; genus Gekko; species Gekko gecko. The sequence goes on along the minus strand of JAPDNY010000003.1, from coordinate 32,024,212 downwards.
TCATTTGTACATTATCATCTGAAACTACCTTTCATTGCTCTATAGTAAAGGGATTCTAAAAGAATGCAATTTAACAACACTTTCTCTTAGGTTACAATTAAGTATAAAAGCCTGCAACAATGTAAAGATATAAAGGCCACTGAATGTGGCATAAGGAAGGGGAACTGTAGCATCTGTGCAAGCTGCAAGGATGTTACCCTTTAATCACCTGAACCAATTAATGCGGGACGGTGGAATCAAGCCTGTGATTAAAGCTTTTAATTTAGCTACCTGTTCAATTAATTAAAAATTTGCAGACCTACAATCAACCTCTTTACAACCAGGAACAAGAAAAATACAAGTGTGATTTTAAGAACTTTTTCTCCCATTTTGAGCTTGCTATGGCTGACTTCAGACTGGCAATTTGCCTCGCTATAGCCATGTTTCCCAAGCGAATTAAAGGGGGCGTTCACACAGGCACATCTGCCTGGCGTTCCCTACTCGTAGGCAACCTGTGCTGCTCTGCTTTGCTCCTGGGATTAAAAGATACCTGTTGCAAGTGTAGCAAATCCCGGAGAGTGCCTTTATCCCACTGTATTCCGCTTCCTGGAAGTGTGAACGCTCAGCCGAAAAGCCGGGAACAACCCGCGTTGCACATAGGGCAGCAGCGATATGATTGGCTGTGCTCCGCTCTACCGCCCAATGCAGTGCCAGTGCAATGGGATCCTCCCCAATTCATCTGGATGCCTATGTTTGCATGAGTGCATGAGCGCATATGTGCCCATGTGCTCATGCAAATATTGGCATCCAGCCGATTTGTCAGGAAAAAGCCATTTACAGCTGTGCCTCCAAGCCAGCAGTCTGAACGCTCCTGTGCGCCTCCTTCCAATATGCTCCCACATAAGTTGGCCCTGTGTGACCAGAAAAACCTGGAACAGTTTGTTCCGGGGCTTTTTTGCCACGATTGGCTCCCACTTCAAACTGCCAGTCTGAACTCAGCCTTTGCATTTTGGTTTATACCACTCTCAATAAATATAAAACTGGAATGGAATTTACTTCAAAATGGTAATACCTTTGAAACTGGTACATAAGAATGCTACTTAAGAAACCCAAGTCCATAATTCTGGAGGTGATGCAAAGTGGCCTTTAATAGTATGAGGCATACAATTATAGTTTCCAAAAGGTAAAGGTTTCCCTTGCTCGAAAGCCAGTCGAGTCTGACTCTAGGGGGCAGTGCTCATCTCCATTTCCAAGCCAAAGAGCCAGTGCTGTCCGAAGACTTCTCCGTGGTCATGTGGCTGGCATGACTGAACACTAAGGTGCACAGAATGCTGTTACCTTCCCACCGAAGCAGTACCTAATTATCTGCTTGCAAATTCTTGCTTTCGAACTGCTAGGTTGACAGGAGCTGGGGCCAGAGACGGGAGCTCACTTTGTCATGTGGCACTCGGGTCTTGAACTGCCGAGCTACCCACCTTCCAGTCTGCAGTTCAGCGTCTTAACCTCTGAGCCATCGCAGCCCATTTTATTTTAAAATGTATGTTCTCCATGATGGTTTGAGAAGAGCCAGAGTCCAGGAGCACCTTAAAGACTAACAAAATTTGTGGCAGGATAGGAGCTTTTGTGAGTCACGGCTCAAGAAGTTAGCCACATATTTTATGAGTCTTGAAGGTGCTACTGGACTCTTGCTCTTTTCTACTGCAACAGACAGACTAACACGGCCACCCACTGTGATAGTTTAAAGCGGCTGCAATAAACCACTTTAAAAATTCAGAGGTAAGCAAAAATCCACAACAGAAACAAGCCGTAACACACAGACCAATCTCCAACAGTTACCCCAAATTACCATTAGATAAATGGCTTCTGAAATGACAAAAGAGCTTTCCATAAAGTTGGAGTGATGACAAAAACGTAAGGGGTCTTCACTGAAGCAAGCTTATTGTAGCTGCTTCAAACCACAGGTCCCTTCTGGGGATCCTTTTGGTTGACTGCAACACACTGTTGATTCTCACCAGAGGGGGGGAACTTTTTTAAAATTTTGATTGGCATCCCCTCACTGATTCTCTCTGAGCCTCCTTCCTATTTATGTGTCACCGTGTTTTGCTTTTGTTTTATATCTGTCTGTCTGTCTGCCTACCTGTTTTCATGCTTTTATTTTTCTCTGCCTTGGTGACCCTAAGTTGGATAGAAAGGTGGCTTAGATATGTTATTAAATAATTAAATAGATAAGAACTAGCACCTCGAATTGAGCTCAGAAAACAGACAAAGCCTGTCTGCACACAACTTGGCCAAACTGGTTGGCAATTGGACACCCCCTCCACAGGCCACAAGTGACGTTAACCACAATTAAGCAAAAAGTGCAGGTTTGGGTTGTAGATGCAGAATGCATACACAAAAATAAACTGGAGAGGAAGAAAAGAATAGTGCAGAGGGCAGGGACACAAAATACAAAGTTAACCTTAAAGTCTCAACTGCTTGGATTCTCTGGAGTAAGCTACAGTGAGCTGTTAGTGCAGAAAGGACCTTAGTATCAGCATAATGTGGTTGTAACATAAGACTCTCATCGGATGGCAGACTGCCTCATTGTGCACCAACTGAAGTTACCAGGATACCTTCAGGGTCCTATGTGGAGTGTTACTGTCGTCCAGTCAAGATGTAACAGATGCCCAAATTAGCCTATGTGCCAAATGCAGATGGTGAACACTTCTAACCATGGCACCAGCATATTATTCCCATAGCAGGGCAGGCTTAAGGAGTACCTTTGAGTCTTGAGCAATGCAACAAAAGTAAATCTAACCTTCCCCGCCAGCATCATTCAGTTACATCTTGGTCACTCTAAATCTATTTGGCATCTAGACACTTGTGGAGGACAGAGACCCCATCATTCAGAGTTTTTTGTAAAAAAAAAAAATCTGTTTGGGAAAGTATTTTTGTCTGGACCTTGCATGGGTAATCTGCACATGGAAGCAGGTGATCATCAGCTTGGGGACTGACTCAACCCACTTTCTATTTAACAGATGACAAATGCTAAACATATCACAATGACCATCCTTGTACACAGCCACATATACAGACTGTACAAACCTGTAAGCTTCTTTGGATCAGGGGTCTTATAAAAATGCTTGTTTGCATAGACATTTTATGGCTCCTGCACTAACTGATTAGGACCCAAAGCAGTAAGTTGATAAACCTGGGTCTGCAGTGGGTTTAATAGTTCTGTGGTTGGAGGTTTCTTACTTAGGTCCTGACCTGTGTGACCCAGGCTGGCATGCTCTCATCAAATCTCAGAAGCTAAGCAGGTTCAGCCCTGGTTAGTACTTGGATGGGAGACCACCAAAGAAGCAATTGGAGTCAGGAAGCAATTTTTCTCCAGGCCAGTTTGGATGGAGATCCTGGAGATTTTTCGACATCTTCTGGGTGAGGAAGAGCAGTCACTGGGGGGGATGGGGTGGTGGTATTTGTGAATTTCCTGCATTGTGCAGGCGGTTGGACTAGATGACCCTGGAGGTCCCTTCCAACTCTATGATTCTATGAAGTCCAGGATGGCTATGCAGAGGCAGGCAACGGCAAACCACCTCCATCTTGAAAGTCCTATGGGGTCACCATAAGTCAGCAGCAACTTGGTGGCACTTTACGCACACACCCCTAGGACTATGATATATCAAACTGAATTAGATACTTCCAGCAATCACAGTCAATTAGATCATTCTCTGCTGGGATGGAAGCATCCTCAAGAACTTGTCCCAGCTCTCAGCCTCCACATGCATGACTTCCTGCCAATTAGCTACCTTTTTCTTGATTGCCAAAAAAGATGAAAAATTAATTTGCTTTCTATTCCAGATCCCAGTGGAAGGGCCATTATGAACTCTCTGGGAAACATTCCCACAGTTCCTGAACAGATTAGATATGCTCAGGTTGGATATATTATCGGTTGAGTGTCACTCTTCAAAGATGGCACAGCAGTGGGAAATATCAATCAGTACTTATATCTGTCAGATGACCACAATGGTTTTTAAAGGCTTATAAGGCACCCAGAATCATAAGGTGTGATCCAGTGTTGTAGAAACACTGCAGAAGGTGCAACATTTGTTGTGGAGGGTTGACCAGGAGCTCTTCTCGCTTGTGGTGATTGCCCAGGAAGGAGAAGCTTGTATTCCAGTCCAGCCTTCCTTCAGAATTTATACAGACTCCAGAATTTATACAGAATCCAGAATTTATACAGACTCAAAGCTTAAATCTCTTCCAATTAAATTAGTGGAACTTCTAAGTGTTGGCGCATGCCTGTTTATATTGGTATTAAGGGCATAAAGTACATTTCAAAAAGGTTTTCCCCTAAGGGGAAACCATCGTTGTAAAGAGATTTTGAATGGGAAAGTGATAGAGAGGGCTGCATTCACTCTTTCTCCATTCCTATCCACTCTTTCCTACCCACTTTTTCACCACTGTCCACTTTTCAGTTCCTATCCACTCTTTCCTATCCACTCTTTCTCCATTCCTGTCCACTCTTTCCTAGCCACTCATTCTCCATTCCTATCCACTCTTTCTCCATTCCAAATTACCCTCAAACCTGATTTCCCCAGAATGAAATCTCAAGGAACAGTGAAATCTCTTGCATGGTTCATGTGGATTGGACGCTAGAGAAGTGATGGGGTTAAATGTGAAGGATTGGATCCTACCATCTTTTATGTTTCCATTAAAAAGGACACTTTTGAGCTCCCTTTGAAAGGCTGTGCTTGGGATCATGGGGACAAAAAAGCCTTGTGGGAAAGGGCTGCTATGCAGGGTGGGAGAACTGGGCAAGATCACTCCTTCTTCCTTCAGCACCAGTGGAGAAGCTGGAAGGATCCAGTGTTGCCAAACGAACAGAACAAGAATAAGTGGATATGAATTATGATGCAGAACAGATTTATGATATGAATATGTTTAAACTTATTTAATGTGTAATTATTTCAAGATCTTGTTTCATTATTGCAAATGATTAGTTTCAATGACAATGACAAGAGAACAGGGAGGGGGGAAAATCCCCTGCAGAGGACTTTGGTATGGGTTTAAGGCATCCTTTTCCCTCCAAGCATTCTCATGTCAAGGAACGTGATATATCTGAAACCATTCTAATATTCTCAGGAATGAATCTTTAAAATATGTTAACAGGTCATGCTCCCGGCTGCCTCTGGGGTCTACAGCGGCTTTGACTTTGCCAGCAGTGTACTGGGGGTCCCATTGAGTATAACCTGGCAACTTACAGATGGCATCCAAAGCTTCTCAAAACCTTTACAGAAAGACAAGGTGGCTATGCTGTTATAATAAGCCTGTATTAAATGTCTAGCTAAACTTTGGTCACCCCCTGTGCTTTTTCAAAAACCATTACACAAAGCAATTTTTTAATACCTGCATAGATCACTTGTCAATTAGTGTGCAGTGATTATTTGCAATGTGGCATCGCACATATGCCAAAACTAGGAGAGTTACCCACATACGCCACAACTGCACATCCTCAGAGAGAACAAGGTTCAGTGCCACATGAAACTAATTGTCGTGTGCATCAGTTAAAATTCTGGTCAGCTTCTTACAATCAAAGACTGGAAAGTAACGAGGTTCTCCAACACCACGGGCAAAGTGGCAGTAAATTAGTGGCTTATGGATAAACATGTGCTCATCAACACCCTGGTGGTAACCATACAGAGATACAAACAAGAATTCAACCTGTGCATTAACTCTTCACTGCATTTATTCCCCTAATTCCAACTTTTTAATACAAAAAAATCAGGTGATGTTGAAATGATAGTCTAGGAGCCTGAATTTCAAAGCTTGTTTGACAAGGTGTTTTAGGGACTTCTTTAAGAGTTGCCTCTCGCCATAACACAACAGATATGGCTGGCTATAGTCAGACCTTTACTGAAAAATGCCCCACTGAGTTCAGTAGGATTACGTCCCCCAAGTGAGGCTATGTAGATTGACAGCCAGAATTGTATCAGGGGCACCAGGCCTACAAAGATCCTCATCGCAGGGGGGAAAGTCACCAATCATACCATAGAAGCTGACATCAGCATCCTTTCCTTTTGAAATGGGGGCCAGTTTAGGGCCAACAAGATAAGGACCAAGATTGGGAAGGGGCAGGTTTCCCAACACAGTCTTGGCAAATGCCAGGACATTGGGGGGGGGCAGTGCCTGGGGAGGCCAGAGACTGGGGAGGACATGATGTCACTTCTGAGTGACACTCTACGGTCTATTTATTTATATCATTTCAGCAATAAACTAGATGTTTTCTTTTATGATTCATGAGACTGTATTATGAGGTGGAGTTAGGAAAACATGGGGCATGTGATTAAGGTTGCCAAATGGCTGCTCCCAGGAGGACTGGATGGCCGAGGGACTGTGGAAATCAAAGTGGATGATGCTGTGATGTCACTTCCAGGGTCATCCTATCAGGCAATGTCACCCAGTGCTGCCCCCCCAGCCCATGCTGCTCTATCAAACAGCAACGGGAGCCCAGGGCTGAGGGGAGGACGTTGCCCACCATAGCAAGCAAACTGGGAAGCTGATCTGTGTTGCAAGTTTGCACCAGGCCCAGAGAAATGGGCCCTGCAATAGAGAATACCACCATTTCAGTGAATGTGATCTTCATTTATTTAAACTCTTTTAACCTGCCTCCCCAGATAGCGGTTCAAAGCAGCTTGGCCTTCAGAGTAAGAATCATTTTATTTATATCAAAGGCTTCATTAGACCAGCACACGCGCACACACACAAACACACATTAAGCTGCCTTATACTGAATCAGACCCGTGGTCCATCAAGGTCTACTCCAGGGGTCTCAGGCTGAGGTCTTTCACATCACCTCCTTCCTCATCTTTTTCACTGACGATTCCGGGGATTGAAACTGGGACCCTTGCCCTGACCTGGATAGCCCAGGCAAGCCCGATCTCATCAGATCTTGGATGCTAAGCAGGGTCAAGTCTGGAAAGTACTTGGATGGGAGACCTCCTTGGAATACCTTGGGAGGTGGAGGCAGGCTTTATTCAGCCACCTCTCTGAATATCCTCCAGGCCCCCAGTAGTGATCAGTCAACAGACGTCACCAAGGCTTTTTTTTGTAGAAAAAGCCCAGCAGGAACTCATTAGCATAATAGGCCACACCCAACAACAGAAACTCATTAGTGTATTAGGCCATACCCCTGACAGCACAGCTCATTAGCATATTAGGCCACTTCCCCATGTTACCAGAAGTGTGGTCATCCAGCCACACCCACCTTTTGCTTCTTATTCTGTTTATCTTCTTTGTTGTCAACCAGGGCTCTTTTTGTAGCAGGAACTCCTTTGCATGTTAGACCACAGACCCCTAATGTAGCCAGTCCTGATGAGTTTCTGCTATTGGGTGTGGCCTATTATGCTAATGAGTTCCTGATGGGCGTGAACAACTCAGGAACCAGCCGGAACTCTGTTCCTGTACGTTCCTGCCCCAAAATAGCCCTGGATGTCACCGTTACTTCCAGGTGCACTCACAGTCAGTCACCAGAGGTCACCATGACTTAACAGACACATGCACATATTTTTTTAAAAAAGAAAGAAACTTGGGCCCTCTGCATGCCAAGCAGATGTTCTCCTGATAAGCTGCCCAACTCTCAAGTATTCCTTTATCTTCTGTCCTAATCTTTTGTTTCTTGAAAAGAACCCATTTTATGCTATACAAAAATAGTACAATTGGCCTAGCTTTAGAACCAGGAGTTGGAGTCTGATCCTGGATACCAACAGAACTGCAACAGAAACTCAACAAACATCCTTCCTTCCTTTATCTGATTTCATTGCAGAATAGGACAGGTGATATTTGCCCTCCTTCTTGATCTATCCCAGATGCTTCCCCACAGGTAAACCCTACCCATGGTCACTTGCAGAACTGATGTATTGGGGGGAAAGGCTGAAAGTATTCTGATATACGATTTTATGTTGCGGGAGTTTTACATGGAGATACATTCAATCACGTGATTCTCCCGTTTGCAGTCTGAAGTGGTGCAATCCCAGAATAGCTTACCTGATAACTTAATCACCTGCCTATCATGCCTTTTGATGCAGCAGGCTATTCTACGTATGTTAGTTAAAGCAGTCCAGAATACTGCAAACATGAAATGACTAATTCAGACATTTATACTCTCCTTTTCTCCCAAGCAGGGAGTCCAAAGAGGCTTACAATGATCCCCCCAATTCCATTTTAGCTTTGCAAACAACCCTATGACACAGTTTAGGCTGAAAGTGTATTAATGGCCCAAGGTCACCCAGCAGAGTGGGGATTTGAGCCTGGGTCCCCTAGATACAAGTCTGATGCTCTTACCCGCAATGCAATGCTGGCAAAGTATGTGCACATATAGTGCATAGGACGCATGGAATGCAATAAATATTGCATATACTGTTTATTAACAGTGTTAAATCACTTGAAAAGCCTAAGTGTTGAAAAAGCTGCCATACTGCCTCAAAAATTATGCACTTTACCAGTCTAAATCTGTCATGATAGAGTATTTCCATGCAAGTGGGCCAGTCATCCATTAATTCTCTTGCATAGACACATGCTTTGGGACCCATGTCTAGACTCAGAGAGATATTCATTGGGCAAGGGGTGAAAGTTACACTCATAACAAAGGTCTTAAGTAGGGATGTGCAACTAAATAAAAAAAATCAGTATTTGTCCGATCTGGATATCAGGGAACCCAAAAATATCAGTATTCCCATTTTCCTGGGTTCCAAATACTGGTTTGGTATTCAAATCCAGGTATGTGTGTGTGAGAGAGATTCTGATATTTTTAGCTCCACTGTTCCCTATGGGGAATCTTTCCAGGGGGCTGGAGGGACTGTTTTTAAAGCTATTGGCACAAAAATTGCAGTGGAGCTGCTGGTGCCTGTCCTTTAGATAACCCCCTGGAGTCCAATTCTATGGGCCCCGAATGAGGTGCCTCCAGCCATCCTCCATTAATTCCTATAGGAACTTTTTTAAAAAATGTAAAACCCAAGAATCAATGCCAATGTACAACCCAAGAATAGCCCAATCCAAAGGTTGTTGCAGAGCCTAGCAAACGTAAAACCAGAGAATAGAGTTAATGTATAACCTGAGAATCTACAACAATGTCAAAATCAAGAATCCACAGCAATGTACAACCCAAGAACTGCTCAAGCCAAACCAAACAAGAACGCCACTGCATGCTGAGCAAATGTAAAATAAGAGAATTCAACCAACATACAACTTGAGAATCTACAGCAATGTCAAACAGGAGAATCTACTACAAAAAGCAAACCTGACACTTCGCAACTAGAGCAAAGAACATAACTTTGCAAAGTTAACAAAAACAATGTAAAAGAGCATAAACTATGAAAAATCAACCTAGCAAGCTGATACCAAGCCCAGGAAGACACAGGCACTCCAGAAAAAAGGGGGGAGGAACAGTCCTGGGAGCCTTTGAACACTGGCTCCCAGTACTCACAGTTAATCCTGTAATCCTGAACATTTTGAGTTTTTTTCAGGTCCTATTTACCGGTATCCCATATTCCCAGTAATAATGTATGGCTGTGAGAGTTGGACCATATGGAAGTCTGAGCAGCGAAAAATAGATGTTTTCAAATTATGGTGCTGGAGAAGATTCTTGAGAGCCCCTTGGACTGCAAGGAGATCAGATCAGTCAATCCTAAAAGAAATCAACCCTGACTGTTCCCTGGAAGGACAGATACTGAAGATGAAGCTCAAATACTTTGGCCACCAGATGAGAAGGTAGCACTCACTGGAGAAGATCCTGATGCTGGGAAAGACTGAAGGTAAAAGAAGAAGGGGATGGCAAAGGGTGAGATGGTTAGACAGTGTTATCAATACAATGGACATGAAATTGAGCAAACTCCGGAGGACGGTGGAAGACAGGAGGGCCTGGCGTGATGAAATCCATGGGGTTGTGAAGAGTCGGACTTGACTGTGTGGCTGAACAACAAAAATCCTGAATACCATTCGGAGACCCAAATATATGTTCAACTGGGCTATATCTGAATACACATCCTTTGTCTAGAGTTAACTTCCATATCTGACCACCATCAGATAGACCATCAGGTTGACCTGGCTTACTTCTGAAAAAATTTCCTTCCCATTATCTTCATTCAAAGAATGAACATTTAGGCCGATGGATGCTGAGGAACAGCAACAAAAACATGTTCAGTAGAATCAATCAGAACTTGTCCAATACGCTTTTATGACTTAGATCAATGCAATTCATTAATAATTATTCCGAGGATAGCACACTGCTGAGAGGAATCTTTCCCAGTCAAAATTACCCTCGGTCATACCTCAAAATACCTTTGTGTTGTATCAATAAGCACTTTGTTAAAAAGTTCAATATCCTTTCCCTCCAAGATTATCTGAGTTGGGATGATTCATGCTGCCATAAATGCACCAAGTCAATAGGGAACAGCAGAAAATCTACTACACAAGTCCCCTTGCCACATAGCTTCATATGACTGTTTGCAAATCATTAGCCTTGAACTTCAAACTATCAGTTTTTAAACAATAATTCAATTACACAATTAATTAACTGTACTTCTGTGCAACAAAAAAGGGCAAATTTATTATTCACAATACCTGCACAGTTAAAAACCAACACATTGCTTATAAATGAGGTGCTGTGGCTGCCACAGGGACATTGATTCCTTGTTTTTCTATACTTGCTATCTATAATTTTTATTATTGTTGAAATATACCACCCCTTTTTTTTGGTCTTACCCACTTCTCAGTGTTTGTTCTGTTTCAGCCCTATTAAGGTAGACTTCAACAGAAGATTTCTCTCTGCCTCCATATCCTATCTACCGGTTACCCAGCATGGTGGAATTCTGGCTGGTATATCTCTTCAGACTGTAGATCAAGAACTACAATACTGAATGTTCCCCCTACATGTTTTCATGTAGTAAATTGACACACCAGACATAAAACTTCAGTGTAGCTTTCTCCCTGATATACTAAAGGTTTTACATGTAGGAGATTGCCTCATGGGAGCACTATGTTTTAATTGCTGTTTTATGCTTTTGTCTTTATTTTAGCTCAGGTTTTAATAGTTCTAATGTGTTTCTGTTGGCTTTAATGGTTTTTAAGTTGTGATTTTATTATGAATATTTTAATTTGCTAGTAGCTTTCATGGCCCTTATAAGCATGGAAAGGTGGGGTTTAATAACAACATCAACAATTATAATAGAAATCAAGATGGGTAGCCATGTTAGTCTGTTTGTAGCAATAGAAAAGAGCAAGAATCCAGTAGCACCTTAAAGACTAACAAAATTTATGACATGGTATGAGCTTTCATGAGTCACTGCTCACTTCTTCAGATACAGCTAGAATGTGAGTCCATCTGTCCTATATAATAGGAAGTGGAGTGATTTCAGATGCTGAATGATATCAGCAGACAAATGATAATAGCAAGAGAATGACAATAACATGCATGATTGGATTGGATGTGATATTCAGAGGTGTGGAGAAATCAACATCCACCTGGACTTAATCAAGAACTGGGTTTCCTGTCCTAAGGCTCCTTAGGATGGAGGAAACCTTTATATTTTGCTTAGTGGATTGACACAGATCAATGTCACCCTCTGGGATGTGGAATAGTATAGCATAGCCCAATCTCATCAGATCTCAGAAGCTAAGCAGGGTCAGTACTTGGGTACAAAGTTGATAGGCTACACAAAAGAATCTTTATACAGCAAGTGCCAGTCAATATACATTCTCCTGGCTTCCTTTTTCTCCTGGGAGATATGATATTGCCAATATTATAACAATATTATACAGCCATTGCTTTTCCCTCCCCACAAGCACATGCTTCCACTGGGTGGTATCCTACCTTAACCTGAAGGAAGTTCCTCTAGTCTTAGGAGTCTTCCTCCAATGTAAGGGGCACTTTTGTGGAAGAGAGAGTCACTTAAGTTGAAGGAATGCTCCTTAGGATGGAGGAAACCTTCATACTTTGCTTAGTAGATTGATACTGACCAATGCCACTCTTGGGATGTGAAATGGTATAGTATAGCCCAATCTCATCAGATATTGGAGGCTAAGCAGGGTCAGTTAGGGTTGCCAGCCCCCAGGTGGGAGTGGGGGATCCCCTGATTTTATGGGCTGTGGCCTACCACCGGTCAGCTGGGCAGCGAGGGAAGCCCCACCACAATAGCCACAGCTGGGTCTGACATCCCAGGCATGATGACATCACATGGTAGTGACGTCATCACAGGACATCATGTGACGATGCTCTGGTATATTGGGCAAAACTCTATGGTAACCAGAGAAGTCAACCATGCTGACTGGGGCAGCAGCAGAAACAGCATCTGGAGAGTCTCCTGTGAGTGGGATACAGATGCATTCTCTTCGTACACCCTTTGCACAGATCAGCCATTTTGGGTACTGAGAATGTACATGGATAATATAGCAGTCCTCTGCATATGTAGTAATATGTGGGATAATAAACTACCTTATGTGGAATATACAAGTCAAACCTCTTCGACTAAAGATAATAATGGAATTTGATGGCCATAGGTAGAAGGCTTTGCATCACCTTCTCCTGCAGTGAAATTGCTACTTCTAAGAGTGCACTGACAGATTAAACTATGCTATAGCTAAAGCCTCCTGGCTGTAAATAAACACTTGTTATTTTGACATATACGGTGGTTAAAGGATCTGTGGTGAAACAGTCCAGCTCTGGCCTGCAGGACCTGTTCGATGCTGCCCCTCAAGGTTTTCCCAAGACCTGGAGAGGCTTCTCTCTCTCTCTCTCTCTCTCTCTCTCTCTCTCTCTCTCTCTCTCTCTCTCCCTCTCCCTCTCCCTCTCCCTCTCCCTCTCTCCCTCTCCCTCTCTCTCTCTCTCTCTCTCTCTCTGGTAACCTGCCACCACCACTTGACCATTGTAGGAATTGCCCACTGGGAGGGTCAGGACTCCCGGCATCCCTTCCAAGTTCTGAGGCTTTGCCTTTGTGTCTCCCACTGCCCAAGGGAAATGTTTACTGTCTTGTGCGCCACTGGGGGAATAGCTGCTTGCCAACTGGCCCCCCCTTCCTCCTGCCACTCCTTTTAAAATAGCATGTCCGAGACAGTGGAGGTCTATGTGGTACAGAGAAGCACTACCAGCATTGAAAGTTATAAAGTAAAAGAAAAGAAAACTGTACACAGAGCCATTACTTTTAAGCACAGTCACCAGATTGAGGTTTCCACTACCTTGCAGCTTTCTCCAGCTCTTCAAGCCACCACATGGTTAATGGCTTCCTCTTCCATACCTCAGTTAACAGTTCTGTTTGCTCTGATGGACTCAGCACAAAGAGACCTTCCTCCTTGCTTCCAGTAGTTTGATCTGCTCTCTCTTCCATACCCACTGACCAGGTCAGGCCAGGTCAAAGAAGCTTTTCCTGAAGTCTCCAGAATTTACTTCCTGAAGTCTCTCTAGTATTTAACACCTCCAAATCTTTGTTCCCTGCTTGAAGAAGGGGGGGAGTTTGACCCACCTATTTTCTCTCCTGCTAGTTCTATTAGTATTTGTATGAAGGTGGGCTGAGGTAAGTCCGGAAAGGAACTGAACTAACTTCCCCCTTCCTGTTCTTTTCCCAGAAAAAAACACAAAAACATGAAGTGGAGGTTTTGCTCAATTTAAACCTCTAAAGAAGAAAATGCATTTCTTCACAGCATCCATTCCTAGAAAACAGACAGCAAATGCAGAGAAATATCTCTGAAAGAGAAGGTGGAGAAGCATACATGGGAAATATAATTATTTCTCTTTTAATTTCTGTATTTAAATCTTTGAAAGGAACATTGAGAGTTGAAATGGCTTTTGTAGAAGTGTTTAAAAAAACACTTACTGATAATGTCCAAGTGAAGCTCATATTAGTCCCTGGCCAAGTGAATGAAGCTGACCTTGGGAAACAGGGTTAGCAGCACAAATAGCTGTGTTAAAATTCAACGACATTGTTAAAGAGTGCCACTCAAGGTCATTTTCCTCATGGTGACCTCCTAAAAATTTACTTCACAGCATTTCTAACTACCTGAAGAGGTGATCTTCTGCAGCTTTGTTACATGCAGTGAAATGTGTGTGGCCAGACACATTTGTAAGTATTCAGAAATCCAGAGAAGCACAGTTGTTATAAAATCTGGAGCATGTGCCTGAAGGGAAGAGATGGCCAACTCTCTACATGATTTGAACTATGAACATAAGCTCTTAGTGGGATTCCACATGGGAACTAAACTTATAGAACCCTATTAAACCCTTACCAAATCATGGTTCTGTTTAACATGGATAGTCCCAAATTTTTAGAAGGATAAGAGAAGAATAATTTTTCCCTGACATAGGGTTGGATCTAAAAGTGCCCCTCTACAAAGTGAAAGCACCTCATGCAAGTGGGTTGTCCCTGATTTTCACAAATGCCCCACTTGAGCTGCAATCCTGGCACTGTATCCCACACTATTTTTGAGGGTCCCACAACCCTCAGCAACAATATTTCACAAGAAGTGAAAGAAGAAGGAGGTGATATTTATAGCCTGCCCTTCACTACTTGAAGAAGTCTCAGAGCAGCTTGCAATCTCCTTTCCCTTCCCCTCCCCACAACAGACACCCTGTGAGGTAGATGGGGCTGAGAGAGCTCTCTCGAGAATTGCTTGTGAGAGAACAGCTCTGAAAAAACTTGTAACTGATCCAAGGTCACATCAGCAGCTGCATGTGGAGGAGTGAGAAATCAAACCCGGTTCTCCCAGATCAGAGTCCGTGCCCCTAACTAGTACACTAAACTGACTCTCACCAACAGAAGAATGGTTTGGTTCGACTGACAGAGGATTTTCACAGCGTAGAGGGGTGACAATTTTTGTAGATTCCTCCCTTCTGCTGTAAACCTCCAGCTCCCGAGCTGATCCTGGGTACCCCCTCTCAACTAGGAGAAGTGTTTTGGGAAGTATTTTGTGCTGAGCAGGAAGGGGAAGTGTACAGGGGTGGTCCTACCCAATGGGCAACAGAGGTAGTTGCCCTGGGTCCCATGGCCACACACACTAAAGGAGGGGAGAAAAGAAGAAGAGCAGACTCCTGCCTGCCACCACTCATGGCCACCTTGTCTGGGGCTCAGGTACCACAGGCTTACAGTGACGGCCACTTATTTCCACCCCTCTGGGGCTTGGGCAGCTGGCATCTGATGATGCTCCAGCCTACCTCACACAGGGTCATATAGCCACGCTTTGCTTGGCACTGGTAGGGGGTGACATTGACCCTGGGGCCCCATCCAGAAGTTTTGCCCAGGGTCCACAACCACTAAGATTGCTCCTGGAGGAGTGACAGTCATGCTCTACAGGCTGGAAATCCCTTTTGTCTGCAGAAATTCAAGCCAATGTGTGCTGTTCTTTCCAAAGTTCTCTCAGCATATTATGTAACATTAAAAGTTAACTGTCTGTAGGAATCATAGGCTAGTGTTTTGGGGTTTTTCTTAGAAATTCATAATTCATCAGGTACCCCCACTTTTGAAATTTCAAACCAGACTTGAATATATTTATAGAGATTATTTTAGACTGATGTTTGTTCTAGTGACCTAGTTGTGACTTATTCATGAAAAAATTCCTCCGTGCTGCTACACACAAACTGTTTTGAATATATTCTTCTTTGACTTCATGAGGAACTGGCACAATGAAAGAAAAGGTGTTGAATGAGGTGGACTAGATTTCTCTCACAGTTTCCTTTTGGAATATGAAATGAATGGCTTGTGCTGCATTTTAAAACCAAAACAGAATTCTGTCCCTGCTTCCTCTTCTCTTGTCAAGTCTGTCTGGTGACCTGGGAGAATTAAAATTTGCTTCAGGTTCTGTAACCAATAAAGTTGTGGCCAATTTTATCCACATAATTTCCAAAGAAACTGTCGTGTGAGTGGTCAGTTTAAGTCGGGCAGTATAGGACTGGCCAAGCCTCTTCATCCTGAATAAGACCTGGAACTGCAACTGGCTGTGTTTAAACACCATGAACAAACTTTGGTTTGTTTGTCCAAGAAAAAGCTTGATTTATGTGCTCTCTCTCCCTCTTCCCTTTGTGAATGGGGCAAATATTTGTTTTAAAGAAGCAATTTGTTGTGAGTCTGAATCTTAACAAACAGTGATTTGTTTCTTACAACAACTTGTTAAAGCATCCCGATATGGACATCACAACAAACTGGTTCCTTTCATACCTGGAAGTCTTCTATCCCAGTTCCACAGGAAAGGAAAAGAGGAGGCAGAAAGAGAACGGGGCATTTTCTCCTCACAAACCAACCGGAGGGTGTTTTTGATGTCTGACTGAGGCCAACAGACTCATCTGCTGAGAGGACATCTTAGAGGATTGCTTTATTTTTATTTAAAGAAGGAGGAGGAGGAGGAGGAGGAGGAGACTGGATTTATACCCCGTCCTTCACTTGGAGTCTCAGAGCAGCTTACAAACTCCTTTCCCTTCCCCTCCCCACAACAGACACCCAGTGAGGTAGGTGGGGCTCAGAGAGCTCTTTCGATGACTGCTCTTGAGAGAACAGCTCTGACAGAACTATGGCTTACCCAAGGTCATCCAGCAGCTGCAAGTGGAGGAGTGGGGAATCAAACCTAGTTCTCTCACATTAGAGTCCATGCACTTAACTGCTACATCATGCACCAAAATCGCTACAGGAACTCAAGGCAGCTTACAATGTCAATGATAATAAAATAGACAAAATACCTACCACTAGATCAAGATGAGCTTTCATGTGTCACTGCTCACTTCTTCAGATACTTCTTCTTCACTTCTTCTTCAAGTATCTGGAGAAGTGAGCAGAGACTCGCGAAAGCTCATACCACAAATTTTTTGTTAGTCTTTAAGGTGTTACTGGAATCTTGCTCTTTTCTACTGCTGTAACAACCACTAGTTAGAAACAATAATTTAAAACTGCTGGTAGGCAGAACAACTAATCAGTGTATTCCCAGAATATTCACCAGAACAGTGATTCCAATGTGGTGCCTGCCAATGTGTTTCCAGGCATTTCCTTCTGCTCTCCTCTCAAGGTAAGAGACAGTCCTGGCTTTTCTCTATGTCAGTGGAGCAAGAGGTACTTCAGAATAATTCATAAGGCCAGAACTTGGTGTCTACAGGGAGTGCCTGTTCGGAAATAGCTGTTTCCATCATAGGAGGATACTGAGTTTGGAATCTCTTGTGTGTGGACTATGACCCTCTGTAGCATCTGTTTTTTGTTTGGCTCTTCTCTTGCCCCACTTTAGCAGCCATTTTATGGCAGTTCCCACTACCTGTTCGCAGAATCCAAAAATGTCCACAGGCTCAACATAGTTGGGGACCTCTGCACTGGGTTATTTTCTGATGTTGGCTAATTGCAGGAGGATTCAGAGACTCACCGGTAGAGACCTTGATCAAGTTCTTTAGCCCTGCATCCAGCTCTGTGATTTATAATCCCTTTTCATTTTAACAAGCAAGCTGAGAAATCGCCTCCCCTTAAATATTTTTTAAATGTGGGGGGGACTACTTTATAGATGCAAATGCCAGGGTGCAAAGTAAAGTTAATGATTTTTCACTCTCCTGAAATTAAAATAGCTTGCATATTATTCAGAAGAAGAACAGCTCGTTCACATTACAGCAACCCTACCTGAAGATGGTGATTTACTGAAAAACTTCCAGCCGGGGGCTTCAGGCACGTGACATACTGACAATTGTGGATTTCTTTCAAAATCAGTTTCTGTCTGTCATACCTATGTAGTTACAAAATAACAAAGGGATAATAAAACTCAATTGTATATTCACAGTTTGAGATCCCTATTGACAGATCTTCACACTGAAGGCAGCCGCAAGAAAGTCTGATTATGAGAGCCCTCTGTTCAAAGATCTGAAAACCTTTCTTTTGTCCCTGCTCTCTTTAACACAAGATTTCTATAATTCTCAGTCTCTTCAACAACTCCGAAGACTGACAGGACCTAAATTTGGCCTCCTCTCATCAAATTATGACAGTACATTTTCAAGCATCCACCGCACAGGGCAGAATTTCTGCTGTAGGCTCCTTTTAATCAAGGCTGCTGAGGTACACAGACATGGTTGACCAGTGCAGCCCAAATAGCCCAAAGGGTGATCTGTGTATGGAAACAGGCCATGCCAGTAATGTATAAGATAGCTGTTGGGAACTGGTTTCACATAGATAGAACCTTCTCCCATGTTATGGAGGCATTATGCTGAAGAACATAATGCACAAGATATGGCCTTTTCCTCTGGAATTCCCTGACCAGAGAAGCCCCGCATGGCCACTTTTGATTTTCATAATGCTGATTGATGTATTCTTATTTAGAAAAGTTTTTAGATTGCAGAGAAGTGTCTCGGTAATTGTGCTTTATGTATTGACGGATGCTGCTTTACATTTTTGTTGTCAGGCCGTTCAGAACGCTGCATCAAGAATCTGTAGGGTCCCAGGCTTAGCACAAAATCATGGTTTAGTTAACTGTGGCTAGATTGTTCATCTGAATATAGGCCTCTCTGCCAAATATGCTTAGTTAAGCTCCATCAAACCAGGACCTGAAACCATGTTTTGCAGTTGGCTTATTAATCAGTTGTGGTTTCATGTGATGTATAGGGATAGGCATGGACTGGTTCACAAACTGAAGTTCATGATGAATTTTGTCCCGTTCATGGTTCGCAAACTGAAGTTTATGGCAGGTCAACTGGTACAAACTTTCCATGTACTTTCAAGCGGTTTTGGCAGTTTATAGTGGTTTGTGAATAGATACATTTCCAGACAGTCTCCACTCAATCAAAACATTTACCAAATTTCAAAGGCAGGGTGAGGTTCTCTGTGCATTTGGTGTGTGCAGCTTGCAGGGGGTCCGTTCTGTACACATTTGAACCTGTGCCTGACATTCCCCCCAAAAGTACTTTCCTGAGGGCATCTTCTTTGGTGGGGTAACTTTGTCTCCCTGAATCCAATTTACACATAACTTGGGCATGTAAAGGAGCATCAGGGGGAGGTCTCCTGTGAGTCTGATGTCACCAGCTTTCATGGGGTCCATTCTATACACTCTTGAACCTCCTGAACCTGCATGTGTCATTTCCCCAGAAGCACTTTCCTGGGGGCACCTTCTTTGGGGGGCCATAACTCAGCCCCATAAATCTAGTCCTCACCAATCCTTGGAGGGCAGGTAGAGGAGAATCAGCTGGAGATCCCCTGTGAGTTTGGTTTCTCCAGCACACCGGGGGCGTTCTACTGTGTCATGAGCCTCACGAACTGAACTGGTGCATGTAGTGCCTAAAAGCTCATTATGGTTCATGGCTCATGAACCAGGCACACCACAAATGAACCGCATTTTTCTAGTTCATGCCCATCCTTAGTGATGTACACATATGGAGAGAGACACTTTGGTTTGTTCCTCAGCACTGCCCCTATGTGAGCCCCGGCTACAGAGATTCTTGGCCAGTACATAAGCAACCAAAGCAGGCATTGCTGAGACAAACCAGAATTTAAGTAATCATCTGGAAGCCAAATCCCCATTTTACAAACAAACTACATTTAAAATAAACCATTGCTTTGCATTTTGTCTGAAGCAAGCTTGCAAAACAAACAGACAGTGATCGTTTCCAAGCAGCAATTGCCACAATCATAGCAACACTTTTTTGCAGCTACTGAAATCACAGCAATTGCTGCAATTGTATCTGTGGAGGCCCCAGGTCACATATTTCGCTGTTTCCAGAGGCAGATGAGAGGTACTATGCAGACTGAGTTTTGACTGTTTCAATAATCCCTGCAGATAACACAAAAAATTGTGCTCCTGATTCCTAATATAATTCTGGTAAGCATCATCCAATCAGTGCCTGGTCTATGGAATGATTTTCATAGCCATATCTCACTAGCTGTGTATTCCACAACTATCTTGGGAATTCCTGCCCCACAATTTTTTATGGGATATGTCTCTGCAAGGTTCTCAGTACCCGCTTCTTCCATTAATGCATTTAATGGATTTGGTGGTGGTGGTGGTCGTGCTGCTGTATTTCTGTGAAAAGGCAACAAAGTAAATAAATATTTTTCTTTCTTTCAGAGAAGCTAAAAGACCATGAGAGAGTAGGTGACATGGTACAGCTGGACCTCTTCAGCTTTTGGAATCTAAGCAGGGTAGATACTTGGGGGGGGATATCACCACAGAACCAGTTTGATGTAGTGGTGAAGAGTGATGGACTCTAATCTGGAGAACTGGGTTTGATTCCCCATTCCTCCACATGAAGCCAGCTGGGTGACCTTGTGTCAGTCACAATTCTCTCAGAAATCTCTCAGCCCCACCTTCCTCACAAGGTGCCTGTTGTGGGGAGAGGAAGGGAAGGAGACTGTAAGCTGCTCTGAGACACCTTCAGGTAGTGAACAGCAGGGTATAAAGCCAACTCTTCTTTCTTTCTTTCTTTCTTTCTTTCTTTCTTTCTTTCTTTCTTTCTTTCTTTCTTTCTTTCTTTCTTTCTTTCTTTCTTTCTTTCTTTCTTTCTTTCTTTCTTTCTTTCTTTCTTTCTTTCTTTCTTTCTCTTTCCTTCCTTCCTTCCTTCCTTCCTTCCTTTCCTCCCTCCCTCCTCTTCCTCTTCTTCTCAGAAGGCTCTGCAGACAAAAGCAATGACAAACCAGCTCTGCTTCTCACCTGCCTTGAAAGCCCCTTCCTGGGGTTGCCATAAGTCAGTTGCAACTTGTGGATAGTTAAATATGTAAAAGCCCATAAAGTATAGTGATTCCAGTAACTACCATAAAGTTAATTGAACAACCTTAGGGTGGCCATTCTTTCTCAACCTCAGATACCTCACTGGTTATTGGCTTGGATCTGCAAGAGGATTTCCACAGAGGAAGAGGAGAAATGTCTGGTAATTCCCCCTCCCACTGCAGACCTCCGCCCCCATGCTGTTGTTGAGGTCTCCTTTCCCATAGGAGCAGCAATGGGAGGGGGATTTGGGACTGCAATGGACTGCACGGAAATTTCCAGTGGATTCAAGCTGTTGTGAGGATAAAAGGAGGAAGGGAGAACCATATATGCCACCCTGAACTCCTTGGTGGAGGGATGGAGTAAAACACATTGATTCCCCCCAAAATATATATATTTATGAAGTATATTAAAAAGAATACCTACTGCAACCAGGATTCTGGTCGCGATCACATGCACAATTAGCTGTGCCATAGGCGTGAATGCCGGGCAGATTTAAAGGGCACAATCAGACATGAATATCTGGGAAGCGCCCCACACCCATCAGCAACCCATTTTGCTCCACCACAGAAGTGGAGTAAAAAGACACCAGGGAAAGTCTGGTAGCAAACAGGCTGCTACAGGCCACAGACGGACTTTCCCCTGTCTGATCACTCCAGCGCATTCTCATGGCATCGGGATGGTCTGATCATGCCATTCTGACTCCGTGCCATTGTCCCCCCCCCCTTTCTCAGTATATGCATCATCGCAAACTCCATAGGGAGCCCTCGGTGTGGAGATGTGATTCATTGATTCCCCATTTAAGCAGATCGGAAACAAATGGCAGAAAACACAACTGACTCACCTGTGGTTGCGTCTGATCACGCAGTGGCGGTCTGTGCCCACAGCTTCCAAGGACTGTGTGATCGTGCAACTGCGGGTCAAATTCCTCTGGAGGGAATAGCCTCGCTTCCCCCCCGCCCCGGCAGTTTATCTCGCGCGTGTGACCACCACCTCTGTTTGTTTTTTGCTTTCAAGTCACAGCTGACTTACGGTGAGCCCATAGAGGCTTCAAGGCAAAAGACAATCAGAGGTGGTTTGCCATTGCCTGCGTCTGCATAGTGACCCTGGTATTCCTTGGTGGTCTCCCATCCCAATAATGACCAAAGCCTGTTTAGCTTCTGAGATCTGATGAGATCAGGCTAGCCTGGGCCAGGGCATTTCGTCCAAGATGGCACCCATAAAATAGAGGAAACTGTTGAATATAAAGAGTAAAATCGAGAGAACCCATGCACTTGGAGGAGAGGGTTTTAATTCTAAACGTGAAAAGCCCCTAAACAGCTATGAGAATACCACATTGCTATAATCTTCCATTAACGGTGATTCTCCGTGTATAGGACACTTGCAAAGCACATATCGCCTAAGCTTTTTGTAGCCAAGCAAAATGTGGATTCTTATTCAAAACGCCGTCTCCTACTGTTTCTTCTACTCATCTGTTCGTATTCATACAATCCAGTTACCAAGGGCTGACCCCAATGTGGTTTTTTTTTTAACTTCAAAAGAGTTTACCAGCAACTGTCTTCGAGGGGGCTGTCTAATTAGTGTGTGAGGCTGGAGAGTTCCACGGGCATATTAAGATCATCAATGAAGTAAATTAATTTTTTCATGCCTGGAGGAGCATAATTTCTGCCAGCTTTCTCTCCCAAGGATCTTTCAAGAACACCTGCCAAGGGAACAGAAGATGCATGAGAACAATCGTCAAGGTCCGGCTGACGCTCAAGCATCACCCCGGCTTAAACAGAATGATCTCGCATATGACTTCTTTGTCCTCCTTCTGCTTGGTGCATAGCAGGGCTCTAAGGGGTTTGAAATACAAGAAGTCCTTTCCGAAAATTATTCTGCATTTGCAAAAGACTGCGAGATTTTAAAACCGATGCCTTAGCTAATAGCCAGAGCCTGTGTAGGCAGTGCAAAATCAGGTTTTCTTAGAAAGTCAGCAAGCGTTGTAACCCTTTCAGCTTTAAAAGGGCTGGGTTAGTGGTCCCAGTATTGTGGATGCTTCCATTCAGACCCTGAACTGTGCTTAAACAAACAGCTTTTATTTAAAGGCAGGATAATATAAAGGGGTATAGAACTGGGTGTTTTGAACAAAACAATGTTAATGATATTTTATATGTATGTATATATACACATATACATATATGTGTGTGTGTGTGTGGTTGTTTGGTTTTTTTTAATTGGCTCTGGCCCCGTACTGCTCCAGTTTATTCCCTGATTTCCACATGTGTTTCTGTGCCTTTATTTCTCACTTCAGTCCCCCCACCTTTTCTGGTCTCTTTTGAGACCACTTTTACCTTGATGTTTTTCTGGAAGCTGATTTTAAATTGGTTTTTTCCTAGTGCATAGCATCTCTACAGGTATCCTTTGTCCCACCCACCTCCAGCCCAATTTTCAGTAACTGAACTGTGATCATCATTAAACCACTCCCTCCCCAGACCAGTGATTTCAATTTTTTAAAAGCCCTAAAATAGTGATATGATGCTTTAGTGTTGCAATGTTAAAGCAGGTTAAATTAGTTAAAATTAGTTAAAGTTAAGTTAGTTGAAGTTAGTTAAAGCAGGTTCTCTGAATTCCCAGCTTTCATTTTTTGTTTAAAGTAAGGCTCTATCCTCTTCCTTTGTGGAGATTGAAAGGAAAAGGCATGTCTCCATGAAGGAAACGGATAGAGATTTACTTCAAAAATTAATGAAAGCTGGGAATTAAGAGAACCTGCTTAAACTTTGTGACACTGCAGCACTGTATCACTATTTTAGGGCTTTTATGTAAAGGGGGTGCTCTGACACCACCAATAATGCCACCAATGATGACAGGACCCTCCTTTAAAAATCCTCATTATTGAAGCCATGTGCGGAAGAAAATAATCAGACTCCACAACTGTAAAAATGCACGGGGGGCAGACATGGGCCCTTTCTGGCCTCTCCTTTTAATCCATGTTCACCACAGTGTCCATCAATAGTCAACTACAAGCATTGTTTTTCCAACACCAGCATTTCCTACCAGCAGACCCTTTTCCAAAAGCAAATCCACAAAATATCTCAAGTGAATGATTTCAGATGTATGAATCAAGACAGCCTCCTCTCTAAGACAAGGCACAGAGGTGCATGGGTTTTAAAGACAAGGAAAAAGATATATGTTACGGCAGTTAAGAGTGTTCTCATACAATGTAAATCAATGTAATTGTTTTTATACTTCAATTGAGGTGACAGAAAAGTGAATTTATACATTGAGATTAAACAAGTGGAAATATATAACGGTTACCCAGTCTTGATACTTGTCATAATCTTAATTTTGTAATAACAATGAATGATTTTTGACACTGCAAAGATCAGAAGCTAAATAGCTGTTTTAGCAAGATTACATTCTATAGCGTTTGTAACTCAAATGTGGCGGAGGACGGCATTTTGCTGTCACTTAAAATACAGTGAAATGTAATATGAGAATTATTGCAATGTCTATATTCACATTTTCAAATATAAATGACATGCTATAAACATAAGTCATAGTGCTACCATATGATTATACTGAAATAATATAACATGGACATAAATGAAGAGAAATGATGGTGAATTTCCTTCGCCAGTTAAGTTGAACAGAAAATACTCTTCCAAGGAGCTCGGAATTAAAATTGGGAAACTGAGTAAATATGGCAGTGAGGGTTTTATTCTCAGTAAAACCCCAATTTTGCTCTAAAATGAAATTGCAGATATACTTTAATATTTATCACCCCAGGTAGTTCATTCGCACTGCAGAAAATAGGCATATCAATGGCAGAAATGAAGTACAAAGTCAGCTTGTGTTGGAGATAATACTAGAATCTGGTGAGGAGGTAACGGGGTGGTGGGGGGAAGATAGCTCTCTCTGCAAGGTTCCAAATGAAAAATAAAAGTATAGGGCCATAATGGATTGTCATTTTTACGAGCCCACAAAGAACTCAAGGAGGCAGATAGAAAAAAGTGCGCTCTTGAAGCAAAATGTGCCTCCTTCGTACTGAATAAAGCTCAGAGCCTTAAGAGTTTCCCAGCTGGCTCTCTGTTTGTATGTGTGAATATGCTTCTGTTGCTGTTGCGATGCCAAGAAGAAAAGCGTCCGTTGTACCAAAGAAGTCTAATAATCAGAGGAAGGCTATAATTAATTGGGGATTCTGGGTGCAGTTTCTATTTTAGTGATTAATTGATACTGTGTAGTCTTGACTAAGTTAATTAACTTATCTGTGCTTAGTTTAGCCAACTGGAAAATGGACATATTATTACTTAATTGTATCACGGGAATGTTGTAAGATTTGATTACGGTTAGAGGAACACTCCGTCACAAGTTCCATTTAAGGACAAAATATTTTATTGTGACACAAGTTATAGCTGTCGGTTATGGTTCTAATCTCTTTCTACCACAGAAAGGGAACTTTTACCCTACTTTTAATTTGGTCGGTATATTGATTTGTTCAAGAACTCCACGTACAAGGAAAATGTCTCTACTTCAAGAGAATGTGGATAAGTACCCCACTTCTGCACTCAGATTACGCTCCATAGATAGTTGGGATGTTGGAACCTTTTCTATAATGGCATGGGTGATAACTTGCATTTGCCTCAAGTAACATTGTCATGTAGCCAAATCCAACATATCTACAGGACCACCTTTCCCCGTACATACCCCAGAGAGCACTACGGTCTGGGTCACAAAATCGTTTGAACCTCCCTGGCCCAAGGGAGGCCAGGCTAGCTGCCACCAGAGCTGGAGCATTTTTGGTGGCGGCCTCTACCTGGTGGAATGAGCTCCCAGAGGAGATCAGGGCCCTGTGAGACCTTTCTCAGTTCTGCAGGGCCTGTAAGACGGAGCTCTTCCACCAGGCATTCAATTAGGGGCCGCTGCTGCTGGAGTGCCCAGCCTGTAACATTTCGACCGTGCAGCTGCCTGAATGCCAATAAGTGGTCATAGACCTGGAACATCTAGTGATCAGTACCGAGCAGCGGCCACCTGAGTTGATACGCTTCTCCAGACACTACTGAAACATCGGTTTTAATGGTTTAACCGCCACCAGTCTCTTGCATTTTGTATTTGTAATTCGTATTTTATGTCCATTGGAAGCCGCCCTGAGCCCGCTTCGTGGGGAGGGCGGGGTATAAATCTCATAATAAATAAATAAATAAATGGTTAGGTGACAGTGTTACTCATTCGCAAGAAACAGAAAGACTAATTTGGAAGAAAACTGAAGAAGCTAATGCCGCACTCCAGTTGCCACCATGGTACAATTGCTAGGCACAGGGAGAGCGTACCTGGGCATAAATGGGAACCAAGAGAATGCAAATGCCACATAAACACTTTCACCCCTTTTTTGAAGCCCCTCCCCTGACCCAGATAGCCCAGGCTAGCCCGATCTCATCAGATCTCAGAAGTAAATCAGGGTTGCCCCTGCTTTGTACTTGGATGGGAAACCCCTAAGGAAGTCCAGGGTCAGTATGCAGAGGCAGACAATGGCAAACCACCTGTGAAAATCTCTTGCCTTGTAAACCCGATGGGTCGATATAAGCTGGCTACGACCTGATGGCACTTTCCACCTCGACAGCCTCTGGCAATATGCCAAACAGAGGCTTGCCCTTTACCGGCTAAGAGAGGGCGATCTCCCACCCCCGGCTTCTGTTGCTCACTGCTGGTCCGGGGACTGGCAGAGGAAAAACAAAGTGAAAAATAATCATCCCACAACAACACCCTCCATGACCTGTCCCCCTCCAGACTCTCACTGGTTGTCAGCCAGTAGCCGGCGACGCTAATCAAACCACACCCTTTTTGTGACCTAAGATTGTTTTGACAAAAAGTACCCCCTCTGTGGGCTCTGCCTGGTGGGCTGATTCCTGTGATATAAAGCCCCCACGGCTATCGTAAATACTTTGTCTCAGACCTGCAATGGGAGATGTGTGCCTTCCATGGCATGGATGCATGGACCTAAAGTTGATCGCAGCCACAACATGTGGGCTGAAGTGGCTGCGGCATCCACACCCTCTGTGCCTTTTCACATCCTAAAAGAGAATATTTGCTCTTGTGGGGAGAGTTGCATGTAGACATCGGCACTTTCTGCACTCTCCTTTTACTCCATCTTCACCACAGTGTCCTCCAAGCAATTCTGCACTAAAATCGAATTCAGCCTTCTTTTTAATCCACGGTTTTATTTTTTCCATTCTGCATTAAAATCAATTTCAATTCAAAACCTTTATTGGCATAGAACTGCACTAAAATCAAGTTCAACCTTCTTTTTATTCTGGGTTTCCCCCCCATTTGGCATTACATTTCCGCCCTTCAGTGGTCAGCCCAGTTTCAGCCTGCTGTTGCCCCGGGGTTGTTTGGATGCTGTTTTGCTGTGGACGTAAATTGCCTCGACTTGAACACTGAGAAGATCCAGAGTGGCAAGCAAGTGTGGAAAGGACCACTATTACAAATAGGGGCTGAGGCAAAAGAGGGAGCTCACATCCAGACTCACACTGATAATTTCCTAGGGGTAAATTAATGCCTCGAGAGGCCTTTGATGATTTCCATTTCAGCCCTATTGACTCTTCCCTCCACCATTTATTTGTTAGAATTTTTAAAAAAATGCCTCCAAGGCACTTCTTATGCTGAGCAAGGGCATCTGGTCCAAGGCTGCTCATTGTGTTGCATGGCAGAGTGAGATTTGAACTTTGGTAAGACCATTGGTTTGTCAGTATTGTCTGCTCTGACAGGTAGTGGCCGTCCATTGTCACAATGCAATAAATGGAATGACTGCACTTCACCATCATTTCAGGATATGTGGGAACATACTGATAGACGTATACACTCAGGCTGGGAGTCTTAATGCTGTATGAGTTTTCATTTGGAAGATAGAAGGATTATTGCAGGTTAGATTAAGGGAGCCAGCTTTGGTGTCTTCTGGTGTTCCTAGGAGTTATTCAGGCACACGGTTAATATAACCCTGGAGGGTTTTTCCTAAGCGTGGTAACAGTCCACAGTTACATTCTGATGCAATAGCCTTGTGATTAATTATTAGATATAGGGACACTATTGACTTTGATAGACCAATGGTTTGACCCAATTTAGGGCAACTTCACGTGTTCAGAAGACAGCCAACACGGCAGCTTAGCTCCGACTCAAGGGGAAGCTAGGACAGGAGCTAGAGGCAGCTTTACATGTTTGGTTAAATGATCAGCCTAGGGTTGCCAACTTTCAGGTGTGACCTGAATATCTTCTGGTATTACGGTTGATCTCCAGACTTCAGAGATCAGTTCCCCTGGAGGAAATGGCAGCTTCGGAGGGTGGACTCTATGGCTTTGTACCCAGATGAGGTCTATCCCCTCCCCAAACCCTGCCCTCCCCAGGCTCCACCCCCAGAATCTCCAGGTATTTCCCAACCTAGAGCTGGCAACCATAGATCAGATCTGGTGAACACCCAATCCTTGCCAGTCAGGCCGAATCTGCATCTAGCATTTGCTCCGCTGTCTTACCAAACCCACAATGGAACAGAAATTCCCATCTACATTGCATGCCACTTTCACTTCGTTTGATCTCTGGTTTTATAGCGGCTGTCTGCATAGATTTATGGCCATTTTATGGCCATTCAGGGGTGGCTCTGCAGTCAGTACAGCGTTGGCCTAGGGTATTTGAATGTGGCTTTGAGCTGCATCTTTTTCTGTTCCAGTGTGGGTTTGGTACAACAACGGAGCAAATGCTAGACGCAGATTGGGCCTAAATCACTAAATCCAGTTTTTGGTAGACTGGAGAAAGAAGATACTAAGATCAAGTATCCTAAAACCCAATGTCAGTTTTGATGTTCTACATTAAGGCTGACAGCAGTAATAGGAGGATGTTGGAAGGAAGGTCGAGGGAGTTTCTGGCTGATTAATCAGAGATACCCATTTATACCAGATATCTTAAGAACATGCCCATAATGTTCAAAAATTCTGTTGCTGTCCCTTTGAGGATAGACTGTTCTTTTAGCAACATCCTGGACGCTGTAGATAAGCCACATTCCAGATGGGAATGGACCAGTAAGGCATGGAAGCTCAGGGATATGAAGACAGGAAACCAAAACAATGATAATTAGGGAATGGTCAGGTCATTTCTCTACACCAAAACACTGATGAACTTCTGTGTCTGGTTTTGGCTCTTCCTGACTCATATAGGTCCCTGCGCAAACGTGAAGTCCAGTGGTCATGCCAAAGGGGGAGAGAACTAGCTGGTACCTTCCATGCATAATCAGAACATCTGTACAGGACAAAGCAAGCTATCAATCGACATAAATAAATATACAAACAAACATCTGTATACATAACAAAGAATGGCATTAATATTCCCTGCATCTACAATCCAATTTAAGTTCCAACAACAATTTGCTACAAATTCCTCCTGGCATCTTTTTAAAAAAGGCAATCCAAAGCAGTCACAAAATGGCTAACCCGTTACCAACAGGGTAACGATAATCAGACATTTGCAAGTTAGCCACCAAACAACACACTCTGCGTTCCCCAGAATGTTTCAATATTGCAGTGAAAAGCACCCATTGTAGTTCAAATATGTCTTCAGTATGAGTGCATTGGGTCATTTACCTTAACAATGTGAACGTGCTCTCATTATCATGTTCAACTTGATTAGTGTATAGTCTAACATTTAAAAGTGCACTTCAGATGGAAGAATGTATGAATGCATGATTGGTTCCTAATAAATCGAGCAACCTCCTAATGAACTGTGTGGGATCTAGAAGGAACTGGTGGATAGACACAGAGGAGAGGGCTCCCCCCCCCCCCTCGCATACAGTTTTCCATGTGCATGTCTTTTATTTTCTAGCACATCCCTAAACTGCTTTAATAATACAGAGCAAGGGGCAGCACAAGACAGACTGGAAGTCTGATATAGCAAGAACTTTAAAAAGGGTTCTGGTGGGGAAAAAGGGGTCTCGTAGCTGTGGGGGGCTTTGGAGCAGTGCCCTCCATGGAGAACCCCCTCCCTCCCCACCACCCCTGGGAGCCCCGTCAGTACAGAGATGCGCCTGCCTGCCTCCATGGCTCTCCCTCGCAGCAGCATGGTGGCTGGGCTGGCTGGCACAGGCACAGTGAGGCACTGGAGTGGGCTATTAGAGAATGGCCCACCCCAACACCTCACTGCGCCTGCGCCAGCTAGCCCAGCCACCATGCTGCTGCTGAGGAGGAAGGAGCGATGAGGAGGAAGGCAGGCAGGGCAGCAGGCGGCGAGCAGAAAGCGGTGTCATAATAATGTCTCTTCCTGTTTGCAGCGCGCTTGCCCTGCCTGCCTGCCTGCCACCTCCTCTCTCCTTTTCCCTCTCTGTTCCCAGCATGCAGGAGGCGCCTCTGAAAACGGAGAGGAGGAAGGCGAGCTGGTCAGTCATCGAGTCACCTACAGTTGATGTCACAAATGATGTCATGCACCCCCTGCGCCCCCGCCAAATATTTTCTGGCTATAGGGCTCTTCCACGCCAATCCAGTTTGCTTATTGTGATATGGGACGATTCATGTTGCACATATTGAAGAAAGAACTTGTATTCGTTTCCAACCTTTATCCTTTCACAGTCAACAGAAGCAGTGGGTGGGTAACATTCGTAAAACAGTCTGCCTGTGGTGGTGCAAGGTGCCATCAAGTGGCAGCCAACTTATGGTGATCCTGGTGGGTTTTCAAGGCAAGAGACTAACAGAAGTGGTGTGCAATTGCTTCCCTCTGTGCAGTGACCCTGAACTTCCTTGGTGGTCTCCTGTCCAAGCACTAACAATGGCCAGCCCTGCTGAGCTACCAAGATTTGATGGTGGGCTTGCCTCGGCCACCCAGGTCAGAGTGTTCTTATTTCTATTTATTTACTTGCTGGCAAGTTACAGGGTTTTCAAGGCAAGAGATGCTCAAAAGTGGTTTGCCCTTTGCCTGCCTCAGTGTCATGGTATTCCTTGGTGGTCTCCCTTCCAAATACTGACCAGGGCCGACCCTGCTTAGCTTATTAGATCTGCCTAGATCAGGCTAGCCTGGGCTATCCAGACCAGGGTATTGGGTTATAGAGAACAGCAATACAGGCCAAGGGAATTGGCCAGAGAGCCATAGCACAAAAGGAAAAGGAAAGGAGAACAGAGATACATTTAGTGAGAGGTCGCTACAACAGCTATCAGAACATTTGTTTACTTAGGTCATTGTCTTCTCACTTCCAAGCACAAAGAGACCGCCCTGGCTAATCTATGCTATATTTAGGCGGGAGAGCGCCTTACTGCTTACAGCCGATGCTTTTAATTCTTATTGTTCTCCTTTTAGGGTCCCCGTGCTCCATGGATCCTGGCTCACTCCACCCAAGTGGGTACTGTGAAGTAGAGGAGTTAGTAATATGCCCATTGTCCTGATGCTCATTGTGTCACGCACTCCACACATTTGGATCGCTTGGGTTACAATATGGACCGATCAGATGTTGACAATAGAGCCGTATACTTAGGACAATTCAAATTGAGATCTCCTTGTGTTAGATTGTGACGCAGATTATTTTAGGGCTGGCATTTGTATAATATGCAAATATATAAAGAGCCCAAAGAGGCAATTGCTCTTTAGAGGAAGCAAATTCATCATTTATGCTTAGGCAGTATTATATGATTGGGGCTGATAACCTAAAAAAAGGGTAGGGATGGACAAAAATATTCCGTTCTTATATTGTTCCAGAATTTTGTGCTGTGCTGTGTTGAATTCTAGCTTAACTAGGAGAATTTCTAATTGAACCTCATGCAATTTGCTGCAGTTTTGTGTCTCTTCAATTCATCTGAATATTTTCTTCTCTTTATTACAAATGTCATGTGCGCTATCTCCACCCCTCAAAAAAAAATCTTGAATTGATTTTATCCAGATTCTTTTTTTGTGTGCAGTGTGTAACCTTTGTGCTCCCTTGCATTGGTACAACACCACAAACAATGAGATATCTTAACATTCCTTCATGAAAGCAGCGCTCCCATTCAGGTGAATGTTTTGTTAATTCCTCCTACCACACTCCAAATCATTCCCAAGGTGCCACCAACCCACCCTCTGAGGAGCACAGAAGGATGCAGTGAAAAAGGAGAAGTAGGAAATAGTGTTAGTATAATTATACATACAATTACACTGATTGCTTTTTTGTAATGTTTTATTAATGTGGATCAGGAGTATAGAGGGTGTAAAAGAACGAACGGTACTGAAAATATGGCAAACTGTATATGCACAGTGATCTCTGAAAAATTCAGAAGCAAAAGCAAACCAAGAAGAAGATCTGGGTTTCATACCCTGCTTTTCTCTACCCTAAGAAGTCTCAAAGCAGCTTACAATCGCCTTCCCTTCCTCTCCCCACAACAGGCACCTTGTGAGGTAGGTGGGGCTGAGAGAGTTCTGAGAGAACTGTGACTGGCCCAAGGTCACCCACTAGCTTCATGTGGAGGAGTGGGGGAGTTCTCCAGATTAGAGTCCACTGCTTTTAAGCACACCACCACGCTGAACACTGTGCCATTCCTATGGTGTTTTGGAAAGAATACCAGAT
Source organism: Gekko gecko (assembly GCA_029375565.1). Taxonomy (NCBI): domain Eukaryota; kingdom Metazoa; phylum Chordata; class Lepidosauria; order Squamata; family Gekkonidae; genus Gekko; species Gekko gecko. Next base: position 31,992,018 of record JAPDNY010000003.1, on the reverse strand, counting down.
AGCTGTGAACTTTGAAAGAGCTCTGGATTTTTTTTAAAAAAAGGTCAGTATTGTCCCTACGAGAAGAATATTCACACAGGAAATAATTCTTCTGTATTCCTGGTAGAACATTCTTCTTGTACTTGCTATCAATTTCCTATGGGAATTGTTTTCTCCTCAAATCTCTGCAGAAACCCTATTGGCTCTGTTTGCAAAATCATGTTACTTACATGACTGCATATAAGTTTTGTAACGGAATCAACAGCAGCTGCATGGGACAATGTTAAAGAGGAGAAAAGAGCCTGGAGGGAAAGGATAATTTTGCTTCTGCCTGCACACCTCGACAGTGAGGAGAAAAGGGCACCATGCATGGGGGGACCCCACAAAATTCCCATTGAACCGCTCATTCAAAGCCATTGTGTCATCGTTCAACAAACAAAAGGGACTTCGTAACACAAAGACTGGCCCTGTGTATCTTCCACACGTCCACCTTTGAACATCACCTCTTTTCTTATGAACTTGCCCAAACATCCAGCTTCCCATTAGGAGCCCTCTTAAATGCGTCCCACCCTCACTGAGGAGAAATAGGAGGTTTATGTTGGCATCCCATCTGTGGAACAGATTGTGTTCTTTAACAGCTTGTGCTTTATACTGTGGTTTTCAATTGTGAGCTGCCTCAAGCAGGGCTCTGAAGAGGGGCCCGAGAAATATTCTAAATCAATAAACAACCCTTCTGCTGCTCCTCACTTAGTACCATCTTGGTCAAGTTTTAGATAACAACAGAAAACCATTTTTCCCCTCTGGCATTTCATTTTTTCCCCTGGCTAGGTTTTAGCATTTTTGTTTTGAGATTCTGTCTATATTGCTTGTGTTCTATCTCTTTAAATCAACATGCTCGACCATTTGATGCATCCATTTTGCTACTAAGCTAAATTGCCTTGCAGAGAATTTGTGCGGCTACTATTTTTGTATTCAGTTCTAAAACTATTTTATCTGCATGGCTGTTTTTATTGATCTTTTAAATATTATTATTATGAATACTACCTTGAGAGCTTTTGCATTTGAGGCGGCACAGAAATAATTTAATAAACAAAAAAAGCTGACAACAGTCTCTTCTACACTCAATGGAACATTTCTCTGATATGTTCCTCACTTCCATTACGAAATATAAAATGTTTTAATATGTGAATGATCACACCGTTTATCCAGGCGTGTTTTGTCAACTAGCTTAATTCCTCTTTACCTCTGTTGAAGCTGAGATATCCATGCGCTGCCGAAGAATTTGCAAGAATGTACCTAGTATAATGAGGAGCTGCGGTGGCTCAAGTGGTTAAGATGCTGAACTGCAGGCTGTGGAAGGTCAGTAGTTCAGCAGTTCGAGACCCGTGAGTGCCGCATGACGGGGTGAGCTCCCGTCTCTAGTTCCAGCTCCTGCCAACCTAGCAGTTCGAAAGCAAGAAATTGCAAGTAGATAAATAGGTACCACTTCGGTGGGAAGGTAACAGTGTTCCGTGCGCCTTGGTGTTTAGTCATGCCGGCCACATGACCACGGAAATGTCTTCGGACAGCGCTGGCTCTTCGGCTTTGAAACGGAGATGAGCACCGCAACCCTAGAGTCGGATTCGACTGGCTTTCGAGCAAGGGAACCTTTACCTTTACCTTACCTAGTATAATAAGGGCATACAAACGTCAATTGCTTTTTTGTCATGGATTCCTCCAAAGAACCTGGAAAAGGTAGTTTGAAGAGAATGATGGGTCTCTAGCACCTCCCTCTCCCCAGTTACAGGTTCCTGGTATTAAAACAACTGATTGCTATCGTATAGTCCTGCTCTCAAGATCTTCTCATTGGACATAATCCAGGGGAAGTTAGTTCTGCTTAAATCTCATGGAAATCAAGAGATAAATTGTGACTAATTGCAATCCTGTTAATATCAACTTGGACTTTCAGTGATGCAGAGCCTTGGCCTGTATTTACTGAGCCCTTTTTAAAAAATCTATTTTCCTTAAAAAAAAAAATACTTCCCAGCCCTTTCCACATTCTGGTTATAATGGGGCAGTACAGAACAGCGCTGGATTACATAAACGAATTATGTGCACCTTCTCCAGTTCGTACATTTCGGTTGCCTTCACCATGAGGCCAGTTACACGCCTTTCCTTTCAAGAAAAAACGAAACTGTTATTTTGTTGTGTAAAACGTTATCTGCCATCATCATTTGCACTCTTCCAGTGTTTAAGAGGACAGAGTGTCCATTGGAAAAAGGGCAAAACAGAGCCACTGCAATTTCCTGCTTCCTAGCCAGTCCGTTCTTACCCCCCCCCTTTTTTTCCCCTTCAGTGAGCTTTACATAACGCTAACCCAAACCCACACGGATTTCTATAATCTCCAAAAAAAGAATGACAATGAATAATGTGTTGTAGGTGGAAACTGCCTCGAAGTTACCTAAATTGTAACCGGAGGAAAAAAATGACATTTTAGATTTTAAATGTTACACAGTTTTTATAAAGCTTCAGTCAATTTATTTTATTTATTCTAATGAAGAGCATTACAACTGCTTTACCGCACTGAAGCAAGCATCGATCACACCATTAATCACACCTTGTGAATAGTCACAAATCAAGTCCTAACAGCAAGCACTGAATCAGGAGCAATGAAGCATAAACTCCTTCACAATTTATGATCTCTTCAATTGCATCTTTTCAACCATTAAATTGCAAGATACCATAAATTTTTATCTTCTTCACTTCAGTCACATTATTGATTCTGCCTTGTGAAATATAGAATAGCTGTAAATCTTGGCGATTGAATTAAATTTAAAGTCTTGACTTCGGAAAAGAAACGCAACACACTGCCATGGCTGTTAATTTACTCAGAGGAACAAATGATAGAAACATTAAAATTTAAATGGACAACGGGGATTTCCAAGAGCCATCCTTCTGTCAATCCCCAGTCCACGTCAACCTTGAGGGTTTTCTTGGAGCCAAATTATAAAAATGCAAGAAAACTAATTCTGAGAAGAGAGTCCGGTTGGTGAGAGTTTTCCCACTGGCTGTCACCAATGACAGCAACCCCACAGACATCAAATCCTGACCTTGCCCTATAGTGCTAATTTCAATCAATTGCCACTGTTTAGCAAATTCTTTTTTGTAATGTTCGAGAGGACATAAAACCCCTCCATTTTGACAAGATGGTGCCTGCTGAGGGAGGGAGGGGGAAAGACCAATCAATTTCATTTCCCTTTTTGGTGCCTGCTAATTGAATGAGAAAGCATAAAGGGCTTCTACCAGGAGTGGCATTCAACAGATAGGTCTGATTGATCTTGGAATATGGTCCTTCATGGGAAAGGCAAAAGTGGACATTTCAGGGCATGTTCACCGCACGAGCACTTCACACTCCTGGTCTGAATGATAAGAACAGCAAATGATAAGAACCACAAAGGCTCTTGAAACAGGTCAAGCACAAATTAAAACAGAGACCCCGCAAGGGTCAGGTGAATCTTAGAGCAGATAAAATTTATACCATCAGTTCAGGAAAACTGTCAAAACGTTCCTTGCTGGGTGGAGTTCACCATACAACTTCCATGTTCCAAATCAGATTATAGAAGCCCTGAAGCTGAAACTTGGCCAGGAACTGAACCACCAAAACAGAAGCAAAGGTTGAGATGGTACACTGAAAAGTCCTTTTTCATTTACGTAGACTCATTGGCCGAGTTCATACTGGCAGTTTGGCCCAAGATAGGCACGTTTCAGAAACGTTTCACAAACAGATTAAAGGGCCGGTTCACACGGGCACATCTGTCAGACGTTCCCCAGCTGTACTCAACCCGTCTTGTAATGCTTCCCTCCCGAGTTTAAAAGATACCAATTGAAAGTGGTAGCAAACCTTGGAGAGCTCGTTCGTCCTGCTTCCCAGAAGTGTGAATGCAAACAAGCTGATCTAGTAGGGATGCTTTTATGCACATGAGTGCTTATGTGCATGAGTGCATATCATCAGATTCCATTACAAAAAGGTGCTTACAGCCGCGCCTCTGCCAGGGGTGGGCCGACAATGTGAATGCTCCCTCCCTGGAATGCTCCCACATCAGTCAGTGCCGTGTGACCTGGAAAACCCAGAACACGTTGTTCTGGGTCTTTTTTGCCATGACTCCCTCGTGCTTCAAACTGCCAGTCTGAACTTGGCCATTGTTTACCCATTCAGTGGGTTCCTTTGGTGATCCTATTCCCCTTCCAGAGGCAATATTATTCATGGTAACTACCCTTCCAATGGCATGGTATCTTACTCCACCCATCTTCTCTTCCTTTCTGTGCATTTCAGGTTTTACTGTAAAATAGAAAATCCCTTTCTGTGCATTACATGTTTTATTTTGAAATCGAAATTCCCTGCCTTTTACAGGGGTACCTGATTGTCCCTAATTTAAGGCAGGAGGAATGCATTTCAAATGCATGGCTGCTGGCAGACTTTGGTATGGTCTTTTGGCCCAGTGTGCTGCCACTGTGTGTTCCACCTCCTCTCTCTTTGGGGTCTTGCTCAGGGCTGGGCTCTGGGAGTGCAATGGAAGGGAAACTTCTCCCCTCTGGATAAAATGGGGTTCATCTTGGAATGTGGCCCATTTGTTCTTGACAGAAGAAGACCTTGTGAATGACAGCTAAAGTGAAGATGGGAGACTGGAACAGGAGATAAGAGATAACGAGGCTGGAATGAGCATAACATCGGAGCCAGGAGTGCAGGAAGCAACCAGAGAGGACAAAATCCTAGCTGTGTTCCTGCCTTCTTTCTGTTTGCAAGTGGGTATGGCCAGAGGCATGAGTCTTTTGCCAGGAGCTGAAGGTTAAAAGCCAAAGGGCTCTTAGGTTTTAGTCTGTGGCCATTGAGTGAACCAACCTCTAGACTCAGAACCTGTGGCTTTTCTTTTTTGTTTATTCATTTATTTGTTTATTCATGGTATTTTCCTTGTTTATTCTGTTTTTTAAAACTAGGTAGATCTGGAAGCTGCTTTGGGCCCCTATCAGGGAAAAAAGTGGCATAATTTGTTGCCTAGAATTAAAACTGTTTTGCCTGCAAATGGTTTATGGATCACTTTTCATGGTAGGAGCAGCACTGGCCTGAATGGCCCAGAAATACGGACCTGGCCTGTGGGAGAGATGGCCAGGGGTCAAGCAGAGATAACCATCCTCTCTGCCCCTGCCTTGCCTGTGACTTGCTTTCTTGTCTAAATGGTACTAGTGGTAGGGTGAAGCCACCATCGAAGACCAAAAGAGGTATTTCCCCAAGGTGGGTTTCACCCCCTCAGCATACCATGGTGAAGAGTCATGCATGAGGGCCATCTACAAAAGCTTTTCATCCACAGACTTCCAGAGGGGCAGGATGACACAGCACCGTAGTGGTTCTAGTACCAGGCAGGCCCAAAGCATAGTTTTGCCTGCAGGCCTCTCAGGGAAGTGGCTGCTGTCACGAAGGGCAAGCAATTCCCACTCTCCAAATGGCCCAGGAAGTGCCAGCTTTCCACTCTGAAGGTTCAGGCAGCAAGGGCCTAGAACAAAAAGCATCTGAGTTGTCTAGTTTTAATTTTTCCTTGTCTTTGGTGTTAATCCAGTGTTGGTTATTATTTGATTAGTTGGTTTGAAGGTGTCATTTTAATAACACATTTAATAACACATGCTCTGCTATTGAAAAAATAAATTAAAAATATCAACATCTCATGGTGGTCCCCGGCCTGAAAGACATCCATCTTGCCTTGACCAGGGCCAGGGCCTTCTGTGCCCTGGCCCCTGCCTGGTAGAACATGCTCCCTATTGAGATCAGGGCCCTGCGGGGTCTCCTTCAATTCCACAGGATGGAGCTATTCCACCAGGCCTTTGGCTAAGGCAGCAGACATCCATGTATGACCTCCCTGAGGTTTCTGTCACCGATCCAACAACTGCTGGCAATTTCATATGTTAGCAATGGGCCAGGGAACCTCTTGCAACCAGCTAATCTTCTGGTCTGGGTTATGACCCCCATTTTAATGTACATTATGGTGTTTTAATATTTTTAATTATTTATCGTACTGCTGAAATGTTGTTACATGCCCTAAGCCCGCTCATGGGTAGGGCAGGCTATAAATATGAATAAATAAATAAAAAAATATTGGCTTTTTTGGAGGGGTGGGTTTTTTTGTTTTTATTTTGGCTGCATAACTTTTAAATATTAAAACGACTTAGGATTTTACTGGCTTTAAATCATAGGCTTGGATCCAGACTAGGTGTTTCCATGGGAGCATGTCTTTCCTGCAGCAGCCAGAAGTATGCCTGATCCTGTTTTGGGGGACCCCCTGGAACAGGCTTTCAAAAGGCATTCTGGGCCACCATGGGATAGGGACATGGCATTCTGTGCATGGAAATACTTGCCCCCATGGAAGCACTTGTCTGGATCTGTCCCATACATTTCCTGTTTCTTAATATAGGGCATACAAATGTAAAATAAACGAATTACTACTATCCTGGAAATATTGTAAATACTGTATTTCTGGTATTTTCAACATTAACACTCTAATAGTAGCGGTGGACAGTGCATGCAGATGGGAAACAGCTCCTCTCCAGTTACTTACTGATATATCTTTAATAGACATATATAATGAAAGTTGTGTCGCCCTCACAGCCCTCCCTCAACTAAAGGGTAAAGAAGGCAAGTAGTATAGCTAAATACCAGTAGCCTGTAGGAAACCTTGGGAGAGGAGGAGGAGAACAGAACCTTTCAGTTTTCACTCTTCTCATTTGAATAGTAACCTTCAATTGGCCAAACGGTAGCCAGTCATATCACCCAAGATGCTAATATTTTACATCAAGACAGAGAGAGATTACCATACTTCTATTTCCTCCCAGCAATGTTAGTTGCAGAAAAAATGGCCGGTCCCCATCCCAGCCTTCTGTAAATGTGTTAATTATACCAGAACAGAACAGTATCATTCCTCCATCACAAATCAAGCAGGACATCTGAAAAGGCAGGCTAGTCCATTTGAGGTGGGGACTGTTCACCAGTATTAAGATAGCACAACAACTAAAAGAACTGCAGAGAAATTTTCTGTGAACAGGTGAAGGATGAGGTATGTATCCAACTACCCATAGACTTTGTGAGCAGGACTTTTCTGCTTCCTTTTCCTGCTGTAGACCACTCAGCTCCCTAAAGTTTTGTTCTTGGGGGAAGAAGAAGAAGAGAAGAAGAGACTGGATTTATACCCTGCCCTTCACTCAGAGTCTCAAAGCAGCTTACAAATTCCTTTCCCTTCCCCTCCGCACAACAGACACCCTATGAGGTAGGTGGGGCTGAGAGAGCTCAGAGAGAACGGCCCTTGAGAGAACAGCTCTAACAGAACTATGGCTTGCCCAAGGTCATCCAGCAGCTGTAAGTGGAGGAGTGGGGAATCAAACCTGGTTCTCCTAGATTAGAGTCCGCACACTTAATCACTACACCAAACTGGAGGAGGTGTCAATGGACCTTCAAGAACAGCATGGGAACAAAGTAGGGGACAGCAGTGGAAGGAAGGAATTAGCAGGAGTTACCACCCACTCTGCCTCAAATGGCAAACATGAGAGCATCTAGTCTATACTATATCAAACCAGGCATACAGAGAGACCTGGTGGACAACAGGAAACATTACAATAGCCTGGATAAGACTGAACAGGAAGTAGAGCAGGTAGCCAAGAAATACAGAGCAGGTAGCCAAGAGAGCCAGTTCGGTGTAGTGGTTAGGAGGGAGGACTCTAATCTAGGAGAACCGGATTTGATTCCCTACTCCTCCACATGCAGCTGCTGGTGTGACTTTGGGTCAGTGACAAGTTCTTTCAGAGCTGTTCTCTCATGAGCAATTCTCAAAAGAGCTATCTCAGCCCCACCTACCTCACAAGGTGTCTGTTGTGGGGAGGGGAAGGGATTGGAGATCGTAAACCGCACTGAGACTCCTTCAGGTAGTGAAGGGCAGCATATAAATCCAATCTCTTCTTCTTCTTTCACTCACACCAAAGCCACATCACAACAGCTATCCTTCAGATAAGTATTTTCTGTGGCATTCCCACCTAGATCCCCTGGAGGAACTTCTGTCTATCTTAGGATCTATATATGGAGAAGAATACACATATGCTTCTAGAATCATTCAGTATTTCGTCTAGCTATACTGGGCGACAAAACTCAACAATGTCTAAGGAGGCGAGGCTTTCTCTAGCCAATTTTGTTTCACGGCAGCAACACATTTTCTGTTGCCACAGTGTGTTTCTTGTAGTGACACTGCTTTGATAATTAGCGTCACTTGAACTTCAACTTGTTATGCACTTTATGTTCTCCATAATCCAGTCATAATTATTCAGAACTCTGCTGCTTCTCTTACTACTAATTGCGTTGTATCCTCCTACCTGGAGAGGGACATCTGGTTCCATTTCAATGCCTGGAATTTTCTCACTCCACAAAGTAATTTTTTTTAGGCAGGGAGGGGGAGGTCAATGAAGTAAATCAAAAACTGTCCCTTGTGAAGGAAATTTTATTATTCATATTTCTTTGATCCACCACCTATTAAACTTCATGTGATAATCAACATTAAACGCCTTGAGAGATTGTGTATAACAGATGCCAATAGCAGCCTATATATATATATATAGTCCTCATACAGATTGCTGTCCTCAGCCTTCTGTAAACTGATCTGAACTTTGGAAAATAGCGCGACCATTTATAGGACAGTAAAGTTTTGACCTTGAGGTTTTCTAGGCTCCTCATAGCGTCTTCCACAGTAATTTGTCACTTAAAGGTAAAGGTAAAGGTTTCCCTATCATGTTGTGAAGCTTCTATAGCTCCTACTATCACGTTGTAAAGAAATCAGATTGGCTTAATCAATCATCTACCATTTGCCCATCTCCATAATCCCTGCAGGATATTAAAACATTGGCCTATTGACAGATGCTATCTTAGTTATCTTATTCACTGCCACAGGAGGTGGTGGCGGCTACAAGCATGGACAGCTTTAAGAGGGAATTAGATAAGCATATGGAGCAGAAGTCCATCAGTGTCTATTAGCCACAAGGTATAGATAGGAACTCTCAGGCTGGGGCAAGTGATACTCTGTATTCTTGATGCACGCAGGGGGCAACAATGGGAGGGCTTCTAGTGTCCTGGCTCTATTTCTGGACCTCCTGATGGCACCTGGTATTTTTGGCCACTGTGTGACAGAGTGTTGGACTAGATGGACCATTGGCCTGATCCAACATTGGCTTTGTGTCCCGGTCCTGGGGGCCTGGGACGAGGGCCGCCCCCCCCCCACGGTCACGTCACCCACACCCCTACTTACGCTGGGGCGAGAAACCGCACAGCAACCAGGCCAGCCGGAGGGAGAGAAGGTCGAGGGGGCGATGGCCGACGCCCTCTGCGGGCGGGAAGGCAACCCAGGGACGAAAGCAGGACGAGCTCAGCCCCGCTGCCGCGTCCCGTGGGAGGCTGCCGGAGGGGACGGCGGAGTGGGAACCATGCCCCTGAAGGCCTCCGAGGTCGGTGCCCCAGTCGACAGGCGCGCGTCCTGTCTTATCAAGGGGGAGAGGCTGGAAGGGGGTGGGGATGGCGTGGAGGCAGCGCAGTGCTGGGAGCAATGGGAAGGGAATAAAAAGGAGGAGGTGGACAGAGGCCGGGGAGGAATGACGTGCCAGGACGAGTCAGCTGGGAGAGAGAGAGAGAAGCCAAGGGCTGACCAGCCAGAGGGACTCCATGGCACGGGGCAGAGGGGCAAGAGGGGTGACGCTAACCCCGCCTCCTCCCATTTCTGAGGCCTCCAAAACCCCGATACCTTTAAGCCAGCCGTCGCCTCCAGCACCACGCCCCCGCAGTAGGCTCGGGTGCCATGGCTACGGGTGAGGGACCGTCGGGGGAGCAGACCCGGCGTGTCACACTTCTCTTATGTTCTTAGTTATGAAATGAGTACAGTAACACCTGGCAGTTCTTCGGTCAAAAGCCCTGCTGTCACAGTGGATGCTACTGAACCAGCGTCTGGAACCACGGTTACAACTGGGCTTATTAACTGGTCCCTGGTGCTGCCCTTGGCTTCTCCCCACTATAGAGATGCCTGGATGAAACAAAGGTGACAACACCAGCATTTGTTGTAGCACACCAGGGTTTGAATCATCACCTTAAAGCTTAACCTGGTTCCACAGATCCTTACAACAAATGATGGTTTCATATCATATCTCAACTGATCCTATCTTTTTAAAAGAAAATGAAGAATTAAAGTATACCCAGGTCACTCACTATTGCATTTGAAAAGAATTCCAAAATACTTCCTTCCCTCAAACCAAGTCACTTACCTGGTCTTGGAACAAAGCATACCAAAAGCTTGTATGCTTGCAAATGCAAAAATATATTTCATATACTTCATGAGGAGAATCTGGGGGAGTGTTTTCTGGGGTCAGGAGACAATCCTGAAATGAACACAAAGTCTCCAGTAAAAAGGAGAAATGGGAGAAAAGAATAAAGAGGTTTGAATACATTTCCTACAGCCTTTATTTATTAATACTATAATAATAATAATAATTTCCACTTCTATAGCTCCTACTATCCAGATATAATAAAGTCTTTTAAAACACTAATTTAGTTTCACATAACGATTGCGAGGTAGTTATAATTACCTCATTACAGAGAAAGCTAAATAGAAGAACTGGCAAGTTAAATGGCTTGAGGGAGGTAAAAAGTCACCCAAGTCCAAGGCACTGATGTGAAAAAAAAGGTTCAGGCAAACTGCCCTTTGCTACACAGTCAGCCATAGTCCCTTGAATAACCATGTTCCAGCGACACATCAGGCGCACCTATGAGTGAGCAATGCATGAGAAATGTGAAGAATTGTTAGCTGAGCAGGAAAACCTGCTTGGTCCCCTAGTGGTTTTCTATAGCAACCAAGAATGAACATTTGATCACACATGACAGACTTAATAATCCTCCAAGTGGTATGACTTGTACTCTCCTTAGTCTTTCTGGACCATGGGATGTAAGACCAGGACCAGTAATGTATTCCAAGCCAACCAGCTCCTTCCCTCCTCAGCCAGCAGGGGGAGCTAGTTGAGAATCTGTTTAACAGCCGCTGAAGGTTGGTAAGGTGTGTGGGGGGGGCAGGGACTGAAAACTGTACTTGACCCAGCAGCAGCTAAGGGTGACAAGGGACTTCCTTCCATTTTGGGCAAGTGTTACATGACAGCCATGGAAGACGGGCTAGGTCATGGCTGCAGGACAATGCAGGGGCCAACTGCAATGTGGGGCACAGCATTCTCCCAGAATTACACTGATCTCCACACAGAGATCCATTCCCCTGGAGAAATGGTTTCTTGGGTGGGTGGACTCTATGGCCTCATATCCCTGATGAGCTAGTTTGGTGTGGTGGTTAAGAGCATGTACTCTAATCTGGGAGAACCAGGTTTGATTCCCCACCCTTCACATGCGGCTGCTATTGTGACCTTGGGCCACTCGGAGTTCTCTCAGAGCTGTTCTCTCAAGAGCAGATCTCGAGAGAGCTCCCTCAGCCTCACCTACTTCACAGGGTGTCTGTTATGGGAAGGGGAAGGGAAAAGGATTATAAGCTGCTCTGAGATGCCTTTGGGTAGTGAAGGATGGGGTATAAATCCAATCTCTCCTCCTCCCCTCCTCCTCCTCTTCTTCTTCCTCCTCTGCCCTCCCTTGGCTCTGCCCTCCAAATCTCCAGAAATTTCCCAACCCGGAATTGGCAAGCCTAGATGCCATAGCTGGAAAGTAGCTAAAAGTTTAATCATGCAAAACCTGTTTTCAGAAATGATCGTTTGTATAATGGATAAACTTCCCCTAAACTCCCATATTTAGCAGAAGGGAAAACACAAAGAAATTCCTCTGTGAAGTGGGACCAAATTCCAGATTCGGGAGGTCTATAATTTACCATCTGGGGATTATAAAATTTGTAACTGTGACAAATACTTGGGGAAATTCCAAAAGGATGGAGAAACCTGAGGTGTAGTGAGGTAAAAGCATCACAGTCCTGTCTGCTTCAGAGACCAGAATCCAGTAGATGGAAGCAGAATTCACATCTCCCCCCCCCGAGTCTTTTCTCTGACTCTCAGTATTTCTACGTTCTTGTCTGGTGGGTCACAGATACAGGGCACTTTGCCACTGACTCTGTCGTAGACTGTTCCCCTTTCTGGTGCAACATCTATAAAAGAAAGCCTTGTTATTGAATTAATAACTTTTAAGAGAGTCTTTTTAAAAACCACAGATGTGCCTTGCTACTTTTGGTGTGCAGATGCCTTAAGGATATGCGTGACTCAAATAAGGCTATCCAAGCTCCACACATATACGGGTTATTAAAAAAAACCCACATCTAAGTTGAACTTTTCTTCCTCATGTTATTCAAACAATTTGTTTTCGTTTCTGGGGTTTGCTTTTCCTCCGTAGGAAAATCATTTGATCCAGAATGGCTAAATAATCTTTTTCTTAAACTTCCTCTAAAAACCGTTATGAAGAACATTCATTTAGAAACGGCATAACTTTTAAAATAATGACAGTCGGAGGGAAAGGAAAGGTTTCCTCTAATTACTTACGCATCCCAGGCTCCTTTTATAGTGACCCCTGTTATTTGCTAAAGTAACTTTAAATTAAGTTTGGATCTGTCCTGCTGCAGCATTCTGCAAATCGGCTAACATTCCGACACTGTTGGATGCTATTTTCCCCCTCAAGCAATGTTAGATGTCTTGTTATAACCAAGATGGGAAGCGGTGTTAGTCTGTCTGTCTAGCAGCAGAAAAGAGCAAGAGTCCAGCAGCACCTTAAAGGCTAACAAAATATGAAGCGGGGTAGGAGCTTTCCTGAGTCACGGCTCACTTCTTCAGATACTTCTTCAGAAAGCTCCTCCCCTGCCACATATTTTGTTAGCCTTTAAGGCGCTACTGGACCCTGGCTCTTTTCTACTGCTATAGCCAGTCCATTTTAGAAGAGGGCGTTAACATCTGCCTCATCCAGAGCTCCAAACCTTTCACTCCTTTATAAGAGCAGTAGTGAGAATTTTCTCACTCTCAAAATCAGTATCGCAGAACCTCAAAATACAAATCTGTAACCCAGTCCGTACACACACTGTTTGAAAATGAGATAAATCACTCATGTAGACAACACCAAACATGGTGTAAATTCCTAATAATAAAACTGATAGAGTCCAGTAGCACCTTAGAGTCCAGCAAGAGTTTCAGGTATAAGCTTCAAGGAGTCAAAGCTACCTTCCTGAGACACAAGTAGACTGGCAATGAAGAACTGTGAGCCCTTTAAATATCAGTTTGTATCTGTCAAACCTCGTTCTGCTCAGTTTGCAATACATGCTGGGGGAAGGGAATTCCTTAGGTGGGTGATATGAGTGTGGAGTGTGTGGCTGCATAACTTTAGAAGAACTTTAGAAGCATAACTTTTCCGAAGAAGCCTTCCTCTCATTCCCAGAGGAATGTCCTTGGGACTTCTGGTGCCAGCCTGCTTAGCAGATAACAGGATCATATATTTCCCAGGTGAAGGGGTGGGTAGAGAGGCTGAAGCTAGGTGGAGTGGATGTGACATATGAGTGGGTCCTAGGAGGGGTTACATTTGAATTACCTATATCTTTGTACCCACCAAAATCTTAAGATCTGACACAGTACTGTTAAGACCTGGAATTTACTTATAACTCAATAAACATAACACTGCCAAGAGAGTGTTGTTGAGAATAACTTGCCCAGGAGTCTGACAGTATCTGTGCAAGTTTTTTCATGAGGTTAATGGATTTCCACTCCATGTGGCTGAATGTGGTGCCTTCCATGAAGGCAGTTGGTCTCTAAGGGGCTACTGGACTCGAGGCAAAGTGTTCTTTAGTAGTAGCAGAATTTATTACGATCACTAGACCAGCCACATACATATAGTTATATCAAAAGTTTTTATGAGCATACAGAATACAAAATATACAAAAATAAAAGGTTCGAGTTTAAAAACTTTTAAAAATACAGTTTCCGTAACCTCAGTATCAGATCTAAGTGCTCCGCTCCAGACCAACACAGCTACCCTCTGAAATGAATAAAACTGAAGCATATTCTAAACGAGGGGGAGGAGGAGGAGGAGGCGGCTTGGGTCCACCAAAATTTTTGCTGACAGAAGGTATTTTCATCTGCCCTCCCCACTGCAACCCAAAATGCCCCCCAAATGCTGCTAATGGTTGATAGAGAGGCCCCCCCCCAGGAACAGCATGAAGGAAAAGCTTTAGCAGGAAGGGGGAGTCATCAAAAATCCACCTCTGTATTGCCTGTGGAATTCCTCAGTGGCATCTAAGTGGTGCATTTGCCTGTACCAGTTCATTGCCATGCATATTTGCTACCTAATGCCACCAAGAAAACACACGGTGTGATGACAGTCAGAGAGGCGTGGATATATGTATGTTTTAACCATTCATCATGTTACCAATGTCTTTCCAAATTCACATTCACTGGATCCACAAGAACAATCAGCCAATGGCCTGGCCAATTCATATGCCAATACCATCCTAGAGAACAGCATCAAAAGACATGTGGGAAATAGACTTTGAGAGTGAACAGTGAGATCCAGTTCAGACTTTTTTTTTGTCCCTAAAGCAATTACCCATGGAAGTATGTGGAGCTACTGGAGGCACTGGTTGTATGAACTGTTTGTGCACCTCTATGTGATGGAGTAGGGTACATGGTTGCCAAATTTTGCATTCTTACTCCTTTTTTTGCTATCAAGTCACAGCTGATTTATGGCAACCTGCCAGAAGACCAAAGGTTTCTCCTACTCCCCATGTCTTCTTAAGGATGATTTGATTCCCCTGTTCCCACTCCTGGGACCCTGAGACAAATCCCCTTCCTATAGTTTGACTGAGACTGTCTTTGGACACACACACAATAGAACACAACAGACCAATAAGAGCAATGTGCTTTATTGAAAGAAATTTAAAAGTGGTTCAGGCTTAAACATAAGCAAGAATAAGCAGGTGCGATAAAATAACAAAGTCTAGTTTCCTAAATATCCATACGTGAGGACAGGCAAGTTACAGCATCTTCCAATCAGCATAAGTAACATGGCAACAGACTGGAGATGCAGCGAGATGGTTCTTGGCCCTCTGATGATAATATTGGGCCAGGCTTGAAACTTGTAAGGTTGTAACTTGCAAAAGCTTAACTTGCCCCAGACCAGTGCAGGCTAACTTTATAGGAAAACTGGCCCCCTGGCCCCCTGACCAGTGTAAGCCAATCAAGAACGTGATCCAAAAGATGATTCTTGAAGAACAGTAGGACTCCTCCCTCCCATCTAACTGTAATTCAGAAAGATCTCTTTGATATTCAAAGGTGTGACCTCACACTTTTCATATTGGTCTGGGAACAGTAGAAGAGTGATCGGCATTTGACATAGAACTCTTCCCAACATTATTCTTTACACTTGAATAGCATATCAGGAAGTAGGCTATTGCCTTAAATTTATGACAGGACCAAATGCTGACATTTAAACTGCCAGGTGTATATATGTGTGTGTGTGTGTGTGTGTGTGTGTGTGTGTGTATGTGTGTGTGTGTGTATTATAGAGCTGACCATCTCTCCTGACAGAACCCCATGTGGTTTTCAAGTTAAGAGATGTTCAGAGGAGGTTTGCCATTGTTTGCCTTTGCACCGCAGTTCTAGGTTTCCTTGGTGGTCTCCCATCCAGGTACTAACCAAAGCTGACCCTGCTTAGCTTCTGAGATTTGACAAGATCAGGTTAGCCTGGGCTATCTTGAAAAAAAAATGCTCTAATCCCATAGGTAAAGGTAAAGGTTCCCTTGCTCGAAAGCCAGTCGAATCCGACTCCAGGGTTGCGGTGCTCATCTCCGTTTCAAAGCCGAAGAGCCAGCGCTGTCCGAAGACATTTCCGTGGTCATGTGGCCAGCATGACTAAACACCAAGGTGCACGGAACGCTGTTACCTTCCCACTGAAGTGGTACCTATTTATCTACTTGCAATTTCTTGCTTTCGAACTGCTAGGTTGGCAGGAGCTGGAACTAGAGACGGGAGCTCACCCCGTCATGCGGCACTCACGGGTCTTGAACTGCTGAACTACTGACCTTCCACAGCCTGCAGTTCAGTGTCTTAACCACTTGAGCCACCACAGCTCCAGTCTAATCCCATAGTGGTCATATATTTCACCCCCTCAACTACATGATAAATTCATAAAATTGGCCCTTCTGCACAATCCACCATTGGATAGTGAGACCAGTCACTATCTCATATGCTACCTCAGAAAGTTTTCATAAAGTGTGTAGTGAGCAGTTGTGTGAATATGTTCATAGGCCCCTCTCTGAGGAGCAGAATGGCTCTGAACTCCCAAAGAAAGTGACATGAGAGCCCTCTGTAGAGGCTGCATTGGTCTTTTGTTCCTGCAAAGGGGTGACCCCACCAGCTGCACATTTCAGCAAAACAATAGGGCCGATCTCCACATAGCGTGAACAGGACATTGCATGCATTTTCTATGTAAGAGAAGCTTCCATTCACACAAACCAGAACCCTGATTTTGCAGCTATTGGGCTGCTATTCCACATGAGTAGAAGCTAATGGCCCAACCTGCATCTAGCATTTGCTCTGCTGCTTTACCAAAACCACCCTGGAACTGAAATCCCCCTCGACATTGCATGCCACTTTCACTTTGATTGATTGTCGGATTTTATGGCAGAGTCCAGACTGCATGCCGCTTTCACTTGGTTTGATCTCTCGGTTTCATGGTACTGTCTGCATAGATTTATGGCCGTTTTATGGCCTTTCAGGGGTGACTCTGCAGTCATTACGGCATTGGCCTGGGGAATCTGAATGTGGTTTTGTTCCGCATATTTTCCTGTTCCAGTGTGAGTTTGGTAAAACAACTGAGCAAATGCTAGATGCAGAATGGATCACCGTCCACCCTGCTAGATGCAGAATAGGCCAGTGCCATAAAACTGGATAATCAAAGGAAGTCAAGCCAGCATGCAATGCCGAGGGGAATTTCTGTTCCAATGTGGGTTTTGGGAGGGAAAAGCAAATGCGCAGAATCAGCCTTTGAATGCTGTTTTGAGCTGCATCTTTTTCTGTTCCAGTGTGGGTTTGGTAAAACAGCAGAGCAGATTGGGCCAATGTCTGCAGAGGGCTATATATCCACATAATATTGTTTCAGTCAGGTACTATGCATTGTAGGCTAATTCCAGCAAAGTTGATGGGGAGAAATACCAATTCAGTTTGAAAAAAGTTCCAAAGAGGTTGTGTAAATTTGTCTGACAGAAGGGCTATAGGTATAGGTATGATATGGCAAGAAATTATTTCTAAAAGAGAAATGTGTCCACGAGGAGCACTGGAAAAATTAACAGAGAACGGATTCCTCATACTACTATCTTCAACCCCTTGAATCTAGAATAGTCTATTTTTTACCTCAGTGAGAGGGCTGTATTCAGTCCTAATCCAGGAGTAAACAGACAGATGCTGTTCTATGTCTGCTTTGTTACTTGAACCGCAAAATGCACTAAACATTAGACCATGCTGTGATTATAATGAAGTTCCTTCACACTAGTTCTGCGTACTTGAAAATCACATCTCAGGATGAGCAGTCAGTTGAAGATCCTACCACTGGGGTTGTTCCTCGTGCCATGCTGCTTTTAGGAATTGCGGTGATGGTTTTCAAGTTGTATTGGACACATTTGTCAAGGAAGATGGCTAGATTTGCTCAGACTGCAGTTTGTGAGTTTCAGTCTGACTAGTCACATATCTGTGAAAACAAAATGATTCATGAATTTTTTTTAGTTACACACAAACATCCATATATACGCTGCTAGAGAAGAAGGGTGTGGGAGTAGAAGATTGTGTGTAATCTCAGACACTTCAGTTGGACTTGACCCCCTCAGCTTTTTCAATCTCCTTTGCCTTGTTGAACTCCTCTCTTAGCATTGCCAATGGTCCAGCACTAACTTGTTTGGCCCTGTGATATTGCTTTCATTTTGTCCTCTGCCCAGAGGACTACATTTTTTGTCATCCAAAACTTCCAGCCAGTTTGCTGTAGCAGTTAAGTGCGCAGACTCCTCCACCTACAGCTGCTGAATGACCCTGGGCAAGCCATAGTTCTGTCAGAGCTGTTCTTGAAAGAGCAGTTCTCGAAAGAGCTCTCTTAGCCCCACCTACCTCACAGGGTGTCTGTTGTGGGGAGGGAAAGGGAAAGGAGTTTGGAAACTGCTCTGAGACGACGAGTGAAGGACGGGGTATAAATCCAATCTCCTTCTCCTCCTCCTCTTCTTCATTTAGAGCTACCACCGTAATGGACCAGGGATTTTGTTCTGGAAGCGTACAGGACATCTTAAACAATGCTGAAGGAATAATAGGAAATATTATTCAGAAGTGGAGACAAAATATCGTCACTTGCAATAGTTCCCCCCACACACACACTTTCCTAGCAATTGGTGACAGGATTATGCTTCAGCACCCTCCCTTTCCCACATGCCTATGCCATATTTGCCTTATAGTTTTAAGCTGTCAATGGCTGAGTTTTGCTATAGCTCTGAGGACTTCCTCATGTCTCCCAAAGATTATGTCTACAATGTTGAGGGCATCCCTTAGCCAAGATCTTGAGCTGGCCAAGTCTTGTTCAGTGATAATCCATTTTAGTAAAGCTGTTTTAGGAGGGAGGCATAGGCTCCAATCACATGCAGAATTAACAGCATGAGAGGGATGAATGCCGGGTGGATTTTACAGGTGCAATCACACAGGAACACCTGGCAAGTGTCCCACACCCGTCGCCAACCCATCTCACCCCTCCGAAGAAGCGGAGTTAAAAAATACCTGGGAAAGTGCAGTAGCAAATGGGTTTGCAACGGGCCGCAGATGGATGTCTCCGTGTGATCACACCGGTGCGCTCTCATTGCGTCAGTGATCCCTCGTTGAAGCGCACCAGAAACATGTGGCAAAGAATTGCATCTGATCACACAGTGGTGCGTCAAATTACTACGGGGCAAATAGCCTTGCTTCCCCCCCCCCCGTGTTATCTGGCACGTGTGGCCAGGACCATAGACTGGCTTTCAATGGTTTTTTTTTTTTACTGAGGTTAACTGGTGTGGTTAGTCCATTAGTTAGCAAGAGTGCTTAAATAAAGCTACAAACGCAGGAGCATCACTTTACCAGGTTACTCAGCTTACAAAGCTACACAGAGCCACATTGCAAGTTTAGAAGAGAAATACTTCTCTCTTTATTTGAGAAGTACACTTTGGATAAGAAACAGGAGAGATTGATAGATTACTACTTTACTAGCTAAAGGATGGAGGTGGATGGTGAGAGGCCCATCTGCCTCATGATGCCAAGAGAGGACCGCATGTCCCTCACTTGCTGCGTGCTGCTGGTAGAGAGCAAGTCTTCATTCAGGGCCCTGTTGTCATTCGGCAGAGAGTTCCACCAGGCTGGGGTCAGGACTGAAAAGGCCCTGGCCCTGGGCAAGAACAGCCAGACATTCTTAGGGCCAGGGATCACCAGCAAGTTGTTATCAGTGGACAGCAAGGCTCTTCTGGGGACATGGCAGAGAAGGCAGTCCTGCAGGTACATGGATCCCAGACCACTCAAGGCCTCAAAGGTCAATACCAAAACCTTGAACCTGACCCGGTACTCTACTGGAAGCCAGTGAAGCTGGCACAGCACAGGTTGAATGTGTGCCATCTGTAACGCTCCCATCAGGATTTGTGCCGCCGCATTCTGAACCAGTTGAAGTTTCCGGGTCAGTCTCAAGGGTAGACCAGTGTAGAGCAGTGTTCCCTCTAAGCTGAGTTAGTGTGAGCTAGCTCACAAGTTTTTAGCCTCCAGCTCACGCATTTTTGTCTTAGCTCAGGAAGGATGGCTCCAGAGCAAACTCAGTTATGCAGTAGCCAAATCTGTTCAGAGGAATGCTGCTTGTTTTAAGATTTAACAATAAAATTACAAGACTTGTGAGAATTTTGGTTGTGAGAATGGGAAACGGTCTGACGGCAAGCCATGGAAATTACAACACTGGGGGGAAAAATAGGCCACACAAACTATGTCGTATGGGTATAATACACCGTTGGCACACAGTGGGCCTGGATAACCTGCTTCAGTCGGATCCATTTTTATCTTCGACGATTGTCCTTGCCATCAGGCGCCATTCTTCTGGTGTTCCAAAGGGGCGGTGTCACTCTATACATCCCCTACTGGGTTGCTTCAGCTTAAAAGCTACAATAGAGTTCTTAGAATCTAACAACAAGAGCTGTTCCAGGAGCTGGTTAGGAAAATGTGATTTAAAGGAGGTTTCTACCATTGTGCAAAATTAGGGCAAAAAAAAATACACCTCTTTTCAATTTGCACAAAGTCTCTCGATTCCAACAGTTTGCTCTCCTGCTGTTGTATCCATCGCGAAGAAAAGGCTGAGTCGCGGCAGTGCATAGAGGTGATATTTTAATCAATGAAGATTAACTTGCACACAAAATACAAAATGATTCTGCTTTCTGCTCCTCCCACTTCCAAGGCTGAACCCTGGCCTTTCCACTTTTACTCTGCATTTCATTTTCGTTAAAGAGACACTCGCCTGGCATAAGAAAACACCACTAAATGGGCATTGGAGGTAAGAGTCGGCTATCTGGGATTCCATCAGCCACATAATTTTTTAAAAAAATAATTCTATTTTGGAATGTTGCTATTGTTTTCAAACTCCAGTCAGTTATATAGTAGTCACACTGGATTTGTCAATGAGGAAACCATTTGTCTGATGTTCTACGGATTTTGTCTGCTATAGGAAGGATCACGTGACATCGCCACCCTTTTCCTAGTAGGGTAGGAAACAGACAATAGATTTTTCAGGGAATTGATGGTTGTACGATGGGCACATTGTTGCTTCTGCTGTGAATATATCTGTCCCACTCTCCTCTCTGATAACCAGTCTTTGCATGTTTTTGTGCTGTTTAAAATGGACGGAATTCCCAGCAGGTGGCTACAACTTGCCACACACCTTTTGAAAGGGGCTGTTTGGTGTGTAGTGTGAGCCAGTGAGAGCGGAGAAGAGTGCTTATAGTTCACGAGAAAAAAATATAATAAACATCAGGATGCTTGGATTACTAATACTTTGAGAACCTCTGACCTAGATCTTACCTGTTTCCACAGAGATCTAGCAGTCGTTTGGAAAGTCACAAAGCTGCACATCAGTTTTACACTGGCGGCATCAGATCTCCATGTTGTAAGCACTGGCGTGTGCAGTCCTAAACAGAGCCTATGGGCTTGGTGGTGGTGAAAAGTGCCATTAAGTCACAGCTGATTTATGGAGACCCCGTAGGGCTTTCAAGGCAAGAGGCATTCAGAGGTGGTTTGCTATTGCCTGCCTCTGCATCATGCCCCTGGTATTCCTTGGAGGTCTCCCATCCAAATACTAGTTAGGGTTGGCACTGCTTAGCTTCCAGGATATGGCAAGATTGGGCTAGCTTGGAGCATCCAGATCAGGGCAGCCCATGGAGTTAGAATGGTGTAAATCCATGGGTTTAGAAAGGTATAACTCTGTTTAGGATAGTACAGTGAAGCAGAATCTAAAAATAAGCAGTCTGGAGAGCAGAAGATGACTCAGTTTTATACATAATGACATCTCTCCTGGTTTATTTTTAGGTTTTTTAAATATATATATGTAATTACAATAATCACATCAGCAAATGCTAATCCAAAATAAATACTGTGGTTTTTAACAGTTCAAATGCAACAAGACTGAAAACCTAGTAACACAAAATCCAGTAAGAAAAGGCAACATAATGTTACTCTTAAAATCTGCAAATAAGGTTATTACAAAAAAAACCAGTACCAAATATTGCAAACTGTAGGTTAAAATTTACAAAAGGAACCTTATCCAATTCAAACTGTATGTAAGATTAGTGTTAACTCTAAACAGGGGTGGCTACAGTTTTGTTCAGTTCATGCTTTTATATATTTAAAAAACATCAAAATTATCAAAGTTCTTGTTCTTCTGTTCTCAAGATCTTTAAAAAAACAAGTTACTGTTAAGATAGTGAAAAGTTCTGGGCAGGACACCCTTCTCCAGCAACCTGCATTGGAAGTATTCATTCCATATTTAAAATTAAGTACCAACAACATCTTATTCTGTGAAGCATTTAAAGCATCCAAAACTATAATCTTACAATTACTTCGTTGGTCTCTGAAATTATGTCAGTTCAACTGATTTCTATTAATTCACTTTTACTATTTTCATTTTTCTATTTATTTACTATTACTTTTATTTTTCTATTAATTTACTTTTATTTTATTGAATCTGCAATTTAGTGTGATTGCTCATTCTCATCAGATATACTGCTCCTGATTTTAGATATACAGTAGATCTCAGGATTACACCATTTGTGATTCCTGATTTTAGATACAAAGCAAGATCGGTGTTTCAAGCAATAGCTTAGCCTACCCATGTTTCCCTGCTTCTCCTTTTGAGCAGTCAGGTGAGAAACTGAATGCAGTGAACTGATGTACACTTCATGTGCAGATGTGTTAAGGGTTTAGTGCACGGATGTGCCAGGAGTTTGAGAACCAGTTTGGTGTAGTGGTTAGAAGCGCAGAATCTAATCTGGGAGAAGAGGTTTTGATTCCCTACTCCTCCACATGCAGCTGCTGACATGACCTTGGGTGAGTTACAAGTTGTTTCAGAGCTGTTCTCTCAGGAGCAGTTCTTGAAAGAGCTCTCTCAGCCCCATCTACCTCACAGGGTGTCTGTTGTGGGGAGGGGAAGAGAAAGGAGATTGTAAGCTGCTCTGAGACTCCTTTGGGTAGTGAAGGGCGGGGTATAAAGCCAATCTCTTCTTCATCTTCTTCCAAGACCCAAACACTTTATAACCATTAGTTGCTGTCGATTTTCCCGGAAAATCGACAGCAGCTAATGAACTCCGGCCGTGAAAGCCTTCAACAACTTTATAACCACGCTGCAAGAGAACTTTTGCAATCTCTTTTTTAAAAAAACAGCCAGAACAGGTAACCACATTCCACAGTATTTATTACCAGAATATTTATGCCTCAATTCTCTCTAGAAACTAAAATGACTAAACTGAGGCCATCGCACTTTGGTCACATTAGGAGAAGACAAGACAATGTCAGGAAAAGTCAAAGGCAGCAGGAAAAGAGGAAAACCCAACACGTGATGGACTGATTCAATATAGGAAGCCCTCAGATTTTAAGACCTGAACAAGGCTATTAACAATGGGATGTTTGGGAGGTGACCATAAGTCAGAAGTAACGTGACAGCACATCACACGCACACACGCACACACAGACACTACCTTAGTGGGATGCAATAAGAAAGCAGAACAAATGGTGAGACTGACAACTGATTTATCTGCTTTTCATTATTTCAGAGCCATTGCAAAAGGATGAAGAATAGAAAATGTGCCTTTCCTCAATGAGGTTTATGTGAAAAGTGTTCCCTTAAAGTCAAATTAACGCACAATGATAATGGGCTAGGATAGGGCACTCGCTTTGGGGACTCAAGTATATTATCTGCTCAAAGGGCAGTAATGATGAGAGTGGGAGTAATGAATGTACACTTGTTCCCTCCTTCCTCCGTAACCCCAGAAAGCCCCAACCAGTTTCAGCTCTCCTCCCAAGGGTAGACTTGCCGGTCTCCCCAGTCACTCCTCCTTGAACTTTTCTTAGGACAAAAGCCCCACTTATCGCTAATTTTAACTTGTACATGTTTATGATTGGGATCCGTGTCAAGAGAGGCTAAAAGGGGATGATGGTTATTTAAAAACCTTTAGGCTAAGGTTTTAATAAAATCCAGGTCATCAGAAGCCGCACACGAGTGCTGGAACGGACAGCGCTGTCACCTTACATAACCCACCATTAGAATATTAATGTCAGTTAATCTCCTAAACCGGAGTGACTCCCTGATATTAAAAGATACACGTTAATACATCGGTTGTCTCTAACGAGGAAACAGGAAGCTGTGAACTGTGTTCACTCGCAGCCGAATCGAATAATGGCCAGAACCAGATGTTGCAATGCGCACACATCAAACCATGGCAGTCATTACGACATCCCATCACCCCATTTAGAACGTTCAACAAACTAAGCAGAAAGCCATTATTTCCACCTTTGAGATAAAGTTTTCTTCGGGCTGCAATGGACTGATGCACCAGATGTTCGGACTTCAGAACCCTTCTCCACAGAATTCCCAGCGACAGAAACAAATAATTGATCAGGCCTGGAAACAGAGGGCCATCGTTATTGTGACCGCCTTTGGCAGATTAAAATCCTTAAGGGCTCTCAACAGAACCTTTAAAAAAATACAACCTTGGCATTATAATTAAATGAAATAATAGCAAACCATAATGTAAGGCATAAAATTAACAAACATTATGAATTAATCACACTTAAACAATTACAACCCATATGGCTTGTTAAATTCAATCTGCTACCTGCAGTGACATCGACCGGGTCCTGTAAATTCTGTGCTGCAGCATTTCCCCCCCTATCACAGTGCAATTACTTAATTTTGTGAATGAGAAAATCATGTGTAAAAACCAGTGGTTTTGTGGCATTATCTCAGTCTTCAGAGTCACCAGTTAGTTAAAGAGTTTGGTAAACAACTGCACCAACCAAATAAGTATGACATCTAAAGGTAAATATTATATCAAAAGGTAAGCCTCTAAGCTTTGTTCATACTAGACAAAATGCATGAGACCAACAGGCCAATCCATGGCAAGAGTTTTAATTTAACATAGAAGGAGGGTGCTGTCATGTATGATGATGATGATGATGATGATGATGAAATTCAGCTTTACTGTGACCTGGATTGGGTTTTTTTTTTGTTTATTAAATTGGATTTGCTAGGCTGCCCTTCCCTAGAAGTAGGACTCAGGGCAGCTTACAACAAGTTAGCATACAATAAATAATTTAAATTAAAACCAGCACCAGACCTCCCTAAAAACAAGTCGATAAACAAACAAAACATACATTACGGGATGGTGAAAGAAAAGAGAAAATTCAGCTCCCCAGCTTCTGGGGGAGGGGGGCGTTGTGAGGGATGGGGAGAATATATGAGAGTGCCAGATGTCATACTGTCCCATTGCTGTTCTCAACCAAAGGCCTGGCGGAACATCTCTGCCTTACATGCCCTACAGACAGGTGATAAATCCCGCAGGGCACAGAAGTTTTCCGGCAGAGAGTTCCACCAGGCAGGGATGGCCAGATGGGATGGCCCCTGCTAGCCTGACTTTATTAGACCTCAGAAGCTAAGCAGGGTCAGCCCTGGTTAGTACGTGGATAGGAGAACACCAAGGAAGTCCAGGGTTGCTACGCAGACTTAGGCAATGGCAAACTATCTCTGTTCATCTCTTGCCTTGGAATCCCTATGAGGTTGCCGTAAGTCAGAGGTTACTTGGAAACATTTTCCACCACCGATTCAGCTTCACACTGCATAAATACGTATTATACTGTTTCAGTGCATTGCTCTCTATTTTTTGTAATCCGCGGGCTCTAACAAGGAGGGGAACTGAACAAGCCCAAGTAAAAGGGTGCAAGGTCTAATACAATAGATGAAGAACATAGCTGCATTGTACAGACTTAAACTGTAGGGATGCCAGCCTCCAGGAGGAACCTGGGGATCTCCTGGAGTGATAGTTCATTTTAGAGCTGCCATTCCCCCCGACAGGGGGTGGGGGGATGCCTGCTTTCAGGCCTCCAGATCTGCCAGTCCCAATCTAGCCAGTGGGGAGAAACCCACCCCCAAAGTGCCCTTTTCGCACCAATGTGCCCAGCGCAATGACGGCACTCAAAAGTGATGTCATTGTGCAGGGCACATTGCAGGGGGGAACGCTCTATCACTCAAGAAAAACTCTGGCCAAGTTCAGACTGGCAGTTTGCCCCGCTATAGCCGCATGTGAGCAACATTTCAGAAGCGGATTAACGGGGCCATTCACACAGGCACAACTGTCTGGCGTTCCCCACCCTAGTCAACCTGTCGTGTACCGCTTTGCTCCTGCATTTAAAAGATACCTGGTGAAAGTGGTAGCAAATCCCAGAGAGCACGTTTATCCTGCTTCATTCTGCTTCTGGGAAGTGTGAACGCTAACCCAAAAAGCCAGGAACAACCTGTGGTAATAATGTCCACCGGGTGTTTCCATGCATAAAGTGCACTTGATTGCCCTGGAGAGGCAGCGGTGATACGATTGGATGTGCTCTGCTCTACCGCCCAATGCAGTGCCAGTGCAATGGGATCCTCCCCAAATCGCCCTGATGCGCTTATGCGCATATGCGCACATAGCTGAATTACCATGAAAAAGCTGTTTACAGCTGTGCCTCCGGGCCAGCAGTCTGAATGCACCCTCGCATCTCCTCCTGGTATGAGACCACCTTTTTTGCAACAACTCCATCCCGTTTCAGTCTGAACTCAGCCTCTATGTTTACCATAGAGTTTTTCCTTGAATGACAGAGTGTCCCCCACAATGTGCCCTGCATGATTACATTGCTTCTGGGTCTCGAAGAAGTCCTGGGGAAGGATTGGGATGCCCCCCCCCCACTGGCAGCCAGGTAAGACCTGGCAACCCTTGCTTATTTCAAGACTACAGAAATCACTTCCCCTAGAGAAAATGGATGTTTTGGAGGATGGACTCTTTTGTGCAGTGAAGCAAACAACAAACATGCAGTTCCATTTGGTTGAAGGCCTCTTTATTAACAGTAACAGTAGGGCAGGAAACATGGCTACTGGAATAAGGAATAGCAATACTTAACTAAGCTGTTTCTAGAGCTTTAGGCCAGGACAGATTGGTTGGACAGATTCTTAGCAGGCCGTGCACTCCTGCAGGCTGTTAGCAGGGGGACTGAGAAGGGAAGCACTGAGCCCCTCCTACTCTCCTGCTTGCTCTGAGGCCTATTGGGATAGCCTCTTAAAAGGCACTATACAACAGGCTCTATGGCATTGTACCCCACTGAGGTCCTTGCCCTCCCCAGGCTCCACCCCCAAATCTCCAGGAGTTTCCCAACCTGGATCTGGCAACCTTAACCTCCTCATCCCCTTCAGGTGGCCAGAGGGGACCTGGCAACCCTATGAGACCACCTTAACAGCAACTCCTGACTGGAAATATTTGGGAAGATTAAAAAAACAGGGTCGTCACAAAGAATTCTGCCCTGCTGCTCTGGGAGGAGCCATGGCAGTTAAAGCAGTTTACAACCAACATAAGTTGATAAACTAGGGCTGCGATCAGATGTGCCTTTAGATCCAGCTCAGATGTGAATGCCTGACAGATCTAAAGGGCATGATCAGACAGCAACATCTGGGAAAGGTCCCACAGTTGTTGGCACAAATGCTGCTCTGCCACATAACCTGAGTTAAAAGATACCAGGGAAAGTCTGGTTCTAACTGGTTCTGATGGGCCATGGATGGACTTTCTGCTGTCTGATCGACAAGCACACTCAAGCTGTCGGGATGGGCTGCCCAGTCCATCCCAACTCGGTGCCATTTTTTCCCTCGCTTAGCTATATGCACATAACCGCATAAGCGATCCATAGTTGTGGCCTGCCACAGGGGTTCGATTTCTCATTTATGCACATGTGAGGGGAAGGCAAAAAACCCCCACAACCCACTCACCTGAACATGCCGTCTGATCAGGCAGTGACAGGCTGAGCCTGCAGCACCAAGGGATGTGTGATTGCGTGACTCCATTTCAGTTTCCAGTGGAGGAAATACAATCACTTCCCCTCCTCGCCAAATGGTATGTCTGACCACAGCCTCGATGGGACCAAAAGGTCAGCTCGACTACCTTTAGATGCTTTAAAAAATAAAATATTTATCTCTTGTTGTCACTGACTTTATTCTTATTGCCTTGATCTATGGGGATGTACGTGCAGACTGCATGAGCGCATGCTATAAATGTCTCCTAACTGAACAGTTGTTGTCACTCAGCTCTTGAAGGCAAGCGTCCTAATACCATCCGAGAGGTGATATAATTAGTAGATATCCAATGGCTGTCAAGTCTTATTGCTTAATTAAATAATGTAAGCAAACTTCCGAGTATGAATGTTTGAATAAAAAGATTATGGTAATCTTTTATGCATTTACCACATAATCTTTTTAGAAGGCGAGGACAACTAATGTGTTAAAAATAACTGCCTTTTCCACCCAGTGCTATTATTAGTTTAACATTTCCATACATTTGCCATGGAGGCGTGTAGTTTGAGTAAAGTGTAAAAATAAAAAAGGCATGATTAAGCATGTCTGATGTGGTTCTCAAATGTTAGTCAATAATTAGACAACTCAACGTAGGCTGGCGGAAACTATAATTTATAAATAATCACATTCCACTGAAGAAGAAATTTGGGCTTCAGACTAAAAGTCTCTCATTTAAAGTGTTTCTAATTCTGAAAAGTCTTCTAGTATATTCTTTTTAGCAGTCTCCAGTGCCTTAAGGGAAAGTTTTATTTTTAATAAGAAGTGCTGTGACGTACAGCGGTGTATCCTTATCCATAAATCAGTGTACCTGCAGCCTAGTTCTTGTTGAAGTAGTGAAATTTGTGTCTGGGTAGTACCTCTTTATATGGCAGGTAGGGTTTATAACCCTACACCCTCTCCCACACAAATTACATAGAAAACTAGCATGTCAGGAAGAGGGTCCTACCCAGAACATCTTCCTAGCACATTACTCTTATATTTGGAAGGAACTCCCTTGAGGTCCATCCCACCAACAATTCAAAGCAATACAGGCAGGGATTAGCAAATATTCCCTAATTTGCTTCTTTTTATATTTGTTCCTGTTTTTGTCAATGGTTCCCAGTCTTTGCTGAGGAATTTGTAATTTGTATTCTGTGTGCATGTTGTACGGTTTTTCTCTGCAACTTGTACAGTATTTATATATGCTATATAAAAGTTATATGCATCATGTATATTTGTAACATATAGTGTACATTCAAAATGCATTATTTTACGGGGGTGGGGGGTGGAATCAGTGCAACAGAAACCCTCCAGTCAAGAATAAGGCCAGGAGGCAGGCAGCTGTGAGGCGGGGCATGGTCAGAAGGCAAGGCCCAGCCCAGGCTTAGGGAAGACCAGGGTGGGAGAGGCTAAGCAGCAGACCTGAGCAGCAATGGGAAGGTGCAGGGCAAAGAGACTGGCAGCAGGGGGAAGAGGCAGGGAAGGCTTCCCTTTCCTATTACAGCCTTCCAGGTGAAGCAGGTAGAAGGGGATTAGATACAGGCCAGGTGGACATGGAGCCAGAGAATCCCATAAAAGAGAAGGCTCCACATCCAGACAGTGGGAAGGAAGGGACTGAGCTTGCAGAAGGAGAGAGAAGGCCAGAGCAAGCCAGGAAGAGGATCAGGATGAGGATGCTAAAATCCATCTCCTTCCCAGTTCTGAGCCCGGAGCGAGGGCTTCTCCCTCACCCCCACCCTAGCCTGGAGAAACAACACAGGTTGGGGACCCTGTGCTGGGGGCAGAAGAATCTCATGTTTGTGAAATATTATGAACTGTATCCAAAGGTCATTTTTCCATTGGTGGAAGGAGGGAGTGAATTTTTGCCAATTCTACCCTTCCAGTGGAGCTGCGGTGGCTCAAGTGGTTAAGACGCTGAACTGCAGGCTGTGGAAGGTCAGTAGTTCAGCAGTTCGAGACCCGGGTGCCGCATGACGGGGTGAGCTCCTGTCTCTAGTTCCAGCTCCTGTCAACCTAGCAGTTCGAAAGCAAGAAATTGCAAGTAGATCAATAGGTACCACTTCGGTGGGAAGGTAACAGCGTTCCGTGCACCTTGGTGTTTAGTCATGCCGGCCACATGACCACGGAAACGTCTTCGGACAGCGCTGGCTCTTCGGCTTTGAAACGGAGATGAGCACCACAACCCTAGAGTCGGATTCGACTGGCTTTCGAGCAAGGGAACCTTTACCTTACCTTACCCTTCCAGTACAACCTACTGAGCTCACCAAAATGCTGTTGTTCCTGGAGCAGGACCTACAAGGAGGGCCAAAGTAGACATCTGAAGGGGCAGGGAAGAAGTGGCAAAAAAGCCCCCCCTTCTTCTGCTTGTGGAAAATTATTTTTGATCTAACCCTGTATCGCTTGAATAGGTATTTCCCAGTGGTTTGGTGTGCTGCGAAGTACAAAGAATAGCATCTAATGAAATCCTAATGCAATGGCAGGGTCCAGCACCACTGTCTGACTCATGTTGCTGATGGGTCTCGTGCTGACTTAACTTTGGTGAACTTTTACTTTGGAGATCATGGTAGCAAGCATAATTCTTCTGAATCAACAGTATCCTAGGAGTGCGGGCCCTGTTGAAAACAATATTGGCTTGAGCTAGAAATGGAGGTTAACCGTGGTAGGGTTGGATCCAGACTAAATTGGCAATTCCCATCAATTCATCCTTCCCACTGTAGACCCACTTCATGCCATTCCTCAGGGTCCCAGTTTGGTGTAATGCTTAGGAGTGCGGACTCTAATCTGGGAAAACCAGGCTTGATTCCCCACTCCTCCACATGAAGCCAGCTGAGTGACCTTGGGCCACTTACAAGTTCTTTCAGAGCTGTTCTCTCAAGAGCAGTTCTCTCAGAACTCTCTCAGTCCCATCTACTTCACAGGGTGTCTGTTGTGGGGAGAGCAAATGAAGGAGATTGTGCCTCCTCCTCCCCCTTTTTCTTCTTCCCCAAAAGCAGCATTTTGTGAAGATCAGTGGGCTGCAGGGGGAGTAAGAGGTTGGTAAATTCCATCCTACCACTGGAAAATTTTCTCTGGGTTCAACCCATAATCTGCTCTTTGTGTGCAATTTCCTCCCTGGGGTAGCCTATCAAGCCAGTTCTTTTGGAGCTTATAGAAAATCAGTAAACACTTTTCCATTCCACCCCAGTTTTTAAAATCAGGAACCACTTCGTTCAACTATTTTTTTTAATTCAGCTGTTTTAGTCTTCTCTGTTTTAAAATTTTTAATTGAATGTTTGAACTGTATAATAAAAAGGTTGCTGCTATTATGTTTCCTTGTATTATGCAATTATTAATAAAATATTAAAACTGGGTAACAATAGGATGTATCACATGGGACTGACAGTTTCATAGATGCTATAATAGATCCACAAATGATGATTTGTTAGCTGCTTAATAAATTACTAATGATGCATGTTAATGATTAAAACTGTTGAATAATACTGTACCATTTGTCTTTCAAAATATAAACACAGAAATGGACCTGCTTCAATTTAAAAATGATGCCCAGAATGTTTGACCAGAAGCCTGTAACAATAACCACTGAAGAAGAAGAAAAAGAAGAGATTGGATTTATACCCTGCCCTTCACTACCCAAAGGAGTCTCAGAGTGGATTACAAACTCCTTTCCCTTCCTCTCCCCACAACAGACACCCTGTGAGGTAGGTGGGGCTGAGAGAGCTCTGACAGAAACTGCTCTTTTTCAAGAACAGCTGTGCCAGAACTATGGCTTGCCCAAGGTCGGCCAGCCACGTGCGAGTGGAGGAGTGGGGAATCAAACCCGGTTCTCCCAGATTAGAGTCTGCGCATTTAACCACTACACCAAACTGAAGGAGAAGGCATTCCTACTTTGGTGGATGTATGCAGTGTTAGCCAAATTGCTTTATTTCTTTAATAATGATGGAGAATTATGAATATTAAATTTAAGGGAGCAATGACCTGCATATATCAGAGCTCAGTTTATTCAGATTCCCAGAAATAGACCAGGAGACTAGATCTTAAATATGATTTCTTTTACTAGAAGATTCAAATTCACATACAATCAAAATAAAACAATCACAAACTCAAGAATCACAGAGCTAGGAAATTAGATAGAATAGTACAGTGACAGTAGCATGAGCTGGAAGTATTGCTGGTGGGGTGATACTTTACCTTTCGACACAACAAGGCGATCCTGCAGTGAAAATATGAGGAAAATACTAGGGTGGGGAATTGTGTAATGGCCAGCAGCGCATGTGGAGGACTTCAGACAGCACTAAGACTGAAGTCAGCTAGATAGGGTGGGGTCAGGTAGGCAGGAGAAAAGACAGTGAACAATGGGCAGATGCTCTCTTTATATACCCTCAGAGGGGCTTGGGGCATGAGCTACCAAGGCATGTAGTCCCCAGGAACATGCTAGAAGCTGCTAGCTTCTTAATGGGCTAAAAGAATGGGATTAAGTGTTGGGCAATTGACATGATGTTTCTTAATGGTGACCCTTTAAGAGTGAGCAAAGGAAAATAAGAGGCAGTCATTCCCAGTGCCTGGTCAGTCAATGTTCCGGTGATTTTCATCATCGTTATCTTGATGAGCGGTGTGTGTGCTTAGCTGTTCAGGTGATCTCGTCATGACCAAGTTCTATTGTTTGGCTTGGGATGAGTACATGTGGCAATGCTGGGAGAAGGTTAGGGGGAAGGCTGTCCACGTGCTGGAGAAGTTGTCCTTCAATGGAGTCCTTTGCAGGAACGCTCGGGCTTCTGGTGCAATGCATGGCTCCTGCTTGCTGGCTGCTGCTTATTTCTGGCATCAGGGAGGTTGAGCCATCTCCTGCAGGGATGCAGGGGTGGTACTGGGTATGTCCGTGGGTCCACGTCTGGGTGGCACACTGCTTTCTGGCGAGGCTTCCCTTGGCTTGGCATGTGTCTACAGTCCGGGAGATTGGCACCATCATCGGGCTTCCGCACAGTTCCATCCCTGGCACATTTATTGCACAGTTCAGCTTACAGCCACAGTCCACAGCATTATAGATGCAGTGCAAGGCTCTTGTAGGGCAACAGCAGGGCTTTTTTTTCTGTGGGAACGTGCTGGAACAGAGTCCCAGAACCTCTTCAACAAAATTCATTTAAAAATGTTTAAAAGTTCATGAATTTTCAGTATACAGACTGAAAACTTCATTTCCCTCTTAAAAGTTCCAGTGCCTCATTTTCCAGGAAAAAAAGCCCTGGATGTATGTATGTAACTGAAGACAGTTTTATTCATGATGGCATTTGATTAGCTCTGCCTGTTTGCAGTTTTAAATTATTAATTAGTCGTTTTAATGTATTTTTATTATTATTTACATTGTAAGCTGCCTTTTCTGTTATCTTTACCATGCCATACAAACGGCGCCTGGCCTAATTTGAAACAAAGCCATCCCATGTCCTTCTTCCCACCCCTCTTCAAGCACTGGTTATGTGTCACAGTCCATCACACACGTATCCCAAAAACCCTTTCTTTGGAGTAAGCACCAGGTAGGATTCTGAGTAGACCTGCTCAGGACTGTTCCCTTCCCAGCTCTAAAAACTGAGGACCGCTGTGATCAATGATCCATCCGACAAACCTGGCATTCAGCTCTGGGTCAAGAGGTTTTCTGCACTGTGAGAAAGACCAGTCTTCAGAGAAAGGGTCTCAAGGCTGGAGAGCGAAGGTGGGAGAGAATCATCAAGACAGGAAGGAGATGTGAAAAAATTCACATAGGGCCTGTACAGCTTTCCTATGAATGAATCAATGCGGTATGGAAGGCAGGCTTTCATACCGGTACCCAGAAAAGCCTTGAGACGGGCGCTGCCAAAATATTTTGTTCCAGCTATTGGTTACCTATACGGCAAGCAAAAATCAGTGGGGGATTGGCAAAAGTGGCATCACAGATGACGGGGTGAAGTGATGGTGTGACAAAGTCTTGGATGCAGGGGCAAGAGAATGAGGGGTTTCAGAGAAGGGAGCAGTCTGGAACAGGGTCCTCACCAGAGCACCTTACTGGCATAGAGCAAACACTCCTATTTTGTCCTCTACCAACGTCTACTACAGTGTTACAGTGAACTTTACTAACACCACCTTAACCTCATGATTAATGGCCTTTCTTTCTGTGAGTCCTACGATTAGGCAGATTTTAATAGGCTGTATAACTATAATCAGCACTACAGATTTCTGGGATGAATCATAGAATCATACAGTTGGAAGGGACCTCCAGCGTCATCTGGTCCAAAACCCTGCACAATGCAGGGAATTCACAAATACCTCCCTCCCACCCCCACTGACCCCTGCTCTGTGCCCAGAAGAAGGCAACCCGCACCCCCAACTGGCCTGGAGAACAATTGCTTAACAGATAATTCATAAAGGCCTCCGGAGATTATACATTTTCAACGCCTTCTTTCAGGTTTATCAATGAATTGGGGCAGCATTCTGTGGTTGCACCATTCCTACCAGATGGGAAGGCTTCCAAAGGCTCATGATTACAGATGGCCCAGAAAGGACTCTGTGTTGCCCCCATGCCACAGCCAGTCTGAAGTTCCTGATGCTCATGGAAGAGACGGGGTTTCCTCCCCCCACCCCCACCCCCACTATTCACTTTTATATTCATTTTTTAAAAACCTAGATGCAAGTATTTTCATGCCTTGTAAATTTTTGGAATTAATTAATGGAATTCAATTAACAAGACCCAGAGTCTACCTATTTAATTTCCATATTCGTATGGTCTTCATTATCATAGTCTTCAAACCTCTTTAATGTTATGTACCTGCACAGCATGCCTAGGAACAAGGCTGCTTAGATGAGTTATTTTGTATATGAAACTGTACCAATTTAATCTTATTTCAAATATTGTTTAGTGAGAGCTTTTCTGTATACTTTGAATAACATCACTCCACAGATGGGAACACGGCTAATAAAATTATCTTAATGAAACTTCTTACAGTATACCTTTGATACATCTCATAGAAACGGGGACGTGTTTTATTTGTCAGAGAAATCATGAGCCATAAAAAGCTCAAACCTCACAAGTGTTGCAACATTTTTAAAGATCTCTACCTGGTCTGATCTGTAATAGTCACACTCTTGACTGGAAGTCAGCATTCTGAAGATTTACACTGGCTACCAATGCATTCCCGGGCACAAAATGCTGGTATTGACCTACAAAGCCCTAAAATGGGCTGGTACCAAGATAACTGGAAGACCTTATTTTCCCAATATCAACATGTCCATATGCTGTACTCATCAACAAAATAGGCTTTTGTAGGCTCCTCCCTGCCGCCAACCAGCTGGTGCGGTCCACCTTCCAAAGCAGCCATTTGCTTCGGGACAAGTGAATAAATGTTTCAAATAAATAAATAAGCAATTTATATAGTCCGGAGATCGGTTGTAATTCCAGGAGATCCTTCCAGTTGTAATTCCAGGCAACCTTACTTGCAGAGCTGTAGCCAGCAGGGGTGCAGTAGTTGCTGCCCATATGCACATATGCGCACCCATCTGCCTGCATTTGAATAAAACCCACCCTTACAGTTCGTCCCATGGTTGAAGCACAACACTGATGTGGATGCTCCCCCACAGGATGGCTGCGTGGGTAAACCACCACAGGGTGTGCGGCCTGGATGAAATGTTCCGCTACACTTTAAAATGGTATACTTTGAAGTGCCACCATACTACGCTAAGCTGCCTGTAAAGTACTGGGTTGTCCACATGGAGGACGCAGACAACGAAATGTGGTGTGACTTGTTTATTGGTACTCCACAACACAACAACAACGGCCCTGCAAGGCCAACTATATACACACCCACCCAGCATACCTACAGTCCCATTGAGGGGTTTGAATTTCCCACCAACTTGCTCTAGGTGGATGCTAGGGGGAACTAGGAGCCTCTGTTCCATTGTTCTGAGGAGTGAAGCTCCACACTGTAGCCACGGGCCCCTAGTGGCGGCCCGCATACCTAACACTGCCAGTGTGACCACAGCCTTTGTCAGCCATTTCAGTTCTCTACTTTCCACTGTTGGATTTGTTATTTTCATGCTCCTAAAACAGTCTTACGTGGCTAGTTTGATTGGTTTCTGGTTTTATAGATGCAGATTGTTTTACTGTGGCAGAGTTGTTGGTGTTGGAAAGTGCCTCAAGTCGCAGCCAACTTATGGTGACCCTGTAGGGTTTCCAAGGCAAGAGACATTCAGAGGCGGTCTGCCATTGCCTGCCTTCGACTTCCTTGGAGGTCTCCCATCCAGATACTCACCCGGGCTGACCCTGCTTAGCTCCTGAGCTCTGATGAGATCAGGCTTGCCTGGGCTATCCAGCTCAAAGCATGATGGAGTTAGTTTTATTTAATTTTTACTGTTTTATTGATTTATTGTTTTGATTTGCATTCAAATACAACACAGATATTCTAATTAAACTGTATATGCAATTCATAAGTATATAGACAATGCATTACACTAATTAATGGGAAAAATTAAGAAATGTGTGTATATTTTATGGGGAAATTTTGACATAAGAAAGCAGAAAATGGCTCAAAAATAAATAAAGTCGAGTTCAACGTGAGCAAAATCAAGACAGGAATGTTTGGGATAAAGCAGCAGAAATGTGAAATTCAAAATGATCCTCTGTTTTGATAAGTTTCTCTTTTACCATTCCAAATGCCACTTCTATCATTTGCAGACGCTAGCATTCAGCCAATACATCGATCTACGTGAGCCATCAATTAATTGCTAGGCTATAAATTTAAAAGTCGAATACCTTGTGATCCATTTGTTCTGAACAACTGAACACACTGACCATCATTCCAAGAGAACAACTGAAGTCCCTTTTGGTGTTTCTGTTTTCCCCCCACTCCATGGGGGCCTCAAAAGTGTACTACTCATAGTTATGTCTGTCAAAGTTATGTAGCATCTGCAGAAACAGAAAAAAAATTAGTACATTTTTGTAGAAGCTGCAGAATCTATACACTAGAATCTAACAATCAGAACATATAGATGAAGAGAAAACCTATCGCAATGTTGAGGCTGAGTTCAAACTGACAATTTGCCCCGCTATAGCCACTTTTCAGCCTCGTTTCCCAAGCGGATTAAAGGGGGCGTTCACACAGGCACATCTGCCTGGCGTTCCCCATCTGTAGGCAACCTGTGCTGTTCCACTTCACTCCCGCATTAAAAAGATACCTGTTACAAGTGGTAGCAAATCCCGTGTCAGTCTGCTTCCCAGAAGTGTGAATGCTCAGCTGAAAAGCTGGGAGCAACCTGCGTTGCTCCCAGCACATATGATTGGCTGTGCTCCGCTCTACCGCCCAATGCGCAATGGGATCCTCCCCAAATCGGCTGGATGCCTATGCATGTATGAGCGCATGAGCGCCCATGAGCCCATACACACATAGGCATTCAGCCGATTTACCACTGGGAAATGCTGTTTACAGCTGCGCCTCCGGGCCAGCAGTCTGAACACTCCTGCGCGCCTCCTCCCAGTATGCTCCTGCATCTGTCAGCCCCGTATGACCGGGATAACCTGGAACAGTTTGTTCTGGGGCTTTTTTGCCACGACTGGCTTCCGCTGCAAACTGCCAGTCTGAACTCAGCCATAGTTGAAATAGCATACAGTAATAAAGACCTTGCCCTGACCTAGATAGCCCTGGTTAGTCTGATTCTAGTGTATACCTCAGAAGCTAAGCAGGGATGGCCCAGGTGAGTATTTGCATGGGAGACCACCAAGGAAGTCGAGGGTGTGGACACAGAGGCAGACAAAGGCCTGAACCATCTCTGAATGTCTCACCTTGAAAACCCTGTGGGGTTGCCATAAGTCGGCTGTGACTCGAGCACAAAAAAAAATAGTAATAAAATAAAGCGCTTGCTATATTTTATCAACCTTGGAATCATGCAGTTAGTATTTTGTTGGGCACTGGTTTCAGAAAAACAACCATTAGAAGTGGCAAGTACATGACTATGACAAATCCAAAATGGACATTTTACCCAGTAGGCTAAATTTACAGAATAGGGTAACCATCAGAACATGTGGACCATGTTTTCACATAGCCCAAGAAATAATATCAGCACATTGTTTGTGATTTCCAGGAGCTACTGGATTTTAAGAACATGGCTGCGCCTTGTATGAGTCATTGCTGCTGGTTTTGATTTCCAGCAATGTAGCAGTATGGGAGCCTGAATTACACCTAACCATTTTCTTATCCAGATCTCTGCTCGTGCAACTGGCAGGATGCTTCCAGAGGGAGTCTTTGTGAGTGACAGTTGTGATATATCACCAGGCCTGATAACAGCTGCAATTCAGATGGGATCTGTACTGATCCTGATGCTGAGCACTGACAGATTGACCATCAGGTTCTGCGCTGGCACCACATGCATCTTGCGGCACAAACACAGCCAGACTACAAGTAAAAGTGCCTAGTCGATTCTTTTTCTGTATGGTACATTTTTTTACCTCACTTCCCATATAGTGGGAATGCCTGAAGTATGTCATTGCTTAATATTTAAATCCTCAAACTGGAGGATATGGGCCACAAGTTTTGGATGTTAAACTTCCCTGTCCATCTTTCCCTTCATCTCGCTGCGTGAAGAGAATAGCAGGAACAGGGATGAACCTCTGACATTTGGAATAGATTAGATATGATTTTTTTTACTTCATTTATACCTCATTTTTTATCCCCAGTGGAGACACAAAGCAGCTTCCATCATTCTCGTCACCTCTATTTTATCCTTACAACAAAGGATCCTATGTGACTCTGTGACCCCAGGCATGAGGACTCAAACCTGGGACTCCCAGATTCTAGTCTGACACTCTAAGCCAGGTGTGGCCAAACTTGCTTAACAGAAGAGCCACTATTAATGTCAGATGTTTGAGAGCCACAAGACATGAACAAATATTACACACACATTTTTATTGGAAAATATGCAAATTTGCTTTTTATGAACATTAAATGAGACTGCCAAGAATAAAAACAAAGGGGTAAAAACAGCTATTATTTGTCCAATGATATTTGTTTGCTAATGATATTTATTTGTCTAAGAGAGAGAGAGAGGTGGGAAAAGAATGAAAGAGGTGGAAAGAAAGAGAGAGAGAGAACAAATAGATGGGGGAGGGAGGGGGAAGGAGGAAGAGAGAGATAAAGAAAAGAAGGAAGGGAGAAAGAGAAAAAGAGAAAGAGAAAGAAGAAAGGTGGAAAGAAAGGAAATAGGGTAGAGAGGAAGGAAGGGGAAAGAGAGAGAGAGAAACAAAGCAAATAAATGGGGGAGGGAGTGGGAGAAAGGAAGGAAGGTAGAAAGAGAAAGGTAGAAAGAATGAAAGAGGGGGAAAGAAAAAAGGAGAAAGAGAAAGAAAGGGAAACAAAGAAAGTAAATAGATGGGGACGGAGGAAGAGAGAGAGAGAGAAACAAAGAAAGCAAATAGATGGGGAGGGAGGAAGAGAGAGAGAAACAAAGAAAGCAAATAGATGGGGAGGGAGGAAGAGAGAGAGAAACAAAGAGAGCAAATAGATGGGGAGGGAGGAAGAGAGAGAGAAACAAAGAAAGCAAATAGATGGGGAGGGGGAGGGAGAAAGAGACAGAGAGGGACGGAGGAAGAGAGAGAAAGAAAGGTGGAAAAAAGAAAGGTGGAAATAAAGCAAATAGATGGTGAAGGGAGGAAGGAATGGGAAAGAGAGAGATAGGAGAAAGAGAGAGGTGGAAAGAAAGCAACTTTAACTTTAAATATGTTCCCCAACCCCCCCCCCCATGTCCCCATGCCAGCCAGCTTGGCTTGGAAAAGGGATTTAAAGAGACAAATGCCTTCTCCAAGCCAGCTGGTGGGACCACAGGGCAGGGGCTTGGAGAACGCCTTTAACTTTAAATGTCTTCTCCAGCCCCTGCCCTCGCTGCCACACCAGCTTGGCTTGGAGAAGGGATTTAAAGAGACAAATGCCTTCTCTGAGCCGAGCCAGCTGGCCAGTGTGGTGGTGTGGCAGGGCTTGGAGAACACATTAAACTATAGATGGGGAGGGAGGGGAGGAAGAGAGAGAGAGAGAGAAAGGTGGAAAGAAGGAAAGTGGAAAGAAAGCAAATAGATGAGGAGAGAGAGGGAGAGACGGAAAGAAAGCAACTTTAAATGCATCCTCCAAGCCCCCCCCCCCATGCCCCCACACCAGCTCACTTGGCTTGGAGAAGGGATTTATCAAGAGATAAATGCCTTCTTTAAGCTGGCCAGTGGGGAAGAGGGGGACTTTGAGAACACATTTAAAGTAAAAGTTGGGGGGGTTTTGTCTGTTTCCCCCACACACCTCAAGCCTACCCAGGGAGATGAACACTGGCTGGGGAAGGGAAGACCGATCAGGGAAGCATGTCTGACTCAATTTGCATACTCAATGTACAAATGTCTGCTTGTTATACAAAATATGTAATGCTGTTGGGGAACAACACAGAGCAATCCTAATCAATCGGCTTGAAGTCAATGGATTCAGAAGGGTGTAACTCTGTTTAGGAGATTTGTCGTATTACTCAGGCATAGCTAGGAAACAAAGGTTCTTGTCTTGCAGCATTAAACCTAAGGATGCCAGCCTCCAGGTGGAACCTGGGGATCCCCAGAATTACAGCTCATCTACAAACTACCGATATCAGTTTCCCTGTAAAAATGGATACTTTGGAGGGTGGACTCTCTGGCATGGTACCCCCACTGAGGTCCCTGTCCTCCCTAGGTTTCATCCCCAAATCTCCAGGAGTTTCCCAACTTGGATCTGGCAACCCTAATAAACCAATATCCTCTGACCTATATACCAACACTCTTTCCTTTCATTACCCTTCTCACAATTCCATGGGTGGCCTGTCATAGTTGAGGTACTCACAGATGAGGCCCCAGGGAGATAATTTATATTACACCCAGTTTGCCGGGTATCTAGAAAATCTGTGTTGAAGGGATAGCATTATTAGCTGGGCATTCAAACCCAACATCTTCATAGTTATACTCTGCTGTATTCCTTTTGGAAAGAGCATGGGAAAAGAATGTGTGTTTGGGGGGGAAACTGCTACCAACATTACGTTGGCATGAATACCTCATATGTGAGAGTCGCTAATGGCAGCAAAGGATCAAATCTGATCCAGCGAAAACAGTGGTACGTCAGAAACAGCAAGACTACCAAATGGCACCTAATATCAAGGATTACACATACCTATCAGAGCAATCCTCTGCAGTGCTACTCCAGTCTAAGTCCATTGACCCCTCGGGGCATAGA
The DNA here is from genome assembly GCA_029375565.1 of Gekko gecko. NCBI lineage: Eukaryota > Metazoa > Chordata > Lepidosauria > Squamata > Gekkonidae > Gekko > Gekko gecko. The sequence continues at coordinate 31,951,155 of JAPDNY010000003.1, read as the reverse complement.
CTGGAGAAATTCTGCATAGGACAGCATTGCTAGCAGTGTTCCCTCTAAGCTGAGTTAGTGTGAGCTAGCTCACAGTTTTTTAAGCCTCCGGCTCACACATTTTTGTCTCGGCTCAGGATGGATGGCTCCAGAGCAAACTAAGTTATGCAGTAGCCAAATCGCTCACTCACAACTTTAATGCCAGTAGCTCACAAATTTTTGCTCACAAGACTCCACAGCTTAGAGGGAGCATTGATTGCTAGTATCTCAAACAATCACAGGTTCATCTCCCATTGTTTTAGCCTATTATGCTAATATTCACGGTGCTACTACAGAGAGTGAATTTTGATTGTTGACTTTTAGAGTTTCACCATCTTTTCTCTTTCCAAAGCATAAGTGCCAATATGAACTTTTGACAACGTTTGTACTCTTGAAGGCCATGTCTCCGGCCTCTCCCCGCCACCATTTATTCAGCCTTGATAAAGACAGTTTTCTAGGCTTCCTGTCACTGGCATTGTTCATCAGCCTGAAGAATTCTCTTCTCCTATTTACCACCCTGTGGCCTTTCATCTCTCATCCTAGCTGGCCCCACCAGGTCTCCCTGCTTTCTCTCTATCCTCTTCTTCCTCATTAGCCTTCTTCTCCACCCTTGATCTTCATCTCCTTCACCTTTGTAGATTATCTTTTGTCTGCTCTCTGATATCTTTGACTTCCCGAAAACCTTTTCCCTTAGCTCTACGGTACTTTCCCTTTCTTCTGTGACCATCTCCACATGATCCTCTAACCCTACAGTACACCTTGTTATTACTGTATACCTGCTCTCCTTGTACTTTGCTACTAGGCCTGCCTCCATTGGCTTCTGAAAGAGTGGGCTATATCCTTTGTCCTTTCCTGATCAGGATGCTCTACCTTTTTTTTCCTTCAACTCCACAAGGTGTCCTCCTTTGTTTGTTCTTGAACGTCCTCCTCCAGCACATTGATCCTACGGCTTTACTAAGATATAATTGATCATGTCACTCTCTTCCCATTTGGCAAAATCTAAGTGGCCGGCCTTTCCTATCTTTTCTTACCAGCTGTTTCTGTCATGTACAAGAATGTTATTGTTCTTTTCAGAACTTTTAAAGTCATGGAGCCGGAGACATGTGGCATTCAGTTCCAACTAGTGGACTGCTTCATCGTTAAAAAAAATTAATTTTGTTCCTAGTATCTTCCTCTTGAAGGTCACACAAAAGTGACCTAACCTACTATAATGGACAAAAAGTTTCTTCACAATGCCCAACTTTGGCAACACATATATCAAGGGGAAAGAATTCCTCTTTGGCAATTACGGAAATGTAACTTTCTGCCTACATTCAAAGAGGTACAATAGGAAGGGGTACAAAAATTCCTCACACATATCTATGGATAACAGCATATTGCTTTGTCCCTTATCCTCTGACAGAACGTGAGAAGCTTGAACATGACATGAGAATAAGAAATGCCTAACCTCGCAGGATATTCCCAGCATATATGAACAACACGATGGTTCTCCTAATAACATTATGTCTTAGGTCTATTTATAATATGCCAGAACACCTGGAAGCACTATCGACCTTTCATTTCTTTAAACGTTTTTCATTTAAGTGATAGGTATGTGAAACTTAAACCCTTGCTTGGTTTTCGATTTCTAACGACCATGGTTCGCTTAATAATAATTTGAGGGTGAAATTCTTCCTTTCCATTCTTATTAGAGCCCGTTCAGTCATTATGATTTTTGGCGCTTCTACCCATCATGCCAGGAGAGTGCACTATGGTCTGATCCTCTCAATAAGCTTGGTAGCCATTTTGTGTGAATAGGGCAAGTCTCATATTTTCCAGCTTTGGAACGTGTAGATGAGAATCTGGCTTTCCAGGTGTGTGTGCCAAAGCTGGAAAACGTGTGTGTTGCTCTATCCGTACAAAATGGTGGCCATGCATATCAGGAGGACTGTGCATAGTATACTCTCCCAGTATGTAAAGTAGGAGTGCCAAAATCATAACTACTGCAAAGGCTGATCTCCAGTGAGGAACAGCCCCATTATTTCAACAGGATTTAAAGAAGTTCTATTAAGGAGCAAACTCAAATGTAGAACTCCATGATTTTGCTGGTCTTAGAAGAAGTCATCTATCTACAACAATGTCCAGTTTAATTTAGCAGACTAAGAAGAGAACTGGATCTCCTCATTTTTAAGTGCCTGTTGATGTAGTGTCTTCAAGCTACAGCTGAGTTATGGCAACTCTAGGATTTCACGGAACGAGACAAGCGGAGCTGGTTTGCCATTGCCTGCCTTGGTGGTGTCACATCCAAGTACTAGCCCAGGGCTGATGCTGCTTAGCTTCTGAGGAAATATAGCTATAAAACCCATCTGAAGTTTTCAGGCATTGTTAATATCAGTCCTTTTCCTTTAGGCTCACCTGTTTGTTCCTAGTTTCAGATGGTCGTGGTGTTGGTCTGCAGTAGAACAGTTAGCTACAAGTCCAGCAGCACCTTAGAGACCAACAAAGAGTTTCTGGGTCTGAGCTTTCGAGAGTCAAAGCCGCCTTCTTCAGACACAAGTAGGAATGGAGTTCTCTGAGTCCTTTTACCCTAGTTGGAAGATGGGAGGGGAGTCATAAAGAATGCTTGTAATCAGCTTGATTAGAGCTTGGGGGCAGAAAATTAGTACATGTGTTCCTTTCCCAGCCTTTCCCAGCCTCCGAGGATCTTGGGGAAGGAGGAGGAGGAGATTGGATTTATACCCTGACCTTCGGTCAGAGTGGCTTACAATCTCCTTTCCCTTCCCCTCCCCACAACAGACACCCTGTGAGGCAGGTGGGGTGGAGAGAGCTCTCTCAAGAACTGCCCTTGAGAGAACAGCTCTGAAAGAACTTGTGACCGACCCAAGGTCACACGAACAGCTGTATGTGGAGGAGTGGAGAATCAAACCCAGTTCTCCAAGAGTAAAGTCCACACTCTTAGCCATTACACCAACTGACAGGAAGAGAATGCTGCCATGTTGTATAAAGGTTATTTCTGGAGGTCTTTGACTCCAGTATGCTATGTATCCCTGAACGTTCCTGTTTCTTCCCTTTGTTTTTTCATAACTTCCCCCCAACTTAACCCTGTATATCCAACACTGCCAACTCACAAGGGTTCCTAGACAAAGGTCTTTAATGCCCCCCCCCAAACAAATCCAATGCAAATATTTATCCATTTATTTAGTTGGGGCATTTTTAGCCCACCTTTGTCAAAAACTAGATTCAAGGCAGAACAAAGTTTGAGTCCAGTGGCACCTTTAAGTTTTATTTTCAGCAAAGTTTTATTTATGGCATGAGCTTTCGGGAGCAAGGATACTTTCTCAGATACTATTTCCCTCGCTCTCTCTCCTTTCAGCTATCCTGTCTATATCTATCCTAGTGATTCCAGTCTTGTCCATTTAACTGAACAACAAATCCCTGATTGTCCTAGTCCTGAACAAACCTGCTTCCCAACCGATAAGAAAGGTTGTGAGTAAATAAATAAATAATTCACCTAAATCACATGCACTACGGTGCACTTCTGACAAGGATGGATGAATGAAATGAAGGATAAATGCTGCCTTTCTGTAGCTTCTTCTTCACCATCAACAGTTTGATAAGAGGTAGATTGCTGGGGTATTGTGACCTGGATGGCTGAGGCCAGCTCAGTCTTGTCAGATTGCAAAAGCTAAGCAGGGTTAGCCCTGGTTAGCAGTTGGATGGGAGACCTCCCAAGAGTTGCTATAAAGAGGAAAGTAATGGCCAACCACCTCTGTTTGCCTCTTGCCTTGGAAACACTACATGGTTGCTGTATGTCAGCTGCAGGTTGACAGCACTCTCCCCCACAAGGTTGAGGGGGGAGGTTAACAGCTAAATGTTCTCTTCTTCATTACCAAAAAGCAGAGGTCCATCAGTGGCTATTAGCCACGAGGTATAGATAGGAACTCTTGGTCTGGGGCAAGTGATGCTCTGTATTCTTGGTTCTGGGGGTGCAACAGTGGGAGGGCTTCTAGTGTCCTGGCCCCACCGGTGGACCTGCTGATGGCACCTGGTATTTCTTGCCACTGTGTGACAGAGTGTTGGACTGGATAGGCCATTGGCCTGATTCAACATTGGCTTCTCTTATGTTCTTATTTAAATGGTAGGTCGAGGCCCAAATGTCTAGCTTTTACCTTGCTTGACAAGACTTCATTGCTGGTTTGTCTTTTTAATTAAAAAACCCAAACAACCAGCTTCCCTTTTAGGCAACAGGGCAAGCTGTTCTTTGTATCCCTTGAAACAAACGGTCACGTGCAACAGAAGAGCATTTTTTTTCTCTCTTCCCAAGGGAAGGTGACAACCTTAGGAGGAGGAGGACTAGACTTGGTATTCTGGAATACAACGTGAAAGACGTTCGTGTTTGCAGCTAAACGACCCTGTTCATTCCCCTCCTCCCCCAACCTATCTTCATGCAAAACTGTAATTAATAGGAATTCCATATTTTCATGCCGCTCAGCTGCTTGATTATTTAAGTGCTTATTCAGCATGTTCAAAACCCTAATCACCCCTTCAAAGCACATGGCTCCACACAAGGCTTCCCATGTCTGAAATACATAAGGATCGGCATCACCATCATAATAGCGCGGCAGCTGTGTCTTCCGCAAGCCAGAAAAGTTAGTCCTGTACGCCGCAGACACACCTCAGCTACTGTCTGCCATCTGCCTAGTTAGCGGGGAGACAGCCGTAGGAGGCAGAGACAGCTGCTCCCCCACAATGCTGAAAACATCAGTCCTGCCTTTAAAGGGCTCTGCCAATGTGGATAAACAATTTCAGTGAAAAGAATATTTAAAATTGCTGCAAATTTTCCCCTGCAACTGCTATTATGCATCACACCACAACAAAATGATTATGTTCAGCGGAAAGGGATTTTTGTACAGCAACTGTTAACAGTTCTGCAGGGTATTGGGGAGGGGGGAGAGAGAGAGGGTTTTTTTTTTAACAGAATGCCAGTTAACAAGGCTCAAAGACCATTGTCCTGGACAAAGAGCTTTTATTGCATGCTAAAAACAATTAGGGGGACTGTGCTTATTTTTTTAAGTAAAATATACGTTTTACTCATGTTAATAAGCTACTTAGGACCTATTCATCACTTCTTCTGCAGGCCTTACTCTTGACAGTGGAAAATTCTGAAGAAGCCGGGTATTTTAATACACACCACCAATGTCATCATTTCCCTCCCCTTTCTAATGCTCAAGTTGTTTGTCTGTGCCTGCATATGGTTGGCTATTGTGCTATTATTGCACTACAGCAATGCTTTGCAATGAGGAGAGTAGTAGAAGAAGAAGAGCTGGTTGTTGTACCCGGCTTTTCTCTACCTTAAGGAGTAGTGTTGCTGGCAGGGATACTCCTGCCCAGTCCCTGAAGTGACATTATTGTGCTGGGCATGTCATCCAGGGGACTCTTTAGCATTTGGGCAAAAAACTCCGGGTGACATCATTGGGCTGGGCACTTTGTGCACAATGGGGCTCTTCGGGGGGTCCCCTTGCTGGTCAGCTGGCCATTGGTGGATTGGAAGCCCCAAAATTGGGGGAAACCCGCCCCCAATGTGGGGATGGCAACCCTATTAAGGAGTCTCAAAATAGCTTATAGTCACCTTCCCGTTGTCCCCCTGCAACGGGCACCTTGTGAGGCAAGTGGAGCTGAGAGAGTTCTGAAAACTGTGACTGGCCCAAGGTCACCCAACAGACTTCATGTGGAGGAGTGGGGAATCATACCTGGTTCTTCAGATTAGAGTCCACTGCTTTTAGCCATTATACCTTGCTGGCTCTCAACCAGCTTTCATGTGTGGAAAACACAATTCAGGAGGTGAACAATCACTATAGCACAATGATAGCACGATCTCCAACCCTGGGTCTTCTCTTTGACCTCCTCATTTTATTCAGTCACATAGTTGTGGTAGAAAGTGCCGTCAAATCACTGCTGACATGGTGGAGCAAGAAAAAAACAGAGATTGTCTGCCATTGTCTGGCCTTGCATAGCAAACCCGGACTTCCTTGGTAGTCTCCCTTCCAAGTTCTAACCGGGGCCAACCCTGGTTTAGCTTCCAAGATCTGATGAGATCAGGCCAGCCTGGGCCAACCAGGTGAGGGACCATCAGGTATTATAGCATACCTTATTTTGAGGGGGAAATGATGAAATAAGCCCAGAACAAGAAGATTTAGTGACAGGCTGTAGAGTCCCACTGCCTTCCTCTTAAAATCATCTCCCCCGCACACAATGTTGAATATGGTCCTCACCTGGCTAGTGAGGATTTCATTACGAGCTGAGACTGTTCCCAGAATATTCATAGGACTCTTGGAACTGAGTTTCATTCGTGTTGACAAAGCACTGTCCTATCCATGACACAACTGCAACAACCCAGGAAATGCTTGTCCACTGCAAATCTCAGCTCAGAGGAGACAGCCACAGGTGGAGAGTTGTGCTGGGGAAATCCTATGGCTTATGAAACTGCAATATTGAACTCTTTTCCTCTCTTCTTTCTCCTCACAACTTCTGGGGTTGCATCATAATGTGCTTGTCAAAAAAACAGCTGTTTAAAGGGTATGCATGCAGGACAGCTATTGTTAAGGGGAAACTTACAAACCTTACAGCAGGTATTTATTTTGTTTGTTTGTTTCGCTGGACTTTTAGCCCTCCTTCCCCTGCACAGCAGGCTGAGGGCGGGTCACAACATTCTAGAACATACAAAAAATTAAAATAAAACACAATTCATTAAAAACAGCTTCGGTACAATATAAATCTATAAAACCCTTAGGAGATGCCAGCTAAACAATTTAATGAATTGGATGAAATGCTAGATTACACACGTAGGTGCAGATTGAAATAAAGCAAGAGAAATACTCTTTTACTTCTCATTCCCAATGTTTTGTTGTTGTTGTTGTTTTAAAAAAAGCAGCTTTAATGGACTATAGACACTGCTAAGACAGAGCTCAGCAGAGCAGGGAAGGCCATTGTAGGTGGATTGTCATCACCTCAACCATAGACCTGGTGGAACATCTCCATTTTACAGGCCCTGCGGAACTGCATTAGATCCCACAGGACCCAGATCTCACTAAGGAGAGTGTTCCACCAGACTGGAGCCAGAGCTGAGAAGGCTGGGGATGCCCAATAGATGTTGATCGGAAGAGCTCAAGGCCCTTCGGGGCCTGTATCGGGAGAGACAGTCCTGCAGATATGTTGGTCCCAGTCCACATAGGGCTTTGAATGTAAGAACCAAGACCTTGAACTTGATCCAGAATTCAACTGGAAGCCAGTGCAGCTGGCACAGCACTGGATGTATATGTGCTCTCAGTGGTGTCCCTGTGAGAACACGTGCCACTGCATTTTGGACCAGCTGCAGTTTCCAAATCAGTCTCAAGAGTAAAGGTAAAGGTAAAGGTTCCCTTGCTCGAAAGCCAGTCGAATCCGACTCTAGGGTTGCGGTGCTCATCTCCGTTTCAAAGCCGAAGAGCCAGCGCTGTCCGAAGACGTTTCCGTGGTCATGTGGCCGGCATGACTAAACACCAAGGTGCACGGAACGCTGTTACCTTCCCACTGAAGTGGTCCCTATTTATCTACTTGCAATTTCTTGCTTTCAAACTGCTAGGTTGGCAGGAGCTGGAGCTAGAGACAGGAGCTCACCCCATCATGCGGCACCCGGGTCTCGAACTGCTGAACTACTGACCTTCCACAGCCTGCAGTTCAGCGTCTTAACCACTTGAGCCACCGCAGCTCCGACCGCAGTCTCAAGAGTAGCCCTGCATAAAGTGAGTTACAGTAATCCAGCCTGGAGGTGACTGTTGCTTCAGCTCACTGGGCTCACAGTCCCTTACAGTACCCCTTGATATCCAAATGTAAGGGGTTTCAAGCTTCCAACTCAGTGTCAAGTTCTGCTGGGGTTGGATCCAAGCCATGTTGAATCAGGCCAATGGCCCATCCAGTTCAACACGCTGTGTCACACAGTGACCAAAACCCAGGTGCCATCAGGAAGTCCACCAGCAGGGCCAGAACTCCAGAGGCCTCCCTCTATTGCCCCCCGAGCACCAGCTACCCCAGACACAGTGCTCTATCCATATCTTCTGGCTAATAGCCACTCATGGATCTCTGCTCCATATGTTTATCCAATTCCCTCTTGAAGTTGTCTATGCTTGTAGCTGCCACCACTTCTTGAGGCAGTGAATTCCATGTGTTAATTACTTTTTAGGTGAAGAAGTACTTCCTCTTATTTGTTCTAAGCCTATTGCTCACTAATTTCATTGAGTGCCCCATGAGTTCTTGCATTGTGAAGAAGGGAGAAAAGTAGTTCTTTCTCTGCCTTCTCTGTCCCATACATAATTTTGTAAACCTCTATCATATTCACCCCTCAGTCGTATAGGGCTGTCTCACCTTTCAAGGTTACTTTTAGTTGGCAAGTGTTCCAGTGTAGAGCTTCCAAATAGAGCAAGGGGAGGGTTTTTTCTTCACCCAGTTCCCCCTCCCCCAGCTCTGTCAATTACCTATTCCCACTTCCTCCATGGCTGTTCCTGCACATGCCTTTTAAATGCCTCCCCAAGGGAGGGCTAACCCTGGGCTCAGCCAGTCCTTTCTCTCCAACCCAGTCATGGGGAGTCACAGACCACTGGGCCCCTGGATACATGCCTTGGATTGGTGAGCTCACTGACCCCTCCCCTTGGACTTCCTTAAAGAGCTGAGTGCCCTGCCTGAATTCCTCTGAGGAGGGCAGTCCGGCCTGCTCTCCCTGCCCCTTTGTCAGAGCTCCCCTGGGTCTCAGTGCCAGCGTCATCTCTGGTAGGAACTCAGGTGGGTTGGCTTCTACTGCTGAGTACACTGCTGAGAGCAGGCTGGGCTCCTTCAAGCTGGCCAACTCCCGAGTAGACTCCATCAGGGCAGACAACTTCCCCAGCCTTGGAGCTTGCTGTTGCAGTGAGTCTTCGGTGGGGCTTGCAGTCCCCTGGGGTAAGTGTGGGGGCAGAGGTGTTGACCCCCAGACACTCAGATATGCCCCATACTGCATCAAAACATCTCTGGACATTGTATTATCATTGAACTATAGTAATTGTTGGCGATTAAGTTTATATATGAAGCTGCCTTATACTAAATCAGACCCTTGCTCCATCAAGATCAGTATTGTCTACTCAGACTGGCAGCAGCTCTCCAGAGGCTCACATATCACCTACTGCCAGATACTTTTAGCTGGAGATACCAAGGATTGGAAGTGGGACCTTCTGCATGACAGGCAGATCCTCTACTACTGAGCCGCAGCCCCCTCCCCTGTGTGGGCAAGACAGTCCAGCTGCAAATGATTGCTACATCACAGTGATGATAGCACAATATCTAATGATGTGTGGATACAGCCATTCAAGAAACCATAAGGAAGACAATGAGACATCTTATATTCTTTGCATAAGCCCCTTGGATCCAGTGGCCAAGTCTTTATGTGGCAGCTAGCTTGTGCTGTCAAGTTAGTTCAGAGGTTCCTCTTCCCCTTCATCTCCCACACATGCAAGATCATTCTATGGAAGACTGTAATTGTTCCAGGTCAACAAAAACTAGGGAGAAGCCCAATCCCTATCTAAAAGCTACCCAGTGCAGAGTATAAAGCTGCAGCAACACACAGCTCTGATACTGCCCCATTGTTGCTCTACAGGAATCATTCACAACTGGACTGTCTTGTCCACACAGGAGAGTCCAACTGTGAACGACTGCTATGATGCAACAACAGTGAAATATCCAACAATGTGTGGATATTAACACATTTTCCAACAGTATGCTTTGGACCAGGGGTCCAAACACACCTTACCCGGTGCCCACCAAGTGTTTTTAGAAAGTGGGGGCGGGGGGGGGGTCTTGCCCAGCAAGGCTTCTGATGGGCCACTGGAGATCTGATTGGCCAATCAGATTAAAATGTTATTGTTTCCAGGGCTTTTTTTCTGGAAAAAGTGCTGGAACTCTGAAGAGGGAAATGAAGGAGAAACACATGGGATTCCTTGAAACAATATTGTTTTCATGCGCTATGGACTAACCTCTACTTTATAGCAGTTTCCAAACTTTAGACATGTCACAGACTTCCTCAGCTCTTTTTTGGGTCTTGCTTTTGGTGCCTAATGATGAATGATGACCTTGAAGTGACCATCTTGTAACATACTTCATTGGATCAAAGACTGGTGTGCAGCAGGGGGGAGCCGGCCAAGGAGTGCACAAGTGACGTCATGCTCCTCCGGTGCCCCTCACCAACTTTTAAACATTTTTTGAGAATTACATATAAGAACATAAGAACATAAGAGAAGCCAATGTTGAATCAGGCCAATGGCCCATCTAATCCAACACTCTGTCACATAGTGGCCAAAAATACCAGGTGCCATCAGGAGGTCCAGCAGTGGGGCCAGGACACTAGAAGCCCTCCCACTGCTGCCCCCTCCAGCACCAAGAATAGAGTGCACCACCTGCCCAAGAAGAGGTTCCAGAACTCTGTTCCGGTGCGTTCCCCCAGGGGGGAAAGCCCCGATTGTTTCAGCAGCAGATGCCACCACAGTGTGGGTTTTATTCTCTTTCACTCCTCATTCCCAATGTTTGTTTGTTTTTTAATTATCCCTCTTCTCCCCTGAGCTTAGGCTTCCTCTGTCTGTGTGGCTCTGCCTCTTGCAGCAGCCATTTTGTGGCTGCACCCACCACATCTTCTGTCAGAATTTCAAAGGTGCCCACAGGTTCAAAAAAAGGTGGGAACCCCCGCTTGGACAGTTTCAGAGCTGTGTTGCAGCACCACAGTTCAGCAAGATTCACACCCCCCAGACTGAATAGTAGCTGTTATGTCTCAAGGACATTGAAATAAGGTGGGCCCAAAGAAAAAGCCTGAAACAGATGCGTTTTGGTATTTCTTCATGCATTCTATATTGTCTTCCCATACAACACTGTGGAGGACTAATTTTCACATCCTGAAAACTGAGGCTTCCTCTGCAGTTGATGACAACATTCCATACATAGAAAAGACTTCCGGTATCTGACTTTCATAAGGTAACACACATTTTTTACAGAGCTCCTTTTTCGTCAAACATTCAATCTCGTTGCAGCAACAGATCTGTCATGTTGGCCTGCTTATTGTGTGGCTGAGCTCCTCGAATCCTCATTCTTCCAACCTTTCCATTGTAATGGTAGAGCTTCATGGTATCCTCTTTCTCCTCAATCTAGCCCTATGAACCCACGTATACTGAATGAGACCACTGATCCTTCTCTCCCAGGACTGACTTCTCCTAATGGTACAGGTTCCTTAAGGTCTCAAGCTCAGGATAGTCCTAGTCCTGCCACCTAGAATTGCCAGCCTCCAGGAGACACTTGGAGATCTCCCACCATTACAGTGGATCTCCAGATCATAGAATCATAGGCTGAGTTCAGACTGGCAGTTTGCAGTAGGAGCCAGTCGTGACAAAAAAGCCCCGGAATAAACTGTTCTGGGTTTTCTCGGTCACACGGGGCTGACATATGTGGGAGCATAACTGGGAGGAGGCGTGCGGGAGCATTCAGACTGCTGGCCCGGAGGCGCGGCTGTAAACGGCTTTTTCCTCTATGTGTGTATGGGCACATGGGTGCATATGTGCTCATGCGCATAAGCACATCCAGTCGATTTGGGGTGGACCCCATTGCGCCGGCACCACCTTGGGTGGTAGAGTGGAGCACAGCCAATCCGATCGCTGCTGCCTTATGCACGGAAACACCCAGCGCACACTATAGAAGCGGGTTGCTCCCGGCTTTTCAGCTTCGCGTTCACACTTCCGGGAAGCAGAATAACATGGGATAAAGGCGCTCTCCAGGATTTGCTACCACTTTTGCCAGGTATCTTTTTAATGCAGGAGCAAAGCAGAACAGCACGGGTTGCCTACAGGTGGGGAACGCCAGGCAGATGTGCCTGTGTGAACCCCCCTTTAATCCGCTTGGGAAACGCAGCTGAAAAGTGGCTATAGCGGGGCAAATTGCCAGTCTGAACTCAGCCACAGACTCACAGAGCTGGAAGGGGCCACACAGGCCATCGAGTCCAACCCCCTGCTCAATGCAGGATCACCCTAGAGCATCCCTGACAAGTGCTTGTCCAGCCACTGCGAGACTGCCAGTGATGACCCAGATCAGTTCCCCTGGAGAAAATGGCTGCTTTGGAGGGTGGACTGTATGTCATTATATCCCACTAAGGTACTTCCCTTTCCCAAACCCCACCCCACCGCACCCCGGCTCCACTTCCAAAATCTCCAGGTATTTTCCAACCTAAAGTTGGCATCCCGATTGCCACCTGTAGCCTTTGTACCTAGAGATAACGCAAATTGAACCTGGAGCTTTCTGAATTCAAGGTGCTCTGTCACTGAACGATGGATACACATAGGGGCCCACATCTAGAGCAAAGGAGCTGGCAGCCATGTTGTTGTCACCTCCGAAGGGGGGGAAAACCACTCTCAACAATATACTAAAGAAAAAGAAAGCACTCCAGAAAAATATTATACAATCACAGTATTTTGTGTGACTTAAATTGCCATGCCTGCTGTCATGAATGCACATTTCGACAGCGGCATTTAAGAGGGCTGGGGCAGATCACTGAGGACTTGCTGTCATTTCACAGAGTACATTTTAAATAGACACTTTAAACATTTGGACAAACATACACTCACACACACATATATATTTAAAGTAGCATTTTTTAAAAACTGGTAAATGTAATTACTTACAGTCAGAAACCGAAGGGGGGGAGAGAAAGGGATGGAAATTGACTGAATCAAAATATTCTGTCATCATTATACATAAACTACTCGAATATCTTTTCGACAAATGAAATTATTCTTTATTTTACGCTTTTAAAAAATGCATTAGGGTAATTGCTCTGCAACAAATTACCTTCTGTGCTATAAGCTTTGCTACAACCATCTCTCGCATGTACATCAATTGTGCATATTGTCATGATCTTCTGATGATCTCCAGGGGTGAGTTCCCCCTAACAGCATGTTTGTAAGGGCGTTCAGTTGAGCAATCTGCAAAATAATTATATTTCAATGGAGATATTACATTGTGAAAGGAGAAAAACCTATTATATGTCAAGTGCTAAATGGAGCAGTTCTGGTAGCAAGGCATACTTATTGGTGCTTTTAATCAACGCAAATAACTTTTGCAAACTAATAATGGTATTGTTTTCTCATAATTGTAATTTGCTGCCTTAATAACAAAGATACACTTTTCAGCCAGTGGCCATTACTTTTTATTTCAATACAAATTAAATAGTGGTATGGAAGTTCATTTGTATTGCACTTGCTTTAAGAGTTCAGTGTGATGGAATTATTAGGAGTTTCAAATGCAACGTGTATAATGCACCAGGCATAAAGAATCACATAATAGCCAAACAGGGCTTTGTTATTTAAGCCCCTTTATCCCTCCCTCCCTCCCTCCCCCCCAAAAAAAAAAAAATAAAAGAAGATTATGCTCACTTCTGGTGCATTAAATCTAATTTGTGACAGAAAGGAGAAAAACAGGTTCAGACTAAACTAATAGAGTTTTTTTGGCCTTTTATACAGCAGGAACTAGTTCTAAAAATCATTTCCAAAATTATTCTAAATTAATAATAAAGAGCTAGGGCTGCTAATTCATTTCAAGTTAATTCATACTGTGGTATTCTTCATTACCCTGTAGGGGTGTGAAAGTTGGACGGCGAAGAAAGCCAACAGGAAAAAAGTTGATTCATTTGAAATATGGTGGTGGATGAGAGTTTTGTGGCTACTGTGGCCCTCCAAAAAGATAAATTAGGCCCTCACCAGGATAGCCCAGGCAAGCCCAGTCTCATCAGATCTTGGAAGCTAAGCGGGACCAACCCTGGCAAGTACTTGGATGGGAGACCTCCAAGGAATACCAGGGCAGGGACGTAGAGGCAGGCAGCAAGCCACCTGTCTGAATGTCCTTGCCTCCCAGCCCCACTAGGGGGTGCCAGCAGTCAGCCATGACTTCCAGACATGTGCGTGTGCACACACATACACAAATACAAAAGAACCCTAAAAGACAAATCAGTGGGTTCTAGATGAAATCAAGCCTGAACTCTCCCTAGAAGCTAAAATGACTAAACTGAGGCTATTGTACTGTGGTCACATTATGAGAAGACAAGAATCTCTGGGGGGGAAATAATGCTAGGAAAAGAGGAAGACCCCGATGTGAGATGGATTGACTCCATCAAGGAAGCCACGGCCCTCAGTTTGCAAGACCTGAGCAAGGCGGTTAAAGACAGGAAGTTTTGGAGGATGTCAATTCAGAGGGTCTCTATAGGTCAGAAGCAACTTGATGGCACAATACACTCAGAGAGAGCTGCTGCTCAATTAAAGAAACACTTGGAACTTTCCAGAAGATTTGGCAGTCTGGCTGAAAAGAGCCCACTATGGAATCTGTGGGACCCTCACCAAATTGGGCAACTGTCTCCACCTTTATCCCAATCAACTCTTGTGTAACACCAGACCACATTAGGCCCCATAGTACGGGTGGAGGACATGTGAATTAGCAGGGGCAGACTGAGAAGTTAACACCACCCTGGAGCAAGCCATGCGGAGGGGGGGCCTGGCTGCACTACAAACCAAAGCTGGAGGGCCACTCGTAAGGTTCCCATTTGGCCACTTATTGTGGAAGACCGCCAGGTGAGGGAGGGCCATGATCATCCAGGTGAGAAAAATTTTAAAAAGCAAAATAAAACCTCATCAGCTTACAAGAAGTTCTGACCATAGAGTTCCCAATGATTCCTAGGTCTACCCAAATGTGACAAGGATAGCTCTAGCAAGTGCCAGAAACACCATGGTAATCTTACCATAGAGTTTCCAATTATTGCTATAGCTACCCTTGTCAATCCAGGTAGCTCAAGGGAATGTCAGGAACTGTATGGTCAGGATTTCTTGTACATGGATGAGGCCTTATTTTTAATTCTCTCCCAGGATGCTGCTCACTACACAATCCTCCCACCAGTTGCCAGGCACTGCCCGGAAATCCTAGCCACTCAGTTCTGCAGTGCCAACGACGAGCACTTTCTCACCCCTTGCTTCATCCCACAAACTAACAGCTGTACAGGAGGCAGCAACTGGAGAACTGACACTGGTCATCATTTAGGATGAAGATCCAAGCAAAGTAGCTCTCAAGATTGCTAGGCTTTGGCTCTGCTTGCTCTTCACTGCCAGAGGCCCTCTAGGGAAGCAACCTATATTGGGGAAATTCCCTGTTAAGTTAAATGGCCAGTCTCCCCCGCGATGGCAGCCATTTTGCTAAAACTGAGCAGGTCTGGGCTGCTGAGCGCCTAGCAACCTGCTGGCAGGATATGAGGACAGGTGCATGGGGTATCATGGCATACACAATGGTATTTCCCGTGGAAAACAGAAGTGTTGTCATGACATAAGTTCGTATTGTCTAAAACCCTATGAGCTGCATAAATGTACCCGGCCTAGTGAAGCAAAACAGGCACCCAGAAAAACAATCCAGCAGATCTACAGTATTAACAGTAATGTATCCTCTTCAGCGCTTAAAAAAAAGTTGCCCAGATTTTCTCCAGGCACTGCTTGCGGTTCTAGTCTTTCAGACTAGTTTCAGACTTTTCCTCCAAAGCACTTCTGACATCAGCAGCCCACCAGAGTCGACTTCCTGTCAAACCCACTTGTGCTAGGAAGTCAGTCACAGATCATTAGGCTTACCCTTGTAGCTTCCCACAGCTTCCATGATTTTCTGCTTCATTGTCATGTGCATGGGAGCCTCTAAGCAGCTTAACTGGCATTCCATCTAGAAGATACAGGTATGCACAGGTTATTGATTTAATTTGCAGGAGAATGGTGATCAGATCCTACTTTTTTGTGCCTTTGTCCCTAGCCAGGTGCAGAACAGGTTAAATTGCTAGTGCAGACACGTTCCTATCCCAGTCAAAAGCTTTATTTTGGTCTCCCTTTGCTTCCTCGCTGTTCCTCAACAGGGGGAGCCATTACTTCAGTTCTGCAGTAAGGAATGCTCTGATTAAAGGAAGGCTAAAAACGATGGGCAAAGAATTGGCAGAAGAGAGACTAGACAACCACAGAGGTACCTTTCCGGCTAACTTAATCCTGCTCTCAGTGATCCATCAGACACTGCATTGTAGTATGGTGTGCAAAGTTCTGTGTGGTCAGAGGAATATGCTTAGATGAAAATATGAAAATAAGTAGACTTCCCTGTGATGTTTACTCTGGTGCTTTGAGCATGCCACTATGCCATGGTACAGATATAAAGCAAACTGTGGTTTGCTGCTACACAAAGAGAGCAGGAGGGCTCACATCCTCCTGCTCTTCCCCTCTGTACATAACCAGCAAACCACAGTTTCATAGTAAATATTTCTCCTTCCCTAGTGCACGAGTTCAAGGACCATTATATCATAGCAAACCACGGTTTGCCATTACCTCTGAACCAATTCTCTCTTCTCCGTCTCTGTTCTCCCTAGCCCACCCCAACACCTGCTCATTAAGGCTCTGTGAGTGCAGCTGTGTTCTACGGCCTCTGATTTATAGAAATCAAAGCAACTGGTGCCAGAACCATTCTATGGTGGAGCTTACATTGAGAAATGAGGACTCTAGGAAGAAATAGTAGGCCCCCGTTAAGCTGCCAAATATTTTTAAAGGTATTTCAGAGAGACTGTAATAACTGAGTAACCATTTATGTTTACTCCCTGTATTGAATATTTTAAAACAATTTACTAAT
Organism: Gekko gecko; assembly: GCA_029375565.1. Taxonomy (NCBI): domain Eukaryota; kingdom Metazoa; phylum Chordata; class Lepidosauria; order Squamata; family Gekkonidae; genus Gekko; species Gekko gecko. The sequence continues at coordinate 31,934,436 of JAPDNY010000003.1, read as the reverse complement.
CTTTCCAGTGTTTTAGATTATTTTTTTCAATTATATTTAGATTTTTTTTAAAAAAAAATTACATGTTGGTATCTTGCATGTCTCTTTGAGTGGATTGTTTCAGCAAAGCAACTAAGACAGATAAGCTGATAGACGGGCATGCAGGCAGGACAGACCTGATAAATGAAACAAAGATCAGGCGGTGGATTGTTCTGTGGCATGTCACTGAAATTATAAATAATATCAGAGTTCTGCAGATAAATCAGACTTCCTCTAGCATAGTGGCTGGTGCCCGATGGGGCTAATGGGACGGAAGAGACAGCAGCCAACAGCAGGCAGAGCTGGAGCCAACAGCTCTGTAGAGTCAACTAATTCTGGCTTTGTCCTTTCAATGATACTACTGAGGGTTGCCAGGTCTTACCTGGCTGCTAGGGGGGGCTGGGAGTTTCCAGTCCTGCTCTGGGAGTCTTCTGATGAGTCTTCTGGTCACCATAGAGTTTTTGCCCAAATGCTAGAGCATCCCTGCACGATGTTCCCAGAGTGATGGCATCACCTCCGAGTGACGTGATCACACTGGGCACATCAGGCAGGAGTGGACACTTTAAGGGGTGGGGCTCCCCACCGGCCAGCTGGCGGTCTGCAGATTGGGCCCCTAATACTACTACTACCACTACTATTACTAATGATAACACTAATAACCCCTACAGGATGCAAGCTTGCTGTGCTGGTGGGGCTTATGTGCTCCACTGAAGCAGAGGGCTATGCTATCAGCAGAATAGCTGCTTGGCAGGGTCTCCCATGGTAGACAGGCCTCTGCTAAGGAGTCAGACTAAATGCATCCCAAACCCCAATTCAATATGGCAAGAAAAAAGAATTCTAAGTCTATACCACCTTGGTCATTGCCTATTAACAAGGGCCACATCAGAGACTGGTGTTCCTAGATCACAGGTGAAAAATAGGCTACAGGACACAGGCTCTTCTGTTGGGCAACCAGGGGAGAGGCCTGACGTGCTACTGGAAGCCAGATCTTCTATAGTGAAACCAGAGCAGGGACCTGATCAGTTACTGGAAAACCAGCAATGTAAAAAAAAAAGAAAGAGAGAGAGATCTCAAGAACAAGACAGAAGCATCAATGTTATTTTGAGTCAAGGCCTGAACAGTTGTGGATATTTGAAATGAATGTTTGGAATATGGAAAGAAAAGTGCCCCCATTCTACCATCACTGAACACCAACTAGTAGATCAGTGCCCTTTTATCATGCAAAACAACTTTTTCGCAGCAATGCAGCTAGATGAAATAAGAAACAACAGCTGCTCAAAGGAAGAACATAAAGAACAAGAAATGAACGCTCCATCTGTCTCCTCTCAAGCATGGATGGAGCATAACAACAGGATCTCAGTTAATTACTCTCAGCATTCCACAATTAAGAAACGTCAGTTTGCACATCAATCTCCGATTTTGATATTTTCCCTTCACTATGTTTCCCCCCCGAATTAAACCCAAACACATGGTGACCATATAAACGAAGCTTGTCATTTCAGTCTGGTCCTTGCCTCTGTTAACCTTTATTATGCTCATACTAATTTGCTGTTCACCCTGTACCTATATGTATGAACTGGTAACTTCCATTTCAATGTATCTGACGAAGTGTGTGTGCACATGAAAGCTTATACCTTGAATAAAACTTGGTTGGTCTTAAAGGAGCTACTGGACTCAAACTTTGTCCTGTTGCTTCAGACCAACACAGCTACCCACCTGAATCTATCTTCATACAGAGCAGACTAAGAAAGTTTGTGAAACCAGCATTTGTCAAGGAAACCAGTATCTGGATGATCATCTGCAATCCAAATCCTAGTTTCAGAAACAAACCCTAGTTAAAGTAAACCATTTCATATCTGAAGCAAGCAAATGGCTCTCTTCTGTCTAGAGTTGCCGGCTCCAGGTTGCAAAATACCTGGAGGTGTTGGGGGTGGAGACTGAGGAAAGTGGGGTTTGGGGAGGGGAGGGACTTCAGTGGGGTATGATGCCACAGAGTCCACCTTCCAAAGTGGCCATTTTCACCAGGTGAACTCATCTCTGTCACCTAGGGATCAGTTGTAATCCCAGGAGATCTCCAGCGACCACCTGGAAGTTGGCAACCCTACTTCTGTCCCATACCAATCACAAGTACAGTAAATACAACTGAAGAGGAGGCATAGCTCTTTTCTCCTCCATGGATCTTTTCCCCTCCACCGTGGTGTACAAGAACATGTGCGGGAAATCTGAACACGTGGAAACCAGACTTGAACAATCCTATCTCAATAAAGGCAGGGGGAGATCTCTGCATGGAAAACACATGACATTCAATGTGTTGTAGAGGGTGGTTGTAGACACAAACATTTACCTCAGGAATCAGATCTGTTCCTGGTAAGCATTTGTCCCGGGCTGTGATCTTTCTGGCTTGAATACCCAGCATTGGCCCGGATCAGAGAAAGAACTTATTGTTTAAAGGATTATACCATTATCTGTCGTATGGATATTCAGCAAAGGAAATCTTCCTGGTAAGCAGCTGCCTTGAACTTCAAAGCTTAGAAGTTTATTTTACTATTACAGTCTCAGGTGTTTTGGTAAAAATTGATTGGAACCTTCTTCTGTTCACACAAGTCCACACAAGTAACTGTTGTTTAATTGTTGGAATGACGTGTGCTTTGGGGGGCGTTTGATTTTAATGGTTTTTAAATGTAATTTTTCATTTATATTTTAAATTGTTAGGCCAGAAAGGCAGAATACAAATTTCGTAAATAAATTTATTCATAAGTTCGGCTTATAAACTGCCTTCCCCTGTGAAACAAGGCTCAGGGTAGTGTACAACAATGGTATGGATACATTCATATAAATTAAAAATAGTTAAAACAGTAGGAATAAACATGTAGACAATATAATAATATACCAGATGGCCCTGAAATGATTTTTTTTCTCTATCCCGTTGGGAGGAAGGGAAGAAAGGGGCGGGGGGGCAGGTAGAATGGCAAACGGTTGCTGTCCTCACCCATAGGCCTGGGAGAACATCTCTGCCTTACAGACCCTGCAGAACTGTATTAGGTCCTGCGGGGCACGGATGTCATTTGGCAGAGAGATCCACCAGGTTGGGGGCAGGGCCGAAAAAGCCCTGGCTCTGGTTGAGGACAGTCTTTTGGGCCACGGATCACCAGGAGGTTTTTCTCTCCTGATCGTAATGCTTTTGGGGTGGTGAGTATACCAGGTGAGGCGGTCCCGAAGATATGTTGGTCCCAGACCATTCTCTCAAGGGGGGAGAAGACAAGCAAGCTCCTGTTGCTTTTTCACCTGCCCAATCTGGTGCTTGAGAAGAAAAGGAAACTAAACCATGTACAAAAGTATATTATAATGAATAAACTCATATATGAAAACCCTTAAGTGTGTTTTATTGTGTTACATATAAGAACGCTGAGCCTGATGTGAAGGCATGCAGATGTGAATGGACTTTTGGAGTCTGCCCGTGTTCCCTTATTAATGTACCTTGTTGCCAATGTAAACTGCTTATGTTTATAGAAGAGAGAGAGAAGAAGAGATTGGATTTATATACCCTGCCCTTCACTACCTGAAGGAGTCTCAGAGTGGCTTACAATCTCCTTTCCCTTCCTCTCCCCACAACAGACACCCTGTGAGGCAGATGGGGCTGAGAGAGCTCTCTCAAGAACTGCTCCTGAGAGAACAGCTCTGAAAGAACTTATGACTGGCTCAAGGTCACACCAGCATGTGGAGGAGTGGGGAATCAAACCCAGGTCTCTCAGATTAAAGTCCGCGCTCCTAATCACTACACCAAACTGGCTCTTCTGTGTGGAGAGGGATCATCAACTCTTGATAAAGAGGATTTTTCAAAATGGCCCTTTAGCAATAGTCTGTTGGGTTTGGATCTTTACTCCTCTCATGCTTCATCACCCTAATACAGATGGGATGGAGTGAACTTTCTTATTACAGAAGGATACAATCTTGGAAAGTACCTCATATCTTATAGAAAGTTTTTTTCTTCTATAGGATTTCTTTGCATTTTCTATGTTTGGGATGGACACTTTTTGATATCTAATTTGTTTGTATTTGTAGAAGAACCTTCGTTATTTTTTTATGATATTTATATGTAACATGATAAAACACACTTAGAGTTTCCATATATGAGTTTATTCATTATAATACAGTTTTGTACACAGGATAGTTTCTTTTTCTTCTCAAACCTGTTTCCCTGTTCCCTATTTGTGTAACCATCTGGGGCTTAGAATTATGGAATCATAGAGTTGGAAGGGACCTCCAGGATCATCTAGTCCAACCCCCTGCACAATGCAGGAAATTTACAAATGCCTCCCCCCCCCAGCAGGCTCCCAGTGGCAGTGGTGGCTCCCACCCACATCACATGGGATGAGGGCCATCCTTTGCTGGCCCCTGGGGAGACAGGGTGGTGCTGATTCTGAGGCCCATCCTTGGCTTTTCCCCAGTGGCCCCAGAATCACCAACAGCTCCTGCCTTCAGAAGCTACTGGGGCAAGGGCACACATTCAGGAAACAGGGAGGGGAAGACAGCAAATGTACATTTTGGAAGCCAACTTCCATTCAAAAAACAGGATCACAAAACTGTGGGGAAAATTGGGTGAAGCCATGGGTCAAAACGCAGCCCCGCAGCTTGGGTGTGAAACTGACCAATAGTATTGGGGCAAACCATGGCACAACATCAAGGCAACTCTAGTGTGAAATCAGCCTCTGGGCAGCACAACATCCCCCATTCTACTGCTGCCCAAAATGTGTCCCCCAAATGCTGCTTGTAGGGGACAGAGACAGCATGTCAGGCTGTGGGGGGGGGGGAGAAACTTGCAATCCATGGGAGGAAATCCTTCCACCAAGCCCCATGGGATCTGGTAAACAGTGGGTTTAACAGGGCAGAGGTGAAGGCAGAGTGATTTCAGCAAGCATCAGTTTATTGCCTCACAAGAGGCATAGGTGTCAACTTCAGGGGGGCTTGAGGGCTGAGGCTACCTCCGAAATTTTCCAGGGGTGACTGAGCCCCCCCCCGGGCAACCAGGCTCACAAGCCTTGCTACTATCACCCCACACCACCCCCAACCCATTTTGAAAGCGGAGGGATTTTCCCCTCTGCTTTCTGAGACTTCAGGTGGGATGGCAGGAAACTCAGGGCTTGCTTCCTGAAAGCTAAGCCCCGGCTCCCAGAAACCCTCAGTTGGGCCTGGTGGAGCTGAGGGCTGCACATGTTTTCAGTGCTTTCAGCTTTCTCGCGCAGAAAGGTAAGGAGCTGTCCTGGGGCTCCAGCAAGGGTGGGGGGGATGTTTTCAGGGGTGGGGTGGTGGGCACTAGACAGAAAGTGCCCAGGCTGGCTGGCTGAAGCCAGCCTTGGGGTGGCTGGGTGCCCGAGCACCTTTCCTGTGGCCTTGTGCCGCTGCTCTTGTTTTCCCGCTCTCTGCAAGGCTTGCCTTGCAGAGAGCCATGCGAGGAAGTTGAGGGGAGAGGCTGGTATCCTTGGAGGATTGCCAGCCTCGGGGAGGCTGGGCACGCTGCACCCTTGTTCTTCTAGGGTTTTTTTCCCTCTCTCCATGCAAGGCTTGCCTTGCAGAGCCATGCACTCTCTCGCAGGAGAGTCAGGGGACACTAGCACAGGGGTTTCAGGCACTGGAGTTGGGGGCTCCCCAGACTCCGAATCTCGATCCGCAGTACTCACCTCCTCGCCGGGAGGCCCTTCCTGGACGGGGACCAGCTCAGGCTCGGGCACTGACTCGGCGCTTGAGTCAGCCCAGCGCTCTCTGAGCTGGTCAATGTGGCGGCGTATCTCCCGTCCGCTGGGAAGCCGGACCACATACAACCTGGACCCTGCCACCTTTGTGACCACGGCTGGTAGCCATCTGTGACCTTCCGCATAATTGCGGGCAAACACCTTGTCCCCAACCAAGAACACTCTCCCCTGCTCTGGGGTCTCTGACCGCTGCTTGGACCTGTCAAGGTCAGGGTGCAGTCGGTCCAGCAGGGTAGCCAACTTACGGCCCATTAAAAGTTCAGCTGGGCTCCTCCCCGTTGTTGAACAGGGGGTGATGTGTTGCCTCAGGAGAAAAGAGGCAATCTTCTGGCTCCAGTCCCCACACGTCAGGCGCCCAAGTGACTCCTTCGCCGTCCGTACCATCCGTTCGGCCTGACCGTTGGAGGCCGGATGGAACGGCGCAGAAGTCACATGGCGGATGAGGTTGTCTTTAAGGAACTTTTCAAATTCCGCTGACACGAACTGTGGCCCGTTGTCCGAGACCAAACAGTCCGGCAGCCCGTGGGTCGAAAACAACCTCCGGAGGGCGTTGATGACTGCCCCGGACCCTGTTGACCTCATGGGTATCACCTCTAACCATTTAGAGTAACTATCTACACAAATAAAAAACATTTGCCCATGGTATGGTCCCGCGAAATCAATATGGAGGCGTGACCAGGGCCTCCTCGTTTTCTCCCAGGGCTGAATGGGAGCCTGTGGTGGTTCTGGACGGGACTGCTGACACTCCATACACTGCCTTACCCAGGCCTCAATGTCCTCGTCCAGCTTCGGCCACCACACGTACCCTCTGGCGAGGGCTTTCATGTGAACCATGCCAGGGTGGCCCACATGTAACGCCTCCAAAACATCCTCCCTCAGCTTGGCGGGAATCACCACCCGACTCCCCCAAAGCAAACAGCCCTTTGTCACCGATAGTTCGTTCTGGCGCGAAACGAACGGTTTGAATTCAGGCGCCATTTTCCCTGCCGGCCACCCCCTCCATGCCCAATTAAGGACACGGGCAAGCACAGGGTCCTTAGCCGTCGCAGCGGCAATGTCTGAGGAGGTTACTGGTGCCTCCGGGAGCTCTTCGAGCGCCAGAATGTCCAACTCCGGCTCGAGTTCTTTGTTGTCCAGTGGTGCGGGGCAACGGCTCAGGGCGTCGGCATGCCCGATAGCCTTCCCCGGGCGGTGCTCAAGTTCAAAGTCATATGCCGACATGAATACTGCCCACCTCAACATCCTGGGAGACAGTATGTTCGGCGTCTGCCGGTCCGGGGAGAAGATGCCCAGAAGCGGCTTGTGATCTGTTACAAGGAGGAACCTCCGCCCATAAACAAAGTCATGGAATTTTTAATTCCGGCGATTAAGGCGAGGCCCTCCTTGTCGATCTGGGCATAGTTCTTCTCCGCCGCTGTAAGTGATCGCGAGTAGAAAGCGATCGGTGCTTCCGACCCATCCGGCATGAGGTGGCTAAGAACGGCGCCCACCCCGTAGGGTGACGCGTCAGCCGCAAGCACCAAGAGTTTGTTCTCGTCAAAGTGGGTCAGCACCGCACTAGATGAGAGGAGTTCTTTAACGCCCGTGAACGCTCGTTCCTGCCGCTCTCCCCACTCCCACTTTGCGTTCTTGTGGAGCAGAGCATGCAGGGGTTCTGCAACCGATGCCTTGTGGGGCAGGAAGGCATGATAAAAGTTTAGGATCCCCAGGAACGACTGGAGATCCTTCTTTGACCGTGGCGGGGGCGCGTTCTTGATGGCGGATACCTTGTCCGGTGTAGGATGGACTCCATCCGCGTCAATCAGGAATCCCAAGAACTCCACTCTGTCTGCTCCAACCACACATTTAGAGCGTTTGACCCTCAGCCCGGCTTCTTTAAACCGGCCTAGTACTGCTCTGAGCCGAGCCATGAGTTCGCACTCGTCAGAGCCTGCCACCAGAACGTCGTCAAAATAGGGCACGACTCCAGGTAGCCCACGCAGGAGCCCCTCCATCAAGCCCTGGAAAATGCCCGGGGCTACGTTAACCCCAAATTGTAGTCTCTTGACCCGAAATGCCCCCTTGTGGGTCACTATGGTCTAGGCGTCAGCAGTTGCATCGTCTACGGGCAACTGCTGATAGGCTTGGGCTAAGTCAAGTTTGGCGAAAACTTTTCCTCCTCCCAGCGAAGCCAACACATGGCTGATGACCGGCACTGGGTAGGAGTGCTGCTGGAGCGCTTTGTTCACTGTACACTTATAATCAGCGCATATGCGTATCGACCCGTCTGCCTTTACGGGCGTTACTATGGGAGTCTCCCACCGACCATAGGGCACCGGCTCCAGGATACCCTGATCAACTAGCTTGTCCAGCTCTGCCTCGATCTTTGCTTTAAGAGCGAGGGGTACCTTCCTGTACTTCAGTCGTATGGGACGCACTGAAGGGTCTAAATCAAAAGAAACCGGGGGCCCAGTATACAACCCCAGCCCTTCCCCAAAAACTTCAGGGAACTCCTGATACAAGGACTCCCTTTTATTGTCGCAAATGCTGTTAATGCCAGAGATGGCAATACCCAGAGGCCCGAACCAATCAAGGCCCAACAAACTGACCCTCTCACCCTCTGCAACCAGGAGGGACAGCTCAGCCTTCCGGTCCTTGAACTCTACCTGGAAGGTAGCTCGTCCCGCCAACGGAATGCGTCGTCCCTGGAAGTCAGTGAGACGCGTTGTTACTGGAGACAGGCGACGACGGCTCCTCCTCGGAAATAAGCGCTGCCACGTCTCGGTGGAGATGACGGTGACGGATGAACCGGAGTCCACCTCCATCGTACACGGAACGCCGTCCAGCCGAAGTGTGACGTGAATTTTCCGAGTGGCCTTGTCACCGGTCGCCAGGACGGTCGAAGGGCAGGTGTCAGTCTGGTGGCAATCGGACGTCCTGCTGTCATCTGGAGGCCGAACCTTGGGGTCTGTTCTTCGCGAAGACGGTGGCGATTTCCTCGCAGCTCGGCAAACTCGAGCCAGATGACCTCGCTTCCCGCAGGAGTGGCAGATGAGCTCTCTAGCCCAACAGAGGTCTCTGTTGTGGTTACCGCCGCAGCCTGCGCAGGGACGGGTCGTCGAAGTTCTCGGTCTGGTCCGCGGTGGGCGTGTCTCCCGGGTTCGGCACACGCCGTCGGCGTCGCTGTCAGACTCGCCAGCGGACTGCCGGTGAACTGCAGGCTCCTTGCTGACCTGGGTCTGCCGCTGTCGAACCTCTCGCGTCGACTCTGTCCGCGACCTCTGCTGCGATGGCCTCGGCGTAGGCAACCGCATACGTCAGTTGGGTGCGGGCGAAAAGACGCTGTTGAAGGCGCTCGTCTCGAAGGCCGCACACCAAACGGTCGAGGAGGGCGTCTTCCAGATCTGTGAACTCACATGGCCTTGCCGCTTTCCGCAAGGCAGTGACGTACTCAGCGATAGACTCGGAAGGCCCTTGGCACCGCTTGTAAAAAGCGTGCCGGCACGCTATCCGAGACGGTTGTGGCGAGAAATGGCCTTTGAGCTTGGCCGTGATCTCAGCCCACGTCGCTGCACTCAGCTCAGTCGGAGCGACCAGGGATCGGGCGATGTCGAAGGCGGCCTTGCCGCACGAGCTCAGGAGCGTCGCCTTCTTTCTCGCCTCATCTGTTATCTGATTCGCCTGGAGGTGGAACTCGAACCGTGCCAGGTAAGAGTCCCAGTCCTCCGTCGCCGGGTCGAACGCTTCGAACGCCGGGTTGACGGCCATCGGGGCTGTCGGTGCTGCCACTTCTACTCGTGGAGCCTCAGCCGGCTCGGCCGGGTGTGTGTCCTCGTCTGCCGTTGCGATCTCGGTTCAGCGGGGCTGCCTACCCGCTCTAGCATGCAGGGAGGTCAGGAGGTGGGGGAAGAGGCCGGGGGGGGAGGCCGGCATCCATGGAGGTTTGCCTGCCCTGGGCACCTTTCCTGCAGCCTTTTGCCACTGCTGTTGTTTTCCCACTCCCTGCAAGGTTTGCCTTGCAGAGAGCCATGAGAGGAGGTTGGGGGAGAGGCTGGCATCCATGGAGGATTGCTGGCCTTGGGACGGCTGGGCGCCCTGCGCACTTGTTCTTCTGTTTCCCGACACACACAAGGCTTGCCTTGCAGAGACATGCAGGGAGGTCGGGAGGGGGGGAGGCCTGCATCCATGGAGGATCTCTGGGCAGCTGGGTGCCCGGGCACCTTTCCTGCAGCCTTGTGCCACTGCTGTTGTTTTCCCGCTCCTGAGTTTGCTACTTAACCAGACCCCTTTATTTCCTCCAAGAGGAGACTCTTCTGAGTTCTTTGTTGAGCTCCACCCCTTCCCTTGACAGAGAGAGTATATTAGGAAAGCCAGGAATCAGCAGTTTACAATCACTGAAATCGCACACACAACCCATGCAGGGGGAGGGGGAGGGCAGGTGAAACCTCGAAGAGTTTAAATGCATACATTCAAGACCAACTCTCCCCTGAACTCCTGGATAAATTATGGAGAGGGATTTCTATTTTCTTTCTTTTCATTTCTCCCCTCCCTCCCCCCTTCTTTCCTTCCTTCCTTCCTCTCTTCCCATCTATTTGCTTTCTTTCCACCTCTTGCCTCCCTCCCTCCCTTGTTAAAACATCCCTAGTTAGGGTTGCCAGGTTCCCCCTGTCCACCTCTGGGGGATGGGGGGAGGGGTGGCCCAATACAGGTTGGGTGACTCCTGGAGATTTGGGGATGGAGCCTGGGGAGGACTGGGACCTCAGTGCGGTACAATGCCATAGAGTCCACCCTCCAGAACATCTCATTTTCTTCAGGGAAACTAATTTTTGTAGTCTGAAAATGAGCTGTAATTCTAGGGGATCCCCAGGTCCCACCTGGAGGCTGGCACCCTTAGCTCCAGTGCTGAAACTGGAAGCTCTGGTTCTTCTGTATGGTGGATGCAGACCACTGACATTGGCTTGCATCTGCTGAATCACCTTGCTTCATGTAGGATGCACAACAGCCAGGTGGAGCAGGGGAGGGGTGTATTTTACTTAGGTCTATATATCCTTGATTGAGAACAGGAGTTTTTTTCATGGTAGTGGGAGGTGGGCTGCTCTTCTTTCAATCTCCGTTTCATTTTTAAATTGTAAGCCCATCTGCATGAACAAGATTGGGGGGGGTGCAGATCAGAGGCCTTTTAAAATTTCCTTTTGATCTGTGTGCAGCCCAGAGAGAACATTGGTAAGGGATGTGCCCTCTATGTTCATGCTCTTTGTTTTGCTGTTACTTAAAATGCTGTGGTAGTGTCAAAGGGGCAACCAACTGGGATGTACTAAAAGGAATGACAGGATTGCCCATTGGAAATAATAGGAGAGGCTTGAAGGCCCATTGGAGATAATGGGAGCCAGGAATGCCAATTGACTTGCATGGGCTCTGCTGAAATACACTGCAGCCCAAAAAAAGTTGCAAAGAAAATGCAGAATGGTTTTTCCAATAAGGTTTTTTGGTCCAGATAGGCTATTCTAGGACTGTAATGACAGTTATCAGAGTGGAAAAAGAGACCCTAGCAATAGAATCTGTGCTGCATTTTAAGGTGAAGTTTCTAAGCAGTGTGCTAAGAAGACACCTGTTCCTGGGGTTAGCCCAACCCAGGGGCATTGCTAGGGGGGTTCCCAGGCCACCCTAATTTTCTGGGGAACCCCTCCCTAAATGCCACATAGTTCCACCTCCATAGATAGTGACAATGGCCTGTGATGTCACTGGCTCCTCCCTATGATGTCTTTGGGTCCCAGTTCTTTTAATGACTTAGCAATGCCTCTGGCCCAGCCCCAGCCCCCCTCTGGGAAATTGCAAAGTCTACGCCCTTGTCAAGAGGAATGCTTTACATGGGGCAACTGCCCTAATTATATACACCTAAGCCACTCCCAGCCCCCATGCAATTGGTGAGTTCAGATGGCCTCCAGGCTCCAGATTGGCTGGCTGCCCTCAGGGGCCAATCCGCAGGCAGGTTCCAGGATCTTGCCTGCCTTTGTTCTGGGACTTCAAGCTCCAATTAGGTGGCCTGCCCAGACAAGCCCAGACATGCCTCCCCACTCTCCATCTAGGTGGCCTGCCAGACAGGTCCAGGCATGCCTCCTTATGTCCAGACAAAACAGTATTAAACTCCATATCTTCCACCATGAAGCTCTTCTACCAGCTGCTAATTTTCACTAAGAAATATCCCACATATTTACTCACTAGGATATTTTGCAGCGGAACCTGCAACAGTATTGAAGTACAGTCCTGTCTTAACAACATTAAGACTAATATGTATGATTTCTTAATGCTCATGTAAATAAGTATTAGCCAGGGCTCTTTTTGTAGCAGGAACTTCTTTGTATATTAGGCAACACACCCCTAATGTAGCCAATCCTCCAAGAGTTTACAGTAGCCCCTGTAAGAAGAGCTCTGTAAGCTCTTGGAGGATTGGCTACATTAGGGGTGTGTCGCCTAATATGTAAAGGAGTTCCTGCTACAAAAAGAGCTCTGACTGTATTACATCAAGAGGAGTATTAATAGTCCTACTTTACTATATATGCCATTCAATCAATTTAGCCACCTGCTTGCTGAAAACAGCTGTTTACGTTAGAGAAAACCTGGCAATAATTTGCCATAGGGAACAAAGCACTTGGCATTTAATTAATGCCAGTTTTTCTTATACCATGACATAGGGTTTGCAATTATCCTGCAGTGATAGCCGAGTAGAACTCCATCTTGTTCAAGGACTCAGCACACAATTTGCATCAATCAGTCCAACACAAGTGCATTGTAGTTATTTTCAAATAGCTGACATATCAGTAAAATCTGTATACAGTCCAGCCATACTGGAACAAGTGCACATTACTGCTAAATTCTGTTTACTAGAAACAGTGTCCTTTGTCCAAGAGCACCAGCTAGGCTGGAATACCCTGTGGTATTTTCTGGATTTACCCCCACCTTTTGATTGTATTTTATTGTAGGCTTGATATTTTAATTGTTTTGTAAACTGAATTGCTGTGCAGTTCTAAGCACAGTTACACCCAAGGCCAGAGTTTTCCCACATGGTCATTGTCCTTGCTTGTGTGTTGTTGTTGCTTGGGGGGGGTGTTTCTGTTCTGCATGTGTTTTGCTCCCTCTTGTGGTTGATTTGATATTACATTGCTTTATGTTCGGCATCTCTCCCTGCAGATTTAAATTGCAGATTTTCATGCCAATTATAAAGTGATGTAACATCAAATTGACAACTACAGGGAGCAAAACACCCACAGAACAGGAAAAGAAACCCAAAACAACAAGAATTCACAAGCTAAGAAAATGAGAATGCGGAAAAGCCCCAAGTGACTTTCAAGGATGTAACTCTGTTTAGGATTGCCCTGCCATATTTGAAAAATGACAAGGTATTAGGTTAAGAAACAGATTCTGAAAACATAAATCCTTAACTCCATTTATATCCCACCATTCTCCCCCAATGGGGACCCAAAGGGGCTTACATCATTCTCTTCTCCTCCATTTTATTAGTATTGCACATGATCTCTCTCTCTTAGTGAGTTTTTCCTTATTAACAAGCAAAAAAAGAGTCACAACCATTTCACACATATGAACCAGCTGCTTAATTTTTCCACTCTGCACAGACTGGTTCAACCTGTGGTTACACAATCCCATGACCAGGAAGTAATACTGGCCTTCTTTACAGGGGTAGTGCCAACCCTGTGTACTTTCCAAGATTTGATGAGATCAGGCTATATTATGCCACCTTTCCTCCCAACTGAATAAATATAGACTGTATAATATATAAATAGAATATAGAAACTGGGAGAAATAATCGCCCTCGTGAATCTTCTGAGATCCATTTCCTCAGCATTTATTTGTCTTCATCCAATCTTTAATGACCCTTGAGGAGGGGGAATCCAGTGACTCTTCTTTCTTGTAACACCTTTTGATTTGATTTGATTTATTACATTTCTACCCCACCCTCCCGGCCGAGGCCAGCTCAGGGCGGCTTACATAAAACAACGTAAAATTTACAATACACATAAAATAGATTAAACAGTGAAAATTAAACAATTCTAAAACCATTTAAACCATAAGACATGATAAAGTGCTAGTATCAGTAATTTCATAGCACTTGTTATGTAATTTCATAGCTCTGTCTCCTCACAGTCGGCTCCTTGATCTTCTTAGATCTTGATGCAATGAGATTTTTCAAGCTCATCTGTAGATTCTTTGTTCAAATATGCATCATCTATGAAGTCTACAAAATGGATTTCAAAACCTGAAACCTACTGAGGTTGAAATCTAATCTAAGGGGATTCGTATTCTTCAAACTCGGTGCCAGAACACATTGCTTGCATTCTAAGGAAGGAAAATATTATCCAAATTCATATTTTGAATACATTAGACTCTCAAAAGTGGGAACTCTCTTCCATTTAAGGGAATATCGTCCCATCTAAAGGAGAAAAAGAGAAATTGAAACCATTCCGAACAAAGTCTTTCCTGAGGGAGGTGGCAATTCATTTATCTCAGTATCACTGCTGATACTCTGTTAAGAAATGCAAAATCAAAAAGAATTTTTCTTCTTCTCCTTATTTCTTTAATTAACATTAACATCATGGTGCCATTTCAGTGTGGAATAAGATTCACAACAAAGTTTCAGGGCCAGTTTGAGGATATAAGCAAGATTAAATTGTAAAACAATGAAATGAAAAAAGACAACTGTGTGTTAATCTTATAGTAATCAGATACTTTGAGGAATAATCACATATGGTCCAAAACTTGATGACGAGTGTGACTGTATTCCCTCATTTAGGGCTCTCCATTTATCGAGCAAGGTCTACATACTCTTAGTATAAGAGATACTGCATTCATTTATATTGCCTTGAGCACACAAAGCTGCCGTGTACCATTGGTCTATCAAAGTCAGTATTGTCTTCTGCCTTATTTTTTCAAATGGAGATGCCGGGGATTGAACCCAGGACCTTCTGCATGTGAAGGAGATATTCTGCCACTGAGCTACAGCTTCCCATTTGCTTCAAGGCTCAGTTTAAGTTTCTTGTTTTGATCTATGAACCTTTTCATGATCTGGTATGTCATGATCTGAACATGTACAGGAAGGGGGGGGCTTTTCTCTTAGTTCCTTTTCCAAAGTTTACCACAAGCCTGTTATTCCCAGGTTTTATGTAAGTAGACTTGAGAATTGTATAAAATGAGAATCCAAGGATCATTAAAGACAGAAGATCGTTGAACAAAGCTGTTGATACGCTTCTCTAGCATCTGTTTTTGCTTAGCTTGTTTTTTTCTTTGTGTGCTTTATTCATTTTAGTCATGTGTTTATAAACAAGCTAGCATGGTCATACGTGCAGTTGCCACATGGAACTACGCAAAAACAGAAATGGAATTAATTTCCAAGGACACTTTGTTTCCTGTATCAATGCTTCACAAGAAAAGCCTGTTTCCAGCTCATTTGAACCACAATAGTTCCCACTAACAAATTCACTATTGGTTTGCTAAATAAGAGACCTAAGGATGAATATCAGTGTTTTTGGCTATGAAATAGCCTTGAAGCGGAGTCCATGTTTACTGGGGGCAAGTCCCATATTCAATCGACAGCACATCCAGGTAACACAGGGATACCATGAACCTCAACACGGTCAAGCTTGACAGGTTAGCATGCAGTGGGGCTATTGGAGACTCCGCCCCCTCCCTTAAAGGGACAGCCTCCCAAGATTTCCCTAAAAAATTATTTTAAAATCATTTCCCAACATTTTTTAAAAGGTGCATGTTCCCTGGTCACACACAGCAAACAGACCCTTTTAAAAAGATGAGCACGAATCACCATCCCCTAACTAGAAGAATCTGTGGCAATCCCTCCTCCCTCCACCCAAAGTGAAGCGCTCCCTTCCGAGATGCAAGGAACTCTGACTGGGCCGTGGCTCATCCAGAGCTTCACTTCCACAGCAAGGATGCCCTTGGTCAGCCCTTGCAGGCATCTTTGAGGCCCTGGAAAGAGGCTGGAGTGTATCCCGGACCCAGAGCCTTCAGAGCAAGTGGGCTGTTCTGTTTGTAGCAGTGTTGTCTGTGGCTGTTTGAGTGACGTGCCTGCCATTTGCTGCCATTGTGCCTGCTGAGGTGGCAGAGGCAGTGGCTTGGTTGACAACAGAGTGGGCAATGAATGGCTCTTGCTGCCTCTCCCTGACAGTGGGCTGTCAACCAGGCTGGAGCCACAGCTGCCACCCAGCACGGAATGGGCTCTGTCTGCCATGCTGTGGCTGACATGGGGGCTCAAGAAGTGGTGCTTCTCCTCAGTCTCGCTGTCGAGACTTTTCTTCCTGCCCCCTTTTCCCTCACAGGAACAGGTGCCCTTCTTCCCCTGGGGGCAGGAGGCTTTGATTCTTACTCCCACTGAGGAGAAAATGGCTGCTTTGGGGGGTGGACTCGATGGCATTGTCCCACAAGCCAAAAAAACCTGGCCTTACGGGCCTTCTGGCAACCCTGTGTTGGCTCCTTACTCTCAGCAGGCCAGAGGTTAGAGTGTCTCAGAACAGCTTCCTCTATGGAGCCCATGAAGCAGACACACCAGTAGTATTTAACAGTGTGTGTTTCTATCATTCCATTGACTGAGAGAAAAATAACCAAATCATGCATACATAGAGCCTAACTGAGGTTTTCTAACGGAAGGGGAAATCTAATCAACCACATGTGTAAGAAACTCAGCGGACCTTGGTGCAATACATATAGCTTGGCCTGTGATGGGGACAGCCCAAGTTAATTTGGTTTCTGGACTGCTAGGACAAGAAGAAAGATGACATAATCCATGTCAATATCTGGGTTCTCAGTCATTCCTCTTCCTCTATTCCTAATCTCTGTGACTGAAGATACTGAGATAGCCTTTACTCCTATACTTTACTCCTATACTGTTACTTCTGTCAATCAGCAGGTCATAAACCAAGTCAAATGTTCCACAGAACTCTTAAAGTAATCATGTATCGCCACCTTCTGCTCAGATATTCTTTTTTGCTAACAGTTCCTCTTTCATGAACGCAAAGTGCCAAAAGCAAGTCCTCACCTGAACAAACACGACCGTCTCCCAGGCAGATATCAGCAAGACAGTATCAGTTCAGCACTGGTTCACCTGTTTGTATTCTGGCACGTTCACCTCAAGCAGGCTGGCAGTTATTTGCTGCTTCCCCCCACCCCCATTCTTTGTCTAGTTTTGCAATGTCTTTATGAGCCTCCAGAGATGTCAATGTGAAACATCTTATTAAGCAAAAACATCAAAATGGGCTGTAGAAAGTCACACAGCAAGAGAGAAACCCAGATTCAATGTCTGAGGCTTCTCCCAAGGGTTACCACCCTCCAGGTGGTGGCTGGAGATCTCCTGGGATTACAACTGGTCTCCAGGCAACGGTGATCAGTTTACCTGGAGAAAAGGTTGCTTTGGAAGATGGACTCTATGACATTAATCAGTCGTGGTGGTGGCCTCCTATCATCTGTGTGTGGAGACTACTTTCTTCTCAAGTTAGAATTCCATCCCTGGAACTCATCCGGGGGGCTGCTGAGAGAGGCCAGAGTGAAACTTCCTCCTCCAGCTGTTGGGTTGGATCCAGGCTAAATTTTCTGTCAGCAGACCAGAACTCTTTTGCCGCTGCAGCCCCCAACTTGATACCCTTAGTAACAGAAGACAGTGGCGAGCTGTTATGTGGACCAAATAAGAAGCTTTGGAATGATCATTCTTTATTGTTTTGTACCATGGGGTGAACGTCTGGTGTGTAATTGATTTTAGCCAATCCACAGTCTGTTTCTGATCCCGAAAAATTAGCCTTCTATTTCCGACGGTATAGCTCTTTTTGCCCTGGCTGCTAGAAAGATCAGAGCAAACCTAGTTTCTAAAAATATCTCTAACTGAATTGTTCTAGTATTATTGTGCTGATTGTATGCTGAGGTTTTAACTTTGCTTACCTGTGATTATGTTTTTGATATGTTTTAATTGTGAAGGCCACTGGCCATGAGCAACAATAAATTCAGCTAGAAGCCAGTGGTGTGACACTACAGAGAAGAATTGCTACTCTGTGGGTGGGAGGGCAGGGTAAAACCACTGTTACCTGAGGTACACCAGGCAGCCCCAGCCTTCCCCCCACCTGATGGTTTTGTAAGAGGAAGGGAATATTCCTGCTGGGGCATTTTAAGAACTCCCCTGGATTTATCCATCAGAGCACAGCTAAGACCGAGGCACTGTGATATGTGTCCGTTACAGAGAGCATTGGGCAGTGGCCGCTGCATAGCAACAGGCACAAATGTGCACTTAGCTTGCCCTGCAGTTGCATTGGATGAAAAAGAACAGGAAGGTACCATGACTTAGTTCCCAGCTGTTGATAGCCGTCCAGCATTTCTTCTTGGACTGTCTGCAGGACTGCTTCTGCAACCATCTCCTGTGGCATATATTCTGGTTCTGCTAAACAGAAGATACAGTGGTGTACAGTGGTTAGTGTAGGGACCAGTAGGACAGATGGCTAGTGCAGTCCCTCACTAAGTAATCCCTCTTGCCCAGCGCCACAAAATCTTGTGTTCGTGTGAACCAGCACCCAGAGACCTCTTCACTTGAGGCTACTCAGTAGCCTGCAACAACTCATTCTTGGCCTTCCTCACAGGAATGTTGTGCACATGAGCTGGAGAAGGCATAAGACAGGTTTGTGTTGCACCCCCTCTGCTTGATCACGGAAGCTGAGGATTGGGAAACATCTTCTGAGCAATAAAGCATGGAACAACCTGCAGTGAGGATGGGGTAAAAGATCCCACAACCCACCCACCCCCACTGAATACAACAATGAAGATTTTAAACTTACAGGTGGAGATTTATTAATTTAAGCTATTTAAAACATTTTATGACATTTTCATTCCATCTTTCCACCCAGTCAGGGTCCCCAAAGCAGTGCACATAAAGACCTTGAAACATCTGAACAGTTAAAAACAGCATCTGAAATGATAAAATAATTCAATAAAAACACATAAACAAACAATACCAGAACCAGGGAGGAGGGCCCATAATCATTATTGGGGGGTATTTGTTTATTTTTAAAATGTATTTATTTATATTTTTTTCGACTTATATCCTGCCCTCCCCCGCTTGGCAGGCTCAGGGCAGGTTACCTCAAATTTAATAAAACACAATTAATACAATTAAAACACTAATAAAATCCCACGATGGCCTATGCGAAATGAAACAAAAAGTCTTCAACTGCTGGCAGAAGATGCCAAGAGAGGTAGAGAGCATCTCATGGGGGAGAGAGTTCCAAAGTTTTGGTGCCATGACTAAGAAGGTCCTTTTTCAGGTCACCAGTCCTCACCTGTCTAGCCTCACATAAGGGGCAACCAAAGCACAGCCTCCAAAAATCTGTAATCCTGTGCCATTCAAATAGCTTCTTGGGTTAATGGAGGAGGAGAATTGGATTTATACCCCGCCCTTCACTCAGAGTCTCAGAGCGGCTTACAATCTCCTTCCCTTCCTCTCCCCACAACAGACACCCTGTGAGGTAGGGTGGGGCTGAGAGAGTTCTGAGAGAACGGCTCCTGAGAGAACAGCTCTGAGAGAACTGTGACTGACCCAAGGCCACCCAGCTGGCTGCATGTGGAGGAGTGGGGAATCAAACGCAGTTCTCCCAGATTAGAGTCCATGCTCCTAGTTGGCTCTAATGAGATGAGGGAGTCCAAAAAGCCCCTCACAGCTTGGAATCCTTCTTCCCGGCAAGAGTAAAGCAGCTCCTGGCAGAAGCACTCCAAGTCCCTGGAGGAGTCTGTGTCTGTCTCCCCAGCCCCAGGTGCCTCCTCCCCCTCCTGCTGTGTTGTTGCTGCCACCGAGGCCTGCCACTGCTGCTCTCCCATTTGCAGAGGAATGAGACCCCCACCCACCCACCAGGAATACCTTAAACAGTCATAGTAATTAAAGTACCCCTCCAGTGGATGCTCTGCATGAAGATGTGTGCCTCACAGCAACTAGATGACTTTTGCGGCACATGAAACCACACACACATGCTTTTTTAAAAAAGTGAAGTATTTTCAAAAAATTGCAGTGATGAGAGGAGGGGAGGGGCATGATTTTCTGCAAAGGAAGCCTTCTTTACTTTGTGAAAGGACACCATGGAGCACAACAAGGAAAGATGTGCAAATACAGAGTATTTAGTGGAAAGGTAAAATATGTACGGCAGTTGCTGTAAGAGTACATAAAGAAACTGGATGCAGCCAGGAATGTTTGTAAAACGGTGGTGACCAGCACTCCCTTGTGAGACCCCCCCCCCAAATGGAGAGAAGTGCACCAAGGGGAACCCCTTTGTACATTCCACTTGAAACCTAGGGGATCTGTAGACAGGAGGGAGAACTAAGTTTTGTGTAGATTTGTTGCTATTATCTTTAATAACAGCTGCACCCAACCCTCAACATTATTACCCCTCAAAAATCATGCTCCCTGCCCTGACCTGGATAACCCAGGCAAGCCTGATCTTATCAGATCTCGGAAACTAAGTAGGGTCCACTCTGGCAAGTACTTGGATGGGAGGCCTCCTTGGAATACCAGCAGTCAGGAGGCCGGGGCAGGCTTTATTCAGCCACCTCTCTGAATATCCTCCAGGCCCATAGTAGGGGTCAGTCACCAGAGGTCACCAGGACTTCCAGGTGCACACACAGTCAGTCACCAAAGGTCGCCATGACTTCCAGGTGCATACACACACACACACACACACAAAATAATGTTCCCCAAACCTAGGGCAAAAAGCCCCACAGATTTGACTCACAAACCATTACTGTCCTGCCCAAAAATCAGGAATGAACAGAAAAGGTGCCCTCCCCACAAATTCTGGATCTGAAATTATAACAATTTTTTTCTCAGAGCACAACCCTAGCAGGAAGGGGAAATCACTAGAAATTCCCAATTTAGTCTGGATCCAACCCATCAGTTTTGGTTAGGATTGTGTGTTTTTTTTTATTGGCCCTGCTCCTAAATCAGACAAGGACGACTTTCTCCATTAATTATCTAGTGATCCAGGGGAGGGACAAATATCTCCCCCTTCTAGATTTCTGTGTGTCTGTTGTTATTAGCAGCACAGCAGGAGGGTCAATGGGAAGGGAACATTGGCGACCTTAATAGTTTCTGGGTTTTTCCCTCATTGTTTCAGGGGTGGGGGGACTGCCTTATTTATTCAGGTTATGGATCCTCAGCATCAGATCTAAAGATGATTTTGTTCTTAAAGCTGTAATCCATTGAAACTACACCATAACGTCTCCTTTGCTGCCATTTATTAAAGATCTCTCGTGAACCATGAATCATTTCATTTTTTAAGTACTCTTATTTCCCTTAAATTTACTTAAAACTTTTATTGGATTCAGCCAGCACAGCCCTGGCAGACAGCTCACCTATGTTTAAAACATTTCCCGGTGGATAAGCATAAAACGTTTTAAAAAACCGTACATTTGATCAGACAACAGCAGCGCCGTGCTGGAGTTTAGAAACAGATTAGACATAATTGACGATAAAGAGGACACGAACATCACTCCCATTTGGGCGAAGTGGGCTTTAAATTATCAGATTCGTCTGGAATACATTACCGAGAAACATTGAATTGTTATCTTTAGACAGCCTTTTTCGAAGAGTTTACAATTTCTCAGTTCAGTGAAGCTTGCCACCAGCTTGTTATCAGAACAAAAAACGAAAAATCATCCGGTTCACTGCACAGGACTGATCTCACCTCCAAAAAAGGTGCACATTTTCTTCTGATAACAGACACTTCATTGGACTGTAGAGGAACCACTTCAGGCTTCACAGTGAAGGCAATCTTTTTAAAGATTCTGTCACTTTCCAGGTAATTCCTAACAATGCGCAAGCGGATATTGTTTGTTCCCCTGCACGTCAAGCCAGCAACCCTTCAGCTCGTAAAGAGTTGCACTCATGTCTTATTTTCATTTCTCTTTTTCCTTCCGAGGAGATTTGTATCCTTTTGCTCTCCACCTCCTTATTTGCTGTCAACGGTGGACACATTGCTCCTGATAATACAGACATTCCGTGCAAAAAAATTATTGAAGTTAAGGTTTGGGTACAACTGCCTGTTCCTAGGAATAATGCTGGGAAGCCAGCATGGACTAGTGGTTAGAGTGCTGGAGTAGGAGCTGGGAGAACCAGGCTCCAGTCCCCACTTTGCTACGGAAGCCCGCTGGGTGAACTTGGGCCACTCACATGCCGTCAGCCTGATTGACCTCACAGGGTTGCTGTTGTGAGGATAAAATGGAGAAGGGGAAAATGTTGTAAGGCATTTTGGGGAGAACAGTGGGGGTACGAATGGAACACACATGAAGCTGCCTTATACTGAATCAGACCCTTGGTCCATTGAAGTCAGTATTCTCTGCTCAGACTGGCAGCGGTCTCAGGCAGAGGTCTTTCACATCACCTGCTGCCTGGTCTTTTAACTAGAGATGCCAGGGATTGAACCTGGGACCTTCTGCATGCCAAGCAGATGCCCTTCCACTAAGCTACAGTCCTTCCCTTGAAGTAAATAATGAAGTAAATAAATATCCAATGAGACCCACTTCCACAGCAGACCTCATACAGTTGGACTTCCAAGTCTTCCCTCTGAAGACTTGTGCTGAAATTCATTGACCCCCTCTCACTTCATTCTTGGAGGTCAGAAGGCCTTCAGGAACAGCACGGGGGGATGAGATGGTCTTCAGTGGGAATAGGAACCAGGAAAAATACCACCCACTTTGAAGATGGAAGTGGGTGTCCACTGGAATAATTATTGTTTTAATTCCATCTCATAAATTTGGTGTAGTGGTTAAGAGCAAGGACTGTAATCTGAGAGAACTGGGTTTGATTCCCCACTCCTCCACATGCAACTGCTAGTGTGACCTTGGGTCAGTCATAAGTCCTTTCAGAGCTGTTCTCTTAAGGGCAGCTCTCTGGAGAGCTCTCTCAGCCCCACCTTCTTCACAAGGTGTCTGTTGTGGGGAAGGGAAGGGAAGGGAAGGAAGGAAGGAAGGGAAGGAAGGGAAGGAAGGAAGGAAGGAAGGGAAGGGAAGGGAAGGGAAGGGAAGGGAGATTGTAAGCCGCTCTGAGAATCTGAATGAAGGGCAGGCTACAAATCCAATCTCCTCATCTCTTCTTCTAATTTACAAAAAGGAA
Organism: Gekko gecko; assembly: GCA_029375565.1. Taxonomy (NCBI): domain Eukaryota; kingdom Metazoa; phylum Chordata; class Lepidosauria; order Squamata; family Gekkonidae; genus Gekko; species Gekko gecko. The sequence goes on along the minus strand of JAPDNY010000003.1, from coordinate 31,911,531 downwards.
GGTGCACTGGTTTTAAGAATTCTCGGAAATGTTGTTGTATTGTAAAGACTCATGGGGTTCCATTTCCCTTTTCATTAAGATCAAATCGGATGTCTGCCCATTGTTTCCAATGTAGGGGAAATGGCAGATTTTCCTGAGGAAACATTTTTTTCACTAGATTGTATCAAAATATCAGGGAAGAGAGCTCATCCTCTCTTCTAAAGACCCCCCAAGTTTCAAGCAAGTTGGACAAAGGGGTCCAATGTTACAGCCCTTTCAACAAGGTGCCCCCCACCAGCCTGTCTACTGGGGCGTTCACCCATTCTGCCCATCATGTTGCCAAGAAAGAGGGGCATTTTTAAACTGAGACAAATTCATGTTGCATTGTAATCAGTTCATGGGTGGGGTGAGGGAGACCATGTGGTCTCTCTTTGCGAAGTAACCTGCACAAATGTTCTCTTATGTTCTAAAAGGAAAGGGAGCCTACCTGTCCAAACCTAAGCAGTGGGAAATGCAACATTCCCCCAAATCACTAATCTACAAAATGGTTGGAAACTGGCAACCCATGAATGGAGGGCAACCAGAAAAGCCAACAAACCAAAGGCAGTGAACCATCATGAAAAACAAGAAGTAAACTCCTCAGTAGCACAGAAAAGGAAAGGCAGAGGATCAAAGCAAACCAAAGTCTAATCTTTACAAAACCCAGAACAACAACAAAATAATACCTCTCCCAAACTACCCCACCACAGCGACCAAATGTCCCCCCTCACTACCCTTCAGAGAAAAGGGATGGAGGAAAGGCTGGTTAGTGATACTAAATTAATAAACAAAATAAATAATACCAGCCTGTTGAGAAGAGAGTCCAACCCCAGTGCAGAGAGGATCTGTCCAGCCAAGCAAGGTCTCTCTCCCGATTTACAAGGAACGGCATAGCACACAAGTGGTGCAAAATGGCTAACGTGACTGATGGCTGCTTTTTAAGGTTTCTCTCTCCTCCTAGAAAGACTGTCTGATTGGCCCAGGCAGTTCTCCTAAATGGTCCCAGGGCTAAGATGGGTTGGCAGAAAAGTTTTTCCTCTTGGTGAATGGGAGGCAGGCGCCAACTGAACGCCTGACAATTAATTCATCTTGTTAACAGATCTGGGAGTCGATCCAGGAAGCCTTTGACTGCCTCAGTTATAGCCTACCCAGGCAGATGCTGGGTAAGTTGGAAGTCTTCTAGGGTTGGCAATATCCAACTGCACCCCCTCAAGGGGTGCCCTCTTAATCGTCCAAGCTGAGTGGCTGGATACAAGCCGGTAAATTTAATCTGTATGAAAACTGATAATGAACATTACATGGCCATGTAGCCTTTTCTGGTGCATGTGATCAGGATAGTGCTGGTGGGGAAAAGTGCCATCAAGTCACAGCTGACTTATGGTGACCCCATAGGTTTTCAAGGCAAGAGATGTCTAAAGGTTATTTGCCATTGCCTGCCTCTGCATCGCAACCCTGGTACTCCTTGGTGGTCTCCCATCTGAATACTAACCAGGGCCCACTCTGCTTAGCTTCAGGGTTTTGTTGTTGTTCAGTCACACAGTCGAGTCCAACTCTTCGCAACCCCACAGACCAGATCACACCAGGCCCTCCTGTCTTCCGCTGTCCTCTGAAGTTTGCTCAACTTCATGTTCGTCACATTGATGACACTGTCTAACCATCTCATCCTTTGTCATCCCCTTCTTCTTTGACCTTCAATCTTTCCCAGCTTCAGGGTTTAGGATAGTCTTAATGGATTTTTTTTGTAAACACTTTCATTCACACACACACACACACACACACTATCTAAATCTGTTGGGAGTCACCTGCATAGCTGGTAGCAATGTGACACTATGTATATGGTACTAGAAAGTTAGGTGCACTCTAAGGCTTTTTTTTTTAAGAATAGAGATTTTTGTGAGCAGACAATGGGGAGTGTTGTGAAATCCAACAAGCAACAATAAAAGTATTGCAGCTATGAAAAAAAAAGATTCAGAATCACTGCCTTAGCTTCATCGCAACTGAAAGCAAACAACGCATAACACAACAAGCAGAGTCACAAAGACTTAAATATACTTTAGTTAGCCTATAAAAACCTAAGTATCAACCGCCTTTGAATTTCAGCATATGTTTACGATTCATTATTAGGATGCATGCAAATATTTCAGGCTTTTCTTTTATTGTGATCAAGGTAAGGGGGATTACCTAAATCTTCATTACTGGAATTTCCAAAATTGGCAGCTGATTCAGTCTACTCAGGCATTCCCATAAAATATTTTCAGACCCAGGAGTAACTTCTACATATAAGGAAGACACAAGAAATGGATTAAACTAGTACATTCAAAAATCTGTGGTCAGTAACAGCGACATATTGAACACTTCCATGCCTTTCAATACAGGTTAGTCTAAATAATAAGCAGAGGCTACCAGCATCCAGGAAAATCCATCTTGGTTCAAGCCTCACTTGTTTGCTGATATAGCTTAAGTATGTGCCGAGAGAGGCCAGGTCTCTCTGCTATTGGAGAGATGACAGGATGTGAGTTGGTTCATTAGTGTAAATACTGATACAGGTCCAATTTGGTACATTTGAATGCTGGGAGGAGCTTTAATATACAGTCCTATTGTTCAGAGTTTATTGAATGCTCCCACACTACTTGTTCTTCTTCCCTTCTTGTTTGGTGTAGTGGTTAAGAGCACGGACTCTAATCTGGGAGAATTGGGTTTGATTCCCCACTCCTCCACATGCAGCTGCTGGCATGACCTTGGGTCAGTCACAGTTCTCTCAGAGTTGTTCTGGAAAGAGCAGTTCTCAAAAGAGCTCTCTCAGCCCCACCTACCTCACAGGGTGTCTGTTGGGGGAGGGGAAGAGAAAGGAGATTGTAAGCTGCTCTGAGACTCCAAATGAATGGCAGGGTATAAATCCAGTCTCGTCCTCCTCCTCCTCCTCCTCCTCCTCTTCTTCTTCTTCTGTTTCTGTTGCTTCTTCTGCTTCTTCTTTCCCAAAGGTCTCTCTGATGTTGGAAGGTCTACAGTTAGTTAAGCCCTACAATTAGTTAACACTTTTTGCAAATCCTGTTGTTGCAGTAAACTTAACTGAAAGCAACTCTATGCATGAAGGATTGGATTATTTCCCCAACTCTGCTAACTATCACCTTGCCCTGTGCCAACACTGAGGGTTCAACAATGCCATCTGGCCCAAAAGATTCCCCTCTCCAGTCTCCTCAAGCTAGTCAACCATAAGGTGGTGAAATGAGTAAACCTCCCTTTATCCTTAGATGCCTCAGGGCACTCATGAGTCTCCTTACATTTTGGCTGCAAAACCTGCACTGTTCTTGCACAGCAGCAAGTCACCTGGTCAAAGGAGGCAAGAGGTGCTTAAATCCAGCCACAAGAGCCTACCTCTGACCAATGCTCCCTCTAAGATGTGGAGTCTTGTGAGCAAAAATTCTACTTTGTGAGCTACTGGCATTAAAGTTGTGAGCGAGCGATTTGGCTTCTGCATAAATTAGTTTGCCCTGGAGCCCTCCTTCCTGAGCTAAGACAAAAATGTGTGAGTCGGAGGCTAAAAAACTGTGAGCTAGTTCACACTAACTCAGCTTAGAGGGAACACTGCCTCTGATTAACCCCAGTGCCAGAGGCACCGTGCCCAGGGAACCCTCATGTTTCATTCCGATTAAGGGTAAATGGCAAAAACACTCCCCATTTCAGGCTGGTGGGAAGGAAGTTTCTCAGATCTTCAGTGTAGCATGGAAATGAGATGTAAGAATTCCACAGTAGAAAAAATATCTTCATAAAATAGGCTTGCCATTTGCCCACCCACAGCAGCAAACCCCTGCTCTTGGCCCCAATCCTCAGCTTCTAAAAATGTAGGCGTGAGAGAAAAAACAGCCAAAAGATGGCCTCCATAGTGACAGAGTTAGTATCTGAGACTGGCTGAGCTTGTTGCTCCAGAACAATAGCTTGCCAGGATTCTGGAGGGGACCAATGGGGAAGTAGTGTTATATACATAACATAGCCTGTTGTTGGGAGTGGGGTGTGTTTGGGTGTGGTGCTTGCATGCTATTTAAACAGGGTGGCAGCCCTGGAATTTGTCTTGTAGTGTTCCTGAAATCACTTAAGGAAATAAAGCTGTTCACTGTAATGAGTCTTGAACCCATTATTTAACAGACACTCTAGGATTTTCCCCATGCCACTATGATCTTTACCACAGAGATTAGAAAGAATTCCTAAAGTGTCACATCTTCCCTGCATTCTACCTTCCCTGGGCTCTGCCCTCAAAATCTCCCAGCATTTGCCAAGACACTGCTGACAAACCCAACACAAAAACAAGAGGTTTTAGAAAATACAGCTTTGTTTTTCCTTCCTTTTTATCCCAAGGGAGGGATTTTCTTTGCAGTGAATTGGTATAAGAGCACAGTGCCAGAAATCTAGAGCTGAAAAGAGGTTTTCCAGAAAAAAAATGATTCCAATAAAAGAAATGCAAGAGATAGTACAAGATCTCCTAGCGATGCCAAGTCCAAGGGCTCCTGCCCAAATCAATTCTGTGTTGTGTTTCACTGCATTTTCTAGCAGTGTGCTTTATACCAGTTTGTAGCTTATGATTCAGCATAAAAGACACAGTTTTTTAGTCAGTAACCAAATACCAAAAGACAAAACTGGAAATAGAAATGTACTTTGTTTTTTCTTTGTACTTTCTAATTTTTGCCGAGACTTCCAGATAGGTCTTTGTAAATAAATAGTTCATAGTTGAGCACAGACACGTCTGCCAGTTCATGCTTTTCTCACAATAAGACAATGGTGAATATCTCATCAACAGAAATAATCTCTCAGACACACACAAACCAACCAAAGTACAGCACTCAACTCTGGCTTGGTTCAGACATAAAGTAAAACCATAGCTTATTATAAGTTTGTGAAATGAGTGCTGATTCCAAATGAGGATTTCCCCCCATGGTGGCCATTAGAGTTGCTATCCCCCAATGGGGGCAGGGGTTTACCCGCTTTCAGGGGCCCCAATCTGCCGCCACTCAGCTGGCCAATGGCTGAGCCCCACCCCCAAGCAGCCCCATCTGTGCCAATGTACCCGGCACAATGACATTACCCTGAGGTGACATCATTGTGCAGGGCACATTTCTGGGGGATGCTCTAGCATCTGAGAAAAAACTCTATGGTAACCGTAGAGTTTTTCCGCAGATGCTAGAGCGTCCCCATGCAATGTGCCCTGCATGCACCAAAGACTCCATGACAGTGGGCTGGAGCCCCCTGCTAGCTGGTGCCATTGTTGCTCACTGCACACTTCACACTTATGAACACATGAAGCTGCCTTATACTGGATCAGACCCTTGGTCCATCAAAGCCAGTATTATCTACTCAGAATGGCAGCAGTTCTCCAGAGTCTCAGGCTTCCAACAGAGACTCCACAAGGCGCAGGGTAAATCTGTTTCCCCCGCCCCCATTCTTGTTAGCTGGGGTTTCCCTTTCACACCAGAAGGGGTTGCACACACATACACATACACAAACACAAACACAGAGTACTGTTGCCATACTGCCATCATGATCCTCCTCCCACCTTAAAAAAAAATTGGTGTGTGCATAGCACTGCTCAAAGATAGCAGAATGGTTGTGGTGGAACGCGCCATCAAGTTGCAACTGACTTACGGTGAACCCCTTGGGGTTTTCAAAGCAAGGAGCATTAGAGGTGGTTTGCCACAGCCTGCCTCCATGCAGTGACCCTGGATTTCCTTGGTGGCCTCCCATCCAAGCGCTAACCAGGGCTGACCCTGCTTAGCTTCTGAGATCTAACAAGAGCAGAGCAGTACATGTTAAGAAAATGCACGTTTGCATAGCACTGCACTGGAATAGTGCCATATTTGAACCCCTTGATGCTGCTAAATGTTCTGAAGGTACTGAGTGTCCCATTGCAGACTAAATGGTTTTAGCATTGTTTTAAGGGTGTTTTAATTGTCTTACTGCAATTTACGTGTTGATTTTATGCAAGTTGCCCTGAGCGGACCTGGGCGGGGAGGGTGGAGTAGAAAACTGATAAACAAACAAACAAACAAACAAACAAATAAATTGCCTCTTATTGCTTGGGGAACAGGAAGAGGGCACTTCAGGAACTTTTCAAATGCTAACCGAGAGAGCAGGAAGATTCCTTGCCACTTGTATTGTTGTAATGTAGTAACAGTGCAAGGTTGTCCTGACCTCCCAAGATATTGTTAAAAGTCTAAATTTTGTTGGTGTCAGCAACAACACCAAGCAGTTCACTGTGAAAATGCAGAAGAAGGGGCATTTCCTTGCATTCAAACACAAGGTGTCCTTTCCTTTCTGGACACATGAACAATGCCATGCCAGAAAAGATTTTTTCCCCATTTTTTTTTAAAGTGGAGTTTCATGGGCTGTTCATGATGTGTGCAGGAACTGAGGATGACTTCATATGGAAATAAAACCAAAACAAGGTGCAGAATTAGAGTTGCTCAAATGGAGAATCAACCTGGGATCAACCCAGGATTCAGTTTGCATATAGACACTCAAATCCTAGTTTGGCTCAATAAAAGCTGAATCCTCCAACTTCACCCTGTAGCAGGGGAGGACAGTGTGAAGAACAAGCCAGGAACCTCACAGATCATGTGAAGCCACCGTTAAAACTAAGGCAGGCCCATAGCTACAGGCCAACTTCCTGCCAAGGCCCCACAACTTCCTTTCAGCTCAGGCTCCCCAACTCTCTGGCAAGATGTGGCAGCAGAGCACAAAACAAACTCCCCCTGTACTGCTGCAGCCGCCGCTTCTCCTTGCCTTCCCCCTGCGCTGCACTTTTCTCCAGGCCAGTGCCTGATCAAGAGGTGATCTTGGCCGCGCACCCCACCCCTACCTCAGTGACTTGGGCTGATTCAGAGGCCACCAAGGTTCTGGCCTAGCTGCCAGAGAGGCAGGCAGGGGAGGCAGAGCACGGCTGGGCCAGACCAGTAATTAAATTACCTTTAATTGAATTAGCCAATGCCACCTCCACCCCGGAATTAAAATGCCCCCCGACTTTAAATTTCCTGGCTATGGGCCTGAACTGAGGTTAATTCACTTCAAACGGTGACTTCAGATTCTGGTATCAAGGAACCTAACTAACCATTGTTAATGGAGTGGCCCGTATTCAGATGATAAGTTAACTAGGGTAAGTTCAATTAAGCCATAGTTTTGTATGCTCTCCAAACTGATCCAGTGAATGATAGGATGTAGTGCAAGCTATATTTCCTCCAAGTACGAAAAACAGTATCAAGTTATGTGAAAAAACACAGGACTGAATGCATCCTTGGTTAAAGAATGCCAGAAGATTTTACTGGATTGATTTGCCAGCCCTACAAACATGTTTCAAAACTGATTTTAAAAGCATTGGTTACTTAAAATGTCTGCAACAGCTGTAATTCAGTGATGAAAGTACCTGGAAAAGGACCCTATTTGGACCCAATCATGTGGAGCACCCAAGACTGTTTCTGAAACTATCTGGTAAAAACAGCATTTCCTGGAACTAGGCCCACACTGCTTCACCAAATGAAACAGATGAAAACCTCAGTTCTTATGGGATGCAAAATTTGTCATTCATTCACTTGGCCGGAGAATTTAATATACATAAGCAATCTGCTGACAATGAATCTATAAATGAGGACACACAAAGACATTTCTGCCTATAAATTGCACCTTAAAGACAATATTTCCACAGTAAAAACGTGTTTTCCAATGAACTATTTACATTAAATGAGAATTTAGAACAGGAAAGTAAACCAATCAAGTTGACAGGCTTCCACAAGTTTCATGAAGCATTTTCATTTCTTGGAAATCATGCAACCAAGAGAAAAAGGAGGAAAAAATAACACAAAGCCAGTAGATTTACAAGTGTGGAGCTGGATACTTTTGAAGAAGTGAATACAATAATGCTCAACAGTTTCATGGATTATATTATACAGTTCTGAACAGCATTTGCATGGTCTACCTGATTCTCTTTCCACCTCCGACTCGTTCTTTTTCCCTTTTAAAAATTTACCCCACAGTTGTGCTGCTGTCTCATTTTTTGGTTGTAAATGTTATGATGCAGACAGTACTTCTCCAGATAACATATCCATTGTTGGGAAACCATCTTTTCCTACAACTTGAACTAGGATTGACAGGTCCCTGCTGACAACCAGCAGGGAATGGGGGGGACTTACCAGGAGGTGAAGAGAGGCCCAGGCTACATCGGTGGCAACATGGTGATGTCACTATGGGAAGTGACACCATCACACTGTGACATTGTGGTGACACTCTGTAATTTGGGCAAAAGGTTTATGATAAAAATGACTTATACCAGAGAGATTTTGGCCAAATATCAGAGCATTGCCGCAATGTCACCAATGTGATAACATCGCTTCTGGTGCACTTTGGAAGTGACATCACCGCATCACCGGCAACATGGCCTGTTCCATCCTCTCTCTCCTGGTAAGTCCCCCCACCAGACAGCTAATCGGCAGCAGGGGGTGGTGCCTAGTGGTGGGGGTTCCTTCACCTCCACCAGGGGGTCCTGGCAACCCCAGCTTAAACCCAGGACTCAGTAGTGGTAGGAAAACATATTTATTCCAGTTGGAAGCACACTATCAAGTGAAACAGCATTATGTGGTTAATGTGTGCACAAGTGTCACACAATGCAATCCTAAATACAGTTTCCCAGAAGTAAACTCTATTAAGTACTATTCTGAGTAGACCTGCTTAGCCAGATGTGTGACATGAATGGGATGTGTGACTCTTTTTTACTGATTTTCATTCAAATGTAATCAAAAGTGATGTCTGCAATGTTTCTACAATGTTCAACCATTCCTTGACATATCTATAAATTTCTACTACTATCATAGCAGTGACTAAAAAAATTCTGTCATAATATTCATGTACAGGTTTCTTGAACCCTCTCACCCCCAGTCCAGGGAATAAGAAAGGTCCAATTCCTGTTACTCTGCCAGCACGTGAAGGATCTTACTCCTCTCTCATGCCAGTCCAGGAATGAGAGATACCAAAATCCCACATGCTTCAGGAACACTTAAATCAGTATTCTGCCACCAGGACCTCTTTTAGGATGTTCCCAACTCAGACAGGAGAAGAGGTCCCACCTCCTGCGTGGTTTCTGGGAATTAACAACTTACCAGCTCTGGGCCAGAGCTGCAGATAATTAATTAACCCACAGTGGTTGCCTTCAGCTGAGTCAGCTCAGGCAACAGAGATGTAGCCCTAGACCCCAGTTGCAATACAGGACTCACACTCAGATAATATTAAGAGATATTATCTTTATTCAGCAAAGCATGCATATAATCAGACTTGCAAAGATCAGAAAACAATGAACAAGGCTTATATCTTATTTAGCTCTGACTACACATAGAGGTATTCCATAGTTACCAGTCCTTCAATGTGCTTTGTGGAACCAGGGAATCTTCAGGATGAAACACATGTTTGCTGTGGGCAATTAAGTCCAGCTCCGCTGCCCACTAGTAAAATTCCATGTTGCAGGTAGGTAATCCAAACAGAGACTAACTCTTAGAAAGAAGCTAACTCTCCAAGAGAACTCTGTCTCATTTTCCATAGGGTGATCACAATTCCCTCCCTCTCTCATCACAATTGAATATGGCCATCTACCCAATCTCAAGGAGATAGAAAGGCATGGCCAAGCAGGCATTGCTGACATGGCTAAAGGCATGTCTGCTTAGCTTTGATGTGTTGATATCTTAGGCCTAGCTCTTCCCATGTGTGGGAAGGCACCTGAATGTCTCCTAAAGATGACAATTTGGGTATGAAGCCTGGCCATCTGTGCAGGCCATCTGCTCAGTTGACAAAAGTCACATGGATATGTTAGCGGCCAGACCATTTGGGCCTAGCAAGAATGAATCAGGCAAGTCTTTTCCTATACAATTCAGTTTTTAGTTGGCAAACAATGACCAAAATAGTTGAAATAACAGTTTACCAAGCATCATTAATGACAAGCATTTCCTGTTTGGCATTTCCAGCATCTACAAATATTAATTATAATTTAATTTATCTAGGGCTAAATGCCACAGTTAGTTAGCCCAAGCAACTCCTATGCATACCTATCAGGGAAGATTTCCACATTACTCCCCAAAGTGCCAAGTGTACCCTACTTGATCATTGAAAACTATTGCTGTTGGTTCTGATTTCAAGATGGTGAAACTTGCATCCAGCCCTCCCCCCAGACACCCTATGCACCACCACAAAAGCTTTGTTCATCTGAGCAAGGTCTTCTGCAGGTGCCAACCTCCAAATAGGCAAAATCAACAATTGCCCATACATGTGCCTTCTCCACTGTGGTCCCCACATTTTGGAACGGCCTGCCCAAGGAGGTAAAGGAGGCTCCCACTCTCCCAGCTTTCCACAAACTATGCAAAACTGAATTATTCATTTCTGTGGAGGCAATAAAGTTGCACTGTACTAAATGATTCACAAAGTTAGATACGTTATTAGGGACTGTGGTCTATGCTACTGTCATGGGTCAGCCAGGGCTCAGAGATAGGGAGGAGAAGTGGAGCCCCATGTAGCCAGCCTTGAATTAGCAGGAGAAGTTGACCAGCAGTTAAATGAGCTGCAGGCTTGTCAGGATTCACAGCCAACAGCTGGTGCAGAGACACCAACACCCTCCAGCCCTGATTCAGCTGGCCATTCCCAGCCCTCCAGTATCATCCACACCCTTAGAACGCCACAGACAGAGGCTGAGAACACAACTACAGGCAAGTAGTCTACAGTGCTGCATGCAAACAAAATAAAGGGGGGATAGACAGTGTGGAATAAAATTGACAAGAGATGTAAAGACAAGCAGACATCGGGATGGGAAGCCTAAAGCTTTGAAAACATTTTTCGTTTTCATGCTTTAGTGAGCAAAGTTGGGAGGGGACCATTCTGGTACTCTCCAAAAATCTAACATAAAAATGGCGGCTGAGCTACATAGACCTTCTGCAGAATGTCAAACTTAAGAATCACTTGGGATGTATCCATTTGGAGGACAGAGTGCAATCTGCACAGGACAGGCTCTAAAAAACTGCCAAGACCATGAGCAGAGTGCAGGATCAAATTAGAGGATCACAAAGAGAAAACCCTGCAAATTTGCAACAAAGGGCAGGAAATTAGTGTTACTATGCATCCGCACTACGACATTGGTGGAAATCCCCCCCCTTTCCAGTTTACTGGGATAAGATTAAAAAAGCTCTCCAGAGCTTCTGCCAGAGGACTCCTCCCTCATACAAATTGCAGCCCTGTGCAAAGTGTGGTGGAGTTGCAGCTGACTTTGCACAGGCATGTGCACACACTTACACACACAGCAATCAATGCCAGTGTCAGTGGGTTCTACCATGCATTCTGTACACTTAATGTTCCCCCATATTATGAGATTCTGTGACTCTTTCCTCTTTTTCATAGTGTCCAGTAACACAGCAGAGGATCCCCTAGTTCTGGTCAATGGGGCTTTGCAGCTGCTTGTCAGTTTCAAGGTTGGGTCAGTTTCGACATCAGGTTTTCCCCCTTTGTCTGTGTTCCTTTATGTTCCCTTTCATGCAATGAAATAACACTAAGATCTATGCATAAAATTTGAACCACAAGGATTTGAATGGAATGTGCTAACAATCAGTTCACACAACCATTTTGATAGGGCAAGAATTCCGTATGATTGTCAGAGTGCACACAGGTCTCCGGATCAGATCTCTGGTAAGCTAGGGAAAATAAAAGTGATGACAGACTTTAAGCACAAAACAGAGAAAGACCTCTGAACTAGCAGTGCAATCCTAGGCAGACCTATTTGCTTTTAAGACCACTAAACTCTGTGGGCTTAAACTAGAGTAACTCTGCATAGGATTGCACTGTGTAGCTACATATTACTCTGCACAGTGGTTCTTATTTCAGATCCTTGTTTCTACCTTGTTCAACACCTTAAGAAAATGAACAGGATTTATTTTTTTTTAAATGTACAATTGCGAAGTCTTTTTAAAAGACATCAAAAGTGTCTTACCTTGGGGTGATGTAGCTGAGCAGATGCTCCTTAAACATGCAGCCCCATTTTTAACAACGTTCATCAAAGGTATGTTTAAAGACTTAATATCAACTGGGAACCAGCCATACAAAGTCTTCTGATTTTTCAAACCCGCTCCTTTCTTTGTGCAGCTTTTCATAAATGCTGATCTTAAGAAACAAGGAGCAATTAACAACTGAATTTTTAATGCGAAGAAGAAAATCACGTAAATAGTTTAATATAAGATAATAGTCAGGAACCGATCAAAGTTGTTTCTTTTTAAAGGTTTGAAAGTTACCTGTTGTTTAAAGTGATCTAACTGTGGGGAACACTTTTGAAGTTCATAGCCTGCATATAATTCCAGCTCTTCAGTACTGAGAAATTGTCCATAAAGAAGGAACTGCTTCATAAATTTGGTTTTATCATCCATCCATAAGTGGCTGTATTTCTTAAAGTGGCTTTGATATTCCTGAACATTAACAGTGACCGAGCGCACCCTGCTCATGATTTCCTGGTGTATTTCCTCCAGCGCATCCATCTGGTCCATATCATACTAAATGGAAGAATAAAACCATAGCATGAGATGGGCCAACGCTTTCACTTATATTAGAGGAAAAAACTCAGACTTGGTCGACAAGCAAGGCCCCAGTTCAAAATAGCACTCCAACTGCAAATATAAAACTAATCTCACGGTTAGGGGGGAAAACAGCAACAAAGCATAACGATGTTTTAATAATTATGTTAGGGGAGAAAATGCTAGCGCCACATTATAAATCTTGTTCCAGATTTTAGTCTAGCCTCTCACACCAGGAATCTATTGGCCTGCAATTTCAGACTTTACCATTCCCATAACTTCGAATTCTTTTTGTAAGGCTTCTGGATAGAAAAAAAGATATAGAAATATATAAAATGGAGATAGATCAAGATGGGTAGTTATGTTAGTCTGCTTGTAGCAGTAGAAAAGAGTCTTTAAGCTGTTAGTCTTTAAGGTGCTACTGGTGTCTTGCTCTTTTCTACTGCTATAAAGTGGAGATAAAGGGTATTTCTTCAAATGAGGAAAACGTGGTGGGCCGCTTTTTAATTTATTTTATTTGTGTAAGAGATTATACGCTGCCTCGTCAAAGTCCTGTTTAAGGAAGCTTACAATTAAAATAATAAGCTATCTGTGTAAAGACAGCAAGCTCTTAAAACAAGCCTTTCACCCTAACCACACCACATGAGGCTTTTGAAGCCAGTTCTCAGGACTGCTCCCAGTATGACAAAATATGAGTTATGCAGTACAAAGTGTTAAAAGCTACTCCTCTGATTGCTCTGATCTGTGCGCCGTGAGGTTGAAAGTGGGTGCAAAGGGTGCTCGTCATGGGGGGGAAGAAGAGAGGAGAAGAAGAAGAGATTGAATTTATACCCCATCCTTCACTACCCAAAGATGTCTCAGAGTAGTTTACAAACTCCTTTCCCTTCCCCTCCCCACAACAGACACCCTGTGAGGTAGGCGGGGCTGAGAGCGCTCTTGACAGAAACTGCCCTTTTTTCAAGAACAGCTCTTATCAGAACTACGGCTTGCCCAAGGTCATCCAGCCAGGTGCAAGTGGAGGAGTGGGGAATCAAACCCAGTTCTCCCAGATTAGAGTCCGCGCACTTAACCACTACACCAAACTGGCCCTCTGCCCCCTGCGTATCATAGGCCTCCATTCCTGGCACCAAACTCATCCTGCCAGGCCACTGGAGCCTGGCCTTAGCAGGGCATCACCAGGCATCTCGGAGCCTCCTTCCCGGATCTGTTCCTGGGGCTCTCCAGAGAGGCAAAAGAGTTATCATTGCCCAGAGACATCAGCAGTGTCACTCTCTGGAGAGGAGGACTCTAATAGCAGTGATTCAGGGGGTGGGGAGCCCACAGTTTGGAAAGAGTTCCACATCCTCCCCAGTGATCCCTGTGTGGCCGAGTGCCAAGTGTGCCACGCCTATGTCTGGAAGGGCGCAAACACTTGTCCTCCTCTCTCCTCCGCAGGCACCTGCAAAGGGTGCACCCAACTCTGTTGCTGTTGGAGGAAAGAGTGGTGGCCAGCGGAGGAAAAGGCCCACTCCCTCTCAGCAGGGAGAAGCAGAGGGGGAGCAGGAGGCCCTTCCAAAAATGGCTCCCTACACTTGGGCTGCTGTGGGTTGGATATCAAGGTAGGCCACCCTCCAAGAGTTAAAAGGGCTATGTGGAGGGCCCAGGAAGCAGTCACTCATCTTGTCGGCAAAATGATTACTGCAGATGGCCAACCCTTCTCCCTCATGGAAGACATAGCCTTTCACCGGCTGCAGTGGCAATGGCCAAGGCTCAGGTCTCCAGAGCACAAGGCAGAACCGTGCACTTCACAGCAGACCTCTAGAGCAGCCAGCAGGACTGTTGGGGCATGGCCCAGGCCTCTAGGAGGGAACAGTCCTGCCACTGTGCTACAAAGTGGTTCTGTTCCATGTGCAGGGGATGGTTGCAGACTACACTGCACAAAACATTGCTGCCATGTGATACAGAGTAGTCTGAGGGAGTGGGTGGGTGGTGGCAACATCATCCGTGGCTACATGGTCATAGACGCTGGAGCCAATGTACTGGCAGAGATGCAGCATGTGCACCTCAAGGGCATCATCTGTCTGGCTCACACACTTCACCTGGGAGTGAATGATGCTCTGGAGCTGAGGAGCACTGTCAAGGCCACCTGGGACACTGTCCCCCCCCCTTTAGATGCAGTTCCTGCTCGAGAACTGCCGGTGCCTGGCCAATCACTTCCGGCCCAGCATCAAGTCTGCCTGTCTTCTGCACAAGTGGCAGGGGGAGGAGAATGAGGAACTCCACCTACGCCATGATTGGGTGTTTGGTGGAGCAGAAGAGTGCCATCCTGCATGAGGAAGAGGAGATCAGCATCAGCTCCAGAGACCCTATCCCAAATGGTGCATGTCCTCAAGCCCTTCCAGATCATCATTAATGCGCTCTGTGCCCATATGACCAGCCTGGGACAAGTCATCCCCCTGATCTGAGGGCTGGACCATGCACTGGCCTTTGCACTGGAGCCAGCTGTTCTCCTACAGTTCAGGGACTTGGCAGAGAGGTTGCAGATGGGCATCACCATCGGGCTGCATCCTATCTGCAAGAAAGGGGAGTGCAAGCTAGCCTGTATCTGTGACCCCAGGATAAAAGGTCGCATTGTTCTCTGGAGTGCAGAGCTCTTGCAATAGAAGTGTGAGCTCTAGCCTAATCTCACCTCAAGATTAGACTGCTATAACACTCTCTACATGAGGCTGCCCTTGTTGAAAATTTGGAAGCTACAACCAGTGCAGAATGCTGCAGCCAGGCTTTTGATAGGTCTCCCCAGGTGGGAGTACATCCAGCCTGTGCTGAGGACACTGCACTGGCTGCCAATAGCATACTGAATTCGCTTCAAGGTACTGGTTCTTACCTTCAAAGCCCTATATGGCCAGGGTCCGACATACCTGAGGGACCACCTTTCCTCATATATACCCCAGAGAGCACTACAGTCGGGGTCTCAAAATTGATTGACCCACCCAGGCCCCAAGGATGCCAGGCTTGCTACCACCAGGGCCAGGGCTTTCTCAGTGGTGGCCCCATACTGGTGGAATGAGTATCGGAGGAGTACTGGAGGAGATCAGGGCCTGGTGGGATCTCTTACAGTTCCACAGGGCCTGCAAGATGGCCTTCTGCCAGGCTTTCAGCTAGGGAGCTACCACCTGGCCCTTGGTTTTGACACCTAGCCTGCACCGCAGGAAGATCATGAGCAGAATGACTGCTAGACCTTTGTGTATACTTTGAAAGTAAGCCATCTCAGACAACTAATTAACCATCATCAGCACTTTATGAATTTGTATTAGTTATAACTGAATTTATTTTAAATGATTTTAGGGTTTTTAAATAGTATTTATGCATGACTGTGAGCCACCCTGAGCCTGCTTCGTGGGGAGGGCGGGGTACAAATGAGAAGGAAGGAAGGAAGGAAGGAAGGAAGGAAGGAAGGAAGGAAGGAAGGAAGAGAAAGAAAGAAAGAAAGAAAGAAAGAAAGAAAGAAAGAAAGAAAGAAAGAAAGAAAGAAAGAAAGAAAGAAAGAAAGAAAGAAAGAAAGAAAGAAAGAAAGAAAGAAAGAAAGTGTGGAGACTACAGGCCAACAGATGTTGCCAGAGGGAACAGCAGGTGAAAGAGGCTGGGGAGGGGGAGGAGCACCTCTGCCTCAAAGAGCCCAACCAGGCAGAAGTCTGGCCCAACCTATCCTGCGTGGCCATGAGCCCTGAGTCCACATAACACTCAAACCCCAGCAGGGGAGAGAAGTTCACAATCAGAAGGGTATAAAATGTGGGCCCTCAGTTAACCAAGGCACCCAGTAGCTAAGCCCCACCACTCAGTGTGAGCAGAGAGATGGGGTGACTTGAGTCCATCTAACACCCATACCCCAGCAGGGCAGAGGAGTTCACAATCAGGAGGGTATAAAATGCTGGTCCTCAGCTGAAGCACTCAGTGTGAGTAGAGAGAAAGGGTGGCTCAGAGCCCTGAGTCCACTTGACACCCAAACCCCAGCAAGGGAGAGAAGTTCACAATCAGGAGGGTATGAAATGTGGGCCCTCACTCAGCCAAGACACCCAGTAGCTAAGCCCCACTGCTCAGCATGAGCAGAAAGACAGGGTGGCAAAGAGCCCCGAGTTCACCTAACACCCAAACCCTAACAGGGAGACCAGTTCACAATCAGGAGGGTATAAAACATGGGTCCTCACTCAGCCATGCACTCAGTAGCTAAGCCCTACCACTTGGCATGAACAGAGAGATGGGGTGGCTCAGTGCCCTGAGACCACCTAACACTCAAACCCCAGTGGGGGAGAGAAGATCAAAATCAGAAGGGTATAAAATGTGGGTCCTCACTAAGCCAAGGAACCCAGTAGCTAAGCTCCTCTGCTTGGCATCAGCAGAGAGACGGCATAGCTCAGAGCCCTGAGTCCACCTAACATCCAAACGCCAGCAGGGTAGAGGTGTTCACAATCAGAAATAAATGATGAATGTACTCTACTTTTAACATGTTCTCTGCTCCCTATCTAACTGCCAACAGCCAACAGAGCAGAGGCTGTGGAGCTGAGCTGATGGGAGCAGAATGGGAGCTCTGTTACTGGCAGCCAGCAATGCCCGTTAAGCTTGGGCGGGGGGCATCCTATTGGTGTTTCCAAGGCCGAAGAATTCTCCTCCCCCCCCGTTGTTTTAGAGTTTTGTAAACAGTTTAATTGAGTGGAGACAGTATGGAAATGTATCCATTCATGAACCACCACAAACTGCCATGACAGCATCAAAGTTCTTGGAATGTTCACGCCAGTTGCCCTTCCATGAAAATTGCTTTGCAAATCATGAATCGGTCAAAATTCATGACAAACTTTAGTTCGTGAGCCAATTCATGCCCATGCCCATGGTAAGGTGCTACACCTGATCCTGACCGTACCTTTTGTCTTCCATTTCTCTTGCATATGTTAAAATTTCATATATAATGCTAAATAATTAATTGCAATCATAGCTCCATGGCAGAATGCAGTTTTAATGTGTTAGCGATTGATCTCCTTCCTTACAAATACAGTGTTGCTGCGCCTAAGACCTTATAGATTTATTAATAATTACTGAATTAGGCTTTAACTATAGATTTAATTGCATTAACTAGGACTTAAACATTGTAATGGCTGTTG
Organism: Gekko gecko; assembly: GCA_029375565.1. NCBI lineage: Eukaryota > Metazoa > Chordata > Lepidosauria > Squamata > Gekkonidae > Gekko > Gekko gecko. Next base: position 31,893,812 of record JAPDNY010000003.1, on the reverse strand, counting down.
TGAATGGTCACTGCCCTTATCTTCTATTTTGCATAGAAGTATCACAAACTATACCTCTTGCATTCCAATGTCTTTTTTCTGAATACATGTGTTCACAGTTCCCCCCTCATGTGTGTACCCATTTCTATTGAATCACCTTAATGAAATAGGCTGTAGTCGTGAAACCTTATACTACAATAAATCTGTTAAACATTAAGGTGCCAAAGATTCCCTTCTGATTTTGCCACAACATGGCAATTTGTCTCCAGAATTCATTACTCAGTATATGCCTGCTTTGGCCCAGGAATTAGCCCAGGAGTTTTATTTCCATGCCTGAGGCTGGGTTCTGGGAGAATACAACCTCTGAGCAGGTAAAGAATGCCTTTCTCTTCAACACCGAATAACTGTAGTCTCCTTTCTACCCACACATTTAATAATTCAGGAAAGTGCTTAATGATGCAGAGAAGAAAACGAGATTTCTCAGTTGCATTTATTGCAGCTCTCTAAATATGATGAGTGAGTAGTTATCCGATCCATTCATTTCTTTTGGGGGGTTTTGTGTGTGTGTCTGCACTTGGAAGTCATGTCGACCTCTGGTCACTGACCCCTACTGAGGACCTGGAGGATATTCCAGTTTGGTGTAGTGGTTAAGCCTGGAGGATATTCCAATTTGGTGTAGTGGTTAAGTGCACGGACTCTAATCTGGGAGAACCAGGTTTGATTCCTGACTCCTCCACCTGCACCTGCTGGATGACCTTGGGCAAGCCATAGTTCTGTCAGAGCTGTTCTTGAAAAGAGCAATTTCTGTCAGAGCTCTCTCAGCCCCACCTACCTCACAGGGTGTCTGTTGTGGGGAGGGGGAGGGAAAGGAGTTTGTAAGCCGCTCTGAGACTCCTTTGGGTAGTGAAGGGCGGAGTATAAATCCAATCTCTTATTATTATTCAGTGAGGTGGCTGAACAAAGCCTGTTCCTGTCCTCCCAACTTGGTATTCCAAGGAAGTCCCCATCCAAGTACTAACCAGAATTGACCCTGCAAGTATTGCAAGTATTGTGTTGCAACTTGAACTCTGATAAAACCAGGGGTGAGATCCAAGTGTGGAAAAGACCAGAGTTATCTTAGGGGAGGCAGAGGTACCACAGGGTTCATTTTTCCCCCAATGATGTTTCATCTCTATGGAAGAACATTGAATTATCAGGAGCTTTGGAGTGTGTTACCACCAATATGGTGTCATACCCAGCTTTATATCTCCTGCTCCTCCTAACCAAAGATTCAATTATTTTCTTATCTTTTACCAAATCACAGCAGTGGTCTATTCCAGCTCTTTCTCATGTGGAGCAATCATTCCATCCTGCTCTATATCTCATTGTCCAAGCCTCCAGAGGAATCTGTAAGATCAGCAGGAGACCAGAGGGTGGGGACATGGAGGAGTGGCCATCAGTGATGGTGTGACATCACTTCCACAGAAACTCAGAAGTGACATCATGCCTCTCTAGGAATTGCAGCAACTCTGAGTTAAAACTGATGTTAAAAACTGTTTAAAAAGAGGTTTTGGTGATTCCTAGAGAGGACCGATGTCACTTCCAGGGAAGTGACATCACACCATCACCAATGGCATTTTTCTAAAAAAAAAATTTCCCCATCAGCCATCATAATGCCAGCATGGAAGGCCCTCCATGGGCATATGGCAATTCTAGCACCTCCACTCATCATATTTAGGAAGGAATGCAAGACAAATACAGAGATCATTTAGCTGTGCTCTTTTGTATGTTTGTTAATACGGGGGAGGGGGTTCAATTTCTGTGTTTTACATTTTGAGTGGTTTTAATTTGTAAATCTTAATCTGTTTTAACTTTGTTAATTGAACTGTTGGCAATTTGTGTCCTTGCTACTTAGCTGTTACATTGGCTAGAAATAAGGCAGGCTAGAAATGTTTTAAGTAAGTGAAAATGTGGAACAGCTATTGTGCAGATCTAGAAGCAACAGCAGGGGGAGGAGGTGTGTGAGGGAACAGAGGGAGCCCCTGAGCAGTCGAGAGACAGGATGAGGGCTCTTGCTTCTGGGAAGTTTTTGCCTTCATTCTTAGCCTGTGCAGTGGTTTCCCAAGGCAGTTTGGGACATTACAACAGCTCTGAAACACGTCAAAATTGCAGGGACAACCACCATGTCATAATTATTTTTTTAATCAGTGCACATCAGGGTGGGACTGGCTCTTTAAGTTTCTGGGAAGTTTCCTGATGGGCGGCAGCCCTGACATGACCACTTGACTCGGACGTGCAATTTAAAGGGCCACTCTGCCCCTAGTGTGCCATATTCTCTAGTGTAAAATGTTTCAGCATCTGAAAAAGAAATTATGCACAGTACATTTATTAGAAGCATGATTATGTCAACTTCCTATTCAGGCAATCATAAAAGATGCAGCACTAATGCTGGAGCTGAACCCCGGGGGGGGGATTGCCATGAAAAAAAGTATCCGTGTTAAAAAATTACAATAAGAAGAAATTCTGTTCTTTTCACCCACAGTGTTTTTTTTTTAAAATGGTTAAAATGCTAACATAGCTATTCAGTCATTTAATTTATTGCGATGTGCATGTTGCATGGTTTTTAGATTCCTAGCAGGGCAAAACTTGTCAAATACATGATAAGTCACATGACTACTGGGCTCCATTGTGGCATTTCTGTAGTGACCCTTATACATTGGCCTCTGGCATGGAGGTAAGAAAAAAAGCTATGCCCCTCCAAAAGGGATCTCATTATTCTATTGCTTTCCCTGATTTCATACGACCTTGACATATTTTTGGGGCCATACTGACAAAGAAGGCATTGTCTCTGCCCATTCTCATGAGCCACCAACCAGGCTGTCAATTACTGTTCCAATTTCCCTTCGCCGTATGAATATGGAGTGTCTAGAAATAGGTCAGCTCTTAGTCAGTGGCCAATAAAGTAGCATGTCCATCATTACAACATCTTTCCTTTAGGGCCTGGACACATTCAGAAGGTAGGGATTTTATTGAGAATAAGTGCCACTGGTTCATTGCAACTACACTATCTTTCAAGAGGTTAGTTGGGGTCTACAGGGGTGATACACTCCATGCCGGTCAAGAATTGTTGCACATAACTCTGCCGTATGTTCCTTCCTTCTTCCACCTCAACTGTCGCTTTCTACCCTTTGTTTCAGCACTAAATTGTTCACCCAGCAATACAGGAGGCTGCCATCTGAACACAGACATAGGGGGCAACAAAATCCGTAATGGGAACTGGCTTCATAAAGGATCCACAGTCCATTAAGGCATCCGTCTATTCACCTACCTTTTGTGAATGCATGCCTATTTTTTATTTTTTTTTTGTCCCCCGGCGCTTTTATTGGAGGAGTGGGGGAGGAATGAAGGGCCTTTTCCCCTCCATATTCTTTTCTCCAGTACCTTTCGAGAAAAGAAAAGTGCGGAGACCCTAAATGTAGTAGAAGTGCTTGGTCTTCCCGCCCCCTTTGTAATTTGAACACTGCTATTTTGCTGTCAATAGGACTGCAAACTAATTCAACAGAAAGGAGAAGAGAGCCCTTTGTATTCAAAGGAACACGTATGCGTGCAGTAAGACTGAAATACAAGATTAACTGCAAACTACAATATAACCACCATTCAGCTGACAAAATAATTAGGAAAAATAGTTGTGCACTCTTTGCTTTTGGTTTAGGATAGTTGAAGACTCAAACAGATTACTACAGTTATGTCAATTTTCTTCCATTTCTTTATATTCACACATCTCTCATACTGAATCGCTTCTATTTACCTTGTAAAGAATTGCTCTCTTGGAATACAATCGCACTGCTACCTCGGGTATATCAGGATGTTTTAAAATCTCAAGGAATTTCACTTCCCGGAGGACAGCAGAAAGTTGTGACAGAAGATGTAAATGGTTTTGTTATGCTGCAAGAATTTACCTTGAACTTCCTCGAATACACTCATTCAAACTCCTTTCCAGACCAAATATACTGTTAGACAGACAGAAGATGATGATGGTGGTGGTGGTGGTGGTGATGATGTTGATGATGATGATAATAGGTGGATGGATGGATGGATGGATGGATGGATGGATGGATGGATGGATGGATGGATGGATGGATAGATAGATAGATAGATAGATAGATAGATAGATAGATAGATAGATAGATAGATAGATAGATAGTAATGATGATGATTGATAATGAGGATGATAGGTGGGTGGGTGGATAGATGATGGATGGATGGATGGGTGGGTGGTTGTTTGGATGGATGATACTCCAGTTGCTTTGGTGGAAATTTTACTTCAGATTTTAGACAGGTCCTCCATGTTCTGACACAACATCCACACACTGAAGAATCTCCACAAGGAAGACAAGGGTCTACTATAACTCTGTCCAACTCTTCTTCTCTGTTTAGCCAAGGTTGTGTTCCATGACAAAAAAGAGGATAGGCTGGATGAGGATATAGGAGGCAGACTCCATGTTAGCCTGAGAAGACAAGCAGTTATACCATACGAGAATCTCTTCTTGTCTCGACGCTGTTCCTTTTCTGGGAAGGATTGTGCACCATGCACTATCTCAGAACTGTCTGCCAATGCTTAAGCCTATTATTTCTCAATGGCAGCTCCGACTCTGTGGAACACTCTCCCCCAGAATAAGTGGGCAACTCCTACTTGTAGGACAAGGGATCAGTGAATGTGATTTATGAATGTGATTTCTGATACTTCTCTTGACATGTAGAATGCCAGCGGAGCACTGTGCCTTATTGGCATTTAGCCTAGCAAGAGGAAATTTAGAATAGAATCAATTAGAGTATTATTTTTAATGGTTAGAGGTCCTTCTTTAGAGTCAGAAAATAATAGAATGGAAAATACACTTTGAAATTATAAGCTCCCCAGTAGAAGGACATCCTAAAGCAAAGTTATGAAATGGAAAGACTCTGAATGTTCCCAAAACAATATCTTTCTTAACAGAGCAGAGCATCTGGCACCAGGAAGTCTGCCAAGAGCTAAGTTGTATGCATCTTATCGGGGAACTCCTCATTTTTAGGTTGAAACAAATAAGTCAGGAATGATGCCAAAAGGCCCCTTTGTTCATTTATGTTCTGCACTGTTCCAGGACCAAATAAGCAGATGTAGTTACTGACACTTATGATCAACATAGGAATATGCCAATAGAGAGGTGCCAGTTCAAATTATGCTCTACTGATACCTGTTGGATACCAATTAGGGATTTCTTTATGTGTAAACCAGGCCTGTAGCTACAGTGGGACATTTCTGGACCTGGCCCCCCAACTTCCTACTAAGCCCCCCTGACTTCCATCCAGTCCCCAGGCCCCCGGCTCTCTGGGCTGCCCAGAGGAGTCCCCATTGCTACCCCTTCCCCAAGCACAGCTTGCTTCCTCACATAGGCTGGAAGAGTGCAGATGCTGCAAAAGTGAGTTTTTTAAAATATATATATATATTAATTTTTGAATTATTTAAAGGCCTCCTGAATTACAAAATCCTGGCTATGGGCCTGGTGTAAACTGTCATGATGTCATTTGGGGTATAAGATCTATTGCCCTTACTGGTTGGAGCAGAATACAGCTTGGTGTTACTGGGTGCCAAGGTATCCATTCCTGTATTTTCTTGATTATTGCAATAATCAGATATTTATTCTCTCCCTGGACTCCAACCGTGTGTTCCTTATTCAGCCCTGGGAGCACACGGGGAACAGATTTGTGCATCATACTTCAGTTTAGAAATGTTGAGACAGGCTTTGGGCAACTAATTAACAGTGTGCAATCCTGTTGGAGGGAAGAAATTTACTACAACTGGTACTTACTGTTGTAGTTGGTTGCATTTATTGGTCTGTTAGTTTCTGGTCAAACCTTCATATGCTGCCTTGAACTGCCATGATTGGCGTGGGGGAGAAGATAAAGATATTTTAACAAATAAAATAAACTATTTTTATAATGGACTAGAAAATGTGCCAAAACACATATGATTAAAATCAAGGCCTGAAACAGGTTGTAGGTGATATTTCCTGGGACTAAGTCTGGTTTGACTACTGTAGATTAATTAGGAAGCTACAGCTGGGACGGCTAGAGGAAAAAGTAAAAGGCTCACCAAAAAAATGAAGCAGGCATAAACCTAACCAAAAATGCAGATTGTAGCAAAACAACTTCAACTCTGGAAGGAAGACAACCAAACATAACTGGGCCATGAAGGCAAGAATCCAGGGAAAGCATGCTGGTAGTCTGGAGTTCAAGCTAGGAGCCTCAACAACAGTACTGGGGAGCAGGAACAGTGGCCAAAGACCAAACTCTTATAGAATCATAGAGTTGGAAAGGATCTCCAGGGTCATCTAATCCAACCCCCTGCACAATGCAATTCATACTTGACTTGATTGGTTTTGAAGTCTCTTTTTGCCTGGCTTCCCATGATGCAGATACTTTTTCCAACTGAGCCTAAAGAGGACTCTAAGGGCCAGACTAGAAATTATAGCAGCCATGGGTCAAAGGGGGGTTCAGTACTTTAAAGGGAGTAAAGGGAGGGAACACGATCACCTGTTGCCACTGAACCATGGGCCAAATCAGGGTACGACTCTTGCAGCAGTTTTTAAAATGGCTAAATTAAAATGAAGTCAGTGCCCAATGGGTGGGGTCTGTGGCTGCCATAATATCTAATTTGGCCCTGAGTCATGCTCACGGATCGTTAGGTCCCCTGTTTGAGTCCACATCCCTTGAACCATGAAGACAGGCAGGATATAAATTCATTTTCATACATAAATAAACACATGAGTGACAGCCGTTGAAACAGTGAAAGACCAGATTAACTACCAGGGTTATCTTGACATTAAAATTTACTCCAAATAATCCACAGCCGTCATAAATTCTACAAAAGCTGACCAAGATATGAATCACAACGAAAGCTTAAGATCCTGTGCCCATGAGGCATACATTTCCCTCATCATGTTTACCCAGTAGTTCCAACATATTGTCACATTTTGGGGAGGCAATATTGGATTGCAGAATCCTAGAGGCCCAGAACGTATTTTTCCTCAATGTCATTTCTAAGTACGCACTGGAAGGTGCTTTGGGAAGTGGTTTAAGCCCCTATTGTACAATTTTATAGCAATACTTAACGGATGATTGATGTGCCTAAAATGTGTTCTGTGCTTCAGCAGCCTCCCTTGTAACTCCTGAGACCATTTTAAATTGCCTGCAGTCACTGGCATGTTTTTTTATGAAGCGCATTGCCTCCATTCCTTAACTTAAATAAACAGAAACTGTTATGATGATGGACTGTCAATACACCACGGTAAAACCTGCAATAAAAAAACCCTCAACAAATGCTCTCACTGGAGGCGCACACAAAAGTTACCCTCTGAAACAGTCGCAGGGCTGCTGCAAATCTAGACAGACCTCTTCAGAATTAAATCCCCCTTTACATCACTAAGACTTAGCTTTTGAATACATGTTTTTAGGTTGGAGCAATGAGTCCTAAAAGCCCACATTACTGAAAAGAATCCAAGATCCTGGTTGAAATGTTTCTCTAAATTCTGATCAATGGATATTGAAAAGAGCGAATAGCTCTCCGCCCTGACCTGGATGGTCCAGGCTAGCCTGTTCTTGTCAGATCTCAGAAGCTAAGCAAGGTTGGCTGAGCCCTGGCTAGTATTTGGATGGGAGACCACCAAGGAATACCAGGGTCACGACACAGAGGCAGGCAATGGCAAACCACCTCTGTTAGTCTCTTGCCTTGAAAACCCCACAGGGCTGCCATAAGTGGGCTGGGACTTGATAGCACTTCACACACACACACAATAGCCCCCACCCAGATGCATACTCTGGAATTAAGAAGTCTACCAAAAAGTTCATAAGGTGCCTATCACTGGCAATCAGAATTATAGGAGAAGGCCTGAAACTGGATGTAGTGGGCTACCTACTCAAGAAGCCGCTCAGCGATGATAATAAATAACACAGTTCATCCGTACTTGTAACGATAGCAGCACCAACACACATGGCCAGTGTTGCATTATTTTTTTCCTTTATTTGTAGGACATTTATAACCATTCTATAAACAGCATCCAGTGAGTAATGGTGAAATCAACAATCCCATAAAAATAATTGAACATTATGAGATTTTGAAGGATCAAATCTACATTAATGCAGTCTTCTCTTTTGTGACATACTAAATAATGCATGCGAATTGTGCACCAAAATGTTGGAGATTCTCCTCAGCTTGGGTGCCGTTGGATCTACAGCTGGTCCTGTACAGCATTATGCCTCAAACCCCTCCTTTGTCTGCAGAGTCTTTGAAAATTTGCTAGGCCCCTTCCTGTAAGCTTAACCATATACCCTTCAGCTCCTCCTCCATTACACTAAAAAAATATTTCCTTCATCTGATTCTGCTAGCTCTGCTTTACCATGAGACTGGGAATGCCATAGCGTAGTTGTACTGGTGGGAGGGGACATCTCTTAATGCAATAACCTGTTTAAATCAATTTATGAGGGAACAAATTGCCCTTTTATCATTTATCTTTTAGTTTATATATAGTTTATATCTTTTGTGTATGTGAGTGAATATATATGGATAATTCAACAATGATAGACAAAGTATAATTCAGCACTGAGCTTATTTTTTCATATACTGGATTTGCCCCTTCTCAAATGGTGAAGCTAAAGAAAAAGATGATGATGAACAGGAACATGGATTGTGGCTTGACTGATTGATTGATTGCTATAAATGCAGTGAGAACAAGGTGTGTGTGTGTGTGTGTGTGTGTGTGTGTGTGTGTGTGTGTGTGTGAAGTTCCATCAAGTTGCATCCCACTTATGGTGACCCTATGAATTAGTGACTTCCAAAACATTCTACACCAGTTTGGTGTAGTGGTTAAGTGTGTGGACTCTAATCTGGGGGAACTGGGTTTGATTCCTCACTCCTCCACTTGCAGCTGCTGGATGACCTTGGGCAAGCCATAGTTCTGTCAGAGGTGTCCTTGAAAGAGCAGTTCTTGAAAGAGCTCTCTCAGCCCCACCTACCTCACAGGGTGTCTGTTGTGGGGAGGGGAAGGGAAAGGAGATTGTAGGCCACTCTGAGACTCCGAGTGAAGGGTGGGATATAAATCCAATCTTCTTCTTCTTCACAGCCTTGCTCAGGTCCTGCAAACTGAGGACCGTGGCTTCCTTGACTGAATCCATCCATCTCGTGTTGGGCCTTCCTCTTTTCCTACTGCCTTCAGCTTTTCCTGAGAATAGAGTAGTTCAACATTATTACTGTTTCACAAAAGACATCTGGTTTAGATCTAGAGCTTGGTGCTCCTCCAGAGTTGGAAATGCTCTGTCGATGCTGCAGTCTGTTAATGAGGCTGACCGATTCTAAACTAGGACTGTGGACATAATCCCCCAAACGAAGGAGAATCCTGGGTAGAGTGAAATATTTGGCAATATAGCCAAAATATAGTCAATATCTGAGACTAGCCATCCATTACAGGCAGGGAAAGCTCCCATCATGGAACTTTCCCCTACACGCAAAGAATACTTAATTCGCCTGGAGACCAGGGATTTGTCTAGATATCCCTTTTGTATCCACATTCTCATGCCCTTTGCTATGATTTAGTTCAAATGTAATGTTAAACCATGATTCTTGCCCTTGCCCTGTGTTAAATAGTGGTTTAACACAGCAGAGGCGAACACAGTGTGATTTCAACAAGTAGCAGTTTATTGCATCTCAACAGGAATAAGAACATAAGAGAAGCCAATGTTGGATCAGGCCAATGGCCCATCCAGTCCAACACTCTGTCACACAGTGGCCAAAAATACCAGGTGCCATCAGGAGGTCCAGCAGTGGGGCCAGGACACTAGAAGCTCTCCCACTGTTGCCCCCCGCAAGCATCAAGAATACAGAGCATCACTTGCTCCAGAGTTCCTATCTATACCTTGTAGCTAATAGCCACTGATGGACCTCTGCTCCATATGTTTATCTAATTTCCTCTTGAAGCCATTTTGAATGCTTTACATGGGGAAAGTGCCCTAACTATATACACCTAAGCTACTCCCAGCCCCCATGCAATTGGTGAGTTCAAATGGCCTCCAGCCTCCAGGTTGGTTGGCTGCCCTCAGGGGCCAATCCACAGGCAGGTTCCAGGATCTGCCTGCCTTTGTTCTGGGGCTTCAAGCTCCAGCTAGGTGGCCTGCCCAGACAAGCCTAGACATGCCTCCCCACTCTCCAGGGCTCTTTTTGTAGCAGGAACTCCTTTGCATATTAGATGACACACCCCTAATGTAGTCAATCCTCCAAGAGCTTACAGTAGCCCCTGTAAGAAGAGCTCTGTAAGCTCTTGGAGGATTGGTGACATTAGGGGCGTGTTGCCTAATATGCAAAGGAGTTCCTGCTACAAAAAGAGCCCTGCCACTCTCCATCTAGGTGGCCTGCCAGACAAGTCCAGGCATGCCTCCTTGTGGTGGCTACTAGCACCCGAAGCAGTTAAGGCTGAATGGAAGATTACACATGTCCAGACATAACACCCTGCGTCCCCTCTTTCCTCCTCTTGCACCCTTCCTAGAAGTATGGAAGCATCCAAAACAGCAGGCCTAGGGCTGCATCCACATATCAGTATATACAGTATCAGTGATATAGCAATCATTTGCAGAGGTCCTCAAAAGACTATCCAGTAGCAAATGAATGGCTTAACTGCACAATGATACCACAATATCCAGCTATGTGTTTATATAGTTTATGGGTTGGGATTCACCTCCAAATTACAAACCACGATCAGCCCTGTAATGTATCCACTGGAGAACATGGGCTCTGGACAGCCATGTGCTTGGACTGGTTCTAACCGGTCCACCATGTGGCCAGGCGAAGGGCCTGAGCTTCGCCCGAAGGACAATGGACTAGTGGATCCTGACTCCCCTCCAATGGAGGAGCAGGAGTTAATCCAATCAATGTAAATAGCGAATCACCGGGTGTGTGTGTGTTTGGGGTGTGGGTCACTTGGGAATAAAAGCCGGCCTGCGAGCCGGCTCAGTTGTCTTGTTCTTCATCTAATAAAGTATGTGAGAGCTGAAATCACTAGTAAGTCTCAGTACTTTTCAAGCCCAAAGTTTTGAAACTCTGCTTTGGAAGTGAAATGCAAACTACAGCTTGCCAGTTCCCACAACAAGCAAACTATTGGTTTGTTTATCCCCAAAAAGTGTGAGAGGGCAAAAGAGAACCAGGGAGAGTGGAAGAAACCTGGAGCGCATAAGTCTGAACCTCTTTCATGTACTGCAAAACTGCAGTTTGGCATTTTGTCTGAACTAACACAATTATACTGAAGAAACACTGAGCTCTGGATCAGAGAGCTGGCCTATAAACTCAGACAAGCCTGTGTACTAGTGTTGTTGTTGTTTTTAATTGGAGGAAAATTATATGAGTATCTGTACATTTGTCAGTCACAGTGGAGTAAATATCAGCTTGGATCTCACCAAAATTTACTACAGGTTTTCCACATGTGGTGCATGGCTTTCTTGCCTCCCCTTCCCTTTTGAACCCCAAATGCTCCCCAAAAATGCTGCTCCTGGATGAGGGGGGACCCCAGGAACAGCATAAGGGGGGACCTGGAGGGCTGCTGTGGAGAGGGAAATTTGAGAAATCACCCTGCCCCCTTGCATGCATGGATCTGTTTGACGAGATCCAACCCAACATCTTCCCTGAATCAATTTAGGTCAAGAAAACACTATAGGGTAAAGACTCGACCTCTCTTTTCCCCTCATGCCAGAGTCCCAGTTGGAATTGGGACCTTGCCCTGTGGATACTTGATTTTTAAAAACTGGGAGCTCCGTTTGCTTTTCTAGCACAAGGCTCAGCCTGATAGTGCTAGGCAAATATGTTAGAGATTACAAACACGTAAAGGGAAGGAAAGAGATCAACTTTTTGAGATTATTTTTCAGTTTGTACTAAAACACAAAGCTGAACAAACAACAGCTACATGCTTAGGAGAAAATAAAATTAATTTCTTCGTAAATAAGTAAATAATGTGCAATAATAATTTAGAATGCCAACAGCTTTTACCCACTTTTGCTGTTTGATTGTCAAAGATTTGCTTGCAGCAGGTAATTTCCTCATCAAATAGTGAAAGAAGAGCAGCAGCGTTTGGGGGGAAATGAGAACAGATGACAGGCCTTCCCAGAAGTTTTCCAAATATCTGCAAAATCTTTAGAGAAGCTATTTTAAAAAAAGAAAGAAAGAACAGTGGCATACCCGTCAGTTCTTCTCTCTCTCTCTCTCCTTCTTAAAAGATGTCATGTTTAAAGTACGTTTAAAAAATGTAAAAGGTAATTTCTTTACCAACATTAAACATTTTATGATATATTTCATTGGCGTATTTATTTCAGAGCAGAGTTTTTGAACAAGATCATTGGAAGGAGGGCTGGAGTGGAATAATAAAATTCATGTCTTCTTTACATTGCTGTTTGGTAAATTACACAGCAGAGATTATCGCAAGAAATCAGCTTTTAGAATATGGCTACAATCAATTATTTAGACCCTTTTCTGATGATCTTCTTTAAAAAAGAGTTTATTCAAATCCAGCATGAACACCAGATACCCAATGTTCAGACTCTGTCTAATACAGAATTCCCAACCCTATAGAGCTTGTTGATGCTATGAGAATTTTGAAAACAGGTAGAAGGCACCACCACAAAATGGCTGTTGGGGGGGGGGCATGGTCAATCACAAATAGGGTTGCATGCCTGATTTGAGGGGTTTGAGCCTGCCACCAGCTAGCTGCCTGATGAGGGGAAGTCCCACTCCAGCACCCGTAACTGGGCATGATGTCCCCAGTGGGATAGCATCATGTAGAATGATGTAGAACATCATCATGCTGGGGAGATCGCACAGCAGCAGCAACACTCTGGTATTTGAGGGGAAACTCTATGGTAACCATAAAGTTTTGCCCAGAATACCAGAGCATCACCACACAACGTCCCTGGTGTGATGATGTCACTTCCATGTGATATCAGACTGAGGGCATTGCATGCTGTGACATCGCCCTGCCTCCCACCCCCAGGAAGCTCCCTCCCACCCTCACCAGCAGATGAAAATGACCTGGCAACCCTAATCACAAAATGGAAGCCAAGGCAGCAGGTGTAGGGAGGCATGGACATGGACTCTCTCTTCTCTGCCCATCACCACTTGGCAGGATGATGGGGGGAAATAGTATTTATTTGTTTACTAAAACATTAATCTTGGTTCAGGACTTACAATAATGGCTAAAATATCCCCAGCTAAAACCAAAGTAAATAACCAGCTCCAAATCTCCCCCCCTTAAAAGATGCCTGCTATTTAAACCCCCTCAAAAAGCCTTGGGAAACAGGCAAGCTTTGAAGTGCCTTCTGAAGATCTCCAAGGAGTGGGCCCCTTTCACCTCTCCAGGGAGCCCATTCCACAGAGCAGGAGCCATGATCAAAAAGGCCACAGCTCTGTTCAATGCCAGATGGGCCAGCCTAAGTGGCCAGATGGGCCAGCCAGTAGATGGCTGCCTGATGACCATAGCTGGTGCATTGGGACACATGGAAGGAGACCGTCCTTCAGATATGTAGGCTGTAGAAGGCTTTAAAGGTCATAACCAGCACTTTGAATTTTCAGGCTATCTTCAAGGGTAGCCCCATGTAGAGAGCATTGCACTAATCCAACTATGAGGTTACAGAAACATGGATCAGCACGGCCAGATAAACTGGTAATAAGAAAGCTGGTGAACCAGATGCAGCTGAGAGAAGGCACTCCTGGCCACCATGCCAACCCGATTTAAAAAGAGCAAGGCAGGGTCCGTGAGCACCCTCAAGCTCTCAGCCTGCTCTGAACAAGCCAACGTTACTCCATCTGGGACATGTGGATTCAGTCCCTCTAGAACATCAGCCTTCACAACCAGCATTGCCTCTGGCCCATTCTGCATCTAGCATTTGCTCTGCTGTTTTACCAAACCCACATTGGAACAGAAATTCCCCTCTACATTGCATGCCAGTTTCTTCCTTTGATTGTCAGATTTTATTGTGGCCTCCACACTGCATGCCGGTTTCAGTTCCTTTGATCTCTCAGTTTTATGGTACTGTCTGCATAGATTTATGGCCATTTTATGGCCGTTCAGGGTTTACTCTGCAGTCAGTACAGAGTTGGCCCAGGGTATTTGAATGTGGTTTTAAGCTGCATCTCTTTCTGTTCCAGTGTGGTGGTAAAACAACAGAGTGAATGCCAGATGCAGAATGGGCCTCTGTCTGCCTTAATTCAGTTTCAGATTGTTCTGCCTTAGCCACCTGACCACAGCCTCAAAGCACCGGTTCAGAACCAAGGTGGATGCATCTGAAGACTTAGATAATGAAATATAGAATTGCGTTGTCATCTGCATATTGATGACACCCAAGCCCAGAAGTATAGATAATCTCATTCAGCAACTTGATACATATATTAAAAACTAAGAGAGTGAGAGTGGGGGGGAGAGTAGGACCCTGTGGCACCCCACAAGATAAATTCGACCCAGTTGATTCTGCACCTCTGGCGGATACTCTTTTTGTCCAGACAGACAGAAAGGAGTGAAACCACCAAAGGGCTATGTCCTTAATACCAACTCCATATTCAAGCCAGTGGATAAGAATAGAGTGGTCAACTGTATCAAAGGCCACTGAGAGGTCCAACAGTATCAACAGAGAAGATTGCCCACTGTCCAACATCATCCACCTGTGCAAACACAGGTGTGAAACCAGATTGAAATGGGTCAAGGACAGGTGTTTCATTCAGGAAACCCTGGAGCTGCTCTGCCCACACACATTCCATCACCTTCCCTAGAAAAGGCAAATTGGAGACTGGCCTATAATTGGCCATCTCATCCCTTGCCAATGAATTTTTTTTGAGCAGAGGTCTAATGACTGCCTCTGTCAAAGGCCTAGGGAGAGCCTGCACAATCAGGTAGGAGTTGATGGTTTTCACTAATGGCTCCAATACCTTTTCCTGGCAAGATTTAAAAAGCCATGAGGGTCATGGGTTCAGAGCACAAGTGTAGGCCCTCACATTCCCAAGAACCCCTGTCAACGTCCATAGTCAGAATCAGTCTGAAAGTACCCATAACACAGAATCATAGACTCATAGGGTTGGAAGGGACCTCCAGGGTCATCTAGTCCAAACCCCTGCACAATGCAGGAAATTCACAAATACCTCTCCCCCACATCCAGTGACCCCTGCTCCATGCCCAGAAGATGGCAAAGATGGACAAGCAGGCACTTCTAATACCTCAGGTACTGGATTTGCACTCAACTTGGCCTCCAAGTTGGAATAGATGAGAGAGAGATTGCCTGCAAAGAACCCTGCAAAAACATAACAGCTTTGTGCCAAAATGTTCACCACCCACCAGGGTTGGATTTAGGTGTTATCAAGTCATGAACCACTTTGTACAACTGAGCTGGAGAAGATTCTGCTGACTCAAGGGTAGCAGAGAAGAAAGTCTTCTTCACTGCCATCACCACCACCTCAGAGGCCTGCAAATGGACTTTATGACGTGCTCTGTCTGATTCATTGTGAATGTTCCACCAACATCACTCTAGTTGTCTTCTGGTCCACTTCATGTCATCCATCTCACTAATCAGCCAAGCAGCTGTTTATAGACCTAGTCAGCCTCTAATTCCATGCAGCTGCAAAGGCCTCGACAGAGTCACTGGGGAGGCTCTCAAAACCCCAAGAGCCCCATGGAAACCAGCAGGATCCATTAATCTCCAAGGATAGACTATCTTAATTGGTCCGCTTCCTCTGGAGGGAAAAAGCAGCAGGCTCAACCATGCCTTCAGTACCTGACCACAAGAAGAGCCAAACCTCCAACTCTCTAATCAGATCACCAGCAAGCTGTTTGATGCAGAAAAGAAGGTCCAGCATATGTCCTTTTTCATGCGTTGGGCCCATTACAATCTGAGACATGCCCACGGTTGTCGTGGCTCCCATGAAGTCCTGAGCCTGACTTGACAAGGCAGCCTCAGCATATACACTGAAATCCTTGTCCTTGGGGTTCTCAGCACCAAGTCTGACGCCACCTCCATTAGCTCACCCAGAGATTCTGCTGGTAAACCAGGTGGATGGTACATCAGCAGGATCCCTTATCTGTCCCTGATGCCAAACATAAGGTACATATAATTCTGGATGCACATATTCAAACTGTTCCAGTAATACACCAGTGCTGATTTATCTTCGGAGTTCCACAGTGTGTGTCTGGGATCTGACGCTGGGGAGATGTCCTTTGAAGCAAAGGTCTGGGGAAGAGCATTTAATCTGAAATTTAGGATATTCAAATCCAGAATCAAGCTTCCTTGGACTAGTTAAGCTGGACCACCACATAAGCAACTGGGATAGACTACTGGATCACAAATGCCTGGGTATTACCCAGGATGCAATGAAAACAATGAGTAGTTGAGAACTGACCCAGCTCACCAGAAGATGTCTTAGGGACTTCAATTATGAGAGCACACCGATCAGAGCCTGCAGAGTGTGTTCACCCTTCTCAGTTGGCATTCTCCCTCCAACAAAAATCCCAAATTATCTGAGTTAACTATTCCAAAGTATAGAAGTGCTTTTATGCTAGCGCACCTGAATGCTCTACCTTCAGCAGAGATGCTAGGAAGATTCAGTGGAATTCCATATTCAGATAGACTCTGCAACTGTGGCAGCAACAAAATTGACTCTGTAGACCACATCTTCTTTGATTGTCCTAGATTTTCAGAACTAAGAGCTGAATTGATCTCCCCATTATTTAATCAGAACTCTCTTCCTCCAGAGGAAGCGAATCATCCTGGCCACTCAGTGACAAAGATAAACAAACAACTGTGTGTGGCACAGGTTCTCCTCCTGTGGCATTTATGACTCAGGTTGTAAAAACAGTAAGAAGTAAAGGTACATATAATCAAAGCCGGCTTCTATCTGTACTGGATACCTAGTGATGGAGAATTGCTCATGGAAAAGAAATGTTACCCCACCACTCCATCCCATCTTCCCATTTGAGCTGAGAAAGTTGAAGGTTGAAAGAAATTTATATGTCAAGGGAAAACTGTAGAAGAAAAATTCAGGACAGCAACAGACTTCTCATTAGCTTTTTTAATAGCCCACTTTGCTTGGTATTTTGACGGTGCTACAATAAAAGTTTGCAACCCAAGTGAAAAAGGAACACTCTTGGGTCATCTTTGTAGTTACAGAAGAAGAAGAAGAATTTCCACCCATTAGATCTAGTCTTGCAATCCGGAGCAAGAGAGAATAGATCTGCTCCATCTTTTACATGACAGCCCTTCAAATACTTGAAGACTGCAATCATGTCCCCTCTAAGTCTTCTCTTTCCCAGGCTAAACATATCCAACTCTTTCAGCCTTTCCTCATAAGACTTGGATTCAAACCCTCTCACCATCCTGGTTGCCCTCTTCTGGACATGCTCAAGCTTGTTAACATCCTTCCTAAAGTGTGATGCCCAAAATGGGACACAGTACTCCAGGTGAGACCTGACCATAGCAGAATAGAGTGGAACTACCACCTCCCGTGATCTGGACACAATGCTTCTGTTAATGCATCCTAAGATTGCATTAGCTTTCTTCACAGCCACATCATACTGCAGGCTCATGTTGAGCTTATGATCAACCAGAACACCTAGATCCCTTTCACATGTGCTGCTGTCAAGCCAAGTCCCTCCAATTCTATATCTGTGCCTTTGATTTTTTGTACCTAGGTGTAGGACTTTGCACTTATCTCTATTGAATTTCATTTTATTTGCTTCAGCCCACTGTTCCAGCCTATCTAGATCATTTTGAATCCTGACTCTGTCTTCTTCAGAATTAGCAATCCCACCCAGTTTTGTGTCATCTGCAAATTTGATAAGCATCTCCTCTATGTCCTTCTCCAGGTCATTTATATAAACATTAAACAACACTGGGCTCAGGACCAAGTCCTGTGGCACTCCACTCAAGACTTCCCTCCACGTAGACGCAGAGCCATTTACAAGCACTTGTTGGGTATGATTTTTTAACCAACCATGAATCCATCGAATGGTTTCACCATCCAGCCCACACTTAACCAGCTTATCCTCAAGGATATCATGAGAAACTCTGTCAAATGCTTTACTAAAATCTAGATATGCTATATCCACAGCATTGCCAGAGTCAACCATTTTAGTAACTCTGTCAAAAAAGGAGATAAAGCTGGTCTGGCATGACTTATTCTTGATAAACCCATGCTGGCTACTACCAATTAACTCATTCCATTCAAGGTGCTCACAGACAGAGTGTTTGATAATCTGATCTAGAATTTTTCCAGGTATTGATGTCAAGGAGACAGGCCTATAATTTCCCGGGTCCGTCTTTTTTCCCTTCTTGAAGATCGGGACAACATTTGCTCTTCTCCAGTCTTCCGGCACAACACCAGTACTCCAGGACATCTCAAAGATTAGAGCCAGAGGCTTTGAAATAACATCTGCAATTTCTTTTAGCACCCTGGGATGCAAGCCATCCGGCTCTGGAGACTTGAAAGTATTTAAGGCAGCTAGATGCTCTCTAACCATTTCCTTACTTTCTCTGGACTGGCAGTTCCTCCTTCCTTCATATGCCTTGCATTCTTCAGTTTGTATACAGCTCACCTTACAGTTATAGACTGATGCAAAGTGAGAGTTGTGTAATTCCGCTTTGTCTTTATCCCTTGTTAAGACTTGACCGTCTTCCCCTAGCAATGAGCTTACCCCATCCCTGTTCTTTTTGCTCTGAACATAGGCATAGACATTTTTCTTGTTATTTTTAGCATCCCTCGCAAGCCATCTGCACTTTAACCTTTCTGACACCATCCCTACAGATTCGAGCCTGCTTCTTGTACCCACCCTCAGTAATTTGGCTCTCCTTCCATTTCCTGTACATTTCCCTTTTTAGTCTCAGTTCTTCAGAGAGTTCCTTGTTCAGCCACCTCGACTTCATTACCCGTTTCCCAGCTTTCTTTCTTACCAGAACAGTTTGTGATTGTGCCTTAAGCATTTCATTTTTCAGCATCTCCCATTCTTCCTGTGCAGATTTCCCCCTCAGCATTTCCAGCCACGGGATCCTACCTAATATTTCTCTGAGTTTTTTGAAATCAGCCTTCCTGAAGTCCAGGATACGAGTCCTACTATGTCCTGGTTTAACATCCCTCACTATGTCAAATTCCAAGCTGACGGTCACTATTCCCCAAGGATCCTTTCTTTCTTACCAGAACAGTTTGCGATTGTGCCTTAAGCACTTCATTTTTCAGCATCTCCCATTCTTCCTGTGCAGATTTCTCCCTCAGCATTTCCAGCCATGGGATCCTACCTAATATTTCTCCGAGTTTTTTGAAATCAGCCTTCCTGAAGTCCAGGATATGAGTCTTACTATGTCCTGGTTTCACATCCCTCACTATGTCAAATTCCAAGCTGACATGGTCACTATTCCCCAAGGATTCCACAACATTCACCTCATCAACCAGTTCTTCCCTGTTAGTCAGTGTTAAATCTAGGATAGCAGATCCTCTGGTTCCCACCTCCACCTTCTGAGAGATGAAGTTGTCCACAAGACTATTCAAGAATCTGCAGGATGCCCCATGTCTAGCAGAGTTAGATTTCCAGCAAATATCTGGATAGCTGAAATCTCCCATAACCACTACATCCTGTCTCTGTGAAAGTTTAGCAAGCTGTTGTACAAATGCATCATCCCGTTCCTCCAGTTGGTTCGGAGGTCTGTAGTATACCCACACAACAATATCCTCTTCTCCCCCCCTCACTCTATCCGTACCCACACACTTTCAACAGGGCAACTCTCAAAATCCTGAATTTCAGTGCAAGTTTATTCATTCTTGACATACAGTGCCACCCCGCCACCTTTTTTGTTTATTCTGTTCTATTTGAACAAGGTATAACCTTCAATCTCTGTGCTCCATATATGAGACTCATCCCACCAAGTCTCAGTGATACCTATCAGATCATAATTACTTTCCAATATTTGAAGTTCAAGTTCCTCCTGTTTATTTCCCATACTCTGTGCATTAGTATAAAGACATTTGAGATTACAGACATCCTTTCCTACCATAGGTCCCTTTGATTTTACCTGAAAATTACTGAACTCACCTATCTCCCATCCATTTATTCTCTGGTCACTCCCCTTCATAAACTTAGTGTTGGGGATGCTGCACAACATCAGGCTTTTTCTTCCCACCCCTGATGTCTTCAATTTAAAGCCCTCCTGATCAGGTTCACAAGTCTTGCAGCAAAGACATTCCTTCCATTCTTTGTAAGGTGCACCCCATCTGTCACCAACAGTCCTTCATCTTGGAGGTACATACCATGGTCCAGGAAGCCAAATCCCTCTCAACGGTACCATCTACATAACCAGCCATTCACCTCCAGTATCCTGTTCTCCCTTCCAGCTCCATGGCCCTCAACAGGTAAAATGGAGGAGAACACCACCTGTGCCCCCAGATCTTTCACCTTCTTGCCCAGAGCCTTGTAGTCTTTGGAGATCCATTCGAGGTTTCTTCGGGCCGTATCATTTGTTCCCACATGGATCAGCAGGAGTGGGTAGCGATCAGAGGTCTTGACCAGTCTTGGAATTCTCTCAGTCACATCTCGGATACACACTCCAGGAAGACAACAAACCTCTCAAGATTCCTTGTCCGGTCTGCATACACCTTCTTCCGTCCCTCTCAGTAGGGAGTCACCAACTACCACTACTCATCTCTTCCTCTGGGATAGCTTCCTCCGTGGGATAGAAGAAGAAGGTACTCCTACATTATGCTACAGTTCCTGGTTACTGTTTATTTAACATTATGGTTGTTAGCTGGTTGTAGTTCATATTATTCTGGCCACAACAGCTCCAGTTCTGCTTTGTTTGTTCCATTTTACCGCATACATTGTACCTTTTATGACTTTATTGTTGGTTTATGTCATTATACTTTGTACCTGCTAAATTGTTGCTGTTATTGTTAACAGTTGAAAATTTAATAAAATATTATTTAAAAAAGGAGGAGGAGGAGGAGTTGGGTTTATACCCCGCGCTTCACATGGAGTCTCAGAGCAATTTACAATCTCCTTCCCTTCCTCTCCCCGCAACAGGCACCCTGTGAGGTCGGTGGGGCTGAGAGAGCTCTGAGAGAGCTGCTCTTGAGAGAACAGCTCTGAGAGAACTGTGATTGACCCAAGGTCACCCAGCTGGGGAATCAAACCCGGTTCTCCAGATTGGAGTCCACTTCTCTTAACCACTACACCAAACAGGGATACATGATCTTCTTGCCTGATTTACTGTAAAGCATACCAAGCCACAACCTTCGGAGAGGTCATGGAAAGCAGCCCTCCAAAGGGAAAATGCCGGCACCTTGTTGACAAACTCAACAAAAAGGCACCCCAAAAAGGTACAGAAGTGATTTTATATCATTTTCCTCAATGATATGGTTGCTTTATTTGAATACGAACAGCAGTGGCTTCTGCTGGAGTTGTGGTTAAATATCCCATAAAAGCTGACTGACTCCCTACTATTGTGAACTCTCTCCTCTCTCTCATGCTGACAGCCCAAATTACAGCACTTTATAATACTGCATCTTTGCTGTGTGTTTTATTTATCTCTGTTGTGCCTTCCCATTTTTGGCATCAATTCAAGCCCTTTACCTGTATCCCCCTGCTGTTTGTCCTTCTGGCAAACTGTCGTGTGCCTTTTACAGTCTTGTTTTGTGAGGGTCTTTTTTTTATTAGTCATTCTTGTTTTTCATTTGCTACAAAATTTATCAATCTGGTTCCTTAGCAAATTGTGTTGCACAACGTGCCCATTATGTGAATATTGCCACTTATCAAAAACATAATATATATCTCCTACATAGTCCTATAAAAATAGTATTTTATTTATCTGAACGCCTGCCTACTCAAAACCCCTTGGTATTATTCATCAAGCATTTCAGATAAACAAATACACAGAAAAACATTTGACAGAATAGTGAACTTAAATCAAGAGGTCTTGATTAAAATCCCTGGGCTCTGTGGACGGTTGGCTCACGAAAAGAACTATAGGGTGGTTCTGAATGAAAATCAGCTCCAGCATCTTTTTCATGAATGGCTTTTTCAAGTGGGGCCAGGACTGAATGGGAGAGCATCTGCTTTGTATGCAGAAGGTCCCAGGTTTAGAAGAAGAAGACATTGGATTTATACCCTGCCCTTCACTTGGAGTCTCAGAGTGGCTTACAATCTCCTTCTCTTCCTCTCCCCACAACAAGACACCCTGTGAGGTAGGTGGGGCTGAGGGAGCTCTTTCAAGAACACAACAGCTCTGAGAGAACTGTGACTGACCCAAGGTCACCCAGCAGCTGCATGTGGAGGAGTGGGGAAATCGAACCTGGTTCTCTCAGATTAGCATCTGCATACTTAACCAGTACACCAAACTGGCTCTCATCCCCAGCATCCCCAGCATCTCCAGGATCTGGTAAGAAGTGAAAGATCTCTACCTGAGACCCACTGCTGCCAGTCAGGGTATTAGACAATACAGACCTTGATAGGCCAATAGTCCTACTCAGCATCAAGCAGCTTTGTGTATTCAGGGGACTTGAGAAGCTAAGTTAGGAGAAGGGATTAGTGACCCTCCTCACACGTGTGCACAATTTTTGGATACAATACCAGACACTCTGCTTTTCTACAATAAAATTACCTCATTAGTGGCCAGCCATCTGTATACTACTAACAATCTTTTTTTTATAGAATTATTTTCCAGTGAATGGTTTATAGTAAACAACTGTCAAGTTGTGGTAATATCCCTTCTTTTGCCATCTCATCAGCCTTTGCTGAGGGCCAGTTTTTGAACACTGTTTTATTGAATATCTTAGAATCATTCTCTGGTCTACCTATATAAACAGGTGTATCAAACCCAACAAAGACACAGTTACTTATGTTCAAGTCCCATTTAAATTAATGTTTATTTGACCACTGTCTGCTATGTATGGTTACATACAAGCCTGGCTTGAAGAAAGACTACTGAAATCCAAAACTGTAAAACAGATTCTGAATTACATGGACTTCTTAGTTTGTGAGGGTCACTTATTCACTCAGTTTTCTGATCCTCACCCCTGAGTAGATACAGCTTCTGAGATAGGAGAAGAAGAGGATTGGATTTTATAGCCTGCTTTTCTCTACTTCAAGGAGTCTCAAAGCATCTTACAGTCTCCTTTCCCTTCCTCTACCTTGTGAGCTAGGTGGGGCTGGGAGAGTTCTGAGAGAATTGTGACTGACTGAAGATCACCCAGCAGGCCTCATGTGTCCCAAAGGGGCTTACAGTCACCTTCCATTCCCCTCCCCACAACAGGCACTTTGTGAGGTAGGTGGAGCTGAGAGAGTTCTGAAAGAACTGGGGCTGGCCCCAGGTCACCCAGCAGGCTTCATGTGGAGGAGTGGAGAACCAAATCCAGTTCTCCAGATTAGAGTCCGCCACTCTTTAACCACTTATTCGTGTAAATAAATCTTGAGTATTTGAAGTCCATGCTGGAGATTTTGAAGGAGCTTAACCTGATACTAATAAACAAATTTTGCCTGGGTATCTATCTAAAATACCTTAGTACTGTTCTTTTCCCATCAGGATGGGGGTCAACAAAGTCCCAAAGGGAAGAGTGGAAAACAGAATGCTGGACGGTACACCACAGAGGTAGAAAAGAGCAAGTAATCAGAAACTCCAGGACCAGGGATAGCTCCAGCATTGCCCTGGCATGAGACAGACCTCAGCCGAGCCTTTGCGTTCTGATCTCAGACCAGATGAATGCCTGAGCCTCACCCCTTAAAGCTGAAATCCATCCTATTTCATAAAATTAATGCTTTTATTTAACTTAATACAATCCCCAGTTTACCATTCTTGTAAAGAAATTTGTGGCTGTGCTCCTGGTCAGCCCTCAAGTCCAGAACCTAGAAGTCATGTATTACCAGAACAATCCTAAGCAGAACGACATCCATTGAAGTCAACATAGCTAGAAGGGTTTGCTCTTCTTAGGATGGCACTGTGTGTCATTCAGATAGCTGGGGTGTAACTATCAAACTTCAAATTTTGTAGATGCCAGCTGTGGTATAAATGGTGAGCGCCATAAGATGTGATTTTTCAGTCCTCCATCGCTGTATTTCTCATGCAGAAATGCAGCTTTATGCTGTTTCCTGTGGTCTGTTCATAAATTTCCTCTTCCTTTGACATTCTACGTATCCTTATCCTCTGGTTTGTCCTCTTCCCCTGTTCCTGTAGGGCGCCATGGAGATGTAATTTTCTCACTTCTCTTTTCCTACTGTCATCCTATTCACCCTTTGCTCTGCCTCTTCTCCAGTGCACATGTCAAGTCTTTTTGTCCTACCTTCTTGATTTCATGATACATTTATTTCTATGTTTATTGTATTTGCTTGGATGTTTTCTTACAGAGCTGATGGTAAAACTCTCCTGTCTCAGCAGGAAACTGTTCCTCACAGCAATTACACCTGCTGTCTTCCTTTTCATTTTCCTTCAGCTTTTGATGAAATTGTATTTTCTGAAACCCTATGAATCCTCACTCAGATTCTTATCTAACTCAGCGATTCAACCATCTCCTTTCCTCCCCTCTCCCTTTTCCATCAGCTTTCCCATTTTGTAAGATATTTTCCTAATTTTCTCATGTAATGCTTTCTCCTCTACTTTCCATTTTGTTTCCTCCAGTATACAGATTGTCATTTTCCTTTAGGTTTTTTGAAGGTTTTGCAGAAAATCTAGGTGTACAATTCCCACTAACTTAAATATCCCCCATTGACTATAATGGGATTGGTGCAGCTAAATCCCATGCGACTCTTGACAACCACAGGACCTCAGGCTACGATTTCATCCCCCATCTTCTTCGGAAAGCCCTGAAATCTCTATATCCTTGTTTTAAAAAAATATATAATAGGTCTACTCTTTTTTGTCTTTGAATATTTGGGGGAAATGAAGAATATGGGCTCAACAGACAGAACATCTAATTTTGACATGGGAAATTCTAAACCCAGTACAGCCATAAACTTACTGGCTGGAGCCTTGAGAGTATTAACCTATTTCAGCCTCAGTTTCCCATTTGTAAAATGGAAATAATACTGATTGGTTATAGCATTCCAGACACACATTATCAGTAGATGTTTATTGATGCACAAGCTTCTGTCGCCATATCTGAATTACTTAAAACACAATTCTCACCTCTGAAGAAGTTCCCAGGTGTTCTGTGGTAGAAAGGAACAAGAAGAATAAGATGAAACAACTAAGTCAGGTGAGGGGTGAAAATGAGGATGAAAAGGATGGGGGGGATGAAAATTCCACAGTATAATCCTAAACAAAGCTACAGAAGTCAATCGGTTTGCAAAGGCATACTTCTCATTAGGACTGCACCGTAAATCTTCTTGAGAGGATGGAATGAAGGGCTATTCTTTGTGCCTGAGGCTCAGAGGCAGAATTTAAGGTGTCTCCAGTAGGCAACAATCCAGCACAAAATTAACCATAGATCTCAGAAATTAAGAACTAACAATTCAACATGTT
The DNA here is from genome assembly GCA_029375565.1 of Gekko gecko. Lineage (NCBI taxonomy): Eukaryota > Metazoa > Chordata > Lepidosauria > Squamata > Gekkonidae > Gekko > Gekko gecko. The sequence goes on along the minus strand of JAPDNY010000003.1, from coordinate 31,868,315 downwards.
TACTTTACAAGCAGATTGAAGTCCCTTTGGCTCCTGAAAGGCCAGATTTATTATTACTCCCAAGCATTAATCAAAGTTGTTAATCTGCTGGATATGTCTGTTATACTCACAAACAGGAAATCCTGACTCCCAACAAGCTCTGAACTGCGCTCATCTGTCAACAAGTTAGATCTGATTCATAATCCTTGTCTATCACTGGACTAATCTCTGAAAAAAATGTGTGAATTACATCCATCGACATTAGGTGATTCATACCTGCAAGTCATCACTTGTTAGCTATGCTGATGAACGTGTATGTGAGTATGAGAGGAAGGGGGGGGGAGATTTTTATGCTATCAATTTGAACAACTGACCTATTGAAAAAGATATTTACCAGTGACTTCAGACATAGAAATTACTCCCACAGCAGCCAATATGTAACATCTGGACCCACTGGACCCAGTGCTGGACCTCCTGATGGCACCTGGTATTTTTGGCCACAGTGTGACAAAGTGTTGGACTGGATGGGCCATTGGCCTGATCCAACATTGGCTTATATTTATTTATTTACTAGGCGCGAAGCCCATTGTAGACAGAATACAACGGTCCCTAGAAAGAGGTGACAGAGGCCCCCCACATTCTCCCCCTCTGCAGAGCCCAGGTCGAGGTGCGGTGGAACGGGCCACCACTGGCTTCCCAGCCGGCCGCATCCAGCGAACTCCAGGCTGCCTGCACCGCCCCCTGCACTGAAGGAAAGCAGCACGCTAGGCAGGCCCTCAGCCCACCCCCAGCCCAATCCCTGGCTGCCAGGAAGGGATGTGGGCGCAGTCCCGTGCCCTCGGGGCACTGAAGGAAAGCAGCATGGCAGGCAGGCCTTCAGCCCACCCCACACCCGATTCCTGTCTCCCAGGAAGGGCAGCGGGTGCAGTGCAGAGCCAGTCGGGGCGCTAAAGGAGAGCAGGCCTGCCAGACAGCCTCCAGCCCACCCCCACCTGATGTCCGGCTCCCAGGAAGGGAGGCAGCTGCAGTCTGGTGCCCTTGGGGCACTAAAGGGAAGTGGGCCTGCTGGAAGCCTCTCAGCCCACCCCCCACCTGATATCCAGCTCCCGGGAAGGGACACAGCCACAGTCCCGTGCCCTCGGGGCACTGAAGGAAAGAGGCATGGCAGGCAGGCCCTCAGTCCACCCCGTGTCCGATTCCTGTCTCCTGGGAAGGGCAGCAGGTGCAGTTCAGAGCCAGTGGGGCGCTAAAGGGAAGCGGGCCTGCTGGAAGCCCTCAGCCCACCCCTGCCCGATATCCAGCTCCTGGGAAGGAGGCGGCCGCAGTCCTGGGCCCTCAGGGCACTGAAGGAAAACGACATGGTGGGCAGGCCCTCAGTCCACCCTGTGCCTGATTCCTGTCTCCTGGGAAGGGCAGCGGGCGCAGTGCAGAGCCAGTGGGGCGCTAAAGGGAAGCGGGCCTGCCGGACAGCCCTCTGTCCACCTGCTTCCCGATCTGTGGCTCCTGGGAAGGGAGGTGGCTGCAGTCTGGCACCCTCAGGGAGCTGAAGGGGAGTGGCCCTGCTGGCAGGCCCCCTCTCTGGCTCTCAGGAAGGCACGCGCCAGTCAGCAGAGAAAGGCTGGCCACTGACCTCCTGAAGTCATCGGGGCTCTCAGAAGAGCCAGGACAGTTAGCAGCGAGGACTGCAGGGCGAGGCTGCACAGGGAACATCGGCAGCGGGGAGCAGCAGGACCACAGTCAGGAGACAGGCAAAGGCTCGGAGTCTCCGTGTTCACTCGTGAGATGAATGTGTGTTCTGAGGCCATTTTTGCCGTGCGTCTCTTTGGGGGGGGGGGACTCAGGCAATGCAGCCAGTGGCTCGGGACAGTGCCTGAGTGACACTCCAGGGAGCCAACCAGTTCCAGAGTGTGTGGAATGTTCTGGAGAGTGCCACCACCATTTGGCTTTTATAATATAGAGAGATTATTAATAACCCACCTTTCCTGCACAGGAAAGCTCAAGGCAGTTTACAACAGGTTAAAATACAATAAAACATGAATACATAAGTGCAATACTATAAAATTCACACAACAACAATATACAATTAAGTGCAGATGGCGATTGCTGTATGGTAGTCCAATATAGCTAAACCAGTATCCATAGTTGTTCTTAGTGCCAATAGCATAAGGGCCGTAGCAGTTCAGTTTCTAAGAGCTCATTCCTCAGTGGCTGCTCCTAATTGAAGGTCTGGTGGAAGAGCTCCATTTTACCAGCCTTGCGGAACTGTAAAAGGTCCCACAGGACCCTGATGTCTTCCGGGAGCTCAGCTTTTCTTATGTTCTTAAGTTCTTACCTGAATAATTGTCATTGGTCTCATTAGTCATGTAATAACATGGTAGCTCGGTCATGTGAAGGAACTACCACTGATCAGTTGTGACATAGTGTTTGCAAATGCCAGCCATAATGATGTTTATCATGTTAGAAGCTTGTGTTATAATCATGACTAAAAGTATCACATATAATAGGATAGACTACACACAGAAAGAGGCCTATGGTATTCATCCATTTCAGCATCCCTAGAATTCCAGAAATATAGAGCTGGAAGGTCCAACCCCCTGCACAACACAGGAAATTCACAGTTACCTCCCCCCAACTCTCCCAGTGACCCCTGCTCTGTGCCCAGAGGAAGGCAAAAAACCTCCAGGATCCCTGGGCCCATCTGGCCTGGAGGAAAATTCCTTCCTGACCCCAAAGTGGCAATCAGCATTACCCTGGGAATGTAAGAAAGGGCCATGACAGCTGAGCATTGGCTCATCCCTTCCTGCCCTCCCTCTCATGATCTGTCTAATTTCACAGAATTTGCATGGCTGTCAGATAGCCATCTAGCCTCTGCTTATAAACCTCCAAAGAAGGACAGCCCACCACCTTTCAAGGAAGCCTGTTCCACTGAGGAAGCTCGCTAACTATCAGGAAGTTCTTCCTAATGTTTAGCCAAAAGCTCTTTTGATTTAATTTCAGTCTATTGATTCTGGTCTGACCTTCTGGAACAACAGAAAACAACTCTGTTCCCTCATCTATATGACAGAAGATGGCTCTCAATTGTCTCCTCTCCAGACTAAACATACCCAGCTCCTTCAACCTTTCCTCATAGGACTTGGCCTCCAGATCCCTCACCATCTTCATCACCCTATTCTGGACATGTTCCAGCTTGCTAATATCCTTCTTAAACTAGCTCACACTAACTCAGCTTAGAGGGAACACTGATTGGAATGTACATGGAACTCAGATTATTATCTTCAGATACGTTTACACCTATCTATTTTATTTTCTGTTTCATAGAAAATTATTTAGTTTGTCCCCAGCTTAATCACATCTAAGCATATAGAATTTCCACTCTTTTCTTTGTCTAATTCACATTGTCGCCTACTGGAAAAGGGGCTCCTGTCACAAGAAATAAGTCAATTTGTTTCTAATCTGTGACTACTTCTTGTCTTCTTAGGCTGCATTCCTGTGCACTCTTACCTGGGAGCCACCCCCCACTGAACGCTGTTACTTCCTTCCAATGGACATGCATAACATTGCAAGAGCCTCTTGGGAGACAAGGGTGACTGAAAAACACAAGCAGGTTCCATGAGGAATACCTCTGTGCAGGACTTTATTTTTTTCTAGATGTTGAGATGGGTCCAACCATCTTGTAAGGACCGCCCCCCCACCCTCCTTCCAATTTAAGAAGAAGAGAAGAAGAGATTGGATTTATCTCAGAGCGGCTTACAATCTCCTTTCCTTTCCTCTCCCCACAACAGACACCCTGTGAGGTAGGTGAGGCTGAGAGAGCTCTTTCAAGGACTGCTCCTGAGAGAACAGCTCTGAAAGAACTTGTGACTGATCCAAGGTCACACCAGCAGCTGAATGTGGAGGAGTGGGGAATCGAACCCCGTTCTCCCAGATTAGAGTCCGCGCTCTTAACCACTACACCAAACTGGATCTTAAGTGGCTCTTCCATTGGAGGAAAACTCCTTAGGCTGGGCAAAGGCTTCAGATTTTGCTCAGTGCAGTGGCAGGGGAGGGGGAGGATCTACTCCATTTATGACAGTTCCCACGTAATGTTCTTCTTTAACTGTCAGAACTTTTGCACAATGATAGCAAGTTGCATCCAAGAATAGCGAGCAAGTTAGAATGGTTTCCTAACAGTAGAAAGACAGCCGGTGGTAACATAATTGGGATGCTGAATGCTGTTTGCTATCATCTTCAGCTACCGGGTACCGACAGCATATAATAGCACTACCCGTGCCAGTCAGCTGAGGGTTAAATCTGCATGCTTGTGCTTCTCTGGTTCACTGGTGCCAAGATACAGCAGGAGATCAAAAGACAAGAGGACCTTGCAATGCCATATGTGCTGCATTTCCTGTGCACCAGCAGGGCCCGAAAAGCAGCTCCGACCCAGAGCTAGTTTGACTTCCCTTGCTTTTGTCTGTTTAAGCCTGCCCCCTCCTGTTGCTCATCGGCCGTAGGAAGGTTTCCATTTATTGTGTGGCTAATGGCATATTTATTTTTCCCTATGCATTGTGCAAAGGGATCTGCACAAAATGCATCTGTCTCTGTGACAAAGAGAAGGGGGAGACTGCAACGTTTTTTTCTAATTCCGCCCCAGCCAAAAGCAACATACTAAACCTGGAAAAGCAGATGGAAAGCTGCCCCACGACCAGTGTGTTGGTGCCTGCTTGTGTCAGCTCCCAATTTTCCCAGAGATCTGAGTAGCAAAAGGCTCTCCGCATTCACTGGTTCTGTGGCCCTTGCAGATCAAAGGCCACTTTAATAAGTTTCCCAGTAGGTGCTCACTCAGCATTTTGAAACATGCAACAAAAAAGGGAGATAAACATTTCCTAAATGACACCGAATCTGGAAAGCTTTTTCCCCCCTTTGTATTAAATGTATTAAATGCTTCTATTGATTTCAAGACTCATGTATTTTTTAAGTTAAGTATATGTATATCCAACCACACAACCTGTGGCCTATGGATTCAAACCTAGCAATGACTGAGCTTTCCTGTAATGTTAAAGTGGTCCCATTGATTTCACTGGAGCCTTTTTGGCATTCACAAAGCTGCCTAAGTGCTTTGCAGGGTCAAGGCCAAAATGCCTATTATTTGGTACAATTAAGAAGCTTAAGTGCTAACGGATGTCAGCGTAGAGGGAACGCACAATCAAGTTCTGATAGGAAGGACTCTACGTGGCAGCCGGGTTTTGTTGCAAATTTTCATCAGTCCCCAGGTATAAAATACTGGAGCTCTAGTGAATTGGGAGTTCTTTTACCTCTGATTCATTGAGCCACGTAGAATGTAGTTTAAGACACACAGATAGGAGTTCAGGCCTGATCCCATGCCAAAGCAGGCCAAGTCCATGCCTGCCAAAATCCCTCATTGCCTGTGCCCATTGTAGTGCATGTGCCACAAGGTGACCACCTATTCCTGCCCTGTGGTGAAAGCTTGGTACAGGAGTGTGTCAGGGCACAGGGGAACAAGCCAGAATTCAGCTAGCGATGCCTTGGATCTCGCTTAGAACATATTTGACAATCAAATGTAATGTGTACAGTTGGGAAAATCAGACATGAGCCAATCACTGGGTCTGTTCAGATTGGCATCGAACACGCAAAACGTCTGCTGAGAAGGTAGGCATCTCTCTCCCCCAAAACTGCACGTGCATGAAGACACTGGCTATCCAAACTGAACAAGCAGTCATGCAAATGTGTCAGCTTAGCACACAGCAGGTTGTTCTACCTCCTCCCACCAGTTCCTTGCTATGCCACTGTTCCACTAAGCAGGCAAAACCTACTGGTCGGGATTTGTCTAAGGAGTCCTTAGCAGCGTCAATGAATGCTTGATCCACTTGGATTTTCAGTATTCCATTCAAAAGGAACAGGGTGAAGCAGGCTGCTGAACAGCCACAAATGGGATGACACATAGATGGAAGGCGAAAAATCAGTCCCTTTTCACAGCTGGCGAACAGAACATAAGCTAAATACCAAACATCCCTAGAATAATATCCCAGGATGTCCATGTTTATACATCACACAAATCATAATTAACCATTAATTCAGATCCTGGTTTGACATATCCTAACTACAATTAGCCAAGTGGCTGATGTTCAAATGATCACAGTCAGTCTAATCAAACCATGGTTTGCATTAGAACGAAGTTTGAGTCCAGTGGCACCTTTAAGACCAACAAAGTTTTATTCAAAGTGTGAGCTTTCATGTGCATTGCACACTTCCTCAGATCCGTTGATCTTTTAACAGGTGCAAAAAGCAAACAGGAATAACAAGCTAAGTTTATATGGTCACCACTTGTTTGGAATTAATTATGGGGGGGAACACAGTGGAGCAAATAAAATATTTCCCCGTACTTAAATCCAAACAAATGGTGACCATATACAGTTAGCTTGTTATTCCTGTTTGGACTTTGCAGCTGTTAAAATATCTTCATTATGTCGTATGCTAATTTGCTGTTCACCGTCTGCCTGTATGGACTGTTAACTTCCATTTCAATGTAACTGAGGAAGTGTGTATGCACACTACAGCTCATACCTTGAACAGACCTTTGTTGGTCTTAAAAGTGCCACTGGACTCAAACTTTGTTCTACTACTTCAGACCAACACGGCTGCCCATCGGGGTTTGTATTATGTGTGGACTGTGCCAGGGTCGTATGTCACTTCATGGCTCTGTGACTGTGGCAGCCAATTTTTGTTGCAAATTTTCATCAGTCCCACAGTATAAGATACTGGAACTCTAGTGAATTGGGAGGTCTTTTACCTCTAAATTTATTGAGCCATTTAGAATGCAGTTTAGGAGATGCAGACAGGAATTCAGGCCTGATGTCATGCCAAAGCAAGCCAAATCCATGCCCGCCAAAATCCCTCCTTGCCTGTGCTCATTGTAGTGCATGTGCCACAAGGTGTAGTCATGTTGTTGCCCTGCAAGGAGCTTATACTGCTCTTATGGACATAAGACCTACAAGTAATAACTGGACTGTACAATAAGTGTGCCAAGGGAAATGGACTGTATGGTGACCACGCACTGATGCCAGCTACCTGGACTGCAGACACGTGAGGGAAACCTCCTCCTGAGACAGTGTGCCAGAGCAAAAGTGGATCCATGGATTACCTGATACCTCTCACCTGCATCTCAACCAGAAGAAAGCCAATCTCCCTAGCCGTGCAAGTATACAGATACCAGTGACAGTTTGCTCGAGTGAAGAGGCCATGCCATGCAAAGGAGCCCTGAGCATCTTTACAGAGACTCCATAAGCAGACATATCTTCTAGCACGCAAGCACCTTCCTCCTCCACACCTTCACCAGATACTACATGTATGCTCCCCAGCATAACAAAAGAACTGCTTCCATGAAGGAATTAGGCATCTGACACATACCAGCAAGACCCCTCCCCAGGAGTGATCATCGGACAATCAACACTAATGACCCTGGCCGCTTCAGCCCATTGTCTGACAAAGGTGCCACTGTCAAAGTAAATGAAAATGCCATTGCCCAACACTTAAGCCCCCTTCCTCCCAAAACCAGTTTTCGTGTAGACACTTCCTGAGGATGACATGACCAGGGACACGTACCCCTGGTCAGGCTAGAATACAAAATGGGGAGGGGCAATTCCCCATTTCTCTCTCTCTTCCTCTCTCACTTACCCCACCCTACCTTGCTGACTCTCGACCTAGCACTGTCCAGAGTCTACCACATGTGTTGCTGGTCAACATACGGCCCTTTCATTTTTCGATGCAGGATTGCTTCATCTCATCGGACAGGTAATTATTACTCAAACAATGAACTTCTCCTGCTGATGCAAACGTCTCTATTCTTTTCCATCTAACTTTCCCAGTTCTGTATTGTTGCGTGTATGCTTGGATTTTATTGTATGTGTGTGAAAATTCCCTAGTAAAGAAACCACTTCATTAAGATCTGGTCTCTGCATCTATTTCTGGAAATCTGGACTAAGTGGGACTCCTGTACACATAGGTTATTGCTCCCTCATATGCCTATTGCCATTTAATAGCTATATGTCCCCCATTTTATAAGGAACTAAGGCAATTTGGCTAACAGTGTTGAGCAACAGTCTGGGTCTGAGGATGCCCCATGCCTCTGAACAGCCTCCCAGAAAAGGTCAAGGGAGGTTCTTACCTTCCTGGCTTTCTGGCAAGGCTGAAAAATAAAGTTATTCTAGATAGCTATTGGGGCAGCCTGAGCCCGGACAAAGGGGAATACACTACTGGTGGATGCGTATAGGGCCGGCATCAGGATATCCTGAGGTGGGGCAGCTGTCAGGGCCTAGGACTTCTGGTAGGGCCCACTCACCTCCCCTGTCACCTGTCTGCACCCAAGCTCCCAAGTGCCAGAGTCATTGAGAAAGGACTTGTGGGTGGTACACTTGGGTGGCACTTCTGGTGGCAATGGCAGCAGCATGACCCACTGCATACACTGGCTAGTGCTGTTGGAGAAAAGGTGTGCAGGTGGAACTGGCAACTGAGCATGGATGGGTGTAGGGTCTGCAAGCAAAACAAGAATGTACAGGTGGGTGGGGGCCATGAAGGTGTGGAAGAAGAGGAAGAAGAGGAAAAAGAAGAAGAGGAAGAAGAGGAAGAGGAAAAGGAAGAGGACGAGGGGAGGAGGAGGAGGAAGAGATTGGATTTATACCCTGTCCTTCACTCGGAGTCTCAGAGCGGCTTACAAACTCCTTTCCCTTTCCCTCCCCACAACAGACACCCTGGGAGGTAGGTGGGGCTGAGAGAGCTCTTTCCAGAACTGTCCTTGAGAGAACAGCTCTGACAGAACTATGGCTTGCCCAAGGTTATCCAGCAGCTGCAAGTGGAGGAGTGGGGAATCAAACCTGGTTCTCCCAGATTAGAGTCCGCGCACTTAACCACTACACCGAACTGGTGTAGGAGGACGTGTGGGGGGCCTGGTGGGCAGCAGACAGGGCCCCCGAAACCTGGAACCAGCCCTGGGTGCCTAGCCTGTTCTGACATCAGTTTTTTTGTTTTTATATCTGTTGCCTTAATGTTAGTTTCAACACGTTGTCTTTAATATCGTTGTTACCTGCCTTCAGGAGAAAGGCAAGCATACAAATGTTTTAAATAAAATAAATCAATGTTATGCAGGAGGGTTGTTTTTCCTTTTCCAGTTTTTAAAACCAAGGATGTAAAGGCAGTAATTTAGCTTTCAGGCAGATCCCATATTAAAATTTTAAACTGGTCTTCCAAAAAAATGAGGATACTAAGCGCAGTTATTTTTATTAACAACAGGCTACAGACTAGATGGCCTCTAGAGTTTCTTCCAGCTCCATCCAGGGCCGGCTCATTCACTAGGTGAACTAGACTTTCACCTAGGGTGGGCCCAACATTGGGGGCACCAAAGTGAGCCACCCTCCCCCCGCCAAAAGCCCCCGTCCCCGCCAAAAGCTCACACCATGTGCCCTGGCCGCCGCCACCGCCCTGGCCACCACCGCCTCTTCTCTCCCCCAATTCCTGATGCAACTGCCCTCCCTCCTTCTGCCTGGGTCATGAGGGGTGCAGCAAGGCCCCTGCCGCTGCTGCCCACCTGCCCCCAGCATGGCTTTCTGGGCGCCTGCTCCACAGCTTCCGTATGGATGGGAGTAGGTCCTGTCTAGCCACTCTGTGTGAGTGTGCATGCACATGCCAGTGTGTGGGATTCAGTGCACTGTCGGGTCACTGAGATTGGGACATGCCAACAAACCTCTTTGTGGCTGCAGAAATCGTCAGCTCTTTCCTTTGGGAGGGAGCATTCCCCTCCCCCTCCCCGCCCTGAACAGCTCTGTGGCTTGAGCGGCAAGAGTGAGTGCTTGTTTCCCCAAGGTCAGCCCCGGGCCAGCCCCGGGCCAGGGATCTGCTGGCGCCTGCCACTCTCGGGCTGGGCACGATGCCCCCTGAGCCGCTCTTCTCCTTGACCCCAGAAGGTCCTGCTCCCCCGGGAGTGGTGTGAACTTCACCAGGGGGGGTTGGTGGTGGTAAGGAAGGGCTGCTGGGAGGGAGGAAGGGATAGTTCCAGGCAGCTGCAAGGGCGCCTGAAGGGGGGGCACCAGAAATTGGTGGGCACACGGCAGAATGCCAGAAGGTGTCCTCGCCTAGTGTGCCAAAATACCTGGGGCCGGCCCTGGCTCCATAATTTCAATAGAGTGCTCAAAATCATTAGTCACACTTGAAAATCTGGATCATAAATCTTTACCTACTTAATACTTTTACACCTTTGCAATTACTTTTATGGCCTGGAACAACTTTTTTTTAAAAAAAACCCTAAATCAAACTATTGGGTTCCCAACCATCCATTCCTTAAGAATAAACAGATGCTGCAATTGAAGCCCTGTGAGCGATAAATACTCCAAGTAATAGACAACCTACTGGCAGGTGACAGAAACCATTTTTTTTTTTTACAATGCATGCTGGCTTTTCAGCAAGGCGAAGCACAACTCAGAACCTGCAAGGAGAATGTAATTAAATAGTTGGTGCACCGTAACTGGGATCCGTAAACTGCAACTTAATATGGCAGATGCTGGTATTTAAAATCCTTTATCAAAGAAACATATAACTTGCTGACTGAAACGCGTAAAGTACATTTTCCTTACCCTGTCAATTAGAAGATTGCAAAAAACTCCTGTAGCAGGACAACAAGCCTGTTGGGAAAGCAATAGTATTTGGAACGGGTCCAAATCAGACAGATGGTATGGGAAAGGGGAGCAATGAGACGTTCAGTATCTAAGAAGCTGGATTCTTCCAAGTAGGCAGTGTAGCATTTAAGGGGCCTAGATGGAAAGCAAATAACTTGAGCTTCAGAATCTGCTGTAAGTAGAAAGGAAGATAACTATTAAGGGAAACTTTATCTACAGTTGATTCAGACACTTCAACATAGTGCATTTCAACTGGGGTTCCCACTTACCTGGAGGTAAGTGGAGGACCTCCTGGTTACGCTCCCCATCACCCACCTTAGCTTAATGGAGCAGTGGGGGGAAATGGTGTAGATCAACCTTGGGATAATCAGAACAGGAAGAGGAGGCAGGCTCACTCAACGTGGGGAGAGTGTGTATTCAAAGACTGCGGCTCCTCACCTTCCTGTCATGTAGGAAGTCACATGACATCAACATATGCTTGTGGCTCAGTGAATCCCATACTGCCATCAGGGTTAAAGTTGGGTTCTGAGCCAGGAAAGATTGAAGACCCCCACTCAAATGTGAGGATAACATATGGTACGTGGTCTGCCATGTGAAGCATTGCTTCAACCTCAGCCCTGTTCCACTCGACCCTCATTGAAGCATGAGGCCCATAGGGAAGGCAAAAGATGCACTGGCCAAGCAGAAAATCTTGGTGGATCAAGTGGTGGATTTGAAAGGGAAAGCCCATCTGGTCATCAGGACACACACGATTTGCATGCATAGGCTTGGATCTGGTGGTAAGTTTCTGCAAACTAAAGGCAATTATTATTATTATTACAATAATAATAATAATAATAATAATAATAATAATAATAATAATAATAATAATAATAATAATAATAATAAAATTGCCTTCAGTTTGCAGAAACTTAATTTACAATATCACATAATTCAGTCATCAATAAAATACATTAAAATACATACAATATAGTCAGTTATATAAAATCGAGATGGCATAAACCCAATATGAAAGGTAGATATCTAACCACTGAAGAAGGGGAATGGTGGGGGGAAACAAGAGAAGGGAAGGGGGAGGCCAATATGATAGATCTTACCGACTGAGACCCCTGTACTGCCCTCAACCCTAGGCCCAGCAGGACAACTTAGTTTTGCAGGCCCTGCAGAATTGCACTAAATCCTGCAGGGCCCTGATCTCTCCTGGAAGAGTGTTCCACCAGGCTGGGGCCAGGGCTGAAAAAGGGCCGGGGACAACCTGTAGGTTTTGGTCACTTGAGCATAGTGCTCTGTGGGGGATGTACCAGGATAGGCAGTCTCAAAGGTATGCTGGTCCCTGACCATTAAGGGCTTTAAAGCTCAATATCAGAACCTTGAATTTGATCTGGTCTGCAATCTGGAGCCAACGCAGCTGATAGAACACTGGCTGAATGTGCTCTCTAAATGGTGTTCCTGTGAGGATCCTCGCAGCCGCATTTTGAACCAGCTGCATTTTCCCAATCAACCTCAAGGGCAGCCCTACATAGAGCGAGTTACAGTAATACAGTCTAGAGGTGACTGTTGCATGGATCACAGTGGCTAAATCAAATGGTGACAAGTATGGGGCCAACTGTTTAACCTGGTAGATGGTAAAATGCCAGCTTAATAGCATTGGGGACCTGGGCCTCCATTGAAAGGCAGGTATCCAGGATGACTCCTAAACTCTTGATGGATGGTACAGCTGTTAATGGGACTCTGTCAAGAGGGGGAAGTTGGCAACCCAGCCCAACCCGCCCCCCAGTCCAGCCACAGAACCTGTTCTGTTTTAACCAACAAACCACAGCCTACAAACCACTGGCCAGATAATCTGGGGTGGACTCTGGCCGGCCACCCATCAACAGATAGAGCTTGGTGTCATCTGCATACTAGTAATGTCTCAGCCCATTAAATATATGAAAGACCTGTATCTGAGAACCTGGGGAGACGCTGCCAGCCTGAGTAGACAGCAATGACCTTGATGGACCAAGGGTCTAGTTCAGTATAAGACCAGTGTTCCTGCATTCAGTCAGTATCTTCCCTTGACACAGCATGTTGGCGTGAGGCCTTGATTCTGAAGCTGCTCTTTATCAAGTGTGATCTAAAAATCCTGGCTAACTCATCTTCATCTTCAAAGCATTCCTGGATTTGGAATTCCTTCTACAGAGTCAAGCTAGCATTTTTTGCATACCCAACAAGTGCTGCCTTGCATCTTCCCAGATGAAACAGAGAACTGGAAATGTATTCCCAATTTTTTTAAAAAGTTGGTGTTCAGGGGTGGAAGAGAAATAATATTTACAATCCCACCCCTATAAAATGGTTGCTGGTTTCATGCCAAAAATACTGAAAATCAATATGTCTATGTGGTCCTGTTCAAACTGAATTAGGTCTCTTTCTTTAAGCACTGTGATATGTAACAAAACTTTCAATTATTTCCTCTTTCATTTAAATGTGACAATTAGGGTTGCCAGATCCCCTCATCGCACCAGCGGGGGGATTTAGGGGGCATTTTGGGATGTCCCCGATGTGGTGAAGTCTCCCGGAAGTGACATCACCACATTGGAGATGTCACGCAGCAACGTTCCGGTTTTTTGGGGGGCAAGACTCTATGGTAAAACTGGCTTCAAATCATAGTTTTACCCCAAAGCCAGAGCATCGCCTTGCTACACCCCGATGTGATTACTTCATTTCTGGATAACATCATTGTATCAGGGACATTGCACAGTGATGTTGCTGTTTGGGGGTGGGGTTTTTCCTGCCAGCCAGCTGGCCAGCGGCAGGCAGAAGCCCCCCAAAATGGGGGAACCCCTGCTGGGACCTGGGGACTTGCAACCCTAGTGACAATTACAAAGGAGGACAATAAACATATAACAGAAAGCTACTAATCTCCCCTGGTGAGGATGCTAAGCTACTCTTATGTGTAAGCACTGAAGAGGGGAGGAAGGAGGAAATGGCAAAAGAAGGGGAGTACTCATGATGGGAAATCTGAAGCGTTGGGTTGCTGAAAATAATAATGGACAAGGAACAGCAGATGTGTATGAAATGTGGAAAGCAATAGAACAGTTTTCTTCCCTCTCACAGCAGGCTCTCAGTGGTAGAGCATGGCACGCAGAAGGTCCCAGGTTCAATCCCCGGTTATCTCCATTTAAAAGCTCTGGCAGTAGGCAATGTGCAACACCCCTGCCTGAGATCTGGGAGAGCCGCTGCCAATCTGAGTAGACAATAGTGACTTTGATGGACCCAGGGTCTGATTCAGTATAAGGCAGGTTCATGTGTTCATGTGCCTCCCTGACGCTGTTCTTGGGGGTGCTCCTGTCCATGTGGAGCAGCATTTGGGGGCTGCAGCAGGAATGCTTTCCGTTAGCAGAGATTTGCCATGGGATCCAAGTTGTAAGGTCCCAGGATGTCCCATATCAGGGACAGGAAATAGCACTGCTGGGAATCTGCTGCCATTCAGGGTAAAAAGGGACAGATGAACCCCTGGTCTCCCTCAGCACAAATAAGGCAAATTCAAAGCAGATAGTGCCACGGGTGACTATTGCTGGCAACAGCTAAAACAGACCTTTGTTATTGCAGTTAGAAGATGCTGGAAACAAGTAACGTGGGCCTCCATCACATGTGATGTCCCTAGCAGTGGCTGGGAGATTACTCTTTCTGTGTCGGTGTAGGTAAACGTGGTTTGATTCAGAAATGAAACTATTATGCAGCCCATACTCGAATGAAAAATAAAAGCTCTTCTGTTTTGTGGGGGTTGGTAATACTTTTAAATTAAAAATTAAGCATATCTTTTAAGGTCACAGAAGTTTTGCATGCATTCCATAGGCACATAGGGTCTTGTGCCTTCTTCAGCTTTTTATACCACGTTCACCAAAACATGGGTAACAGCTGGTTCTTGTCCTATTCGGAATCTCCATTATCTTGCCAACTTCAGCTTTGGAAGCTGTGAACAGAGAACAGAAGGAATGTATTAATCACAGGTATATGCAGCATAGATATCTTCCACAACCTTATTCTGCTTATCTACCTCACTAGCCCAGAATTGCTCTGACCTGGAGGACCCAGGCTAGCCCAGTCTCATAAGAACTCAGAAGCTAAGCAAGGTCAGCCCTTGTTAGTACTTGGATGGGAGGCCCCCAAGGAAATCCAGGGTGGCTAATATGCAGAGGGAGGCAATGGCAAACCATCTCTGTTTGTTTTTATGCCATGCAAACCCTACGGGGTTGTCATAAGTTGGCAGCAGCTTGACCGCACTTTCCACCAGCTCAGAATTCCAGAACCTAACTACTTCCTCATCCCACCTTAAGTTCCTTCTGCCATTCTGTTCTGCCCCTTCCTGCACACGGTACTGGCTGAAGCAATGAGAAGGCCTGATGGGAGTCTGCTGCCAAATTAGATGGGCCCAAATTGGTTTCTTCCTTCTTTCTTAAAATGGGGGAGAGGTAGGTGGGAGAAAGTCCATTTTGATTGGCTTGATAAGGCTACTTTTAAGATTGTTCCCTACTGCTCTTATTGCATTGTTTTAAATCGTGTGATCTGACTTGCATCTCAGAGTGAGAAAGTCCAACGATAAATTAAATAAAGAAAGAAAGAAAGTATACCACCTCTTTAGCAAATCAGCATTATCTGGGGTTTATATGCATGGGCGGCACATTCCTCTTCTGCCAAATCAAGACTTTTTGGGCCCAAGAAAGGCTATGCACTAGTGGAATAGATTTATAGGCTTGGATTGACTGCAGGGTTTCCACAGATGGAAGGAATTTCTGCCTATGGAGTACCACTTCCTCTCCTCTCCCACTGTAGCCATAAATGCCCCCCTGGGGACCCCCAGGAACAGCACAAATTGGGAATCAGAAATCTGCCGTGGCAGGGAGGATTTGTCAAAAACCCAGCCCCACCCCTATGTGTGCATGGAAGTTCTCCAGTGGATCCAAGCAAGTTCCAATGTTTCCTCTAATTTTTTCCCCTACTGAGTGGAGCAGTTCACATCCTGAGCAGAATAGAACTGCTGTAATCTTCAAATGGGCAACAGGCAGTGCAAGACCCTGTGCGGCTCCAGATCGGTGCTGAGCAGGGCTTCCTGTGTTAATGAGCGGCCGCTCATCCGCACAGCTTAGAGGGAACACTGCACACAACCCTAACAGAATCTTATGTATTCTGTATCTATTCTCATCCCATTCCCAGTTATCTGAAACTCCTCGATATGCGAACTCAGTTCGTAGGATAAAAGTGACTCGACCTTCCTTAGCCCGTTGTTTGAATCCTCCAAGACCAATTCTATAGCAACACTGGTCCTTATCAAACACATTCCTAAAATTACTGAAGATCTTCTGTCCCCTAACAGTTCGTTTTTCAATGTATCTTATGCCTGGATAGTATTTCCAGCTGAGCTACTTTCCCATCAGGGCACTTTTCTGTGAGTCAGAATCCACATTTACAAAACAGGAATAGCAATTCTTGCTCTCTTCACAATGAGTTTCTTAGCTTCAGCCTTAAGCAGACACAGTATAGTACAATGGCATAGAGTCCACCCTTCAAAGCAGCCATTTTCTCCAGGGGAGCTGATCACTGTCAGCTGGAGATCAGTTGTAAAAGCGGGAGATCCCCAGGCCCCATCTTGAGGCTGGCAACCCTACCAGCAGTGGGAGGGCTTCTAGTGTCCTGGCCCCACTGCTGGACCTCCTAATGGCACCTGGTATTTTTGGCCGCTGTGTGACAGAGTGGTGGACTAGATGGGCCATTGGCCTGATTCAACATTGGCTTCTCTTATGTTCTTATGAGTCTTCTATTTTGGCCAGTTCGCTTCTCTGTTCAGGGAAAGGTGGTTGGAATTGGGTTGCTTGACTTCTTTGCCAGTCAATATTCATAGGGGGGAAATCTCCAAAGTCTTATGTTGCTGGTATTCCCCTATGAATATTGACTGCCTGCCCTATTAATATTTTTCATTACAAATTGGAAAGCTGTTTTGCTGATGTTTACCTTGGAAACAGTTGATGAGTCCTTAAAGAGTTCTATATCAGCCTCTACTGAGGAAGATTATTCAAAACAAAGTTCTGAAATCTGGAGTTTTCGTCATCCGTTGTAGATTTACCTGTTGGATTAATAATATTGCAGATTTACCTATTGGATTGCTGAAAACTTACCTGTTAAAATAGTGGATTTACCTGTGGGATTCTTGTAAACACTGCATATGTAGAATTACTACTAGGTTCATTGTAGCCTTACCAGTTGTATCACTGAAATATTGTAGACTTACCTGTTGGACTGTTGAAAACTTACCTGTTGGATTATTGACTTACTTGCAGGATTCTTGTAAACACTGTATATGTAGAATTACCACTAGGTTCATTGTAGATTTACCTGTTGTATTATTGAAATATTGTAGACTTACCTGTTGGATTGTTGAAAAATTACCTGTTGAATTATTGATAACTTTGTGGATTTACCTGTTCAATTTTTGTAAATACTACATATGTAGTATTTTCAGTTACTACTACCAGTTATATTGTTGTTACTTATTAGTAAATTGTTTTATTATTCTGTTCTGTTCTTAGCATCCTTCTGCACAGTTTTTCTTGGGCTTATCATTTCAAGACTAACCCTGTTTTAAATTTTAATATAACTTTCATGGATTAAAGCCCACTTCACTCTAGCCTTGGGTAAGTTCCCTTTTATGAATAAATAAATTTAACCCCTTTATTAAGTGGGGAGGTTGAGTAAAGTCATGCTTGCCAGCTGTTCCCACTTGGCATACCTGACCCATTTTCAGACATCTGCACAAGGACTGAGTATCCAAATCGGGTATACATGTGTATATATCCCATTGTAGGTTCCCAAATGGTTTTAGGCAATCTACCATGTGACCTCAACAAATGCATTTGTCCTTTGGCCATTTCACTCCCTTGTTTGGGGAGGTGCTGGTATGTTCGGTGGAATGGGCTGGCAGGCACGGGTAAGAGACCGATCTGCATAAGTATCATATGGCCCACTGTTTCAAAACAGAACTACTAATTTCCCAATTTTGCACTTGAAATATTAGACATTTGGAAATAAAGTGGGTTGAAATGCCGACTTCAGTGGATGCATTTGATGAAAGTACCACTCATTTCAGCACAGGGTGAATACTTCATATTGTTCCTTCATCAAGGTGTTCTGTAAATGTGGGCAGGAATAAGTAAGTTCTTCTTGGTAGAATTGTCATTTTACTTATAAGCATCTCAACTTATTTTTCTTTAATCTTCCAGCACTGTAATCGTTCCAGTTGGAATGAATGGCCAACAAAATCTACCTCACAGGGCTGTGAGGTAGATTAGTCAGTGAGAGGGTGACTGGCCCAAGGTCACCCAGCAAGCTTCCATGGCAGAGTGGGGACTCGAACCCGGGCCTCCCAGATCCTCATCCAACGGATAGGCTATCTTGCCCTGGTTCGAGTTCCCACTCTGCTACGGAAGCTCGCTGGGTGACCTTGGGACAGTCATCCTCCCACTGACTAATCTACCTCACAGGGCTGCTGTCGTGAGGATAAAATGGAGGAGGGGACAATGATTCTGCGCTAAACTTTTGGTCCTGATTGTGGAAGAGTGAGGCATAAGCCCATCACTAAGCCAGTCCTACGGCTGAGGTGGCAGTAGCCCATCTGAATCGGCCTCCCCTGCTCTGCTCCACCGGCGTGCCATTCCTGTCCATCCACTTGCCTCAGTACTTCACTATCTATAATCACACATAGGTAGACCCTTCTGAGTTTAGTTACTAATTGTGCTACAGACGACCATCTAATAGTTATTACAAAGTGATGTTTTATATAGGTCTTGATGACGGTATTATGTTTATATGCATTGTTGTAGCCCGCCCTGAGCCTGCAGTGCGGGAAAGGGAGGGCTAGAAATCAAATCAATCAATCAATAAACGCAAGTTTGGCAAGGGAACAGAAAGCCAAGCAGAAAGTAAAATATGTTCGGTAGCACGAAGCCATTTCTGACAGTGATGCTGTGTGCAACCAACAGAAAGATAACCGCAAAACATCTTCCCCCATCTCTACTTTTTTCTTTCTTTTTTTTTTACGCAGAAGCTCTACATTTTCTGAGCCACTTAATCAAACAAATCCTATTTTAATGATTCAGCAAAATATTTGCTGGCTGAAGGCATATATTTGCACATATAGCTAATTTTGGTGAGGTAGCTGGAAAGATGAGAAGGCCCTCTCAGCACTCCTTCTAATGAGCTCTTTTCCTTTCACCAAAGTTAACTCAAAAATATTTCTGAAGTATCCACAAGATAATAAAGACTTAGACAGGCCCAACTGCCCTCTTCCCATATAACATACAACACACATACGGCTTGTGCACATGTAACATGGAAAAGAAGAAGTAAAAGATGGAAAGCTTTGTATCAAATCAGTAACGTGCACACGAGTATTCGACATTTCCTGGCTGAGGAGAATGGGAACTTGCTCAAGAAGATGCCGTGAGATCTCTCCCGAGTCAGTCTCCTGCTTTTGTAAACTCCAGTATGGATCCCTCCAAGTTTTTTGCTCAGTCTCACTAAATTCCCCTCCTTATTTACAGCCCCTCATCCCACATGGCTTTTGTTCACACACATCTGATGATCCTCAGTCAGCCTTTCTGGTGGTCAAAGAGACTCCCTTTTCCACCAGCAGAAAAGCTGATTAGATCCAACCTTCCATATGAACATAAGAAAAGCCCTGCTGGATCAGACCAGTGGTCCATCTAGTCCAGCATCTCACACAGTGGCCAACCAGTTCCTTTGTATGGCCAACGAACAGGGCATAGGGGCTGAGGCCTTCCCCTGATGTTGCCTTCTGGCACTGGTAATTCAGACGTTTACTGCCTCTGAATGCGAAGGTTCCATTTCCTGTAAGACTTACAGAAGCGTTGTTTCCCAAGCAATAGGCATCTGAGTGACAAGCAACAGGAATATCACCAGCACCAGAGGCTATAAGAGCTGTTCAAAAACATACAATGGAGGATGCTACATTTACCTTGTGAGATTGCAGATGACCAGTGGTGTGATCTAAGTGCTGGGGTAGGACTGGAGAAAGGGAAAGTTAAGGTTTCCCTTGCTCAAAAGCTAGTTGAATCCAACTCTAGGGGGCAGTGCTCATCTCCATTTCCAAGCCAAAGAGCCAGCACTTTCTGAAGACTTCTCCGTGGTCATGTGGCCAGCATAACTAAACGCTGAGGTGCACTGAACGCTGTTACCTTCCATCGAAGCAGTATTTATTTATCTACTTGCAATTGCTTGTTTTCCAGCTGCTAGGTTGGCAGGAACTGGGTCCAAAGACAGGAACTCACTCTGTCATGTGGCCCTAGGGCCTTGAACCACCGAACTACAGACCTTCCAGTCTGAAGCTCAGCATCTTAACCTCTGAGCCACCACGGCCCTAGGACTGCAGAAGCCTGGGGTCAAATATCCATGAAGCTCACCAAGTGACCTTGGACAACTTCATTGAGTTGGATCCAGTGGAAGGGATTTCCATCAACAGGATGGAATTTGCTCACATTCCACATCTTGCTGCAGCCCAAAGGCCTCCCCCAAATGCTGTTCCTAGGGAACCCCCAGGAATAGCTTGAGACATGAATCTGCAGTAGAAAGATACAGCAACATCCCCTGCTTCTATTAGTGGGAATCTACCACTTGATCCACTCTACCACCTCTCTGGCTTGCCCATTTCACAAGATTGTTGTAAAGAAGGGAGGGGAATAATGTACTCTCTCCTGAGCGCCTTAACAAAGATGGGTGGGATAAAAATGTAAGATAGATTGAGAGTTCCGATTAGGAGAGTTGCTTGATTGTTTCAGAACTTCTGGAGATGTGTACAGAATAATGTGGATGATAATGTCCTGACTCAAAGTTATCATATTGTATAAAGTACACCCACTATAGCAGGAAAGACTAAATTTTGGTTAAAGATCCCTCTATTCTGAGCAAGAAATAGCATGGATATTTGCTTTCTGTACAGAAATTTCATCAGCTTTTGTTCTTTTGTAAGTTACTTGGCTTGCCAGGTTCCACGCACATGCAGACTCTTTCAAATAAACCCAATAGGGGCTTGGATGGTGTCTGCTGATTCTCATTACACGCACACCACCTTTTAAAAGTCAACACTTCCCCCTAGAAGTGTATCAGATAGTTGTGACAGTATCAAATAATTCTATTACGGCAGAAAAACCCACTGGTCATCAACATCATGCCATTCATCTCCTGAACTCATCTATTACAATGAAAGCTTCAGAAACAAACAAACAAAAAAGACAACTTATTAAATGAACCTTCATTAAGGATTGAAATTCCATTCAATTCCACTCAAGGACCACTGCGAATTCAAAACGTCCTGACTGAATGGCCTGCCCCCCATCTCAGTTTTGTCTAGTCTCAACAACAGAAGACCAAGTGTGCTAAATGTCTGTCCAGTGTTTCACAGTGCAATCCTAAGGAGTGTTACACCCTGCTAAGTCCCACCGAAATCAACGATCTTGGAAAAGGTTCTCACTCTCTGCTTAGGTCAGTCTCCAAAGTCAAATACGAGAAGTGCTTACCTTCCTGAACATGCGTTCATTGCATTCCAGTCCTCCTTGTTCATCAGCTTCATACAGGTGGCTCCCTGGGCCAGTGTAAAAGACTTCTGTGGACATTGTCCATTACCTAAGCAATCCAGTACACAAGCCTTTGGTTCTCCTCTGTGGAGACAAAGCAATCCAAGTCTTCAGTCTAAAGGGAGTGACTGCAGTCTCCTGAAGCGTGCTCTTCATTTATGCAGGTAGAATTTGCAGTGATGGGAGCTGCAGTGGATGCATTCAGAAGACTCGTTGGGAAGGAATCTGAGCTGCTATGCCCTGCCGATCTCAACGTGCTGCTCTGCTGCAGCTGATGCCGTGGCTAAAGAGAGAAGGAATCGTCTGCTCAATGGAGGTGCAGTAAAAACATCATAGCCTCTCTGCACAGCCAAGGTGCATACAGTGTGCTGCTCTGAAAGGCTGTCAAACAGGAAGGCTGCCAAACAGGAGACACAGCATTCAATCTGTTCCCTTGTAGGCCCTTGAAAAGGGAGAATCGTCTTCCCTTCCTCATCTATTTAACATCCCCCGCACCAAGAAAGGCACAGAAATACGTCAATCTTCCTTACGCTGAGTGGCACACGACTTCTCAGTCACTGCAACCTGAGAACAGGTGCCTAGAGATGCACCATCTCTTTTATTATGTCATTGTTTATGACAACAATGGAAAGACCTTCTTCTGGACATCAATAATTGTTGCAAGAAGCCTCTGACCAAGACAATGTGGCTTAGATTTTGCATCTGAACCCATCGGTCAAAGGAGTTTAAGTTTCTTTTTTAAAAAAAACCTTCTTGCAGGTTTAAAAGAGGAGGAGAGTTGGGGTAATTCTTTTATCAAGTCACAACTGATTTATGATGTTATGGGGTTTTCAAATCAAGAGACCTTCAGAGTTGTTTTGCCATTGCCTGCCTCCGCATCATTACCTGGTATTTCCTGGAGGTATCCTTTCCAAATCCTGATCAGGGCTGACCCTGCTTACCTTCCAAGATCTGATAAGATCAGACTAGCCTGGGCTATCCAGATGAGAGGAAATAGGACTTCTCTAATGAGGATTACAGATTTCCAGAGAACAGAAAGGAGAGATACTTCCTGAATGCAGAGTAATAGAGGAAAACAATAGAATGGGAAGGACTAGAGATCTCTTCAAGAAAATTGCTGAATGCACAATGCAAAGTAATAGAGGAAAACAATAGAATGGGAAGGACTAGAGATCTCTTCAAGAAAATTGGAGGAATAAAGGGAACTTTCCATGCAAAGTTCACCATGAGAAAGGACAAAAAACGGTAGGGACCTAACAGAAGCAGAAGAGATTAGGAAGAGATGGCAAGAATACACAGAAGAACTATACAAGAAGGACCTCAATGTCCTTGACAACCACAGCGATTGTCTCGAGCCAGACATCCTGGAGTGCAAAGTCAAATGGGCCTTAGAAAGCATTACTAACAACAAAACTAGCAGAGATGATGGGATCCCAGCTGAGCTATTCAAAGTCTTAAAAGATGATGCTGTTAAAGTGCTGCAATCAGTACGCCAGCAAATTTGGAAAACGCAACAGTGGCCACAGGATTGGAAAAGGTCAGTTTACATTCCAAACCCAAAGAAGGGCAATGCCTAGGATTGTTCAAACTATTGCGCAATTGCACTCATTTCACACACTAGCAAGGTCATGCTCAAGATCCTACAACCTAGGCTTCAGCAATATGTGGACAGAGAACTGCCAGAAGTACAAGCTGGGTTTCAAAGAGGTAGAGGAACTAGAGATCAAATTGCCAACATTTGCTGGATTATGGAGAAAACAAGGGAGTACCAGAAAAATATCTACTTCCGCTTTATTGTCTACGCTAAAGCCTTTGATTGTGTGGATCACAACAAACTATGGCAAGTCCTTAAAGAGATGGGAGTACCAGACCACCTCACATGTCTCTTGAGAAACCTGTATAAGGGTCAAGAAGCGACAGAACCGGATATGGAACAACTGATTGGTTTAGCATAGGAAAAGGAGTACAACAAGGATGTATATTGTCACTCGGCTTATTTAATTTATATGCAGAGTACATCATGCAAAATGCCAGCCTGGAAGAATCACAAACCGAAATTAAGATTGCTGGGAAATACATCAACAACCTCAGATATGCAGACGATACCACTCTAATGGCAGAAAGTGAAGAGGATTCAAAGAGCCTCCTTGCTAAGAGTGAAAGAGGAGAGCGCAAAAGTTGGCTTGAAACTCAACATCAAAAAAACTAAGATCATGGCATCTGGCCCCATTACTCCTTGGCAAACAGAAGGGGAGGTTGTGGAAGCAGTGGCAGACTTCACTTTCCCGGGATCCAAGATCACTGCAGACAGTGACTGCAGCCATGAAATTAAAAGACGCCTGCTCCTTGGGAGGAAAGCGATGGAAAACCTAGACAGCATAATAAAAAATAGAGACACCACCCTGCCAACAAAAGTCTGTATGGTCAAAGCAATGGTATTCCCAGTTGTAATGTATGGTTGCAAGAGTTGAACCATAAGGAAGGCTGAGCGCCAAATAATAGATGCTTTCGAATTATGGTGCTGGAGAAGACTCTTGAGAGTCCCTTGGACTGCAAAGAGATCAAATCAGTCAATCCTAAAAGAAATCAACCCTGACTGTTCCCTGGAAGGCCAGATATGGAAGCTGAAGCTCAAATACTTTGGCCACCAAATGAGAAGGGAGCATTCACTGGAGAAGACAGTAATGCTGGGAAAGACTGAAGGTCAAAGAAGAAGGGGGCGACAAAGGATGAGATGGTTAGACAGTGTTATTGATGTAATGAACATAAAATTAAGCAAACTCCAGAGGACAATGGAAGACAGGAGGGCCTGGAGTGATGTGGTCCATGGGGTCGCGAAGAGTCCGACTCAACTTTGCGACTGAACAACAGCAATGAGGATTGCATATTGCTCAAGTCAGAAAATGAGCTCTGAACCACTGGGGAAAATGGTAGAAAATCATCATGTACATATATATCTGCATTAAGAAATTGCTACCAACCCCAACCCACATCTAAACCATTATGTATCTCACAGATAACTGGTGTTGCCATCTTATTAGCAAACACACCAATAGTAGCTTCCAACCATCTGCCAAAACTAAAAAGTTCAGTATTGAAGATTTATACCAATGTAAAGAGCTGAATGATAGATTCCAGAACAGAATTAAAACTGTTGACTGGTTTTCTCAGACCCTTGTACTAGTAGGTATAGTGATGAGGAGGTCATTGTGACAAGCCGTTTCTATCAACAGAGGGGACTCAGACAGCCTCCTATGATTTTGGGGGCACAAGGTTTATTTTAAACTATAAACCTTCCCCTCGGTCTCCAAGTAGACAAAGGTTCATACTCACTGAGACAAAGATTCATACTTGCTGAGCAACTGGTGTATGGTGATAATGGCCACCTAACATGGTGGTTGTCACTGTTTGAAATCTGAGGGCTGTAAAGGCTTCTCTAAGTTTGTGGGAGGTGATGCTAGACAAACTGGAAGCTCTGGTGTGATCCCGTTTGAGCAGTTTAAACCATGGGGAAAATCTAGAACTGAAAATAATTCCTCTATATATACTGAATATCAGATCCTGAGTTTTGAACCCATCCAGAGGGAAGCCCTGGAGGTCAACCGGTACTGGGTAATGGCAGAAAAGCCTGTGATAGCCGGCAACCCAAAAGGTATGTTTCTGGAGCTGGAGAAAACACTGCTTAGAAAGGTGACTAGAAGAATTCTTTAACTTTTTCCAGTAATTATGACAGCATGGGAACGGGGCCCCAATGGAAGGCAAGCCAGATTCAGCTTGCAGCAGAGCAGCTGGAGTGCCCTGAGGCAGGATCAAAATCCTCTTTAGGAAGGAGTTTTGAGTTATCTCTAGGTTGGATATTGTATTGTTATTCCAACCCGAGATCTCAACCCCGTACAAGAGTTGAGTAAAAACTTTACTCTTGAGCAATTTCAAAGTGGGGGCTACAAGAAGCTGCCTTTGAGCGATAGAACTTAAGAATAGCCCCAGTCAACTTTTGGCAAGAAAGTTGTGGGCACCAGGAAAATTCTGGTGGGCACCATGTTGGGAATGACTAGGAAAGCTCTCGTTCGGCAGGAGCTATCAGCCAAGTGGCTAAAACAAAAGATAATGCTTAATGTGGGGTCGATACGAAAAAGGAGAACTATGGATGTCAGTCCAAATACAAAAAACAACAACTGTAGAACAATAACTAATTAATTCTTAAGAGACTTGTTTAAGAGTTAATTGGTTACTGTTCTACGATTATTGTTTTTTTTTCTAATCTGGAGTCAGATTAGTGATCCATGTATACTGGGGTTTCGAAACAACCATGCAAATACTTTCCTACTGAGCTACAAAAACCGCTGCTCTGTTGTGTGACTGTCAAATATCACGTTGACCAAAGGCCTAAGGTTGTTGGTATGCATAGCTTTCAGAGGGCATATAGTGGCCCATTGCAACGTTGATTCAAATTCAGTTAGGTATGGCTAAAAACCTTGCCTTGCTGTTTCTAGGCGTGTCTCTGTTGTTTAAAATGTAATAGAAAATTAAAAACGGGGAAAGTCAAGCTCCCGTCACGCAAGTTATTTATTGAATAGTTTTGAGATCTTAACACTTTAAATAAACCTATATCATATTGTCATGGGCTCAGCCTAAGTACATAATAATATGGCTAATTAAAACATTAGAATTAATTAACCTTTCTTTGAAAAAGGGTCCATTTTAGTCCCCCCAGGTAAATATTCAACTAATTAAAGACAAAAACGCAGAAAGAAACAAAGCTATTCTTTGCAAATGTATATTTTGTGCAATGGGGTCTCCATTGGTGCTGTTCCAAGCTGTTAAATAATTATATATTTAGGACACATTACCTACATAAAAATTCGTATGAAAACATGGAAAATTTTACAATGCACCACAGTAGGGTTAATTATTAATCACAGCACCTCAGCAATTTCAGTCTTATTTTTAAAAAATTAAAAACAATTGTATTATGGACTAATCATCTGCCCTATTCTTTCATTATGTAGCACCTGGGATCACATTAACACATTTTAAAATAGTTAGCACTATTCAGCAGAGTAAATTCCACAGCTCCATGGGGCTGTTGCAAGCCTCCAATTTCCCCCCACTTCTTTCCCAAATCCTCTATCACTCTTTGCTCAAAGAAATCCATAGGCGTCATGGAAAACTGGCAAAACATTCATCATGACAGATGGGGCAAGACTCAAATGAGCTGTGTATCATGTTGAAACACAGACAAAGCACACTCTCCTCCCCACAGAGTTCCTGTGCTAATTTGTTCCCACCACAATGGTATACTTTGCATGCACATACGCTGTAACAGCTGGCAAACATTTCACTTGTAGAGCAGATGTAGGTGGTCAATTTTTGTGCAGGAGGTGGGACATTCTATTGCAGGGGCATAAAACATACAGCCCACGGGCCAGAACCAGCCTGTTCAGGGCTCTTACCTGGGTCACAAGCAACTGGTTATTACCTTTATTGCCAGATGACAGAGGCTGTGCATTATGTCTCTGCATACTATCCCAGTGCTAATGAGTAAAGAGTGGTGGAAGTGGGAAGGTAGGCATACTTTAAGGAAAAATTATAAGAGTGTTACTGTTCTAAGTATGTTTGTATTTTGAGTAAAAAATAATATTGTTAATTGGGTTTGCCTGTGTCCTTTACAAAGTTTACATCTCCTGTACCTGGCATTACATTTTATGCCACCTATGGCCCAACAAAGTGACATTTATATCAGATCCAGCCCTCATAACAAATAAGTTATGACCACTTAACCACTGTATCTGTTGCCTTGATCCTTATGAGACAAAGTGAACGGCCTTGATAGGAATCATAGACAACTGAACATGTCTTTATAGATCCATTTTTGGTTTGGTTTCTTGGTAATAAGAACCTGTCAAACTTAGGAACCATGTGATAACGATTAACAAAATGCCCATCATTATAATGATCTGTGTAATGTACATAAAATACATTACTTGAGACAACACATTACTCTCAGGCCATCTCAGAATCACCTTTTAATGAGGGCTACCTCTTAGTAATGAAAAGTATCCCAAGCTACTACCTCCACACAAGGTGCATTCAGACAGCGTGCTGGGAGCCGTGTAAATTGCTCCGGTCCGATGTGGGGGGGTTTAACCCAGAGAATCGCGATCACACTGACCTCCTTGTTCTGGATCCCTGCACAGCCACATCGCTGCCCGCCAGGAGCAAGCATCGGTGGGGTTTTTTCCCTCTCAGCTTGAGCATGCAAACAGGCAGCCATCTTTAGAACTAAAATCTTCACGTGTGCGCAACAGTGATTTCCACACTTCCCTTTAAATTTTAAATGAACACTTTAAATGAAACTTTTACCCCCGAAACTGGCCTCCATGAGATCCTGAACTTGTCTAAACGCTTAAAACTAGGCACCACTCAAACTTTGCTTTTAGTAACTTAGGAGCGGAGCTCCACCCATGTGCATACCACTGAGGCTTAAAAAAAATGGCTGACGAAAAGTGGAAGCCTGAGGCTTCCGTGGCAGCTTTTCGGGGGGAAGGGGGTTGAAGCACCCAGAAGTGGCTCAACACTGGAACGATCAGACAACAGAAAAGTGCAGCTCGAAATGGAGAATCGGGGAAATACCACTTGGGTAAGTGGTATCAAAATACTCCGTTTTAAAGGTGGTTTGATCTGGAAAGCGACGGCTGGGAACGGTGTGCAGATGTTAGGTGTGTGAACGCGCACATAAAATCCGTTCCTGAAGCGTGCCGAAAGTGGACTAAATGGTCCGTCTGAACGCACCCACACATTACTAAGTTTTGCTCTGTTCTAGAAAGAGATCATTGTCTAAAAAGAGTACCAGAAATGAACCTGAAACTGTCAGACTCAGGAACCATCTGATTTAACAAAATGCCATCATTATAGATGATCTGTTTGTTTGTCTGTGTGTGTGTGTGTATATAGCCTGTGTTTATATAGCCTTCAACAACATATTGATCTGTGTAATGTATATACATTACTTGAGACAATACCTTCCATTACTCTAAGCTGACTTAAGAACCACCAACCTTTTAATGAGAGTTCCTTCTCAGTAATGAAAACTTTTCCAAGCTAGTAACCCCCCACCACAACACATTACTAAGTTTTGCTGTGTTCTAGAAAGAGATCACGGACTAGGAAGAGTACCAGGAATGAAACTATCAGCTTAGCAAGGAAAAAACCCTATATGAAATGAAACTTTTTTTTAAAAAAGCCTAGGACAGATCTTTTAAGAATCTTTTCCTGAGTCTTCTAGCGGACGCATAAGCTACTCTGCTGCAGCTGGTGAGCTACCAGCAGCTCATGAACTACCTGTTGGAGACCCCTGAGCTACCAGATTCACACATGATTGGCTCTGACTGCAGTCCACATAGGAAAATCAAGTGAACGATTGTTAGCTTAACAACCAATCATGAAACCAGTCAAACACACACAACTGAAAACGGCCCTGTATATTTAAGGAAACCTTGAGAATACAACATATTATCTTCTCACCTGCACACTGCATCCCACTCAGTGGAAATCAGGCCACTCACTATCAGGACTGGGTGATGTTAGTCCCTTCCCACACACACACAAATTATACCTAAATACAGCAGTTTATTATTCCAATACAGAGGTATTCTGGTAACTTTACCAGTGTCTACTTTGAGGCACTTAATTATTTAAGTAAAAAAAACCCCATGACTTTTGCTTATAAATATTTAGCTTCCTATGCAATTTCAAATTCCTAGAGAACTGGCACAAGCATAAAACAGATGGAGATTTACCAGCAAATCATGATTTTAGATGGGGAGGCTGTAGGCTGAAAACTCTCCTTCAGCCCCATGGGTGATTTCAGCAATGCCTCAAAGATGGACAGCTCCAAGTGGAAAGAAATCACATACTCAAAAGTAAAACCAACCCTACCAATCCCACTCTTTCTAAACAAAGCTAGAATGTGTATTCTCAGCCCAAGAGTGCCCAGGAAAGCTTCACATCCTGGAAAAAAATTTTTTACAGCCAAACAAGATTTGTGATTGAATCTCCTAACTTTTAAAAATAAAATGCTAGAATACAGTCACTGGGAACTGCCACTGTTTGAGCTGCTGTGGAATATTTTACCCTTTCTTTCCAGCATTTTCCCAACTCAAACCACCACAGTGGTTCTATCAGATAAGTACACCAAGGACATGCAAACAGACAAGTACCAACATCTAAATGTCAAAGCCCACCTTATAACAAGGACTTTCAGGAAGCACACAACAATTACGGAGGCAATGTCTAATAGCACACCTCCTAAAGCTCAACAGATGAAAACCCTTTCAAAGCTCCTTAGTTTCTAAGACTTCGCAGGAAGTTGACTGTACATGTTTTTCAACCCGTGCTCTATGATGACAAAACTAGCTATCTATCGGACAGATCTTACATTAATTTCTGTGGCCTGCAGGATGTATGAAATATGAGCAGTCACAATGAAAATTAAGCAGAAATGGATTATTAATAAGCCAGTACATTTAACCTATGGGTAGCTGGTTGGGATAATTACTGCTTGTAGATTATGTGAAGAGCTGGAAAAGCTGATCTGGCTTTGTTGATCCATGCTACTGTAACCTCAAGCCTAGACTGCTGTAACATGCTTTACATGTTACATTACCACAGACATTACAGAAATTTCAATTACTACACAATGCAGCTGCTCATATAGGACTAGGATTTCCAGTGAACAGAAGGGGTACAGAAGGATCCTGAATCAAGTGTTGAAGGTGGGAAAGGAAGCAGCACTAGCAAGCAAAGATAATAACAATAGTGAGGAGAAATGGGAGAGAAGAGACCTGGAATTTAAAAAAAAAGTCCTTGGCACTTTTCTCTCCCCACCCAACAACACAAGTTGATATTGACATATTTTCAAGTCTAAAGGTGAATGGAAATGGGATGGCATTTGTTCCTATATTTGGCTATATATTTAGCCATTAGCCATCCTTGGAAAGGCAATGGAATGAAGCCTCAGTCCAGCCCATATGCTGTAAAATAGCTCAGTCGTGAGATAGTAAAGACATCCATCTCTCCCTGTATTATGGAAGCGTGCACAGCTGCTAGTTGACTTGCAACCTAGTAAGAGTTGTGTTCAAACTCCACCTGCATTAGCAAGTACCTCCCTATCTACAGACTGCAAGCCCGTTGATGGTCCCATATTCTCCTGTGCAGTCGCTCACAGTGACTACTAAGTATCTGAAAGGGCATTTGAAGAAAAGCCCATTGTACCCTAAAATACTCACAGGCAAAGCATTCTATCCATGGCAGCTGTGACCATGGAAAGTATCAATTTCAGAGCCTATTTTATGTAAGTAGCTAGCAGAACATACACACAGAGGAATATACAACAGACTCTCAGAATACACTGGATTGTGTTTAGTATTTAGCCGCCAATGTCGGTTAGTTATTTGAATCAAGGGTGAGGAGAGACCTGTTCTGACCTATTGGTTTAAAATGAAGGGTAGCCGTGTTGCAAAACGGTTCACCCCTACTACTTCAAGTGCCAAAAAACATGTTAAGTCAATTGTCACTCTTAAAGCAAAAGCCAAGGAGACCAGAAACCGCAAGTCAAAAGGGGGAAAAAAATAGTGTTTTATTAACTACCACACTGTTATAATACACTTTAAACGTACAATAAGGTAGCCTTTAAATCTGAGGTGGTTTTAAGAACAAATGAACAGATTTCCAAATGTTTGTAAATAGGTGAACTGCTGTAATTATTGAATTTTTTTGTAAAATGATAGAGCACTTACAGACCGGCTATGCAAATTAAGTTTGTACATTTTTCTATAATTGAAAATATAAACAGTAATTAAAAAATAAAAAAAAGAATTCAGCTTAATAAAAAACATATATGTTTATCAGTTAAATGTACTGGATACATACAATTTAAGGGAAAAAGCATAAAGGAAAGATGTGAACATTTAAACGCAGATCAACTAACCAAAAAATTAACAGAAGAAAGCCTTGCAAAATTATTATTTCTCTATGACTAATATTAATGTGGTTTGAAGTACTGTCCCTATAGAACTGGTTTTCCATCATTTGCATATGTTTTTACTGGTAATTTACATGATGGCTTTTAAGGCCCTGACAAGACAGATATTTTTGGAGACAAGATCAGATAAAACCACTGCTGAAATGAACACCCCCTTGGTTTTTGGTCCTCCAATATTCAAGAAAAGGGATCTTTCTTAATATTTGTTTTACCACCAAAAATGTTGCAACCTATTTTTCTAAGCTTCTGAGTATTTTTAAACATTGGTTATATTGCCCAAATTGGTTACTGAAAGTATATTAACAAGACATTATTTTGGCAAAATTAAACCTTAAACATGGCTTTTCAACAGGATTTAAAAGGTGACTATCCCTAGAGTTCCATGTTAAAATGTAATTTTCAAAATCTTACAAGAGTAATGCTTAAAATATTGTACATAGTTAACCCAATTAAAATAATTAGCTTCAAAATGACAACTTGATGAGCTAAGTAAAGCCTACACTATGTAACATTTGCTTGGAAACTTGATTTGTCAGTTATGCATAATAAAAATTCCAGTCATCAAGAAAATTACAAAATTTCTTTTATCATAACATGATTTCTTTTCACCAATCAACTTTTTATCTTACAATAGATAAATACCAACATGTTCTCATTTTTACACTAAACCACAAAGGATTGATGCATTTGATTAGACTACCATTTCCATCGTTAAATTTTTTTTATACAAGTTGGTAAAATTTAATCTCTTCTAGATTCCAAAAGTACCTACAAAACCCATGCAATTTTACCATTTTAATATACTATGGAATATCATACAAAGTAAGGCATTTCAGTGTCGTGTACAACCAAGTTACTGTCAATCCAAAAAATTTTTGCACATCAATAAAAAGATATCTAAGAACTTAGGAACAATATTCTTCTCACTACTGTATAAAAATAACCACAATTAATAGGTATCTTGTGTAATATTTATTCCATTGTCTCATTTCCAGAAACAGTAACAAGCTGTAAAGGTATGTCAGCGTTAGTAAGAATATCTTGATTGCTGGTGCCAGATGTATTGACAGTTCCTATCCCTGAAACAGAACCTTGTTGAATATTAGCAAGGATAAGTGTTGTTCCACCTGCAGTAATCAAAGTATCCTCCGGTGTTGCTTCTACTGATGCCAGCACTGTACTGCTGGTATGGATAGCCTTTTTATTTTGATGCGTTTTAATATGTTTGGCAAGGTGGTCACTTCTCATGAAGCGTTTTGAACATTCCGGGCAGACAAACTTCTTCTCCCCTGTTGAAAACATAAAGCAAAGGAGTCTTTCACATCAGTACACGCATCAGCTGTCAAACATGACACAAGCAAAACAAAGCTATCTTTGGGATAAACAGCTTTTTGAGTGTAGAACTGCATGCCATTTCAGTGTGTTGCTACAAAAGAAGAAATTGAAGGCTAAATTTCCCTCCAAAACATTCCTAAATTAACATCAATCAGAAAACACCATGTATTTAAAACATTCACACTCCCCCTACCAAGCCCCTGGTGGTTTACAAGAATTTTTGAATATACAAGACCCAAGAGCAAAGTAATGAAAACTCATTCTAGGGAACGGGGGAAAACCAACTCCCACAAAATCACCACTAGGAAAAGCCCGCATAAATAATTAGAGTTTTCACCCAGAGCTTGAAATTCAGCAATGTAAGTGCACCATATGAATTAGCACAGAGAGGGAGTTCCACAAACAAGGCATACCAAAGAATGCCACATCTCTGGTAGATGCCTACCTCCGCTCCAAAGGGCACATATGAGAGCGCATAGAGCAGGACCCTCTGGAGATGATCTTAACTATCAGGAAGGTTTTTAGCTGAACATGTTGTTCTCCTATCACCGACACCCCTCCACACACACACAACCATAAACAAACATGGATAACCTGTATGCGTTCTCCTGTGCCGCTGTAGTTCATCACTGCGGGTGAACCTTTTGCCACAGAACATCCAAGTGCAAATAAATGGACGCTCTCCAGAATGCCAGCGGAGGTGAGCTCTCAGGTGAGACGTCTTTCCATACACTTTCCCACAACCTGGTATGTGACAGATGTGCTGTTTCTTTTTCCCCAAATTAGTGCCCCTGTTAAAATGCATATTAAAACAAAGTTGTTGCTCACAGTATTGCCAGACAGTTTAAGCAAGTAATGCACTTTGCTGAGATGGGAAAAAATGCATTGAAGCACATTTATATGGATCAACTGGCTTAGGAGCAGCCCCTGATAAACAAAAGAACCCCAACACAGCCCCTAATCCCCCAATCAGGTACCTGCCTGTTTCCACTTGAAGTACCAGAACTCCCACAGCTACAGGTGTGGTAATTAAAGAGGCCCCCCCTCACTTTTGCCTCATTGATTCCAAGCACATTTACTACACAAAATGCCAAAATACGCACCTTCCGCCACCTTCTTTACAATTAGGACAGGTACATGCGACTCTTCGCAATCTTTTCCCTTCTTGAAGCGGTTGGTCCCCTTCTTCATCTACCACCTGCACTCGCAAATGTGTCAGGTCGTTGGTATTCAGCGTTGAATCACCACCAAGCTGCCACTCTTCCGGATCAGGCTCCTCTTCTTTAATCCTAATATCTAAGGGAAATAAAAATCTATCAGGAACTGACCTACTCAACAGAGAGAAGCCAAGCCTTAGGGATCTTTCACCTTTGATATACATACAGCATTATGCTCCAGCTGAAATGTCATGTGCTCTCAGCAACTACCAGTGCTGGCATCAGTTCTGGATTTAAAAGGTGCCCCTACCAATGCAAGGAAGTTTAACATAAAGCTGTTACCATTAAGATAAGCAATTGTTTTGCTGGCTAGAAAAAATAAATGGGACACAGAAGAATGGGAATAAATGGCATCTTTGATCTACTACTAAGGATTGCTTGAATCTTTTCACTATACATTTTCATAAGAACTCTGATTTAAATAAACAAATGCCCATATAAGCAAATGCCTTTGTTTAAAAAGAGGAATTCAAGAAAGTTAAAAGTTACTATGCATGTTTATTAAATTCCTTGTAAATTACAATCTGGGAATTGGAGCTAACACAGAATTTCCATGCACACTTGAGGTCTTGCGCTAGCAGAAATTCAAGAAGATGATCACAGTAGCCACTTGTACTAAGTCACACTTATTGCATCTACACTTGTAATTCTACCTGCATAACATCTTGTGTAACCAATTTCTAGGAGCTACAACATATACAGAGGAAAGGGCTAGGTGTTGTACCAG
The DNA here is from genome assembly GCA_029375565.1 of Gekko gecko. Classification (NCBI taxonomy): domain Eukaryota; kingdom Metazoa; phylum Chordata; class Lepidosauria; order Squamata; family Gekkonidae; genus Gekko; species Gekko gecko. The sequence goes on along the minus strand of JAPDNY010000003.1, from coordinate 31,833,732 downwards.
GACATGTGAAGGTCGAACTGTGCTAAGTTAGTTTATGGCTCCACTTAAGCATCACTGAATCCAAGCCTGTGTGTTTGCACGAACTAAGGGACATGAATGCAACTGAAAGTAAGATCATGGCTGCCTAAACAGGTTAACAGGGGACCTTATAACAAAAACTCAAATAAAATTATTTAATAATAGATACAAAAATGGTTGTGTGCATTTCGATTAACTTATACATGCAACAAAATATGAACTACAGAGCTCATGAAATACATACAGAGAATGAGATGGCACATGTGCATCAATAGCAGCAATAAATTCTATGTTCCGGGGGAAGGGCTGTGCAAAGACCCAGACATGAACCACCACCACCACCACCACTTAGACTAAGCTGACAAAAGCCCATTGATTTCAGTGGACTCAGGCTGGAATAACTGCATAAAATTGTACTGGCAGCTGCACTACAGAAAGCTAGCAACTCTCATGCACATAAGTAACGAATGCTAAGCGAGGCACCATGATTTCCTACAATGTGCCTTAAATGTGTGGCATGTGTTTAGTGTTGCCGCAGCTTCAGAATTAGATTAAAGCTCTGCATCTGGGCTCATCAAGGTGCTGAGATCCAGCTCTTCCATTACCCTGGAATCTGCAGCTGAAGAGGAGAATATGGAAGTGAACTCCCTCCAATATGAAGCCGACTTAGGCCAAAGGGGGAGAAGCTGCCTCTCTCCTGATGATGGAACTTGCTGCATGCCTGTTAGCAAGTTCAGTTAATACATGACTTGATGCCTGATCTTGCCCCATCCCTGAGAGAACCAATGAAGTACAAAAGATCTCATTGTGACATACGGCCCGTTAATTACGCTTGTTTCACATTTTTTTAAAAGCCACAGCAGGAGGGATATAAACAATTTAATGAATAAATAAATAAATAAATTGGACAGGCAAAATGCACTTCACCACAATAATTGCACACTGTATTTACCAAACTCAGACACACATTTCTTAAAAAATGTATTTCCCTTCAATGCTACTTGCTTAAATGGCTGCTACAAACCAAGAATACACTTACTTAAAATTGACAAGAATCATACATTCGTTTTTGCTCCTAATTTATTTGCGTTGTTTATTTGTAGTCCACCTTTCTCACATAGACTCAAGGCAGATTACACACAGTGAGTCGACAAGATGGGATATTCAATAATTAATGCATTAGGATATTAAAAGACTGGAAACCACCAGAAAGAACAGGAGCATATAGCCTAGGTATTCATATGACATGTTAAGCTGTATAGAAATTATGTCATAGGATCTTGTTTACAATATGCCATACACAGCAGAAAAGGTCACACAAGTCCTGATCGTTCATCCAAGTAGGTTTGTGAAGCCATTTTGTGCGGGGTAGTCTTATTACCTATGCAGAAGAGCCCTCCTGAATAGTTCAGTTCTGCATAGTTTGCAGAAGACCAGGACAGTGGGCCCTTTCCTCACCTCCTCAGGCAGGCCATTCCACAAATGGATAGCTGCTTTGTGCACCACCAAGAGCTAACGTGTGCCCTGTCAAGGTAATTTCAAATAGATGGGGGATTGGATGCATTTCCAAACAGAGTTACACCTCTCTAGGTCCACTGAAGTCAACAGCCTGAGGTTGTAAATCTGTCCGGGGTTACACTATTAATCATGTTTTATTGCATTCATATCTTGTGAGGCAAGTTAGGTTGAGAACGTATGACTACCCAAGGTTACCCAGTGAACTTGAGGTCAAGTGGGGATTTGAACCTGGGTCCCCTAGGTCCTGGTCCAACACACCAGCCAGTGCACCATGCTAGTTCAGTAATCCAAGACAGACAGTAGAAGTAAAAAGTTAGAGAGAATAGATTATACAACTGTCAGGTATTTATTTGGATAATACATGACAAATCTCTTATGTGGACATGGAAGAAAAACTAGTCTCTTTGTCTATAGATTCCAGAGACATGGAGTAGAAAATTAAAATTTCCAAAACTGATATTTATTCCCAGTGCTTTATTTGCCTGTGAAAAAAATTCGATTTCTAAAAAGATTCGTCATTTCATAAAATTAACAATGTCATTCCCAATAAAATATTAGGAATGCTTGGCAGTGAGTTTCAAAGCTGTAATTAATGTTCTTTCATGTGACTATCCTTAGAAATTGTGTGAGAGTGTATGTATGTTTTATTGATTTGTAAACCAGGTGTGGGGGGCAGGATGTACCCATAAATAGCCAGTGTGGTGTGGTGGTTAAGAGTATCTGACTAGTATCTGGGTGACCTGGGTTCGAATCCCCACTTGTGCTATGGAAGGTCTCCGGGTGATCTTGGGCCAGTCAGTCTCTCAGCCTGAACGAACTCACAGGCCTATTATGAGGACAGAATGGAGGAGAGGAGAGAAGCTGCCTTGGGTCCCCATTGGGGAAAAAGGCAAGGTACAAATGAAATAAATACATATGACAAATTTTTAAAGCTCAACTGCACAGGTAAAATCAAATTCTTATGCCTTTTCAGATGGTGGAATGGATATTAGTCACCAGTATGATATGTGACTAACCAGTAATGTAGGTAATAGTGAGACTGAGGTCCTCCAGTAACCGTAGTGGATGAGGGTTAAATTCTGTTGAAATAGATAACCGGGCAGTTACATCCACTACATAAGCATGCAGTTCTTCCAGGATGTTCAAATTATCATAACAGCAGTTCTCAGGGCCCTTGGGATTTCCCCCCTCCCCCCCAAATTTAAACAATGTAAGGGAAGTATGTGCTATATTGCCTTTCGAAAAGTATTATTCCCAATTAAAATAATTCCCACATAAAGCTCTGGATTTATTTGAACACTTAAAAAAAACATTTCCCCCCTTAAGTTTGAGTATTTTTAAACTATGGACATAAAATTAACAAGGGGTACTTTTAAAATGTATTTATTAAACAGAAGTCAAAACAAGCATGTTCAATCAGATCATGCTGTGTTTACACACATGGGTGAAGTTTCTAGGAAATGTTGTGGAAAACTTTCCAATTCTATTTATTCAGAATACCCACATCGCTGGCAGGTGATTGATCTTGCCATATTTGAATCATGCCAGGTATATTTAAAAGATGAATGATTGAAGCATATGATTTTACACAACTGAGACAGGTATCAAAAGTTCATAGACATGGCAGCCACTGCAAGCTACAGTAGTATCTCTCATCGTCCTGACATCTTGGGGGGACTGCTGGGGATAAGTGCAACCGAAAAATGAAGAAAAACACAATCCTGCATAAGAAAGGTAACCAAAGAGGGTGCCGAATTCTGGCTAGATCGGGGCTTGGGAGGTGATGTTCAGGATGTACATGGTCTCCAAAGAAATCTCCAAGCTTTTGGGTACAGCTCGGGGCAGCTCAAAAAATGAAACCCATCTAGGAACTCTGGCATGAAAATGCTAGACAACAGTGAGGGTGGTGTTTTCCAGCCTTGGAAACACAAATAGGGACCCTCCAAAGCTTGACAGGCACTGCTGCCTGCCATTAATAGAGTTCCCATTTATTGCAAAGGGACTCAAATCTATATAAGTGTAGGATGCCCCTGCATTCCCTTTGTTGGAGTTGTAGTTTTAGATGAAGAGGGACTATTTGCAAAAAAGCTTTGCTGCTCGGCGCGGTGGGGGGATTGCTTAGCTAGCTTAGTCAGGGGCCAGGAGGCTTTGCTTTGCGCTGGGTTTCTCTGTGTCGCAATTCGGTTGTTTGTTTGCTGCAAAGGGTAGAAAAATTGGGATCGAATTCCTTTTCACATAGCAAGCATTTTTGCTTGGTGGGATTTTCCTGTGTGCTGTCTGCTTCCTTGATGGCTTCCCTTCCTTTTTCTTTTCATTTTACCACCCCCCACACATACTTTGGGTTGCAGGATGGTGATGGATTGCTCGTTGGGTATTTTTTCAGGTTGCTGGGTGGGCCCTTCAATTTAATTCTCTGCCATTATACCCCCACACACATACACACTGGGCTGCTTTTTTGTTTTGGGGTGATCTGTGCTTATCTTTACTGCCCACTGACTTTACTGTTCTCCATTTGAAACCCCCCTACTGACCTGCTTCTCCTTGGGGAGTGATCTCCATGTGTCAGCCTGCCTCCCCACACCCAGCCTGCCTTGGCAGACTTGTTCCAGAGTTTGGCCCTGCCCTGCTGTCACCTTGACCACAGTGGAAGGGTGGGCCCGGGGAGAAACAGCCACCTGCTGTGTGAGTAGCTCTCAGGCCCCGGGCAGGGCGGGAGGGTTGCCCCTGCCCAGTATTCACCTTGGCCATGGTGGGAAGGTTGGCCCAGCGAGATGCAGCCACCTGGAACCATGTGGGTGGCTCCCAAGCCCCAGCGAGCAGGAAGGTTGGCCCTGCCCTGCACTACAGCCACCTACTATGTGGGTGGCTTCAGGCCAGGGTGGAGAGGGTTGACCCTGTAGTCTGTTCTATACACTCCATAACCTGTGTCTGATGCCTCCCTGAAAAGCATTTTCCCAGGGGCACCTCATTTGGAGATCCATAACTCAACAGCTCAAGGAAAAGATCCAGGGAACTATGGGGGAGACTAGGTTCATGGGAAAAAATCACCATGTTGGATAAGGCCATAGAAAAACTTTTTTTCAACTGAAGGAACAAAAACTTTAAAAGTTTCAAAGAAATCTTAAGGATTATGAAGAAAATAAGGTATATGATTGGCCCTCATATAAACACAGTATTCCTGGCAGGAAATCAGTGTCTTTTGACACTAGAATTGATATTAGCCCAGATAACAATAGAAACACCACAATCGAGGGAAGAACTTCAGATGATTCATGTACTTCTTCATCCACTGGCCGGAGACATTTTTCTTATGGTTGGACCACTAGTAGTCGAATGCACACCCCTACTCGGCACTCACAGTGAAGTTATTTTTAAACCAGCAGATAAGGGGATGCCATAGTGATATGGGACCGAGATTATTATATTACAGAGACATTCAGACAGCTGAACAACACCAATCGCTACAAAAGGATCAGAGAGAACCCTTCCTCTATAATCAGGAAAAACACAGTATTTTAAAGGAAACACTATTTTAGAGGGGTATTTAGAGGAAGTATTTTAGAAGAGAGCTGTATTAATAAATTCACATACGACTTCTTATTGGATACTGAGGGTAGAGTGCCAACTGAAGGTAGAGTGCCACAGTTCTATCTCCTGCCTAAAGTCCATAAAGGTGCCTTCCCAACTCCTGGTACACCTATAGTCTCAGACTGTGGCTCAATTTTGAAACCTCCAGCAATGTGTCTCGATTCCTTCTTAAAACCATTTGTCCCCTGCACTACATCTCATTTGAGAGAGACAATGGATTTAGGAGGTATTGCAGGAAGGTATCTTTGTTACTATGGATGTTGTTTCTTTAGAACATTCCACAAGATGAGGCTCGAGACCTCTTGCAGGATGTTTTGGATAAGAGGGAATGCTTTTTCTCACACACACCCCAACATCTTTTTATGCCACTTGGCTGAGTTATGTTTGATGAAGTTTTTCCAGTTTCAAGGACAGTTCTTTTGGCAAATCTCAGGTACAGCCATGGGGTGTAAATGTGCCCCAGAATTAGCAAACTTGTTCATGGACAGATTAGAAAACACTTTCATCTTCCAGGGGGATAATAATATCTATAGGGACAGCATCATCCTATATAAAATTTATTTGGATGATATTTTCAACAGTTGGAAAGGTTCCGAGGGGCTCCTTATCCAGTTTGGGCAGTATATTAATACTATACATTACAGTATTAAATTTGAAGTGCTTTATGACAGGTCTAGGATTAACTTTTAAATGTTTTGATTAAAAAAGAAGGTATTGCATTTCATACTGATGTTTTCAGAAAACCCATGGATGCTAACTCTTTTTTTTATCACCTGAAGAGAAATTTACCTTTTTCTCAGATGTAAAGGATTAGAAGAAATTGCAGCCATGATACAGACTTTTATAGACAAACCAACGTCCTAATGGGACAATTAAAGGATAGAGGATAGTCTTTCAAATTTCTCATAAAAAAGCTACAAGTGCACGCCACACAACAAATTCGACTTTTGAACAAAAGGGAGTCCTTCTGGATCTTCATGTTGCTCTGGTGCAAAGAGGTTTGAATGAAGAAATTGATTGGCTGTGTGTCTGATAGACTTGGCTGCTTTTTGGACTGAAGAGTGCAAGTAGGCTGATGAAATTTTCCTCTTCCAGGTGCTGCTGATTACCTCTGTGTTATCATTTTTTTCTCTCTCTTCTGTTGCATCACATTTTCCCCACCCCCTACCTTTTCCATATATTCAGGGGGGTGGACCACCATAGTGCTGATTCTTTTCTAATTGTACCTGAGCACTCCTTGGAGCTTTTGTGTATTGCAGACTGGGCCTAAGCAGGTAAATACTGCACCATCTAAAGGGGGGTTTCGTTAGCTATGTATCTTTTTTCTAAAATTTAGGAGACTTTTAAAATTGCAGTTGTTTAGTCATATGCTTTATATGTTTTTTAGATCCATGGGCATATGAAATATTGTGCATCTTGATGAGTTGCATCTCAGTAATATTTATCACCACTTACTCCATAGGTGAACATCTCAGTGTGAATAAGATAGTTATTCCAGTTCCATATATTTCAAAATATTTAATTTTTTAAATTGTTGCTTAACAGACATATAGATAATTATTTTCCTCTTCCCTCTCTTTCATTTTAGGTCCATTCTGTATATGAGGAGTTTTATGTATATTTTTGTTAAATTTATGGAGTGCTCAGTTTGAATTTTACCAGTGAGGTAAACCTGAGGTACTGAGGTACTGACTAATTTGTACCTTTTGACTTGTATTTATATAACTGGACATTTGTCTTTATATCGGGAATAGGTACTTATATGCAGAACCATAGGACTGTGGGTTTTAGATGACATTTTAGCACTTTTGAATGTTTAATTAAATTATACTTGATATTTTGTATATTAGCGCTATGTGCATAGCTATATTTTAGTTTCTTTTTTTTCTTTTTTTGGTCTCAACCTTTTTGTTTAGCAGACTGCAGGGGATACTCAAAAACATCCTGCACGAACCTTTTTCCGAAGTTATATATGTGCCATTATGTATTTTACATAACATTACCATTGACAGACTGCCTTGTTTTCATTTATGGTACACTCAACACACTTCACTGGATGCAGCTCATTTTTTATTTCAAACCTTCAACTATCAGTAAAGTCTGTGCCTCACAGAAGGCACAGATGCCATGGAAGGTATCAGGGAAGGTGAATCTGCTGATTAAAAATAGATTTATTAATTAAATTAAATCACTTGACACGGAAACTTAAAAGAAAACATTTTTAAAAAATCTCTCGGTCACCCACATTTACTCTAATTACAGGGTTCTAAAGACAGTCTAATTTCCAAAACCAGATTAATAAGCCTTGGAACCTGCCAGATGGCCATCCTCTATTATCCTCAAGAGTTTTCACTTGAAAGAGCAAAGTTTAAAAACTCAAAGAATTTTTCCCTTACGGAAACAATTTCTGGGAAACTGCAACTGTACCTGTTTAATAAGGAAGGATGACCACAACTGTTCCTGTGATGTAAAGCAATAATCAGACTAGAGTTTTTGAGGGGAAGGCATTGAGAAGCTAGTTTGGGCATACCTGCTATATGAGGAGGCTTTCATTTCCCATGAGGAGGCTTCCATTTCCCATGATAATCAAGGCTGATTTGATTTCAGCACTGAACCACTTGTTTGTCCAGGAAGGTACAAACCCTGCTGTGGTTAGTCAGCCAAGTAATTTGGCAATTCCTTCATAGCATTCATCAACAGTGACATGTATCCTGCTATAGTTCCTCCAGCCTAAGGAGCTTTCCTCCAAATTAGATGGCTCTTCCGCTGGAGGAAGACTTCACACTTTGCTCAGTGGAATTAGGAGAACACTTGCCAGTAAGTAGATAGCCATTGACTTGGCAGGATGTAGGATGAACTAGGTTTTGCTGTGTAGGTGACAGACAAGCCAAACATATAGACCAATAAGACAGAGTAGCTTTGCTGGCTCCCAAAAATGGGAGTTTCGCCTTTTTTTTTTTTATGATGATGGCCAACATAGGTCAGCTCACAAGCCCACCGTCAGCTCAAGACTGTTTCCTTTAGCTAATCTCCTCTAGTCATTGTCTGCCCATCCATTCCTTATTTCCAAAAATGTATAGTACCTCCTGGTACCACATCAGTTCAGTTTACTGCTTCACTACAGAACTCTGCATTTTATAGAATGCCATGTCCAGCACAAAGATACCTATTTTGTTGCAGCTGTCCTGACACACAAGTTATGGCTGGCACAAGAAGGCAAGACACCCACTTGTAGTAATACAAAGGCCTCCATACTGGAGTAGTTTATGCTGAACATTAATTTCAGCATGAAAATTTCACTATTAAGTAGGCCAGTTCCTCTCAATACCTGAAAAACCATTTAAGATAGTTCTCATTTTTCAATCCCAACAGTTCCATATTTCCTTCCCACTGCCTCATGTGAGATGAACTCAAAGAAGATAAAAAATTCTGCAAGTCAATATGGTGAATACTGGTTTCATCTGTAGAAAAATTTTAAATCCCACAAGTTTCAAGTCTTCACTCTACCAAAGCAAAAAACAACACCACCCAACCCTGAGGAAATCCAGTTAAAATCTCCGGGTAAGTGACATTCTATTTTTGATGCAGTTAATACAACCTATTTTGATGCAGTTAATACAACACTATAAAGACTATCTATACGTCCTAACTATGCTTTTAAATGTTAACTTTCAATAACTTTCAAAACCAAGACTATCTTGACATATTTTAGTTTTTTAACACAAACACATCAGATATATAATAAAAGAATTGACTGTCTTTATCATTAGGGCTTGGTCATATGGTCAGAGATAGCCAGTGTTAACTCAACGCTGAACTTTTCAGTAATTTTTATATTTACAGAGAGTAATTCAGTTGTTTTTTTTGCACATATTCAATATGCAGCTGTCATGCATCCAGAACTCCACCCATCTCTGGATATTCAATCTAGTAATCGTGCTATTGGCTAGTATCCAAAGACCTACTTTGGGTACACCCAACAGCTTGAGTGCTGTTTCTTTGAACAGTCAAACAAAAATTTAACCGGGGGGGTGAACAGGGGTTGCTGTTCATGCAACACAAGGCTGCTGATATACTGGGCACTTGGAATTAGTTAGGCAGTTCTTTGGATCCTGTCCATACTTTACACATACAAGATTTAATTTTTTTAAAGCCAAGAGACACTACTTTTCTAGAGATTCTTCTAATAATCAAATTGCTCCATCATCAAGGGCTTTTCTGCAAGGGTTTTTTTTTGTGGGTTCTGGCCCCATACTGCTTTGGTTTACCCCAGTTTTTGCATGCATTTTTGTACCTTTGTTTGTTTACCTCCCCAGTTTTTTCCTGGCTCTTTTGAGGTTACTTTTACTCCAATCTTTTTCTGGAGACCGATTTTGAGTCAGTTTTTCCTAGGGCGTAATATCTCTATCACTTTCCTTTGTCCTGCTCACTCCCATCTGCATCCAGACTACTTTTCAGTGACTGAACTGTTGCCATCATTAAACCAACCCCTCTCTCCCCTAGGGGAGTGATTTCAAAAAGTGTTTTAAAGGTCCTACTGCGAGATGAGAGAACAAAGCAACAACTGCTGTGAAATGACCACTACTAGCACTTTATTATGTTTTATGGTTTTAGAATTGTTCCTTGTATTAATTGATGCTGTTTAATCTTTATTATATACTATTGTAAATTTTATGTTGTTTTTATGTAAGCCACCCTGAGCTGGCCTCGGCCAGGGTAGAAATTTAATAAATCAAATCAAATTATCAAGAAAATACTGTAGTGTTGTAATGACAGTTTAAGCAAGTTCTCTGAATTCCCAGCTTTAATTTTTTTGAAAAAATAAGTCTCTACTCCCCCCCACTCGAAGCTTATAAGGGAAAAGGCATATCTCTGTAAGGGAATGCGATAGAGATTTACTTTTTAAAAAATGAAAGCTGGGAATTCAGAGAACCTGCTTAAACTATCATTACAGCACTGTAGCACCATAGGCCAGTTTTTTTTTAAAACAAAAATAGGGCCAGTTTTTTTTAAAAAAAATAAGGGGTGCTGTGACATCACTGATACAAGGGGAGAGCAGATGTATAGAAGAACCCTGCCCAAAATACTTTCAGTGCTTGTGAATCGACTCCCAAGAAAATCAGGAGTAACTCCAGTGTGCAGAAAAAGTCTTAGCAAATTCTTAAAATCATAAAAAAGAACTAAGAAACACATTCTCAGCATACACAGCTCTGAAATGTGTCACTTGAGTCTCCCTATGAAAAAGTACTAAGCACTCTTACAATATTTATTCATTCAGCCCCAGTAATTCTTTTTTGTTCAAATGGATAAAATGAAATTCACCCTTCCTTTTTAAACACAAAGACAACAAAGATGAAACTGAATCAGTGAAATGTTTAAAATGTAAAATAAAACACAGGTTAGATTGCTCTGTCCACAGGGCCATTCCCTAGTTAATCTAGTTAACAACCTAACCTCTGATTTTTGATTGTGCATTATTAAAAATCAGTTGAATCTTGATATATTTTTAAAGAACAGGAGTAACTCTACTATGCCTACTACGTCTCTAAAAGTCTACTACGTTTCCGGACTTAAAAAATCAAGTTCTAGGACTGTATCTATTAAAAAAACCCAATTTGCACATCTTTATCCTGCCAGTGTACTCATAACCCAAAGCCTGAACTGGGGAGCAAATGGATTTAGTGCAAAAAGGATTGCAGAGATAGGATGCTTTCTTTACTTGGGGGATTTGAGAGCATGAAATGTATTACTGGCATTTTTGGAGCCATGTTTTCAAAAGCTAGCTTATCACACAGACAAACGAAGAATAAAGGATCCCTTGAGCTCTGCAGCAGGAGAAAGCATAAGCCTTCAAAGTAGTGAGAACTGCTTTTGCTCGCTAATTAGTCAAAATCAAGAAGGATCTACCAAGCAGCAAAATAATGTTGTAGAATGGAATGTACCATTTCATACTTCGGGTAGAAAATTCTGTTTCTGAAAACTACCCTATGTATTATATTCCCTGCAAAGGGAAAGACAGAAATAGCCCTTTGCCTGTTGCACTATTAGAGGTTTCTACTTTGGCTCAAGTGGTTAAGACACTGAACTGCAGGCTGTGGAAGGTCAGTAGTTCAGCAGTTCGAGACCCGGGTGCCGCAAGACGGAGTGAGCTCCCGTCTCTAGTTCCAGCTCCTGCCAACCTAGCAGTTCGAAAGCAAGAAATTGCAAGTAGATAAATAGGTACCACTTCGGTGGGAAGGTAACAGCGTTCCGTGCGCCTTGGTGTTTAGTCATGCCGGCCACATGACCACGGAAACGTCTTCGGACAGCGCTGGCTCTTCGGCTTTGAAACGGAGATGAGCACCACAACCCTAGAGTCGGATTCGACTGGCTTTCGAGCAAGGGAACCTTTACCTTTACCTTACTTTAAGGAATTTTTCACATTGGGAACGGATTCTCTATCTGGAGTATGAAGTGGCACCATACATTCTGCGGCACCATACATTCTGCTGCATTTGTAGACCAGACCTGCATTGATCACCAGTTTGGAACTGCACTGGCAGCAGTAGTATATTATCTATTTTATTATTCCTCTTCTGCTGGACTGAAAACTGAAACTCAATTATACTAGTGTAAATATGCTCCTCACAATCTAAGTCATGTGAAGTGTATTTTGATGCACCTTTTAGAGAAGCAACCTGTTAACCTTCACTCACACTTTCTCTAGACCAGAATCCACCTATCTTGACAGTATTTTACATGCGCTGAAAGTTTATGATAGAATTTGTATTGCACCTGCTGACTGCACTATTGCACAGTGATTTTAAAAAACCAATTCAAACTTTACATACATGTTCTGCTTCTGACACAAGTTTTGGCCCTACTGCCCTAAAGGAACCCGTCTTTGCCATCTAACTTACATTAGGATCAATCTGGAAAGAGCTCACGAAAGGTTCACTGCACGAATCTTTGCACAAAGTATCATCACAGGAAAATGAGCGCTGTCTGTGCAGCGCCCAACATCAAACAGTTCCTCCAATGTATGAGTCAAGAAGGGCATCAATGCAGCTATTTTACATGTGTGAATCTTTCCTAATTTATGCTTCAGCACCTGGCTAATGTGGAATCTTGATTTGCATGAGAATTGCTGGCTCTCAAAAAGGTCTCAAATTTTACTGTTGAACAAGCACCAACAATTTGTACTTCTTGTAGAACAGACTGTGTTTGATGCTCAACTTTTCAGCTAGAACTGCATTAAATGAAAGACATGCCAGGTATGTAGATACTGAATAGCAAAAAACAGATGTAGATATGTGGTTTTTTCAGTTTATGTTCCACATACATTACTGATTTCTGTGAAGCTACCATGTCGTACACATTCTGCTTTTAAAGACTGAGAAGAGAACCCTGACCTGGATAGCCCAGGCAAGCCCAATCTTGTCAGATCTTGGAAGCTAAACAGGATCAACTCTGGCAAGTTCTTGGATGGGAGACCTCCTTGAAATACCAGAGGCGGGAGGCAGGGACAGGCTTCATTCAGCCACCTCTCTGAATATCCTCCAGGCCCCCAGAAGGGGCAGTCATCAGAGGCCGCCACAACTTCCAGATGCACACATACAGACACACACAAATACACACACACATATTAAACAAAATGAGAAGAGACATGATATAAAGCAGCACCTGAGCCCATATGGGAGGTTTGCATGTTTCACTTTCATTCTTTTGATATGGCAAATGGGATCTGCTGTTCACAGACTTTTGACACTCAACCACACACTAGGTTTCTGAACAGATTAACATACAGCATTGAAACAAGTCTAAAGTCTCCTTAAGTCAAAGGGCTAGCTTACAGGTTCTTTGATCCTGGCCTTTGTATTTCAGAACAGCTGCAAGCTAAATGAAGAAAATACATTGTACCATCAAGTCTTTTGGTTTTGCTCTAAACCTGTTAAAAACCAGCTTCATTAACATTAAGTGATGGAGAAGGGGTTTCAAAACCTAATGTCTAGGCTTTAAGAACATAAACTTGGAAGAAACACTTTGTAACTCAGAAAATATGAATTTCAGACATCAGACAGAAATGACTAATATAAGCAAAAGTAGCAAATATACATTAATGAAAGCAAATACTTGATTTTATCAATTGCCACTCTTGAATGTAAGTATCTTGCTTTGAACAGAAAGCAGTGTAAAATATAATTAACTTTATCAGTAAATATAATTATTTTGAAAGCAGCAGAGAAGCCATTCTTTTACACAAACAATTATGATAATATAAATACCTGCAGGACTGTCCGCGTTTTCTCCTGGGTGCAGCTGAATGCCACCAGAGTCTATGGAATTTATTGTAACTGTCTGTAGATTTGGCAACTGAGCAGTACTTAGACTAACGGGAGTTGATGTCAAAGCCCCACCTGCTGCAACTTGACCCAGAGTGAGTGTCTGCACAGGTGTCAACGTTATCTGCTGGCCAGGAGCATTCTGTAGCTGCAAGTTCTGTAAATTCTGGACTCCTTGCACTTGAAACGTCTGCCAAGTTATCTGGCCCGATGGGGTCACTGTTTGTGCCTGGATTAAAAAAGTTCCAGGATTCAGCTGAAGCTGAAGATTCTGCAATGCCTGCTGTGATATACCTTGGCTGGCTTGCACACCGTGGATTGTCTGTTGCGCAATACCTTGTACGATTTGGGCTTGACTGGTTGTTTGCTGAGACTCTTGGAGCTGTATATGCTGTACAATAGGCTGTGCTGTGGAGACCTGAATATTCTGAGCCTGCGCCTCATCCGAGACGGATGTTTGGATGTAATTTCCCTGAAGATCAGAACAGTGTACCTGACCAGTAGTGGTGGGCAAGCTGTTTGCATTTTGTTCCAGTATACTACTACTGTCTATAGTAACAGGCAGTTGTGACGATGACGATGTTGGCACAAATAAGTCTGTATCAGCGGCAGTTTCTGTCATTTCAGGAGAAACCTGTTCAGCAGTCCTATCAGAAGCGTCTGAACTATCCATTGCCTGTGCAGTACTTATCAGGTGTCCGTCAGCATTAATGCCTGCAGTCATGGTCTGAGAACCACTCAGCCCCAGAGAATCTAGATCAACACTATTGATGGGAACAAAAGCAATATTTCCTGGCAAACCAAGAGGGACATTCGCAACTACCTGTGCTTGCCCTGGAAAAGAAGACCCTCCAATTGTAACCCCCTGGACTTGGCCAGTCTGTGATAAAATATTCTGAATATTACTAGAAGATGTTCCAGAGGCAATTATGGTTTGATTGGAGCCAGGAATGATTTGAATTTGACCAGCTTCTTGATTTACGCTGCCATTGTCAGAAGAGGCTGCAAAACCAAGCTGAACTTGCTGACCATCAGCTGTCTGAATCTGGGGTATTACTTGATACTGGACATCAGAGACAGTACCATTAGATGAATCCGACCCAGGTGCAACAGAAAATATCTGTTGGTTCTGCAGACTCTGAAGGGGAAGAACGTATTGCCCACTTGAAGTCACTGTAGCAGCCCCCGGGATTTGTACTATATTGCCAGCTTCATCTTTGATGGTGGTAGGCGTAGCAGACAGCACCTCCCATCTATTTGGAGTTCCTGCTAACTGTACAGAGGCCAAATCTCCTGTCTGAACAGAAGCAAACAAAATTAAAAGTTATCTAGTGTTAGATTACAAATGAAAACTAGGTCAATACATTACTAGTATGCATGTAATCTGCATAAAGTTTGGGACACTATGCCATAGAATTAAGTATACTTGAACTTGTACAAATACATGGTTTTTAAAACCCAAATTACTGGATATTAGTCCAGTATCTTAAAAATCAACACAAAACTAACTACTGAATAGCTAACCATTAACTATTGGTACCTTCCAATGGTTAAATGACATATGCAAAGCATGCAGTTTCCCTTATTTCTGCTCATTCTATTGGTAATTCAGTACATCAAATTTTACAAAATCCAAAATGTGTACTTTGAATCTCTATACCATCAAACACAGTTTAACAATAAAGGACATATCAAGAATAGAAGTACACCATGAGTCAAGATAAAACTTTTGCATGACTAAAGCTGGGAGTAAGACTCCAACTGGCACAGGTAAGTATTTCTGTGCATACACAACACATTTTTCTCTCTATTCCTCAGAACACAGCTCTTTGTACACTACTGGATGCCACCACTTCCCAGACCGCTCTTTAAATCCAGGCCCAGAAGTATACAAACTAATGCACAATAACTGATCTAAAGTGCAAAAACTCAGTCACAGCCTATTATTCACTATCCAACTGTACTGTGTTGAAAAGTTAGATATTTAAACACATACCCACACTTTTAATGCATTTTAATCCCCTACTGCTTCAACTGGTGCAATAAAAAGTGTTGTTATTGTCAGAAGGCACTGGTTATTTTGGACTCACTGAATCTTTTATGAGGCAAATGCCAGGCTGTGCCTAAAGGGCACACAGACACTTTCCTCTTCATCTAAGGAGACCTAGGTCTGGTCAGTGGTTGGATGGGAGACCTCTTGGGAACTCCACCCCGCCTTGAGTTTTATGAAGGAAGAAAGATGGGATATAAATGTAACAGACAAAGTCTAGGTCGGAAGAAGGATACTGCTTGATATAATTCATCTTGGAGGATCCTAAACTTCATTCAGTCCTAAAACAACAATGGTCATGAACAATGCTCCCTCTAAGCTGTGGAGTCTCATGAGCAAAAATTCTACTTTATGAGCGACTGGCATTAAAGTTGTGAGTGAGCGATTGGGCTACTACATAAATCAGTTTGCTCTGGAGCCATCCTTCCCGAGCTAAGACAAAAATGTGTGAGCCGGAGGCTAAAAAACTGTGAACTAGCTCACACTAACTCAGCTTACAGGGAACACTGGTAGTGAAACCAAAACATAACAACCACAGAAACTTGCTGGTCACCTTGGGGCAGTCACATACTCCGAGCCTATCCTACCTTGCAAGGTTTCTGTGAAAATGAAATGGAGAAGAGAGCGGTATGCACCCATTTTGTGTCCCCACTGGGAAGTTAATAGGTAACTGAAACTTCCCACTATTTCTGTAACATTTTCTAATTCTGTCCTGCATGGAAAATCAAATGCCTCACTCTCAATACTTCCACTGCACTTCCCCTTTCCCAACAACCTTGGGCTGAATTTGATGTTGTGTCAGCATAAGAGACTGGAGGAAAGTGATTTCTCTCCTGCCCTTTCCCCAGCAACTACCTGTCAAGTCTACTGGCAGAAGAGGAAAGAGGGAGTTTTTAAATTTGTCTTCCTTCCTCAATGCAGCCACTCACTTCATGTGGCTCAGAGGTGGGGAGAATCCTACTTCTTCCAGCCTCTTATTCTGAATTCTGTTCTCAGGCATAGAATTCAGCCCAAGGTTACCAAAAAAAATGCAGTCAAAAATAACAAGACATCTGACCTTCCATTCAGGGCAGTGTTCCCTAATGAAAGCAATAAGTAGAAAGGTGTTAATAGTTTCACTACTACTGATGCTTTTAATGGAGAAGAATAAAGTTTAGTATCCTCCAAGCTGAACAATAATACATGCTACATTTCTTACATCCTAGGTTTTATCGTATTTATATCTCACCATCTTCCACCATGGAACACAAGGCATTGTGTACAGAGGTCCCAAGAGCCTACTATTCAGACACTGACTAGACCTAGACCAGCTTAGCTTTTGCAGCTCAACGAAAACGTTTTGAAAAGGATTGTCACAGAAAGCAGATGCTGTACATTTTTCACAGAAATTACCTTTTCATGATCAACTACACACACTACAGCACGTTTGATACTACTGAAAATTCCTAGTTTCAGACAATATTCCTTGTGTACAATAGTAAGAATTTTAGTAAACAATTTTAATTCCCAAACTTCACATTGTGTGCCTCTATGATTAAGTGCAGTGTGCCTATGCCTCTCAGTCACCCAGTCAGACAGTAGGGTCACCTTTTATAAGAAACAAGGACACACACTCCCCATCTCTGCAGACTTCTAATTTTTGTTCTAGTTGATTCTCAGACAACACCAACAAAGAGGAACATTTGAAGCTCTTCCTGGTAAGATGACAAAGGTGAGAGCCTTTCATCTCCTTGTTCTTACCAAGAATTGTAACAAAGATTCCATCTTAGATTGAGCATCAAGAATAAAGCTTTTAAGCCAGTGCAGTATAACAGTCAGAGTGCCAAACTAGGATCTGGGAGACTCAGGTTCAAAACCATGTTCTGCCACAGAAGATTGTTGGGTGACCATGGGCCAGAGAAGAACGAATACTGAAAACTATTTTAACCAATAAAATGAAACTCAATGCTTCGAGGTATGAAGGCTTCTGTGAGTATTTTTTTGCTCTTCTCTCTTTTACTTTTAAGATGCATTTCTGCCAGCAAAATGAGGCCTTCATATTGTCATAGCCAGTTAGTCTGAAAAGGTATTGGTATAAGATGAACTATGAAAGCCTGCTAATATTGTTTATGTACATAAGAAACACAAGCAATACAAAATAACATTTGAATTTCACCTGCCTTAGCCACATCTTTTAAAATGACTCACATGTCCCCTCACCCTTCCTCGACAGAGCCCAGAGAGCCATACAAGACTCTCCTTCCTCCCTCACAAGAACTTGATAGGTTAGGCCAAGAGACACTGGCCCAAGATCACCCAGTGAGACTTGTGGCCAAGGATGGATTTAAACACAGGTAGTCATTTTATATTCCAACCACTACACCTCAGCATGTCTCATATACAGCCCTAATTGTCTTAAACATTCTGTTCCAGCTATCTCAAAAATATTAAAAAATACTTTACTCTGTTTTGTACGTATACCTTTCTACATACCAGGAAAACTGAAAGAGCACAGTGGAAGGGCACATACAAAGCTATTCTGAGTTTCAACATTTCATTCTGTCGAAGCATTTTCAGATATTTCTGAACAGGAGACTCTCCCTTACCAAACCACTTCTTGGTGGTCTTTGGACAAACTTCTTCAGCTCTTTGTATTTATTCTGACCAACCATAAGTTGCACATCAAAAATCATTAAACAAGCTCTAGTTATATTACAACATGATAATCATAGCAGAGAAAAATAAGATTTTTGCCCATGGACTATAACAGTACAATCCTGGACTGAGTTACCCCCTTCTAAATCCATTTACTTTAATGGATTTAGAAGGGTGTAACTCTACTTTGGATGGCACTGTAATTCACCTACTCAACCAGTGGAAGAAACTGAAGACCTCACTACATTTATGCATCCCTATTTGAGGTATGTTTACACCACCTGCATTCCTGATTCTCAAACACAGACACAAGCAGTCAGCCTTCAGTGACTTACAGAAAATGGAAGAACTAAAGCCTGAGAAAATCCTTAATTGAGTTGCTAGATGGTGCCACTGTGTAACTGGGTTACATACATCCTTTATGAGAGTATACTGTAAAACACTATTAGATGTACATTAAATAAAATTATCAGGAATTCTGCTTCTATTGAAGCCAACAGAACTCAGCTTCCCAGTTAAGCATTCTATCTATATACTAATAGCCAAGGGTCCCCTGTGCGTGCGGATATCCGGGGTGCGTAGGGGGCAAACAGATCTTTCAGCACACTTGGGGCATTCCTCAGGTGTGCAGAAAATTCTAAAATGTTCTAAAAACTATACCAGAGATACTTAAATGCCCCCAAAAGTAAAACTGCTTGCTCTGCACATGTGCAGAGAACAGACTTACAGGCGGCATGGGAAGTTGCCATGGCAATAACCATCCCGCTGCTGCTAGGACTGCAGCAGGAAGAACTGTCCATGCTGCCAGGGAAAGACTCTGGAGAGCCACCGTGCCAATAACCATGCGCCCCACCGCCAGACCCGTCCCAGCCATTGCCAGGACTGCCAGCAACAAAGAATAGCCCTTCAGCCACCAGGTTTGGGCACTCCCGGGGAGGGAAGGCAGCAGGGTGGCTAAGGGAGCCAAAGGGGCAGCAGCGCCTCTCTGGGAGCCAGTTTGCCCTCTGCTGCTGCTGCCCAAACTGGCCTTGCTGCCGGCCTCACCAGAAACAGAAAGAAGAGGGGTTCTCTGAGAAGGGAGAGAGAGAGACAGAAAAAGAATATGGGATTGTCTGTTGGGGGAAGAGAAAGAAAAAGAACAGGAGATTGTCTGAGGGAGGGGGAGAGAAAGAGGAAGAGGGGGAGATTGGGGGGTAGAAAAATACTGGAGAGAAAGAGAGGGGCAGACTGATAGGGGTGGAGGAAAGAGGACAGTGTCTGAGAAGGATAGGGGTAAGAGGGGGTGAGACATACAAGGGGTGAGAGGAGCAAGGGGATAAGAAAGGATTGCTAGAGAAGGGGGTAGGGAGGAAAGCTTACACAGAAGGGGTGAGAGAAGAAGGGGAGGTTAGGGAAGATTGTTAGATAAGGGGTGTGTGCAGAAGGACAGAGGAGGGAACTTTGACAACCAAGGTGGGAGAGGGAAACAAAGGTGGGGGAATGCCCCCTACCCACAAGTTCCTTGCGGGGACTGCTGGCAACAAAGACTATAGTAGGGCCACAACACATTATGTAACATTTTCTTGTGGGTCCCGTCTTGTAAATTCATAATGCAGGGAGTCTCAACACACCTTAGCTCTAGTATGCAACTACTACAGGGTATTTACACTTCAGATTCATTAAAAAAGATAGTTTGTATTTGGAAATATACGGTTTAGTAGTTTCTCAGTTTTGAGCACTTGGCCAATCTGGTTTTTGCTACTACCAACACATTTTATACAAAGCTGCACTTTTTTTTTAAAATGCCCAGATTTTTTCCTTCAGACTTTTCTCTTATATGCCCACTAAGGTCTACTTCAGTTATCATGCCACTCAATGCTCTCCAAGTGTCTAAATATCGGGAATGCCTTTTCGAGAACAAAGTACTGAGAAATCTTTTGCAACGAAGCATCTACCTATCTATCACATTTGCATACTGCCCTTCTCCTAAAAGCTTCAGTGAGGGATACACGGTTCTTTCCTTCCACATTTTTTGCACTCACAACAACACTAGGGGAAAGATCAGAGAGAGAGAGACAGACAGACAGACATTTAGAGAGCTCTGTGGCTGAACCCAGGTGCTCATCCAGCATTTTAACCACTACACAACACTGAGTCTCTGGTCTATTTAAATTTTTATTTTTATTTTTTTTTAAACATACGATATGATGCCTTTAAGACTAGAAAATAGTTTCAAAGAGACAAAAATAAACTGAGAAAATACTTCGGAGTCCAAAACAATGACATCTTGAATAGTGCCACTTGCCATCAAGCTATAAGATCACCGCAAGTGGCTTAAAGTTTCAAAATGCAGAAAACATGAAACATTCAATTTCCCCCCACAGGGTAAGGGAGCGCCGAGACGCCTTTATGAGCACAGATTCTGTGTCAGTTGAGCTGTTGGAACAGTTGAAGAGTGCCCCCAGTTGGGGGGGGGGCAGCGCTCAGAAGAAAACAAGCTCTGTACAGACAGCAAACCCCGAGAGAGCTCTTGTCAGGAAGAAGATGAGAGTTATTTGAGACAAATGACAGAAAGATGAAGATCAAGCATCAGAACCATAATTTTAAGAAGCAAAAAACCCAGCAGAAAAGGTAAGAATGGCTCAATGAAAAAAGCAGTATGAGCAGGGTACTTTACTAAATGTTAAGTGAAGGAACGGAAGCACTATCTGAAATAAGCTTATCAGTGAATTCAAGGAAGGTCTGTGCATTTTTGAGCTGAAGTGTCTTCACAAAGGCACCAGACAAGCCACAAAGAGACAGCTCTGGGTCTTAAGGAGGGCTGGAAGACACTGGTTGCACTAGCTCAGCATTAAGACTTCCCTACCTTGGGAAAAACCAGAGATATGAAAATATTCTGCTATTTGGGGATTAGGCAGACCATTTTATTTAATGATGCTTTACACTGGATAGGTGCCTCTGGCTTGGGCCAGGTGGCTGGCTGCAGGGTCACTGTCATCACAGTATCATCAGGATGGTATGAGTTAATTTCTTACAGTATACTATGCAGCATGAACACTTATTTCCATATTAAGAATCATATCTTATACGTGTCCGTGTTAGAAGATTTTCAAATCCCATATAAGCTACATCATTAAAATTTAACTTGTCCAGGAGTCAAACCTGGCCTTCTCTCAGAAGCAAATCATATTTCTCTTATTTATTAGTGTAGCATTAGAGGTAGCGCAGGACATTAAAGCTCTGCTATGAGTAAATTAACCCCACTTACTAAATGCTTGTCAAAGTCTTTTTAAGTCAGAAAAAATGTCAGGAATAGCACATTGCACATGACATGAGCTACAGAACACAATATATTTTGTCAATAACAGTGAAGATTATAATGATAAACATTTAAAGTAGAAATTTTTAATCTTCTCACAAAGCTGTAACATTTGCCAGAGGCTAGAGGACCACAAGTGTTACTACAGGAATTCCATGGATTATAACTTTAATTTTTAGAACCAGGACCAGTTTTAGGCCCCTAATATCCTCACACTTTCACTATTGCCTGCAGGTCTGCAGACATATTTTCCAGAACCATACACATAATCTTATTCTGGCTTGACCACTTCCCTGTGTTCCATACTCAGACACAACAAATTCAGAGGCTCCTGATCTGAATCCCTACTTTAAGGCAGATCCCAGCACCTTAAGTGGTGGCCTTCCAAGATCAGCAAGGGTTTTTCCCATTACCTAAGGGCAAAAAGTAATTGCCAAAGCTAAATAAAGAACATCAGACTGGAAAGACTTGAATACTGTATAGGTGTATACACACACAAAGAAAGAAACACACATACACACTTTTTGTTTTCATCTTTTTTCAAATAAACAGGAGTATGTCCCTTTTATGACAATATATACCAGGGTTGTCAAACATGCAGCCTGCAAGCTGGATCAGGCCCCTGAAAGGCTTCTATCAGGCCTGCAGTGGAACTGGCGTTCTCCTGCTTTTTCTTCCAGTTCGGCTGCTGCATCATAGCTTGCTTTGCTAGACTCTCTCAATTGCTCAGGAGAGACAGATAGGCAAGCTTCTGTTCCCTGCACTGGCTGAGGCTCCTCCCCTTCTCCTCCCAGGGAAGAGGGGGAATGAGCCAGAGCTTGCTTCCTGGCCAGGCTGCCTCAATAGCACAGGAGACAAAGGCAAGCCTTTCTTCCCCTCCATATATTATATTATAACAGGGGTGTCGAACTCATTTGTTATGAGGGCCGGATCTGACATAAATGAGATCTTGTTGGGCTGGGCCATGTGTGTCATAAAATGTAATGCCAGGTAGCAGACATATAAACTTTATAAAGTACACAAAGATTTTTTTTTACTTAAAATAAGAACAGGCTTAAAACATTAGCACTCTTGCAATATTTTGTTTATTTAACAGTGTCCGATAACTGACACCTCTTGCTCTGAATTACTGCATCAAAATGTCTGTGCTTTTGCAATCCTGAGTATGCTGTTCAAGTGTGTATCTGTAAGCTACAAACCCACTTTTGATTTATTGACATTCACTACAGAAATCTCATGCAATTGAGGCAGCCAAGCAAAACAAGCTCCTTCCCTCCCTCCCTTTAGGGAGGAGCCTCAGCTAATAAAGAGGAAGAAAGGCTTGCCTTTGTCTCCTGTGTGACTGAGGCAGCCTCACCAAGAAGCAAGCTCTGGCTCGTTCCCTCTCTCCCCCAAGGAGGAAAAGGGGAGGAGCCTCAGCCAGGGCCTGATCTGGCCCACGGGATGCATGTTTGACACCCCTGTTACTATCAGCAGTGGCAAGTGAGAAGTTCTCTGCATGTACTAGGCATAGATAGATTTTTTTTTTTTAATTTACACATAAATTTGACAAACAGCATGCTCACCTCTGCAGGAGCCATGGAATGTGGAGGGAGGGAGGGAGGGAAATGGCTATCCTGAATAGTAGGTAAAAAGCCTTCAGTTTTTTCAGAGCCAGGGCTACCAGCAGCAGCATAAGATCTATTGAATCTCAAGCATATGATGGGAAATTGTGTGATAATCACATGACAGGAAGGAGAAGGAGCTGGTTATGGCCTTACCAGGAAGCTCAAAGTGCACATGGAACACTGAAGGATCAACTGGTGGGTGTGGCTGAGCCCAGCACCCAGAGTGGGGGAGAAAAGGCAAAGGAGAACTTTCGCTGGTAGGGATTACTAAACATGCCTGTGCTAAAAAGGAATCCAATGATGACTGACCATTTTTTCCCCATACCTCTCAGAACACATGCTGAGAGAGACATAAATCAGTAGCTATCCCCCATCAACAAAACCCTATGCATCTTTCCCAACAGTCCTACCCCATACATTATCCAAGAATTATGGCCTTCATCATCTAAGAAAAAAAACACAGACACACGAGTTCATAAAAAGCCCACAGTGAGCTAGATCAGATAATAGCATACATCCTATCTCTCCAATGAGCAAAGTTGGAAGCCTTCCTTCAAGCCTAAAGAGCATTCCTTTAACTTAAGTGGTTCTTCCTCCAATAAAGGAACTTCCTCCAGCCTAAGGTAGAATACATGCCAGCACGTTTACCAAACTATGTGCTCGGGGAGGAGGATGGAAATGTGCTTTTCCTCTCTACTCACTCAGCATGTACATTCTGCCCCTGAAGCCCTCCCCAGATGTTCATTTAAAAAAAGCTCACCCATATACACAGTCTTGAACTGTGGGTAGCCATGTTGGTCTGAAGCAGTAGAACAAAGTTTGAGTCCAGTGGCACCTTTAAGACCAACAAAGTTTTACTCTGGGTATAAGCATGCTGGGCAGACAGAAGGAAGGCATGTTCCCATTCTCCATCATGCTACGAAGTAAGCACATTGCCTCATCTAGACCAACTTCCTCTGCATAGCCATGGATCTGTTTTATAGCACACTTCAAACACGTATTAGCTTCACAAATCCCAAACACGATTTTTTTCCATTTCAGGTGTATTTGTGGCTTGTGGCTCTTGTATTCCATCCTCTCCTTTCATTGCAAGCACTGCAGGCTCTGTTTTCAGAAGCCTGACACCTAACTGCATGTACTGTAATGCCTGAATGCAGATGCCTGAGTGGACATTACAAAAAATGGGTGTTTGATGGGAAAAAATCCAAAACTAAGAAGTCTTCAACTATGCTGGGGAGGAGAGCATGCAAGCACAGCAACAAGCCAGTCTTGTGTCTGTCACAAACTAAAGTTTGTTCTGAATGCAGTGAACTTCTCTGTTATAAATGGAAGTCAAACAGTGATCATCCTATAAGACAGGGCATAGGTGAGAATTTGAACAACTGGAAGAAAATTCCATTTAAATCAATAAATTAAGGAACTTTAAAGATATCAGACTTCTATGTATTTTATCTCATGGATTTATGTTTTTATCTATTTGTTATACATCACCCAGAGCCCTGCAATAGCAGGGATTGGGCAATTCAAAAGTCTAATAAATAATAAAATAATAATATTTAGCTTTTTTCATTTTGCAGTGATTTACAATGCACCCTTCACTGTACCTTTAGGCTCCTGTCATAACATTTCTGGCTACAGGCCTATAGCACATCCATTTAATGCCAGTACAAAATTTGAAGACACTTAAGGAAAATCCTTTATTAAAACTTTTATTAAAGGGTTTAACACAAGATTATGAATTCTCTGTTAATCCTAAAAGAACCTGAAACCAGTCATTTAACTTCAACGAGACTATTAGTCTACAAAATTAGCTCTAATTAAATAAATTATTAGGTTAGGGCAGAGAATACTATTTTTGAAGCAAAATGGTGAGGGAACTTCCCCATGCCTTGGCAACTTCCTAACAAATTTGATCTAATCCAGAAATGAAGGTTGCAAGATCCATACAGAAACATTACTTTGAAACATTTTAATATAATTCATAAATACATTTGTATTTGATCCTATGAAAGCTATAATATGACTAAAAACAGATCAGGCCTGCCTCAAGAAACCCTAAATAAGGGGGAAAAACCCCTATTATTTAGTCCAGTTTGTTGTAGTGGTTAGGAGCGTGGACTCTAAACTGGGAGAACCGGGTTTGATTCCCCACTTCTCCACATACAGCTGCTGTTGTGACCTTGAGCCAGTCATAAATTCTTTCAAAGCTGTTCTCTCAAGGACAGTTCTCGGGAGAGCTC
Source organism: Gekko gecko (assembly GCA_029375565.1). Taxonomy (NCBI): domain Eukaryota; kingdom Metazoa; phylum Chordata; class Lepidosauria; order Squamata; family Gekkonidae; genus Gekko; species Gekko gecko. Next base: position 31,808,458 of record JAPDNY010000003.1, on the reverse strand, counting down.
TCTCAGCTCCACCTACCTCACAAGGTGTCTGTTGTGGAGAGGGGAAGGGATTGTAAACTGCTGAGGCTCCTTCAGGTAGTGAAGGGTGGGGTATAAACCCAATCTCTTCTTCAATTAACATAAATTATTGTTGTTGTATAGTGTTATCCTAAACTAGTTACTTAAAAGCCCTTTTAAAATCAGTGGGATTCACTTCTAAGTGAGCATGGGATGGCAGCTTTAGAGATATACGCTACACAAGTAATTTATTTTCTATGTACGTAGGTTGTGTAAAGATGAAGCCACTTTGTAGCTATTGTGTCAGTATTTTCCATCGCATCAATGCATTTTCTTGAGAACAAACAGTGTTATATTCCTTGAAGAAATCTCATGAAGTTTTATGCCAATGCTTTTCCTCGCTAACTCTTTCTATGTTAACTGTTCATATCTTTTACTGTATGACTCTGCACAATATCCAAAGATCCAGAATTCCTTATCATTAAAAGCAGAAGGAACTTTTGAGTGTCATATAGATAAAACAACCTGTTGCATCCCCAATCAGCTTCATGATGGAGCACTAAGGGGCAGGGCTATACTACATGGATAGTCTTTCCACCATTCAAGTTAACTACCCTTATGATGGGAAATTTGGGAATACATACCAACACCCTTGGGACATTTTTTGTTGAAAAATCTGCTATTTGTTTTCTCTATTTGACTCTCCCCCACACTTCTGTACACCTCACATACCCATTATCTAAACAAATTTCCAATGACCTTTTTTTTAAATCTCGTTCATCCTCAAAGCCAATGAGCACTTTAATCTTATCTGTCGTCTAGTTCATATTTTAATACACACAGCACGGGATAGAGAACTCTGCCCGTGTCAAACCTTGCTTCAGGCTGTCTGAGAATCTGAGACCACACTACTGCATTATTTTTCCTTTGCGTCACATTTGGAAGGACACAGATGAGCCAGTTAAAATTTGGCTGTAATCCAGACATACACTAACTCAGTGGGGCTGTGGATATGTGATTAACTTAAACTGCAACCCAGCTTCCTTGTGTGTTACGCAGATAATAAATGCTCTCTTCGTAGCATGTGAAGCTACAAATCTTAATCTGTTGCCTTTTACGCTGCACTAAAGTTGACAGGGCTTACAAGCACTCAAATGGGTACACAATTTAATACATGTAAATTGTGATGAGAATAACCAAAATATTAAGTGATAACTTAGTTTGGCAAATGCACATGAAACATGTGGCTGTATTTATGGTATGTTTACACAAGAGTCTCATGAACTTCGACAGGGCTTACTCCCAAGTACATACAGGACTGAAACCAAAGCTGCACTAAAGCTACCACACAGTACCATGAGCTCTAAACAAGTACATCACAACCTTCATCTTTTATGCAAGCCATCACACGATTTGGAGAACCACCAGGGAAACAGGCATGCGCATGCAGATGTACCATCAGCCATTATACTGATTTCAAAATAAAAGCTTGCCTCCATTTCCGATACTTCTGTTGCCAGACAAAACACTTCAGAAGAAGAAAATTTCAACACTCCAAAATGTGGAGTTAGAAGCCCTCAGAAATATTATTTAACTGCAGCCATCAAAATATTATTCAACTTTTAATTAACCCAATTAAAAAAATTCCAGTAGATAATCAACAACAGGTTTGCACACAAATATTGTACAATAGGTTATGTTTCCCTTCCCAAACCACCGCCCTCCCCCACATACCAGTCCGGGAGGCATCTCAAGGATAGGGACAGTACAACCCACAAGAGAGGCATGAAAAGGGTCAAAACTTCCTACGACCCGCCGTGTGAGTGTGAACTGCGCCTTAGAAACAGCCTTCGAAAATAGCTCGCTTCCCGGTTGGTGCTGTTGACTTGCTGCTTTCCCCCCCCCTCTCCCAAACAGCCATTTTACCCTTAAAGTGCATCCTCTGTTACCAGCCCAGCCTTCATTTTGTGTTACTGTTGAGGGGATTCTGGGGGTGACAGCTGACACTTAAGGGAGGTGGAAGAATGGGGGGGGGATATCTGTTCACGTTCAATTGCAGAGGGGGAACGCAGCCATCTCCTTATCCTTGGGGTAGGGGGAGACGAAAAAGAGGGCCGCCGAAGGAAGGCTCCCCGCCTCTCCCCACCCCCACCCCTCCACCTTCCCGGGTTTGAAGGCGAGGGCAGGCGCCGCCGTGAGGGGGGACGTCCCTGCGACGACGCCGCCGCCGCCGCCTCCTCCTCCTCCCCCAGGGAGCCCGGCTCCTCCCGGAGCGGCAGGGGAGCCTAGGGACCCCTCTTTGGCAGGTCGGCCTTGCGATCGTCCCTCCCCCGGGCGGGCGGGCAGTGCTATGCGGTGTCTCCCGTCCCTCCCCCCGGGCGGGCGGGCGATCTTGCGTTGTGGTGTGTGGCTCTCTCCTCTCCCTCGCTTCTCCCACCCCCCCCCGGCAGGCCGTGCGAGCGCGGCGGGGCGGGCACTCACCGCTCCGGCAGACGGCGAGGCTTCGTCGTCGTCGTCCTCTTCCTCCTCCGGCGACGGCGGCCCGATCTTGCTGCAGGTAGCCGCCAGCAACGCCAGCGGCGACGGCTGGGTGTCCTACTCGACGTGCGGGGCCGGGGGAGGGGGGGGAAGAAGGGCGAAGGGAGGGTGGCGGTTAGTGCGGGGCGCTCCTCGGTTCTCCCCCCCTCTCTCCCGCCCTCTCGCTTTCCCCTCACGGCCGCCGCGCGCCCCCCCCTCCGCCGCCTTCTCCTCCTCAGGAAGCGGCGGCGCCACCGAGTCCTCCGCTCGCGACGTGTCACCCGGGGGGGGGGAGAGGGCGGGAGTGAGGGGGCGGGGAGGGGAGGCGGGCTGGGCGGGCGCCCCGCGCTTACCTGGGGGGTGCCGGCCTCGTCGGAGGCGTCGGCCGAGGCGGCCGCGGAGGCGCCGTTGCCGTGCTGCAGATACTCGCCGTGGGTGCTGCTGTCCACGTCCAAGGCAGCCATTTCCTCTTGTTTCACGGGCTTCTCGGGAGCTGCGGGCATAACGGGAAGGGAGGGGGGGAAGAGGAGGCGGCGAGGAGGAAGGGGGGGAAGGGAGGTTGATGGCGGTGGTTGGAGGAGGAGGGGGAGGGGAAGGTTCACTGACGGGAGCGCTCCTCGCCCCCTCCCTTCCCCATCGCCCGCCCTGCCCGCCTCGCTTTGCCTCGCCTTTCCCTCCCTCCCGCGCGGAGGAGCCCTCCTCCCCTCCCTCCTCCTCCCTTTTCCCTCCTCCCTCCGCGCGCTGTTGCCGCCGCCGCTGCTGCCCCTGCCCCTCTTCTCCCTCCTCCCCCTGGCTCTGCTCCTCCTGCTGCTCCAGCCAGTGCCGCTCGCGCCACACAGGCAGGCAGACACACGCCCGCCCGCCCGCCGGACCCCGGGAGCACCGGCCGCGGCCCGTACGTACCGGTCATGGTGTGAGAGAGAGAGAGAGGAGGCGGGAGGAGGGGAGCGAGCCAGCGAGCAGCCAGCCGCGCGGGAGCTTCTGCCGACTTGGCGGGGAGGAAGGGAGGGAGGAAGGAAAGGAAGGAGACTCTCGCTTGCTTGCTCGCTCGCTCGCTCTCGCTGGCTGGCTCCCTCTCTCTCTCGCGCGCGCAGGCCCCGCTCGCCGCCGCCGCCACTAGGGCTAGGCGACCGCCGCCGGGGACATGCTTATGGTGCGCGCGGGCTGCAGCGGAGGTTGGCGGTGATGTTGGCGGCGGCGGCGGCCTGAGCCCACTCCGGGGTTTTCCCCCGCTATTTTGATTGACGGTGCGAGGAAGCCGAAAGGTGGGGCTTGCCGCGGGAGAGGGGGCCCGGCCGACACCACCGCCACCTCCTCCTCCTCCTTGCCAGCCCTCCCGCCCGCCACCTAGCCCGCCCGGAACTCCCGCCTCCCCACCGCGCTCCGGCGAGCTCATTGGCTGCCGCGCGCGGCGGCCCGGAATCTCACTGGCCGCCGTCGCTTGTCGCTCACCCGCCGCCTGATTTCCCCCCCTCCTTCCTCGGGCTCCCTTGCCGAGGTGGCTTCCTGTTTGCCAGGGTTTGTGTGAGAAACAATGAGCTAGGCCTGCGCTCGGGCCCCGGGGAAAGGGAGCGCGGCCTTGGCCGGCCTTCCACTCACCGGGGCTGGGAGGGAGAACGGCGCCGACGCCCGAGGCGGCCGACTTCTCTTCCCCTCCCTCTGTTTCCGCTGAGGGGCTTGGTGAACACTGGGAGGGCGCTGGCTCGAACCTCGACGCCTCCCCTTGCCAAGCAGCGCCCCTTTCCCCGCGGAGACGGGCCGGGCTCGCTCTCTGGCGCTGCGAGAAGCTGAGAGCTCCCAGCGAGGGTTTGAAATCTCCCTCGTTCCGGCTGTCACTCACTGGACTGTGACAGCGGCCGTCGGCGAGGAGGGATAGTAGAGGCCACACCGCGACGCTTGTATTTAAAAAAAAATAAAGTCGCCGTCGTTTAAAATGTCGACGAACACAGGGTTGGCCCACGTCAGGCTTCCTCTGAGGCATAAGGGCCCCGAGCTGTCAAACCAAAACTGCCTGCGTTCTTTCTGAAAAGCGTCATTTGTACTCTTCATCTGTTCCTGAGGCCCCGAAAGCCATTAAAAATGTTATGCAAATCTGCTTCTCCGTAGAGGTCAAAAATATCCACAGGTGCTGATTCTCAGAACTCCTCTGTGGGTTATAAGTTTATATGTATAGCTGTGTATTGTTTCAGAACGCATCCTGGTGGTTGGTAAATGCAGTAAGCCTTCCATAAGGATGCAATCCTGAGAACATTTTCCTGGGAATAAGCCCCCACTGAATAAAATGGAACTTATTTCCAAGAAGACCTGCTTGAGAATTGCAATAAAGTCTTGCAAATTTTCAAACCCTTGCAAATTTGAGTGAGTGCCCTCAGTGTTCAGAAATGCTTTCATAATGTGTATTATAAATCCAGGGAGCATCTAGCATGGGAGGAAGTGAGATTAGTGACAGATAGTAGAATTCACAACCTTTAAAAGTCAGTGGAGAGAAGTGCCATATTTAATGGAGCCAGTGCAGTGTAGTGTTTAAGAGACTACTCACTCATGCCATGGAAGCTTGCTCCCTGACTTTGAGCCAGACACCCCTTCTCATCCTAACCTACCTCAAAGGGTTGTTGTGAGGATAAAATGGAGGAGAGGAGAACGATATCAGCTGTTGTGGGTACCCACTGAGAGAAAGGTGGGATACAAACAAATCTAATAATAAATAAATGGTTCTGGATTGTTCCCTGATAAAGCAATACCATGTCCCACTGAGATCAGTGAAGAAATTTCCATTGATTCTGGTAGATCAGCCTCTAATCCTTAAGCACAAGTAATTTAAAGAGAAGTAAGCATCAAAATTGTATATGCAAGGAGTTTATTCTGTGCGTGCCTTAACTAATGAGGATTTTCAAGGAAGGGTGCTGTTATTACCAGCGCCACAGCAAAAAACCCGCCCCTTTTATTTTTTTGTGTGTACTTACATTGCTATATCATATGGCTGCATTTTTAAAAATCTGACAGTAAAATATCAATATATCAATGTAGTGTGATGATAGTTTAAGCAGGTTCTGCAAGTTCCCAGCTTCCATTTAAAAAAAAGTACCTTCTTTCCTCATAGAGGAAAGCCTTTTTCCTTTATCTCAATGACAGAGGGATCTAGAGACTTATTTCTTTTAAAAAAGAAAGCTGGAAAATTAGAGAACCTGCTTAAACTATCATTACAACACTCTAGTGATATATCAATATTTTAGTGCTTTTTTAAAAAATAAAAATTAAAAAACACTTGACTTCAGGGCAGGGGAGGAGAGGGAGTAGTTTGATAATAATGACAGTCCAGTCATCGAAAAAGTGGGCTGGAAGTGGGTGGGACAAAAAAAAAACCCAGATAGAAACATAACAAGGGAAAAGCCAACTCAAAATCAGCTTCCAGAAAAAGATTGGGGTAAAAATGGTCTCAAAAGAACCTCAGGGGAAAAACAAAAAAACCAAAGTGAAAACTAAAAGCACAAAAACGCATGCAGAAATTGGGATAAACTGAAGCAGTATGGGTCCTACAGACAGACTGCAGCAGAACTGTTAAGTTCTGTTTTTACTCTGGCTGATTAGTGGGCAGGGTTAAGCTAGTGAAGGAAAGCAGTAATAGTTATTTCTCCTTAGTTAAAAATGAAACAACATGCAATATTTATTTAAAACATTTCTGTGATGCCTTTTTCACTCCAGTAGGGTCCCCAAAGTAGCAAACATTTAAAACAGCATTTAAAATAATGTATATATAAAATATTTAAACTATTTAATAAAACACATAAATATACCATACATACAACACTTAACCAGGGAGGAGGGCCAGTAAAAGTTACTTGGGGGTACACCAAGCTGCCAAATGAAAACTGTTTTTTCTGAAAAGTGTCATTTGTAGTCTTCAGCTGTTCTAAAGAAGTTTTGACTTGCTAGCGGAAGACCACAGGAGAGAGAGGCAGAAATTTCCCCTGGGTGGAGTTCCAAAGTTTCAGCCCCTTTGTTGAGTTCTTGCCCAGTTTCCACAGCCTCCTTCGGATCTGCTAGAAACACAAGATAGAGCTGAGTATCTTCCATGTATTGGTGGCAATTCAGCCCAGATCTCCAGATGTTCTTTCACAGCAGCTTGACATAGATGTTGAAAGACATTCAACACAATGTAGAACCTTGGGGGACTTAGTAGGGTTGGCAGGCAGTGCCTGGTGGGAGGGTTGTTCAGGGGGAGGGAGAATCCTGGGAGAAAAATTAGAAAAATAAGTTCTCTGCTTAGGGTTGCCAGGCCCCCACACCCAGCGGGGCTTCCCCAATTTTGCAAGCTCCTCTCTGCTACTGGCCAGTGTGGGGAAACACCGCCTACAGATGCCTCAAAACATGGTGTGATGGTGTCTCCTGAAAGTGATGTCATTACATCACCGGGGGGGGGATGCTCTAGTTTTGGGGTAAAACTATGGTAAAATTGGCCTCAAACCATAGAGTTTGCCTGAAATCTAGAGCATCCCCCTGATGTTGGCAACATAATGATGTCACTTCTGGGTGACATCATCATGCCTCTCCGCATTTCACATGTGCAGCATCAGCTCCTAGACAGTGCCCTTGGATCTCCCATCAGCAGAAAAGTAGGACCTGGCAACCCTATCTCCACTGCTTACTGAAAGTTCTGATCATAGAGTACTTGGCAGTTGCTAGAGCTAGCCTTGTTATTTCCAGGTAGTTCTAGGAATCATCAGGAACTCTTATGGTCAGAACTGTCCTTATTTTTCTAATTTTTCTCCCCAGGAAAATTGCCCCCTCTCGGCCTCAGTTTCTGCCCGCTTCTCTGCTGAGTATCAGCAGGCAAAGGCTACAATTGGCTGGAAGACTCCTGCCATAAGAGGGCAAATGAGAATCCTAGCCAGAGGCTAAGGAGCGGAGCACCAGTCCTGCAGCACCACATTCCTGAAACCTGCTTTTGAGATAGGACGAAACCACCACAGAACAGTGTTTCCTAGTCCCAACCCTGAAAGGTGGTCCAGAAGAATACCATGACTGATGGTATGAAAAGCTGCTGAGAGGTCCAGGAGAATTAACAGGGTCACATTTTCCCCATCCCTCTCCCTGCACAGGTCATTCACTTATTTGTTTGTCGGACACCATTAGGAAGCCATATAAATTAATAATTAGGAATAGGTGTTGTTCAAAATACGTTATTATGTTATAGCAGGGACATAGCCAGAAAATTTTGGTTGGTGGGGCACGGGGACATCTGGGAGGGGTGCCCAGCCACACCTGCAGCTCCTCTTGCAGCAGCAGCTCCAGCTCCGCTGTGATCTCTAGTCCTCCTTTCAGTTGGAGAGTCTCGATTCCAAGCTGTTTTTCTGTGTAAGCCAGAGGGGTGGGAATCTCCGATGCTCTATCTTTTGCATTTTGCAATTTTATTTTATTTTTTGCATTTTTAAAAACCTATTTATTTTTCAGCCCAGAAAAAAGAAAATGAGACTGAAGCGTCCCTGACTCTGCCAAAAGTCATTTTGGAAACCCGAAATTAAATTTCTTTGAATTTTTTTATCCATTTTTTTTGTCCAGGGGGGTGGTGTTCATCTGTGGTGGGCATTGCCCCCAAATCCGCCCCCCCCCCCAGTGGCATGCGGTTGCCAGGTCCCTCCTGGCAAATGGCAAGAGGCAGGGGGACATACCAGCAGTGAGGGGAGGCCTAAGCCAACAACATGGTGACATCACTTCCTGCACGAGCTGGAAGTGGCAGTGCTGGCCTAGGTCTTCTCTCACTGCTGGCAAATCCTCTCACCAGCCAGCTGATTGGTGGCAGTGCCTGGGTGGGAATCCAGCGGCCCTCTCATGTTACAATGGCTTGATACTATGCCATTAGGAAAATTGATTTTTGGTTCATCAGTCATTTGGGGCAGAGAATATGAATATGGTTGGTGCTGTTCACGCAATCTCAGTTCAGTAATGGTAAGGGTGAAACAAGCATGCATATTCCAGGAGTCAGATGCTGGAATCCAGCAATACAAACTGTTCAGCTATTTCTATGGCAGTCCTTTCTATATTGTACTTTTGGCATTCATTATCTTTTTACATTCAAAAATTCATTCTGAAATTGTGTGAGGATTGAAAACTGGCTCTGGTTTAGTATGGTGGCTGGAAAAATATATGTTCTTAGTGAGTAATATTTCATATTGTTTAGGACTCTCAAGGTTTTGGTGTAAGCAGAAGAGAACTCCTGGACAGCCAGAATGTATTGATTTAAATCAACTTTCTAATTTTTTCATTCATATGCACAAATTAATCTTATGTCCTAAAGTCAGGTGTTTTTTTTGTCCCAGTGTGTTCTTCTTCTTTTTTAAAAAAAGCAGGTTTTCCAACAAGGGTTGTGAATTTATTATTTGAAAGATCCATGTATTTTAAGCCAACTGAAAATTGTAATATAGCTAGTTTTTAAATTGTGTGTGTGTGTGTTTTAAAGGTACATTTGGGAAACTTTTAAGAAAGAATGGGGCCAGTCTGAATGTCAGTCTACCTATACTGTTATGTTACACAGCACAGATAAAATTGCCAGATTGGTGTGATATGAAGATGTTTTAGGAACCATATTTTTAAAAGTTGCTCATTGCCACAGAATGGTTAACCAAAATGCACAATTTTAGGCTTAAAACTTTGGCACAATTGTATATATAATTTGTTCCATGGCAAATTTAGGTATATATGTGCAGGTATTTTCTTGCTTTATGAAATTCTATAGTTAAATATCCACAGCCTCACTCTCTCATGTATGGCCATCACCAAATCAACAACTATTGCACATAAAACAAAGTCCAGTTACCTTGGAAATCTATTTACCTGAACTACAAAACATGTGAGCTGTGGTAAAAAAAATGTTTTAATCCATTTCTGTAGGGAAAAAACTGAAACATTTAGATTGCAAATACCAATCAAGTTATTGCATTCATAAGAAGACTGGACTAACATGATGCACAGAAGAATGGAAGGTGGGTCACAAGGTGATTTGCCACCAGCGTTAAAAAAGAGATGCTTTAGTGAAACTGACTATGGGACTGTGTTTATTATGCCAGCAGAGGCAAAAGGAGGGTTTGGATAAAACATCAGCTTCCACCCAGAACTGGATGAAAGCCTTATACAGACAGCAGGCATGTAGAGATGAAGATTACAGATTCTTAGCCAAAGTTCTAGAGAATACCAAGGTAGAATAATTGGAGCAAGACAGTGCTGATTGGCACATTTATGTTACGAGGAGGGCACCCACAAAGTTAATCTAGGAGAATGAAGACCAGTCATACCAGCGGACAGAAGGAGAGATGCTTGTAATAGTGAGATGGTGAGGATGTTACTTATATAAGGTTCCAGTGATGCATATGTATAATAACGACTACCTGCTTCTTCAGGGATGAACCTGAAGCCCAAAGAAAAAGAAGGGATTGGATTTATACCCCAACCCTTCACTACCCGAAGGAGTCTCAGAGCGGCTTACAATCTCCTTTCCCTTCCCCTCCCCACAACAGACACTCCGTGAGGTAGGTGGGACTGAGAGAGCTCTCTCGAAAACTGCCCTTGATAGAATGGCTCTGAAAGAACTTATGACTGACCCAGAGTCACACTAGCAGCTGCATGTGGAGGAGTGGGGAATCAAACCCAGCTCTCCCAGATTAGAGTCTGCACTCCTAACCACTACACCAAACTGGCCTCTGTTGTACACTTTTGCAGCACAAGACAGCACAAGATATAGGCAAGAAGCATGAGACTACAGACGTTAGTGAGAACGAACATGGCAAGTGAGGTTGAATAGGTGCATTGATCCAAATGGTGTTAACACATGTGACGTTTCATATTATGTTGAGAATTATACAAGAATTTATCTAATGTGATGTCAAAAAAGGGAGAGTCACAGCCCAAGTCAAATAGAGTACATTGTGCAGCTCAGTTGGATTTTATGCATAGTCTCAAAACTTCTGTTTGAAAGAAAGATGCATTGGCAGTTGAACCCGAAGCAAGATGTGTGGAAATCCATAATTCCAATAGAGATGAAGTCAAGATGTGGAGGGAAAAAGGCTTTAATGAAAGTTAACTATTTGGAATAGATGTAAGTGTGGTGGTTCTGTTGCTGTATACAACCACAGTATATTTCCCTGACATCTGTCAAAGATGCTGCCAAATATGGAAGAAGATGCTAACATGAACAGTAACTTTAAAACATTTGTTGACACAACTAGACTTCTACAGAATAGCTTTTAGCCTACCAATAAATGGGAGTTTCGGGGGACAAATTAAAACTGCAGTGTCTTGTGAACACCAGATTTCCTTTATGTGGTGTATTAATCATTGTATTGAGATCAGGACTTCTAAAGTAGTGCTAACAACTCTGCAAGAAGACATCAGCATTGCCAAAAAGCCTGATACATGAATGCCTGACTGCAAGCCACCAACAAAGTTCTGTATGAAGAATTTTGTGATATGGATCGCAATAAGCAGTATTCCCAGGTGCATTGGGAAGTGACAAATGTGTACTTCTGTCTTTATAAAACAAGCTTTGTGCATGTTCTAACCATATGCTTCAGCTGAAATAAGCTTCAGTGCTATAGCTAGGGCATGATAGTTGTGCTTTTGTGCAAAGCATGATTGACATGAGACTGAGTGCTTGTGAGATGTGGCTCCAATTCAGAACTGTGAATTTTGCACATTTGTACCTGGGAAGGAACACTGGTACTATGCTATGGGAAACTGCAGTGACTGTTCCCAGCCTACAGGAACAGCTGCCATTTTCACACTGCAGTCTCCAGACTGGTAAGAACCATTTGCACCCTCCTCTCAGACTCCTGTTTTCTGAATTCCCTCTTGTACGCCCTCAGCTTCTACATTGGGAAAGCATTCAGAAAGTACATGGCCTGCTTTGGAGCTATTTGGAGATACCTCAGTGGTCTTTCTTGCTCAGCAGGATATAGGAGAGGGTGGGAGTCACTAGGAGAGGGTCGGTCCTGAGGGTTTTGAGGAATGCAAGGGAAGAGAGATAAGTTTTGTACAGACTACCTCCACTGGATTTGTTATAGGTATAAAGAAAATCTAGGTTTAGAAAATGTATTGGTGACAGTACTTGATTTGGAGGTATGTTGTACCCTACTTCTTAAACTTAAAGGTATTTTTATTGAAAAGGGCAGGTGTTCTTCTGCTCAGTCCAGTTTGGCTCTTTGCCACTTTCTAAAAAAACCGCAACAATCGTGACATGTTTTCAATGAAATATCAAAGCAAGCTATAGGGAATGAGAGACTGGAAATGAATTAAAAAATGTATAAATCCGATTTACACCCTCCCAGTATGAGCAGTTAATTAATGAATTAATTTATACCCCACCTTTTCCACAATATGGATTCAAGGGGCATCATTCTCCTCTTCATTTTATGCTTACATCAACTCTTCTCCTTGGGCCACCCAGTAAGTTTCCATGACAGAGTGGAGATTCACTTCCACATTGCCTAGATTCTAGTTTAACTCTCATAACTATGCTGACTCTCTGTAGTAGTATGCACCCACTGTATGAGATCCAGCATGGTCATGATTGGTAACCAAATGCAGAATAGATTCCGTTGGGTAACTGTGTTGGTCGAAGCAATAAACCAAAATCCGAGTCCACTGGCACCTTTAAGACTAACAAAAGTTTAAACTTTGTTGGTCTTAAAAGTGCTACTGGACTCAAACTTTGTTCAGATGCAAAATGTTAAAGAAAAAAATCTAAACAAATCTCTAGTTTAATAAAATATTTATTGTTTAGAAATATATGCATCGCTGCTACAGCCACCGTGTTGGATCTAAAAAGGCAGCCAACTTTTGAAGGCTAATTTTGAGTTTTCTAATATGCTTTTTGTTTGTCGGTTTCCACTGCATCATTGACCTACAATTTAACATTGCTAAGAAGCCATCTTTTGTATAAGTATGAATGTTTGGAGTTGGACAGAACTTGTAGCAGTGTGAAGTTAGTGTTGCAAGTTGTAGCTGTGTTAATACTGTATCATTGTGTATGTTTTGGTAACTCGACGCACACACAAAAATAGTGCAAACCTGTATATCAGCTTACTTAGTAATGAATCATGGAACCACAGCTTATCTGGGAGAGATTTAGTACTACTGGCTCCATTAGATCTGGACTAGTGCATCATTAATGAACAGTGAGAAGGTGGAGAAGTTGTTACTTTCTACTGAGCAGCAACTCTTCAGTGTCAAGAAACTGATACTTGACACTCATCAAGTGAGAGACACTGGAAACCAAAGTATTATATACTGAATCTTGATTTTAGACAAAAAAACAGCCTATCTTGCAGACAAAGCACAGTCCTATGTGGAGCTGGTCCAGTTTAAGAAGAAGAGATTGGATTTATACCCTGTCCTTCATTCCGAGTGTCAGAGTGGCTTACAATCTCCTTTCCCTTCCTCTCCCCACAACAGACACCCTGTGAGGTAAGTTGGGCTGAGAGAGCTCTGGGATAACTAGTCTTGAGAGAACAGTTCTGAGAGAACTTGTGATTGACCCAAGGTCACACCAGTTGCTGCACGTGGAGGAGTGGGGAATCAAACCTGGTTCTCCCAGATTAGAGTCCGCAGTTTTAATCACTACACCAAATTGGCTCTCGGTTGAGAACAGTGAACTTAGACTGGAGTAACTCTGAACAGGACTGTCACATCCTTGGGCACCCCAGCCCTGAGGGAGAAGGCCAGCTGCAGTGTAATGGGGCAGAATGAGGCACCCGGGGGGGGGGCGTTGGTGAGGGCATGACCGGAACAAATAGGAGGAAGGACAGCCAGGACTATTTCCCAAGGGAGAAATGACCTACTCTAGGGCAAAGGTCTTCTTGGGAGAAAAGACCTGCTCAGAGGTAGGCACAGGGCAGCAGGAACTGGATTGGTCCCGGAGAAGGGGAACAAAAAGGGTGAAGGAGGTGAGAGGAGAGTACGTGGCTAGAAGCTGCTAGGAACCAGGAAAGAGAGCAGCCAGTGGAGCCTGAGCTATCTACAGTGGGGAGAGACCCAGGACACCCTTGGACAGCAAAAGCAGCATTCTTGGTCAAGAGGCCAAGATTAACCCATTGGGCCAGACTTGGGTGGCCTAGGTACTGCCAGCATTAACCCTTCCAGAAGAGGAGATGGCCAAAGCTAGGAGCTAGCAGGAGGACCATGTGAAGGACCTCTGCAGGGGAAACAGGCCTGAAAACCTGGGTGAAAGTGGGTGAAGATAGTCCAGGACAAACCAGCCAGGCTGTAGGGTGAATGTTAACCTTGGTAACTAGTCATTAGTGCTGAGCTAATCAATCAAATGGGCACCCTCAGCATCTACTGACTGGAGACTCATCTTTGACTGTATAGATATATGGTACATCCCTGGAGGGATGGGGCCCTTGGCCGTGGGTATCACAGACAACAAGGTATGCCCTTCTAAGCCTATTGACTTTAGTAAACTTACAAGGGTGTACTGTGAGAGTCTCAACTGTACCAAAAATAGTGTCCTTGGAGCATCATCATCATCACAACCGTTATTGGTGTATAATCCTTGGAGTATCTCAATCACTCTTTGTACCTCAACACAACCAGTGGACTGACAATATTGCTTTAGTCAATATTTGTCAGGAAATCAAACATGAGGAAATTGTTTTTGGTATCAGCACTCAAGATGAGGCAGGCAAATTCTCACCAACTGGGTTAGATCTGTCAAAACTTCGTTTATTTATCCATTGTAGATGATTCTGTCACATCAGAAGAGTAGTACTATATGTCGTGAGGATAATAAGAAACTCCAAAAAATACATATCTGAACAGGAAAGTGATCTCTTTTGATTAGTCTAGGAACTAATTGTTTCTTAAGAGGAAAAAAAAACTAGAGTTCTCAGAAATAAGGAACAGAGACTTAAGTCTAGCAGAAGATGTAAAAATACCAACATCCTTTTAGAGTAAATTAGAAAATATTCCTTCATGCATAGTAACATATTTACCATCTCTATGACGCTATCGCCTTTTGAAGGAAGCAGATCAGCAAAAGGTTTGTTCCTATTCTAATTAGTAAATGTATTTGCCTACTGTCATGCTTATCTGCCTGCAAGATGTAAAATTTCTTGATATTAATCATGCTGCATTGAAACTTGAGATTTGATTTGCACACACGCCTTTTCAGAAGTTTCATGTGAACAGGAAGGAGGCAGCTGTTAGCATGCTTGATATTGGTGTAATTAGTTGGAGTTCAGTCAGTCAGAATATTAGAATGGTGAAAATCTGAACAATGGGTACACAGAAAATAAGGCATTCTGCAGACCTCGATATCTTTAGTGAAGGAAAGCCCTGGACACAAAAGCTCTGCTGTAGAGTCAGACATTACCATGCAAGCCGATGACTAAATTCTTCTATCTTAGTCAGACTGCAGTGTCCTGAAAATTCCCAAGAGGAAAGGTAGTGATGGTGGGTACAAATACATTGCTGAAAATTACTTCCAGCAAACTCACACCAGTTTGGTGCAGTGGTTAAGTGTGCGGACTCTAATCTGGGAGAACCGGGTTTGATTCCCCACTCCTCCACTTGCAGCTGCTGGATGACCATGGGCAAGCCATAGTTCTGTCAGAGCTGATCTTGAAAGAGCTCTCTCAGCCCCACATACCTCATTAGGGTATCTGTTGTGGGGAGGGGAGGGGAAAGAAGTTTGTAAGCCGCACTGAGACTCCGAGTGAAGGGTGAGGTATAAATCCAATCTTCTTCTAATGTTATGCTGATTGATATTGCACAGCAGTTGGATTCAGGCTCTGGGGGGGAAAAGGGCAGTATTAATTGGTAACAATTGCATGGCACAAAGGTCCTTGGAAACGGCACAAAGAAGGTAAGAATCACAATTTCCAGAATAACTGGAAAAACTGGTTTTGATTACAGATAAGACAAGCCATAGGTATCTTCTGTGGTCCTTTCTGGACATCTACATTTGATTTGCAAAATTAGCAAGCTGAGATGGCCAATACCATACGAAACATTTGACAGAGCTTTATAAACATGAACAATTGGATAGGGAAAACACAGCTGAAGGGATTTTTACATGGCTTTTGCTGAGTTCTTGTATTTAAAAGCCAGCTTGGTGTAGTGGTTAAGAGGCGGACTGTAATCTGGAGAACTGGGTTTGATTCCCCACTTCTCCACATGAAGCCAGCTGGGTGACCTTGGGTCAGTCACAGTTCTCTCAGAGCTCTCTCAGCCCCACCAACCTCACAGGGTGTCTGTTGTGGGGAGAGGAAGGGAAGGAGATTATAAGCCACTTTGAGACTCCTTCGGGTGATGAAGAGCAGGATATAAAACCAACTCTTCTTTTTGTAAAATAATTCAATAGGACGAATCTAAACAGGTTAGATTTTAGGAACATGGTTTCAGAGTAGTGCAGGTATGCTCCACAAGACTAAAGAATCAAATATCTGGCAACATTTCTGGAATTGAAACTTCACAATCAAGAAAGGAAAGCCCTATTGTTTGTGTACAGTGCCATCAAGTCATGTCTTACTTATGGCGACCCCAGCAAGGGCTTTCAAGGAATGTGAGACATGGAGGTGGTTAGCCATTGTCTTCTGCTGAGTCTTCCTTGGAGATTTCTCTAACAAATACCGGCCCTGCTTGGCTTCTGAGATGCAACAAGATCGGGCTATACCATGCCTTTTCCCCTTTATTAGCATTGAGCCTTAGAGCTACATTGAAAGGTATGTGTTCATTGACACTAGTATTAAGTCTAGCAAAAGCTACCAACCTGTCTCCCTTCACTGGTGAGTATGTGATTGAATGGACCAGATACAAAAGCAATCTCCTTCAGAACACCCTCCAAGTTAACACAACTCTAACCATTCCTGTATTAGTAGTATAGAATTTAGAACTGGTAAAATTACTTCTCCAGCAAATCCCCATTGCTGCATTCAAGAGTCAGTGCCATTATTAATCCATCTTGCCTTTACATGCTATAACATGCCACTGTTACTTTACTGACAGAATGACTACTATTGCGAGCACTAAATTGTTATTTGTTTTGTATGATTGTTTTAATCTGTTTTTCAATGTTTTATGCTAACTTGGCACTAGTGGCCGGTAAGTGTGAGCTGCCCTGAGCCCGCTTGCAGGGAGGGGCGGTATATAAATGTAATTAAATAAATAAAGTTCTTGGAGAAACAAGACAGTGTGGGTTGGTTGCTATTCTGTACAACATGGTACCATGTGTCTCCTATGATCATTTGTTTGTCATTTCCAAAGGTGTAATAAACAAAGCATGAGCCATGTATGAGGAAGCATTCCAAACATCACAAACAGCTGTTGTTGATAAAGTAAATCCTTGCCCAAAAACAACAGGTTCAAGTGTTTCCTTGATACAACACTCAACAAGTGTAGGCTTGTATTTATTTCACAATTTCAGTGTGTTAAACATTGTTTTAAAACAGGCAAGCCACTGTGGGGAAGTGCTGTAAGAGATGGTGATTATATCAAATATACACTGGCATAAAATTTGATGAACTCTGGTCCCTTCCAGAAACCTTTCCATCTGCATTGGACGGGGTTGGACTAGATGGTCTGTATGGCCCCTTCCAACTCTATGATCCTATGATTCCATCTGCTCTAAGTTCCATGCCCTTCATCCAAGGAAATAATGTTTTCCTCACCTCTAAGCTCATGTTTCCCTAACTTTTTACTGTTGAATAAATTGTTGTATTAACAAAATTGCTGGTTCATATTGTCTTACTTTTCATTTGAATTGCGGTGATACAATTATATCCTTAGAGTTACACATTTATTTTACAGCAATAGTAACTGCACCATTTTCATCAATTGCCTTTTTACTCCTTGGCTCATTCTAATCCCTTCCGCCATCAGTAGGTCATGGTCTAAATTCTTGGTAGCTGTTCCTTGGAGGGCCAAGTTATCTCACTTGGAAGTTCATTTTTCTCAAGCCAAGTATCACCTGAGGCACATACCACCTGTAATGAGTATACCAGTAAATGAAGAATTATTCTTCCTGAGACAGCTTTCCTGGAAGTAGAATGGCAGGAAGTAAATGAATCAGTCCCTCCCTCTGAGTCATTTTTTAAAAATGGTTTGGCAACCAAGTACCAGACAGCACTGTTCTGGGTCTAGAGCCAATCTGTGGCCTCCTAGTTGTTGACCTTTTCACTAAATTCAGAAGTCAATAATGAGATATTAAGAAATGGCCATTGGACAGGATGGGTTGGATCCAGGCAGCTTTTCCTCTCAATTTCTTCTAATTCTCCTCCTTAAATACAGCCTGTGACCCACATGGCTTTTGTCAGTGTAGGTCTCATGATCCCTAGCATAGCCCTTTTGAGTAGACAAAGGAAACCTCTCTTCCCTTTTTTGCAAGTGGAAAAGCTGGTTGAATCCAACCTAATGCATACAGGAAGTGTGAATGTAAATGGAGGGTATTACCTCATTTCCTAGTTTCAGAAACTCCAGCTTCCATTAATTAATAAAAGCAGGGGGGCATGTTTCAAAAGAACTTTCTACAAGCTTTGGATCGTGAGGCAGCTGCACACTTCTCTGGATAAAAATGTCTTGACATTGGTAACATGTGGACTAGATTCCTGCAATGTGCTGAATGTTGAGCAATATCCAGAAACTACTATTGGCATAGAAGTGGGTTCCATATAACTTCAGTCTTATTCCATCTACACTGCTTCCACTTTGCTTCTCGGCCCAATTCAAAGTACTGCCATTTCAATGCATATATGGCTTGGGATCAGCAGGCTGTCCTTAAGGCATATACCCAACCTTTACACACATCTTTGGAAGCCTTGTTTTGGGTGACCCTATCATCTGAGGCTAGATGAGTGGCAACCTCCAGAAATGACTTTCTCAATCCTGGCACCAAAGTTTCCTCTTCACAGATTCATCTGTTCCCCCAGCCCAGTCATCTGACAGTGGGTGCAGACCTTTTTGTTTCATTTGCCATTCCCTTGTGGACTTTCCTCTTTATTTTTACATTGTTGTTTGTGTATATATGGGGCTGCCGTGGCTCAGAGGTCAAGATGCTAAGCTGCAGACCAGAAGGTCGGTAGCTCGGCAGTTCGAGACCCGAGTGCTGCATGACGGCGTGAGCGCCCATCTCTGGCCCCAGCTCCTTCCAACCTAGCAGTTCGAAAGCAAGAAATTGCAAGTAGATAAATAGGTACTGCATTCCATGCGCGTGATGCCTGTCACATGACCATGGAAAAGTCTATGGACAGCGCTGGCTCTTCGGCTTGGAAACGGAGATGAGCACTGCCCCCTAGAGTCAGATTCGACTGGCTTTTGAGCAAGGGAAACCTTTACCTTTGTGTGTGTGTGTATCTGCTTTTATTTATTTTTTACAGAATTTATATCCTGCTTTTCTCCTCTCACAAGTGCCATATTTTTTTAAATTGTCCCCCTTGAGAGCTTAGATGGGTGGAAAGGTTCCATTTAAATGTCTTAATGAATTGGCTTTCGATTTTCATTGGCTGGGAGGTGATAGAAGATGTGATTGCTGTTTCCTTTTGGAAATCCAGGGAACACCAGAAGGATGCTCCCCAACAAATATGAGAGGCCAGTGTCAAATGTCTTTCTACTCTTGGAAGTGGCATGGAGCCCAACATCTGTTAAAGATTACTGAGTTCCTCCTCCAAGATCCTATTCATGAGAGTCTTCTTCCCATCTCCCCAGGTGGGTGAAGAGACAGGTGCTTTTAGCAGTGCAGGTTTTAATGTGAGTTGGAAGCTGTAGCAAACAAAGTTGGCATGAAAAGAATTCTTATTAGAGTATTTTCTTGATAAGTCAAACTAGTTATTGCTTTTCTAAAAAACCCCTAAGGTGTTTGGAATGTATTTCAGTAGCATAGTAAATGAACAGTATTGATAATATCAGTTTAAAATTACACCTTGAGAAAACATTGCCGAGTCGATGGGAGGTGTTTCTTTAAATGTTATATTTTTGAATAAGTTAAAATGATAAATTTGGTAGACTTCCCAAACTGCAAAGAGACAATAAGGGACAAGTTAGTTATATATTAACCAAAATTATGCAAGGAAAGCAGTGAGTCCTGGAAGGTAGGGGGGAGCAGAGAAAGAAAGCAACTTTAACTTTAAATGTGTTCTCAAAGCTGCCGCCGCCACCCCCGCCATCCGGCTTGGAGAAGGCATTAGTCTCTTTAAATCCCTTCTCCAAACCAAGCCAGCTGGTGTGGGGGGGGGGCTTGGAGGATGCATTTTAAGTTGAAGTTGCTTTCTTTCCACCTCTTCCTCCCTCCCCCCTCCCCATTGATTTGCTTTCTTTTACCCCTCTCTCTCTCTCTCTCTCCCCCCTCCCTCCCCATCTATTTGCCTGCCTTCCTTCCTTCCTTCCTTCCTTCCTCTTTCTCACTCCCTTTCTTTCTCTCTCCCCCTTATCTATTTTCTTTATTTATTTCCCTCCCCCACCCTCACCCAATCTATTTGCTTTCTTTGTTTCTGTTTCTCACCTTCTTTCATTTCACCTCTTTCATTCTTTCAACCTTTCTCTTTCTCCCTAACTTCCTTCCTTCTGTCCTTCCTCCCCCTCCCTCCCCATCTATTTGATTTTTTTGTTTCTCTCTCTCTCTCTTCCTTCCTCCCCTTCTGTTAAATACTGGGTTCTAGACACATTGCAGTGATCAGCTCTAGTTTATTAAGTGATTTCAGCAAACTACAAGACAAGCTAGCAGGGCTTGAGCCCTGCTTATAAAGCCTGTAAACAGTACGCCCAACACACAAACCCTCCCAGTGATAGGCTATTTACATTACACCGCTTATCAATTGGTTAGTTCCTGGATCCAGGTGAGCTATTGTTCTAGAGAAGCAAGCTCACCCATTTTAGGTACAGCTTGAGGAATGGCTTTAGGCTCAGTACATAACAGCTTCCCTCCCCATCTATTTGCTTTCTTTCCACCATTCTTTCTCTTTTTCTCTCTTTCCCCCTCCTCCTTCCCTTCCTCCTGCCTCCCTCCCCCCATCTATTTGCTTTCTTTGTTTCTCTCTTTCTTTCCACCTTTCATTCTTTCTTTCCACCTCTCTCTCTATTTCTCTCTCTCTTAGAAAAATAAATATTGTTAGCAAACAAACAAATATCATTGGATAAATATCATTATCAATATTTGTTTTTACCCTTTTTATTTTTGGCAGTCTCATTTAATGTTAATAAAAAAGCAAATTTGCATATTTTCCAATTAAAAACGTATGTGATATCAGTTCATATTTTGCGGCTCTCAAACATCTGATGCTTATTCTATGTGGCTCTTACATTAAGGGAGTTTGGCAACCCCAGTCTATCGCCACCGTAGGCCTAGCAGTACAGGCCTTGCAGAACTGCATCTAATCCTGCAGGACCCTGGTCCCTCTTGAGAGAGTGTTCTGCAAGTGCTAGTGCTAGAGCCAAAAAGGCTCTGGCTCTGGTTGAGGCTAAGCAGATTTCTTTTGGGCTGGGGGGGTCACTGTTTTGTTCACTGACTCCCACACACACAGAGGACTGTATTACAATAAATTAGGTCCCATAGTCTTCTGTGAGCAAAGGGGTATACTGCTTATGCAAGATGGAGAAGATTTGTTTATTTATTTGCCAGAGAGCATATAGGTCACAGGTATTGTGAACTAGGAAAAGATCCGTTCTTGAAGCAGTCATGGTCTTTTGGATCTAAACAATTTTTTTTAAATTACTGTTGTGGACCAGCCAGGGCTCAGTGACAGTGAGAACTCCTCAGAGGAGGAGGGTCCCTGTGTAACCAGCCTACAGTCGACAGGAGTCAACCAGTAGGGGAATGAGGTTCAGACATTCCCTGACTTGCAGCTGAGAACTGGTGCAGAATCATCTCCGCCCTCCAACTCTGATCCGGCAGGTGAAAGTTAGTCACCTGCCCCCATTTCCCTGAGGTCACCAGCACCCTTGGAACATTGCAGAAGAAGACTCAGAAAAGACTTATAGGTTAGTCATCAGAGTGCATGCCTCACTGCTCAGTGGCAGGTGACTGCAGACAGTGGAGATGAGACTTTGCAGGATAGTCAGTGAGAAGCTCATGGGCGTGGATGCAACATGCTCGCTAACCACGTGGAAAACTGCCTAGACTGATATTTGATAACTTGGATTGCTTTGACCTTGAGTTTCTGAAAATCCCTCTGGCTTTATTGTTACTGATGTTGTAATGTGACACCAGAAGCCTGTTCCGGTGCCAACCAGCCTCAGAACAATTACTTTGTGACCAAGTTCTATTTTAATAATGTCTCAACTATTTGTCCTTGAGTTGCATTTTTATGATCGATTGCATGTACCTTCAAAGTCCCTTGGCATGCACTTCTCCCTTTCGCTAAGGAACAAACTGCAGCCTCAAGCAAAAAGAGCAAAATCTGCTGTTACACACCTGTTGTAAATCTGAACATAATTAACTTTAGGGTGGGGGATCTGTTCATGTTTTCCTCATCTTAATTTCTTTGTTTTTGCATGACTTCATGGGAAAGCGACACTCATTTTCCTCTGCAACACCAGCTTGCTACATTGTCAACTTGGTTTTATTTGTAAAAAATTGCCAATAGCACAGAATAGTTATTTTTACATAGAATAAAATAAACCTTGATACATTATTCTCCTTTGGATCTATTATATTACATTAGGATACATTTATTAGTATCAAGGAAGAAAGAAACAATGAGGGTGGTACCTGAGCAGATCTTGACGTGGTAGTCAGAATCCAGCAGCTGATGACGCTTCCTTTTTAGTTTCTACTATACTAAATTAACAGAAGTTAAAATATTTCTAATTTTTCCACAGTTATTAATCTCCACTATATTAAATTTGAAGGCTTAAGTTAATTCTTCACTTTGCCCTCCAGAACTAATAACTTAGGTAGGTCTGACTGGAATATTGCATGCATACCGATTGGAAATACTGCAACATAGTGATGATTACTTCTGTATTTATTCTGCTGAAACGGCACATGTGTGATTGCCCCATGGGATAATCAACATTTGGAAACCAAGGGGCTCCTAAGTCCTTATTGGGTAATGGTCTGAACTTGCAAAAGTTACACCCTCAACAAGGTCATCATTTCGACAGTAGTCCCATGTGTAATGACTTTATAGTAAAGTTTCATCAGAACTTCATGGTTTCATAGAGAGCCTCCTTAACTGGAGCAGACAAATCATCTTCAGCTGGCCACCATCATTAGTGAAGAAGACTTAAGCGTTAAGCTTGAGACCAATGCAACATCCAAAGAACCCTGAAACAGGTTACATGGGCACAAGGTGCTTTACATGGTTTTATTTTTCCTTAAGCAGCTGCCTCCCACATATATGGCACACTTATTCTGAAGCTCAGCTGTTTGAAGGAACGGTGTTAAAAATGGGGCCCTAAGTGGCTTTTTTGGACCTGTCCACTGCTTTCAGCAGGAATAATAGTCCAGCAGAACGACCTGTCTGCACTACCTACATGTATTCTAAACTGGAATTCATTTGCCCTGCATATACTTAAATATATAACATCTTGGTAACTGCTAGGAAAAGTTGAAGGCAGTAGGAAAAGAGGAAGGTACAACATGAGATGGATTGGCTCAATAAAGGACACTATGGCCTTCAGCGTGCAAGACTTGAGCAACGCTGTTCATGACAGGATATTTTGGAGGTCATTAATTCATATGGTCACCATAACTTGGATTGGCTCAATAAAGGAAGCCATGGCCTTCAGTGTGCAAGACCTGAGCAAGGCTGTTTCTGATAGGATATTTTGGAGGGCTTTCATTCATATGATCGCCATAACTTGGAAACAACTTGGTGGCACATACAACTGCCATTCCATCTCATTCCATGACTGAGAAGTGTGCTATAGTGGTTAAAGTGTTGGAGAGCAAAAACTTCAGTTCAAGCCCCCACTAGGGCCATAAAATTCATAGAGTAATCTTGGGTTAATTGTTCTCTCTCAGCCTAATCCACCTCAAAAGGTTATTAGTGGGAGGAAGGGGATTACCCCCATCCATGTACACCAGCCTGAGAGGAAGGCTGGTACATAGATGTGAGAAATGAAGGTTGGCACAGAAGATCAGCAGGACTATCTAGGATTATACTGCAAACTGTTGCTGCTGCTTTACATCTACCTGGTATTAATATCTTCAGACCAAGGTATTTAAAAATTCTCAATTCAAGAATTAAGAGTACTAGGAAGAATAGGACACCATAGTGTTCTAGGCACTTAGCCCTAAATCTATGATAGGGCTACCTTCCCAAGACCCCCTTTCCATTATAATCCCTACAGGCACCACTGTAGCATCTAGTACAATTAGCTTTAGTTAACATCTAGAACATCTAGTACTGTAGCGTCTAGTACAGTTAGAGCCAATTTGGTGTAGTGTGTGGACCCTAATCCGGGAGAACCGAGTTTGATTCCCCACTCCTCCACTTGCAGCTGCTGGATGACCTTGGGCAAGCCATAGATCTGTCAGAGCTGTTCTTGAAAGAGCAGTTTCTCTCAGAGCTCTCTCAGCCCCACCTACCTCACAGGGTGTCTGTTGTGGGGAGGGGAAGGGAAAGGAGTTTGCAAGCTGCTTTGAGACTCTGAGTGAAGGGCATGGTATAAATCCAATCTCTTCTTCTTCTTTATTCTTTGAATAAACCAAGCTCCTTCATCTGTAAATGACCTCCCTATTTTGAAAAACAATACTTCCTGTCACTCTCCATGATGTATGCCATCCAGTAGAGAGAACTGCCCATGTACACACCATTGGGTCTTAATGAAGAGATTGATTGGATACGTGTGCTATAAATTTCAGCGTATTCTGTTTGGTTTGTTATCTCCACGGGATCTATTTCCGGCTTCTTTGGTTATTTGTACTGACTTTCTCATTCGGAAGGCTTAACCAGGTTCCACACATGATGCAGGGATTACATCATCCCTTCTCCCCCCCCTCCACTTCTCTATCTGATCTTGCAGTTCCTCACCTTTGCCTCACTTTTGCACACACGGAGACCGCAGAAGCTTGGCCAGAGACAGGTTTGTATATAAAAGTTGTTTTAAAAAAAGTATTTAAAATAATATTATAAAAAGGATTTGAAC
Source organism: Gekko gecko (assembly GCA_029375565.1). NCBI lineage: Eukaryota > Metazoa > Chordata > Lepidosauria > Squamata > Gekkonidae > Gekko > Gekko gecko. The sequence continues at coordinate 31,783,873 of JAPDNY010000003.1, read as the reverse complement.
ATTGTCATTCACTATTAGAAGGGACATGACTTATGTTACAGTGCATATGCCTTCTTTTCCATAGATTAATTGGCGAGAGATATCACCTGTTTTTGTGGGATGGTTCACAATTATACACAGGCCTTTTTTTTTTAATGTGGTGCCTCCCCCTGTAGTGTAAGTGGCCAATACTCCTTCTACGTTTTGCTCAACATCCGTTTAGCCATGATTATCTGACATTATCGTTAACAACCTCCTTTTTATTATTTCCAGGATTCATTTCAAAGTTACCTGGCCCTTAAATTATATTTCATGTTTTATGTGTGTACAATTACAGTTTTAGGCCACTGAAGAAGGCCCTCGGGGCCAAAACGCATCTGGTCTACTGGCTATTTATGAAATATTCATTTGTGCGACTTTATGATTATTAGATGAGCAAGTCCAATAGGCTCCTGTATATGGTACTTTTATTTTATATAGATGTGTAATATTTTTAACTGCTAATTGTAACACTGTGTAATAAATATTTTGTTATATTTTTTATGCTTGTTACACTCAACCTTTTGAGTGACTAACTTGTTGTTCAGGTTGGGTTAGGGCTCCCTTTGCTTTTCCTTCTCACACGAAAGGGGTTCACCTCCCAATGAAGGGCCACCTTCCTTTGAGTTTTGACCCTCCTCATTACATTGCCTGAGAACACGACCTTACTCCCTGATTCTGTATGCTCTCTTTTTAAAAAAAAAAATACCTCTTTTACCTGAAAAATCACTACATTGGGGCTTTTCCCTCAATATCAATCTAAAATCACCCTCCTTCAGACCTCCACGGGGAAAAAATAGCAATGCCACCACTACCTTGTTTCTTCTCCCTTCATCTCTTTCAAAAGCCAGATGGGGCTATTGATGACAGTAGGGGGAGGGCTAGCATAAAAGGTCCTGTTCACTTTCACTAGTTCCAAAGGTCAGGATATGAATACACACACACTGTTGAGACAAGGCTGGAATGAAGCTTGCCTGCCTACCTCCTCCTACTGCAGCCTGCTGCACCCTCTGAAATGCTACCCCTAGGGGCAAGGCACCCACAGGAACAGTACTTGGCATGATCTGGGGGCCTGCAGCGGAAGGTGTCATCAGCAAAAGTCACCCCTCTTGCTCTACTGGGGAAAGTTCCCTTCAATTAGCAGAAAACGAGCTTGGGATCTAACCCATTAACGCAACAAAAACCAGCTATAGCATAACTCAGTGATTTTCAGAATTTGAGAATCTTTGGCATCAAACGACTGACCTTCTGCCACAGGGCAATTGCACATTGCAAAAGATCTGGTAGCCTGTCCTAGCTCAGAGAATCAGTCAGGGCACCAGCCAGATCTGCTGGTCCATCAGTTGCCTCGCACGGAATGAAGAATCACTCTGTTTTCAGGGAAGATTGGCAGCTGTGGGCAAGAGATCTGCCAGTGGTGAGCACTGTAAGAGGCTGGGGTGGACATTTGTACATGCTCCCAACTTGGTTCTTGGTTGCAGTAAACAGGCAGGCCACAAGATGCAGTAGTAGCCGTCTTTAATTCAAAGACCAACTCTGGTTACAGAGAACCCCTTTCACTAAACATAACACACATGGAGGAAGGGACAGGGAAGAAATGTTTAATCCTCCTGGTCATTTTCCAACTCAAAATTATCATCCCCGAGCTGAGTGTCCTAAGGAGGGGGTCTTCTCCCCTTCCCTATTGGTGAAAAATCAGTGTGTGTGGAGGGGGATTATGAGCTGGAAAAGGTAAGGGTTAAATATCCACTGTTTGCCTGGTTCATGATCTTCCAGCTTTATTTTGGAAAATGTGAAGGAAAGAAACACAGAAATCACCATGCATTGTGTGGACCACAGTTTGAAAACCACTGATATCAGTCAACTCAATTGTGATCAGGAGGGGTTGTGGCTTGCATCCTCCTGACTAGGTGGTGATGCAGCAGGACTGAAAGCAAGGAGTAATGCAGCTGGATGAGCCTAGGCTGAAGAACCAGCACAGAAGAGAACACCCGTGGGCCAGGGGTGTCCAGGGACTTAATGCCATTGGGATAGGCTGGTTGGCCTTGGCTGCTGCTATTGGCAGAGACAGTGCCCCCACCCAGGGCTACAGAGAGCCTAGGGACACTGGGGAATGTGCAAGGGCTAGCCAAGTGGGTGGATCCAGATGTTGGGGAGGGCCCTAGAGGCAATAGATCAGAGGAACCTGGGGTAAGATGGAATTGGAGAGTAGACATGGAGCATCAGGCATGGAAGGTGGAGTAAAGTAACACCCCAGGATCTCTGTCCAGCAAATACAATACCAGTAGCCATAGCCAGATGTGGGATAAAAGTTGCTTCCCCCCCACACTTGTTTTCCATGAAGACTGTGTGAGTAGTAATGGGCCAGGGGCCTTCCACCAGCCTGCTGTGTACATCCATTCTGCATGTGGCCCAGGGCCCATCCGTCCCTTCTACACCAATTAATGGTTACTTTAACTATTGTGAAAAGAAAAGGATAATCTATATTTGCATTTGGAAGAATCACCATTATCCATGATTTTAAATTGTGAGTTCAGCTTACTCCTTTCCGACGGTGCATTTTAATGCAGCCAAATCATATAAGTAAGCCAAGACTTACTTATGAAGGAGTAAAATGTGAAAGGGGGGTTGTTTCAGAGGAGATTGCAGTGGGCAACAGCTAAACATGATGTCTTAGAATGATGCTGCATTTCTGAAAGGTTATTGAAGTTATAACCAAGACTTAATAAGGTTTTATAGAAAACCAGTGTTACTGCTTAATACAACACTGATGAGTCGGCTAGGGTTTCTAGAGGGACAGACGGTGGGACTATGATTCCCAGTTATAAAACCAAAATGTGAAGCAGTTCAAAAAATTATTTGAGATCTGTAAAACCATTTGCAGAAATAGATACAAGTATTACCCTGAGACATCACAGGATGCTCAGTGAATTGCTGACAGAGAACATAAGCAATAGTTCCTCTTCTTTTTCTGCTTCCAGAAAATGTGAACTCGGTCATCTCCCCTGTGGTGAGAAGCACAAGCTCCAGATGCACAAATAGCTCATCACAGATTCTTTCATACATGGAAAAGAGCACTTTGCTGCAGGTCAAAGAATGCCCATCTGCCTTTTCAGCCTTTCCCTGATGCTTCTGCTATAGAAGCTATAGCAATAAGAGAGTGCTATCCTATCCACATGTAATAACTCTAAATGCAACAGGTTGATAAGGTTACTTTGTGGAACTTATCCATGCTGCCATCTGCCTGTCCATTTTTAAGTATAATAGATGGCCACTTTATTCACGCAACCTGGGTTGTGGGAAAGTTTGACTCCTTAAAAAAAACAGTGGCCCAAAAGCAATATTTGTGCAGCTAAAGGGATATGGCTGAATAGGAAGAGAATTGTGCCACTCACCAGAAATTGCATCACCAGCTGAAGAGTGCAACCACAATCCACAGCATGTTTACAAAGGCTATCAGTGTGACTATTTCCTTTACCCAGCTAAGTCATATTGCATGTTTATGTTCAGAAAACACAAAGAACAAAAGCACAGCCCAGGTTAAACACCACTGTACACTTTCACTGGGGAATAATGTACATTTAACTTGCAAGGGAAAATCATTCAGAAAAGCAAGCAAACACTGGCTGCATCCACACAGCCATTTTGCATTTGTGGCCTCCACAAATGTAATGAAATTTTCACACAAGACTGTTCTGTGCAGTTTCTTCTATCAGTCACCATTTTCCCTGCCATGCCACCGGAGGACAGTGCAATAGCATCATAGCAATAACTGGGTTTTTTTAAAGCCCTCCAGTGGCACGGTGGAGAATGTAGTGGCTGACAGAGGCTGACCAAAGAAAAGGGCCGGACCTTTACAAACACAATCTTTTCTATCTATGGTGTTTTAATATAATTGGACTTGTGTGTTTTTTTCTGAAAACATTGTAATAAAGTAGGTTTCAGGAAGAGCACACCAAGGACAAATTAAACCTGGAAATTGGGCAATTAGAGCACAATGTTGTCTGGATGCTTTTTTTAAAAAAAAATGATCCCATTTGAAAGCAAAAGCAGAGAAAATATCTATTGTAGAAGCAGCAGCTACTGAGATGCTCACAGAAATGGCTGTACCACATCCAGGTCTTCTCTCATACAGTGCCCTTCATGCTTTGTGCTTACAGGTAACGTCCTAGTTCAGCTACAGAGATCCACACAAATCAATTGGCTTATATGAACATATTTATTCAATAATATTTATCCTGCCCTTCATCCAATGCGCTCCTGGCAGTGTACAACATTTCCTCCCCCTTCCATTTTATCATCGCAACAAGCCCATGAGGTAGGTTAGGCTGCAAAAGAGTGACTGGCCCAAGGTTACTCAGCAAGCTTCAGGGCACAGTAAGGTTTCGAACCTGGGTCTTCCAGGTTCTGACACCCTTACCACTGCACCACACTGGTTCTCTCTTGCTGGATTGGGAATATTTGGCATAAATCAGATGTAGATTTAATGCATGCCTAACCAAGGATGTAGTAAATATACATACAAATACAGTTGTTAAGTTCGATTCATACTTGTGTACATGTAATTATCTTAGTCCAAAACATATTACAATTGAAAAAAAACTACAAACTCTGTCGGAAACAAGGGAGAGACAAAAATCTCCAGTGTAACTTTCCAGATCTGTGCGTATAGATCACGAGGTCCCAGATGTGTTACATCCTTCGTTGCGTCCATTTCTCTCCCTGAGTGAAAAACTGTTAAGCTTCTCCACATCAGCTGATTCTAATGGGAAGCCACTAGAAGTTTCTACAAAGTGGGCATGTAGCTTAATCTATTTAGTAGGAGGTAAACCTACCATCCAAAGTGAAAGTTGCGAACTGTTGTTGGTCTTAAAGGTGCCTCTGGATTCAAACTTTGTCCTAGTTAACTGTGTCATATAAATGCAGGTATATGGATTAACTGGAGCAAAGGAAGCAGAAACACTGGGGGACATCTTGGTATCTGCACAGCGTCTCTGTTGCGCTTCTGTCTCCTTCCTGTTTGCAGGTATAAAGACTGGGCATGGCCAGAGACATCAGTCCTGGTCCTTGGTCCAATCTGCATTGGTATTTCCCACCGTTGTGCAAATGATCTCACATCGTCTCACAAATTTCTGTCTACATTTGATGCCACATCCTCTCTTCTATTGTTTCATCTCAGCATCGGCGGTCTGCATCATTTTATTGCCATTTAGTAGTGACTCCGAGGTCCCTACAGGGTCTCACCGCCTTATCTGAATGTGTTTTTAAGGTGGTACAACTGCTCCTTGAGCCACTGTGAGCAAAAAGCAGACAACTGGAGCTGAATTCTTTCCCTCCCCATCTTTTCTAAAGAGGTATGCAAATTGTCACAAAGGAGACAAGTTAGCAGAAAATCCAGTTGTCTGTGTTTAAAAGCAGCCAAGGAACATTTTTCTGCGATTATATGGGAGGGCGGGTGGAAGCACGCCCACCCCTGAGCCATTTGTTATTTCCTGGGGCAGTCTCCAGAATGCTCTGCCTGACATCCGCTGGGTGTTTTGTGTTTTTTACTCAGCTCGTTCCTTCTTCCCCCCAGCTTCCCCCTGCCTGGTCACCCCCTTTTACTTTCTTTGTGTGGGGGGTCACAGGTGCTGTTTCCTCCCTGCAGTGTAGCGCAGCACCCTGCCGGCACCCCTGGGAGGCCACTCCTCCTCCCTCTCACGCCCTCTCCCTAAACAACTTGCCTCCTGATGCAGACAGAGGAGAGCTTTATACTGAGCCAAATGGGAAGCAAGCGCCGCAGCAGTACAGAACAGCTTTACATAGCAAATGCAGATTGGGCCCTTGACTCTTGGCCTGTGGCTTGTGGCCTGTGGCTGCTGCTCGGGATGTGAGTTTGTAGCTGTTTGTTTTGTGTGTGTATTTATTTTGCTTATTTGAATTATTATTTTTTAATTAGGTCCTGTTGAAAGCCATTTGTGGTCCCTACTAAAGAGAAAAGTGAGGTAATAAATTATTTAAATAAATGGAGGGGTAGAGGGTTTTCTCTCTTTCTCACACCCATACACACAGAACCAGAACCCAAGACCAAGTTTTAATCCAAGCATAGTTTCCTGGCTTGTGTGGAGAAAGCTAACATTGGTTGATGTGTTCATCTTTATCTATGTCGCAAGTAACAAGAGAGTTGGTTTCTAATTGAGATTCTCTGCCTGAGGAGGGGGACTTGGGTGAGGTGACCACATCTATGTTTATGCATATCCCAGCTCAATGTCAGGTTGTTATGATGTCTGAACGCAACCCAAATCTTATGTTGGGGGGAATAAAGAAAATAATAATCAGTTCTGTAACAGGAACCGCCATGCCTCACAGCAGTGAAATTAATTTACAATCTTCCCAACCGGCTACATTTTGCAATTTTATGAACAAATAAATATCCACCCTCCTCAGCGAATTACAATTGTCATTTCTTGTTCTTTCTTTAAAAAGCTGCAATAAATCAGAACAGATTAATTCTATCTCCAATCCAACAGTTAAAACTACTGTAAATAATTCCATACAGTCTTATTATTAGCTATTTAATTAGACAAGCATTTCCTTTTTTTTTTGCAGCTTAGAGAAATTGCTTTCATAAAACCTTTAAATATTTAGCCCTATTAATTTTCTTTTAGAGACATTAAAATTAGCCCTAGGAAATAATATTTTTGAGTAAGTGATAATCCTTGCAATATTAATAGCATAACTCAAGAAGAGATTCCTGATAAAATAGCAATGTGTAAGGAAACTGAAACAAAACTGTGGCTGAGTTCAGACTGGCAGTTTGCTCCGGTAGCCAGTCGTGGCAAAAAAGCTCTGGAATAAACTGTTCCGGGTTTTCCCGTCCACACAGCCCAGGCCGCTGCCAGAAAATACGGGGCGGAGCCGGGTGGGAGCGTTCAGACTGCTGCGCCAGGGGGCACGCTGTATTCGGCGTTTCCCTATTAATTCGGCTGTGGGTGTGTGGGTGTATGTGCGCATGAGTGGTTGTCAGGCAGAGTGGGGGAGGACCCTGCAGCGCCAGCACCGCATTGGGCAGTAGAGCGGAGCACGGCCAATCATATTGCTGCTGCCTTCTGCCTAATGCGGGTTGCTCCCGGCTTTTCGACTGCGCATTCAGACTTCCCGAAAGCAGAGAAACACGCGACACACGTGGGCTTTCGGATTTGCTACCAGTTTTATGAGGTATCTTTTAAATCCAGCAGTGAAGCGCAACAGCACGGGTTGGCTATGGGTGAGGGACGCCAGGCAGATGTGCCTGTGTGAACACCCATTTTACTCCGGAATTGAATCATCGCTGGCTCGGGTCCCTACCGGGACATATTGCCAGTCTGAACTCAGCCTGTGTATGGGGGCAGCTCTTTTCCCAGATGTGTCTTAGATCTTCTTAAATGGTGTACCTTTGTTTTGCTAAGTACTTAGCAAGTACTTAGAAGTTAAATGCAGTTATTCATTCAGGATCAGGCAGCCTGGTCCTATGAATTGTTATTAATCGCTTTGGCAGTAATCTCAGAGCATGCTTGAAGGGCATATGATACAGTGATCATCCTGAAGCTGAGCAGGCCTTGGTCTGGTTAGCATCTGCATGGGAGACTAACTGGGTCCAGTTTAGATAATGCGTTCAGGGATGGGTACGAACCGAACCATAAATCAAAATTTATCACCGTCTACCTTTTAGAGTAGTTCATGCAGTTTGTGGTGGTTCATGAATGGAACAGAAAGCAGGGTTTTAAAGGGACTCCATGTCTCTTTAAACCTCTTCTTTCTGTTCCCCACAAAAGCCACAAAAACAGCTGAGGGGAGGGGAGGTGCTCCCCGAAGTTCAGCTGTTTTGGGCTGTTTTGTGCAGTCCCTTTAAACTTTAAAAGGACTGTAGAAGACAGCCCAAAACAGCTGAACAGCAGGCAGTGCCTCAGTGCCATGCAGCTGTTTTTTGGGCTGTCTTCTCCAGTCTCTTTAAAAAGACTGTAGAAGACAGCCCAAAGCAGCTGCGTGGTGGGGAGTGCCTCCCCACCATGCAGCTGTTTTAATGGCTGTCTTTAAAGGGACTGCGGAAGACAGCTCAAAGCAGCTGTGCTCAGGGTCTGCAGGGTCATGAACCACAAACCAATTCGGTTTAAGAAGAAGAAGAAGAAGAGATTGGATTTATACCCCGCCCTTCACTACCCAAAGGTGTCTCAGAGCGGCTTACAAACTCCTTTCCCTTCCCCTCCTCACAACAGACACCCTGTGAAGTAGGTGGGGCTGAGAGAGCTCTTGACAGAAACTGCTCTTTTTTCAAGAACAGCTCTTCTCAGAACTATGGCTTGCCCAAGGTCATCCAGCCAGGTGCAAGTGGAGGAGTGGGGAATCAAACCCGGTTCTCCCAGATTAGAGTCCACGCACTTAACCACTACACCAAACTGGCTCTCTTTAAATATTTAGCTCTATTAATTTTATTTTATAGACATTGAAATTAGCCCTAGAAATCATATTTTTGACTAAGTGATCATCCTTGCAATATTGCATAACCCAAGAAGAGATTGGACACTGGACTTTGAGGTAATTATTTCAAAACATCAGACAATCCAATCAGTAAAATAATGTTTTGAGATGTAGTGATAGATCAAGCTAGCCCTTTGACCCTGTGCAGCATTCATAACAGATTTCTAATTATATTTTTAAAAGGCATGGGCCATCTCCCTACAGGCTGTATTGTGCACTTTGAGGGGGATCCAGCCTAGGACTCAGTGGATCCTGGTTCCTCATTTCCCTACCACAGCTGGCTGAGCTGAAGGTGAGGAATTTTCAGACATTTTCACAGGACTGAAAGGTGTGACTTTTCATCAGTTTTCCAGGGACTGTTATGTTTTCATCTGTACCTGTTCAGACGTACTGTTCTGAATTAGCTTTGTTTTGCCTTCAGTGCAATCCCTGATTGGCTGGGAACAGTCCAGAAAACACCAGAGGTTTACTCTAAATCAGTTCTTCTCACTGAGGGCAGTATGGAGCTAAATCTAACTGCCTAGGAACTGTGGTGATACCACCATGTTTACTCTATGATCCCCAGCTGGCTTCTAGAAAGATGAGAGAAGCCCAAAAATGATGTCATTTTCTGAAGATTCCCCCCCCCAAAGTACTTTTTCCACCCAAAGCACCAATTTGAACCTAAAAATAGAAATGAGAGGAGGTAAAATTTGGCAGGACTATTTAAATAATAATCCCTCACCCAGAGGGAGGAGATGGCAGGGTCTCCCATGAACCCCGGCATGAACTCTGATCTATAAGTTACTAAGCAGACTGGATCAAACCACTTAGTGTTTAAATCTAAACATGACAACTGCCATTTGGAAATGGCAGTAACTTTCTTTCTGGGATACATCTCTGCTCTCAGTCATCTAGTCTCTCTTTCATTTCCAGCCAGTCACCCCTTGAAGTTGTTTGTTCTCTCACCCCTTTTCCGGAATCTCTCTTCAAGAGAGAAAAAGGTACATCGAAGCATGTCACATAGTCTCTTAAACAGTTCCTGAATTGATCTGTCACAGCATAGGCAGGTAAGAGGGCATCACATCTCAAAGGCAGAACACAGCAGAATTTGTGGGAGAACCTTTGAGCCATCAGCTTGCTGTTTGAAACATCTTTTTTTTTTGGTCTTCCAACATATTCTTGCCTCAAGTTCTTACCAAATATAGAATGTGTTCTTTCAAGAGCATTTATTTTCCTCTGTGTGAAATACCTGAAAACGGTCAAGACAAATCATGATACATTTGGTATACAAGACAAGTTACTGGTTACAATGGGTTAATTCACCTCACAACGGTGTTGTGCTGACCCCAGTATTCCTTTGCTGATCAATATTTCCCCTCAGAGTTTTCTGCAAAAGTTAACCAGCAGTAATATACACATACAACTATTTTCATTGCTTCCTCTGGCAAAACCATCACATGACTGTCGCCTCAGTAATAGTAATCTGGCTCAACACATTAAAAGTCAGATGTGTTAGTTTACAGGTACAGCTCAGTGTGATTTGTTTATTTTACTTTATATACTGTCTTTGGTAAAATCCCCAAGGCAGTTAACAAGTGCCATTTAAAATAAGCAATACCAATGCACATCCAGACAAAAGGTTAACAGCAGCATAAGTACAAACTCAGAAACCCACCACAGAGAACAGAAACCACCAACTAAATCAGAAACCGCAGGAGCAAAAGGATCTAGCTAGGCTGCCATCACAAGCTGCCCTGACAGCATCCTTAGCCTGGCACAGAAATACCAGCAGTGAAGGAGTGAGAGGAACTTCTCTTGAAAGACAGTTCCAGGGTCTTGACACTACTGTTGAGAAGGCCCTGTCTCACAGAGCCACCTGCCATACTTGTGACTGTGGGAACATAGGAAGGAGGATCTAAACATGAGGTAAGTCTGTTATCATCTGATGTAAGCATTTAAATTTCTTGGAACATATTACAGGAGGGTTCTTGTTAGGGATGTGCATTTGGGTGTATCTGAGCCAAATACACATTAGAGAATGTGTTAATGGGTGCATTTCATCCGAATACACGTTACAGAATCTTAGTCTATTTGGCATTGCTGATCCCACCCCCCATCCAGCAATGTCAAATACCTAAAAGGGTAATGTAAATGGTAGCAGAGTTGGCCTTTTCCCACCCAGGGCAACAGGATGGAGGGGGGATGAGGCATCTTTGCTTGCAAATGGGGAAAGCACCTTAGGGAGAACTATGGTCCTTTGGGGGCAATTCTTGCAGTAATGGCATTTGCAAAGTTGTTGGCTTCAAATGAAGAGTTCAACAACCTTGTTTCCACCACCCTCCATACCAGGTTTCCCAGGGAACAGGAGGGAGAAGGGAAGAAGCAGTGGCAAATGGGATTCTACACTAGGGGGAGCAGTGCTCTTTGCCCAATCACAGAAGTTGTTTCATGGCTGGTCTTTCAGATTCTGGGCAAAGAGCACAAAAGCAGGGCCTGGCCGAGCTAGACTTAGGGTTGCCAGGTCTGGTTTGGAAAATACCTGGAGACTTTGGGGGTGGGTCCAGAAGAGGGTGGGGTTTGAGGAGGGGAGAGGCCTCAGCATGGTACAATGTCACATAGTTCCCACTTCAAAGCAGCCATTTTTTCCCAGGGAGCTGATATCTGTCAGCTGGAAAGGAGTTGTAAAAGCAGGAGATCCCCGGGCCCCACCTGGAGGCTGGCAACCCTGGCTAGACTTTATTTCTGAGAAAGGTTTGGAGAGTGTACAGTGCTGACTTTGGCTTCAGCTGCTGCTGCTCTGAGCCAGGACTACTGCTGCTGCCTGCAAGACTGATTGCTCTGCTGTAGACTTCAGATCCTGACCTGCCTCCCTGGAGAAGACACTGAGTGGTTTGAGACGTAACATCTTTTTGGATTTTTCTTATAGCAGTTCAATTCTTTGGGCCTAGTGATAGGGTGTGTGTGTGTGTGTGTAGAGGACAAGGGCCTCAGACCTTTTTTTGATTGCTTCTGGTTTGTTTTAGCTTACATATTTGATAGCTGTTCTTTGTGCCTGGTGGTAGGTTGTGGGGCAGGGAAGCCAAAGGCCTCGGGCCTCTTTGTTGTTGTTGTTTCCTTATGGTTTTGTTCTTTGCTTTAGTTTGTAGTTGTTTGTTTTTGAGGAGTTGCTTTAGAACCGTTTGGGTTTTTTTTCCATTTTGGGGCTTGTGTGTGTATTTGTGTGGTGGGATTCTGCTTGATTTTTTCCCCTCTCTCTCACTCCTTCACCATCCTTCATTTTTTTCTTTTTTTTTTGGGGGGGGGGGTCTGTTTTTTAAAGTTTTGTTGCTTGTTTCTCTGCTTCCCCCCCTTTTTCTTTTTTGGGTCTGGTGTGTGTGTGGACTGGGGAGGGGCTTTTGGCTTTGCTTCTTGCTTTCTCTGTTTTCTTTCCCCACACACACCTTTTCCCCCCATTCAATTTCTGCTGGTTTAATTTGTTGAAAGATTTGTGTCCCACTTTTCACTTGAATAGTTGAGTTGGGATCTTTTTTCCCCCTTCTTTATTTTCTCCTTTTAATTTCTAAAAGGTTGGTGGGGAAGGGTGTTCAAGGTTCACAGTTCAGTCAGTGTTTCATTTAAGTCTGGTTTGGTGCTTTTTTATTGCTTTTTCTGACCAACCTTCCTTCCACAGAGAAACTCATTAATGGCCATTGGGGCTGAGAAAGCTGTTGTCTCTGCTTCTTCTAATTTTCAAATCAGGCACAGGACTTTATTGTTTGAGCAGCTTGTTGCTCCATCCATCATCATCATCATCACCATCATCATCTTTACTGCATTAGCTCATAGCCTTAGGAAACAACATCTTGAAAATCAGAAAAATTACAATACAAACAATCTCAATACCAATTTGAGCTCTTAAAATGTCAATTTAGATTTGATAATCATTAAAATCATAGCAATGAAATAAAGATTAAAAACAACAGTGGCAATGTATGTTATGTGTATTTTGTATCTCTTCTGTATTTTTCATAATTGCGGCTTTCAATTTAAAAAAATTAAAAGATCAAAAACAACTCATCAAACCTAGAATAGTACATAGAGTTTATCCATCAGCCATGTTAACAATAGATGGTTTTGACAAAGTCTTTATCACCCATGTGATAAACTTTTCAATTTGCAATGTTACCCATTTGTTTTTGTCAGGATGCAATATTAGGAATCAGTTGTGGTCTGATTTCCCTGGATATCATGACAGAATACTTGTTCCGGTAGTAGGTGTTAAACAGAGGCTTTTAGTAATAAGGATCTGTTACAAATTCTTTAAAACAGTTATAATTAAATTTCAGCATAGGGCTTTAGTTCCCCTTAATTAGGCCAGTAATAGGCTATTGAAAGAAGCAAGGCTGTGTCTGCAAAACAGTAGCATAATTAGCCTAGATTAACTTTTAAAAAAACTTTCCAGTGTGCTCTCTGAGCTTCAGCACTTGAAGACAGGCACTTGTAGTAATAGACAAATTTTGCTTTAGGTTATCCTATAGTTTCATTTTTTCAGAAGGGAGCCCCTGAGCTCGTGACAAGGAAAGCAGGTTTGAATATAGTCAGGAAAAGTTTAATAAAGAACCTTAACCTTTTTAAAAGTTTTTGGATTCCATCTCAAGGACAGTTTCTATTAAACCATAGTCAAGTTTCAGTGTAGGATGTCACTAGTTCTAAAAAACAAACAAACAAAAACTGAAGCAAGGTTAGGTTAGTTGCATTTTAAAAACAAAAACTTAGTCTTTGGTGGAAAGGTTGATAAAAAGGCTTCAGAGTCTGTTAGGTTAAGTGCAGGTAGCTAGGTATTGGAAAAATTGGCAAAAATATTTAGATATTCAGAGTTTGCAATGGATCTTTGCTTCACTGGAGAGGAGGCATTTCTTTCTGTGTAAAAGTCTTTATTTCTAAGGGAAGGGTACACAGGAGAAGCTACAAAATAACAAAAACCTAAGGCTACATCTCTACAGCTATAGAACAGACCGACCACATGGTCTCACAACAACAACAACTGTAATGGAGATTATTCTTCTTCTTGACCCCTAGAAGGAAATCACCTGAATACATTAACCAATGATTGTGAGTAAACAGACTTAGATTTCCCGGGCTTTCTTCCCATTGGCTCTGAGTCAGGTTTCCCTTCCAGGTCAGTCTAAACAATAGCACACAAGGTGAACAGATTAACCCCATAATGACTGAATTAGACCTTGCAACACACATATTTCCAACACTAGATACCTAACTTTCCTCAGAGTTTGGCCTGTTGAAGCAATGAATGGCAGGAAGGGAATGCAGCAGGGCCCTGGAGGCAAAGCTAAGGAGAAATCTAGGGGGAGTGCAGTGGCTTGTAATGAGGGGCCGGCAGCCCCTTCCCCCTCAGGCATCTCTTCCTGTCCCCCCACGACACAGTGTGTCTGCCCTGAGCTGCTCACAGGAGGTGGCTCCAGGGGTGACAGCAGTTGCTTGTCAGTGTGGGTGCTCCTACACCTTCCTAGCCTGGAAGCACTTCCAGCACACAGAAGATCCTCACTTTGCACAGTGCCAGCTGTGTAGGGCCTGGATCAGTTGAGGAAGAGACCTGACTCATCTCTTGACTACTGTACTGCAGTATCATCTGAAGAACCAGCACCAGGAGGTGCTTCTTCAGGAGGAAAGAGAGGCTGATGCTGGGGTGCCCACGTGGCCACCACCAGCCAGCCAGGAAGTGAGTCGTCCTGCGACCACCTCCAGTGCTGTCCCTGAACAGTCTCTGGTAGGGAAGGGACACCAAGCATCTCTGACAAAGATGTTTGGTGAGGTTGGCACTATGTTGCCTGGGGGGAACAGCAGGTAGGGAAGAGGGTCACTCACCTCATTGGTCAGATGATCACTCTAGATGGCTGCCTCTTCTCCATGGTCAAAGACACTGGCTTCCACAGGCTGCTCCAGGATACCTATCCCTGGAACACACACCCGTCTCACACCACGCTGAGCAGGTCCGTGTTTCCCCCATTGTACAGGGCTGCCAGGGACTACGAGAAGGCACTGTTGTCCCACACTCACAGGAGAACTATGCACTTCATGTATGGTATCTGGACTTGCCTTCAGGAGCATCATGTGTTCCTCTCGTAGACTGTGCACTGGTGGCAACCCAACAATGTTGTGGGTGGGGGCCACAGTGTTAGGCAGGGTGAGGGCTGCCAGGCCAGGCTCTGCTCCACACTGAAGTTCTTGATGAGGCACACATGGTGGACAACATCTTTGCTGCTACTCAGAAACAGTTACTGGCATAGGTAGGTAGGGATGTCTCATTGGGCCTCATAGTGACCAATGGTGGTGTGAACACTCTGCAGAGAATCCCAGTCCGGACTCTGAGACTTATGATTTCAGGCATCTCCTCCAGAAATGCCAGCATATTATGGTTCACTTCTCTTGCAATGTGAAGGGCACCCATCTGCTGCACAAGAAGCAAGCACTGACAAATGTGCCAGAGCATTTACTGGAACTCCATCTATGCCATGCTCAAGTATTTGGTGGAACGGAAGAGAGTCCCAGCTGCCTTGATCTCTGAGGCTGGGATAGTTCAGGAAGAGAGCCAGCTCAACCAGGACGAGTGGTTGACCATCTCTCAGACTGTGGAGGTTCTCAAGCCCTTTAAGAACCATACACAGTTGCTCTCGTCTGACGTGACTAGTCTGTCTCTGGTCATCTCTATGATCCAAACAGCTTGTGAGGATTTGGCCTCCTTTCTGGAGCCAGCTGCAGGATGTGCAGACTTGCTTCCAGCAGTGCATGTGCTGGTGGAAAGGCTGCAAGATGGACTCGAGGCCTGCCTTCAGCCCCTCACACAGCAGAAGGTCTACCTGTTGGTGACCATGTGTGACCCATACATCAAAGGCAGGATCCCCAAGCAGGCTGATCAGCTCATTCACTGGAGAGATGAGCTCTCCTGGTGAGCTGAGCACATGCAAGCCAAGAGGGGCATGTTGGCATAAGTAGAGGAAGAGGGGGAGAAAGCAGCTCTGCTGCTTTTCATCCCCCACTTCCCCCTCTAGGCAGCATCCCCCCTCTGTGGCAACCATCTTGGAGATGGAGCTCATCAAGCTGGCACTCGGCCCATCTAGGGATGAGATGTGTACAAGATAGGATACGGCAGCTGCAATTGTGAGGTAGTACCTTGCGGAGCCCTATGAGTTGCAGACCACCAATCTACTGAACAACTGGGCCATGAAGGAGGTGGTCTGGCCAGACTTCTCTGCCATGGCCCAAAGGCTCCTCTCATGCCTCCTGACGAGCATGCAGACTGAGTGTGTTTTTTTCCCATGCGGGCAACATTGTCAGCTCATATCATTCATGTCTGCTCCCCTGGACAATTGAGCAGTTGGTCTTCCTGAAGGTCAACTTGGCATTGTTCAACTACTTGTTTCTGGACTTTGAGAGTGTCAGAAGTGAGCAGGTGCCTGTGCCTGCATCCTCTCTCAGTCTGTGCTGGGAAGTTGGGCCAAAACATTCTTCCCAAACTTAGAATGTGTCTAGAAAGAAGTAGCAGGGTAATTACCCAATTTGATTAGCACCAAAACACCCCACCAATCCCCACTGCCATTCTGAACCCACCTGCACCGAAGTGCCTCTATGGAACCCCAGTAGCAGTGCAGCACAGAGTGATGATGGAGGTAGTGCTTACAAGCTCACCCACCAAGACATCAGCCACCCCAGACCAAAATTGCATCCTGAAATTAAAACAGCAGCACAAAAACTGTTCTTCATCTTGATGGAGATGAAAGGGATAGATGAAATTCCATTGACAATGCACTCAAAGAGTAGTTGTCAATGGCATTTCATCTGATGAAAATGTGTTATGTGTTAACTTTGGATCCATTTGCATTGACCCCACAGAAAATCTGAAGTATTTCCGCCCACACGGTGTGACTTTTTTGCCTCCCTTTTCCACCGCAGCTCCCAGTTCCCCTGAAATGCTGCTCCTGGGAGACTTGGGGACAGCACAAGGTGGAGCTGGAGGTCTGCTGCAAGAGGAAGGAGTGAAAATCCCCCTTGTATTCCCAGATATGCCCTGACCTCATCAGATCTCAGACACTAAGCAGGGTCAGTCCTGGCCAGTATTTGGATGGGAGACCTCCAAGGAATACCAAGGGTTATGACATGGAGGCAGGCAACGGCAAACTACCTCTGAAAATCTCTTGCCTTGAAAACCTTATGGAATCGCCATAAGTCAGTTGTGACTTGATGGCAAAGACAGCTACAAATGCCCAGATATTTCTCACAATGAAAAACTGAATTCAGAGAAGAAAAGCTTAAAAAACACATAAACAACCCTAGAAGGAGTGCCAGTAATGATTATTGGGGTATGATAGGCCAAAAAAACAAAAAGTCTTTGCCTGCTACAAAAAGTCACCAAGAGAGGGAGACAGAGGAATCTTTCTGGGGAAGGAGTTCCAAACTTTTGGTGCCACCACCAAGAGACCCTTTCTTGGGTTGCTCCTCCATCTAGATTCAGACGGGGGTGCAAGCAAAACAGGGCCTCCAAAGGTGACTGGAGTGGACAGGTAGGTTCATATGGGAGGAGGCGGTCCTTAAGGTGTGTTGGTCCCTTCCAACTCTGAGATAAAGTAAAATAAAATATACAATCAATTATTCATTGTTCCCCTCACTCTCAGTCTTTAGGAGGCAGCTGAAGAAAGTTTTATTCAAGACATCATTCAATTAGTTTTGCTTTCTTGCCTATTGATGGTTTTATATTTTGATTTTTATTATGGCCTTTTATGTGTTGTATGGATGTTTATGTTTTATGTTGTACTTACACAGGAAAACATCTTGAGTTCTGTAAGGTAGAAAGGCATCTAATAAGTGTTTTAAATAAGTTAAATTAATAACAAATGGGAATTCTTCCCTTATATGTAAGGTGCTGACCTCTGCCCTACTGCAAGGTCAGAATTTGTGGTATTACTGCAGTTGTCACAGTCAAGGCATGCATTTACATCCAGGTAAATCAACGGTTTTGCTCTGGTACCATGGTTATTGTTAGATGCAACATAGTGGTGCTAGGTATACAGCTTTAGATAGACAGACATAGAGAAAGCTTTCTGCTAATGGAAAGGGAAGAGATTTTCACCTGTTTCCCCTCTCACTGAAGACACATGACTCCCCCCTCACACTGCTGTTCCTTGAGATCTCCTGCCTTTGGGGTGAAGCAGGAGCAGAGAGCCTAGGAACATCTGCTCCACCGATGGAAGTCGGTGCAAATGGTCTGCTGGATCCAAACCAGATATTCTGGCAGGATCACAATATCACTGTGCTGCATCCTGTCCCCCTTACTTTCCAGGCAATCTGGACAAAAACTACCTGCATCTTTCCCCTTATCTCTTTGTAATAAAACAGGGTCGAGACATAACTATTTTTAAAACAGAGGTGACAATTTAGAGCAAAAAGTAGATCATGGCAACAGACTGTTACAAAGTTATTGCATTAGAGTACAATTATAATTGATTTAAGAAATGCCTTCCAGTGGCATGGAGGGGGGAAATGACTTCCACAAGGGGCTGACAGGGAAAAAAAAATGGGCCAACTTGGGTAGGATGTTGGAAAATGTTACTCCTGTCCAGATGGCGCACAAATGTGTTTTAGACAGTGTTCTTTCAAACAAGACCATCACAAACCACAGGAAGAGCAGAGCGGAGCAGGGGAAAACTTAAGAAAGTGGACAATTAGAGGTGTACAGCACGTGGATGCTAAATGAAAGGGCTCCCAGTTTGGAAGCAAAGGCGAAGCAAAACCTCGATAGGGAAGAAGCCCAGCAACAAATGCCCTGTCCTTTAAAATGGCCTGACAACTACAGACTCACTGGCGCTCGTGCGCACTTATGTGCCTAAAATGTAGTAATAACAAAAATAATGACAGATTTTATACTGATAAGCCATAATTTTCTCCTGCTGGAGACCCCTATAAATATACTGATGCAAACCATACTTTGCTGCGGTCCAATAAACCACTCAATTCACCAGATTCCAGTGTTCTATGAGAAAGGTAAGGATCTGCATACACAAGCTGTCCTATACAGCTTGTAATGAGGGGCCAGCAACACTTTTTCATTTCCTTAAAGGCTCTGATATGCCATCACAATGATCTATAACTTGAGAAATGAAGAGCAAACAAACCAAACTGGAGAAAACAGTCTCTTTTCAGATATGCTGCATGAATTCTGGCTTACAAAATGGCTGCTGAGGCTGCAGGCAGGGAAATTCCAGAGACACTAAGAAAGTCCTGATATGCTATAACTACCAGCATATTCCAACCTATAGTTCGGATCCAAGCTATACTTGGGAATGACCATTTCCATGGACAGAATGAATAGGGCAAAAGCTATCTGTGGAAACAACAACTTCAGTGTTGTGGAGCATGACATGGCTCCCAAACGACGCTCCTGGGGGACAGTAACTTCCAGGAATATGAGCCTGTGGCGGGAAGGGGGAGATGAGAAAACCATGCTCCACAGACAGAAATTGTACTGTCTCCAGAGGGCTTTGTTTCTATTTGAACTGTGAAGGAATTTTGTTTCTTGACTGACCAGATGGGAAAGGAGAGAAAATAAAATGAAGGAGGAGGAGGATTTATACCCCGCCCTTCACTTGGAGTCTCAGAGTGGCTTGCAATCTCCTTCCCTTCCTCTCCCCACAACAGACACCCTGTGAGATAGGTGGAGCTGAGAGAGCTCCTTCAAGGACTGCTCTTGAGAGAATAGCTCTGAGAGAACTTGTGACTGGCCCAAGGTCACACCAGCAGCTGCATGTGGAGGAGTGGGGAATCAAACCTAGTTCTCCCAGATTAGAGTCTGCACTCTTAACCACTACACCAAATTGGCTCTCATAGTTGTAAAGCTTCAGGTCTGAGCTTTGCTAACTTTTCCCTGTTGTTTCATGACCTTGTCAAACACCAAAATAAAGCACCCCTTCTTAAACGCTAGAACTTCACTGAAGGCCATTTCTCACAGATCCCATGTGGTATAGAGGTTAGTAGGGGTATGTGCTGAGAAAAAAATTATTACAATATCAAATCTGGGCTTCAGGGAAGGGATGCTTACCGTAATTGCTAATTTTCAGGAGTGATTTTAGAGTATTATTTTCAATGATGAATGTATATGAAGCTCTGTGGCAATTGTAATCTAAAGTAGATTGAACAAAAGGGTTCAGTTTTACAGACCCCCCCATAGTATCAGGTGGTAGCCTAGTAGGAGTGTTACAGTTGGCCATGGTGATAAAAAAAGCTGTCCGCATTTTCCTATTCTTACAGTGACTGACTGACAATAAAAGTATTGTACCTTTCCATCAAAAGCTCCACATTTGCCATCCTTCCTGGTTGTGTTCTGTTTGTTTCCTTTCACAAAGTGAAAGTGGCTTCCTTTGCAAAAAAACAAACAAACCCATAATTATTCCCTATGGGGTACTTTTTTAGAGACTGATATGGGTGTTTTTCAATCAAAAGACACCAAAATTGCAGCAGAGTGAGTCCTACCTGCCTGTCTGCTAAAGAATCCCCAAGTTTCAAGCAAAGTGGGCCAATGGGAGAAATTCTGTGAGCCCCTGAACAAGGTGCCCTAGCTCTCTCTTTTCCCAGCCTTGCAAAGAACAAAAGAGCTCTGCCCCTACAAAAGAGGGACAGAAAGAGAACTGCTGATATCTGTGGCTTGTCTTCAGTATGTGCTCCTCCCTTGCAAGGATCTGATTGGAAGGGAGAAATGTCATTGCTTGGGAAATCAGTAGAATCAAAGAAAAACACAAGTACATCCTGGAGCTGGCTAATAGCACCCAAAGATTTAAAACAACAACAACATGGATTGTTTGGGGAGAGGTTTTTCAAGAATCTCATTTCCGTAAATCATGTTAATGGCCTGAACCTGCAATTTCTGTGTACATCTTCTGTTTGGGAATTTATTTATTTTTTGGATTTATAGCCTGCCCTCCCTCATACAACAGGGCTGAGAACAGGTGACAACAATATTCATATAAACAATATTCAAAATTTTAAAATTATTAAAACAACTCTTACAGTACTACAGGCAACCTGTAGATTAGTACATAAAAAGGGAAGCATGACATGGTGCCCCTCATCCAGGGGAGAATAAATATCATACAGAATGGTAAATAGATAATAACTGACAGGGAGGGGGAAAGGGATGGGGGAGAAAGAAGGGAAGGAAAAGGAAAGGAAGGAGGCCAACTTAGATAGAAACCATCACTGTCCTCAACCATAAGTCCGGTGGAACACCTCTGTCTTAGGGTCCCTGCAGAACTGCTTCAGATGCCACAGGTCCTGAGAATTCTACCAGGCTGGGGCCAGGGTCAAAAAAGCACATTATGTACATTCTTGGTAGTTAGAGAATTGGAGCAGGATCTGGGAGACCAAGGTTCAAATCCCCACTCTTCCGTGGAAGTTTTCTGGGTGACCTTGGGCCAGTCACATGCTTTTTATATAACCTACATCAAACGGTTGTTGCTATGACAATAAAATGAAGGTGAGAAGAATTATGTAAGCCACTTTGTATCCCCTTCGAGGAGAAAAGTGGGGCATGTATGAAGAAAACAACTAAATAAGGAAACTAGTATGCATTGAATAGCCCATCAGAGCACTGAAGATAAGAGGGTCAGCTATAGTTAGTACTTGAATGGGAGACCACTCAGGAAGACTGGAGTTGCAGCACAGAGAAACGAAATGGCAAACCACTTCATCTCATTCCTGGAATGCTCCATGGATGGGGTCACCATGACTCAATAGCACTTTCTTCTTCACACATCAAATCTGCAGCTACCCACACATGTCAATAAGAGTTAACACTGAGGACCACTGAAGTGATCTGGGGAGTATGGCTGTTTTAACAGTGGCAGATACATGTAAGTGCCATAATATTTCAACAATCCCCCCGCTTGCCATATTCTGAGTGCAGATCAAAGCTTGTTTTACGACACACTGGGAAGTAGCTATAAACCAAAAACTGTCACGCAAAGATGATGGATTGAGAAACCGGATGGGATGGTTTCCTTCCTTTTTCCTCCTCTGCTGCATTACAGAATGTTTTGCTGTTTCATCTGATCACGGTTAATACATTTTAACTTGTCATGGATTTTTAAAATACTCCCCAAACAAAGGTATGGAAGACTGCAAGACTAGAATTCATTACCAAATGTGTTTGTATTTCTCAGGGCTTGAATAAAGATTTCCTAGCTGTCTCACTAAGAAAAGTCACTGGACACAATCCACAGAAAGTTAGGACCAGTTCATGTTTTATGATTAGATAGATAGACAGACAGACAGACAGAATCAGTCAGTCTGATACTGCGTGTATATTTCAGTGACCAAATTTCTCTGCAATCGGCATCAGTGTCAAGACCCCAGTCAGCACTTCTACTTTTACTGAATGGAAGCTCAGAAATTTAAATGTGTGTTCACACACCATGAACAACACAACCACATCTGTATTTTGTCATTTAGACTTGGCTATTTTTAGACCGAAGTCCAGAAAATAAAGTGTGAATTGTCTTTTTGGCTCAAATGACATGTTCAGAGGAATTCTATTGTTCTTTCTTCCCTTTTCATTGTTTTTCACTCAAAGCAGCCTTTGAGTTTGACTGGAAGAAGGGTGGGAAGAAAGAGGCTGCTGCTTCTCTGTTGTCTTTTTGGCTTTTTGAAAGTTTCTCTGATCACTTCCACATGGGTAGGTGGGCGCAACTCCCCAATTTGATCTCACTGCCACTGAGAATAAAAGGGAGCCCTTATGAGGGGCAATTCCTCATTCTTTTCCCTCCCACCCACCATTCCCTCCTTCCATTCCTTCCCCCAGCTCTTCTGGATGTACCAGCTTTTTAAAAAACAAACACAGTTTGTATACATTTACTGCCAATAATTTTTTTAAAAGATGGCAAAAAGTCTGCCAGTTGGGGGGTATAATGAGAAGGAAGGGAAATGGTGCCAGATATTGGTAGGAAGGTGTGGAAATTTGCACCTCCTCCTGTACCCTTTGCCCAAATCCAGCTTGGATGCTATCATTTAGGAAAGACGTATCAAAATTGGTTTGGGGCAACCCACAGCAGAGCCAGGGAAAACTGAAAGGTGACAACTGGAGGACAATATTGTACAGAAGACCCAGAAGAACTGCCACAGTTGGAGAGGCCAGGTAGAACAAGACCTCTGTGTAGAAACAACCTCCGATTAGACTTTCCCAGGCATCTTTGTTTGTTTCTTTCAGTCAAATGGCAGGTATAGGCCCAATGCAGACTGTGGCTGCAGGGCATAATTTCAGTCATCATAACCAACCTCCCCTCCAGCTGGCTAACAGATATTGGCCTGGTTTTTGAGTTCAGTGTTTTAAAATTCAGTTTGTCCATTTATTCTTCTCCATTCCCTATTGCCACAGGGGTGGTTCACAGCCCAAGCAGCCATTTGGTGTGGTGCACCTGCAGAGAAGGTGGTGGACAGATGTAGCCTATGCCCCGTGTCACCTTTTGCACCATGTACCACTTGCCCAGCTCCAAGGCAGGCAACTTCTAGCCCTGGGGAGATTATGAGTAGCCCTAGGTAGATTATGAGTAGCTTATTTGCTCAGGGAGGCAAAACACCTTGAAGTGCCCCTGTACCCCCAGGTCCATTTATTTTATGGTTTAAGTACATAAATTGAGATTGTCTCCTATGTCACTGTATCCTGTATTCAGCTGTAGTTCCCCAGTGGATTACTTAGTAATTCCCCTTGATGTACCAGCAATTATTTAGGATTTGTATGGGGTTCACGTTTAGAACTCTCGAGATGAGGCTATCTCACCTTGTTAGCTTGGCTTATCTTCAGCCGGACCTCAAATAAATGGCAAACCAAAGGCCTATTGCTCCATTATGGGATTCATAGGTACCTCTCTCTGAGATAACCTGCCACCTCTTCAGTTTGCAGCTCCCCTCTGATGGAGTAGGCCAGTTGTTCAGGCCACTTAAGTCTCTGTGGTGCCTCTGTGGTGTCTCGCCTCTGGTGAGAGCCAGTTTGGTGTAGTGGTTAAGTGCACGGACTCTTATCTGGGAGAACCGGGTTTGATTCCCCACTCCTCCACTTGCACCTACTGATGTGACCTTGGGTCAGTCACAAGCTCTGGCACAGCTGTTCTCTCAAGGACAGTTCTAGAAAGAGCTCTCTCAGCCCCACCTACCTCACAGGGTGTCTGTTGTGGGGAGGGGGAGGGAAAGGAGTTTGTAAGCTGCTCTGAGACGCCTTTGGGCAGCGAAGGGCGGGGTATAAATCCAATCTGCTCCTCCTCCTCCTCCTCCTCTTCTTCTTCTTCTTCTTCTTCTTCTTCTTCTTCTTCTTCTTCTTCTTCTTCTTCTTCTTCTTCTTCTTCTTCTTCTTCTTCTTCTTCTTCTTCTTCGCTGGTAAACTCAGCTCAAGCAATTTAATAGAATAAGTCAATCAAAACATTAAGATACAAACGAAAAATCCCAACAGCATTATGCAGCTTTCATCTTCTAGCCCACGGATGTCTTCCGGGGCTCCAAACTACCTTTTAAAATACGATTCTAATAGGGACACATACCACACACCGACAGAAGATTCATGGTCCACTGTTTATCAAGAGAAAACATTAATCTTCCCAAGCTCAGTATGCAGAACTAAAATCACAGTCTCCGAAATCTTTCCACAGCAAAAGCTCCAGTTGTTAAAATTCCATGCAAGCATGTTTCCTCAGCTCTCCCTCAGGTACCATTCTTTCAACACACACAATAACAATTGTTCCCTTTACTAAGGCTGAACACAATAACCAGATCTTTATAGAGGATAATTAACAGCCAGCAGTAAGTCTTAGCATTTATTCAATTGAGTATGAATGACTTATGAAAATTCTCTTTGCTGTCGAAATAATGGGATATCATACCATTCACCTATGTTTGGCTCTTATGCGATATTGTATTTATGGGTTTCATAATTCAATATGAGGATTTAAATGGGTAATGATATGATTTTTATGTAAGTTTGTATTTATAGAACTATTGATGAATATATTTCTCCCGCTTTTCTGTTCTTAATTAAATCTATCATTCATTTGTACTTGTCAGATGGATTATTCCTGGCTTACAAATCTTTACGTCGGGCTTTTTGCACATGAACAATTAAGTTGCTGAGGCCCAGTGAGTGGTCTCGGTGCTGCAGAGTTACTGAGCTAAGTTGAGAGCAGATCTGGTTGGAGGAACTGTAGCTCAGTGGGAGAGCCTTCACTTTGCATGCAGAAAGTCCCAGGTTCAATCCCCAGCATCCCCAGTTAAAAGGACTAGGCTCTGGTGTCTTGGGCCAAAGGTCTTTCACACCAGTGAATTTAGAAGACATTTTAATGCCTTCTGAGCTCACTGGCGAGTTGTGCTGTGGTGGAGGCGGAGCTTTAAAGGGTTCCTGACTGTTGCCTTCGGTACCAGAATGTCTGGCCCATGAACCCTCTTATGAACCAAATGAACCACATGACAGTTCATGTGCAGTTTGCAAACAGTGCTATTGCATGAATTGCAGTTCACAATTGCATGAACTGGCCCAGTTTGTCACAAAATTCGGTTCATAATTTAGTTCGTGCTCATCTCTAATTGTGACTACTAGATCACTGCACTGGGATTGCAGATGAGACTTTCTTCCCTGCCTTCAACATTACTTGAATCCCAGTCTCCCATCTGTAAGTGCTGAATACCTATTGCTCCATCATAGAACCACAACTGCTGCACTCCCACGACCCAGGAAACACTGAAATGCAAACAATATTAAGCAAGTGAATAATTTCATCAACACCAATGATGTATACATTGATTTTTCCACCTCAGCTGGAGAATTGCACTGGGATTGAGGGGAAGGGGGATCTTGGGTATATGTCTCTTAGTTAGATGTAATAGATCTGGGCTGAGCTTCAGTTTTCCCAGCTCTTTGCAGGTAAAAAAACCTAGGCATTGCCAGAACCTTTTAGTGAGAACCAAAGGGAAAGAGCCAAAGGGCTCTTAGGCTGTGTCTGTTAAATACTGGGTTCCATGGATGGTCTGACCCCAGCCTAGTGATCAGCTCTCTTTTATTAGTGACTAGGAATAAGGCCCGTTGTGGAAACAGAGACAACGAGCTCTAGAAATTTGCCATGGGCGAGTGGACCAGGCTTGAGGAGTCCTTTTAGCATCAGCTTGCCAGGCGCACCCCGAGGCCAGCCACTCCGAGTGAAGAACTGGCACTTTCCAGGAGGGGCCAGCCCAGGAGGACATTGACGCTGCCTGCAGAGGAGCCTCGTTGGCATTCCGCTCGTGTTCCTCCCCCTGTGGAAGTGGCACTATGCGAAGCGGGAGTGCGGGCAGCCGAGGAAATGGGACCAGCAGCCAGGGTAGGGTGGGGCAAGAGCTCTCTGCAGGTGCTGCCCTGTGGGGGGGGGGTGGCTGTGAGACTGCCAGCGGCGGGTGGCAGCGAGACTCCAGTGGTGGGTGAGGGACAGGCAGGCATCTTGGTCGATGAAAGGGACCTCCCAGCTTGGCTTTGCTGCGCTTCCTTCCCCACCCCACCCCCGTAAGCAGGTTGTTGGAGGCTGGAGCAAGCTTTTGCTTGAAGTGGTGCTCCCCCCTCCAGCAGCTGGAGTGAGGTCTTGCTTCAAGTGGTGCAGCTTTGGTTCCGTCCCAGCAGAAACCTCATAATCCTCCGTCATGGCATGAGATGAAAGGGAAGGGCGGGACTGAGGCAACACAGCCACCAATGGGTAGAGACCCCTGGTGACTGACGCATCAGAGAGTCAAAGGCTGTGTGGGGGGTGTGTGGAACGTTCAGACAAGAGGGACACAAAAACCCAAATATAATATAAGGAGAGATTCAGCAAGAACAAGACAAAGACGCAGGGCAACGGCCCTGTTTAAATAGCATGCAAACTCTACCCACTTCCCAGCAACTACTAACAATAGGCTATTATCAGAACCATTAATTCCTCATTGGCCACCTCCAGAGTCCTGGTGGACTATTGTTCTAGAGCTCCAAGCTCAGCCAGTCTCTGGTAGAAACAGTCCTGGAATGTTCCAGTTCCAGTACATAACAGTGGCCCTGAGTGTGAGCCAGCCCCGTGGATCCAGGACCAGTCCAGGTGTTGGAGCTCTTTGTTATTGCTTGTTTGCCTACGTTATGGTTTTATATTTCTCTGTAAACTGCTTGACTACAGACAAAAATAGGGATGGAAGTAAATTTCATTAAGTTCTGCTGTGGAGTCCTAAACCCAAATATGGCATTGAAACTAGAAAAAGAAGAACGCTGTTACATGATTTTTTGGCAATATAATATGTTCCTGTATCTTGCAGGTTCATGCCACAGTAAAAACCTCAAAAGCTTTAAATAGTATACTCCTACTTATATAACACAATAAAAAAGGCTAGGGAAGAGAAATGAGAGGTAGACTAGATAAAGTGAAACTGAATAGCTCAAAGTTAATTAACAGCAGGCAAAGCTTCTTTTCCAATATATTTAATTCTTCTACTTAAATGTCATGTCTCAGCTTACAAAGGAGAGCACAGCACTGTCAGGCTGCAGAAACTAGTGCTTTATTTAATAGAGGATGTGCATTTGGAATATAACCAAGCAAGATCTCACCTGAGTATATCCTGCTCATTAACCCCAGAAATGTAAATATTCAGAATATTATCTCCAGTTCTCAGCCCCGAACAAACTAGACCAGTTCTGGCAATTTTTGGTGGCACTGAGATGGCTGTGGTTACAACACCCCTTTCCATTTCCTTCTGGGAGCAAGGAGAGGGGCAGTGAGGGCAAAGAGTGGCTCAAAAGACGTCCTGGAAAGGCACATCATCCAACCTGAACACTTAACCCATGGTGACACAAAACGGTATCATCTCTCAGGAATTTTCATGCAAAGCAGCCACTGGTTTGGAGAGGACTCTCATTCTATATAACCAGTGCATTTCGTGCTCAAGTAGTTCCAGCTATTGGGCTGTGGCAGGAGTAGGCAAATACTTTGTATGGACGTGCCAATAGAAGACGGGCAGAATAGAAGTGGACATTTTGGCCTTGCTCAGTTTGCCCCATTATTGTTTGAATCACAATTTAATTGCAAATGAGTAGCAGCATCCTCAAGGACTCAAAAAAGAGTTGATTTTTTTTTTTTTTTGCCCTCTGAACCTGTGGAATGATTTGCACGTAGACATTCTTGTACTGTTATCCCGTGGCTGTCAAAAATTGAGTTTTCCTTGGTTATCTTCAACCTGCTAGAGGAGGAGGAGGAAATTGGATTCATACCCCGCCCTTCACTCGGCGTGTCAGAGTGGCTTACAATCAATGCTCCCTCTAAGCTGTGGAGACTTGTGAGCAAAAATTCTATTTTGTGAGCTACTGGCATTAAAGTTGTGAGCGAGTGATTTGGCTGCTGCATAAATTAGTTTGCTCTGAAGCCATCCTTCCTGAGCTAAGACAAAAATGTGTGAGCCAGAGGCTAAAATACTGTGAGCTAGCTCACACTAACTCAACTTAGAGGGAACACTGCTTCCAATCTCCTTCCCATCCTCTCCCCACAACAGACACCCTGTGAGGTAGGTGGGGCTGAGAGAATTCTGAGAGAACTGTGACTGGCCCAAGGTCACCCAGCTGACTGCATGTGGAGAAGTGGGGGAATCAAACCCGGTTCTCCAGATTAGAGTCCGCCGCTCTTAACCACAACACCAAGCTGGCTCTCCTACATCAAAGGGGTGCAGGGAAGCACAGCTTCTAGAGAGACAAACCTTTACCATTTCCCCTACCTGACTCCCCAACCTGAGTACCTTTCACAGTTTTTTTTTAACCATCCCATAAATTTCTGAGAAGCAGCATGGTGCGGTGGCTAAGAGCAGCAGGCTCTAATCTGGAAAGCCAGGTTTGATTCCCCACTCCTCCTGCTTGGGTGACCTTGGGCCAGTCACAGTTATCTCATAGGTTGTGGGGAGAGGAAGGGAAGGCCACCGTAAGCTGCTTTGAGATTCCTTAGGGTGGAGAACAGTGGGGAATAAAAATCAACTCTTCTCCTAAATTCTGAGCATTCTCTAGCATGAAGATAGTTGCCCACCGATTCTTTGACTGTTCAGACCCTAAAGCAGCACATAGATCTAAATATCGGGGTATTTGGTTAATATAGCAAAATTTTGCCCAGTCATAGAAGCATGATACTGAGTGAAGTAAATAAATCTCCCAAGAGGTATATTTCAAAAAAGAAAGAAAGATAAACTTACATTTGTTCAAGTAGATCTGGTTCACATTCAGGTTGCAGTCAAAAGAAGAGAAAAGAACCTAATCTACGGAGTACTTTCCCTATCACAACTGGCTAGCTTGTCTAGCATCATGTGTGTGGGAGTATGAGGGCATTATGTCCACAGGAGACAGCCTCAGAGACGTGTCCCCAAGGAAGGCCATGTGAACAGAGGAGGGGTCAGAGAACAGCTCCCAGGTTAAGACAAAGAGAGGCATCCCATTCAAGGAGATAACACCTATACGCACTTAGGCCGATTCCGCACAATCACTTGCCCCAGTGTCACCCCCCGATAATATCCAGGGAAATTGATCAGTTCCCCACATGTTGGTCCGGATCGGCAATTGACCTGAATCTAATGGCGTTTCTCCCCGGATTTTCCGTCTCCACTATGTTCAGGATCTTTTTTTTACTGCAGGGTTGAAGTTGGGGCATTGTAGTGGGGAACTCGTGAATTGCGGCTGTCCTCCACCCCTTTAATGCCCCTCTTCTTCTTTCCCTCCCCTCCCCTTCCTGCCTCCACCCCTTCAACGCCCCTCTGCTTCTCTCCCCCTCCCTCTCCCACCTTTTTTTGTTCCCCCTCCATGTTGCATTGCAACACAATACTGATCCATCGTTGACTGGCATTTAAATGCCCTTTTAAATGTACCTCTGCTGTTTCCCCATTTCTGTGTTGCAATTCGCTATTTGTACAAAAGTAGTGCCATTGTTTAAAAGATGCATTAAGGGTGACATAGAAGCGTGGACAAAATTTTTCATGGGGCTAACCTACAGGCTGTAGTGCAACTGTTAAAAAGGTGCATTGAAGGTGGCATGGTGGTGTGGACACAATTTTCGCGGGGGTTACATGTGTTGCCTTGCATGTCTGCTTCTATCCCTCCCCCTCCCTTCCTGCCTCCCCTCTCCCTTTCCTCTCCCTTTTTCAACCTGGCACAATGCAACTATGCATGCGTAAAGCACGCCTGTTTTCCAGTGGGTGGGTGTGTTACAATGCAAGCATGCCCCTGATTAAAAAAAGAGGGGGAAGAGAAGGGAGGGGGTGCTAGATTCGGGGCAAGGCGACAAACCTGGGTCAGAGTTCCTTAATGTGGAACTCCCCCAAACAGAATCAGGCCAATTAGACCCAAGGAGAACGGAGAGCAAAGCATTAGTGCGGAATCGGCCTTAGAGTGACGTAGCGCCCCCACCCCCCAGTGTCCAGGCATGTTGAGTTGCTCACTCCAACACTAAATCCATCCATAACCTATCTAACTTGGGCATACATAAGCCCAGAAAGGCAGTCAGTTGGGAGCATGCACCACCAGCACCCCTGAACTGGACAGCCCAATCACGTTAGATCTCAGAAGCTAAGCATGGCTGGCCTTGGTCAGTATTTGGATGGGAGAGCACCAAGTGCAGAGAAAGGCAATGGCAAACCTATCTCACAGGGTGTCTGTTGTGGGGAGGGGAAGGGAAAGGAGTTTGGAAGCCGCTCTGAGACTCCAGGTGAAGGGCGGGGTATAAATCCAATCTCCTCCTCTCCTACTCCTCAAACCACCCCTGAACGTCTCTTGCCATGAAAACCCCATCAGGGGTCACGGTAAGTCAGTTGTGACTTGATGGCAAACAAACAAACAACACCCCCCCCCAAAAAAAAAAAACCCCAAACCCAGCAGCAGCTCCATGGCCAGCCACCAGGGTGAATGTGGCCCCTGGGCAAAAGCAACGCTATATTGTAAATACTGATGGTTTTCAACTGCAAATGTATTATTGGTGCTGTCACATATCAGAAAGTGGCTATTGTCAACAAAGCTGGTTTTTAAACACCTTATCTGAGAAAAGTGAATTATCCTATCTCTGGGGCAGAGAGGTCCTTAACTGAGATTCTAGAATCTCTCTCCATGTGAAAAACAGGCCTAGTGTGGACTCAATTATGTACAAGTCTGCTTGTTCCTATGCAAAGCCAGGATAGGTAGTGGAAGCATTTTTAAAAAACAAAGATGGAGCATGCAGGTAAAGGGAGGCCATTCCCATGCCTTCACACACATCTTCTCTCTCTCTCTCCCTCTCCCTCTCTCTGTCTCTGTACTGTGCTAAAGAAAAGCTCATCCCATGCCTCTGCATGCTTGACTGCAAGGGAGAGTTATAATGAGGCTCTTTTCTCCCCTATGTCTGCAATCTGACAATGAGGGCCTGTTGGGTGAGAGTTAGAGTCTCTGAAAATTTTATCCCAGTTGGATAGACCCTCAGAAATGAAAGCTAGAAATGCCTTGTGCTTTCCTTTGCCTCTAATGGTGATGCTTTCTCCTAAAATTCCTAGGATGAGAGGTATGGTAACACAGGTCCAATCTGCATTAGTATTTCCAGCCACTGTGTCTTCAATTTCACATAGTCTCACAAATTCCTGTCTACATTGCATGCTACCATTGCCTTCCTATTGCATTGACTCAGCACTGGGTGTCTGCATCATTTTATTTCCCTGTAGTGGCCACTCCGAGGTCACTATGGCGTCCCACTGCATTATCTGGATCTCATTAAAAGCAGTTCCATTTGCTCCTCCCCACCCACGAGATGCTGTGAGCAAAAATCAGACAACTGGAACCAAATTCGCCCCCCGCCCCAGTCATCTGTGTGTTTAAAAGCAGTCAGGGAACATTTTTCTGCAATCATATTTTTTTTGCTGGTGGGTTAGAAGCATGCCCACCCAGCTTGCTCACTTTCCAGCTCCCCTCTGCCCCCCCATCAGGTCACCCTCCTTTACTTTCTGCAGGGGAGTCATGGGTGCTATTTCCTCCCTGCAGCATAATGCCCTGCTGGCGCCCCAAGAGGCCTCCCCCCTCTCGCACACGGTCTCCCTCCTGCGCCCCCACAGTTGCCATGGTGAGGACTGATGCAAACAGCTAGTCTTTATTCCGAGCCAGAATGGGAGGGAAAGGGGAACAGAATACAATGTTGCCACAGCAGACTGAAACTGCTTTACATAGCAGATGCAGATTCAGCCATAGTGTATCAGAAGTGCAGTTTGTCACTAGACCAGAGGGAACAATAGCATACTCACTCTCTGTAGAAGGTTATTTTCAAAATGGCTGAATAAAGAAGTTATGTCGTTGGCCTGTGGTGCAAAATTATTTTTGAGGGACTGGATATTTAACAGGCATAACTCCTAAATATTTCATCCCAGCTTTTGGAGAGAGGGGATGATTCTAATCAACTAATCAAAATAACTACCAACTTGATTAAGATCTGGTATAGTGTTTAGTGTCAAAACAGTACCTAGGAAAACTAGTGCTGTCAAGGAAGCTTACCAAGTGACCCAGGATCCACCACAATCTCTCAGCCTAACCTACCTCACAATGTTCTTGTGAAGATCAAGTGGAGAAGGGGTGAATAATGTGACAAGCTGCTTTGAGTCTTGAACAGGGAGAAAGGTGGGATATAAATGAAAAATAATAAGAATATTAAGCCAAATCTAGAGTAGGACTGGTCTACTTAAGTCCTAGGGATGGGCACAAATGTTATTCAAGTTCACATCAGGTCACTTTATTCCTGAATATCTGGTTTTGGGGGGATTCTTGAATATCATAATAGCACAGTGCTATCATGATATTAAAGAATCCAAAAACAGATATTTAGAAATAGTGACCTGATGTGAATTTGAATAACATTTGTGCCCTTCCCTAGTACTTAAATAGACCAGTCCTCGTCTAGAACTAGAAAGTTATTCCCAATATAAATGTTATCACCAAGAGCTGCAAGTCTTGTGGATCATAAAGACTGATGCAATCTTGTACAGATATTAAGACACCAACAGAAAACAAAAAGTAAAAAGCTCTTGTAAGATCTGGACCTCATAATCTAACATAGTTAAATGAGTTTAAGACCACAAAAATCCATGGGACCAAATATATGTCATTCTGTATTTGATTGTTGCTTATATTATGTAACATATTTAATGTACATATATCTTTAGCATAAAAATGACAATTCAGAATCTTCCAATTTTTTAAAACACTGGTCAGGCTATTGAAAAAATATATATCTTTTGACTGTGTGCAGATTTCCACAAACTATAAATGCTTACATGTCATCTTCTGTATAGCAAACCTCATGAAGAATTCGTGTTGGACCTTAAAATGGTACAAATTACCAAAATCAAAGCCAAAGGAGGAGGGGGGAGGTAGGAGAGGCTGTTCTACTCAGTGCATTAGGGGGATCAGTTGTGAGAGAAATAACTACCCAGAAAATGACACAGCTGGCTCTTATAGAAGCTTCAAGAATCCATTTTGTAGAAGAATGAACTGTAGGAGTCTACTAAGTAACCATCTGTCTGACAGATGAAGGTAGGCATAAGAAACTCTTGCTGTGACAAAGACCAATACCACCTGGAACCAAGCATCTCTACTATACTGCAATCTGTGCAACACTTGTAAGACCATGCAGGATTACCTGCAGCATTATAGAAACCTGCTATTTTCCTAAAATGTGTTAAATTACAATCCCCAAAAAGTGTTTCAGCTGTGCAATTGTCCAGTAAGGACTGAAATGCTGAAGATATACTTCTGGTTTGTACTTGTGTGCAGGAAGGGAAGAGCTGTTGGAATGAAGGCCATGACTTCATTGGAACACGGAGACTGTGTATCTAATTACATTGCTTTGTTCAATTTATGAAGCATTCAATATCTTGCAGAGTGTTCAGGTGTTCAAATATTGCTACTAAATTTCAAAGCATATTGTTAGCTGAAAGGCTCAAGGATTGGATCCCACGAGATTGGCAGGCAAAGGGGAATTTGTGGAGTGGGATGTCCTGCCTCCCCTTCCACCTGCAGTCCAATATACCTCTTACAATTATGTTCTTACTAGGCATAAGGCCCGTTGTAGAAATAAATACAACGGCTCTAGAAAGAGGCTCTGGGAGAGTGCCCTAGCCTTGGGCACTCAGCGTTAATTTTCTGTGGCAATCTCAGCAGGGTATAATAACTCCACCATTTTCTCCAGAGGGACTGATCTCTGCTACCTCACTTGGACATTGGCAACAATGGTCCCCTAGGAGGAAATGGCTGGTTTGGAGGGTGGAGTCTATGGCATTGTACCTGTCTGAGGTCCCACCTTCCTCAAACCCCACCCTCTCCAGGCTCCACCCCTCAAATCTCCAGGAATTTCCCAACCTGGAGGTGGCAACCCTATCTCCTTCCC
The DNA here is from genome assembly GCA_029375565.1 of Gekko gecko. Classification (NCBI taxonomy): domain Eukaryota; kingdom Metazoa; phylum Chordata; class Lepidosauria; order Squamata; family Gekkonidae; genus Gekko; species Gekko gecko. The sequence continues at coordinate 31,749,950 of JAPDNY010000003.1, read as the reverse complement.
AGCCAACCATTAACCTACCTTTATCTGCCCCTCTGATTTCAGCTTTCCATCTCCTCCCCTCTCCCTCCTGGACAGGAATTGTAATTATGAGTGATCTCTAGCCCCCACCTGGAGATTGGAAATAATAGTTCCCCAGGAAGAAATGGCTGGTCTGGAGGGTGGAGTTTATGGCATTGTACCTGTCTGAGGTCCCACCCCTCCTCTAACCTCACCTTCTCCAGGCTCCTCCCCTCAAATCTCCAGAAATTTCCCAACCTGGAGTTGGCAACCCTATCTCCCTCCCAGCCAAGCATCCCTCCCAACAAAGCATCAACCTGCCATTATCTGCCCCTCACTCTTTAGCTTTCCATCTCCACCCCACCACCACCTGCAGCGTCTACTGTGCTCTGAAGCCCTGACTGCTACGTTATATTGGCTGTCGTAGGGGGGCCATCTCCACAGGAGGAACAGTAGTTTTTCTCTGCAATGGGGACCAAAGCAGCTTACATCATTCTCCTCTCCCCCTTTTGACTTGCACAACAACCCTGTTTTACTGGCAGAACCAAGCTTGGTTGCCTAGCAACAGGCACTGAGAAGAAAGTAGGGCTGTAAGTAGGGAAATACCTGGAGATTGGGGGGGATCCTGTGGAGGGCAGCATTTGGGGAGGGGAAGGACTCAGCAGTGTATAATGTCATAGGGTCTACCCTCCAAAGCAGTCATTTCCTCCAGGGGAACGGATCTCTGTCATCTGGAGATCAAATGTAGGAGATCTCCAGTTCCCACCTGGAGATTGGCAACCCTAGGGGAAAGTCAGCTGCACAACAGGGGGTTGAAGAGAATGGTTTGACAACCGCTGGCCCACCTCAGTAGCCAGCCAGCCATGGCGGAGATAAACAGGAGAGAGCTGTTTTCACAATTTATTCTGACAGGAAAGTGGCCAAGCTGGCAGTGGGCGTGGGAGGGGGTTATGCTGAAAGCCTGTGACTGGTCCGAAATCACAGCTTCCACAGCAAGAACCTGGGTCTGGCAGACCCTGCTTTGAAGCGCTAACTGCTATGCCCAGGGTAGCCAACCTCCAGGTGGAGCCTGAAGATTGCCAGGTATCACAACTGAACTCCAGACAACAGATCTCTTCCTCCCCTGGAGAAAATAACAGCTTTGGAGGGTGGGCTCTATGGCATTCTGTTCAGCTGAGGCCTCTCCCCTCCCCAAACTCTGATTTCCTTAGACTAACTTCCTTAGACACAGAATATCCAGGAATTTCCTAGTCAGGACTGGCCCCAATGAGTTCTAAAGATGGTGGGTTTTGTCCCCTGAGGGCATCAATCGTCATCTGGTGAGGAGACTGAAGATGCCTTCTCTGGAGTGAAGCAACCATCTTCTGAAGAAAGTTTTTGCAGGCACCGCTTCTCAGGCAACGCAGCCAGGGGATAGGGACAGTTTCTGAGTGACACATCATGAAGCCAACTGATTTAGGGGCATGTGGAATGTTCAGAAAGTGCCAGCCCACTAAATTATATATATGGAAAGATAGGTAATGGGGGCCTCATTATCAGTATAGGGGGCTAAGTGGAGGCTCACAACAGAAGAGAGACTCAGTGGAGATCATTTCCTCTCCTCTGATGGTGGAAGTGTCTATCATTGGAAACATACCAATTAGATCCAAACTATGGTGGATAGCAAAGAATTTGATAAAACATACATTTAAACAATTTAAGGTTTTGTTCAGTTCAAATTTCCAGTGAAATTGGTGGAAAGCCATTATTGACATACAGTTTGCTGTATGCCCACCCCCTTTCAAACTAATGATGTTATGGGGAGTGCAATTTCTTTTTCCAAAATTCATTTCTTAAAAAACGATATGGCCATTGATATCGCTTGGCCAGCATGGTGTAGTGGTTAAGAGCAGCGGACTCTGTTTTGGAGAACCAGGTTGATGTCCCCCCTCTTCCACATGAAACCTGCTGGGCGACCTTGGGCCAGTCACTATTCTCTTGGAACTCTTGCAGCCTCACCTACCCCACAAAGTGCCTGTTGTGGGGAGAGGAAGGGAAAGGTGATTGTAAGCCACTTTGAGACTCCTTAAGATAGAGAAATGCGGAGTATAAAAACCTATTCTTATTATTCTTATTCTCTTTTTCTCTTTCAAAAGAATTTCTCTAATTTCTCACAAGAATAGAACCTGTGTTCATAAAAGCCAGAATACAGGTACACTGATACAGATAGAGATGGATGGATAGAATTAAAAAAAAATCTAAGCAAACTGGAACACCTGCCATTTCAGCTCACATACTACTTGCTCCTCAGCAGTAGAGAGCAGATTTTTTTTTGTCAAGCAGTTCAACTATTCATGAACAGTTCAAGCCTTTTAGGCAGGCTCCTTTTCACATATTCAAGCAGTACAGTGCCATCAGCAGCATTTCACGCATGCATATTCTCATAGTCCCACCCCCCCTCCACAGACCTGTCACTGCTGCAACTTCCCAACAACCACATGTTTCAATACAGAGTGAGCAAATTCATTCATTCAGCCAGTGATTATAAATCAGGATTGTGGGTTGAATTCTGTGGCTCCCGTCCACTAAGTTGGATCCTACAACTGCCTTCCACCAAGTTTTCCTCCAAAAAAGACCTCCTTCAACAAATATCATGGAATTGTTGACCCAGCTATCCAGGACCCCAAAGAAGAATTAGTTTTACCTATTGTGCTGATGCAAAAGCAGCAGCAAAACTGAGAGAACTGGAAGTGCACCCTCACAAGCTATAGCACAGCCTTTAGGCTGTTCGACAGCTGCTCAAGTTGGACAGTGGTCAGGCCAGGAGATCCTAGGCACAGCTCACAAGTGAATGCTGCTGTTGCAAATGGGATGTTTCCCTGTGGAAAACATTTCCTGCAAAGTTTTTAGCCCCTCAAATACTGACATCTTGCTTTAGGATTTAGGAAGTCTTTTAAAGGATAAATGAAGCTTAAATACTATGGATTGATCCAGCTTGCCATAATAATTTCTGGCTCAAAAATATACTCAAACTTGCCGTTCGGCACAGGTAATGCTTTTCATTTCCTTTCACTTAAAGCTTCAATGGCAACTGCAGCGGAAGGCTGCCAAAACACAACCCTTGGAATTCTTTCCTGTATAGCCACATGATTTGTAAGTGCCAGACATTTACTGAATGACTATTTCAGGGGCATCCAAGTTTTTTCAATAGTGGGCCGCATGGAGCTCTGAGTCATGTTTCTGTCGCCAGTCTTAGCCACTCGATACTGCCAATATGGCAGCATGATCACTGAATGTCACAGTCAAGAGGATGTACTCGTGTGCTTGGTGCACAGGTGTTGGACACAATTCAAATGTGAGCTAAATCCTTTGGAGGCTTTGGAGAATAACTTACCATCGCATCGCAACTGACTCATGGCAACCCCACCCAGGGGGCGTTCCAGGCAAGAGAGGAGCAGAGGGGGCTTGCTATTGCCTTTCTCCATGCAGCATCCCACGTCTTCCTGGGCAGTCTCCCATCCAAGTACTAACCATGCAGATCCTACTTAGCTTCCAAACTCTGATGAGCTCACTAGTAAGCAAGGCCATTTGGGCTGCCATTGGAGACTTTAGTTAAACCCATTTCCCCATTTTAAGCAATTGTTCAGTTTCATGACGTTGCTAAAAAAAGACCTGAATACTTAAAAGGGGGAAAAAATGGTTTTCTAAAAATCTCACTGTGGCTGGGCACCTGTGGACTATTTCACCTGAAATATTTTGAGGACCTAAGATAAAATGGCATGGCAATGGAACTTTTGGGAAGTCCATCCCTCCTTTGTCAGCACATTGCAAAGCAGGCTGTAAACAAGCATGCAGTACCAGATTAACAGTACCAGATTCAGATTAATATCTATATAGGAGAGAGTACCTGGCAAGGGGAGAGCTTTTTCTAGGAAAAAGATAGGTAAATTGTATAGGAGATAAGATAGGACAAGACAGGAAAATTGTACAGGTACACCAGGTAGGATATACCTTAGTAATAGGTATTTGGGAAATCCGTATCTCCTGATCGTGTAGCTCACCCTATGGGCATTGTCACTGGACACCTAGTTCCAGGTGCCGCACCTTTCCTCAAGATTAGACTGGTGGTGTCTAGGGGAAAGTCTTACTCTGTTGCAGTGCCCCAATGGTCAAATGCCCTTTATTTTCTTTATATTCCACCATTCATTCACCATAAAATACTAAGCAACTTACCCAGATTTTTCCATGAAATCTCCCATTGACTCTCTCCTCTCAGAAAACTCCTTGGGCTGGAGGAAAAGCTTGAAGCTTTGCCGAGTGAGATGGTACAACATGAGAGGACCCACATAATCATGAGGAGGGGATCCTTTGCACCACTTAGCTTTTATTCTCCCCCCACCATTGCCATTGCTAGGTTCGGCTTCTTCCCCCTCCTCAGCAAGTGCCACCCAGATCCTGGCGGCTGGGCCCACCAAGGCTTCTCCCCCGTCAGTGTCACGTAACTGCCAGTCACCAGGCCTCCCAAGGCTCCCTCCCCTATGAATGGCTCCAGTGGTGACAAGCCCACTAAAGCGCCCCCAGATCAATGGCATGAGCCCTGTGTGGCTCCAGGCCGTCAGGCTCACCAAGGCTTCTCCTCCCCACTGCTGATGGTGGTGGTGAGCCCTGCGTGGCTCCCAGCTGCCAGGCCCACTGAGGTTCCTCCCCTATCAGTAATGATGCCAGTGAGCCCCATGTGGCTCCCAGCACCTGAAAGCTTCTTCCTCTGCACCAGCAACAAAGGCGGCAAGGTTTCCTCCCCCACAAACTTGGAATTCCTCAAGTTTGCTGGAAAATCTGTCTAGTGTCCATGTGGCTCCAATCCACAGATTTAGGTATCTGCAGATGGGGACTACAGATCACTAATAGTATATCAATATGAGGCAGTGGCAGAATCTGTTATGACAAAATGCCCAATTATGAAATTCGGGGAGGGGGTGTCCTTGACTAATGTTTGGAATACCACTTCTGGAAAAGGCTGCTGTCTCCCAGATTCTGATCTTCCAGAGGCTACTTATACACTACTCTCACCTAGCACGATTGAACCAGGTGTGGTCCTTCTCCTTGCCTTCAATCTAAGCCAGGGGTGTTGAACTTATTTGTTATGAGGGCTGGATCTGACATAAATGAGACCTTGTTGGGACGGGCCATGTGTGCCATAAAATGTAATACCAGGTAGCAGAGACAAAAACTTTATAAAGGACACAAACACAAAGATTTTTTTTACTTAAAATAAAAACATGCTTAAAACATTAGCACTCTTGCAATATTTTATTTATTTAACAGTATCTGATAACTGACACCTCTTGCTCTGAATTATTGCACCAAAATGTCTGTGCTGTTGCAATCTTAAGTATGCTGTTCAAGTGTGTATCTGTAAGCTGCAAACCTACTTTTGATTTACTGACATTCACCACAGAAATCTCATGCTCAGAGTTCTGAGTCTAGGACCCAGGGGAAAACATGAAATGGCTGAGTGATTGAGAGAGTCTGGCGAAGCAAGCTATGATGCGGCAGCAGCAACAGAACTGGAAGCAGGAGATGGCCAGTTCCACTGTGGGCCTGATAGAAGCCCTCCGGGGGCCTAATCCGGCCCCTGGGATTCATGTTTGACACTACTGATCTAAGCCTTTTGTTGGGTGCAGTCGAGACTTTAATGCAAACCTTTAATACAAAATGTACATCTCAGACACCACAATGGAGGAAACAAAGACAAAATGGAGACAGTATGGCAACACCTGAGAAGTTTATACTAGGTTTAGTGGAAGGGATGTTACATCGGGAAATGCTGGAAGAGAAGACGAAAAAGTGAGGATAAAGAAGGGAGAAAACATGCATTCAATTCATTAGTCGGCTTCATTCCATCAGGGTTAAAGGGGGCTAAGTAGAACTGACCTGGATGGAACCAGGCTAGATCTCAGAAGCTAAGCAGTGTCAGTCCTGATTAATACTTGGATGGGACCAAGGAAGTCCACGGTTGCCACATAGATACAGGCAATGGCAAACCACTTCTGTCCCTCTCTTGCCTTGAAAACTCCATGAGGTCACCATAAGTCGGCTGTGACTTGATGGTGCTTTCCATCTCCACAAAGTAGAACTAAAGGGTTAAACTCAGGGCTATTTTGGGGCAGGAATGCACAGGAATGGAGTTCCGGCTGGTTCCCAAGTTGGCCACACCCAGCAGGAACTCATTAGCATAATAGGCCACAGCCAACAGCAGGAACTCATTAGGATTGGCTACATTAGGGCTGTGTGGCCTAACATGCAAAGGAGTTCCTGCCACAAAAAAAGTCCTGGGTTTTGACAACAAACAAGGTAAACAGAATAAGAAGCAAAAGGTGGGTGTGGCTGGATGGCCACACTTCTGGTAATATGGGGTGTGGCCTAATATGCTAATGAGTTCCTGCTGTTGGGTATGGCCTATTATGCTAAAGAGTTCCTGCTGGGCTTTTTCTACAAAAAAAAGCCCTGGTTAAACCCAAGGCTTCCTAGAAAATGTTGCTTTTGAAGAGGGAAATAATATCAAGTCATCTTTTCATTTTAGATTTCTGTTGGGAGTCAAATTTGTTAATAAAACTACATCCTGGCATTCACCTTTCTATCTTCCTTTTGGATTTAATTTATTTATAATTTCCCTCCATGAATTTTAAAAGTACTTCAGTTTAAAGTTCTGCAGCTTCAGTACAGGTCATTCCAAATAACAGTGGATTTTTCATTTGAAAGTAACAGGTAAGTTATTATCTAACAAGATGAGTCTGCTGCCATTTTCCTTCTTCTAACTGATGACAAGCCAGGACCATCCAATACGCTGATCATTCTGAGAAACTGTCAGCAATTTACACTCCTGCCTAATTGCGGTGGCGACTAAGTGGTCATTTACTCCCCTTATTTTTCAGAAAACAGGCAGCGAGGTACATTCTTATCATTTTTTTTAATAGGCACATCGCACGAGTCATTCCGTTCAAAAAGTTTCCCCCAGAACATCAGGCCATTACAAACTGTGTTTGCTTACTAGACTAATATTTAATTGAGTTTTAGCTATTAACATTTGCCGACACTTCAACAGAGGAAATGTCAACATCACGCTGCATTGCCACACGGCGTAATGGATGCCTTTTGTCTCTTTGCTGCTGGTAATGGATAGACGACAAATGACAGCCATACTTTTACATTCCTTGCCATCTAATACAGTGTGAATTTTTTTTCTCCCCCTCTTCTGGTTTTGCCTCTTGACAGCCTCTCTTTTAGTTGCTGTAAAGCAGACCTCATATTTGAGAGCTCAAACATCTTTGTAAGTTAAAAATGGTTTCTCTTAAATGGCCTTCAATGGAGCGGAAAGCCAGTAGGCTCCAGGCATTGTCACGAATTACTGTCAAGAAAGTGGACCCTAGCGCCAATTACCTTGTCCTGCAGATGTTCCATATTCAAATGCGAATGGCAGCTTTTCCAGCAATTTAGTTTTATGATAAATCTAAAGGTTGTTGTAATAAACTAGTTTGGGCAGAAACAAATGGCGGTAGGCCAGCAACTGGACTGCTTGGAGAGTTGATGAAATGGCATTACAAATGTCTTTTGGTTACTAGTACTTAGTAGCAGACCCTGACCTGCACTCTCTTCCGATATCAGAAGCTAAGCAGGGTTGGCCCGGGTTAGTACTTGGATGGGAAACCACTTAGGGAGTCCAGGAGTCACATGGCTGGCACATGGGTCAAGGCAAGATACTTTGAATTTTAAGTATGATTTGTATCTTTCAAACATCATCCACTGCCACAGGAAAAAAAATGTGTTCTCTTTTATGGATGCTTCAAAATGAAGCTGAAACTGGAACACTGGATCACAAAGGCCTGTTTTGCAAACAAGAAAAAGAGGAAGACGGTCATGACAGTCTTTTTGAAGATCTGCTGCTGTATATTGAGCAAGCGTTCCTGATGTGAACATACAGTGCTCTCTCTCTCTTTGCTCTCTTTCTCACTCTCTCATCATGCATACAAACTGTATGAACCACTTGTTTACAAATAAGGCCCCAAGAGCCAAAGCAGGGAAGGAACTCTTAAGACTCACGGACTTTAGTATTTCAGTATCTGCCAGTCTGGTCAAATTGAGCACAGGATATTTTTTTATTTAAACTGTCTGTTGGTTTTGATTCTGGAAACTGTATTGTTCTCTTATTCCTTTCTGAATCTCAACGGGAAAGCCTTTAAACAAAACGTCATGTGGAGAAACATAGGCGAGTTTGTAGAAAGCCAGATGTCATTGTACCAGGGTGAAGGGATGGGTGACCTGCGTATGCTTCACCTATCCAGGAGCAGACTGGAGACAATTTGTAAATGCTGGAAGTCTAGGCCAGCCTTGTACATTTTAGCTTATCTGCACTGCTTTCCTCTGTATGCAAGTTCGTTTCAGTATTTACAACAGACATTTCCTCCCCTTGGTGTTAAAGGAAGCTGCAGGATAGAACAGCTTTATGACCCTCTTTGAGGGAGAGGGTGACATATGATGATATGCTTTGTTAATAAATCACGTTTTCTTCTCACTTGCTTCCAGAATCTCTGAGTTATATTAATTCTTATCTCCCTTGTAAAAGTTGAAGGACTCTGAGGATGTTTCAAGCACCATCCAGACTTTTCACCACTTTTAACTGAAAACACAGAAATTAGACAAACAATAAGGGGCGGGGGAAGAAGCCTTAAAATATTCTCAACAAAGGTATTTCTGGCCACAGTTAAATTTGTTCCCATGGACACAATGGACCAGTTAACCACTGAAGCGCCACAACTTTTTTATTGTCAATCCTGCTTTGGTTCTTTTGAGTACTTGCATTATTGTTTGAAGGAGGTGAAGCAGGGAAACAAGACAGAATTTCCCAGTTGTTCTGTCATGTCCTCTTTTTTATATTTCTATAAAGCACAGATTTTTAAAATAAACACACACACCCAAAGCATTCAGTTTGTAAATGATGATGAATTTTTACTCCATATTCTTAGAACTTAATGTGTACCAAGGGTTCTTCAGCTAAATGCTTGTTATCAATGTCTGGGCTCATCCCCAAAACATGAATTAACAAATGTTAGACCCAATTCCAGCAAAGTAGCATGTGTGTTATACACATGACAAACTATAAAAAGAAATCTGAAGTATATAAAAACCACATGCTAGAGCTTATCCGAGTAATCTCTTAAAACTGAATAATGACAACATATCAAAAGCACTGAGTTAAAAGCTATGTAAAAGAAGGAATAGTGAATGGATAGGGTAGATACTTGTCCGTGAAGGTTAATCCATACAACACAAAAAAGCATACATTTTATTTGTTATTAGGTGTCTAGGAACTAGCAAGTCATCACAGCCAATAGGGGCCTAGTATAGGCTCTCAACAGTTGTAGATCAAGATCTTAAAGCATAGGGTTGCCAGGTCTAGATTGGAAAACACCTGGAGACTTTGGGGGTGGATCCAGTAGAGGGTGGGGTTTGGGGAGGGGAGAGGCCTCAGCATGTTATAATGCCATAGATCCCACCCTTCAAAGCAGCCATTTTCTCCAGGGGAGCTGATCACTGTCAGCTGGAGATCAGTTGTCAAAGCAGGAGATCCCCAGGCCCCACCTGGAGACTGGCAACCAGTTGGTATTCATGGTTTATTATGGAAAATGGTTCAAATCAGTGGCACCAATCAATCTTCTTTCATAGAGCTGAGCAAGGGAATCAGTTTAGAAGACTGAAACCAAGAAGGGTTGGAGGGTTAAACCTTCTCCCTTTCCTGTACAGTCCCAAGGCAAACTGGGGTTGCCCTTTCCCACACTCTACAGCTACTGAGCAGCCTGATTAGCCCAGGAGTTCAGTGCTAAGCTGGGTCTGCTATGGGCAGTACTTGGATGGGAGACTGCCAAAGAAGACAATGGCAAACCAGTGTTCATCTCATTCCTGGAACACTCAGTGGAATGAGTTGATATGACTTGGTTGCAACTTGACAGCATGCTCTTGTTCTTCACAGCTGCTGAATATATTTTTAACTTTTGAAAAGGGTTCCAAGACTATTCTGTCTCTCTCTGTGTCTCTCTCTCTACTTTACACAACAGATTTCTTGAAAACAAATAGATCCATGTCAGGTGGTACCTGGAGAGGGCAGAATTTGGAGAGTGCACCCTCTGTAGCTACTCTAGGATTTCCATTTCTCCTAGACTCTATGGTATACAATGGAGTCTATCATCCAAAGTTGCCATTTGTTCCAGTCATGACCCTGAGGTTTGTAACTCCATTTATTTAAATGCATTTTTATTCCACTCTTCATCCAGAAAGCTCAGGGTAGCGTACATGGCTCCCCTTCCTTCATTTTATCATCACAACAAGCCTCTGAGTTGAGTTAGTCTGAGACCAACTGGCCCCCCATCACCCAAGGAGCTTCACAGCAGAGTGGGGATTTTAACCTGGGTCTCCCAGATCCCAGTGAAGCACCCTATGCTGAACCATGGTGTTTCGATACACGTTAGATACACGGGTTCCATCCAGGTATTCTCTTAGAAATACCAAGAGAGGCTTCCTTAGATGGACCAACTTTCTTTTTTATTTAATACACAAGCAGTTCATGTTCCCATGGACATAGTGGACCAGTTAACCTCTGAAGCACCACAGCCTTTTATTGTCAATCCTGCTTTAGTTGCTCTTCTGGTTGCGTTATTGTTACGTTCCCACGGACATAATGGACCAGTTAGCCAAGCCACATTGTGAGAAAGACATGCCACATGAAGAGAATCCTTTCTGTGAGTTGAGGTCTGTTTCGCACAACTAATGGTGCAGAGTGCTCAAAGCCTGGAGCATAATCAGAGGAACATAATGCTGCACAAGAAGCTTTGTTTTTCTTTGACTCCTGGCCGTATCATATTGGCACAAAACAAAGAAGAATGGGCAAAATTCCATAGCACAGCCTAGAAAATGTTTAAGCTTCTGCCTAAAGTACTATTGGCTGGGTAAGTGAATCTTCATGCCCCAGAAATCCAAGGGAGGGTGAAAGAACTCACTTGAAGAACTGTCTCTTTGAGGAAAGAAAAGACCTAAGGAAAATGGGGGGGAAAGGTCTGATCAGGGGCTGACAGAATAAGTGTATTTAGACACTCCCCCTTGAAGAAAGGGCCCAGATGCAAGCGAGGTTTGTATCAGTTGAAATCCAGGTTCTCTGGAAAACTTGCTTACAGGAAGATCAGAAGATCTGACGATCATTACAGCCAAGAGTTCTTAGAAATTATCTCCTAATACTTAGTAGTGGATAGAACTAGTCCTCGGTCTCTCTTTCTCTCCAGCTTGAACCTCTTAGTGAAATTTAATGCTGACAAATCAAAAAGGGGCATATCCAGAATTTATAACCCTGATAAAAAAAATGGGGAAAATCTTTATCATCTTAATCAAAGGATATGCCACCCTGAGCTGGATTCGTGTCTCGTCCCTTGGCCTCAGGTGACTCCTGCGTGCCGGAGGTTAAGGGTTTGTTAAAGAATATCGGTTTTGATTAAGTGTCACACATGGTGTAAAACGTCCTCTTTATCATTGGAAAGTGAAGGTTGGAGGCCAGGCAGTGCCTTTTAGAGAGCTTCTAATCTAAATTAGATGTCTTAGGTAATGGATGGCTTTCAAACAGGATTGATCTTTCTGTGGTCCAGTGAATGTAGGTGTGTTTGGTTAGATGTCAGAAAAGCATGTTGCCTGGTACCTATACTAATAGGTTGGTTACCCCTCCTTTTGGAGAAGGACTTGAAATATATAACATAGAAAAGTGGGGAAGGGAAAGATTCCTAACTTTTTTCCATTTTCTTGATGTAATGGGCAAAGGTCTATGTTTCCTTTTACTCTTTTTAGTATTTCATGCCTTCCATTTGCTGTGTCACTCAGCGATGCTTAGAGTCACTCGTCTTTTTAGTCACTTACAACTCCCCAAACTTGCATGAACTTAAGGAGGAAGCTATTATGAAGTAGACTGTGTTATCTGATACTTCTTGTCAATATATATATGTCCTTTTTTAAAAAGGGGGGGAGACAGAGAGACCAAGGCCCCCAGTCACAGCTGAAAAGTCTTCAGCGGCAATCTTGATTGTAGTGAGAATTGTAAAAGCGGAAAACAGAAGACAGTGAATTGTTAACATTTCCTTGCCTCAGAAATAAGAACACGATGACGTCTCGAAAGCCATGGAATGGGAAACGTCATCTTTATGGAAGAGACATTCCACCTCACTTTGCACGAACGTTGATGACTATAAGCATAAACTCAGCGGGAATCCAGAGTTCAGAGATCTGACCCCTAGGCCTCGGAAAAAGAAGGCATGCATGAAATAAAACTGCTCTTTATGGAGCTTATATCAATGTGATACACAGCACTTCAGGGGGAAAAATGCTTTCCTGTTGACACAGGAGGAGGTGGGACAGGCAGAGATGGCCCATTATCCTCAAGGTTTACAACCAAGTCTGGGAACAAGAGTGGTAAATAAGCATTGATGCTGATTTGGAACATGTGAATTAATAATTCACTTGTTTAATTTTTCACCCTGGATTTTTAGATGGTACTTTCCCAGCTTGTTGTACTAGGCCGTGATTCAAGGGCTTTCAGACTTCTGTTGCCTAGGACCCCTCCTCTTTTCAGAGCTCTAGACCCCTCCCCTCTCCGGTCAACCCCTCTCCCTTTCTCAAACACAGCAACACAATACAGCCTGCTTTGGAGTTTGGGCTCAACAACAGGTAATGTTACAGACACAGGCATGGAAATTAAACCTAAGAAGGAATGTTTGTTTTCCACTCCACGTCCATTTCGTTTTTACTCTTCTGATTCCAAGTGAACCACATATGCAAATACACCACCCACCTACCCCCAGCCACAGAGCTCCAAATTCTAGGAATGGTCCTCCCCACACAAATAGGCTTACTTACCTTTGCTTAAATTGGCTAGCTGGCTTTTTTACTGCAACAGCAGCAGCAGAAGGAGCAGAAGAGATTGGATTTACCCTAACCCCACCCTTCACTACCCAAAGGAGTCTCAGAGTGGCTTAAAATCTCCTTTCCCTTCCCCTCCCCACAACAGGCAACTTGTGAGGTAGGTGAGGCTGAGAGAGCTTGGAGAGAGCTGTGACTGACCCAAGGTAACCCAGCTGGCTTCATGTGGAGGAGTGGGGAATCAAACCCAGTTGTCCAGATTAGAGTGTGCTGCTCTTAAAAACCACACAAACCTGGCTCTTTAAATATTTATACGGTGTCTTTCCTTGAGGCTCAAGGCAGCTTACAATACCACCCACAAGAAAATAAAACTCTACTTGGGGAGGGGCTGTGGCTCACTGGGAGAGCATCTGCTTGGCATGCAGAAGGTCCCAGGTTCAATCCCTGGCATCTCCATTTAAAAGGATCAGGTAGGAGGTGATGTGAAAGACTTCAACCTGAGACCCTGGAGAGCCGCTGCCGGTCTGAGTAGACAATACTGACCTTGATGGAGCAATGATCTCATTCAGTATATGGCAGCTTCATGAGTTCATGTGTACTAATCCTCCCGCAAGCTCTAGGAAATAAAACAACCTTACACCATTTCCTAAGAACTTCTAAGGACATCAACTTAAAGGAAACTGTTCCGCAATGTGGGAGCAGTTACTGAAAAGGACCAAGCTCTGATTAGATGTCAAAGGGGCTAGCTTTAAGCAGGGGAGGGGGCTGTGTGTGCAGACAGAACATGGCATCTAGAGGACTGCAATTGGTGCATGGGAAGAGAGTCCTTCAGTAATGTAAGTCTTAGGCTATGGAGGGCCTTAAAGGTCATAACCGTCACCATGAACTGAACTCAGAAACAAGCTGATAGTCAACGTAGCTGTTTTGAAGCAGGCAAAATAGGTTCCCCTTAGCTAGCCCCTGACAATAATTGGGCTCCAGCATTTTGAACCAGTTGCAGTTTCCAGATTGTCTACAAAGGCAGCCCAACGTAGACTGTATTACAGCAATCCAGCTGTGAGGTTACAAAAGCATGGATCGGCCTGGAGTGAGAGCTGGCAAACCAGATGCAGTTGATAGGAGGCACTCTTGGCCACAGTGCCAATGTTCTTTTCAAACAGCAAAACTGGGTCAATGAACACCCCCTCAGGCTTTTAACAGGCTCTGTTAATGCCAACTCCACTCGATCCAAGGCAAGTGGAGCCAGTCCTCCCTCCCTAACCAGCATCTGCTCCATCGTACCTGGGTTGAGCCTCAGCTTACGTTCCCTTAACCCACAGCCTCAAAGCCTTGGTTCGGAAGTGGACGAGGCTTCTGGAGGCTTAAATAATGAACTATAGAGCTGGGTGCCATCTGCATATCAATGGCATCCAACTACAAACCTCTGCATGGTCTTCCGAGGCTGCCATCACACACACTAAAAATAATCCACTTTCAGTCCAGTTACAATGCACTTTCCAACTGGATTTTGCCAGTTCACACAGTAAAATCTAGTTGGAAAGTGCACTGAAAGTGCAGTGAAAGTGGATTATTTAGTGTGTGTGATCGCAGCCTCTGAAGAAGGACTTTTCTTCTTGCAGAAAATGAAGAACTTTAGAGCAAAATTCCAAACTACCTGATTCCATCTCTTTAAAAGGAATATCGCTTTGCAAGGAAAAAAGACATTTCAAGTAGGTAGAAATATGAAATGGTGCTGGGAGGATTTGGGCCATTCTGCCCAGGTATATTAATATGAATCCTTGCCAAGCATTGAAACAGATTTTAAAATATTACAGCAACAGGAAGAGCAACTAAGTTTTAAAGTTATTGCAGTATTTTTCAAATGTCTGCCTGCCCGCCCGCCCGCCCGCCTGCCCATCCATCCATCCATCCATCCATCCATCCATCCATCCATCCATCCATCCATCTCATGTGAGACATCTGCCCTAAAGTTTTAGGAAACAAACCATCTAAAGTTACCATCTGTTAACAGCTTAATATCCTTCTAAACACTGGCCACCATCATTGTTTCTTCTGAAGGGTAGTAGCTGAGGATAGGGCCTGCTCAGCAGTGGCACCTTCTCAGTTATGGAACACTCTCCCTAAGGGTGGTGGTGGTGCCTCTTTGACAGCTTTTAAGCAACAGACCAAGATAATTTTATTTTACGTAGCTTTTAATGAATGATATGGGTTTTTTTTTTGCTACTTTAACAACTGTTTTGCTATTCCCTTGTGCTTTTATATTTTTAAATGCTTTAATGGATGGGTTCAGATTTTGTTTAAATTTCTGTTGTTATCTTTCTCAGGAGCTAAACCTGAAGTGAGTGATAGATAATTAACTGATGAATTGCTTTCTGCCTTAGGATCATTCGGTGAATCTTAGGAACAAACAGGAAAAATGTTCCTCTCTCTCAAATTGCATTTTTTCCCTCAGCCACAACCATACAGCACATCCCATCTTAGGGAATTCAAAGATTTCTTCCGTATTGTATTCAAAACACCATTCAGTTATCTAATTGAGCACATCTATCTGCTTGGGTGACCTTGGGCCAGTCACAATCCTCTCAGAACTCTCTCAGTTCCGCCTGCCTCACAAGGTGCCTGCTGCGGGGAGAGGAAGGGAAGGTGATTGTAAGCCGCTTTGAGACTCCTTAAAGTAGAGAAAAGTAGAGTATAAAAACCTACCCTTCTTCTTTCTCATTGAGGACGGGTAGTAGAGCCAATGCAGGTAGAGTTCCGAGACGAATTTGGTGCAAACTGCTGCAAAAGTTGAAGTGAAAGAAGCGAGAAAGGATTTGCGAGGGATCTGTACGGGTCAGAGCGAAAACACAGCACAGAATGCTCTGCTGGGATGACCATTCTCTTCCAGCAGCCTCAATCAATACACAACTGTTGTTGTTTTTGGTATAATGCGCCTGCAGAGGGAGCACCAGCCCTTCCCAATCCATCACCATTTTGCACATGCTCAAAACCAGTCTATTTCAGTACCGTTAAGTTGCATGCTTTGAGTCCTCCAACCACTAGGTAATGTTATCCACTTTGGCTTCAACTGATCCCATAATCTAGCACATCACTGAATATTAATCTCACGCTTCGTTAGAATATGAACTGCCCGGTTTTTCTTCTGCTCCTGGCCTTACAAGGGGCCTGCTTCTTATTAACGTTGATATCCTCAAAGGGAGAGCAGCTCTGTTCTTGCTCCTCTGTCCCACTAGCTCTAGGCACACCTGTTTTGCACCCAGTACCAGCCAATCAAATTAGCGCAATCCTATGCAGATTTACTCCAGTCTAAACTCATTGATTTTAATAGGCTTAGAATGGAAAAACTTCTCATGGAATTGAGCTATTAATCTGTAACTCGTTCCATATTCTGCTTTGGGACACTGCAAACTGCTGTCTAGGGTCTTCTCCATCATGCTTTGAAACATCTCTTTTCCCCCTCCCCCCCATTTTATATTGTACACCTCACCTGCTCAGGGATTTTTAAAAGCTTCTTCACTGTCCTGTGATATTTCAGGTGTTCCTAATACAAAAAAATTGTGGGACTGTTGTTTTGATCATTTATGCAATAAACCTGTGGCAGAAGAGTGGAGAGCAATTTCTTTACCTTTTCCCTCCCCGCTGCAGATGTCCACTTTGTTGCCCCCTCACACTGTTACTGAGGGGGTCCAGTGACTTGCAGGAGCACAATTTCAGGGGGCACAGAGGAGGAAGTGAGGGGGAAAGTCAAGGAATTTGCTTCCCTACAGCAGGACTCTCCTCTCTCAACCCCACCTACCTCACAGAGTGTTTTTGTAACTTGTGGGGAGGGGAAGGGAAGGTGGTTGTAAGCTGCTCTGAGACCTTTCCAGGTAGTGAAGGGTGGGGTATAAAACCAACTCCTCCTCCTCCTCCTTCTCCTTCCTTTGCTCTGCTTATAATCCAGACATGTTCATTTTTGATCACTTGTTTAGCATTGCAGACTCCCATTTTGAAAATGACGTGGAAAGGGTGTAATGGGATTCCACAGGTAACTGTGCCTTAAATGTATGAAGTGAAGGGCCTGAAGACACTATGAGTCTAGTTTAACAGCAGGCATAGGTTGTATTCAGACACCCTGAAAAACTATGGTTTACAACCAGAGGATAAACATCAATCTCCAGTTAGTTCTGACATCCAACTCAAACTGGAATTTCAAATTAGGATTCATAGCTGGCTTGATAATCACAGTTTTGTACTAATTGCGGTTTGTTGCACGCCTTCCCCTTTGCAGCTGCCCTGCCACAGAGACAGCCGTATAAGGCAGATTTTCACCCTAGTGAAGGGCTGGAAGGAGACAAAGAGCAGACAAACAAGGAATGCCAGAAATTTCACAGTGAACATGTTCGGTAATCAAATTTACTGCAGGCAATCGTAACTATCACACATGAGCCAAACTCCAGAACTGCTTGGTTTGGCATTGGGGGACTTGAATACCTGCCAAATAGGTTTGCATCAGGTTATTTCAAAACCGTGCACTTGTGAAAACACTGGTGAGTTAGGAGTGGAACTTTAGCTCTTCCACTCTCTGTTTGTCCTGGAGAGACTATGTGCTTTCAAAATTGTCTCCTGTTGAGTTAAGGTCTTGATTTACTCATTTCAGTTATTTGGTTTTGGTTTTGTACCCTACTGGATCCAGCTAAGCCTGAATGGCAATAAAGAAGGGGGGGAATCATTAGAGTCTAATTTTTATATTTTCTAGTTGAAAATTTCACTGTTGTTGTTGTTATTAGTATTAGACTTCTAGCCTGCCCTCCCCTGCAAGCAGGCTCTGGTTGAGGCTAGGCAGATGTCTTTAGGGCCAGGGACCACCAGCAGATCTTGCTTCATCCAGCACAATGCTCCTTCTGGGGACATACCGGGAGAGACCGTCCTGAAGGTATGTCGGTCCAATCCCAATCCTCATATGGCTTTAAAGGTCAAAACCAAAAGTTTGAACTTGACCTGGTATTCAACTGGAAGCCAGTGCAGCCGGTGGAACTGTGGAGCAGGGGTTGAGAGAGTAGATATCCTCTGAAGAATCTGAGCAAAGAGACCATTTCTAATCCTGCAGAAGTCCCACAGCCATTAAAAAACTAGCAACATTAAAAAACAACAGCAACTGTTTTTGTGGTTAATATGCATGTGATGGAGTGACTCATGAAAGCTCCAGTGTGTGTGTGTGTAAAGTGCCATCAAATCACAGCCAACTTATGGCCACCTCAGAGAGTTTTCAAGGCATGATGGGTGTTAAATAGTGGGTTTAACACAGCAGAGACGAAGGCAGAGTGATTTCAGCAAGCAGCAGTTTATTGCATCTCAACAGGAATGCTTTACATCGGGCAACTGCTCTAACTATATACGCCTAAGCCACTCCCAGCCCCCATGCAATTGGTGAGTTCAAATGGCCTTCAGGCTTCAGATTGGCTGGCTGCTCGCAGGGGCCAATCCGCAGGCAGGTTCCAGGATCCTGCCTGCCTTTGTGCTGGGGCTTCAAGCTCCAACTAGGTGGCCTGCCCAGACAAGCCCAAACATTTCTCCCCATTCTCCATCTAGATGGCCTGCCAGGCATACCTCCTTATTTCCAGACATAGCACCAGGTTGCCATTGCTGCCTCTGCATTAGCAACCCTGGACTAGGTAGTTTGCCTTCTAAGTATTAACCAGGGCCGACCCTACTTAGCTTCCCAAGATCTGATGAGTAGAATTCTAGCTGTATCTGAAGAAGTGAGCAGTGATTTTAAAAAATTATACTTTAAGGTGCTACTGGACGCTTGCTCTTTTCTACTGCTACAGACAGACTAACAAAGCTACCCATCTTGAAGAGAAGATGAGATTGGGCTAGCCTGGGCCATCCCGTTCAGGACCATGGAAGCTGATGCTGGAGTTAATTTTGCTAGTCTTTGAAGTGCCCCTGGACTTTGGTTGGGCTTTGCTGCAATTAGGGTTGCCAAGTACATACTGTATTTTGGTGGGGGGGACACAGTCCCCGGCTGGAACATTCCTCCGTGTAACACCCACACTGCACGATGCCATCACCAGGAAGTGATGCCGGGTGATGCTCTGGCAATGGGGCTGGAAACTCATCGAATTTCCAGCCCCATTGCCAGAGCGTCACCCGGCATCACGTCCTGGAGACAGCATTGTGCGCCGCGCCCCCCCCGGAATGGTCCTGCCACAATGTATCCGTCCCCTGCCAAATTACGGTAAGTTCTTGGGAAGCCTGGCTGCAATGGACTAAAATGGAGGATAGTCTGACAATGTGATAGCTGCTGTTTGCTTTGGGGTTTTGTTTGCACTGGTTGTTTATGTTCGAGGGAGAGTGTGGCTTGAACTCACATCCAGCATTTTAGACACTCTCCGTCCAATAGAACAGGCTATTTCATTGTATCCAACAGCACCTTTAAGGCCAACAAAGGTTTATTCAGGGTATGAGTTTTTGTGTGCACGCACACTTCTTCAGTTACATTGAAATGCATCTGTATCTGTAACTCAGATTTTTGACTTCAGCATTAGACCCTAACGTACCTGAAGTGTGTGTGCGCGCACACATGAGAGTTCATACCTTGAATAAACCTTTGTTGGTCTTAAAGGTGCCCCTGGACTCTAACTTTGTTCTGTTGCTTCAGACCAACACAGCTGCCCGCCTGGATCTATTTCATTGTACGTCTTTCATTTAGTTTACAGCATTTTCAATATTTGATTGGCCGATTTTCAAAAGCATCTGGACTATCTAGAGCAGAATTACTGATGGGAGTTGTCCAAAGGGCAGCAGCCACACATATTGGGAGCCTCTCATGCAGCAGTTCCTGTTGCGCTCCCCATCGAGTTGAAGATGACAGATTCCAAGACAATTTATGTCGGAATAGATCTCAAGGCCCATTTGCCTCAAATGCTGCATGAAAATAAATTACCAGTAAATCTCTCGCCTTACAGTTCTTCCTTCTCTCTCTAATAAATTGCAATTATAATTGTTTATAGTAACTAGTTCTATTTTGGTTTGCATGCTTCCCAGTTAATCATTGTGGTTTAATTCATATCTTGGAGTGACTGACAGATGGAAAATAGATGCATGTATCCCATTAAAGAAAGGAGCATATAGTTCATACTGAATGAATGATTGACTGAGCTACTGGGAGAAGGAAGTTGGTAAGAACTCTGCATCCCTGTGTTCCAGAAGAGAACACAGAAGGAAAACAAATAGTTTTACCCGTTTTATGAGGGATCTGGACATTCAAAAGTTGTCAGTGTTTGCTGTAACTCAGACTTTTGAGTTCAGCATTAGATCTGAACTAAAAAAGAGCCAGTGTGATGCCTTCTGGTCAGACACAAGTGTATCAAATGATCATCAAACTTGGCTTGAGATCTCTTTCTCCTTTGGTTCCATTTTCTCTGCTCTTGGTTGAAAAGCCAAACGACATCAAATGCCTGGCAAAAAGAGTTAACATTTTCCTCGAAGTCTTCACTAACATATCACTGTATCAAGATGGGTAGTTGTGTTAAGTCGAAAAGAGCCAGAGTCCAGTAGTGCCTTAAAGACTAACAAAATTTGTGGCGGGGTATGAGCTTCTATGAGTCACTCCTCACTTCTTCAGATACCTTCTGAAGAAGTGTGCAGTGACTCACGAAAGCTCCTTCCCTGCCACAAATTGTGTTAGTCTTGAAGGCACTACTGGATTCTTGCTCTTTTCTACTGCTAGACAGACAGACTAACACAGCAATCCATCTCATTCTATATCCCCGTGGAAGGCACCACATTTAGCTGTACAGAATGGAAATCCATCAGCCTTGTGAAGAAACTTGCACAGGTACAAACCGACATCATCTTTCTCAGCAAACGCAGATGACTTAACGTTGCACTGGAGGGACTGACAATAAAAACATCGACTAGGTCTCTGACAAAGTGAGCAGTGACTCACAAAAGCTCACATACTAAGGTCGCTTAGCAAGGCCATTTACAAATTCAAGGAGCTTATGCATCAGGTGGACTCTCCAAAGAGCCTTGTTTTGCATTGGTGCAGCTTGTTTCCTTCCAGATGATGCCAGATTCTTGTCTGCCCGAGGGTGCTCCAGCTGCGACGCTTTAAAACGAGCTTCCTTCAAAGTGATAATAATACGGTCATGATTGCCCAGCGGTTGCTGCTATGGGCAAAAGCCTTGCCTGCTGAGAGCTGAGTGCCTTGTGCACTTCGAGGGAGCCCTGCAGGCTCAGGCAGAGAAAAGACAAGAGTCGGCACAGAGCGCAAGCGACCCAGTATATGCTCAAGACGTTGCCCGCTAAATCTGGGCATTTAATCCTTTCCCAAGACAATAACCAGTGGCCCCCGCGGTTGTGTCTTCCCACTTTTTTCTAGCAATTCATGCACAAACTTATATCACAAAGGATCAGCATCTTTTCTATTTGGCAGCACTACTGATCGCCGCTAGCTTGCTAGGATTGTTAACAGTCTTTAAGAACATTTTACACCTGCTCATGATGATGAAATTCGCAGCTGTCAAGCACATTATTACCGATCTTCAGCACTTGCAATACTTGCTTTTATTATAAATCAGGCACTCTTATCAAACTCTTGCTCAATTGATAATGGAACATTTCAAGATTATATCTCCTCTTTTTTTTTTTTTTTTTGCCTGACCAGGGCCAAATAGCTAGGGCTGGTGGGGGGCATGCTCACAGAATTTATGCCCTTTAACCTTTGACTCAGAGTCGCAAGGAACCATTCTTGATAGCTTAAAAATTACTTTTTTAAAGGCACTTTAGTTTCCAGGAGTGTCACTTTCATAAAATTCTGCAGCTTGTAATGAAAAATAATCCATTACAGCAGCCATTTCTGTACCAAAAGATATTGCAATTATTTGGTTTTTAAAGTATTTTGTATTTTAAAATACCATCAAAGTATTTATTGCTAAGTTCCCCCCCCACGAAACAGGTCCTTATTCCAGACCTTGAAATGCCTTCTCAAATACTTTCTTGAAACCACCACTGCAGGTATGTCAATTCTCCTAAGAGTTTTGTCACTATGCACCTGTAAGCAACAGGAAAGGATTCTTGACAGAAAAGCTTAAATAAACATTTGCTTTATGTAACAAAATAGAAATCCTTTGCTTATGCTAAGTAATTAAACTTGCTTGTGATGCTAGATAGAAGAAACCGAACCAGATAGATTTAAGATAGACCGCCTACTGAATTAAACCTAGCTAGGTAACATTGGGGCAGTTTATTAACAATACCTTCGCCCCACACCCCAGTAAATTAGAAAGGTAGGCTGAAAGCAAAGCTTCCATGACAGAATATATGCACAGACATATCTAATTGCATTTCTAGTTTTAGCTGGTCTAGCAGAAATGGGAAGTTAACTCTGGCAAACAAACGTTTCGAAAGAAGACAAGCCTAAGAATAGAACATCCTGCGGTCTGAAAGCCCAGTAACAGGAAGACATGACACAGGAATGACCACGCTCACCCGAGAGTGACATTTGTGATAGATGATGAAAAAGTGTCAAGGGAAGACTGGGAAGGTTAATACCTTTTTAGGGGAAAGTAAACAGATTTTAGCATATTTAGAGGAGGACATTAATTAGAAAAAGAGGAAATAATTGTAGGCGTGTCATCACGAGGGACCAGAGGCGCAGCGCGATTTGAAAATGGGAGCCAGGTACCTCAGCCAATGGGGACTGGACAGGGCGTTTCTTATTTTCCAAGGCGTCGTGGAAGTATATAACTGCCTGCTTTCAAATACAAAGGTGTGTTCAGTTCATTGGAGCTGAGAACCCACCCTTGCAAGAGTGTATTAATAAAATATTCTGCTCCACTGAAAAGGTCTGTCTCCAGTTCTTTCTTGGTAAGAACAACTTGTATTTCTGACAAACCTACACACCAAAAAGTAAGGATTTGCAAAACCAGATTTTTTTAAAAAAACTGTATTAAATGCCATCATGAATATGGTTTCGGGGGTAGCTATGTTGGTCTTCGATAGAACAGCTAGATTCAAGACCTGTAGGCACCTTAGAAACCAACAAGACTCATATCTGATGAAGGGAGTTTTGACACTCAAAAGCTTATAGTCCCCAAATCTTGTTGGTCTCTAAGGTGCTACTGGAATCAAACCTAGCTGATCTTAAATACATTGTTTGGAGGAATTTCCCCAGATTTCTGACTTCTGCTGTTACTCAGTGTTCCCTGTCAGTGTTCCCTGTCAGTTCCCATGGTTGGATTTCTGCCCACAGAACACAAGTTTCTGTCTTCTCCTCTCCCTCTGCAACCCAAAATACCCCCCATGCTGTTCCACAAACAGCATTACAGGGGTCATTTGAGGCTGTGGTGGGAGGGGGAGGGATGTAATGCTCCATAAGTGGAATTCCTTCCAACTGGATCCTACCCACTGAATGGACTTCCAAATGGATCCAACCTGTTTTGCGGTGTCCTAGACTCTCCAGTTACAGCAGACAGCAACAGCTAGTGTTACTCATCAGCTCCCAGAATCTAGCATAATCACATATCTGACTTGTTGTTGTTCATTACATCAGCTATTTCACATCAATTTCCCCTCCAAACTACAGACCCAGACAGGTATTTCAGGTTATTGCTGATTTTAAAAAACAGATCTAGCTAGCTTGGGTATTGTCTGTTTTATTTTTTAAAAATATATATATATTTTAGAAAAAACTGTGGAGTACAGAAAAGGAAAAAAAGGATTATACAACATAATTACATTTGTCAAAGACAATTATGTAGTACATAATGTATAGGACAGAAAATATTTTCCCTTTCATCTTTTCATTGCAATTTTTAAGGCATTATCTATAAAATATTCTGTTGGGGGCACAATTGTATTAATCATTTAAGTTTTAAGTTTCAAACTTCATAGCTAATCTATTTTGACTACAACACTGGTTTCATCATTACTACGTATTCATATTCAATATAACATATTTTTGCCACTTCTACATATTCATTAGAACTTTTAATAGATAAGTAGTATATCACGGTGTAAAAGAAAGTCTATTATATATCTTATATAGAGAACACTTTTGTATTTGGGATATTACATTTGGAACAGATTTTAATTCTACTTCTATTTCAGTACCATCACTTTAAGTTTATCTCCTTCTAGCATAATACACATAATACGCACTCCATCTTTCCTCAAATTTCGTAATAGACCTGTTAACCAAGCAGGTTAATTTTGCCATTACTGCATATTCAGCAAGTTTATTTTTCCATTCTTCTAAACATGGGCAAATGTCTAGTTTCCATTTTGCTGCATAAATAGTTCTAGCCACTGTCAACATGTATTTGAATATCTCTTCTAAAATCTTTGGTAATTTGTTAGGCAGAACGCCTAATAGCATGCTCCTGGCTTCCACTGGGAATTTAAACTTTAATATATTCTGCACTTTTGGTGTATTTCTTTCTAATTAATACCTTTTTGTTTTTTTATAGTCCACCACACCACATATGAAAGAAGGTTCTATCTATGTCTTGACATTTCCAGTATTTTCCTTTGTAGTTTTTATGTGCTTTCTCAATGTCCTTTGGAGTTATATACCATATAAAAAACATTTTGTACCAATTTTCTCTTAGTATCTGGCTGACAGCAAATTTGATCTCTTTTCCCTGTAGTCATTCCCATTGTTGCATAGATGTCTGTTCTTTAAGGTTTTGCATTCACTTTATCATACGTTTTTTCACTTGTTCATCTTCTGTTTCTAGCTGGAGTAAAATCTTATATATCCAGCATAGTAAATGCTCTTTTTGTTTTATAATTAGCTTGTGTTCTTATCATAATGAGCTTTTATTGGGGACATAAGCAAAGAGTTTGAGGGGCTCAATAAATTCTGGCATGTAAACCATATTCTCAAAAGTCCTTCTCTGATTACATGATTTCTTCCTTGTGTTATGATCTTTTTAGTTGATTTCTTAATCCATAAATAATTGTGTAGGCCTTCATCAAGATCTGCTGATTCTGATTTTACTATTCTTTGTCTTGGGTTTTTAATCCAGTGTACAATCCAGATTAGACCTGCTGCTTGGTAATATAATTTTATATTTGGGACTGCTTAAACCTCCTTTCTTTTTCTCATCTTGCAATTTTTTAAACTTGTTCTGGGGGGGGGGGTTGCCATTCCATATAAATTCATTTATCTGTCTTTTGCCACTCTTACAATATTCTTTCTTCTATGTACATGGGTAACATTGGGGGGGGGGGGAGTTCATTTCTGTAGCACATTCATTTTAATTGCAGATTCTTCCCAGCCATGAGATTTTTTAGTTTTTTCCATCTTAATAAGTCTGCTTGTATTGATTTCAAAAATTTCTGCTAGTTATTTTCTAAAAGATTACAGTTCTGCCCAGTCATGTTTATTCCCAAATACTTAATCAGGTCAGTGGCTGACGAGCACTTTGTGCTCCTTACAATCTTTTTCCTGTCGTTGTGTTGAAGATTTCATTATCATTTTTGTTTTTCTCTCTCTTAATTTTATAGCTTGATAGGGATCCAAATTCTACAATATGTTCAATCGCATATTGCAAGGATTCCTGGGGACTCAAGACTGTTAGAGCCACGTTGTCTGCATAACTTTTCATTTTGATCTCTACATCATCCACTTTTATTCCTTTAATTCCTTCATCTTGTCTAATCTTTATAGCTAAAATCTCTATTGCTAGTATAAATAATAAAAGGGATAAAGGCCATCCCTGACATGTTCCTTTTTCAATTGAAATTGCTTCTGTTAATTTCCCATTAATTAAAACCTTTGCCTGATGGGGATGTGACACTACTGGGCAAACCAGGGCCATCCGAGTCAGGGCAATTTTTTGAGTGTTACTCAGTGTTCTTTTCCACAAGTAAGCATTACTTGGATAACACAAGTAAGTATCACAAGTATTACTTGAAGTGCCCAGCCCGAAGGATGTCTGCCTTGTCTTGACCAGGGCCAGGGCCTTTTCAGTCCTGGCCCCTGCCTGGTGGAACACGCGCCCAGTTGGGATCAGGGCCTTGCGGGATTTATTACAATTCCGCCAGGCCTGCAAAACAGACCTGTTCCACCAGGCCTTACTTGCTTCACTGCTTAATCTGCCCGATTTGCCTTCCTGCTTTAGGGCACTGCCTTTACCAACCTGGCACCAGCACCAGCTGACTCAGGTCTCTGTAAGAGAAATGTGCCCTTCCCAGCATTGGTGCAGCAGGCACTGCAATTAGAATTTGTTAAGCTACCATTAGGAATTTTTAACTGCAACTGCTGATTTTATGAATTATTATTTATTAATGTTGTAAGCTGACCTGAGCCTGCTTGCGGAATACGGCGGGATATAAACGGAATGAAATAAATCTTACTGGATCTTTTCTTTCTCACAGATCAGACAATAATTTCATAAACCTGTACATTTGAGAACAGAAAGTCACAAGTGTGAACCCACAATGCTTGCAGGGGGAATCCCTCTTCCCTCTGCTGTTGATTCCCTGCAGAGAACCCCGGAGGCTGCTCTGGGCCAGGCAGTAGCAGAGGAACATGCCAGCAGTTGCTCCAACCGGGCCACAGTGAGCCCAGCAGCGGCTGGCCCCAGAGCAGCAGCCAGTGTGCTCTGCCGCCACAGCCAGGCCCAGAGCAGAATCCAGGTCAGAGTAGCAGCATATTCTGCTGGAGCAGCTGGGTCAGAGCAACTGCCAGTGGGGCTCCTGGACTGCTCAGCTGCTGCTGAACCGAGCATGGCTCCCGTCCCGCTGCTGGGGTAAGTGCATTCTTAGCCCCTGTACAGAGGACACCACTTTAATTTTCAAGAAATTTAAACACCCATGTATTTTTAATTTTTTTAAAAGATTTTTCTGCAAACCTGGGGAGTGCCCCAAGTGTGCAGAAAAATCTCTTTATCCTCTACATGGCCTGATATATAGATGGCCAGATATATAGATGAGTGTAATTTACTTAGGAATTGTCATGTGTGTATATATGAATATATGACGTCTTGTGAGGTGCCCAACAGGACTCAAGCCAAGACTTCCCACTCCAGACCCAGCACTTTACAGCCTGTACCACAGAACCAGTAGCTGCAGTTTAAATAACAACTGCACTTTCTGTGTTGCAGTTTCTTGGTCAGGGATCACCTAAGTCCTAGCATGTGATCCAAGGAGCCAAACAGCCCTAGGCCCTATAACTGTCTAAGCTTAGTGAATCTCCTTGCCTAACCCAGCTGGATGTCAACCATGACTGCCTCTGGCTACTCTGAAATAGCTGATTACATTACATTTTCTGCATTGAAATTCAGATTCTTCAACTTCTACAGAGGGTTCTTTTCTTCTTAATGGAGCTCACTACAACGGAGCTGTCATTAAACTCCTAGAAGGTTGTAGCCATTGATGTGTCAAATTACCAACAGAACGTTTTGGAAGATACCATCCAGTGTTGCTAGACAACTGTGTACTATCACTATTCTATTCCCAATGGATACAAGCTTGAGACACAATCTAATGAGATGCCACAACACAGTGACATCTGAAAATACAGACCTTGGCATCCGCTGGAGAAGACTTCTTATTCTGGTGACATCCAGTCCTAGCCCAACACAAATATGACAAGAATTGCCTGCAGCTCTCCCTTTGTGACATAGCTTTGAGGCACAGCAAGGGCTCACAGAAGAGAAATATAGTTAACAAAAATGCACCTACTGCAAGGATGAAGGACCACTACTAAATACCTTCCATTAGCACAGCTTTAGTACAACAAATGCTCATTTTAAGATGCTAATTCTGTACACTCAGAGGTGTTTCAGCCCCCCTCCCAGTTTCTTTTATAGAATTATCTCAAAATTCTGTAGCGCGTGGCATGTGCTCAGTTGGCATCAAGCAAATTTTGTTTTCTTCTCCCCTTTCTTTTTCTGTTGGTTACTTTACAGCATCATATTTTTCTGTATACTCAGAGAGCATTCTGAGTATGTAGAAACCTCTATCACATCTGCTGGTGGCCTGGTTTTCCTGTTTTTTCTTTTTTTTCGCATTTTTTTAGTGTACCCATGCCTGGAAGTCATGGTGACCTCTGGTGACCCCCAGAGGGCACAGAGGACGTTCAGAGAAGTGGCTTGATAGCCAGCCTCTGCTTCCCAGCCCTGGTATTCTTTGGAGTTCTCGCATCCAAATACTTGCCAGGGCCAACCCTGCTTAGCTTTCAAGATCTGTTTCCCTGCTTTCATGACCAATAGAAGACATTGAATTTATTATCAGATACTGCGATTTTAGTAAAACAGTGGTTCTAAAAAAATTGACCTTGCCCACCAGAGCACTTTAAATAGGAGGAGA
Source organism: Gekko gecko (assembly GCA_029375565.1). Lineage (NCBI taxonomy): Eukaryota > Metazoa > Chordata > Lepidosauria > Squamata > Gekkonidae > Gekko > Gekko gecko. The sequence goes on along the minus strand of JAPDNY010000003.1, from coordinate 31,721,720 downwards.
ATTTACAACTATTCTACAAGATCAAACTAGACTGGTGGGAAACTTTGCAACTTCAGTCAAGATATACTAAAGACGTTAGCGTAGGGTTCCAAGAATCTAAAACACAACTAGACAGGATATGGTTTTCTTCAAGCGATAAAATGATACAAAAGTTTTATAAGTTCTTGCTAGAGGATTATATGAGTGATGAAGAGGTTACCTCTACATTGGTATCATGGATGCAGGATTTGGGTCAGAGCGTAGATATGGGGAAATGGGCAATTACATGGAAATCTTTAAAATATATGAGAGCCACAAGCTATAAGGAGAATATTTACAAAGTGTTTCATCGTTGTTATTGGTCTCCGGACCGACTAGCTAAATGCTCTATTTCACTCTCTAGGAACTGTTGGAAGTGCAAAACAAATGTGGGTACCTTTTTCCATGTGTGGTGGCGGTGTGAAAAAGTTCATGCCTATTGGAAAATGATCCAAAAGATAATACTAGGAATTACCAACATTAGCCTTACCCTCTCCCCAGAAATATTTCTATTGAATATGCTGCCTGATGGCTATAATCAAAAGGACAAATATATGTTAATCTATATTATTACAACCGCTAGAATCCTGTTAGCTAGGTATTGGAAACAGGATGGTTTACCCACAAAAGAGGAGATAGCAATTAGACTACTTGAGATAGCAGAAATGGACAGGTTGAGTTTGATGCTTCAGGAGAAGGATGAAAATATTTTCATGGAACGATGGGCGTGTTTGTATAAATGGTTAAGGAAGGTTTAGAAACACTAGACTCAAATATATGTATAAGACGTGTATATGAGATGTAAAACTTGGTGGAAAATATGATAAACATATTAAAAAAAAGAAAAAAAAAGAAACAGAAACTATGAAAGAGGGAGAGTGTTCCAAAAAAGTAAAAGAAATGGAGGAAAAGACTGTACAAAAAGAGGTCAGTCTTCAGATCCAAAGCTAGCTAGGGACTGCACATCTACTGCTGGGCCAATAGCTTCCCATCACAAACTTTCCCAGCAGGCTTGGAAGAGCTAGCTGTAGCATACTGTCTCGATGCAAATATTCCTAGAGGAGGGTTTATTCAGGTAGCAAGTCCTTCTCACAAGAACTTATGAGGAAGATTGGGATTTGGGCTGGGCTGGGTGGCCTTCACAATGGGCTGAATCCTCTGGCAGACTTTCAGATACAAGAGGAGACAAACACAAGAGCAAACACCATACAGTCCCTATCAGGCATAACAGAAGAACACAAGAAGAGCTCTGCTGGATCAGACCAATGGTCCATCTGGTCCAGCATCCTGTCTCACATGGAGGCCAACCCAGTTCCTCTGGAGTTCCAACAGCAGAGCACAGATGCTGAGCCCTTCCCCTGATGTTGCCTCCCAGCCCTGGGATTCAGAGGCCTACTGCCACTGAATGCGAAGGTTCCCTTTAGTCACTATGGCTAGTAGCCCCTGTAGACCTTTCCTCAATAAATCTGTCTAATCCCCTTTTAAAGCTGTCCCTTCCTGTGGCCATCACTACATTCTCTGCCAGTGAATCCCGCATTTTAATCATCGCTCATTGTGTAAATATTTCCTTTTTTTCTGTCCTGAATCTGCTGCCCATCAAGTTCATTGGCTGCTCACAAGTTCAGTATTTTGAGAAATGAAGAGACAGCGGTCTCTGTCCACTCTTCTACCCCTTGCATAATTTTTATACACACAGGTGTCATAACATTTGGGCTAGTTGCCTAGGAGAGGAAGCATAAAAATTCCCTTAATAAATAACACTGAAAGTAGTTCCCAACCTCTCCCCCCTCTCTTTTTTACAGGAAGATTTTTCCAACTCTTAAGTGTGATCTTGCCCTGACCTGGAGAGCCCACCTAGCCCGATCCCATCAGAACTTGGAAGCTAAGCAGTAGATATTTGGATGGGGGTCCACCAAGGAATACCAGGATCATGACATGGAAGCAGGCAGTCAGACCACCTCTTAACATCTCTTGCCTTGGAAACCCTACGGGATCACTATAAGTCAGTTGTGACTTGACACCCCAAACCCAAAAGTGTGATCTCTCCCCTTCCACTACTCAACTGCAGTTTCCAATCCACACATCATTGGAAACACTGAAACCAGCGGAGCACATAGCATTTTCCATTGCAAGACTCTCCTAGGTGTCCCAGGCAACCTATAGTCTTATTCTCATTCTCTAATGACAACACATTATATTATTAAAGTATTCTATCATGTTCAAAATCTTTTCCTGCTATGTATTAAGTGTTCAAAGAATGCAGTTTAAACACACTGTTTCTCTCTCTCTCTCTCTCTCTCTCTCTCTCTCTCTCTCTCTCTCTCTCTCTCTCTCTCTCTCTTTAAAAAAAAATCATTTTTATCTAGTGGCAGCGATCTACAAATGCATTAACTTTTCCAAAGACAAATTCTTGGCATCCTCGTCATCTGATTCCAAAGAAAGGCTCCCCTTTTAAGATACAATTGCAGCTGCCCCCACGCTGCCAGTAACGGCACCATACACGTCTTAAAATTCCGTAATCAGCAACCACCAGGTGCTGTATCGCATTCTGCACACCACACTCCGTCAATACAGACATCCCCAAACACACAGAGGCTGGTTTTGTCAAATGTTTTATTGAGTGTAGACATCTGGAGTACTGTAAAACATGCATTATCTGTAGATTCAAAAAAGGAGCAAACCACATTGTCCCTACTGTCAAACACGTCAGGCTTGGCATATATGATGGAGATTAATGAAGTATCATGAGAGTAATATGGTTCCTGAAAAGCTCCTGCAATTTTGGAGTAGTCTTAATCGTTTTCTGAGAGGCAGAGCTGTTTCACATTTAAAGTGAACTTATACGTTCACTTAAAGTGCCATGATTTAATTCAAAACAAAACAAAGAGGGATTTCATTGGGTGGGCATTATCTGTTTGTAGGTATACACACGGTATCCTTCCCCCATCCCCCCCATCCCCGTACCCCTATCTAAATAAAAACTCATATGCGTCTCTCTCTCTTTTTTTTTTAAGTAACAGAGTTTAATTCTGAGCAACGAACAAATCTGGTAACTCATTTCTTCTTCGGCTGTTGAGGTGTGTTAAATTTAAAGAAGATAATATCTCCGTCTTCGACTATGTAATTTCTTCCTTGCTGTCTGTATTTTCCAGCAGCCTGCACAAACACAGGGGAGGGAGAGAGAAGGAGAATGAATTACAATATTGTAGATAAACACTATTTTAAAGAGCAGCACCTATTTTACTAAAACACAGCTAGCTCGGGAGGGGGGGCATTTTGTAGCTGTAAACTTCTTGACTTGGGCAGAATTTGATTGACAAATATATAATCATAATTTATTCTCCGCTGCAGATAGTAAAAACAACATTGCTAACCAGGTTTTGTTATATAATGTCAGCTGTGCATTTGTTTTGCATCCCTAAACACTGGCAGGTAACAGAGATAGTGGTTTTTTTTTTTTTAACATTTCTGTCTCCCCCACCCCTGCATTTTTATTCCAAAATTATCTTGGAAAAATCCACAAGCGCTTGCACTGTAGCACAGAAGGGGCAGCATCTGTCAAAGAGGTCTCTGGCTCACAAAAGCTTATGCCACTATAAAGCTGTTTGTCATTAAGGTGCTCCCAGATGCCATCATTTGGGCTCTGGCAGACTAACATGACCACCCCTCTGGAATCTGCACAGTAAGAGAGAACACGTGCTGGTGTCACAACTACTAAAGCGGTTTAGGAACCCTTTTTGGGGTGCTCTGCAGTGTTCCCTCTAAGCTGAGTTAGGGTGAGCCAGCTCACAGTTTTTTAGCCTCCGGCTCACACATTTTTGTCTTAGCTCAGGAAGGATGGCTCCAGAGCAAACTGATTTATGCAGTAGCCAAATCGCTCGCTCACAACTTTGATGCCAGTAGGGCACAAAGGAGAATTTTTGCTCACAAGACTCCACAGCTTAGAGGGAGCAGTGGTGCTCTGGACCTTGCCTCCCCAGGGCAGCAAGTCATTTATGCACACAAGCAAACTGTGTGTGTGTGTTTGTGTGCTTGCCTGGAAGTTGTGGTTGACTTCTGGAGACCCCTGCTGGGGCCTGGACTTTTTCAGAGAGGTGGCCTGATTACCTTGCTTCTGCGTCCCACCTCTGGTCTTCCTCGGAGGTCGCCCTTCCAAGTACTCGCCAGAGTCAGCACTGCTTAGCTTCCGAGATTTGTCAAGATCAGGCTTGCCTAGGCTATCCAGGTCAGGGTGTGCTCAAGCAAACCTCACAGTTACAGGTGGGTAGCCATGCTGGTCTGCAGAAGAAGAGCCAAGATTTAAGTCCAGTGGCACCTTAAAGACCAGCAAGTTTTCCAGGGTATCAGCTTTCGAGAGTCAAAGCTCTCTGATGAAGGGAGCATTGACTCTTGATACCCTGGAAAACTGGCTGGTCTTTAAGGTGCTTCTGCACTCAAATCTTCCTCTTCGCAGTTGCAATGTCTCTTCGACAGATTTCAGCCCAAAATAAAATTAAAAAATTAAACACAGAAGACTAAATGACCTTACAGCCTACAGATGCAGAGAAGAGCACCAGGGTGAAGGGAATTTTCCTGCCCACGACTACCTTGATATTCCCTTACTACCCTTGACATTCCCTTGCTTCCGCTGCTTAGGAACAACAAGCCAGGGGTACTGAACAACAAGTGCAAGATTCTGCCAGCAGCACTGGGAGGTGATGAACAATGAATTTAATGCATTTGGGTATGGAGGAGACCCCCAATGCTTACTGTCCAGTGGCGATGACACAGTGGGGAGGCTTCTAAGAAGAGGCTTCTCCTCAGAGTCACCAGATTGGCATATCATGCTTCAGTACAAGAGCTGCTTGGCCCATGTAGAAGCCTCTATGTAGAGTAGTATATTTACAGCAGACACCTGCTTACAGGTACAGAACCCAACAGGTACAAAACAGAGATGCAGGCAATGGGGGGCTTAGATTGGCGTAAGCTTGGCTGGTATGGATGCTAATTTTTAATGCACAAAAATATCTCAGGCCAGATATCTCAGTCTAAAGTTGCACAATACCCCCTCAGTGTGTTTCCGTCAAGAATGGTACCTGGTATTTTTGGCCACTATGTGACAGCGTGTTGGACTAGATGGGCCACTGGCCTGATCCAACATTGGCTTCTCTTATGTTCTTATGATGTGTTTGGAGATATCTATCTGGGAACCCATTTTTTGTGTGTCAGGAACAAACGTTAAGGGAGTATCCAAGTGAAGATCTTCCTCATAAGGAACCAGGGAGAGATCTAATAATAATTTACAACAAACCTAGAAACCATCTACAAAACTAGTTACATTCCTGCTCCCAATACATTACAGAATTAATTACATGGCAGTGTTTCTGTCTCTTTTTATGTATTAAGTTACTTTTAGCAATATCTTTTAGGCACTATAGGAAAAGCATGGGCAAAGGAGGTTTACTTGAGTATCTTAAGAAATACTTAAAGCATATGAAAATCTAGTTTTTAAAAACCACTTCTCTAACTAGCAGTTAGAGTTCTTAATATTACTAACTTAACATGTCCCTGGTTTTTTTTGCCATAAATAATGATAAAACCTGTTAGTAACAGCTACAGGGACATGTTAAGTTAGTAATATTAAGAACTGTTTTATGTGAGGAAAATGGATCTGCAAAACAAACTTCCTTGTACTTTGGCAAGAGGGCTTATGATGATCCATTAAATTCTTCTCAATTTGACATGGCAACATATCCTAAGTCCAACATACCTTCATTCTCTTAGAAGCAATGGATTATACAACGTCCAACATAAAACATCAGCTGAGGTCACAGGTAGGTAAGTTTATACAATTAAATACTTACAAACAAGGGTTTAGATCCCAAAGTCTAATTTTTCACCTGCAATGGGGAACAGTTACCTCCACCTTTCACACCCATCTCTTTACCTTTCTGTCTCCTATCCTTTGAGCTATTTTAGGCAGTGCAGACAGGAAGGGGGAGGTCCCACCCCCACATGAGTTGGCAACTGCAAGAAACATAGGAATGAAGGAGTGGATCCTCCCCCTCCCTTTGTCTCATGCATGTACCACTCCAGTTTTAAGTCCCAAGTTGTTTAAGGCAGTCCTCCCCTCCCACTTCTGGGTTGGTAATGGGGTGTGCACAAAAAAAAAACCCTGGCTTTTTTTGGATACGGATCCATTCAGATTCAGATCCATTTTAAAATGCCTTCCTTTCACTTGCAGAGTCACTGTGGTGGCACACCTCCAGGAGTGAAGGGAAGGCATTTAAAAATGCCTTCCCTTCACCTGTGGAGTCATGCTGCCGCAGCATGCCTCCACAAGTAAAGGGAATGCCTTCTCCAAGCCGTTTGGCCATAGAGGCACAACTTGGCGATATAGCTGGCCCGAATCTTTCGGTGGCCGAATCAGATTGTCTAATCTGCATTCGGCTGAATAAATACCTGAAAAATACTGATAAGGTATTTGGGGGTATTAATTCGATTTGGTTTATCCTGAATGTATACTTCTTGTTGGCAACTGGGGGTGGGGGGGCAGGTAGTACCCTTCTGGGTTAAGCAAGAGCACTCTATTCTCTTTTGGGCTATTCAGCAAGAATAAGAGAGCATGTAGGGCCATTTCTAGGCGTGACATCACATATTTTGCAGGGAGGAAAAAAGAAGCTGGAGGGGGTCCTGTTGTGGTAGGGAGAGGGCTGAAGGGAGGCATCCACAACAGGATTTACTGACAGGCAACTTTGAAGCTCATCGGCCAAGCTCAAGCTGCTGACCAGGAAATTATATAAATATTCTGTTGTAGAAAGGACCTGTGCTCAATGTACAAGCATTACTCCGAATAGCCTGTCCATTCAAAGCATCTGTATTCATTGTTTTTCGCAAAAGTGGGCACAGTCACTTTTAATTAAATACATTCTGACATACTAATACAAGTATTATGTATTTTAGCTACCAGTTCACAATTAATTAAAAGTGACTGTGTTCCTTTAAATTCCCTGGAGGCCATTTAATCCATTTTCATTGCTATCAGAAACAGTGGCTAGAAAAAAAAATCAATACCCATTTGTGAATCTTGAGTATGTATTAAACAAGACACGTCTAACCAGTTCATTTGCACTTGAAAGCAGCCATCTGTAGAAGCCAGCTTTGCCTAAGCAGATATGATTGCTAATAATGTGATATCCCCGTAGACTACAAAGCCCACACAGAGCTATTCAGTGGATAGTTCACAGCACTGGCATTAAATTAGTTATGCTGTACTGATGTTAGACACACACAAAATAAACTTAAAAATCTATCAGCTTCGTAACATACAAAGCAACCAACACCCATGACCACTGTTGTTTTAGCTGAATCCGAAAACTCCCCAAATCAGCTTTGCAGTATAAACACAAATAAATGGGCAGCCTGTATTGTTTATGAAACCAACCCTCCCAACACTACAGACTAAACAACATTCAGGCTATGTGATGTTTAGATTTTTATCCCCCCTCCCCTCCCCCAAACCCATTTTTAAATAACTCTGCCATTTTCAAAATGTACTTTATTCACAATACAAAGATATTTTGCAGGTTTTCACTTACTTGAATGTTATAATTTGCAGCTTGTAAGATTTCTTTGGCTATAGAAAATTGCTTAACATTTTGATTTAAACATTTAATGAAATCTAAGTGTTCTTTTAAAAAAAAGATTACAGTATAGTTCATGTGCAACTTGGTGCACATTCTTAAAAAAAAAGAAAACTCCCATAACTGGTGTTCTTATAATTCAACTATTAACAAACTCCCTGACTTGTAAAGGAAAGGTGAGATTTGCTTATGGCTGTGGTTTACTTGCACAGTTAAAGCTCAACTTCACTTCCACAAGAGAGTTCATATGCCACAACAAACCAATTATAATAGGATTCTCCTCCCTACCCCCTCCCCCATACACACATAAACTTCCTGGGGTTGAAACAGGCCTATTAAAACCCCGCTGCTCAGTACAATCTTCTTTAGTGATACTACTGAGAGTAACCTACATGTGAAATTACATTATTGCATATTTTACAGGTTCTCAGATAGAAGATGATTAATATGCAATCTGGAAAATCTTTTAATGCTTTGGATATTGAAAACTCATGCTGGTAAATGTAGGCCTCCCAGTCTTTCCACAGTGCTAAGAAACAAAAATCTCAGGATAGCCCCGGTGATGGCACATTAAATGCCAAAAAGAATGTCTTGGTGAAGACCGAAAACGTAACTGCAGTACAGGAGGAACAGTTCTTTACTGTATACTCAATAACATCTATATCTGATTTGCTGTATTATCTGATAAGAACACAGTTAGTGCTGTTAGCAGGGCCCACAAATTTGGGCACCTAATCAGCCTCTGCCCTCTAGTGTTGGGAAAAGGGGATGAAATTCCTCATCTCCATAAAGTTAAAGCCACAAAACCATCTATTTTCAAATAAGAGATCTCTTTTCACTAATTTATGGGGCAATGAAGGAAACTATCAGGAAGTAGAATGGGCTCAGATGCTATAATTAATGGGAAATCTTGATGGTTACCATAAGACAAAAGTTATCTTTTCTTAGGTTTCTAATTAAGGAGAGTGTATTTTATTATTTTGTTTTTTACAAATATATCTTAATCATTTTAACACAACAGTCATAAAACACATTCACTATGCTATTACTGTAAAAATTCTTACACAACAAATGGCTATCCACAAGGCTTCTGTAGTGATCTGAAAATGGCATCAAGATCTCAGGAATGTATCTGTATAATATATTTCAGGGTAGCTACAAATATGCAAAAAAGGCCACTTAACATCGTTCCTTTGCATGAAACTTTAGTACCATGTATGTGTATACTTGCTGAAGTGCCATACCCTGAATGGCATTTTAATCCTTTGCCAAAATATAAAAGAAACAGTGTGTCTATGCTCTGTTATTAGAGCAGGTTGTCAGATCTACTTGTCAATAAGGGCTTCTCCCCAATAAAAGAATAAGTCCTGAAACAGGAAAATGGTGTTAGGTGAAGGATGGGGAGCTCACCTTGACAGCTGCTTCTGAGCCTCCTTCTTTAAAATCTTCAAATTTCATTACTTCAGCCATAATGAATCCCTTTTCAAAATCAGTGTGAATCTTTCCTGCTGCCTGAGGAGCCTTCGTCCCTTTCTGTCAAAAAGGGGGGGGGACCCAAGAGAAAATTAATTGTATTTAAGAAGACTGATTACACATGAGAGGTTTCTCTATTGTTAACATGGCTTTCAGGATCTGCTGAAACTTTAGTTTCATATCAGGTAAAGGTGTCAAGAATCCAAATGGCTAATTTTCACTGTTGGGTCATAGGCAGATATCTTTAGCAGAGATAAACAAACGGGTATTGTAAGAAGGGCAAGCTTTGTTTTTTGTAATGTGTGTCAGCAGCTGTATTGATTTTGGATACTGCGTGTGGTTTGTGCAGGAGTTCGATCTTTGCAATGAAAGACAAAGGAATAAACATGTTAAATAACTTCTAAAAAAGTATACCATGTAAGGCTTCCTTTCAAAATAAATTTCCTAATTCTTTGTGTTAACAAAAATTGGTTTACAGTGTTTCTGTCATGCACCCCAAACATGGACATTCCAAAGCACTCCAGTGTTGAAAGGAAGCACACAACAAATGAATATTTTTAAAAGTAAATTGAACGGTACATTTAAAATGCAATACAACAGTGAAAAACAATCCATAACTGCCTAGATGCATGCAAATAGGTCCGATAAATTTAAATTACGAAGAATGCATTATAATTGCTTCATGTGTTAAATTACGAGGGCATCTATTCTACGCACACACAAGCATGGAGAGAAATCTGAGAAATAACGGTGACCTAAAAGCTGCTTAATAAACCATGCTAAAGTGCTAAGGAGTCTGACACGGTAAAGCATAGTTTTTACAATAAAAGATGTATTGGGTTAATATGGCTACTCACTGATGCCTACCTGACTAAATATCTCAGCACATTAAATCAAAGATACTTACAATCAGTCTTAAGACAAACCGCTTTCAAAATCTCTAGCAAAAGGAAAAGGCATTGCTTGCTGCTACTAAGCACACAAGTGTCTTTGGAGACACACTGTTCTGAGATATATCAAACAAAAGTGTGACAGGAAACTACACATTATATATCATTTCCCCCCCTAAGAATGTAGTGTGCCCTGCAGGTGTATATAAACATCTACAGCATCATTTTACATTTTTGT